>JAQPPZ010000733.1:5000000-7500000 GCA_028583015.1 Wollemia nobilis
TTTTTGGTCTATCTCTTTTGGAATCTCCTCTTGGATAGTTGATAAATGGGATTCCCTTAATAGGAAATCAATGATCTATTCATCACTTTCAAAAACTTTCCAAAATATATGTCTGTTTGGTACTACAGGTCTAAAAATCATTTTGATTCCCTTGTTCTTTATAACTCCTATATCTGCAAAAGGATTGATATTAGCTCCCCTCACTACCAAGGAATCAACCAATTTTTTTTTGTCTTTTGGAAACAAAATTAATATTTAGGGTATCAAAGGATTCCCTCAAATACCATACCTTATTTATGTATACCTTAAGGTAATGGTACTTACTACTACACCTCTCTCTTACCTTATTAACAATTAGTTTAGAATTATTGTATATATTTATTACCTTGATGCCCATGCTCTCAGCCTGTGTTAGTTTTAGGTACAAATCCTTGTACTTTGTAATATTTTTGGTATAGGAACATGTAAATATATATGCAAAAATATTTGCACCTTCTTACTGAGACTGCAATAATACACCAGCACCAATCCTGTTTCTGCATCTTGCACCATAAAAGTGCATGGTACCTATCTTTGTCTCCCTTAATGACTGATTGGATATGGTAGGGACCCTATTCTCTATTTATAAGAAAATTTTATATGTACCCATACATATTACAAATTTATTTTAATCTTCTTTGAATGACAATTCATCCTCAACATCTAGTTCTTCAAAACTTTCCACTAGTTTGAACTCATCTAGAGGAGTGAGGGTACACATGTCTTCTTTGATTTTTTCAATATGATAGATTACGATATTCTCAAGTGTAATCCTTATTCTCTTTACCTTAAAGGGAATCACCATACTAGAGTAATCCATGTACACACATCCTCCCAATTTGGTAGTGAATTATCTTGAAAGATAGAGGCTGAAATAGGCTCTAGGTCTACTACCACTATTTCTTTCACAATCGTCACCTTTCGAGCTCTATGTAACCTCATTACAACATCCTTTATTACTCCTACTATCTAGACTATGGTCCCATCCAAATACAAAACTATAGGATAGGACCTGGTATACTCCATTTCCATATCCTCGTAGATTCCTTTGGGTAAAACTATGGTGGAAGCCCCTAAATCAATCATGCAATTGTGGAAAATCCAACCCTCCATCCTTAGATATATGTAAAATGGAGGGTGTTTATTCTTTAGTGTAGTAGGGGACATCTTGTCTTTCCTAGAGGGCATGCTGAGGATTATAGTAGCCTACTTTTCTTAGGGATATTTTCTTAGAGAAGCCTTCAGTAGGTCCATTTGGCCAAGGATAAATAGAGAATCATAAAGGTAAGCCTTTGAGGGTATCCTTTTCTTATCCTCTACAATGTTATACGTTGATTTCACTAAAGATAAACTCTCAAAAATTCTCTCTCATTCATTGTACTTCCTTTTGTATTGTTGTGTAGCCTCAATCCTTTAACTCTTGGTTGTGGAGGGAAATCTAAGTTTTTTTCACTCTTTCATATCATCCCATATTTATCAGTTTATTTATAATATCTTCTAGGGAAGCTGACCTCTTTTTCTTGGCATTTTGGAACCATATCCCTATTTTCCTTTGCTTGGAAAATAGAGAAAATATCTTTGCCTTGAGGGAAAGCATCTCTCTTCTTTTGGGAAGGGAGTTGAAACTAACCCATATTTTGTGGATCCACCTACGAGATTTTCTTTCTTGATCTTGTCATAACTAAATTTGGCCCTTCTTCATTTGGGTCCTATCCAACCATGATCTAGTATGTCTTCCAAAGCATATTGATCCTACCCTACTGATTCCTCTATACCATTTCCATGGCCTACTGCACATGATATTTGTACATGACACATTATTTTAAATCATGAGGATCATTGCATATAATACAAGATATATTTACTAGGCTTATTTCAGAGGAACACCCTGAATCTTCTTACATTGTATTTACTTTGATATCTATGCTATTACTGGTACCAAGTTTTTCTTCCTATTAACATAGGGAAATATTATTTGCTGAGATCTCTTTATATCTCTTTTTTCCATTGAGCTCATCTTGTTATTGAGAATTTTAAGAGTATTTTGTATATCAATAAGTATAGTGTATTCATAGGATATTTGAATAAGAAGTGGTGGGAAAGAAACTATAGTAGATGACACTTTGGGGGGACGTAATGTGATCATCTAAGAAATTAGGGATGATAAAGAAGGAGGATCCATATAAAAATATTTAGCTACATGATTTTGAATATTGAATTTTTTTTAACAATAGGGCATGACAGATTTAGGGGATAATCTTTCCACATTTATAAGAGTATGACTTGGGGGAAGGTACATATTCTAAACTATTGGGTTTCCAAACCCAATTCAGACCCAAGGGCTCTGATGTAGTACATGAAAGCAAGGGTTGTAGCTGGCCTGAATTTAGGTGGAATTATTTTCCAAGGCCTACTAAATATCAGGTTAAAATTCAAAAGAGACTCCTACTGATGCTTTTGCATGGATGCAAATTAGTTGAGGAGGAAAACTAGATCAATGGAATCATTGAAATCTTCTAAAAATTGTTCTGCTAGTGTTGCCCATGATGTAATGGTATATCCTCTAAAGTTCTAAACTAGTGTAGAATTTTCCCTTTGAAGGACATGGCCAAGATCCTAACAATGACATCTTCATTATTTATATTATGGATGGTTATTAAATTCATAATATCTTGACAATGTTCATATGCAGTCTTTCTTGATCCATCATATGTAGGAATAACTTTAGATATATCCTAAGGAATATCATGCATATGAGCTAGTCTTAGGGGACTAGTTGTATTCCAACTGGTATATTTATGCAAGGGCTTATTATGGGGTACATTTTGAGCTATATTTATTAGTGTAGTTCTTGTTGGAGGTGGCCTTGAGGGTATTGCAGCAGGTGGACCAGGAGGATTTTCATCTAAATAAAAATATTGGTTTAGATCTCTTATGACAAAATATTCTCTAAAAGGAAGCTCATAGTAAATGAAAGAACCTAGGTTATTATTTGCATATGACCTGGTATTCATGAAAAACTACAATCTATAGGGATGACTTTCTACTTTCTACATTCAAGGAATCACCAGGTGAATTTACCACTCACCGCTTAACAAGGTCAAGATAATTCACCAAATCTTGATTCCTTCAAGAAAAGATACAAAATAAAGAAAGGGTAGGTTAACTAATGTTTCTTATAAATAGGTCCCACCAAGCATGCCAAAATGTTTGGGATCCAAATTGACATTGAGTAAAACTTAAAACTATGACTGTCTATCTTCCATTTTTTTGATTAGGCTTACATCCGCTAATCATAGTTCAGAAATCAACATTGAATGAACTAAATATTACTCTAATACAACCTCTAGAGTAGGTTGGTTTCTTATCAACTAATAAGGTGTTGACTCATATAAGCTCAGTCAAAATTTTAAGAGATAGGGATAGAAAGAGGTTTGGGGTTAAGATATTATAAGAGAAATAGTGGTCGGATTGTGCTAGCAGCATAAGCATCCATAGGAAAAATCTTTCTTGCAAACAATTTCCAGTGTTCCACACTTGAGAACAATAGCATTCAAGAAAAATGTAATATTCATCAAGATACATAGAATAGAGATATAATACTATAATACTAATAATAAAATTTAGTAGAATAAGATCAGTAGCAATAATTAACAGAAAAGAACTTGCAAGCATAGATTCAATTATGATAAGATTTCAATTTCTCTAAGCTAGTAATCCAATTTCAAAAAATAGACAACCATTACAACATTAGTAGAAAATAAATTCACAGCTTGAATCTCTTGATAAAATAATTGAAGATACAAGTTCTAGGAAAAAAATCCAAGTAATGTTCCTTCTATTGAATTACCAAAAAATATTACACAGCGGTGAAAGCAAACACTCTAGAGTTGATCTTAAAAATAGAGGGTTTGACCTCTATTAAAAGTTTTTCATTGAAGGAAGAAAATGGAAAATTACAAGGGGAAAGAAATGCCATATTGGTATAATGCTAAGGTGACATCATTTAATTCATATTTGAGATCTAAAGTCACTGCGTGATCTTGCACTCCTTCACAACTCAGTTCTGCAACATGTTGATCTTTCGTGACAGTTCGACTCCAATCTATCAAAATCAAGATCTAGGTCATTTATCATTCTTGCAGAATTTAACTAGCCGTGGATCTATAACTAACTATTTTTTTTATTATTGGTCTTATGGAAACTTCATCTTCTAGCTTGCTTCAATCAACTACTTTATATATGAAAAGACTCTAATTTTATATGCTTGGGATATCATCAACATAAATGAACTGTTGATCTGCTTTTGAACAACCAAGATCAATAATATGAAAACACTTGTGAGCACATGGCATAGAACATGCTATAGTCAATTTTTTAGAACAACTTATGGTATAATTTGACCACCTTGACTGCGGGTTGGAGCATATACTCTAATACATGACACTTGTGCACATCCTATATATAGATACTTACATAAAGGGAAAATATAAATCACACTTTTAAACTATAGACTCAATTCCTATTCTAATATTTACATTGTACCATAGATACCATGGGGGTATATTGGCATGTATTAAATATTATAATATTTTGTAACTTACAAAAGTGAAAGATAACACTTCCAATTTATCAAACTTAAAAAGAGTTTTCTAACGAGTATAAATAAGGCTATACTCAAGAAATGATAAGTGGTTCAAATTACGAGAAAAATTGTGTTTTATGAGGTAAAAAAAGAAATAAAAGTTTTTCCACCAATGAGAATATTTGGAAAATATGCTTTTGGAATATTCCAAGATTTATTTTTTGGAATATTCCAAGATTTATTTTTTGGAATATACGTTTTTATTTTTAAATAATATGTGGGCATGTTGCTTTTTAAACATACAATAAATAAGTGAAAAATTAGAAGATTCTAAAGGCCATGAATATCTATCCCATGAGAAATGTTGGATAATCACATTAAGAAAGTTGGTGCCCTCCAATTTATTTGGCATCACATACCCATCATGGTACCAAGTATTGTGATAAAACTTGTTGTGTGTTTGGAACAAATATGTTAGGTCAAGAGTACCCTGAGCAAGTGTTACCGCCCTATGAACAAATAAAAGAGCCACATGGATTTTTTGGTTTTGGTGTTTGATGCATGAAAAACATGATTTTTTCCACCTTATACTTTTATTTTTGATTTAATGTAATTCTTGAGACTAAAGGCCCTCACTAGGTAGTCAACCTTTAAAAATATCAAAATAATGTCTTATCTAGTAACTAGTGCTTATGAACATGGATAGCAATAGGTCTCAAAGATCCTCTACAATGAGATTTAGAGATAGCCTAGAATGGATAAAAAGGTATTCATAGTTACTCCATAGAGTCAAATATTTACTACGAAAATTTAAATAATCAATTTGTACTGCCAGAATAAGCTTGACATTTGCTTGAATCTATGCATATGGTAAGCGAGGCTAAAATGTGGTGGTTCTCAGGCTCAAAGTTACCTAAAACAATAATAGTTATGGACTATTACATGGATATAAGGGTTGATAATGTGGCAAAAGCTATTGTGCAATGTTTTACATGCCTTCATAATTTATCCACAACCATGTGTGAATGATGTATGCTAAACAATAGTTTGGCAGTGCAATAAGAATACATGATGGAAACCAAATCATTATCTATGAAGTATTCACATATTGTTGAGGAGAATAGGTTTCTTAATGGTGTTAGAGTAAATATTCCATTACTTGGGATATTACCTATATTCCTATTAGGGTAGATATATGTTATTTATTATTTTATTACTATTGTATGTCTAATACATCAAATATTATTTAGGAGATATTCATCTTATTCATGAATATGTTATAGTTAGTGGTTAGCACTATTTTAATTAGATTTTAGCTTTGTTAGCACAAAACTAGGGCATTATTAGCCTTAGTCTTATGTATTTATATGCCTTACATTATTAATATGTTATCAATATTCACATTCTAATATGGTATCAAAGTGGGTGCAAGGATACCTCGCTCTGACTATGGTGGATGATCAATCAAGGTGAATTGGTAAGTTTTCTTTATGATCTGATCATTTGGTGATTTGATTAATAAAGGTCATTGGTTGCAGCAAACTATTTCCTAAGCAAATATGTCATAGATATGACTGGAATTTTTAGATCTATTCCAAACGAATCATCCAACGTGATTATTGATAAGTTTGATTTGTTCTAGATGGATCTTCTGATATGACTATTTAAGTTTGATCTATTCCAGATAAATTGTTCAACATGGCAAATTTAGACCTACAATGGATTGTTGATAGGTCGTAGTCATAGATCAAGAAAGACATCAACATGGTGACTAAGGAGATCGACATGGTGACTGTGGACCTATATTAGATGCAAGATAACACAATGATCAACATGTATAAATAATGTGACATGGCTACACAATATAAGATCTAACACAATGATAGACTTGTGATAATGATGTGATAATACATATATAACCTTAACAAGGTGGTAGGTCAGTGCTAACAGGAGGCAACAACATGGATGTATGCACGAATATGGACTTATTGCTGACTCGATGATGGACAAAAGGGACTAATAGATGGCTTGAACACCATATGGTGGTCACAACCCTAACTGTGCATTTTCCATTTTAAACTGCTCAATCGCCTACATGTCCAAAATGTGGGACTAAAACCTACATTTTTCACCATAAAAAATTGTGTGTCATAGTTTTTCAATTTGCAGGTCATAGAAATTATTTTCTCATGACGTAGCATTGGAGACTTTGGATAAGGTCACCAACCTGCAAAGGCTAGATTTGTCTCACCACCACCTCATTGGATTGCACATCCCTAAAGTTGAGAAGCAATTTATTTCTCCATTCCTATAATAGTGAAGAACACAAGCTTATACTGAGAGGCGGGGTGAATAGTATAAGATCAAATTTTACTTTTCTTTCCCAAGCAATATTATCCAATATTATCAATGGAAATATCAATAGTAGTAATCAAAGCAAAGCGTAAATCATCACACATAAGAGACACAAATTTAACAAGGTTTACCTAATGTGGGCTACTCCATAGAGAAAATATTTCTTCTAAAATTTCTCAACAAATCTCTAGGGAATCAAATCATTATTACAATTTTTATGGACATCTATACACAAAATACACCAATCCCTTATGCTTTAATTTGTGGATCTCTTTTCATAGAAGAAATCTTTCCCCTTGCTATGATTCGTGGATCTCTCTCCATAAGAGAACTCTATCCCCTTGCTCTGGTTTGTGCAAATTGATCCATGAGAACTCTATATCCTTAACTAGTTTATGGATATCTCTCCATATAAGAACTATATCTTCCTAGTTGCTTCACAAATCTCACTCCACAGGAGCACTCTTTCCCCTTGCTCTGGTTTATGGATCTCTCTTCACAAGAGAATTCTATCTCCTCTGCTATGGTTCATGGATCTCTTTTCATAGGAGAATTCTATCTCCTTTTCCTTTGGTTACTGATCTTCTAGAATATGTTTTCTCCCACTACTCTTGCTTATGGATCTCTCTCCATAGGAGACATATGTCCCCACTACACTAGTTTATGGATATCTATCCACTGGAGACTACTATCCTCTTTTCTATGTCACCTCCAAAGCCTTCTCTCTACCTTATCTCAAATCTATACCAAACCCTACCATTGGTCTAGCACAAATTTTCTCTCTCTCAGCTCATAAATATACTCTATGTCTATCTCAAATTTGCATCATCTCTATCTTAAATCTGTCCCAATCCTTAACATAAATCTTGAACAAATCAAGAATCAAACCTTATCTCAATCATATTTGAAGTCTTCACAATACTTGCTCAAATATATCCTCAAGTATTCTCAAATGCTTACTCAAAACCTTCCCTCAAGTCTTCTTAAATACTTGCTCAAATTTACCCTTAAGCCTTCTCAAAGACCTGCTCAAAACTTGCTCTCAAGACTTCTCAAATATTAGCTCAAACATACCTTCAAGCCTTCTCAAAGACTTTCTCAAATCTACCCTTAAGTCTTCTCAAAGACTTGCTCAAAACCTACCCTCAAATATTCTCAAAGACTTTCTCAAATATGCCTTTAAGATTTCTCAAAGACTTGCTCAAATATGCTCTTAGGACTTCTTAAATACTTTCTCAAATCTACCTTTAAGTATTCTCAAAGACTTGCTCAAATATGCCCTTAAGCCTTCTCAAAGACTTTATCAAATATACCTTCAAGCCTTATCAAAGACTTGCTCAAATATACCTTCAAGCCTTCTCAAATACTTGTTCAAATCTACCTTAATGTTGCTCACTTAACCTGTTCAAATATTTCCAAACTTTGAACACTAACCAAGCTTATATTTTTTAGAAAAGCTTTCTTAAAATATATATATTCTACTCAGAATTAGTTTAACCTCTAGAACATATAGAGAATGATATGCTCTATCAAAAACTCAATATGTTTCACATTCACAAATCTTGTACTCAATTAACCACTCTCCATCTCTTACAAAATCTCTTTCAAATCAAATGAAAACAATGTATAGCAAAATTGGTTTATTTTTCTTGCAATTTTTCTATCAAAGATTAATCACACCAATGCACAATTTCCCTCATAAATTTAATCTCAAACACCTTCACAATTGCTATCAATATCTCTTAAATTAATGTTCAAAATATTTCACAAAGATGCACTAACTTGTCTTCAACCCTAGTACAAGTAGTTCACAATATCTATCTTAAATTTCTCAAACCCTTTCAAAAATAGAAGCATACATTGTTATTAACTTTTATCCCATATATTTCCAAAACATTCAACAATGAAGCACAATATACTCACTCAAATATTTCCAAAAATGCTTATCAAACAATCCTTTTCACTCCACCATATGTTTCAAAACATTCACTTCAACAAACACTTTAGACAAAGGATGATGTGCCTATACCTCTTAATTTGCTCTTATGGTGACATGTCTTCAAAACATGTCTCACAAATAACTAATTTCTTTAATGCCACTCCAATGGTTATATTACAAGATATTTTCTCAAAAAATCCATATGAACTTTCACTTCAAAAGATATTTCACCATATAAATATTACAATAAAATAGCAACCATTATAACACCTTATTACTCCTATTATTTCATGCAAAATAATGCTTTAACAAAATAAATCATAAATTACACATATGAATTTCACATATACACCTTATACCTCCTTCTTATGAAAACACAATAATGCACTTCAAATTTCAATAAGGCCAAAGAATTTATCACTTCATCTCATCCACCAAGCACTAGCAATATGAAATTTCAAATTTTCAACCCTGTCTAAAAGAAAAATTCAAACCTTTTTACTATCCTTATGGCTCCCTAACCATCTCACATCAACATCATAAAAATTAACTAACCCTTATAACTCTTTAACCAAGCTTAAAATGCATACCTTTAAAATTTTTAATTCCCTCAAGCGTTATCGCCGCTGGAACCCACAACCTTGCTGGTCCCTATGCCCTAACACAAGGGCAAATACCACATGGGCTAGCCACAAACACAAGCTCAATGAGCACGTGCTCCTTCTTCTTCTCTACCATCAGGTCAAAAGACTTGGACACACAAAAACCTCCATGCGAATCGAACGCCAAACCTGCCGCCCTACAATGCGCTTCGCAAGCTGAGCTTGCAAGCTAGACTACCATCCATCGTCAGATGGAGTTTGAGTATCCACTGTATTAATTTTTTACATTGTCTCAAATTTTACATAAAACCTTTCTCTATCTCCACCACTTTGCTGAATTCAAAAAATTGTAAGTCTTAATTTCTTTGGGGTTAATCGAACACCATAGCTTACAAATATATTAACCTTTTTTATACACATTGCCCTTTGAATTTGGATGTTGGCTTCACTTCAAATATTTTCTCCATGCAACGTCAAATTTTTGGAGCTATTAAACTTTTTCAAAAATATTATAATAATTTAAATCTAAGGTAGATTTAAATATTATAATAATTTTTATTTTAACCTTTTGGGTCCTTTAATTTTTATTATTATAATTATTTAAATCTTCATAGATTTAAAATTTTAATATTTTTCTTTCTTCTTGGATCTTTTCTTTGGAAAACCTCTTCCTTTTTTTTCACAAATGCCACCATGGTAAAGCCATTATACCTTTATTTTTCTTGACAAAAATGTCATTAACCTATTTCATTAATTATTTGACATCAATGACAACAATATACTCAAAATTTCCAACAATCTCCCCCTTTGTCATTAATGGCAACCCTTTTCTAAAAATTCCTTTTTCAAAACTAATTGAATCCAAATTTTCTCCCCCTGAGAAACTTCTCCCCTTAACTAAATTCTCTCTCCCTTACTTAAATATCTTCCCATTTGACATCAATGGAAAAGGGACTCCTTTGGGACTAAAGATAATTTTCTTATCTCATCCACCTCCACACCTCCTCTCCTTGAGGTGATTAATTTTTGGGTGGGAGTATCTCTACTCAACATACAATGCTCTTTTTCTTTGTCAACATTCTTTCATAACATACCCTTTTGATTCTTTTGAGTGTCCCTATTCTTGCTTGTCTCTAGAAGCCCTAGAAACTCTGTTCTACACCAGTTGGTCTTATGCCCTAGATTATTGCACTTGTAACACTTAATATTGTAGTTCTTAGAAGGTGCAAATATATTGAAGTTCCTCTTGGCAAAACCATAATAATTTTTTTTATGAACCCTGTAGTAGATTGCTTTATGACCAAATTGATTACAGGAGTAGAAATACCCTTGAAAGAGATGTCCATGTTTGAAGTTCCTCTTGGTAAAAACATACACCTTATTTCCATGAGTCCTACAATGCATAGCCTTGTAACCAGACCAATTACATGATAAACAACATCCTTTGAAGAAATATTTTCTTGAGCCCACTGGTCTCTTAGTCCTTTCTTCTTTGTGATGATCCATTTTCCTTTTTTATGCATTGATTCCTTTCTTAGTGAAGCTTCTATTCTTCAAATTATCACTCAATTTATCCTTTACTCTCTTCCTTTGAAACTTTTTTCTTTGAGATTGAACTTGAAACTTTTTCTTGTTTCCCTTGTCCTTATTCAAAACCAAGTCCTATTTTGGTAGATGAAGATCTTTGTGCATTGATAATATTATCCAAAGTTTTTGAGATTTTTCCAAACCTATGTAGTTTATCCTTAGAATATTTCACTTATATCTTTAGCGAAACTACCTCATGTTGTAATGTTTCACATTCTAAAAATTTTACCTCTAACTTTTCATGAAGTCTTATTATCTTAGCTATTGGGGTTGTCAGGTCTTGTATAAGCTTTTCTTTTTATTCATCACATTATTGAAATTGAGCCCTGAATATCAAATTATGCTTTCTAAACTTTTTTAATTATTTAAGAGCAATAATAAGTTTTGCTTCTACATCTACTGTGCCTTCCTCTTCATTTTTGAATCTTGTTCTACTTCTTAGTCTTCAAGAGCATCTTCACACTTTTCATCTTTATCTTTAACAGGAGCATTTTATTCCTTTTCTAATGCCAAAAATATAATTTTTTCTTCTTCACTATCTGAGGGTCTTTCATAACTATAACTTGAAGCCTTGATTCCCTTATCAACATAGAAACTATTCTTGTGCCTTTGAAAGAACTTATTTTCATGTTTGTTTTGACCATACCTATTTTTATTTTCATACCTGGATTTTTCTCCTTCCTTTTTATTATGATCTTGTTTCTCTTCACTGCTACCACTTAAATTTTTTGGATAATTAGATGCATAGTAACCAAAATTTCCATAATTGAAACATTTCATTGTTTTCATACCTTTGTGCTTTCTTGAGTATTTCTTGTTTCTTCTACCATAGTTAGCTTCTTCATCACTGATTGACTCACCACTTGATTTTTGTTTCTTATATTTTGTCTTCTTTGATGCTTTGAAAGCTACCTCTTTCTTGGAGTTGGGATCCTTTACTATTCTTATCTCATAAGCTGTGAGAATTCCATGTAACTCATCCATAGTCAACTGATAAAAAAAAATCATCTCTTCTATAGCTGAAATGTTTCCATCAGACCTCATAGGAAGTGACCTTAGTACTTTTTAAGCAACGTTGGAGTATTCAATTTTTAATCCAATTTCATGCATGGTATTTACAATTTCTTCCACATGAAACAAGTATGTAACAATATTTTCCTCATATTCCATCTTCAAATATTCAAACCCTTTCTTATGATTTTGTAGTTTTACCATCTTAATATTTTAATTTCCCTCATAGGTTTACTTCATTTTTTTCCATAGCTCTTTTGTTGATTTACAAAGCTTAACTTTCACAAATTCTGCTTCACGTAATCCACTCAATATTCTATTTATAGCCTTGGTATTATTTACATCCAAAAAATTACCATATTTATATATGGGAGGATTTGTTGTAGGTTTGAACCCATCCTCAACTGATTGCCATGTCTCATATACTTATGCCATCAAGTAAGTCTCATTATTATGCTCCAAAAAGTATAGTTGTCCCATCAAACAATGGTTCCTTATTTGATTAATATCCATTTTGAGATGCCATCTGTGTTCCTATAATATCTTATTTCAAGTTGTTAGACTCTTCTAAAGGAACCTGCTCTGATACCAATTGAATAATACATGATTATATTGAGAGGGGTGGGTGAACAATATAAGACCAACTTTTAATTTTCTTTCCCAAGCAATATTATCCAATATTATCAATATCAATAGTAGTAATCAAGGCAATGCACAAATCATCATATACAAGAGAGACACAAATTTAATGTGGTTCACCCAATGTGGGCTACTCCATAGAGAAAATATTTCTTCTAAAGTTTATCAATATATCTATTGGGAATCAATTCCCTATTATAATGTTTATGGACCTCTATCCAAAGGAGACACCAATACCCTATGCTCTGAATTGTGGATCTCTTTTCATAAGAGAAATATTTCTCCTTGCTCTAAGTCATGGATCTCTATCCATAGTAAAACTATCCCCTTGCTATGGTTTGTGGAACTTGATCCAAGAGAACTCTATATCCTTAACTTGTTCATGGATATATTTCCATATGAGAACTCTATCTTCCCAAGTGGTTCATGGATCTCACTCCATAGGAGAACTATTTTCCCTTGCTTTGCTTTGTGGATCTCTCTCCACAGGATAAATCTATCTCCTCTACTCTAGTTCATGGATCTCTCTTCATAGGAAAACTCTATCTCCTCTACTCTTGGCTAGTGATCTTATAGAATACTAATGCCCCCACTTATCTATCTTATGTATCTCTCTTCATAGGATACATCTATTCCCACTACACTGGATGATGGATATATATCCATTGAAGACTATTGTTTTCTTTGCTCTATCACCTCCAAGGCCTGCTCTCTACCTTGTTTCAAATCTATACCAAAATTTGCCACTGGTCTAACATAAATCTACTCTCACTTTACTCATAAATTTATACCAAAAATGTATCCCAAGTCTACATAAATTTTCTCTTTCTCTATATCAAATTTACACAATCTCTATCTCAAATCCACTCAATCCTTAACACAAAGCTCAAAAAAATCAACAATCAAGCCTGCTCTCAATATTATTTCAAGTCTTCACAATACTTTTTCTAATCTATCCTCAAGTATTTTCAAAGAATTTCTTAAACCTGTCCTCAAGTCTTCTCAAAGACTTGCTCAAATATAACCTTAAGCCTTATTTAAGACTTTCTTAAAACATACCCTCAAGACTTCTCAAAGACTTGCTCAAATCTACCTTCAAGCCTTCTAAAAGGCTTGCTCAAATCTACCCTCAAGTATTCTCAAAGACTTGGTCAAAACCATTCCCCAAGTCTTCTCAAAGACTTGCTCAAATTTACATTCAAGATTTCTTAAATACTTGCTTCAATATGCTCTCAGCCTTCTCAAAGACTTGCTCAAATCTACCATCAAGCATTGTCAAAGACTTGCTCAAATATACCCTTAAGCCTTCTCAAATAATTTCTCAAATATACCTTCAAGTCTTCTCAAAGACTTGCTCAAATCTACCTTCAAACCTTCTCAAATAGTTGCTCAAATTTACATTAATTTTGCTCACTTAACATGTTCAAATATTTCCAAACTTTGCACACTAACCAAGCTTATATATTTTTTAGAAAATTTTTCTTCAAATATATATATTCTACTCATAATTTTTTTAACCTCTAGAACATATAGATAATGCTATGCTTTATCAAAAACTCACTATGTTTCACATTCATAAAATTTGTACTCAATTAACCACTCTCTATCTCTTGCAAAATCCCTTTCAAATAAAATCAAAACAATGTATAACAAAATTGGTTTATTCTTCTTGCAAATTTTCTCTCAAAGATCAATCACACCAATGCACAATTTCCCTCATAAAATTGATCTCAAACACCTTCACAATTGCTATCAATATCTCTCAAATCAATGTTCAAAAGATTTCACAAAGATGCACTAACTTGTCTTCAACCCTAGCACAAGTAATTCACAATATCTATATTAAACGTCTCAAACCCTTTCAAAAATAGAAGAAAATATTTCTCTCAAATTCTATCCCAAATATTTATAAAACATTCAACAATTAAGCACAAGATTCTCACTCAAATATTTCCAACAATGCTTATAAAACAATCCTTTTCACTCCAACTTATGTTTCAAAAAATTCACTTCAAAAAACAATTTAAACAAAGTATGATGTGCCCATACCTCTTTATTTTCTCTTATGGTGATATATCTTCAAAAACTATCTTAAAAATAACTAATTTATATAATGGTACTCGAATGGTTAGATTGCAAGATATTTTCTCAAAAAATCCACATGAATTTTCACTTCTAAAGATATTTCACCGTACAAAGGTTACAATAAAATATCAACCAGTATAACTCCTTAATACTCCTATTATTTCATGTAAAATAATGCTTCAACAAAAAAAACCAAAAATTACACATATGAATTTCACATATACACGTGATACCTCATGAAAACACAATAATGCACTTCAAATTTTAATAAGACCAAAGAAATTATCACTTCTTATCATGTATCCACCAAGCACTAACAATATGAAATTTCACCTTTTCAAATCTTTCTAAAATAAAAATTCAAACCATTTTACTATCCTTATCTCTCCCTAACCATTTCACATCAATATAATAAAAATTAACTAACCCTTATAACTCCCTAACCAAGCTTAAAGTGCATACCTTTAAAATTTTTAATTTTGCCCTTAAGCGCTATCGCTGCTATTTGAACCCGCAACCTCACTGGCCCTCGCATACTAAAATAAGGGCAAATACCACATGGGCTAGCCACCCATACATGCCCAAGGAGCACATGCTCCTTCTTCTTCTCTATCGTTGGTGCAAAAGACTTCGACATGCAAAAACCTCCATGCAAATAGAATGCCAAACCTGCAACACGCTTCGCAAATTGATCTTGCTAGCTAGGATACCATCCACTGTCAGATGGAGTTGGGACACCCGCTGTCTTAATTTCTACATTACCTCAAATTTTGCATAAAACCTTTCTTTGCCTCCACTACTTTGCCGAATTCAAAAATTGCAAGTCTTAATTTCTCGGGGATTAATCGAACACCATGGCTTGCAAACATATTAACCTTTTTATACACATTGCCCTTTGACTTTGGACATCGGCTCCACTTGGAAAATTTCCTCCATGCAACTTCAAATTTTTGGTGCTATTAAACCTTTTCAAAAATATTATAATAATTTAAATCTAAGGTAGATTTAAATATTATAACAAATTTTATTTTATTCTTTTGGGTCCTTTAATTTTTAATTATTATATTTATTTAAATCTTCATAGATTTAAATATTATAATATTTTTCTTTCTTCTTGGACCTTTTCTTTGGAAAACCTCTTTCTTTTTCTTTCACAAATGCCACCATGGTAAAGCCATTAAACATTTATTTTTCTTGATAAAAATGACAACCAATGTCATTAACCTATGCCATTAATGCTTTGACATCAATGACAACAATATACTCAAAATTTCTAATAAATAGATGTCAGATTGGCATGTTTCCACTACAAAGGATTGATTTGTAGTCTCAAACACCCTGATATAGCTTGACTAAAATTGCATTGATCATTGGGATTCCCAGTGCTTGTTTTGGTTATGCATGTGTCACAGGTCACAAACTGTAAGAGGTGAAATCACAAACTATGAGAGGTGAACTCACGACTATGAGAGGTGACGATGGTATTTTCTAATGCTCACTATGGGCTCCACGAATTGCAAGTGATTCCATCATGGAGTGATAGTAATTTTCTCCATATAACACGTATTAAAAGTAACATGCACGATAGAATAATTGGAGTCAAATTATTTACCGTCATGATTTGTAGACATCCTGACATCGACACTTGGCAAGGCATCATAACAAATTTTATGCATTGGAATATGGTTCAAGAAATCACTGTGAATGTGTTGGGAGTGTCTTGACAAGTTGGGGACATTTGTTGCCACTGATCCATACCATATTATTTCACGATGGTAACTTCCCGTAACCATAGAGACACACACATAGGAGACCCACATAGGTGTAGTAAAGCAGACACTGAAATTTTTTTTGCGCACTCCATTCCTGATGGTTTATAGATAAACATGATATTCACTCGATTTGTAGATGAGCACCGATCCCAAGGAAAGTTTGCCATGAGATAATACACAAATCCTATGTAGTGGAAGTGATACCTTGGTGAAATCCATTCTCGAGACTTGGATTTGTTGTCGTAATCACCATGTGAAGGTTGATTTATTACAATAATTATCGTGTGTAGACTATTTTTTTTTCTATCACCATGAAAATGAGGATAAATATCTTGTCCTTGTCTTTATTACCCAATGATCTTGGTAGCTCAATTGATCACCACTGTAAGACACTACAATAGAGAAAGTCAAGGGTTCAATTCCCAATGGTCCCGAAGGTACATAATTTTTGCATCACGACCCAATAAATTTTTTGCATTACAATTGTTTGTGAAAATTTTATTTTTTCTAAACACACCAACAAAATTGCTAACAACATTTTACAATTTTTTGGTTGTTAAAGTTGTAACCATTTTTGGACAACTTTATTTTTGCACCATTTTACAATTTTTTCAAACCATTGTAATCAATCAATTTGAATAAATTTACAAATTTCTTAGAATACCACATTGTACAAGCCTTAGAGGCTTCCTCGTTGTAAGTTTTTTTGCACTAAGGAGAGGATCAAAGTATATTTTGCAAAAGAGGAGATAATATTTTAAGGTTGCATTTTCGAAAATGACCGACACCTTAGCCTCTTTATCAATTTTTTTTACAAAATATTATTGTAAAAGATGCATTTTTAGTAGATATCGATACCTTAAAATATGGGCAAATCAAAGAAAAAGAATACACCAAAACAAACTAATTCATCTGCAAAATCAGTTAAAGGTCCTTACTTTCCACAAGAGATGGAGGGGAAAAAAATTTATGAGGATGGAAATTTTCTCACACTACGTAGTGGTGTAAGTTCCATTCTCAATAATTTTGAAGCTTCTAGAGATCTTGATATGAATGGTTTTCTAATCCTTATTGAAGTTATAAGGGCAATATACATGTCATTAATTACACTTGACATTGTCCAAAGAAAAATGAAAAGGGATATTAGTGAGGAACCAAAGGTCAAGCTTATATTGGTCAATGCTTGTTGTAACACAAGTGACCTAAAGCCCACTGTAGCCAATGCTTATTGTGATACAAGCAATCTCTTATCTTTAAAGGTAGATATCAGTTGTAGCACAGGTGATATCATTACAAGAGCAGATTTTGCTTGTGACACCAATGACTTAAAAGCTGAAAATCCTCAAAAAGAGCTCCACAATCTCATAAATAGTGACAAATGCCATATTGTTAAAAGAATTTATGAAGAAGAAAAACTTGGGTGTTTTGAAAAACATGCCAAAGGCATTGAATCCAAACTAATGAAGAAAATGGAATTCAATGGTGAAAGATTAGGTAAATATGAATAAGGTATTAAAATTTCTATAATGCCAAATGTCAGGCCAAAGAATGAAGGCCTTGGCTATAATGAAAAAGCAAGTACCAGTAAGACCATGTTTGTAGAACCTAAATCTCCTACAACTTCTACAAATAATTGTTGCAGCAATTATGGTGGAACTAGACATGTAGCAGCTAGGTGTTGGAAATTACATCCTTGTGACTCATGTGGTGTACAAATCACTCCTCTTCAATTTGTTGGTACAAAGTGAAAATGGCCAACAAGATTCATATCGATTGTGGATGGATAGATCTCACACAATGGACCAAGATAAAAGAAATGTAGTATGGCTTCTATTGAAAAGGTAAAATCTATGATAGACCTAAAGGTAAATCCAGTGTCATACCGAGTGGTAGTCCTACAGGTAATGACCTAGAGACAGACCTAAATATAGACCTAGTGACAAAGATCCAGAGATATATCTACAAGCAGATCTAGAGGTACAAGCATATCCAAAGATAGACCTAGAGGTAATCATCTAGAGGTACACTTCAATTCAGAGCTAGAGCCATGATCCCAAGCCAAAGCAAGAGCCAACATATTAGCATCTTTCATTTCTCTTCTTCACTATATTGGGGCAGTTATATACATTACCCAAATAATGTAATAAGGGGGATGTTAGAGTAAATATTCCATTACTTGGGATATTACCTATATTCCTGTTAGGGTAGATATATGTTATTTATTATTTATCACTATTGTAAGTCTAACAATATTTTATTGTTAGACATAGGATATTATTTAGGAGATATTCATCTTATTCACGAATATCTTATAGTTAGTGGTTATCACTATTTTAATTAGTTGTGGCAAATTATTTCGCTTCACACATGAGGCTATCTTTAGCCTTAGTATTGTGTATTTATTTACCCTACATTATTAATATATTATCAATGTTCACATTCTAATAAGTGGAACCAAATGGTAAGTCATATGACACTCGCTTCATAAAAAGTGTATGGAAAAAAATCATGATGTGTGGACCAAAAAGAAACAACAAATTTAAACCTATTACTATGTCATCATGGAAAGGAATGGAGTGTGTCACATTCATAGGTGAAACATGTCCTTTCAATGTCTTTCATAGTCTCCTCACCATTGAGGTTGTCTTTAATAAAAAGATAGTGCATTTGTCTACATCAACTAAGACGACTTAGCTAAGTGGCCAATATCAAGCATGAAGGAGATACTGAAACAAAGTGTAAGATCCCATAGATAAGATATAATAAGCTATAGAGACCATAGTCAAGTAGGAACAAGAGGTGATCATGGACAATCAAGTTGGAACTAAGGGCAGTCAACATCAAGCACTTATACTAGTGCAAATAGCAAACAAGCAGGAGGATATGTTTCTTAATGTCATAGTGGCATGAAGTAGAGAGGTATGGTTGATAGCATCATTAATATTTATATTTGTGATAGTATAGGGTACCCATTACACTTGGAAATGTTAAAGGATGAAGGAAAAAACTACACACATAGTCAACATTTCTATAGGTCAACAAAAAAAAATGACACTATGGTAACACAACAAATTTCTTGGACACAACAAATAAAACAAGTTTTGGATGGAAAATTTCTAAAATGAAAATTGTGAACAAACAATCCCCCTTAAGCGAGCTAGACTTGAAGCTTCAACAATCCTAAAAAAGAAAAGACAAACCCATAAGAACAACCAAAGTCCTCTCATTGGGAACTATTCTGATACTAATCTAATGTGAATCATCGAAGTTTCATTATTGCACTATCAAAAAAGATCTTAAATGCCCTATGCAAAATAAGGATCATTAATGACTACCAACCACAATCATCAACCAAGAATTAATGATGTCATCTAGAAGGTGGCTTGAAACTCTAAAATATGGCTTACAAAAATATGTGCTTGTAAACCATACTATTTTACTACATTGTCGCAAACCATATTCATTATATTACATTATTTCAAAGAGTCTTCATTATATTACATCATGTATATATTTTATTTCTAATTATTTGTCTAAGCAAATATAGTTCTCTAGATATCAACAACTTACCCAATCTAGGTAGTTTTGTTGATAATCCAATCATGTATTTATCTTAAGACAACTACTCTCTATATACACTTAAGCAGGAAAAAAACTACAAATAGGATATAGGGTTGTTGACCATTTCACTAACGATACATTTAGATCCATCTACTTTGGGGTTCCTAAGATACACCTCAAAATGAGATTTTTGGCAAATTTTGATCCAAATACTTCCCTTAATTAAAGGGTTGAGATTTACACCCAATTCTACAAAAAAATATAATATATTACAAATACTTTTAAACATCATAATATATATATATTTTTTTTTCTATAAAAAATAACCTTTAAAAACACTCTAAAACTATATAAAATAAATTTACTTGCAACAATAAAATTAACATAAAAAATATAAACTAAAATAAAAAATAAATACAAATTTTAAATAAATACATACAAATTTTAATAATTACTTAAAATTTACACTATTACAATTTATTTTCATCGAACTACCTCTTTTCAAAACTTTTAATAACACTAACTAACTAGCAATAACACTAAAAATAACCCTAAACAAACTTTGGATCAACTAACTAGTAACTAGACTAACTACTACTAACATGAAAGATTACAAGTAGTATGAACTTATGCATTATAGAGTAGAGGCTTGGAGGGCCCCAAGGAGAAGATGAATTTACTGCTGACAAGCTTGATGATCCCAATCAACGAGCTAAACTCGAGGTGTTTATCGTGGAACACGTCCCATCCGATGGCGGCGTTGACGTCGACATACGGTCGGATGTATGAGCGTTGCTATACACGGCCACGGGCAAATTCAGAGGAATATATGGTAGTTGTTCTTCGAATTTCAAAATCTTGATCACCTCTCTCATTGGCGGCCTTGCTTTCGGATCTGGATGCGAACACAGCAATCCCACTGCCATGAGACGCTCCATTTCCTCTGGACGAAAATTTCCTCCCAAACTCTCATCAGCTGCATCCAGAATTCTGCCGTGCCCATACAAATCCCACACCCATTCCATGAGTCTGGAGTTATGTTCGCTCAAGTTCAGATCCACAGGGCGCTTTCCGCAGGCTATTTCCAAACTCACTGCCCCAAAGCTGAACACATCCGATTCGGGACTTGCCTTTCCTGTTACCACACACTCGGGGGCCATATACCCCAACGTCCCCGCAACTACGGTTGTATGGGATGCCTCACGATTATGTTCCACCACTCTGGCAAGGCCAAAATCCCCTAGCTTGGCATTGAAATTAAAATCCAACATGATGTTGCTCGCCTTTACGTCTCTGTGCACCACCTGCTGGTCCCAACCCTCGTGAAGATAAACCAGAGCAGAGGCCACATCGCAGGCAATGTTGTACCTCCGCTCCCAATCCAGACCACCCTTCTCCTGCCCGAAAAGATACTTATCGAGACTTCCGTTTGTCAGGAACTCATAGACGAGAAGCATCCCGCCCTTCTCGTGGCACCATCCCAAAAGCTGCACGAGGTTGCGATGCCTCAGCTTGCTGATTATGCTGACCTCTGAAATGTACTCCTTTCGACCCTGCTTGGAGCCTGGGGATATTTTCTTCACGGCTATGGCCTCATCGGTGCCTGGCAGGACTCCTTTGTAGACTTCACCGAATCCTCCCTGTCCAAGCTTTTCGTCGTCACTGAAGTTTCTGGTAGCTGCACTGACCTCAGCGTAGGAGAACCTTCGCGGGCCCTGAGCCAACCACTCGTCCAACTCCATGTCGCTTTCGTGGTCCGCTTCTCCGCGGCACTTAAAGTACCACCATCCACCAACGAACACAAACCCGCAGGCCACGACTACACAGACCGAAATCAAAATAACTTTTACAGAAGTGCCCTTATTCTTATTTCCGATACTGCCATCTGAGGTGAGGTTTTTAATTTCCCACGAATATTCGGCAGAGAATTTCCAGGCATACACCGTGTGGGTCTCTCGGGACAATCCCTTGGAGGCCGAAAGGCCGACCCTGATATTCTCAGGAAGAAACTTCCGGAGATCTATATTGTAGAACAGAATTGGACTTTGCGGCTTAGAAATGTTAGTCTGGTCGCCGGATGGGTTACTTAAAAGAAACACCTCGAGCCTCTGGTTTCCCCCATTGTAATCCACCCACGCGTCCCAGTATTCCCCATTCTTAAGCGTTTCGTTTTGCAGCGCCTGGCTTCCATTCAACGGAACCGCCTGAGCGGAAAAAATTGAGTTGACATCGATTCCGACATGGTTGTCATCCGGATCGAAGTAGTTCTGGTACGTGTCGAACTCGATGGCGACGACCTGGTAAGATGAATTTGCGTTTGTTGTCTGGTTGAAGACACCAAGATACAGGCCTGCGGAGTTCGCCGGGGATTCGAAGTCGAGAGGTGCGAGGAAGAAAGTGAGTCCGTCCCCGGCAGAGGTATTGCCGACTTTGCTGATGATGAATTGGAAGTGCGTAGTGAAATTCGCAAGAGCCTGAGAAGGGTTGTCCCACAGAGGAATCGATTTGTCGAATGTCGCACCACCGTACCCTGCAGCGGATTCGTTTGTAGTGAGCTGAATTACCCTCCCTTGAAGGTAGGCGTCTTTGTGAAACGTGATATTTGCCTGGGAAGGGAAAGCAAGGCTGATGTTTCTTGCATATGCCACGAAAACCAAACGAATAGTGATAAACAAGTAGAAAAGGAGGGGAAGCGGAGTCTGAGATTGGTTTGCCATTGACGCTCCTCCTAGGCTGTTTATGTGGATAACAATAATAATCTAGTTATAGCGCTCGATATGATCCATGAGCAGGCCATCCGCCGACGCAGTCTTCTAATCCGCGTGGAAATGGTCGTTTTTCCACGATTCTTCCACGGTAAGACACGTCTGATGTACGAGTTATGCTAGAGAAATGCGTAAGCTTACTATTTATATTTTGAGATAGGTTAGATAGTAGTATAAGTTTGTTTTTTTTAATATTAGAAAAGGATAGGTTGGATAGTAGTAGGGAGATTTGGTTTTTTAGTCAAATAATTGTTTCTTAATGCAGTAGATTAAGATTTATATTAATGTTATCTTTCACACTCTCCTAATGGATTGAAGTTTATATTAATGTTATCTTTGTTTCTTAATGCAGTAGATTAAGATTTATATTAATGTTATCTTTCACACTCTCCTAATGGATTGAAGTTTATATTAATGTTATCTTTCACTCTCTCCTAGTGGATTAAAGTTTATATTAATATTATCTTTCACTATTTTTTAGTGGATTAAGAGATTTATATTAATGTTATCTTTCATTCTCTTAAATAAAATAATAGTTTAGACTTGATCTATTTTTAAGAAAACCTAAATCCAAACTAAAACAAGTGTATAGATAAACTTGTTATTAAAATTATATACCTTGATATAATTTTAAATTATACCCACGAATACAAGTTTGTTAGTTTTTATCAATTTTATTATTATTCTAAATAGTGTGATTAAGTATCGAGGAAAGATCATTCGTTGGGTTGAATATTGAAAAAGGATTATTTATATTTTATAATTTTTATATGAATATTATAAAATTAAATTAATTATTTTAAAAAATTATATTGGTTTTTTAAATAAAAAGATTGAATATTAGTTTTTACGAATTTTATTATCACTCTAAATAGTTGGTTGATTACTCAGAAATGATTATATATATTTTATAATTGAAGACTTTATAAATGAATGTAATAGAGAATCATGTTAAATATTAAAAAATAATAATAATAAAGGATTGAATATTAGTTTGTTAGTTTTCATCAATTTTATTGTTATTCTAATTAGTTAGGCGTACTGAGAAAAAATCATTTATTTAAATAGTTAGGTTGAGTATTAAGAAAAAATTGTGTATATATATTTTATAATTTAATTTAATTTTTTTTTTAATTTAATAGATGTTATAATGAAAATTATGTTAATTATTATTATTTTTTTTATAGGCGAAAAACCTTTTGTGTTGTTTGAGAGACCACGAATAGGGGGTTCTATGCCGTTAAAGTCATCCGGAAGTCACACCCAACCCTACCTGCACCAACATTATTAATTGGATTTTACATACCCAATTCAACTTTTTGGTAGGGTGGAGATTCGAACCTGGAACCTCCATTGGAGGATTACCCTCTCCTCTCCCATTCACCTACAACACCTGGGTAAACTATTTTATAGTAGAAAACATCACTTTCAGGATGCCACTTTCAACATGTTGGGCATAGGAAGAATAGAGCCTTGTCGACCTCTATCAACACATAGGACAATCCTAACTATATGATATATTTGTAAGATGGAGACAAGGAAAATGGAACATGGTTCGGCCTCTACTAGCACCCAGGACATTTTTACCACTCCACCACTTAATTATTTTGAAAAAATAAATTGAATTATTATTATTTTTTAAAGAATAGATAATATGTTACCTTGATGTCTGCGCCTTTACAAAAAAATATTTTAACTGCTGAATCAAACAATAGTAATTAAAAAATATATTTAATATTAATTTGTTAGTTATTATCAATTACAGGTGAGCACTACGAAAAGATCATTACTCTAAATAATTGGGTTACCACCACTTTAATCGTTAAGACAACTATCTGTTGACAAAAATTTTATTACCTTTACCTTGATGGAACTTGAACTCACAACGTCATCTCTACTAGAGCCCTAGTAGTCGTGGTTTCAACCGTCGTGCAAGCGAGGCATTCGCTTATAAATGTTACTTTGAACACATTATTTTAAAAAACTAATTTTTTTTTAGATATAATATTTGTAGTTTTTGGATTTATAAAAAGCTTTTTAATGTCCTAAATTAAATATAGGATGTTAGTGTAATTGACTTAAAGTCCTTACAAAATGAGATATTTTTTAAATATAATGAGATATTTTTTTATCCATGTGTTGTGGTCTACCGGAAAGGATGTCACTTGCATTATCGGTGATGTGACCTAAGTTCAATCCCCACGGTGGATGTGTATAAGAAGTATTTCTCAATATATATATATATATATATATATATATATATATATATATATATATATATATATATATATATATTTTTTTGAATTGTTATATGGTAAAATTAGTTCATCGTGTTAAATTTAAACTTTAATGGAGGATACTAAGGTTCAAATCTTGAAAAACAATATATTTATAATTACCAAGTTGTAATAACATTATGTGGTTATGGTGTAATTAAAACGAGGATAATTTCAATTCCATATAACCTATTAAAAAAATGTTGAACTATTTTATTATGTTTGCATGTAAAATTGAAGTTATAACTTAGTTCACACTATAGTAAGCAAAAGTGAATTTTTGAGATTTTAGACATCAACTTATACGTATTACACATGTTAATTATTTTTTATGAAATATGTTTTATTATTGAAAAGTTATATATTATAGATCCAATTTTTATCTTTAAAAGAGTTTGTTTATTATCGTCTATACTAACAAAATAAGTTCACATAATTATTTGAAATTATTTACTATTACTTACATTATCCAATAAATATTTTTACTATTTATTTTTTATAATTTTTAGAATGATACATTATTAATAACATGTAACATTAGTATTCAATTTTCTTTAGTGGTATAGATTTTATGAATGCATATTTTAGGATGGATTCCATTTATATCACTATCATCCCATGCAAATGCATTGATATTTTAACTTAAAACATAAAATAACTTAGCTTCTTATTCATCTAGCAACCAACTATTTATATTTACAAATTTCCCTAATTGTATTTCTATTTGTTTGGTGCCTAGTTACATTAAGTTAACTCCTTTGATTACTAATGAGTTTAAAGGATAATGATAGGATCACATGAAATGGAAAATTCTAGTATTTTCATTAAAAGTAATCTCCATAGGAATAATATTCATTAAAGGACATCTAAAAGACTAGAGAAGGTATCTTTGTTGTTTGTGTATCAAAGTAAATGGACTATCTCATAGTGATATAGATGACAAAGCATAAGAGGTTTCACCCTCATCCTTCCACAAAAATCTATAGATTATAGTCTTCTCATCATCTAAGCAATATTTATTATAGGACTTTAATAGAAGAGTTTCATCCTCAAAGAGATATCTTTCAATTGGATCTAAATTTTTTATATGTTGCTTCTAAGTCCTAGTTCTAGCTAACCATGTTGCTTCTAAGTCCTAGTCCTAGCTTCGAATTGGGCTTGAACTTCTTTGTTAACTAATGTCACATTGTAGGGTTCACTTTTATTCTACCTGTGGTTCGTAGATTTTCCTCTCATTATGGAAATTTTGATTTGTGTTTGCCTTTGTAAATTTTCTCTGTTATCTAGGTTTATCTGTAACTAGTTTATCATTTCACAATTCTGAGTATAACTACATGAAGGTGCCTCTTCATTTGTTGAGGTAGACGCATTATGTTTTGCATGGAGGACTATGAGGGTAGCCTTTCCCAACCGATGTTTGATAGGTCACATTGGATAGAGTGGGTGATTGGTGGTTGGATTTTTTTGCTAATGTTGTCATGACACTATTTTTAGAAATTTTCTAATTATGAAAAATCATATGCTTCTAACAAAAAATCATGTACAAACTTTATTGGTGATCCGTGTGTACCAAGAACGAATATGATCGTGGAGTATTATGATTCATTATTTTATGATAACCAAAATGACTATGTATTTCCCATGTGAGAAAATTCTTTGAACTATTCTTCTTGGGTATTGCAAAAAGAATTATTTAAGTATCATGCTAAAAATAAGAAATATCGATTGTATATGTGGGATGAACACATCCTTTTGTTGATTGCTTTGGAACATGTTAAAATCCTCCATAGGATTTTGCAATAATTTCCCATGAAATATTTGACCTTTTTGTCATGTGAGATGCTGACGTGGGTTAAACTACTTCCCAATATTGCAAAATTATTTATGTCACATACAGGGACTTAAATTGAAGGTAGGCACCTTTTTGCTAAGAAATAGGTGTGTTAATCAGAATATAGATAAGCATCTTACTTCAAGTACATGGGAGTCAAGCACCTTTCTAACAGGAGTTAGATGCCTTCCTTTAGATACTCGGGATTTAGGCATCTTCCTATTGGAATTTAGGTGCCTTCTTCTAGATACATGGGATTTAGGTACCTTCCTATCAAAATTTAGGTATAAAACTCTAGCATATGTATCAAATATAGGTATTAGCTTGCTTGATGATAGGTGCCTATCTATAGTGTATGGGAAATATGTACCAATATGTCACTTTGAAAAACTCTCGGGTTGGGCACATTTATGGGAGTTAGGTATCCTTTCTCATATACAAGGCTTGCTAATGATATTTAGGTGTCCTTAAAGTACTCGAGAGTTAGACGCCTCCTTACAGTTGAAAATTCAACATTTGTTTGCATGTATGTAGTAAACACTTCCCAATTGACCAAGCTTTTTAGTGCTTCTTCCTTTATAAAATCCATCAACAACTACTTTTTTTGAATACACAAATGGGTATTTTTATTCTTAAAAATATTTCACACCTGCGTATGCATTCGAATTGTGACTATCCCCTCCAGATGGGAATAATCGATCTTCTACTCCTAAAAAAATAGAAATCATGTAGGTTCATGGATCATGTGCCTATTAGGCCTAGGTTTTCTAGGTTGCCTATAGGATGCATCCAAGTCATCATACCTACAAAATCTATAAATAAAAACCAAAAAGCATTAAGACGTAGATAAATACAATCTATTCTTGGTAGGCCTATGTTTCCTAGGCTACCTATAGATTGCACTCAGAGCACTGTACCTGCAAATAAAAAAAATAAGCAAAGAAAGAAAATTAAAAGAATAAATTATTCTTGTTTTGGGTGGATATTTTTGTCCACTGACTGTTGAATATTTTAAAATTTTAAATCATATGGGGTCTCCCCCATGCCTATCTTGGACTCCATCACAATATTTTTAGATATGTGGTAAGGCTATAGTCGATGACCGTTAACTATTAGTATGGTGTTGCTGTCATCAATAGTTCTAATGCACACAACACCATTACTGATCATTTTAATCACTTCGTATGGCCCCATCCATATTTGCATAAGTTTACCTTTTGACTCCTAAAATCAAGAATCATATAACAACACCCACTCTCCTACTTTAAACTACTTCATCATGATGTGGCGGTTATGCCATTGTGTCCTTTATCTCTAGATGATCTCTATTTTGTGCAGGGCATATAATCAATGTTCATCCAAAATATTTAGTTGTTGAATCCACTTTTTTTGTGCATCATCCAGGCTTAAGTTCAATTCTTCTACAATCTCAAGGGTTCTAATTTTGAACTCAATAGCCATCATTGCATTCTTCCCATACACCAATTGGAAAGGTATGAAACTAATAGTTGTTTTCCATGTAGTCCTATAGGCCCATATTGTCTCTAACAACCTCATAACCTAATCTTTGCTATGCTACTATATAGTTTTTGTGAGGATATTCTCCAACTCTTAGTTGGTAACCTCAACTTGTCCATTTTCTTGAGGATGATAAGGTATAGTCTTGCTATGTCTAATTCTATACTATTGCATGATTTCTTGAATCAACCTTAAGGTGAATTGAGGACCCTAACCAGTGGTGATCTCTCTAGTTACTCCAAACCTTGTGAAGATGTGTGAAAATACGAAGTCTGCTACATATGTCCCCTTGGAATCCCTTAGTGCTTGTACTTCAACCCACTTAGTCACATAATTAGTACAAACCAAAATATATCTTTCTCCTACTGATTGTGTGTTGATTGTCCCTATAAAATAAATTCCCCATTTATCAAATGGTTCAATGTGAACATGTGGCTAGAGGGGTATCTCAGGTCTAAAATTTTGTTAGCCCATCCTTTGGCATTGATCACATTGATTTGCATATTTGGCTGCATCCTTGAATAGTGAGGGCCAATTATATTTGGTCTGTAATATCTTAAACATGGTCCTTTTTCCTACAATATGGCCACCACAAGGTTCATCATGATAAGCTTTAAGGATTTTGTAAAACTCATGCTCAACAACACAACTTCTCATGATTTGATCAAGCCCTATTTTAAACAAACAACCATCAATCTATTAGAAGGTTGTACTCTTCTTTATTAATATCTACTTTTCATGGGGTAAGAGTGTAGGGGATACTCTACCAGTGGCTAAGTAATTAGCCATATCTGCATACCATGGTGTTTGTTCACTCAAAGAGAAATGATTTTTATATGGGAATTGGTGTTCTATAGATGAATGGTCAAGAGGTGTCAAACTTGATAGAAAATATGCAACTACATTATCCTTACCTTGTTTGTCAATGATGGTAACATTAAATACTTGTAAGGAGTAGAAGCTACCAATTTTTCTGCTATTAATTGTAGGTTTGTTCATCATATATCTAATGGTTGCATGGTCAGTATGCATAAAGACCTTATACCCTATAATATAGTGGTAAAATTTGTTGATGGTATGGATAACTACAAGGGATTCCTTCCCAATGATGGTATAGTTGAACTCAGCCCTAGTGTGATGCTTGCTAACATAGTAGATGGCGTAAAACTCCTTTCTGACCTTCAATCCCAGAACTACCCCTATAGCATTATTGGATGCATTAGAGTATATGTAGAATGGAATGGCCTAGTTTGGACCTCATATTACTAGAGCAATGATGAGCTTCTCCTTTAGAATATGGAAGGCTTATTCACACTTCTCTATCAAAAAGAACTCTACATTTTTGGATAGCAAAGTGTGTAGAGGTTTGGTAAGTTTACTAAAATATGTTATGAATCTCATGTAATATCCAACATAATCAATAAAGCTCCTAACATATCTCTATGTTTTAGGACTGGGTACATCCTTAATGATTCAAATTCTTTTATTATCCAATTTTATCCCATTTCTAGATATGTGGTGCCTCAAAACTATCCCTTATTGCATCATCATGAAGCAATTCTCATTACTCAGGGATAGGTTGGTCTCTTCACACCACTGGAGTACATTTTCCATGTTGGTCATAGCTTCCTCAAAAGTTTCACCATAAACAATGAAGTCATTCATGTATATCTCCATTGCTTCTCCCATCATATAAGAAAAAATGCTCAGCATCGCCCTTTGAAAAGTGGTTGGTGTGTTGCATAGATCGAAGGGTAACTCTATTAGAAAATGTAGCCCATGGACAAGTGAATCTCATCTTGTCCTAATATTATTATCTAATATGGACCTGGTTATACCCATTGAATCCATCTAAAAATGAGAAGAACTTCCTACGAATGTATCAAGAACTTGGTAATTAAAAGGTAGTGGGAAGTGGTTATTTTTAGTTTCTTTATTCAGTAATCTATAGTTAATGCAGATCTACCACTTCCTATTATTTTTGGGCACCACCACTAGAGGTGACACCCACTCACTATCATATATGGGGTAAATGAATCCAATTGATAGGAGTTTCTACAAATCTACCTTAACTATCTCCTTCATGGTGGGATTCATTTTTTTTGTGGATGCCTGACTAGACTTACCTATTATTCCAATTAAATGCAATGGGTACAAGTCTCTATAGTGATTCCTCTCATATCTAAATAGTCCTATGTAAAGGCTTATTGATGCTTAGTCAGTATGTCCTTTAATACGATCAACTAAGTGGGTGTCCACTAATTGCTAACATTCAATATTTTTCTAGACATAATCTATTTTGTTTTTAACATGGTGGTCTTGGTTGCCTACCAATGATGACTCTGGACAGGTTTGGGAGGATTATCCATGAAAGAAATTTGTGATAATTATGTCCTAATCACCCTCATTTTCTAACAATATCAATGCCATTATAGGCTGCACCATTGATAATGCTCCATCATCTTGACTTTCCTAAATAGGTTCTTCCAATGCATCAATGGAATGCCTAGGTAGATATGTGGTTATATTTTTAATGTTTTGACAATCTAAAATAGTCCTCTGACCATTTTAGCAACATATATATGCATATTTTATTACCAGCCAAGGTCTTCCTAGGATGAGCAGATAGCCCCCTAGTCCATACTTGGAATTTAGCACCATAAATTCTATGAGGTATTCCCATGCATCCACTATAGTGATGATATCTTCCAACATTCTTTTTGGTGATACATTTGATGCATGTGATCTAAAAATTTAAATTCAACATTATTCGTGTGCCCTAGGTTTGACTTAGAACTCTTGCATCATGGATTGTGCAACACCTTTTTTACAAAGTAAGGGTGCATTCTAACAAACCTAATGAGGTGGCTATTTTGTCTAGAATGGCATGTTGTAGGGTGTTTTAAATTGAGAGACCATTTTAAAGTCATGATAGATGTCAATTTTTTAATAAATATGGAAGCATGTTTGCTAAGAAAATTAAGAACCACAACATGATTTTTGGAAATTGCTTTTATATCTTGACTATGAGCATAGCATGATGGTTGGAACTATATATTAAGTAGAGTAGGGCAAAGGATCCAGTTTTGTTGGCTTTATATTTTATGTTAAATGGAATATGTGTTATATTCAATTAGGAACAACTTATTTAGTGACTACTACGAGCACTGGTAGACCAAAAAATAGGAAATTGTTGGACATGAATCTACCTAATCATAAAATATATGCACCCTAGACCCAACAAATATTGAAAGGCCAAATTAAAATATGTCATTCGAGCCAATCTCTAGAGAGGGATGGTTCTCGTACTAATATAATTTGGTTTAAAGCTTAGGGTAGCAAGAAATATATGGGAAATAATAGAAGAGAATGGGAAATATGGCTATAAGCCAAAGATAAATGGTGGGGATAAACTAGCAGCTAAAATCCAAATAAATCTTTAATCAACATGAAACAGAAAGGAAATCATAGGAACCATTCATAGATTATAGGGATAATTTCCAATGACCATTTAAACATTTAGTTCTCTACCAAGAATTAAATTTAGAAATGCAGAATTTAAATTTACCTAACAAAGATCATGAGTTTAACAAAAATTAAAGGCACAAAATAACTGCATACAATACTACTCCATGAACCAAAGCCAAGAATCCTTCAATTGATGTAGAAAACGTAGTGTTTTTTGGAAAATGTTTATCCTCCTCTTTTACATCAAAATGATTAGTATTTATAGAGGATTTTCCTTTGTAATTAAATGCACATTACAACAAAATGTTGGTTAGTCAAATACCAGCAAAAGCAATTCTCTCCTTAGCAACAACAATGCTTGAATCAAAATATTCTTTAGGAAGCAATGACCCCTCTTTCATGGAGAAAGCCTAGTAAATTAGTGGGACTGGATGATGTAAAATCATCTTAGACATCAGTGCATTAGAACACAACAATGTCGCACAAATACCAAGAGCTTGAGCATTAAATCTTACTTGTTTCTTCGTCATGCTACAACTCAAAATTTAATCTTTTCTAGGATGACCCACTAAAAACTAAATTTATTTTGAAAAGGAATTAAATCAGTGAAGGGCACCTTGAAAATGAATAGGATTACACCAAAATCCAGGACCTAGCATTTAAGCTTGGCATATTTTTAGTAGGAATTTTAGAAATATCAATTTCACTGCCCCAAGAATAAAATTCCATGAATGTCCAACCTTTCCCAAAAAATATTAGTAACAATAGCACCTTCAAAAGAAAACTTTGCTGAAAGGAAGGGTCAAGAATTAATTTCACCAAGGCAATTTGGTGTTTTTGCCCATCAATATGCTTCCACTCTTCACCTAACTAATTTTGCTTTAGAAATAGAGGATTTTTCTAAAAAATGGAATGGAAATGACTTTTGGAAAAATTAGACAAAAATGATTGATTTTGTCCTCAATAGGGGAAAAAATGATTTTCACCCCCTACTTGGGGCAACTTTGAATTTGATCAGTGTATAAAGATGTTTTTTTGGGACTTTCACTCTGAATTTAGGCAAAATCAATGTTTTTCTCAAAATGGGGTAAAATTACATTCACAGATGCCTTCTTTAAATTTACTTTGACTTTGATTGGTGCAACCTTCACTCGAATGACGTCACTTCATCATTTGCACTTCAAAAAATATCCTCAACTTGGATTTCATCCAAAATAAGGGTGAAAGTGATTTTCACCTCTTACTTGAGGTGAATTTGACTTTGACTTCACAAGGCACACATTTTGCTTGATTTTCACTCCGAAACGTCTTCATTTAGAAATTTGCCCTGAAGAAGGGCAAAAATGAATTTTGTCCCCTATCTAGGGTGAAATTGACTTTGATTAATGCCCACTTATTATTTTCACCCAAAAAGTGCCCAAAAATGGAATTTTACCCTAAAATACTTGAAAATGATTTTTGGTGGTATAGTTTCCCATTGCCATAACTTTTGATCTGTTGACCCAATTGTGTATTATAATATATTGTTGGAAATCTTGCAAAGATATCTACAACACATCAATACATAAAATTCATTGAGGTAAATGTTCATCCTTCTTCAGGACCTCTAAGGTCTTCATATTGTATTTTTAAGTTGTGTTGGAGAAATTTCTCAGACAAAAATTTTAATATCTCTCAATATGTTTAGGATATTGGGGTGATTCTTTCACCATAAGTCTAATTATTCAATTTTCCTCATTTGGGTAAATTTCAAGTCCATAGGTCTCCATTTAGGCTGATTTTACAAAAATCGCCACTTCCTGATTTTCACCTTTTTTGACTTATGACTGTAGTGTGGCAAAAATACCAACAAAAATGTTTTAAAAAAATTGGACACATGTTTGAATCATATGCTAGTTTTTTTCATTAGCAATTATAGGGTGTAGAAAAATTGAGAAGAATATAGTTATATTTTCTTCCCTTTGCATATTTGCTATATTAACTAGAGTGTTGTTCCCAACACAAGGGAGACTAAGGTTCAATTCCCCCCAAGTCTCTTTAGATATTTTGATAATATAAATGAATTGAAGGCTGATGTAGTAGCCAATATGGTCATGTTCTACACCATATCTAAAATTTGAATATATATTAATTGTGTCTAAACTCTAAAAAATCCACTTATGCTTACTATGATAAAAACCATCTTATAATTTTAATTTTCCTTCTAAAAATAATAGAATAATTCAATAATTTAATTTAATATATGAGATTGAAATAGGCCTCATTGTATTACATAATGAAGGTATAATGGTATTACAATAACTTGATAATTATCAATATATTACTTTACAATATTACAATATTAGAAACTTGTTTTATTCCTCAAAAGTTATAGTATTTAACTAATGAACTGATTCCATTAACTGATTTCATTTGATAATAAAACAATTCAACATTATAACCAACGCTGAATCCATTTTATAAGAACTGTAAAATAATTACCATAACATTATAGATTTAGTTTATAACATCGAAAAGTTTTATAAATCCAAAAACAAAAAGTATTATATCCTCATTAAGAGACACATAAGATATTTAAATACGGAAAGAGTGTCATGATATTGTGACAAGTTGCATCAATAGACCAAACCGATACCTCTGTTAGCTAGTTATTGGTTCAAGATATTTGGCTCCATTGCAAATCTTCTTTTACTCTTGTAATCATGTGTTCTCTCTAATTTTGGCTGGGAAGTGTCTCTTCCCAAATTGTAATTGATCTTTGTTTTAATACAAGTTTTTTCAAAATTTTCAAAAAAAAAATATTATTTAACTCCCCAGTTGAAATTAACAGGCCTTAGGTTCAAATCTCTCCCCTCACATGTTGCATATATGCTATGTACAAAAAATTATAAATCAAAAATAAAATATTATTTAAATATTTTATGTGTCTTTTAACAAGGATATAATACTTTTCCTTTGGCCACGAAAAAGCAACATGTCGTGATATCGCGACACTTTTCTCCTTTGGCCACAAAAAATCAACATGTCACGAAATTGCGACATTTTTCTCCTTTGGCCACGAAAATGCAACATGTCACGAAATCGTGACACTTTTCTCCTTTGGCCGTGAAAATGCAACATGTCACGAAATCACGACACATTTGCTCACTTGGCCGCGATGTTGCATCATGTCACAAAATCGTGACATTTTTCAGCTTTGGCCGCGACGAAGCCACATGTCGCGAAATCGTGACACTTATCACCTTTGGCCGCGACGATGCACCATGTCATGAAATCGTGACACTTTTTCTCCTTTGGTTGCGATGATGAAACATGTCACGATATCGCGACACCTTTTCACTCTTGGTCGCGATGAAGCAACACGTCGCGATATCGCGACACATTTCTCCATTGGCCGCGACGATGCAACATGTCATGATATCGTGACACTTTTTCACCTTTGGCCATGACGAAGCAACATGTCATGAAATCGTGACACCTTTCCTCCCTTGGCCGCGACAATGCAACATGTCGCGAAATCGTGACACTTTTTCTCCTTTGGTCGCGACGAAGCAACATGTCGTGATATCGCGACACTTTTTCTCCTTTGGCCGCGATGAAGCAACATGTCGCGATATCGTGACACTTTTTCTCCTTTGGCCATGACGAAGCAACATGTCGCGATATCGTGACACTTTTTCTCCTTTGGCCGTGACGATGCAACCTGTCGTGAAATCGTGACACTTTTCTCCTTTGGCCGTGACGATGCAACATGTCGAGATATCATGACACTTTTTCTCCATTGGCCGTGATGATGCAACATGTCGCGATATCGTGACACCTTTCCTCCCTTGGCCACGATGAAGCAACATGTCATGAAATCGTGACAACTTTCCTCCCTTGGCCGCGACGAAGCAACATGTCACGAAATCGCGACACCTTTCCTCCCTTGGCCGCGACGAAGCAACATGTCATGAAATCATGACAACTTTCCTCCCTTGGCCACGATGAAGCAACATGTCATGAAATCATGACACCTTTCCACCCTTGGCCGCGACGAAGCAACATGTCATGAAATCGTGACACTTTTTCTCCTTTGGTCGCGACGAAGCAACATGTCGCGATATCGCGACACTTTTCCTCCTTTGGTCATGACGAAGCAACATGTCACGATATCACGACACTTTTTCTCCTTTGGCCGCGATGAAGCAACATGTCGTGATATCGTGACACTTTTTCTCCTTTGGCCGCGACGATGCAACCTGTCACGAAATCGTGACACTTTTCTCCTTTGGCCGTGATGATGCAACATGTCATGATATCGCGACACTTTTTCTCCATTGGCCGTGATGATGCAACATGTCACGATATCGTGACACCTTTCCTCCCTTGGCCACGATGAAGCAACATGTCACGAAATCGTGACAACTTTCCTCCCTTGGCCGCGATGAAGCAACATGTCACGAAATCATGACAACTTTCCTCCCTTGGCCGTGACGAAGCAACATGTCATGAAATCATGACACCTTTCCACCCTTGGCCGCGATGAAGCAACATGTCACGAAATCATGACACCTTTCCTCCCTTGGCCACGATGAAGCAACATGTCGTGAAATCGTGACACCTTTCCACCCTTGGTCGCGATGGAGCAACATGTCACGAAATCATGACAACTTTCCACCCTTGGCCGATGAAGCAACATGTCGTGAAATCGTGACAACTTTCCTCCCTTGGCCACGATGAAGCAACATGTCACGAAATCGTGACAACTTTCCTCCCTTGGCCGCTATGAAGCAACATGTCGCGATATCACGACAACTTTCCTCCCTTGGCCGCAATGAAGCAACATGTCGCGATATCATGACAACTTTCCTCTAGTGATCGTGACGGAGCAACATGTCATGATATCACGACAACTTTCCTCTAATGACCACGATGGCGCAACATGTCATGATATCATGACAACTTTCCTCCAGTGACCGTGACGGTGCAACATGTCGCGATATCGTGACAACTTTCCTCCAGTGACCGCGATGGCGCAACATGTCACGATATCGTGACAACTTTCCTCCCTTTGCTTTTTCTTTGATCATTGGCTCAAGGCCCTGTCAAGACCCTACCTAATCACCTCATCCTCAATAGCCATGTCACTGTGCAGCTGCACCCCTACCTCCTTCTCAGCACCCATCTTAGCCAGGAAGTCGGCCGCTTTGTTTAAATCTCTACTCACATAAACTGGAATCACATCATCTAATTCCCCCCATAATTCCTTAATTTGAGTGACAAGAATCCTCAACCTCCAAGCTTTCAAAGCAAAGTTCCTCATGCAATCTAGAGCTCCAACCATTATTTGAGAATCAGATTCAAGAATTATCCTCCTGTGGCCCTATTTAACTGCCCAAATAGAAGCATATTTGATAGCTATGGCTTCTGCTTCATTGTTTGTGGCTCTTCCCAAGCCTTGCAGTTCCCAATAGAGCACTGATCCATCATGATTTCGGCAAACCACTCCAATTTCGGCACTACCCGGATTACCCTTTGCAGCTCCATCAGTATTAATTTTAATCCAACCTTCTGGGGGTGGTTTCCAACTAGCTCTATCCTATCCCTCTTGCTCTTCAACTCCCTCTTCCATTGGCCCAATAACAACCTGAGTTTCCTCTTTAGCATAGATAGCAACATTTTCTGTGACTTTGCTCCAGATGACCTGCCAAACTCCATCTAACGAGGAAAAAGTTTCTCTAAAAATTCTAGCATTTCTCTCCAACCACACTTGCCACTAGATGAAGTTTAATCCAAGCTCCCAACCAATTCGAAGAGCTTTAGATTTAAATCTACCCCTCTTCCATCTTTCCCAGATATTAGTCCGATTCAAGTCACCAATAACTTGAATTTTATAATAAAAAAGCCATCTCTTCCAAATCTGACGTGTGAAAGGGCACTCAAACATCAAGTGATCAGTTGTTTCCTCGTTCTTGTAGCATAAAACACATTGAGATGGACCGATGATTCCTCTGCATCTGAGATTGTCAAAAGTGAGAATTTCATTGTGCATGAACTGCCAGGCAAAAAAGTTTACTTTCGGCCAGCCCTTGGAGTGCCAAATCTTTCTCCAATCCTCTATCGGATATGAATGGGGGGGAGGCTCTGGAAGGATCTTGTCATATCCATCCTTCACTGTATAGACACCAAGGCTCCCATAGCCCCAAGCTAATTCATCCTCCTCGTCTCTACCTGTGAGAAATATTTCTGTCAAGATTTTAGTCATGATGGGTGCCAACTCCGGAGGGATTGAAATTGGCCACTCCTCCAACTTCTTAAACTACTTAAACTTATACTCCCCCAGCTGACTAGTAGTGAGATAACTTTCAATTTGGACCCATCCCTTGGTTTCTATGGCCATTTTTATTGGTTGCAATTCAGGAAATTCAACAATGATAGGTGGGTATTGATCCCATGAATCTATCCAAAAATGTGCCTTCTCCCCTCTCCCCACTTTCCAAAACAATCGATCTTTAACTACCTGAGATCCTAGCTTGAGAGCCTGCCACACTAAGGATCCAGTACCATCCAAAGGGAAATGGCCCACCTCATTGGGGTTAACATGTCCCAAATATTTACTAGTTAGGATTCTACTGAATAAGGAAGTTGGTTGGGAAATCCACCTCCAGTACAGCTTTCCAGCCAAAGCTTTATTATTTATCTTGGATCTTCTCAGTCCCAGCCCTCCTTTCACCTTGGGCTGGGTGACTTTATCCCAACCAACTAAGGCCCATTTCCTCTCTCATTTTACTCCTTCCCATAAAAATATTCTAGCCATCTTGTCCAACTCTTTCCATATAGTTTGTGGGGCAGCCAGGATAGAGAATTTATAAATTGGCATGGCCTGAATGACTAACTGTAAAAAAGTTAATCTACCCCCATAGCTTAACCATTTGTGAGACCAATGATTCATTCTATCCTTGATACAATCCAAAAGATTCTTCTAGATATCTATTTTTAGTTTTTTAAAATGCAAAGGAACCCCCAAGTAAACCACTGGGAGAGAAGTCCTTGTGAATCCCAAGATCTCTAGAACTCTGTCCTGAAGCCTTTGATCAATATTGAGAAAGACCACTTTGGATTTTTTATCATTGATGACTTGGTTTGAAGCCCTAAGGTAGACATTAAGAGTATCTCTGATCACTCTTGCTTCCCTGAAGCTGGCCACTCCCACCAATCTTGTATCATCCACAAACTGTAGGTGAGTCAAAAATTCCTCACCCACCTTGATACCTGTTAGCAAACCTTGTTGTCTTCTCCTCAAGAAAAGTCTACCTAATCCTTCAGCAAAAATGAGAAAAAGATAGGGAGAGCAGGGGTCCCCTTGATGAAGGCCACGAGTGGCTCCAAAAGGTTGCGAGGGAAGACCCTTGATTAACACAGAGTAAGACGGAGTAGAAACACAACTCATGACCCATTCTATCCAATCCTGAGAGAAACCAAAGGCTGCCATCATCTTTGACAAGAAACTCCACTCCACCCTATCATAAGCCTTTGACATATCTAATTTTATGAACATTCCTTTATTACCAAATTTTTGCATTGTATGGATTGCCTCCTGAGCAAGAACCACCCCATCCAAGATCTACCTACCCTCTACAAAACCCCCTTGCTCTGAGGAGATAATGTTATGTAAAAGAGGTTTTAGTCGTTCAGCCATTACCTTTGTGATTATTTTATATATCACATTGCATAAGGCAATAGGTCTATAATCTGAAATATGAACCCCCTCCTCCCATTTTGGAATTAAAGTGATGAAGGTATGATTTAAAGCTTTAAGCATTCTTTTATTACCTCTGGACTCCTCTATGACAGCCAAAACATCCTCCTCCAAAATATCCCAAAAGGCCTGAAAAAACTCAATTGGAAAGCCATCTGGTCCTGGAGTTTTTCTGGTGCTCATTCCAAAGACCACATTCTTTAGTTCTTCTCTATCAATGGGTTTAAGAAGGGTCTGATTTTCTTCTTCAGAGATAACGGAGGGTATGACATCAATAACTTCATTTTGAGCCTCTTCATCTTGCACCATACTTTCCTTAAAAAGTTTAGAAAAATAATCCATTGAATGGGAATGCATACCAGGAAGAGTATCAAAGGAGTGTCCATTCTCATCTTGAAGAGCTTCCATGTTATTCATCTGTCTCCTAGCACAGGCTGTCCGATGGAAAAATTTGGTATTTCTATCACCTTCTAATAACCAAGTGGTTCTTGCTCTCTATTTCCAGTAGGTCTCCTCTTGGTTGTCAATGTCCTCAACCGCTTTACGCAAGGCATCATCCTTGGCTTTGAGCTACTCTGTAATTGTTCCTTCCCTAAAGTGTTTTTGAACCTCATCCCATCTGGCCACCAAAGGAGCTCTTTGGAGCTGGAAGTCTGTCTTGTTAGCTCGCCTCCATTGTTTTAGTTGAGCTTTGACATAATGAAGTTGTTTATGGAATCTAAACATTGTTGTCCCATAAGGTAGATGACCTTCTTCCCACCACTAAGGAATTTTCTTTCGAAGTTCCTCTTTTTGTAACCAAAAATTCTCAAATTTAAAAGGTTTGTGATGCTGCCCTGTCTTAATCCCTCCCTCCAACAAAATGGGAAAGTGATAAGAAATTGGACCCTCCAAAATCTAAAATTTTGTATTCCATTTAACAAATGCCTCCTCTAAAACCAGAAAATGGTCTAACTTTACCTTCTTGTTATACGGATCCCTCCTCTTGTTAGTCCAAGTAAAGTTGGTTCTAGGGCATTTAATATCCACTAAGTGAAAATCCTGGACTTGGGCAATCATAAGTCGATCCCCTGGGTCCAAAATTGGAGTTCCCCCTTCCTGATCTCTAGAAGATAATTTAGCATTAAAATCCCCGACAATAATCCAGTCTAAATCTTCCCTTGAGATCCTCATGTTATGCACAACTTTCCATTGAAGCCTCTGACCATCAAGGTTTTGAGCCCCATAAAAATTTGTGATTAAAACATGTTCAGCTGTGACATTATTCCTAAAATGATATGTGAGAACACCCCTCCAAGCTATATGTTCTATTGCAGTCCATTCCAGAGAGTTCCAAAGAGTAACAATCCCCCCTGAGGCACCTTGGGCAGCCACTTCCATATGACCAGCGCCCCTCCAAATTCTGTTAACTATTTTACACATAAGATCTAACGACATTTTTGTCTCCTGGATAAGCAAAAAGTCTGTTTTGCATTTTTCTAAGAGTCTTTGAATAGCAGATTGGTGGGTTCTACTATTTAAACCCCTAACATTCCATGATTGTATAATCATTGGTAACCTTGAGAGCAGTAAGAATCAATTGGCCTCACCGATCCTCCAGTGATCAGTTTGTCTCCTTGAACTACTAGCAGTTCCTTATTTGATTTTCTACCCACTCCTTGAGAGTTGCTATTTTTTTATCTCTTTTCCACCTGAGTTATCCCTAGAGTTGGCCTTTCTCTGTTCTTTTCTGCTATTCCCATGCTGACATCCTTAATTATTGGCTACTCTTGGGTATGCACTATCAATGCCCCTGCACTCTCTGACTGCAGTAACTCAGTGTACTCAATTACCTATTCTATGATGGTGGGAGATGAAGGAGAAGCTTGAGCGTGGATGTTATTATTTTCACTATTCCCATCCACTCCTTCCATGACTTGATCCTCTTGGTCCACTAGTGTCTTAAATATTTCATACCTATTGGTTGGCTTGAGTTGTGTTTGCTCTTTACCATTTTTCTTTTGCTTTCTCCTTCTTTTGGGCTGTTCAAAGCCATCTCTCTGAGCTTCCTTACTCTGAGGAGTATTGGTTGGTTCTTTGGTTAGAGTTGCCTTACCCTCCCTAGGAATATTTGACATTCCTAGCGGGGCCTCCATTTTTGTGTTCAAATTATTTGGGCAAAACCGGGCCAAATGCCCGTATTTGTGGCAAACTCTGCATCTGAAGGGAAGAGCCTCATAATCTAGCTGTTGAATCCAAGATAGTCCTGCTAGTTCAAGTTCCACCTCTGTCGATAGAGGCTGGCTAATATCCATTTCCACACATATTCTTGCAAAAATAGTTGTGTTTCCTTCTATGGTGTCTTTGGAGACACCCAAATGTCTTCCAAGGGAGTTACCGATAATTTCCAAAACTTGCTCACCCCAAAACTCCATTGGAAGAGCATACAACTGGATCCAAACCGGGATAGTCGTGGGTTCAATTCGAGGATCGAAACCCACTCTCCAGGGTTGAAAAAATAACCCTACCGGACCATGGTTCCTCTTTTTTGATTCGAAAGCCCTATTTCTATCGGCCAGAGAAGAAAAACTAACAATGAAATAACCATTGCTAATAAACCATAAAGAGTACTCACCATGAGGCTCCCAGTTTTGCCTGACCCAGGAATGCAAGAAATTTAGGGTAGGGCGAATACCCATGAATTTACAGATCAGATCATGATTGGATCTGTATAAGACTGTATCTTCGACCATCCTTGGCTCGATGACAATCTTGGGCCTTGATTCGGACTGTGGAAGGCATCCATTGACTCGTTGGGCTATTGATCTCTTTCCAGCATTCTTGAAGAGCATTTATTTGTGCTTCATCATTATTAGATGGAGATTTATCTTTTAGAAAATCTGCAAAAGAGCTATTTCTCCCTATGAGAGGAACCGGAGGAGTCCCCATTGGACCCTCCTGGGGCAGCAAACTTGCCTTCAGATCCACAGTAACCAAAAAAACACTTCGACAACCCACCTGATGCCCTAGATTTTCCTTAGCTCTAGAAACCCTAGTTCATCGCTTCCGCCTGCTTGTCGTCCAATTAAATAATATTTTTAGAATGACATTTCTAACACATTTAATTAATGATGATGCCATTAACCTATTTAAATTTATTTTTGTTCCATATCACTCAAATATAAATAATTTTAATATTATAATTTCATATTGCTTAAATGAAAAACAAACAAATAAAAATACCAAAAAATAAAAGTATATAAATATTAAAACAAAAATTATTTCTTTTTAAAATAATTTATAAATTTAATTTTGAAAGGTTCTTAGCTTAAAATTTATTAAAGGAACATCACGTTGATGTGTCTTTGTATTCTCATTAAAAAAACAAGTTCAAACCATGTAAAAAGTGTATAAATGCTTATTATACCTTAAAATGTTCATGTCTATTCACCTATATACATCAACATACCAATTATTAGTTAAAACCATACATGGCAAATAATATATGGAATTAATAATCTTGAAAAATGTTACTTTCAAAATATACAAAAGCATGAAAGTAAATATTTAATATTTTTTTATTAAAAAAATTTTAAAACATATTTTTTTTTCAAATAATTAATATATTTCTCTATTATACTTGTTTATGTAACGGTGATCTCGATCTTGGGTTATTTGTATCACTACAAAAAGTTGATTCTTTGGAAGACTTTGGCTCTATGTTAGTTTGGTTGGTTGTTGGGTGATGTTGTTACTAGTTGGTTGCTTATTTGAAGGTCCTTGGTTAGATTGCTCTACTTTCTTATGGGTTCGATTTGTCATTGAAAAGGTGGCTGAGGTATGTCATGGGGATAGGGCTAGATGCAAACTCAAGCCCGTTGGGATGATATTGGGATGTTATTGCTATGGTAATGTTTGGCTATTGTTCCCTCAACTAGCATTGGTTCTAGTTGCTCTATTACTCTGGTTAGCATCGGTGGTTTGCAGTGTTTTTATCTTTAGTTCCAACTGGTGTTTGTGTTTGATCCCAAGGTTACATTGCTATATTTTTAAGATTTTTCAATTTCACCTTGTTGTTGGGGTGTTTTGGTTGATTCAAGCAAGGCATTTCTTCTTGCAGAGATCTAGATTATCTCTTATGGCGAGGGCAGAATGGTCTCTATATATTTTGTTGGTTTGGACACAAAACCAATGTGTTATTTCTGGTTTAATATTTTGAGTGATTTTTGGTGCTTGGATCTTTTTTAGATGGGTAGGATGCTCATTTGCTCTTATTTTAGTTATTGTACTAGATTTTATCTTGTATGAGTGGTAATCTGTACTTATTTTTAAATTTTTCTATTGTTGTTGTCCAATAACTTATTTTTTGGTTGAAGTGTTTTGTCACTTTTTGGTAACTAGCTCTACTTTGTAAAAGATTTAGAGATCCTTCCAAAACTCCTTCATATATTAAATTAAAAAAATAATTAAAAAAAAAAAAAACTTAACCTTTCAATTATAGAACACATGATTTTTTCACTACTAACCCAAATATAAAATTGAAAAAAGAAAAGAAAAATCTGCTCATGTGGGAGAGTTGGAGAGCAAGCCAGTAGTTAAAACTCTCAAGTTGAAAACGAAAAACCTCAAGTTCAAATATCTCCCCGTCACATACTAGGAATATACAAAATTATATATATATATATATAGATATAATTGAAAAAAAAAATCTAAAAACTTGTAATGAGAGGTAACCTAACAATTAAATACTAGCCCAATTACGAAAGATAATATTTAACTTATTGACAAATTCTAAAGAATAATGAACTTTGATACTGGTACCAATCGAATTTTTGAAAACATATTAAAGAAACGGGTAGACTATTAAGCTTATATGAGCATTCACATGGGTCTCTTCCTAACTTAGAAATGTTAAAGTTATTTAATGGTAATTAAAATCAGTGAAAAGTTTTAATTTAAAAAATCATTTATTTATAATATTTGTAAAAATAAATTTAAAAAGCTATTTTAAAATGTTTGTTAATAAAATTTTATATAATTAAATTACAAATTAACTTCTTTATATTAATAATTAAAAATTATTTAATAAAAATACATAATTTTTAATTATTTGAATTCTTAAATTACTTTTTAAAACTTACCTTGTAATAGACAAAACCTTAAACAAGACCAATACTATTAGCATCTAATTCTATAAGAATTTAATTTTTAAAGTTTACCGCACCAATAAATTAAAACACTAATTTTCCTAAAAGTTCATAAATATAAATTGAATTCTTTATACAAAAATAATATACAAAATTGATTTTTTTCATTTTAATTAAATTCATAAGCTCAGAGGTTGATATCTATGTTCCCAGAGTGGGCAATGGACAGCATTTAGATTATAACGAAACAAATATAATCACAGATATAAACTTCGAAATGTTAATTCAAATATACTTCCTTTCCACAACAGAAAAGGGCGATCTTGAATAAGTGGATATTCGCAATAGTAGTCCATATCAATCAACAATATGCTCCTTCAAAATCTAAATACTAGAGATGTTTCATGGTAGAAAAGGAATGTTATCTTTACGTCATGTTCCATAGAAAGGCTAATGTATGCCATATGGGGAAAAATAAAAAATAAATATATAAATTCCAGTACCATCAGCCGCATCATTTCTGAAATCTTCACGTTTCCTTTCATGTGGTGCATCCGAAATCGCCATCAGAATTGTAAATTCGTTTGGCAGCAATCTGTAGAAAATAAGTGAATGGCTCAAAAAAAGCCTCTGTACACACCTCTGAAGTCTGGCAACGGAAAGCAAAGCTATGACTCCTTCTGTACTTGGCACATAAATGAAAGCATGCACGACAGTGTAATGAATTTATAAGATATGATTCTCACAAGAGTTGTGGACTTTTCCATGGCGTACAGGCCGTCATAATCGGTTTTATGTGCGATTGTATGGATATTTATTTTTAATTTAACTGTTGTTCTCTTTCTCTTGTCGTGTAGTTTATCGTCAGTATTCTGGTATTTGTATATAGAAATTTTCGTTCTAACTTAAATGTTAGAACCCACCAGTTATATAAGACATCTTCAAAGCCAAAAGTGAAGAGGATTTAGGATTTTATAGATTCCCAAGATTTTATTATACGAATCCATTCATCCCGTTTTTTTTTTTCTTTTTAATTTATTTTTAAATATTAAAAAAAAATTAATTTATTATGTGGTTAACAATGTGCATAATTTTAATGCCATTAGTTATGTACATTGAATTATACTATAGTCAAGCAAGGCCTCATAATTAGGTATTATTTATATTAGTTTTTTTCAGTTTTTTTACTAAGTTATATCTAATTTGTATAAGATTAAATTTATTAACTTTAGATTAAGTAGATTATATATTTAATTTAAAGAATTGTTATTTTTTATTTTATTTTTTTGAACTGAGGTTAATGTAAAAAATTCTTACAACCGGTTTAGTGTTGGGTATCTCATCCCAATCATGATCTTGTTATATTGTGGAGCTGATCCTAGCTAAAATTAAGTTTTTTTTAATTGTAGAAAAAATAAAAGTAAAAGGCCAAGAAAGCAAGAAGGATAAAAAAGATAGATTTAAAGATAAACAAACATGGTCTTAAATGGGGATTGGGTTAGTTATAGGATGCTTGTTTTTTTTAGCATGTAATTGGGTTTTCCTATTTATGTAATACCTCCGGTAGAGAAGATTGTATTTTTTTTATAGGAAGGGCATAGGATTGTGTATCTCATGTAGAGAGATCAAGAAGCTTGGTGTAGAGCTTGATGCAAGGGTGTTTGCATGCTGAATTACTGTTAGAGTAATTGTGTGGAGATGTTGGTGTTTTGAAGAGGAATTCGCAGTTGGTTGTGTTGCAAGATTAATCCCTTCAAAGATTGTTGATTAAGTTGTTTGCTTCAAGAATCCCTTTTGTTTATATAATGAATCCTAACAATTAGTATCAGAGCGAGGTTGGGATTTAGGATTGAGTGGGAGCTGTTAGCAATGGTACTATTTCTAGTATTCTTTCTTTTGATGATGTAGTGAGTGTGGTCCTTAGTCATGAAATGTGAAGGAAGAGCACGAAAGAATCATCATCTGGTGTAGCATTGATTGCCAGAGGAAAACATAAGATAAGAGGAGTGAATTCAAGGAACCGTGAAGAGCAAGGTGGATCCAAGTCCAAAGGAAAGATGGTGTGCTGGCATTGCGGCAAGAAGGGGCATCTAAAAAAATATTGCTAGTCTCGAAATGAATATGGAGGAGAAGAAAACATAGAATATGAAAAAAGAGGATTTGATCCTTTTAGTAATGAGAACTGGGAGATATGTCTAGGAAGATGGACATGGCTATGAATTTATTGTATGATTTTTTAGGATGGAACACATAATATGGTTATAGCTTTGGATCATTGCGACCCCAAGTCCCTAAGTTGGAAGATAATTCCACACTTAGGGAGTGTGCTTTCAAAGTTAGTGGTAAATCCATATTGTGTGTGTGCATGCTATGGATCATCCATAGTATGTAGATCTTGCCATGGTGGTGATGTTTGATTCACCATGATACAAAGTAATTCTGAGGATGTTGTTATTATCACTGATTTGTGGTAGAGAGATTGTGTGTTGCTTATTGATCACAAGATAAAAGTGCGTGGATGCACTAGTCCGATGTGATGGTTAAGAGCATGGTTACAACAATTTGGAGGAGTTGACATTCTTTGTTTGGCTTAAAGATGTTCTTTTGCGGATGCAACAATGGTAGATTTGTTGTGGATCAGTCTCCAAGTGGGAGACTGTTAGATTGTGGAGCCTTATCTTGGCTAAAATTAAGTTTTTTCTAATTATAGAAAAAAGAAAAGCAAAAGGCCAAGAAAGCAAAAAGGATAAAAAAGATAGTTTTAAAGATTAAAAAACATGGTCTTAAGTGGAGATTGGGTTAATTATAGGATGCTTGTTTTTTTAGCATTCATGTAATTGGGTTTTCCTATTTATGTAATACCTCCGGTAGAGAGGATTGTATCTTGCTTATGGGAAGGGCATAGGATTGTGTATCTCATGTAGAGAGATCGGGAAGCTTGGTGTAGATTTTGATGCAAGGGTGTTTGCATGTGCATCTCATGTAGAGAGATCAGGAAGCTTGGTGTAGAGTTTGATGTAGTGTGCTTTCAAAGTTAGTGGTAAAGCCATATTGTGTGTGTGCATGCTATGGATCATCCATAGTATGTAGATATTGCCATGGTGGTGATGTTTGATTCACCATGATACAAAGTAATTCTGAGGATGTTGTTATTATCACTGATTTGTGGTAGAGAGATTGTGTGTTGCTTATTGATCACAAGATAAAAGTGCGTGGATGCACTAGTCCGATGTGATGGTTCAGAGCATGGTTACAACAATTTGGAGGAGTTGACATTCTTTGTTTGGCTTAAATATGTTCTTTTGCGGATGAAACAATGGTAGATTTGTTGTGGATCAGTCTCCAAGTGGGAGACTGTTAGATTGTGGAGCCTTATCTTGGCTAAAATTAAGTTTTTTCTAATTATAGAAAAAAGAAAAGCAAAAGGCCAAGAAAGCAAAAAGGATAAAAAAGATAGTTTTAAAGATTAAAAAACATGGTCTTAAGTGGAGATTGGGTTAATTATAGGATGCTTGTTTTTTTAGCATTCATGTAATTGGGTTTTCCTATTTATGTAATACCTCCGGTAGAGAGGATTGTATCTTTCTTATGGGAAGGGCATAGGATTGTGTATCTCATGTAGAGAGATCGGGAAGCTTGGTGTAGATTTTGATGCAAGGGTGTTTGCATGTGCATCTCATGTAGAGAGATCAGGAAGCTTGGTGTAGAGTTTGATGCAAGGGTGTTTGCATGTTGAATTACTGTTAGAGTAATTATGTGGAGATGTTGATGTTTTGAAGAGATATTTGTAGCTGGTTGTGTTGCAGGATTAATCCCTTCAAAGATTTTTGATTAAGTTGCTTGCTTCAAGAATCCCTTTTGTTTATATAATGAATCCTAATAGATCTTTGATAATGATGAGAGTTGAGCTTATCAATAGGACCAAACACACAACCATACACATACCCACCTCCTCACATGCTCACAATCGATTTAGTGTTGGGTATCCTCATGCCAATCATGATCTTTGATAAGAATGAGAGTTGAGCTTATCAACATGACCAAACACACAACCATACACATACCCACCCCCTCACACGCTCACCCATGCCACCATTTGAACCTTGGACCTAAATAATATCCAAAGCCAGAACGGTTCAGCTGTCCCCTTGAACTGTATGTTTTTTATTTAATATTTTAATATTATATTTATTAGAGGTAAAAATTCTCTCAATTAATTATTTTTTAAAATTTAAATTTCTTTAAAATAAAGATAAACACTTCTATGTATATAATATTTTATAGATAAAAAGTAATATTATTGATCTAATTTTCATGTTCATTTTTCTTCTTAGTTTTGATGATAGTTTATGAAACCCTTTTAATTGAAATATATCTTCATTATTTTTCTATGACAATCTTGGCCTCTTTGTATATATTGTTTTAAAATATGAGCAATAGAAGAATTTTGCCTTCTTGACTTATTTTGAAAGCATCATCAAAATAAATTTTAATGAATTCAACATTTAGATATTTTAATTTTACAATAGATTATTATATTGTTTTATGTTTACTAATTTATGTCAGCCTATTCATATAATTAAAATTATATTCCTCATAGTTACGAGTCTATATGATGAACACTATACATATAAACATTATGGAAGAGGGAATATAATTTTACTAAACAAAAACCAGATTACATAGTTGCGAGGCCTTTCATACTCTTTTAATTAAAAATAATAATATTAATTTAGATATTTGAATTACATAAGATACACCTAAAGGTTTATGATATCTTGTTTCTACAAATATTCTTTGATAAAACTTTGGTTTTGATAATTGAAGAACAATTATTTGACAAAGACAACTCAGTGATTAAGACTTTGACCTCTCTTGAAAAGATCCAAGGTTCAAACTATGATGTACCTAGAAGAGGATAGGATGGATGCTAGTGGTTGAGTGTTTGTGAATTGGATGTACCTAGAAGAGGATAGGATGGATGCTAGTGGTTGAGTGTTTGTGAATTGGATGTACCTAGAAGGGGATAGAATGGATGGTAGTGGTTGAGTGTTTGTCAATTGGATGTACTTAAAAGGAGATAGGATGGATGGTAGTGGTTGAGTGTTTGTCAGTTGGCTGCCATAGACTTTGTCAATTGGCTGTCCCAATCCAATTGTTAAAGTCTGATTAAGTAGGTGGGAATCTCGTAGACTTTGTCAATTGATTGCCCCAATTTTATGGTAGAAGGAGGATCATTAACTTCGTTTGACCCAAATAATTAAAATTTATAGTGATAGCATTCAATAATGTTACATATATCTTTATGTATTAAAAAATAAACAAATAAACAATAAAAATAAATTAAGTCCATAAAAATCTAAACGATCAACCATTTTTCCAATAAAAATCTTAAAAAAAAAAAAATCATAATTACTTCACAGTCTTACATGTTACATATTTATTTAACTGGATATTTTGATAGAAGATATGCTATTTTATGCTAATTCATCTTTTCATATCTAATAAGCAAATAAAACTCCATAGAAGTTCAATAGTATAATACATAAAAATAAATATTATATGTTTTTGGGTTTGCCGTCGTTAAACGATAACCTTTTTCAATAGAGTCGAACGTTTTTACATAAAACAGACACGTTGCAGTTCTACATAAGAACAAACGTTTGATGTAAGGAAAACAATTATTTCTAATTAATTTGATGCCAGACTTCTCGACCCGCACTTTAATAGAAATCGACACAAGGAAGCGCCAGGATATTTCGACAGAATATAGATTCTTAAGGATAATATGACATAAGAGAGTCCAATAATTCACTAAACAATACGAATAGGCGTACAGACCGGCAAGGTAAACTTGTCAACTATTAGCCGGCCATGACAACTTTTTTCTTAACCTCATTATGTTGTCATTTTGCGCACTTATTTTCATTCTCCTACTCATATAATTCATTAACCATTTTTCCAATAAAAATCTAAATGATCAACCATTTTTCCAATAAAAATCTTAAAAAAAAAAATCATAATTACTCCACAGTCTTACCTTTACATATTTATTTAACTGGATATTTTGATAGATTCTATGCTATTCTATGCTAATTCATCTTTTCATATCTAATAAGCAAATAAAACTCCATAGAAGTTCAATAGTATAATACGTAAAAATAAATATTATATGTTTTTGGGTTTGCCGTCGTTAAACGATAACCTTTTTCAATAGAGTCGAACGTTTTTACATAAAACAGACACGTTGCAGTTCTACATAAGAACAAACGTTTGATGTAAGGAAAACATTTCTCATTATTTTGATGCCAGACTTCTCGACCCGCACTTTAATATAGGATATTTCGACAGAATATAGATTCTTAAGGATAATATGACATAAGAGAGTTCAATAATTCACTAAACAATACGAATAGGCGTACAGACCGGCAAGGTAAACTTGTCAACTATCAGCCGGCCATGACAACTTTTTTCTTATCCTCATTATGCTGTCATTTTGCGCACTTATTTTCATTCTCCTCCTCATATACTAGTGCTTTTATTTCTGTGGCGTAGAAGAACGTTTAGCTTTGCATTACCACGTTGCCAGACTTACGTATAGCCCCCCAAAAAAACTAATTTTGAAGAAGAATTCTCCTTCCTAGTCAATTTGTGGCACTTCAGAGACAGAAAAAACTTAGACAATGTAGGTTGGGAGGTGTGTACAGATGCATTTTGTGTGATACCAGTGAGAATGTGGCAGTGAAAAGAATATCTCAACGATCCAAACCAGGAAGGAAAGAATGTCTCAGCAGGACGAGACACAGTCACCTTGAGTAGCTTCTGGGATGGTACCGTGAAAAGGGCAATTTGCTTCTTGTCTATGCACTCCTGCCAGTCGCAACATTGGGCAATGTTATATATAGGAACTGGATTGGAAATAAAGGTACAGCAATATATGCGACATTACCTCTGCTAATCATGATACCTGGATTCCAATTTCAATGCAAAACGAGGGAATCTTGATGTGGCAAAACTGATCGGAGGTATTGGACGCACCAATGAAATAACATGAGGAGATTTATAATATGTTTTCACAAAATTTGGGCAATGTTATAACATTTTCAAACAAGATATTATGTTATATTTTAAAATGTTTTTTGATCTTTGCTTGTTATTGTATAATTTTAAATATTTTCTCATTTTTGCTTCGTAGTGTATAATTTTAAAGGTCATGATCCCGGTTTAAATATTTATTTAAAAAAACTCATCATTTTTTTAAACATACTTATATATTAATATTTTTCATCATAATATGAATTTTTTTCTCAACAAAGATAATATACTAATTTATTTGGTTAAAACATTAATGGATTTTAATAATATGAGTAAAGTTACAGTTTAAATCTTTGTATTAAGTGGTTTTATGAAAGACTTTGGGTTTGACTTTAGAGGATGGTTTGAAGCAACACAACCTAATCTCCAAATGCATTCTCCTTGTTTGGTGCTCTCCAAGGCATATGTATCTTCTTTAATATTCACTCCTTATATTAAAAGCATTAGTCTTTTAAGAGGATTTTGTTATAGTCTTCCCTTGCACGTTTGTATGCGAGAGACAAATCATTGCATTTATTGTTATTTTGTGTCATGACATCTATATTACTCCAAATAATTTTTTTAACTCTAATTCACCCTACCATGGACTAATCTCCTTCCCATCTATTACTTCTAACTATAATAACAAAAAATCACAGTTATATATTACATATTTTCATTCTCGTGTCCTAAATTAATAGTTGAATGACTCATAAGCTCTCTTAAATTTATAATTACCCATTAAGAACTTGTGTGTTTACTCTTTATCTCTTATAAAACAAACCCATTGAAGTAATATTGGGCCTCCATTATGTAATTTGAAAATGCCACATATGATATGATATCTCATTCCATTTTATGGGTAATCTATCTCTTGCATTTTTTTTTAGTATTAAGAATTTACATTGGGTAGCCAATTTTTGAACTACTACTCACCCTATCCTATAATGCACCTTTTAACCTAGTCATTCATATGATTATGTGAAATTGGGTGTAGAAAGATCTACGTTACAAACTAATCCTTCTTCTAAGGTTTCCCATTATCAATCACAATCCACTACTAATAATATTGTCAGATAAATGCCTCTTAACCAATGAGGGAGGAAGAACATAGGAGGACAAATCAATGTCTTTACCATGGTTAAGCAAAGAAATGTTAGAATAAGTGAATATTCTCTTAAGTTCCACTAGGATAGACACTTGAGTTTCTACTCCTCCATGTGTCAAGAGAAATCTCAGTGGTGTCTTCATCAGGTCTAATGAGTTGTAATCCAATGGCTCTCAATGATCAACTCTGTTATTTATACAGAGTTGATCATTGGAATAAATCAATAAATTCTCTCTTCTCTTCGTCTCTTATGTAATGCTTTGCATATCTAATATTGTGAAATTTTAACATGGTACCAGAGCATGATAGATTTTTGCTCGAATTATCTCTTAAAGGTTCTAGGATCTTGGTCACTTACTATGGATAATTTTTTGGCTATATTCTTAAAATTATTTCAGTAGTCATTTCTCTTTTATCCATAATATTTTTTTCAGCAAATTTTTTATTTTTGAATATATTTTATATACATTTGTTCTAATTTATCTTTCAGGGATTTCAAAAGATTAAAAATATCTTCATTTGCTTCAAAATAGGTTTACCCTGTTCTGTGGGCTATTTTAGCCCATTTTAAAAGGAGGGTTTTTATTATTTTATTTTTATCTCTCTCTTCGAATTATTCTTTCAACACATTTTTTTTTAAATATTGGAAATCGTTTTACTTAAAATAAAAGTAATAGTTATTTTATTATGTAAAAGTTCCTTTTAAAATATTTGGGTTGCGTAATAAGCAACACACGTTTCATCTTAAAACATGGTGTCTTTTCTCTATTATCGTGGGAGATTTCAATCTTCAAAGATTCAGAGATCCTCTCTCCAGCTGACCCTTGGTGCTCAACACTTTTGGCACCCATGATAGCTTGGACGATTTCTTCTAATCGAATCTTCAAATATTGATTTCTTTTCTCTAACACTCTTTCAACCCGATGCTTATAAACAATTTTCCTTGTTTCTTTTTTCAAAGCAAAATATGCCTTTCAAGTTTACTTATTTTACAACTAGAACTATTATAGATTTTGTTTTAAATAGGCCATGACAACTTTTTTTCATTCTCCTCCTCATATACTAGTGCTTTTATTTCTGTGGCGTAGAAGAACGTTTAGCTTTGCTTTACCACGTTGCCAGACTTACGTATAGCCCCCCAAAAAAAACTAATTTTGAAGAAGAATTCTCCTTCCTGGTCAATTTGTGGCACTTCAGAGACAGAAAAAGCTTAGACAATGTGGGTTGGGAGGTGTGTACGGATGCATTTTGTGTGATACCGGTGAGAATGTGGCGGTGAAAAGAATATCTCAACGATCCAAACCAGGAAGGAAAGAATGTCTCGACGGGACGAGACACGGTCACCTTGAGTAGCTTCCGGGATGGTACCGTGAAAAGGGCAATTTGCTTCTTGTCTATGCACTCCTCCCGATCGCAACATTGGGCAATGTTATATATAGGAACTGGATTGGAAATAAAGGTACAGCATTATATGCGACATTACCTCTGCTAATCATGATATCTGGATTCCAATTTCAATGCAAAACGAGGGAATCTTGATGTGGCAAAACTACTCGGAGGTATTGGACGCACCAATGAAATAACATGAGGAGTTATTTTCTCATTTTTGCTTCGTAGTGTATAATTTTAAAGGTCATGATCCCGGTTTAAATATTTATTTAAAAAAACTCATCATTTTTTTAAACATACTTATATATTAATATTTTTCATCATAATATGAATTTTTTTCTCAACAAAGATAATATACTAATTTATTTGGTTAAAACATTAATGGATTTTAATAATATGAGTAAAGTTACAGTTTAAATCTTTGTATTAAGTGGTTTTATGAAAGACTTTGGGTTTGACTTTAGAGGATGGTTTGAAGCAACACAACCTAATCTCCAAATGCATTCTCCTTGTTTGGTGCTCTCCAAGGCATATGTATCTTCTTTAATATTCACTCCTTATATTAAAAGCATTAGTCTTTTAAGAGGATTTTGTTATAGTCTTCCCTTGCACGTTTGTATGCGAGAGACAAATCATTGCATTTATTGTTATTTTGTGTCATGACATCTATATTACTCCAAATAATTTTTTTAACTCTAATTCACCCTACCATGGACTAATCTCCTTCCCATCTATTACTTCTAACTATAATAACAAAAAATCACAGTTATATATTACATATTTTCATTCTCGTGTCCTAAATTAATAGTTGAATGACTCATAAGCTCTCTTAAATTTATAATTACCCATTAAGAACTTGTGTGTTTACTCTTTATCTCTTATAAAACAAACCCATTGAAGTAATATTGGGCCTCCATTATGTAATTTGAAAATGCCACATATGATATGATATCTCATTCCATTTTATGGGTAATCTATCTCTTGCATTTTTTTTTAGTATTAAGAATTTACATTGGGTAGCCAATTTTTGAACTACTACTCACCCTATCCTATAATGCACCTTTTAACCTAGTCATTCATATGATTATGTGAAATTGGGTGTAGAAAGATCTACGTTACAAACTAATCCTTCTTCTAAGGTTTCCCATTATCAATCACAATCCACTACTAATAATATTGTCAGATAAATGCCTCTTAACCAATGAGGGAGGAAGAACATAGGAGGACAAATCAATGTCTTTACCATGGTTAAGCAAAGAAATGTTAGAATAAGTGAATATTCTCTTAAGTTCCACTAGGATAGACACTTGAGTTTCTACTCCTCCATGTGTCAAGAGTACTCTCAATGGTGTCTTCATCGGGTCTAATGAGTTGTAATCCAATGGCTCTCAATGATCAACTCTCGTTATTTATACGGAGTTGATCATTGGAATAAATCAATAAATTCTCTCTTCTCTTCGTCTCTTATGTAATGCTTTGCATATCTAATATTGTGAAATTTTAACATGGTACCAGAGCATGATAGATTTTTGCTCGAATTATCTCTTAAAGGTTCTAGGATCTTGGTCACTTACTATGGATAATTTTTTGGCTATATTCTTAAAATTATTTCAGTAGTCATTTCTCTTTTATCCATAATATTTTTTTCAGCAAATTTTTTATTTTTGAATATATTTTATATACATTTGTTCTAATTTATCTTTCAGGGATTTCAAAAGATTAAAAATATCTTCATTTGCTTCAAAATAGGTTTACCCTGTTCTGTGGGCTATTTTAGCCCATTTTAAAAGGAGGGTTTTTATTATTTTATTTTTATCTCTCTCTTCGAATTATTCTTTCAACACATTTTTTTTTAAATATTGGAAATCGTTTTACTTAAAATAAAAGTAATAGTTATTTTATTATGTAAAAGTTCCTTTTAAAATATTTGGGTTGCGTAATAAGCAACACACGTTTCATCTTAAAACATGGTGTCTTTTCTCTATTATCGTGGGAGATTTCAATCTTCAAAGATTCAGAGATCCTCTCTCCAGCTGACCCTTGGTGCTCAACACTTTTGGCACCCATGATAGCTTGGACGATTTCTTCTAATCGAATCTTCAAATATTGATTTCTTTTCTCTAACACTCTTTCAACCCGATGCTTATAAACAATTTTCCTTGTTTCTTTTTTCAAAGCAAAATATGCCTTTCAAGTTTACTTATTTTACAACTAGAACTATTATAGATTTTGTTTTAAATAGGCCATGACAACTTTTTTTCATTCTCCTCCTCATATACTAGTGCTTTTATTTCTGTGGCGTAGAAGAACGTTTAGCTTTGCTTTACCACGTTGCCAGACTTACGTATAGCCCCCCCAAAAAAACTAATTTTGAAGAAGAATTCTCCTTCCTGGTCAATTTGTGGCACTTCAGAGACAGAAAAAGCTTAGACAATGTGGGTTGGGAGGTGTGTACAGATGCATTTTGTGTGATACCAGTGAGAATGTGGCAGTGAAAAGAATATCTCAACGATCCAAACCAGGAAGGAAAGAATGTCTCAGCAGGACGAGACACAGTCACCTTGAGTAGCTTCTGGGATGGTACCGTGAAAAGGGCAATTTGCTTCTTGTCTATGCACTCCTGCGATCGCAACATTGGGCAATGTTATATATAGGAACTGGATTGGAAATAAAGGTACAACATTATATGCGACATTACCTCTGCTAATCATGATATCTGGATTCCAATTTCAATGCAAAACGAGGGAATCTTGATGTGGCAAAACTACTCGGAGGTATTGGACGCACCAATGAAATAACATGAGGAGTTATTTTCTCATTTTTGCTTCGTAGTGTATAATTTTAAAGGTCATGATCCCGGTTTAAATATTTATTTAAAAAAACTCATCATTTTTTTAAACATACTTATATATTAATATTTTTCATCATAATATGAATTTTTTTCTCAACAAAGATAATATACTAATTTATTTGGTTAAAACATTAATGGATTTTAATAATATGAGTAAAGTTACAGTTTAAATCTTTGTATTAAGTGGTTTTATGAAAGACTTTGGGTTTGACTTTAGAGGATGGTTTGAAGCAACACAACCTAATCTCCAAATGCATTCTCCTTGTTTGGTGCTCTCCAAGGCATATGTATCTTCTTTAATATTCACTCCTTATATTAAAAGCATTAGTCTTTTAAGAGGATTTTGTTATAGTCTTCCCTTGCACGTTTGTATGCGAGAGACAAATCATTGCATTTATTGTTATTTTGTGTCATGACATCTATATTACTCCAAATAATTTTTTTAACTCTAATTCACCCTACCATGGACTAATCTCCTTCCCATCTATTACTTCTAACTATAATAACAAAAAATCACAGTTATATATTACATATTTTCATTCTCGTGTCCTAAATTAATAGTTGAATGACTCATAAGCTCTCTTAAATTTATAATTACCCATTAAGAACTTGTGTGTTTACTCTTTATCTCTTATAAAACAAACCCATTGAAGTAATATTGGGCCTCCATTATGTAATTTGAAAATGCCACATATGATATGATATCTCATTCCATTTTATGGGTAATCTATCTCTTGCATTTTTTTTTAGTATTAAGAATTTACATTGGGTAGCCAATTTTTGAACTACTACTCACCCTATCCTATAATGCACCTTTTAACCTAGTCATTCATATGATTATGTGAAATTGGGTGTAGAAAGATCTACGTTACAAACTAATCCTTCTTCTAAGGTTTCCCATTATCAATCACAATCCACTACTAATAATATTGTCAGATAAATGCCTCTTAACCAATGAGGGAGGAAGAACATAGGAGGACAAATCAATGTCTTTACCATGGTTAAGCAAAGAAATGTTAGAATAAGTGAATATTCTCTTAAGTTCCACTAGGATAGACACTTGAGTTTCTACTCCTCCATGTGTCAAGAGAAATCTCAGTGGTGTCTTCATCAGGTCTAATGAGTTGTAATCCAATGGCTCTCAATGATCAACTCTCGTTATTTATACAGAGTTGATCATTGGAATAAATCAATAAATTCTCTCTTCTCTTCGTCTCTTATGTAATGCTTTGCATATCTAATATTGTGAAATTTTAACATGGTACCAGAGCATGATAGATTTTTGCTCGAATTATCTCTTAAAGGTTCTAGGATCTTGGTCACTTACTATGGATAATTTTTTGGCTATATTCTTAAAATTATTTCAGTAGTCATTTCTCTTTTATCCATAATATTTTTTTCAGCAAATTTTTTATTTTTGAATATATTTTATATACATTTGTTCTAATTTATCTTTCAGGGATTTCAAAAGATTAAAAATATCTTCATTTGCTTCAAAATAGGTTTACCCTGTTCTGTGGGCTATTTTAGCCCATTTTAAAAGGAGGGTTTTTATTATTTTATTTTTATCTCTCTCTTCGAATTATTCTTTCAACACATTTTTTTTTAAATATTGGAAATCGTTTTACTTAAAATAAAAGTAATAGTTATTTTATTATGTAAAAGTTCCTTTTAAAATATTTGGGTTGCGTAATAAGCAACACACGTTTCATCTTAAAACATGGTGTCTTTTCTCTATTATCGTGGGAGATTTCAATCTTCAAAGATTCAGAGATCCTCTCTCCAGCTGACCCTTGGTGCTCAACACTTTTGGCACCCATGATAGCTTGGACGATTTCTTCTAATCGAATCTTCAAATATTGATTTCTTTTCTCTAACACTCTTTCAACCCGATGCTTATAAACAATTTTCCTTGTTTCTTTTTTCAAAGCAAAATATGCCTTTCAAGTTTACTTATTTTACAACTAGAACTATTATAGATTTTGTTTTAAATAGGCCATGACAACTTTTTTTCATTCTCCTCCTCATATACTAGTGCTTTTATTTCTGTGGCGTAGAAGAACGTTTAGCTTTGCTTTACCACGTTGCCAGACTTACGTATAGCCCCCCAAAAAAAACTAATTTTGAAGAAGAATTCTCCTTCCTGGTCAATTTGTGGCACTTCAGAGACAGAAAAAGCTTAGACAATGTGGGTTGGGAGGTGTGTACGGATGCATTTTGTGTGATACCGGTGAGAATGTGGCGATGAAAAGAATATCTCAACGATCCAAACCAGGAAGGAAAGAATGTCTCGACGAGGACGAGACACGGTCACCTTGAGTAGCTTCGGGATGGTACCGTGAAAAGGGCAATTTGCTTCTTGTCTATGCACTCCTGCCGATCGCAACATTGGGCAATGTTATATATAGGAACTGGATTGGAAATAAAGGTACAGCATTATATGCGACATTACCTCTGCTAATCATGATATCTGGATTCCAATTTCAATGCAAAACGAGGGAATCTTGATGTGGCAAAACTACTCGGAGGTATTGGACGCACCAATGAAATAACATGAGGAGTTATTTTCTCATTTTTGCTTCGTAGTGTATAATTTTAAAGGTCATGATCCCGGTTTAAATATTTATTTAAAAAAACTCATCATTTTTTTAAACATACTTATATATTAATATTTTTCATATAATATGAATTTTTTTCTCAACAAAGATAATATACTAATTTATTTGGTTAAAACATTAATGGATTTTAATAATATGAGTAAAGTTACAGTTTAAATCTTTGTATTAAGTGGTTTTATGAAAGACTTTGGGTTTGACTTTAGAGGATGGTTTGAAGCAACACAACCTAATCTCCAAATGCATTCTCCTTGTTTGGTGCTCTCCAAGGCATATGTATCTTCTTTAATATTCACTCCTTATATTAAAAGCATTAGTATTTTAAGAGGATTTTGTTATAGTCTTCCCTTGCACGTTTGTATGCGAGAGACAAATCATTGCATTTATTGTTCTTTTGTGTCATGACATCTATATTACTCCAAATAATTTTTTTAACTCTAATTCACCCTACCATGGACTAATCTCCTTCCCATCTATTACTTCTAACTATAATAACAAAAAATCACAGTTATATATTACATATTTTCATTCTCGTGTCCTAAATTAATAGTTGAATGACTCATAAGCTCTCTTAAATTTATAATTACCCATTAAGAACTTGTGTGTTTACTCTTTATCTCTTATAAAACAAACCCATTGAAGTAATATTGGGCCTCCATTATGTAATTTGAAAATGCCACATATGATATGATATCTCATTCCATTTTATGGGTAATCTATCTCTTGCATTTTTTTTTAGTATTAAGAATTTACATTGGGTAGCCAATTTTTGAACTACTACTCACCCTATCCTATAATGCACCTTTTAACCTAGTCATTCATATGATTATGTGAAATTGGGTGTAGAAAGATCTACGTTACAAACTAATCCTTCTTCTAAGGTTTCCCATTATCAATCACAATCCACTACTAATAATATTGTCAGATAAATGCCTCTTAACCAATGAGGGAGGAAGAACATAGGAGGACAAATCAATGTCTTTACCATGGTTAAGCAAAGAAATGTTAGAATAAGTGAATATTCTCTTAAGTTCCACTAGGATAGACACTTGAGTTTCTACTCCTCCATGTGTCAGGAGAAATCTCAGTGGTGTCTTCATCAGGTCTAATGAGTTGTAATCCAATGGCTCTCAATGATCAACTCTGTTATTTATACAGAGTTGATCATTGGAATAAATCAATAAATTCTCTCTTCTCTTCGTCTCTTATGTAATGCTTTGCATATCTAATATTGTGAAATTTTAACATGGTACCAGAGCATGATAGATTTTTGCTCGAATTATCTCTTAAAGGTTCTAGGATCTTGGTCACTTACTATGGATAATTTTTTGGCTATATTCTTAAAATTATTTCAGTAGTCATTTCTCTTTTATCCATAATATTTTTTTCAGCAAATTTTTTATTTTTGAATATATTTTATATACATTTGTTCTAATTTATCTTTCAGGGATTTCAAAAGATTAAAAATATCTTCATTTGCTTCAAAATAGGTTTACCCTGTTCTGTGGGCTATTTTAGCCCATTTTAAAAGGAGGGTTTTTATTATTTTATTTTTATCTCTCTCTTCGAATTATTCTTTCAACACATTTTTTTTTAAATATTGGAAATCGTTTTACTTAAAATAAAAGTAATAGTTATTTTATTATGTAAAAGTTCCTTTTAAAATATTTGGGTTGCGTAATAAGCAACACACGTTTCATCTTAAAACATGGTGTCTTTTCTCTATTATCGTGGGATATTTCAATCTTCAAAGATTCAGAGATCCTCTCTCCAGCTGACCCTTGGTGCTCAACACTTTTGGCACCCATGATAGCTTGGACGATTTCTTCTAATCGAATCTTCAAATATTGATTTCTTTTCTCTAACACTCTTTCAACCCGATGCTTATAAACAATTTTCCTTGTTTCTTTTTTCAAAGCAAAATATGCCTTTCAAGTTTACTTATTTTACAACTAGAACTATTATAGATTTTGTTTTAAATAGGCCATGACAACTTTTTTTCATTCTCCTCCTCATATACTAGTGCTTTTATTTCTGTGGCGTAGAAGAACGTTTAGCTTTGCTTTACCACGTTGCCAGACTTACGTATAGCCCCCCAAAAAAAACTAATTTTGAAGAAGAATTCTCCTTCCTGGTCAATTTGTGGCACTTCAGAGACAGAAAAAGCTTAGACAATGTGGGTTGGGAGGTGTGTACAGATGCATTTTGTGTGATACCAGTGAGAATGTGGCAGTGAAAAGAATATCTCAACGATCCAAACCAGGAAGGAAAGAATGTCTCAGCAGGACGAGACACAGTCACCTTGAGTAGCTTCTGGGATGGTACCGTGAAAAGGGCAATTTGCTTCTTGTCTATGCACTCCTGCCGATCGCAACATTGGGCAATGTTATATATAGGAACTGGATTGGAAATAAAGGTACAGCATTATATGCGACATTACCTCTGCTAATCATGATATCTGGATTCCAATTTCAATGCAAAACGAGGGAATCTTGATGTGGAAAAACTACTCGGAGGTATTGGACGCACCAATGAAATAACATGAGGAGTTATTTTCTCATTTTTGCTTCGTAGTGTATAATTTTAAAGGTCATGATCCCGGTTTAAATATTTATTTAAAAAAACTCATCATTTTTTTAAACATACTTATATATTAATATTTTTCATCATAATATGAATTTTTTTCTCAACAAAGATAATATACTAATTTATTTGGTTAAAACATTAATGGATTTTAATAATATGAGTAAAGTTACAGTTTAAATCTTTGTATTAAGTGGTTTTATGAAAGACTTTGGGTTTGACTTTAGAGGATGGTTTGAAGCAACACAACCTAATCTCCAAATGCATTCTCCTTGTTTGGTGCTCTCCAAGGCATATGTATCTTCTTTAATATTCACTCCTTATATTAAAAGCATTAGTCTTTTAAGAGGATTTTGTTATAGTCTTCCCTTGCACGTTTGTATGCGAGAGACAAATCATTGCATTTATTGTTATTTTGTGTCATGACATCTATATTACTCCAAATAATTTTTTTAACTCTAATTCACCCTACCATGGACTAATCTCCTTCCCATCTATTACTTCTAACTATAATAACAAAAAATCACAGTTATATATTACATATTTTCATTCTCGTGTCCTAAATTAATAGTTGAATGACTCATAAGCTCTCTTAAATTTATAATTACCCATTAAGAACTTGTGTGTTTACTCTTTATCTCTTATAAAACAAACCCATTGAAGTAATATTGGGCCTCCATTATGTAATTTGAAAATGCCACATATGATATGATATCTCATTCCATTTTATGGGTAATCTATCTCTTGCATTTTTTTTTAGTATTAAGAATTTACATTGGGTAGCCAATTTTTGAACTACTACTCACCCTATCCTATAATGCACCTTTTAACCTAGTCATTCATATGATTATGTGAAATTGGGTGTAGAAAGATCTACGTTACAAACTAATCCTTCTTCTAAGGTTTCCCATTATCAATCACAATCCACTACTAATAATATTGTCAGATAAATGCCTCTTAACCAATGAGGGAGGAAGAACATAGGAGGACAAATCAATGTCTTTACCATGGTTAAGCAAAGAAATGTTAGAATAAGTGAATATTCTCTTAAGTTCCACTAGGATAGACACTTGAGTTTCTACTCCTCCATGTGTCAAGAGAACTCTTACTGTTATCTTCATCAAGTCTAATGAGTTGTAATCCAATGACTCTCAATGATCAACTCGTTATTTATACGGAGTTGATCATTGGAATAAATCAATAAATTCTCTCTTCTCTTCGTCTCTTATGTAATGCTTTGCATATCTAATATTGTGAAATTTTAACATGGTACCAGAGCATGATAGATTTTTGCTCGAATTATCTCTTAAAGGTTCTAGGATCTTGGTCACTTACTATGGATAATTTTTTGGCTATATTCTTAAAATTATTTCAGTAGTCATTTCTCTTTTATCCATAATATTTTTTTCAGCAAATTTTTTATTTTTGAATATATTTTATATACATTTGTTCTAATTTATCTTTCAGGGATTTCAAAAGATTAAAAATATCTTCATTTGCTTCAAAATAGGTTTACCCTGTTCTGTGGGCTATTTTAGCCCATTTTAAAAGGAGGGTTTTTATTATTTTATTTTTATCTCTCTCTTCGAATTATTCTTTCAACACATTTTTTTTTAAATATTGGAAATCGTTTTACTTAAAATAAAAGTAATAGTTATTTTATTATGTAAAAGTTCCTTTTAAAATATTTGGGTTGCGTAATAAGCAACACACGTTTCATCTTAAAACATGGTGTCTTTTCTCTATTATCGTGGGATATTTCAATCTTCAAAGATTCAGAGATCCTCTCTCCAGCTGACCCTTGGTGCTCAACACTTTTGGCACCCATGATAGCTTGGACGATTTCTTCTAATCGAATCTTCAAATATTGATTTCTTTTCTCTAACACTCTTTCAACCCGATGCTTATAAACAATTTTCCTTGTTTCTTTTTTCAAAGCAAAATATGCCTTTCAAGTTTACTTATTTTACAACTAGAACTATTATAGATTTTGTTTTAAATAGGCCATGACAACTTTTTTTCATTCTCCTCCTCATATACTAGTGCTTTTATTTCTGTGGCGTAGAAGAACGTTTAGCTTTGCTTTACCACGTTGCCAGACTTACGTATAGCCCCCCAAAAAAAACTAATTTTGAAGAAGAATTCTCCTTCCTGGTCAATTTGTGGCACTTCAGAGACAGAAAAAGCTTAGACAATGTGGGTTGGGAGGTGTGTACAGATGCATTTTGTGTGATACCAGTGAGAATGTGGCAGTGAAAAGAATATCTCAACGATCCAAACCAGGAAGGAAAGAATGTCTCAGCAGGACGAGACACAGTCACCTTGAGTAGCTTCTGGGATGGTACCGTGAAAAGGGCAATTTGCTTCTTGTCTATGCACTCCTGCCAGTCGCAACATTGGGCAATGTTATATATAGGAACTGGATTGGAAATAAAGGTACAGCATTATATGCGACATTACCTCTGCTAATCATGATATCTGGATTCCAATTTCAATGCAAAACGAGGGAATCTTGATGTGGAAAAACTACTCGGAGGTATTGGACGCACCAATGAAATAACATGAGGAGTTATTTTCTCATTTTTGCTTCGTAGTGTATAATTTTAAAGGTCATGATCCCGGTTTAAATATTTATTTAAAAAAACTCATCATTTTTTTAAACATACTTATATATTAATATTTTTCATCATAATATGAATTTTTTTCTCAACAAAGATAATATACTAATTTATTTGGTTAAAACATTAATGGATTTTAATAATATGAGTAAAGTTACAGTTTAAATCTTTGTATTAAGTGGTTTTATGAAAGACTTTGGGTTTGACTTTAGAGGATGGTTTGAAGCAACACAACCTAATCTCCAAATGCATTCTCCTTGTTTGGTGCTCTCCAAGGCATATGTATCTTCTTTAATATTCACTCCTTATATTAAAAGCATTAGTCTTTTAAGAGGATTTTGTTATAGTCTTCCCTTGCACGTTTGTATGCGAGAGACAAATCATTGCATTTATTGTTATTTTGTGTCATGACATCTATATTACTCCAAATAATTTTTTTAACTCTAATTCACCCTACCATGGACTAATCTCCTTCCCATCTATTACTTCTAACTATAATAACAAAAAATCACAGTTATATATTACATATTTTCATTCTCGTGTCCTAAATTAATAGTTGAATGACTCATAAGCTCTCTTAAATTTATAATTACCCATTAAGAACTTGTGTGTTTACTCTTTATCTCTTATAAAACAAACCCATTGAAGTAATATTGGGCCTCCATTATGTAATTTGAAAATGCCACATATGATATGATATCTCATTCCATTTTATGGGTAATCTATCTCTTGCATTTTTTTTTAGTATTAAGAATTTACATTGGGTAGCCAATTTTTGAACTACTACTCACCCTATCCTATAATGCACCTTTTAACCTAGTCATTCATATGATTATGTGAAATTGGGTGTAGAAAGATCTACGTTACAAACTAATCCTTCTTCTAAGGTTTCCCATTATCAATCACAATCCACTACTAATAATATTGTCAGATAAATGCCTCTTAACCAATGAGGGAGGAAGAACATAGGAGGACAAATCAATGTCTTTACCATGGTTAAGCAAAGAAATGTTAGAATAAGTGAATATTCTCTTAAGTTCCACTAGGATAGACACTTGAGTTTCTACTCCTCCATGTGTCAAGAGAAATCTCAGTGGTGTCTTCATCAGGTCTAATGAGTTGTAATCCAATGGCTCTCAATGATCAACTCTGTTATTTATACGGAGTTGATCATTGGAATAAATCAATAAATTCTCTCTTCTCTTCGTCTCTTATGTAATGCTTTGCATATCTAATATTGTGAAATTTTAACATGGTACCAGAGCATGATAGATTTTTGCTCGAATTATCTCTTAAAGGTTCTAGGATCTTGGTCACTTACTATGGATAATTTTTTGGCTATATTCTTAAAATTATTTCAGTAGTCATTTCTCTTTTATCCATAATATTTTTTTCAGCAAATTTTTTATTTTTGAATATATTTTATATACATTTGTTCTAATTTATCTTTCAGGGATTTCAAAAGATTAAAAATATCTTCATTTGCTTCAAAATAGGTTTACCCTGTTCTGTGGGCTATTTTAGCCCATTTTAAAAGGAGGGTTTTTATTATTTTATTTTTATCTCTCTCTTCGAATTATTCTTTCAACACATTTTTTTTTAAATATTGGAAATCGTTTTACTTAAAATAAAAGTAATAGTTATTTTATTATGTAAAAGTTCCTTTTAAAATATTTGGGTTGCGTAATAAGCAACACACGTTTCATCTTAAAACATGGTGTCTTTTCTCTATTATCGTGGGAGATTTCAATCTTCAAAGATTCAGAGATCCTCTCTCCAGCTGACCCTTGGTGCTCAACACTTTTGGCACCCATGATAGCTTGGACGATTTCTTCTAATCGAATCTTCAAATATTGATTTCTTTTCTCTAACACTCTTTCAACCCGATGCTTATAAACAATTTTCCTTGTTTCTTTTTTCAAAGCAAAATATGCCTTTCAAGTTTACTTATTTTACAACTAGAACTATTATAGATTTTGTTTTAAATAGGCCATGACAACTTTTTTTCATTCTCCTCCTCATATACTAGTGCTTTTATTTCTGTGGCGTAGAAGAACGTTTAGCTTTGCTTTACCACGTTGCCAGACTTACGTATAGCCCCCCAAAAAAAACTAATTTTGAAGAAGAATTCTCCTTCCTGGTCAATTTGTGGCACTTCAGAGACAGAAAAAGCTTAGACAATGTGGGTTGGGAGGTGTGTACAGATGCATTTTGTGTGATACCAGTGAGAATGTGGCAGTGAAAAGAATATCTCAACGATCCAAACCAGGAAGGAAAGAATGTCTCAGCAGGACGAGACACAGTCACCTTGAGTAGCTTCTGGGATGGTACCGTGAAAAGGGCAATTTGCTTCTTGTCTATGCACTCCTGCCGATCGCAACATTGGGCAATGTTATATATAGGAACTGGATTGGAAATAAAGGTACAGCATTATATGCGACATTACCTCTGCTAATCATGATATCTGGATTCCAATTTCAATGCAAAACGAGGGAATCTTGATGTGGCAAAACTACTCGGAGGTATTGGACGCACCAATGAAATAACATGAGGAGTTATTTTCTCATTTTTGCTTCGTAGTGTATAATTTTAAAGGTCATGATCCCGGTTTAAATATTTATTTAAAAAAACTCATCATTTTTTTAAACATACTTATATATTAATATTTTTCATATAATATGAATTTTTTTCTCAACAAAGATAATATACTAATTTATTTGGTTAAAACATTAATGGATTTTAATAATATGAGTAAAGTTACAGTTTAAATCTTTGTATTAAGTGGTTTTATGAAAGACTTTGGGTTTGACTTTAGAGGATGGTTTGAAGCAACACAACCTAATCTCCAAATGCATTCTCCTTGTTTGGTGCTCTCCAAGGCATATGTATCTTCTTTAATATTCACTCCTTATATTAAAAGCATTAGTATTTTAAGAGGATTTTGTTATAGTCTTCCCTTGCACGTTTGTATGCGAGAGACAAATCATTGCATTTATTGTTCTTTTGTGTCATGACATCTATATTACTCCAAATAATTTTTTTAACTCTAATTCACCCTACCATGGACTAATCTCCTTCCCATCTATTACTTCTAACTATAATAACAAAAAATCACAGTTATATATTACATATTTTCATTCTCGTGTCCTAAATTAATAGTTGAATGACTCATAAGCTCTCTTAAATTTATAATTACCCATTAAGAACTTGTGTGTTTACTCTTTATCTCTTATAAAACAAACCCATTGAAGTAATATTGGGCCTCCATTATGTAATTTGAAAATGCCACATATGATATGATATCTCATTCCATTTTATGGGTAATCTATCTCTTGCATTTTTTTTTAGTATTAAGAATTTACATTGGGTAGCCAATTTTTGAACTACTACTCACCCTATCCTATAATGCACCTTTTAACCTAGTCATTCATATGATTATGTGAAATTGGGTGTAGAAAGATCTACGTTACAAACTAATCCTTCTTCTAAGGTTTCCCATTATCAATCACAATCCACTACTAATAATATTGTCAGATAAATGCCTCTTAACCAATGAGGGAGGAAGAACATAGGAGGACAAATCAATGTCTTTACCATGGTTAAGCAAAGAAATGTTAGAATAAGTGAATATTCTCTTAAGTTCCACTAGGATAGACACTTGAGTTTCTACTCCTCCATGTGTCAAGAGAAATCTCAGTGGTGTCTTCATCAGGTCTAATGAGTTGTAATCCAATGGCTCTCAATGATCAACTCTGTTATTTATACGGAGTTGATCATTGGAATAAATCAATAAATTCTCTCTTCTCTTCGTCTCTTATGTAATGCTTTGCATATCTAATATTGTGAAATTTTAACATGGTACCAGAGCATGATAGATTTTTGCTCGAATTATCTCTTAAAGGTTCTAGGATCTTGGTCACTTACTATGGATAATTTTTTGGCTATATTCTTAAAATTATTTCAGTAGTCATTTCTCTTTTATCCATAATATTTTTTTCAGCAAATTTTTTATTTTTGAATATATTTTATATACATTTGTTCTAATTTATCTTTCAGGGATTTCAAAAGATTAAAAATATCTTCATTTGCTTCAAAATAGGTTTACCCTGTTCTGTGGGCTATTTTAGCCCATTTTAAAAGGAGGGTTTTTATTATTTTATTTTTATCTCTCTCTTCGAATTATTCTTTCAACACATTTTTTTTTAAATATTGGAAATCGTTTTACTTAAAATAAAAGTAATAGTTATTTTATTATGTAAAAGTTCCTTTTAAAATATTTGGGTTGCGTAATAAGCAACACACGTTTCATCTTAAAACATGGTGTCTTTTCTCTATTATCGTGGGAGATTTCAATCTTCAAAGATTCAGAGATCCTCTCTCCAGCTGACCCTTGGTGCTCAACACTTTTGGCACCCATGATAGCTTGGACGATTTCTTCTAATCGAATCTTCAAATATTGATTTCTTTTCTCTAACACTCTTTCAACCCGATGCTTATAAACAATTTTCCTTGTTTCTTTTTTCAAAGCAAAATATGCCTTTCAAGTTTACTTATTTTACAACTAGAACTATTATAGATTTTGTTTTAAATAGGCCATGACAACTTTTTTTCATTCTCCTCCTCATATACTAGTGCTTTTATTTCTGTGGCGTAGAAGAACGTTTAGCTTTGCTTTACCACGTTGCCAGACTTACGTATAGCCCCCCAAAAAAAACTAATTTTGAAGAAGAATTCTCCTTCCTGGTCAATTTGTGGCACATCAGAGACAGAAAAAGCTTAGACAATGTGGGTTGGGAGGTGTGTACAGATGCATTTTGTGTGATACCAGTGAGAATGTGGCAGTGAAAAGAATATCTCAACGATCCAAACCAGGAAGGAAAGAATGTCTCAGCAGGACGAGACACAGTCACCTTGAGTAGCTTCTGGGATGGTACCGTGAAAAGGGCAATTTGCTTCTTGTCTATGCACTCCTGCCAGTCGCAACATTGGGCAATGTTATATATAGGAACTGGATTGGAAATAAAGGTACAGCATTATATGCGACATTACCTCTGCTAATCATGATATCTGGATTCCAATTTCAATGCAAAACGAGGGAATCTTGATGTGGCAAAACTACTCGGAGGTATTGGACGCACCAATGAAATAACATGAGGAGTTATTTTCTCATTTTTGCTTCGTAGTGTATAATTTTAAAGGTCATGATCCCGGTTTAAATATTTATTTAAAAAAACTCATCATTTTTTTAAACATACTTATATATTAATATTTTTCATCATAATATGAATTTTTTTCTCAACAAAGATAATATACTAATTTATTTGGTTAAAACATTAATGGATTTTAATAATATGAGTAAAGTTACAGTTTAAATCTTTGTATTAAGTGGTTTTATGAAAGACTTTGGGTTTGACTTTAGAGGATGGTTTGAAGCAACACAACCTAATCTCCAAATGCATTCTCCTTGTTTGGTGCTCTCCAAGGCATATGTATCTTCTTTAATATTCACTCCTTATATTAAAAGCATTAGTCTTTTAAGAGGATTTTGTTATAGTCTTCCCTTGCACGTTTGTATGCGAGAGACAAATCATTGCATTTATTGTTATTTTGTGTCATGACATCTATATTACTCCAAATAATTTTTTTAACTCTAATTCACCCTACCATGGACTAATCTCCTTCCCATCTATTACTTCTAACTATAATAACAAAAAATCACAGTTATATATTACATATTTTCATTCTCGTGTCCTAAATTAATAGTTGAATGACTCATAAGCTCTCTTAAATTTATAATTACCCATTAAGAACTTGTGTGTTTACTCTTTATCTCTTATAAAACAAACCCATTGAAGTAATATTGGGCCTCCATTATGTAATTTGAAAATGCCACATATGATATGATATCTCATTCCATTTTATGGGTAATCTATCTCTTGCATTTTTTTTTAGTATTAAGAATTTACATTGGGTAGCCAATTTTTGAACTACTACTCACCCTATCCTATAATGCACCTTTTAACCTAGTCATTCATATGATTATGTGAAATTGGGTGTAGAAAGATCTACGTTACAAACTAATCCTTCTTCTAAGGTTTCCCATTATCAATCACAATCCACTACTAATAATATTGTCAGATAAATGCCTCTTAACCAATGAGGGAGGAAGAACATAGGAGGACAAATCAATGTCTTTACCATGGTTAAGCAAAGAAATGTTAGAATAAGTGAATATTCTCTTAAGTTCCACTAGGATAGACACTTGAGTTTCTACTCCTCCATGTGTCAGGAGAAATCTCGGTGGTGTCTTCATCGGGTCTAATGAGTTGTAATCCAATGGCTCTCAATGATCAACTCGTTATTTATACGGAGTTGATCATTGGAATAAATCAATAAATTCTCTCTTCTCTTCGTCTCTTATGTAATGCTTTGCATATCTAATATTGTGAAATTTTAACATGGTACCAGAGCATGATAGATTTTTGCTCGAATTATCTCTTAAAGGTTCTAGGATCTTGGTCACTTACTATGGATAATTTTTTGGCTATATTCTTAAAATTATTTCAGTAGTCATTTCTCTTTTATCCATAATATTTTTTTCAGCAAATTTTTTATTTTTGAATATATTTTATATACATTTGTTCTAATTTATCTTTCAGGGATTTCAAAAGATTAAAAATATCTTCATTTGCTTCAAAATAGGTTTACCCTGTTCTGTGGGCTATTTTAGCCCATTTTAAAAGGAGGGTTTTTATTATTTTATTTTTATCTCTCTCTTCGAATTATTCTTTCAACACATTTTTTTTTAAATATTGGAAATCGTTTTACTTAAAATAAAAGTAATAGTTATTTTATTATGTAAAAGTTCCTTTTAAAATATTTGGGTTGCGTAATAAGCAACACACGTTTCATCTTAAAACATGGTGTCTTTTCTCTATTATCGTGGGAGATTTCAATCTTCAAAGATTCAGAGATCCTCTCTCCAGCTGACCCTTGGTGCTCAACACTTTTGGCACCCATGATAGCTTGGACGATTTCTTCTAATCGAATCTTCAAATATTGATTTCTTTTCTCTAACACTCTTTCAACCCGATGCTTATAAACAATTTTCCTTGTTTCTTTTTTCAAAGCAAAATATGCCTTTCAAGTTTACTTATTTTACAACTAGAACTATTATAGATTTTGTTTTAAATAGGCCATGACAACTTTTTTTCATTCTCCTCCTCATATACTAGTGCTTTTATTTCTGTGGCGTAGAAGAACGTTTAGCTTTGCTTTACCACGTTGCCAGACTTACGTATAGCCCCCCCAAAAAAACTAATTTTGAAGAAGAATTCTCCTTCCTGGTCAATTTGTGGCACTTCAGAGACAGAAAAAGCTTAGACAATGTGGGTTGGGAGGTGTGTACAGATGCATTTTGTGTGATACCAGTGAGAATGTGGCAGTGAAAAGAATATCTCAACGATCCAAACCAGGAAGGAAAGAATGTCTCAGCAGGACGAGACACAGTCACCTTGAGTAGCTTCTGGGATGGTACCGTGAAAAGGGCAATTTGCTTCTTGTCTATGCACTCCTGCCGATCGCAACATTGGGCAATGTTATATATAGGAACTGGATTGGAAATAAAGGTACAACATTATATGCGACATTACCTCTGCTAATCATGATATCTGGATTCCAATTTCAATGCAAAACGAGGGAATCTTGATGTGGCAAAACTACTCGGAGGTATTGGACGCACCAATGAAATAACATGAGGAGTTATTTTCTCATTTTTGCTTCGTAGTGTATAATTTTAAAGGTCATGATCCCGGTTTAAATATTTATTTAAAAAAACTCATCATTTTTTTAAACATACTTATATATTAATATTTTTCATCATAATATGAATTTTTTTCTCAACAAAGATAATATACTAATTTATTTGGTTAAAAAATTAATGGATTTTAATAATATGAGTAAAGTTACAGTTTAAATCTTTGTATTAAGTGGTTTTATGAAAGACTTTGGGTTTGACTTTAGAGGATGGTTTGAAGCAACACAACCTAATCTCCAAATGCATTCTCCTTGTTTGGTGCTCTCCAAGGCATATGTATCTTCTTTAATATTCACTCCTTATATTAAAAGCATTAGTCTTTTAAGAGGATTTTGTTATAGTCTTCCCTTGCACGTTTGTATGCGAGAGACAAATCATTGCATTTATTGTTATTTTGTGTCATGACATCTATATTACTCCAAATAATTTTTTTAACTCTAATTCACCCTACCATGGACTAATCTCCTTCCCATCTATTACTTCTAACTATAATAACAAAAAATCACAGTTATATATTACATATTTTCATTCTCGTGTCCTAAATTAATAGTTGAATGACTCATAAGCTCTCTTAAATTTATAATTACCCATTAAGAACTTGTGTGTTTACTCTTTATCTCTTATAAAACAAACCCATTGAAGTAATATTGGGCCTCCATTATGTAATTTGAAAATGCCACATATGATATGATATCTCATTCCATTTTATGGGTAATCTATCTCTTGCATTTTTTTTTAGTATTAAGAATTTACATTGGGTAGCCAATTTTTGAACTACTACTCACCCTATCCTATAATGCACCTTTTAACCTAGTCATTCATATGATTATGTGAAATTGGGTGTAGAAAGATCTACGTTACAAACTAATCCTTCTTCTAAGGTTTCCCATTATCAATCACAATCCACTACTAATAATATTGTCAGATAAATGCCTCTTAACCAATGAGGGAGGAAGAACATAGGAGGACAAATCAATGTCTTTACCATGGTTAAGCAAAGAAATGTTAGAATAAGTGAATATTCTCTTAAGTTCCACTAGGATAGACACTTGAGTTTCTACTCCTCCATGTGTCAAGAGAAATCTCAGTGGTGTCTTCATCAGGTCTAATGAGTTGTAATCCAATGGCTCTCAATGATCAACTCTGTTATTTATACGGAGTTGATCATTGGAATAAATCAATAAATTCTCTCTTCTCTTCGTCTCTTATGTAATGCTTTGCATATCTAATATTGTGAAATTTTAACATGGTACCAGAGCATGATAGATTTTTGCTCGAATTATCTCTTAAAGGTTCTAGGATCTTGGTCACTTACTATGGATAATTTTTTGGCTATATTCTTAAAATTATTTCAGTAGTCATTTCTCTTTTATCCATAATATTTTTTTCAGCAAATTTTTTATTTTTGAATATATTTTATATACATTTGTTCTAATTTATCTTTCAGGGATTTCAAAAGATTAAAAATATCTTCATTTGCTTCAAAATAGGTTTACCCTGTTCTGTGGGCTATTTTAGCCCATTTTAAAAGGAGGGTTTTTATTATTTTATTTTTATCTCTCTCTTCGAATTATTCTTTCAACACATTTTTTTTTAAATATTGGAAATCGTTTTACTTAAAATAAAAGTAATAGTTATTTTATTATGTAAAAGTTCCTTTTAAAATATTTGGGTTGCGTAATAAGCAACACACGTTTCATCTTAAAACATGGTGTCTTTTCTCTATTATCGTGGGAGATTTCAATCTTCAAAGATTCAGAGATCCTCTCTCCAGCTGACCCTTGGTGCTCAACACTTTTGGCACCCATGATAGCTTGGACGATTTCTTCTAATCGAATCTTCAAATATTGATTTCTTTTCTCTAACACTCTTTCAACCCGATGCTTATAAACAATTTTCCTTGTTTCTTTTTTCAAAGCAAAATATGCCTTTCAAGTTTACTTATTTTACAACTAGAACTATTATAGATTTTGTTTTAAATAGGCCATGACAACTTTTTTTCATTCTCCTCCTCATATACTAGTGCTTTTATTTCTGTGGCGTAGAAGAACGTTTAGCTTTGCTTTACCACGTTGCCAGACTTACGTATAGCCCCCCAAAAAAAACTAATTTTGAAGAAGAATTCTCCTTCCTGGTCAATTTGTGGCACTTCAGAGACAGAAAAAGCTTAGACAATGTGGGTTGGGAGGTGTGTACAGATGCATTTTGTGTGATACCAGTGAGAATGTGGCAGTGAAAAGAATATCTCAACGATCCAAACCAGGAAGGAAAGAATGTCTCAGCGAGGACGAGACACGGTCACCTTGAGTAGCTTCGGGATGGTACCGTGAAAAGGGCAATTTGCTTCTTGTCTATGCACTCTGCCGATCGCAACATTGGGCAATGTTATATATAGGAACTGGATTGGAAATAAAGGTACAACATTATATGCGACATTACCTCTGCTAATCATGATATCTGGATTCCAATTTCAATGCAAAACGAGGGAATCTTGATGTGGCAAAACTACTCGGAGGTATTGGACGCACCAATGAAATAACATGAGGAGTTATTTTCTCATTTTTGCTTCGTAGTGTATAATTTTAAAGGTCATGATCCCGGTTTAAATATTTATTTAAAAAAACTCATCATTTTTTTAAACATACTTATATATTAATATTTTTCATCATAATATGAATTTTTTTCTCAACAAAGATAATATACTAATTTATTTGGTTAAAACATTAATGGATTTTAATAATATGAGTAAAGTTACAGTTTAAATCTTTGTATTAAGTGGTTTTATGAAAGACTTTGGGTTTGACTTTAGAGGATGGTTTGAAGCAACACAACCTAATCTCCAAATGCATTCTCCTTGTTTGGTGCTCTCCAAGGCATATGTATCTTCTTTAATATTCACTCCTTATATTAAAAGCATTAGTCTTTTAAGAGGATTTTGTTATAGTCTTCCCTTGCACGTTTGTATGCGAGAGACAAATCATTGCATTTATTGTTATTTTGTGTCATGACATCTATATTACTCCAAATAATTTTTTTAACTCTAATTCACCCTACCATGGACTAATCTCCTTCCCATCTATTACTTCTAACTATAATAACAAAAAATCACAGTTATATATTACATATTTTCATTCTCGTGTCCTAAATTAATAGTTGAATGACTCATAAGCTCTCTTAAATTTATAATTACCCATTAAGAACTTGTGTGTTTACTCTTTATCTCTTATAAAACAAACCCATTGAAGTAATATTGGGCCTCCATTATGTAATTTGAAAATGCCACATATGATATGATATCTCATTCCATTTTATGGGTAATCTATCTCTTGCATTTTTTTTTAGTATTAAGAATTTACATTGGGTAGCCAATTTTTGAACTACTACTCACCCTATCCTATAATGCACCTTTTAACCTAGTCATTCATATGATTATGTGAAATTGGGTGTAGAAAGATCTACGTTACAAACTAATCCTTCTTCTAAGGTTTCCCATTATCAATCACAATCCACTACTAATAATATTGTCAGATAAATGCCTCTTAACCAATGAGGGAGGAAGAACATAGGAGGACAAATCAATGTCTTTACCATGGTTAAGCAAAGAAATGTTAGAATAAGTGAATATTCTCTTAAGTTCCACTAGGATAGACACTTGAGTTTCTACTCCTCCATGTGTCAAGAGAAATCTCGGTGGTGTCTTCATCGGGTCTAATGAGTTGTAATCCAATGGCTCTCAATGATCAACTCCGTTATTTATACGGAGTTGATCATTGGAATAAATCAATAAATTCTCTCTTCTCTTCGTCTCTTATGTAATGCTTTGCATATCTAATATTGTGAAATTTTAACATGGTACCAGAGCATGATAGATTTTTGCTCGAATTATCTCTTAAAGGTTCTAGGATCTTGGTCACTTACTATGGATAATTTTTTGGCTATATTCTTAAAATTATTTCAGTAGTCATTTCTCTTTTATCCATAATATTTTTTTCAGCAAATTTTTTATTTTTGAATATATTTTATATACATTTGTTCTAATTTATCTTTCAGGGATTTCAAAAGATTAAAAATATCTTCATTTGCTTCAAAATAGGTTTACCCTGTTCTGTGGGCTATTTTAGCCCATTTTAAAAGGAGGGTTTTTATTATTTTATTTTTATCTCTCTCTTCGAATTATTCTTTCAACACATTTTTTTTTAAATATTGGAAATCGTTTTACTTAAAATAAAAGTAATAGTTATTTTATTATGTAAAAGTTCCTTTTAAAATATTTGGGTTGCGTAATAAGCAACACACGTTTCATCTTAAAACATGGTGTCTTTTCTCTATTATCGTGGGAGATTTCAATCTTCAAAGATTCAGAGATCCTCTCTCCAGCTGACCCTTGGTGCTCAACACTTTTGGCACCCATGATAGCTTGGACGATTTCTTCTAATCGAATCTTCAAATATTGATTTCTTTTCTCTAACACTCTTTCAACCCGATGCTTATAAACAATTTTCCTTGTTTCTTTTTTCAAAGCAAAATATGCCTTTCAAGTTTACTTATTTTACAACTAGAACTATTATAGATTTTGTTTTAAATAGGCCATGACAACTTTTTTTCATTCTCCTCCTCATATACTAGTGCTTTTATTTCTGTGGCGTAGAAGAACGTTTAGCTTTGCTTTACCACGTTGCCAGACTTACGTATAGCCCCCCAAAAAAAACTAATTTTGAAGAAGAATTCTCCTTCCTGGTCAATTTGTGGCACTTCAGAGACAGAAAAAGCTTAGACAATGTGGGTTGGGAGGTGTGTACAGATGCATTTTGTGTGATACCAGTGAGAATGTGGCAGTGAAAAGAATATCTCAACGATCCAAACCAGGAAGGAAAGAATGTCTCAGCAGGACGAGACACAGTCACCTTGAGTAGCTTCTGGGATGGTACCGTGAAAAGGGCAATTTGCTTCTTGTCTATGCACTCCTGCCAGTCGCAACATTGGGCAATGTTATATATAGGAACTGGATTGGAAATAAAGGTACAGCATTATATGCGACATTACCTCTGCTAATCATGATATCTGGATTCCAATTTCAATGCAAAACGAGGGAATCTTGATGTGGCAAAACTACTCGGAGGTATTGGACGCACCAATGAAATAACATGAGGAGTTATTTTCTCATTTTTGCTTCGTAGTGTATAATTTTAAAGGTCATGATCCCGGTTTAAATATTTATTTAAAAAAACTCATCATTTTTTTAAACATACTTATATATTAATATTTTTCATATAATATGAATTTTTTTCTCAACAAAGATAATATACTAATTTATTTGGTTAAAACATTAATGGATTTTAATAATATGAGTAAAGTTACAGTTTAAATCTTTGTATTAAGTGGTTTTATGAAAGACTTTGGGTTTGACTTTAGAGGATGGTTTGAAGCAACACAACCTAATCTCCAAATGCATTCTCCTTGTTTGGTGCTCTCCAAGGCATATGTATCTTCTTTAATATTCACTCCTTATATTAAAAGCATTAGTATTTTAAGAGGATTTTGTTATAGTCTTCCCTTGCACGTTTGTATGCGAGAGACAAATCATTGCATTTATTGTTCTTTTGTGTCATGACATCTATATTACTCCAAATAATTTTTTTAACTCTAATTCACCCTACCATGGACTAATCTCCTTCCCATCTATTACTTCTAACTATAATAACAAAAAATCACAGTTATATATTACATATTTTCATTCTCGTGTCCTAAATTAATAGTTGAATGACTCATAAGCTCTCTTAAATTTATAATTACCCATTAAGAACTTGTGTGTTTACTCTTTATCTCTTATAAAACAAACCCATTGAAGTAATATTGGGCCTCCATTATGTAATTTGAAAATGCCACATATGATATGATATCTCATTCCATTTTATGGGTAATCTATCTCTTGCATTTTTTTTTAGTATTAAGAATTTACATTGGGTAGCCAATTTTTGAACTACTACTCACCCTATCCTATAATGCACCTTTTAACCTAGTCATTCATATGATTATGTGAAATTGGGTGTAGAAAGATCTACGTTACAAACTAATCCTTCTTCTAAGGTTTCCCATTATCAATCACAATCCACTACTAATAATATTGTCAGATAAATGCCTCTTAACCAATGAGGGAGGAAGAACATAGGAGGACAAATCAATGTCTTTACCATGGTTAAGCAAAGAAATGTTAGAATAAGTGAATATTCTCTTAAGTTCCACTAGGATAGACACTTGAGTTTCTACTCCTCCATGTGTCAAGAGAAATCTCAGTGGTGTCTTCATCAGGTCTAATGAGTTGTAATCCAATGGCTCTCAATGATCAACTCTGTTATTTATACGGAGTTGATCATTGGAATAAATCAATAAATTCTCTCTTCTCTTCGTCTCTTATGTAATGCTTTGCATATCTAATATTGTGAAATTTTAACATGGTACCAGAGCATGATAGATTTTTGCTCGAATTATCTCTTAAAGGTTCTAGGATCTTGGTCACTTACTATGGATAATTTTTTGGCTATATTCTTAAAATTATTTCAGTAGTCATTTCTCTTTTATCCATAATATTTTTTTCAGCAAATTTTTTATTTTTGAATATATTTTATATACATTTGTTCTAATTTATCTTTCAGGGATTTCAAAAGATTAAAAATATCTTCATTTGCTTCAAAATAGGTTTACCCTGTTCTGTGGGCTATTTTAGCCCATTTTAAAAGGAGGGTTTTTATTATTTTATTTTTATCTCTCTCTTCGAATTATTCTTTCAACACATTTTTTTTTAAATATTGGAAATCGTTTTACTTAAAATAAAAGTAATAGTTATTTTATTATGTAAAAGTTCCTTTTAAAATATTTGGGTTGCGTAATAAGCAACACACGTTTCATCTTAAAACATGGTGTCTTTTCTCTATTATCGTGGGAGATTTCAATCTTCAAAGATTCAGAGATCCTCTCTCCAGCTGACCCTTGGTGCTCAACACTTTTGGCACCCATGATAGCTTGGACGATTTCTTCTAATCGAATCTTCAAATATTGATTTCTTTTCTCTAACACTCTTTCAACCCGATGCTTATAAACAATTTTCCTTGTTTCTTTTTTCAAAGCAAAATATGCCTTTCAAGTTTACTTATTTTACAACTAGAACTATTATAGATTTTGTTTTAAATAGGCCATGACAACTTTTTTTCATTCTCCTCCTCATATACTAGTGCTTTTATTTCTGTGGCGTAGAAGAACGTTTAGCTTTGCTTTACCACGTTGCCAGACTTACGTATAGCCCCCCCAAAAAAACTAATTTTGAAGAAGAATTCTCCTTCCTGGTCAATTTGTGGCACTTCAGAGACAGAAAAAGCTTAGACAATGTGGGTTGGGAGGTGTGTACAGATGCATTTTGTGTGATACCAGTGAGAATGTGGCAGTGAAAAGAATATCTCAACGATCCAAACCAGGAAGGAAAGAATGTCTCAGCAGGACGAGACACAGTCACCTTGAGTAGCTTCTGGGATGGTACCGTGAAAAGGGCAATTTGCTTCTTGTCTATGCACTCCTGCCGATCGCAACATTGGGCAATGTTATATATAGGAACTGGATTGGAAATAAAGGTACAACATTATATGCGACATTACCTCTGCTAATCATGATATCTGGATTCCAATTTCAATGCAAAACGAGGGAATCTTGATGTGGCAAAACTACTCGGAGGTATTGGACGCACCAATGAAATAACATGAGGAGTTATTTTCTCATTTTTGCTTCGTAGTGTATAATTTTAAAGGTCATGATCCCGGTTTAAATATTTATTTAAAAAAACTCATCATTTTTTTAAACATACTTATATATTAATATTTTTCATCATAATATGAATTTTTTTCTCAACAAAGATAATATACTAATTTATTTGGTTAAAACATTAATGGATTTTAATAATATGAGTAAAGTTACAGTTTAAATCTTTGTATTAAGTGGTTTTATGAAAGACTTTGGGTTTGACTTTAGAGGATGGTTTGAAGCAACACAACCTAATCTCCAAATGCATTCTCCTTGTTTGGTGCTCTCCAAGGCATATGTATCTTCTTTAATATTCACTCCTTATATTAAAAGCATTAGTCTTTTAAGAGGATTTTGTTATAGTCTTCCCTTGCACGTTTGTATGCGAGAGACAAATCATTGCATTTATTGTTATTTTGTGTCATGACATCTATATTACTCCAAATAATTTTTTTAACTCTAATTCACCCTACCATGGACTAATCTCCTTCCCATCTATTACTTCTAACTATAATAACAAAAAATCACAGTTATATATTACATATTTTCATTCTCGTGTCCTAAATTAATAGTTGAATGACTCATAAGCTCTCTTAAATTTATAATTACCCATTAAGAACTTGTGTGTTTACTCTTTATCTCTTATAAAACAAACCCATTGAAGTAATATTGGGCCTCCATTATGTAATTTGAAAATGCCACATATGATATGATATCTCATTCCATTTTATGGGTAATCTATCTCTTGCATTTTTTTTTAGTATTAAGAATTTACATTGGGTAGCCAATTTTTGAACTACTACTCACCCTATCCTATAATGCACCTTTTAACCTAGTCATTCATATGATTATGTGAAATTGGGTGTAGAAAGATCTACGTTACAAACTAATCCTTCTTCTAAGGTTTCCCATTATCAATCACAATCCACTACTAATAATATTGTCAGATAAATGCCTCTTAACCAATGAGGGAGGAAGAACATAGGAGGACAAATCAATGTCTTTACCATGGTTAAGCAAAGAAATGTTAGAATAAGTGAATATTCTCTTAAGTTCCACTAGGATAGACACTTGAGTTTCTACTCCTCCATGTGTCAAGAGAAATCTCAGTGGTGTCTTCATCAGGTCTAATGAGTTGTAATCCAATGGCTCTCAATGATCAACTCTGTTATTTATACGGAGTTGATCATTGGAATAAATCAATAAATTCTCTCTTCTCTTCGTCTCTTATGTAATGCTTTGCATATCTAATATTGTGAAATTTTAACATGGTACCAGAGCATGATAGATTTTTGCTCGAATTATCTCTTAAAGGTTCTAGGATCTTGGTCACTTACTATGGATAATTTTTTGGCTATATTCTTAAAATTATTTCAGTAGTCATTTCTCTTTTATCCATAATATTTTTTTCAGCAAATTTTTTATTTTTGAATATATTTTATATACATTTGTTCTAATTTATCTTTCAGGGATTTCAAAAGATTAAAAATATCTTCATTTGCTTCAAAATAGGTTTACCCTGTTCTGTGGGCTATTTTAGCCCATTTTAAAAGGAGGGTTTTTATTATTTTATTTTTATCTCTCTCTTCGAATTATTCTTTCAACACATTTTTTTTTAAATATTGGAAATCGTTTTACTTAAAATAAAAGTAATAGTTATTTTATTATGTAAAAGTTCCTTTTAAAATATTTGGGTTGCGTAATAAGCAACACACGTTTCATCTTAAAACATGGTGTCTTTTCTCTATTATCGTGGGAGATTTCAATCTTCAAAGATTCAGAGATCCTCTCTCCAGCTGACCCTTGGTGCTCAACACTTTTGGCACCCATGATAGCTTGGACGATTTCTTCTAATCGAATCTTCAAATATTGATTTCTTTTCTCTAACACTCTTTCAACCCGATGCTTATAAACAATTTTCCTTGTTTCTTTTTTCAAAGCAAAATATGCCTTTCAAGTTTACTTATTTTACAACTAGAACTATTATAGATTTTGTTTTAAATAGGCCATGACAACTTTTTTTCATTCTCCTCCTCATATACTAGTGCTTTTATTTCTGTGGCGTAGAAGAACGTTTAGCTTTGCTTTACCACGTTGCCAGACTTACGTATAGCCCCCCAAAAAAAACTAATTTTGAAGAAGAATTCTCCTTCCTGGTCAATTTGTGGCACTTCAGAGACAGAAAAAGCTTAGACAATGTGGGTTGGGAGGTGTGTACAGATGCATTTTGTGTGATACCAGTGAGAATGTGGCAGTGAAAAGAATATCTCAACGATCCAAACCAGGAAGGAAAGAATGTCTCAGCAGGACGAGACACAGTCACCTTGAGTAGCTTCTGGGATGGTACCGTGAAAAGGGCAATTTGCTTCTTGTCTATGCACTCCGCCGATCGCAACATTGGGCAATGTTATATATAGGAACTGGATTGGAAATAAAGGTACAACATTATATGCGACATTACCTCTGCTAATCATGATATCTGGATTCCAATTTCAATGCAAAACGAGGGAATCTTGATGTGGCAAAACTACTCGGAGGTATTGGACGCACCAATGAAATAACATGAGGAGTTATTTTCTCATTTTTGCTTCGTAGTGTATAATTTTAAAGGTCATGATCCCGGTTTAAATATTTATTTAAAAAAACTCATCATTTTTTTAAACATACTTATATATTAATATTTTTCATATAATATGAATTTTTTTCTCAACAAAGATAATATACTAATTTATTTGGTTAAAACATTAATGGATTTTAATAATATGAGTAAAGTTACAGTTTAAATCTTTGTATTAAGTGGTTTTATGAAAGACTTTGGGTTTGACTTTAGAGGATGGTTTGAAGCAACACAACCTAATCTCCAAATGCATTCTCCTTGTTTGGTGCTCTCCAAGGCATATGTATCTTCTTTAATATTCACTCCTTATATTAAAAGCATTAGTATTTTAAGAGGATTTTGTTATAGTCTTCCCTTGCACGTTTGTATGCGAGAGACAAATCATTGCATTTATTGTTCTTTTGTGTCATGACATCTATATTACTCCAAATAATTTTTTTAACTCTAATTCACCCTACCATGGACTAATCTCCTTCCCATCTATTACTTCTAACTATAATAACAAAAAATCACAGTTATATATTACATATTTTCATTCTCGTGTCCTAAATTAATAGTTGAATGACTCATAAGCTCTCTTAAATTTATAATTACCCATTAAGAACTTGTGTGTTTACTCTTTATCTCTTATAAAACAAACCCATTGAAGTAATATTGGGCCTCCATTATGTAATTTGAAAATGCCACATATGATATGATATCTCATTCCATTTTATGGGTAATCTATCTCTTGCATTTTTTTTTAGTATTAAGAATTTACATTGGGTAGCCAATTTTTGAACTACTACTCACCCTATCCTATAATGCACCTTTTAACCTAGTCATTCATATGATTATGTGAAATTGGGTGTAGAAAGATCTACGTTACAAACTAATCCTTCTTCTAAGGTTTCCCATTATCAATCACAATCCACTACTAATAATATTGTCAGATAAATGCCTCTTAACCAATGAGGGAGGAAGAACATAGGAGGACAAATCAATGTCTTTACCATGGTTAAGCAAAGAAATGTTAGAATAAGTGAATATTCTCTTAAGTTCCACTAGGATAGACACTTGAGTTTCTACTCCTCCATGTGTCAAGAGAAATCTCAGTGGTGTCTTCATCAGGTCTAATGAGTTGTAATCCAATGGCTCTCAATGATCAACTCTGTTATTTATACGAGTTGATCATTGGAATAAATCAATAAATTCTCTCTTCTCTTCGTCTCTTATGTAATGCTTTGCATATCTAATATTGTGAAATTTTAACATGGTACCAGAGCATGATAGATTTTTGCTCGAATTATCTCTTAAAGGTTCTAGGATCTTGGTCACTTACTATGGATAATTTTTTGGCTATATTCTTAAAATTATTTCAGTAGTCATTTCTCTTTTATCCATAATATTTTTTTCAGCAAATTTTTTATTTTTGAATATATTTTATATACATTTGTTCTAATTTATCTTTCAGGGATTTCAAAAGATTAAAAATATCTTCATTTGCTTCAAAATAGGTTTACCCTGTTCTGTGGGCTATTTTAGCCCATTTTAAAAGGAGGGTTTTTATTATTTTATTTTTATCTCTCTCTTCGAATTATTCTTTCAACACATTTTTTTTTAAATATTGGAAATCGTTTTACTTAAAATAAAAGTAATAGTTATTTTATTATGTAAAAGTTCCTTTTAAAATATTTGGGTTGCGTAATAAGCAACACACGTTTCATCTTAAAACATGGTGTCTTTTCTCTATTATCGTGGGATATTTCAATCTTCAAAGATTCAGAGATCCTCTCTCCAGCTGACCCTTGGTGCTCAACACTTTTGGCACCCATGATAGCTTGGACGATTTCTTCTAATCGAATCTTCAAATATTGATTTCTTTTCTCTAACACTCTTTCAACCCGATGCTTATAAACAATTTTCCTTGTTTCTTTTTTCAAAGCAAAATATGCCTTTCAAGTTTACTTATTTTACAACTAGAACTATTATAGATTTTGTTTTAAATAGGCCATGACAACTTTTTTTCATTCTCCTCCTCATATACTAGTGCTTTTATTTCTGTGGCGTAGAAGAACGTTTAGCTTTGCTTTACCACGTTGCCAGACTTACGTATAGCCCCCCAAAAAAAACTAATTTTGAAGAAGAATTCTCCTTCCTGGTCAATTTGTGGCACTTCAGAGACAGAAAAAGCTTAGACAATGTGGGTTGGGAGGTGTGTACAGATGCATTTTGTGTGATACCAGTGAGAATGTGGCAGTGAAAAGAATATCTCAACGATCCAAACCAGGAAGGAAAGAATGTCTCAGCAGGACGAGACACAGTCACCTTGAGTAGCTTCTGGGATGGTACCGTGAAAAGGGCAATTTGCTTCTTGTCTATGCACTCCGCCGATCGCAACATTGGGCAATGTTATATATAGGAACTGGATTGGAAATAAAGGTACAACATTATATGCGACATTACCTCTGCTAATCATGATATCTGGATTCCAATTTCAATGCAAAACGAGGGAATCTTGATGTGGCAAAACTACTCGGAGGTATTGGACGCACCAATGAAATAACATGAGGAGTTATTTTCTCATTTTTGCTTCGTAGTGTATAATTTTAAAGGTCATGATCCCGGTTTAAATATTTATTTAAAAAAACTCATCATTTTTTTAAACATACTTATATATTAATATTTTTCATCATAATATGAATTTTTTTCTCAACAAAGATAATATACTAATTTATTTGGTTAAAACATTAATGGATTTTAATAATATGAGTAAAGTTACAGTTTAAATCTTTGTATTAAGTGGTTTTATGAAAGACTTTGGGTTTGACTTTAGAGGATGGTTTGAAGCAACACAACCTAATCTCCAAATGCATTCTCCTTGTTTGGTGCTCTCCAAGGCATATGTATCTTCTTTAATATTCACTCCTTATATTAAAAGCATTAGTCTTTTAAGAGGATTTTGTTATAGTCTTCCCTTGCACGTTTGTATGCGAGAGACAAATCATTGCATTTATTGTTATTTTGTGTCATGACATCTATATTACTCCAAATAATTTTTTTAACTCTAATTCACCCTACCATGGACTAATCTCCTTCCCATCTATTACTTCTAACTATAATAACAAAAAATCACAGTTATATATTACATATTTTCATTCTCGTGTCCTAAATTAATAGTTGAATGACTCATAAGCTCTCTTAAATTTATAATTACCCATTAAGAACTTGTGTGTTTACTCTTTATCTCTTATAAAACAAACCCATTGAAGTAATATTGGGCCTCCATTATGTAATTTGAAAATGCCACATATGATATGATATCTCATTCCATTTTATGGGTAATCTATCTCTTGCATTTTTTTTTAGTATTAAGAATTTACATTGGGTAGCCAATTTTTGAACTACTACTCACCCTATCCTATAATGCACCTTTTAACCTAGTCATTCATATGATTATGTGAAATTGGGTGTAGAAAGATCTACGTTACAAACTAATCCTTCTTCTAAGGTTTCCCATTATCAATCACAATCCACTACTAATAATATTGTCAGATAAATGCCTCTTAACCAATGAGGGAGGAAGAACATAGGAGGACAAATCAATGTCTTTACCATGGTTAAGCAAAGAAATGTTAGAATAAGTGAATATTCTCTTAAGTTCCACTAGGATAGACACTTGAGTTTCTACTCCTCCATGTGTCAAGAGAAATCTCAGTGGTGTCTTCATCAGGTCTAATGAGTTGTAATCCAATGGCTCTCAATGATCAACTCTGTTATTTATACAGAGTTGATCATTGGAATAAATCAATAAATTCTCTCTTCTCTTCGTCTCTTATGTAATGCTTTGCATATCTAATATTGTGAAATTTTAACATGGTACCAGAGCATGATAGATTTTTGCTCGAATTATCTCTTAAAGGTTCTAGGATCTTGGTCACTTACTATGGATAATTTTTTGGCTATATTCTTAAAATTATTTCAGTAGTCATTTCTCTTTTATCCATAATATTTTTTTCAGCAAATTTTTTATTTTTGAATATATTTTATATACATTTGTTCTAATTTATCTTTCAGGGATTTCAAAAGATTAAAAATATCTTCATTTGCTTCAAAATAGGTTTACCCTGTTCTGTGGGCTATTTTAGCCCATTTTAAAAGGAGGGTTTTTATTATTTTATTTTTATCTCTCTCTTCGAATTATTCTTTCAACACATTTTTTTTTAAATATTGGAAATCGTTTTACTTAAAATAAAAGTAATAGTTATTTTATTATGTAAAAGTTCCTTTTAAAATATTTGGGTTGCGTAATAAGCAACACACGTTTCATCTTAAAACATGGTGTCTTTTCTCTATTATCGTGGGAGATTTCAATCTTCAAAGATTCAGAGATCCTCTCTCCAGCTGACCCTTGGTGCTCAACACTTTTGGCACCCATGATAGCTTGGACGATTTCTTCTAATCGAATCTTCAAATATTGATTTCTTTTCTCTAACACTCTTTCAACCCGATGCTTATAAACAATTTTCCTTGTTTCTTTTTTCAAAGCAAAATATGCCTTTCAAGTTTACTTATTTTACAACTAGAACTATTATAGATTTTGTTTTAAATAGGCCATGACAACTTTTTTTCATTCTCCTCCTCATATACTAGTGCTTTTATTTCTGTGGCGTAGAAGAACGTTTAGCTTTGCTTTACCACGTTGCCAGACTTACGTATAGCCCCCCAAAAAAAACTAATTTTGAAGAAGAATTCTCCTTCCTGGTCAATTTGTGGCACTTCAGAGACAGAAAAAGCTTAGACAATGTGGGTTGGGAGGTGTGTACAGATGCATTTTGTGTGATACCAGTGAGAATGTGGCAGTGAAAAGAATATCTCAACGATCCAAACCAGGAAGGAAAGAATGTCTCAGCAGGACGAGACACAGTCACCTTGAGTAGCTTCTGGGATGGTACCGTGAAAAGGGCAATTTGCTTCTTGTCTATGCACTCTCCCGATCGCAACATTGGGCAATGTTATATATAGGAACTGGATTGGAAATAAAGGTACAACATTATATGCGACATTACCTCTGCTAATCATGATATCTGGATTCCAATTTCAATGCAAAACGAGGGAATCTTGATGTGGCAAAACTACTCGGAGGTATTGGACGCACCAATGAAATAACATGAGGAGTTATTTTCTCATTTTTGCTTCGTAGTGTATAATTTTAAAGGTCATGATCCCGGTTTAAATATTTATTTAAAAAAACTCATCATTTTTTTAAACATACTTATATATTAATATTTTTCATCATAATATGAATTTTTTTCTCAACAAAGATAATATACTAATTTATTTGGTTAAAACATTAATGGATTTTAATAATATGAGTAAAGTTACAGTTTAAATCTTTGTATTAAGTGGTTTTATGAAAGACTTTGGGTTTGACTTTAGAGGATGGTTTGAAGCAACACAACCTAATCTCCAAATGCATTCTCCTTGTTTGGTGCTCTCCAAGGCATATGTATCTTCTTTAATATTCACTCCTTATATTAAAAGCATTAGTCTTTTAAGAGGATTTTGTTATAGTCTTCCCTTGCACGTTTGTATGCGAGAGACAAATCATTGCATTTATTGTTATTTTGTGTCATGACATCTATATTACTCCAAATAATTTTTTTAACTCTAATTCACCCTACCATGGACTAATCTCCTTCCCATCTATTACTTCTAACTATAATAACAAAAAATCACAGTTATATATTACATATTTTCATTCTCGTGTCCTAAATTAATAGTTGAATGACTCATAAGCTCTCTTAAATTTATAATTACCCATTAAGAACTTGTGTGTTTACTCTTTATCTCTTATAAAACAAACCCATTGAAGTAATATTGGGCCTCCATTATGTAATTTGAAAATGCCACATATGATATGATATCTCATTCCATTTTATGGGTAATCTATCTCTTGCATTTTTTTTTAGTATTAAGAATTTACATTGGGTAGCCAATTTTTGAACTACTACTCACCCTATCCTATAATGCACCTTTTAACCTAGTCATTCATATGATTATGTGAAATTGGGTGTAGAAAGATCTACGTTACAAACTAATCCTTCTTCTAAGGTTTCCCATTATCAATCACAATCCACTACTAATAATATTGTCAGATAAATGCCTCTTAACCAATGAGGGAGGAAGAACATAGGAGGACAAATCAATGTCTTTACCATGGTTAAGCAAAGAAATGTTAGAATAAGTGAATATTCTCTTAAGTTCCACTAGGATAGACACTTGAGTTTCTACTCCTCCATGTGTCAAGAGAACTCTCGGTGGTGTCTTCATCGGGTCTAATGAGTTGTAATCCAATGGCTCTCAATGATCAACTCCGTTATTTATACGAGTTGATCATTGGAATAAATCAATAAATTCTCTCTTCTCTTCGTCTCTTATGTAATGCTTTGCATATCTAATATTGTGAAATTTTAACATGGTACCAGAGCATGATAGATTTTTGCTCGAATTATCTCTTAAAGGTTCTAGGATCTTGGTCACTTACTATGGATAATTTTTTGGCTATATTCTTAAAATTATTTCAGTAGTCATTTCTCTTTTATCCATAATATTTTTTTCAGCAAATTTTTTATTTTTGAATATATTTTATATACATTTGTTCTAATTTATCTTTCAGGGATTTCAAAAGATTAAAAATATCTTCATTTGCTTCAAAATAGGTTTACCCTGTTCTGTGGGCTATTTTAGCCCATTTTAAAAGGAGGGTTTTTATTATTTTATTTTTATCTCTCTCTTCGAATTATTCTTTCAACACATTTTTTTTTAAATATTGGAAATCGTTTTACTTAAAATAAAAGTAATAGTTATTTTATTATGTAAAAGTTCCTTTTAAAATATTTGGGTTGCGTAATAAGCAACACACGTTTCATCTTAAAACATGGTGTCTTTTCTCTATTATCGTGGGAGATTTCAATCTTCAAAGATTCAGAGATCCTCTCTCCAGCTGACCCTTGGTGCTCAACACTTTTGGCACCCATGATAGCTTGGACGATTTCTTCTAATCGAATCTTCAAATATTGATTTCTTTTCTCTAACACTCTTTCAACCCGATGCTTATAAACAATTTTCCTTGTTTCTTTTTTCAAAGCAAAATATGCCTTTCAAGTTTACTTATTTTACAACTAGAACTATTATAGATTTTGTTTTAAATAGGCCATGACAACTTTTTTTCATTCTCCTCCTCATATACTAGTGCTTTTATTTCTGTGGCGTAGAAGAACGTTTAGCTTTGCTTTACCACGTTGCCAGACTTACGTATAGCCCCCCAAAAAAAACTAATTTTGAAGAAGAATTCTCCTTCCTGGTCAATTTGTGGCACTTCAGAGACAGAAAAAGCTTAGACAATGTGGGTTGGGAGGTGTGTACAGATGCATTTTGTGTGATACCAGTGAGAATGTGGCAGTGAAAAGAATATCTCAACGATCCAAACCAGGAAGGAAAGAATGTCTCAGCAGGACGAGACACAGTCACCTTGAGTAGCTTCTGGGATGGTACCGTGAAAAGGGCAATTTGCTTCTTGTCTATGCACTCCGCCGATCGCAACATTGGGCAATGTTATATATAGGAACTGGATTGGAAATAAAGGTACAGCATTATATGCGACATTACCTCTGCTAATCATGATATCTGGATTCCAATTTCAATGCAAAACGAGGGAATCTTGATGTGGCAAAACTACTCGGAGGTATTGGACGCACCAATGAAATAACATGAGGAGTTATTTTCTCATTTTTGCTTCGTAGTGTATAATTTTAAAGGTCATGATCCCGGTTTAAATATTTATTTAAAAAAACTCATCATTTTTTTAAACATACTTATATATTAATATTTTTCATCATAATATGAATTTTTTTCTCAACAAAGATAATATACTAATTTATTTGGTTAAAACATTAATGGATTTTAATAATATGAGTAAAGTTACAGTTTAAATCTTTGTATTAAGTGGTTTTATGAAAGACTTTGGGTTTGACTTTAGAGGATGGTTTGAAGCAACACAACCTAATCTCCAAATGCATTCTCCTTGTTTGGTGCTCTCCAAGGCATATGTATCTTCTTTAATATTCACTCCTTATATTAAAAGCATTAGTCTTTTAAGAGGATTTTGTTATAGTCTTCCCTTGCACGTTTGTATGCGAGAGACAAATCATTGCATTTATTGTTATTTTGTGTCATGACATCTATATTACTCCAAATAATTTTTTTAACTCTAATTCACCCTACCATGGACTAATCTCCTTCCCATCTATTACTTCTAACTATAATAACAAAAAATCACAGTTATATATTACATATTTTCATTCTCGTGTCCTAAATTAATAGTTGAATGACTCATAAGCTCTCTTAAATTTATAATTACCCATTAAGAACTTGTGTGTTTACTCTTTATCTCTTATAAAACAAACCCATTGAAGTAATATTGGGCCTCCATTATGTAATTTGAAAATGCCACATATGATATGATATCTCATTCCATTTTATGGGTAATCTATCTCTTGCATTTTTTTTTAGTATTAAGAATTTACATTGGGTAGCCAATTTTTGAACTACTACTCACCCTATCCTATAATGCACCTTTTAACCTAGTCATTCATATGATTATGTGAAATTGGGTGTAGAAAGATCTACGTTACAAACTAATCCTTCTTCTAAGGTTTCCCATTATCAATCACAATCCACTACTAATAATATTGTCAGATAAATGCCTCTTAACCAATGAGGGAGGAAGAACATAGGAGGACAAATCAATGTCTTTACCATGGTTAAGCAAAGAAATGTTAGAATAAGTGAATATTCTCTTAAGTTCCACTAGGATAGACACTTGAGTTTCTACTCCTCCATGTGTCAAGAGAAATCTCGGTGGTGTCTTCATCGGGTCTAATGAGTTGTAATCCAATGGCTCTCAATGATCAACTCCGTTATTTATACAGAGTTGATCATTGGAATAAATCAATAAATTCTCTCTTCTCTTCGTCTCTTATGTAATGCTTTGCATATCTAATATTGTGAAATTTTAACATGGTACCAGAGCATGATAGATTTTTGCTCGAATTATCTCTTAAAGGTTCTAGGATCTTGGTCACTTACTATGGATAATTTTTTGGCTATATTCTTAAAATTATTTCAGTAGTCATTTCTCTTTTATCCATAATATTTTTTTCAGCAAATTTTTTATTTTTGAATATATTTTATATACATTTGTTCTAATTTATCTTTCAGGGATTTCAAAAGATTAAAAATATCTTCATTTGCTTCAAAATAGGTTTACCCTGTTCTGTGGGCTATTTTAGCCCATTTTAAAAGGAGGGTTTTTATTATTTTATTTTTATCTCTCTCTTCGAATTATTCTTTCAACACATTTTTTTTTAAATATTGGAAATCGTTTTACTTAAAATAAAAGTAATAGTTATTTTATTATGTAAAAGTTCCTTTTAAAATATTTGGGTTGCGTAATAAGCAACACACGTTTCATCTTAAAACATGGTGTCTTTTCTCTATTATCGTGGGAGATTTCAATCTTCAAAGATTCATAGATCCTCTCTCCAGCTGACCCTTGGTGCTCAACACTTTTGGCACCCATGATAGCTTGGACGATTTCTTCTAATCGAATCTTCAAATATTGATTTCTTTTCTCTAACACTCTTTCAACCCGATGCTTATAAACAATTTTCCTTGTTTCTTTTTTCAAAGCAAAATATGCCTTTCAAGTTTACTTATTTTACAACTAGAACTATTATAGATTTTGTTTTAAATAGGCCATGACAACTTTTTTTCACTCTCCTCCTCATATACTAGTGCTTTTATTTCTGTGGCGTAGAAGAACGTTTAGCTTTGCTTTACCACGTTGCCAGACTTACGTATAGCCCCCCAAAAAAAACTAATTTTGAAGAAGAATTCTCCTTCCTGGTCAATTTGTGGCACATCAGAGACAGAAAAAGCTTAGACAATGTGGGTTGGGAGGTGTGTACAGATGCATTTTGTGTGATACCAGTGAGAATGTGGCAGTGAAAAGAATATCTCAACGATCCAAACCAGGAAGGAAAGAATGTCTCAGCAGGACGAGACACAGTCACCTTGAGTAGCTTCTGGGATGGTACCGTGAAAAGGGCAATTTGCTTCTTGTCTATGCACTCCTGCCGATCGCAACATTGGGCAATGTTATATATAGGAACTGGATTGGAAATAAAGGTACAGCATTATATGCGACATTACCTCTGCTAATCATGATATCTGGATTCCAATTTCAATGCAAAACGAGGGAATCTTGATGTGGCAAAACTACTCGGAGGTATTGGACGCACCAATGAAATAACATGAGGAGTTATTTTCTCATTTTTGCTTCGTAGTGTATAATTTTAAAGGTCATGATCCCGGTTTAAATATTTATTTAAAAAAACTCATCATTTTTTTAAACATACTTATATATTAATATTTTTCATCATAATATGAATTTTTTTCTCAACAAAGATAATATACTAATTTATTTGGTTAAAACATTAATGGATTTTAATAATATGAGTAAAGTTACAGTTTAAATCTTTGTATTAAGTGGTTTTATGAAAGACTTTGGGTTTGACTTTAGAGGATGGTTTGAAGCAACACAACCTAATCTCCAAATGCATTCTCCTTGTTTGGTGCTCTCCAAGGCATATGTATCTTCTTTAATATTCACTCCTTATATTAAAAGCATTAGTCTTTTAAGAGGATTTTGTTATAGTCTTCCCTTGCACGTTTGTATGCGAGAGACAAATCATTGCATTTATTGTTATTTTGTGTCATGACATCTATATTACTCCAAATAATTTTTTTAACTCTAATTCACCCTACCATGGACTAATCTCCTTCCCATCTATTACTTCTAACTATAATAACAAAAAATCACAGTTATATATTACATATTTTCATTCTCGTGTCCTAAATTAATAGTTGAATGACTCATAAGCTCTCTTAAATTTATAATTACCCATTAAGAACTTGTGTGTTTACTCTTTATCTCTTATAAAACAAACCCATTGAAGTAATATTGGGCCTCCATTATGTAATTTGAAAATGCCACATATGATATGATATCTCATTCCATTTTATGGGTAATCTATCTCTTGCATTTTTTTTTAGTATTAAGAATTTACATTGGGTAGCCAATTTTTGAACTACTACTCACCCTATCCTATAATGCACCTTTTAACCTAGTCATTCATATGATTATGTGAAATTGGGTGTAGAAAGATCTACGTTACAAACTAATCCTTCTTCTAAGGTTTCCCATTATCAATCACAATCCACTACTAATAATATTGTCAGATAAATGCCTCTTAACCAATGAGGGAGGAAGAACATAGGAGGACAAATCAATGTCTTTACCATGGTTAAGCAAAGAAATGTTAGAATAAGTGAATATTCTCTTAAGTTCCACTAGGATAGACACTTGAGTTTCTACTCCTCCATGTGTCAAGAGAAATCTCGAGTGGTGTCTTCATCGGGTCTAATGAGTTGTAATCCAATGGCTCTCAATGATCAACTCCGTTATTTATACGAGTTGATCATTGGAATAAATCAATAAATTCTCTCTTCTCTTCGTCTCTTATGTAATGCTTTGCATATCTAATATTGTGAAATTTTAACATGGTACCAGAGCATGATAGATTTTTGCTCGAATTATCTCTTAAAGGTTCTAGGATCTTGGTCACTTACTATGGATAATTTTTTGGCTATATTCTTAAAATTATTTCAGTAGTCATTTCTCTTTTATCCATAATATTTTTTTCAGCAAATTTTTTATTTTTGAATATATTTTATATACATTTGTTCTAATTTATCTTTCAGGGATTTCAAAAGATTAAAAATATCTTCATTTGCTTCAAAATAGGTTTACCCTGTTCTGTGGGCTATTTTAGCCCATTTTAAAAGGAGGGTTTTTATTATTTTATTTTTATCTCTCTCTTCGAATTATTCTTTCAACACATTTTTTTTTAAATATTGGAAATCGTTTTACTTAAAATAAAAGTAATAGTTATTTTATTATGTAAAAGTTCCTTTTAAAATATTTGGGTTGCGTAATAAGCAACACACGTTTCATCTTAAAACATGGTGTCTTTTCTCTATTATCGTGGGAGATTTCAATCTTCAAAGATTCGGAGATCCTCTCTCCAGTCGACCCTTGGTGCTCAACACTTTTGGCATCCGCAATAGCTTGGACGATTTCTTCTAATCGAATCTTCAAATATTGATTTCTTTTCTCTAACACTCTTTCAACCCGATGCTTATAAACAATTTTCCTTGTTTCTTTTTTCAAAGCAAAATATGCCTTTCAAGTTTACTTATTTTACAACTAGAACTATTATAGATTTTGTTTTAAATAGGCCATGACAACTTTTTTTCATTCTCCTCCTCATATACTAGTGCTTTTATTTCTGTGGCGTAGAAGAACGTTTAGCTTTGCTTTACCACGTTGCCAGACTTACGTATAGCCCCCCAAAAAAAACTAATTTTGAAGAAGAATTCTCCTTCCTGGTCAATTTGTGGCACTTCAGAGACAGAAAAAGCTTAGACAATGTGGGTTGGGAGGTGTGTACGGATGCATTTTGTGTGATACCGGTGAGAATGTGGCGATGAAAAGAATATCTCAACGATCCAAACCAGGAAGGAAAGAATGTCTCAAGCAGGACGAGACACGATCACCTTGAGTAGCTTCCGGGATGGTACCGTGAAAAGGGCAATTTGCTTCTTGTCTATGCACTCTCGCCGATCGCAACATTGGGCAATGTTATATATAGGAACTGGATTGGAAATAAAGGTACAGCATTATATGCGACATTACCTCTGCTAATCATGATATCTGGATTCCAATTTCAATGCAAAACGAGGGAATCTTGATGTGGCAAAACTACTCGGAGGTATTGGACGCACCAATGAAATAACATGAGGAGTTATTTTCTCATTTTTGCTTCGTAGTGTATAATTTTAAAGGTCATGATCCCGGTTTAAATATTTATTTAAAAAAACTCATCATTTTTTTAAACATACTTATATATTAATATTTTTCATCATAATATGAATTTTTTTCTCAACAAAGATAATATACTAATTTATTTGGTTAAAACATTAATGGATTTTAATAATATGAGTAAAGTTACAGTTTAAATCTTTGTATTAAGTGGTTTTATGAAAGACTTTGGGTTTGACTTTAGAGGATGGTTTGAAGCAACACAACCTAATCTCCAAATGCATTCTCCTTGTTTGGTGCTCTCCAAGGCATATGTATCTTCTTTAATATTCACTCCTTATATTAAAAGCATTAGTCTTTTAAGAGGATTTTGTTATAGTCTTCCCTTGCATGTTTGTATGCGAGAGACAAATCATTGCATTTATTGTTATTTTGTGTCATGACATCTATATTACTCCAAATAATTTTTTTAACTCTAATTCACCCTACCATGGACTAATCTCCTTCCCATCTATTACTTCTAACTATAATAACAAAAAATCACAGTTATATATTACATATTTTCATTCTCGTGTCCTAAATTAATAGTTGAATGACTCATAAGCTCTCTTAAATTTATAATTACCCATTAAGAACTTGTGTGTTTACTCTTTATCTCTTATAAAACAAACCCATTGAAGTAATATTGGGCCTCCATTATGTAATTTGAAAATGCCACATATGATATGATATCTCATTCCATTTTATGGGTAATCTATCTCTTGCATTTTTTTTTAGTATTAAGAATTTACATTGGGTAGCCAATTTTTGAACTACTACTCACCCTATCCTATAATGCACCTTTTAACCTAGTCATTCATATGATTATGTGAAATTGGGTGTAGAAAGATCTACGTTACAAACTAATCCTTCTTCTAAGGTTTCCCATTATCAATCACAATCCACTACTAATAATATTGTCAGATAAATGCCTCTTAACCAATGAGGGAGGAAGAACATAGGAGGACAAATCAATGTCTTTACCATGGTTAAGCAAAGAAATGTTAGAATAAGTGAATATTCTCTTAAGTTCCACTAGGATAGACACTTGAGTTTCTACTCCTCCATGTGTCAAGAGAAATCTCGGTGGTGTCTTCATCGGGTCTAATGAGTTGTAATCCAATGGCTCTCAATGATCAACTCCGTTATTTATACAGAGTTGATCATTGGAATAAATCAATAAATTCTCTCTTCTCTTCGTCTCTTATGTAATGCTTTGCATATCTAATATTGTGAAATTTTAACATGGTACCAGAGCATGATAGATTTTTGCTCGAATTATCTCTTAAAGGTTCTAGGATCTTGGTCACTTACTATGGATAATTTTTTGGCTATATTCTTAAAATTATTTCAGTAGTCATTTCTCTTTTATCCATAATATTTTTTTCAGCAAATTTTTTATTTTTGAATATATTTTATATACATTTGTTCTAATTTATCTTTCAGGGATTTCAAAAGATTAAAAATATCTTCATTTGCTTCAAAATAGGTTTACCCTGTTCTGTGGGCTATTTTAGCCCATTTTAAAAGGAGGGTTTTTATTATTTTATTTTTATCTCTCTCTTCGAATTATTCTTTCAACACATTTTTTTTTAAATATTGAAAATCGTTTTACTTAAAATAAAAGTAATAGTTATTTTATTATGTAAAAGTTCCTTTTAAAATATTTGGGTTGCGTAATAAGCAACACACGTTTCATCTTAAAACATGGTGTCTTTTCTCTATTATCGTGGGAGATTTCAATCTTCAAAGATTCAGAGATCCTCTCTCCAGCTGACCCTTGGTGCTCAACACTTTTGGCACCCATGATAGCTTGGACGATTTCTTCTAATCGAATCTTCAAATATTGATTTCTTTTCTCTAACACTCTTTCAACCCGATGCTTATAAACAATTTTCCTTGTTTCTTTTTTCAAAGCAAAATATGCCTTTCAAGTTTACTTATTTTACAACTAGAACTATTATAGATTTTGTTTTAAATAGGCCATGACAACTTTTTTTCATTCTCCTCCTCATATACTAGTGCTTTTATTTCTGTGGCGTAGAAGAACGTTTAGCTTTGCTTTACCACGTTGCCAGACTTACGTATAGCCCCCAAAAAAAACTAATTTTGAAGAAGAATTCTCCTTCCTGGTCAATTTGTGGCACTTCAGAGACAGAAAAAGCTTAGACAATGTGGGTTGGGAGGTGTGTACAGATGCATTTTGTGTGATACCAGTGAGAATGTGGCAGTGAAAAGAATATCTCAACGATCCAAACCAGGAAGGAAAGAATGTCTCAGCAGGACGAGACACAGTCACCTTGAGTAGCTTCTGGGATGGTACCGTGAAAAGGGCAATTTGCTTCTTGTCTATGCACTCCTGCCAGTCGCAACATTGGGCAATGTTATATATAGGAACTGGATTGGAAATAAAGGTACAACATTATATGCGACATTACCTCTGCTAATCATGATATCTGGATTCCAATTTCAATGCAAAACGAGGGAATCTTGATGTGGCAAAACTACTCGGAGGTATTGGACGCACCAATGAAATAACATGAGGAGATTTATAACATGTTTTCACAAAATTTGGGCAATGTTATAACATTTTCAAACAAGATATTATATTATATTTTAAAATGATTTTTCATCTTTGCTTGTTATTGTATAGTTTTAAATATTTTCTCATTTTTGCTTCGTAGTGTATAATTTTAAAGGTTATGATCCCGGTTTAAATATTTATTTAAAAAAACTAATTATTTTTTTAAACATACTTATATATTAATATTTTTCATCATAATATGAATTTTTTTCTCAACAAAGATAATATACTAATTTATTTGGTTAAAACATTAATGGATTTTAATAATATGAGTAAAGTTACAGTTTAAATCTTTGTATTAAGTGGTTTTATGAAAGACTTTGGGTTTGACTTTAGAGGATGGTTTGAAGCAACACAACCTAATCTCCAAATGCACTCTCCTTGTTTGGTGCTCTCCAAGGCATATGTATCTTCTTTAATATTCACTCCTTAAAAGCATTATTCTTTTAAGAGGATTTTGTTATACATATGCGAGAGACAACTCATTGCCTTTATTGTTATTTTGTATATTAATCCTACCTTCATTGAGTAGGTAATACAAATGATTTCTTTAACTCTAATTCACCCTACTATGGACTAATCTCCTTCCCATCTCTTAATTCTAACTGTAATAACAAAAAATCGCAGTTTCATATTACATATTTTCATTCTCGTGTCCTAAATTAATAGTTGAATGACTCATAAGCTCTCTTAAATTTGTAATTACCCATTAAGAACTTGTGTGTTTACTCTTTATCTCTTATAAAACAAACCCATTGAAGTAATATTGGGCCTCCATTATGTAATTTGAAAATGCCACATATGATATCTCATTCCATTTTATGGGTAATCTATCTTTTGCATTGTTTTTAGGTATTAAGTCTTTACATTGGCTAGCCAATATTTGAACTACTACTCACCCTATTCTATAATGCACCTTTTAACCTAGTCATTCATATGATTATGTGAAATTAGATGTACAAAGATCTACGTTACAAACTAATCCCTCTTGTAGGGTTTCTCATTATTAAACACAATCCACTACTAATAATGTTGCCAGATAAATGCCTCTTAACCCATGAGGGAGAAAGAACATGGGAGGATAAATCAATATCTCTACCATGGTTAAGCAAGGAAATGTTAGAATAAGTGAATATTCTCTTAAGTTCCACTAGGATAGACACTTGAGTTTCTACTCCTCCATGTGTTAGGAGAAATCTCAGTGGTGTCTTCATCAGGTTTGATGAGTTGTAACCCAATGGCTCTGAATGATCAACTCCGTTATTTATATAGATTTGATCATTGAAATAAATCAATCAATTCTCTCTTCTCTTCGTCTTTTATGTAGTGCTTGCATATCTATTACTGTGAAATTTTAACATGGTACCAGAGCATGATAGATTTTGCTAGCATTATCTCTTAAAGGTTCTAGGATCTTGGTCATTTACTTTGGATAATTTTTTGGGTATATTCTTAAAATTATTTCAGTAGTCATTTCTCTTTTATCCATAATCTTTTTTTCAGCAAAATCTTTATTTTTGAATATATTTTATATACATTTGTTCTAATTTGTCTTTGAGGGATTTCAAAATATTAAAAATATCTCCATTTACTTAAAAATAGGTTTACCCTGTTCTATGGGCTATTTTAGCCCATTTTAAAAGGAGGGTTCTTATTATTTTATTTTTCTCCCTCTCTTCAAATTATTCTTTCAACACATTTTTTTTAAATATTGTAAATCGTTTTACTTATCATAAAAGTAATAGTTATTTTATTATGTAAAAGTCCCTTTTAAAATATTTGGGTTGCGTAATAAGCAACACACATTTCGTATTAAAACATGGTGTCTTTTATCTATTATCGTGGGAGATTTTGATCTTCGAAGATTCAGAGATCCTCTCTCCATCTGACCCTTGGTGCTCAACACTTTTGGCGCCCGCAATGGCTTGGACGATTTCTTCTACCTGGCACGTTGACGCTCAATGATCCTAATTGAATCTTCAAATATTGATTTCTCTTCTCTAACACTCTTTCAACCCGGTGCTTATAACCAATTTTCCCTGTTTCTTTTTTCAAAGCCAAATATGCCTTTCAAGTTTACTTATTTTACAACTAGAACTATTATAGATTTTGTTTTAAATATAAAACAAGTTTTTTGCAGAATCACCTTTCTCATAACGTGGTATTGCAGGAATGTTCTCTGGTTTTTTTTTATAACGTAGTCTTGCAAGATCATTCTCTGGTTATTTATCAAGGTCTTTTAGGGGCGTTCACTATTTTTTTCTCATAACGTGGTATTGTAGGATACAATTTTGCAAATCTCTGGTTATGTTTCCTAACATAGTCTTCTAGGAGTATTCTCTAGTTATTTAACATGGTCTTGCAAAAGCGTTCACTATTTTTTCTCAGAATGTAGTATTGCAGGAGTGTTCACTGGTTTTTATTCATAACGCGGTCTTGTAGGAGCATTCACTTGTTTTTCATAACGTGATCTTGCAAAATCGTCCCTTCCTTTTACATATTTATAGGATCAATAAATAAAAGCTCAAGTTCACCTCTACTCAGTACCTGCATTTCATCTGCCCTCAAGGTTTTCTTCTCAAAACATAGGGTCTCTGCAACTCCGTCCAAACGTCAAAACTTATCTTCTTTCGATTGCAGACAGTCGAGTTCTCGGAACCTCCATTTTGCATTCGAAGACTTCTTTCCTTTCGGTCATTGAAAGGTGCTGCCCCTTCTTCTGTTTCTATATTATATTTTTTTTGCAAGCCTTCAAAAGGAACGTTTATGTAGTTTTTTAAACTCATTCTCTTCTCTCGTGGCTTGTGTATAATTTCTTTATTTTCCCTATATTTTATTTTTAATTAGGTTATTTTTCTTTCCTTCATTTTGAAGGACATCATTTGTCTCCAAGCCTTTCGTGAGACAAAATTGTAACCTTTTTCTAATAAAAGTTTTTTTTTTTTTTGGTAGGGGGGGTAAGTGCATATTTTTGCACTCTATTGGTCCATCACTTTAAATGGGGGTGTGCTTTCTTTTGTCTTTATTCATCTATGCTTTTACTTTCTTTAAAGTAAATTTATAAGGTTATAATTGTTTATTTAACTTTAATATTTCATAGAGGAGAAACTTATTATTAAGAATATTTAACATTGCATTTATTTTTTTGGGGCATATCTTTAAAATTTTGTTGAATTTTTTTTTCTCTATCTTAATCTATGCTATAAAGGTATATTTCTTTAAATATCACTTTAATATTTCTTAGATAGATATTCAATATATTTAAAATTAAATTCAAAATTTTAATAAGGCCCATCTTTAAAATATATTGCATTTTCTCTTTCATGTCTATCTTCATCCATGTTGTTAAAAATAATGTTATAATTATTCAGATAAACTTATTTATTCCACAGATAAGTAATTCACATTTCATAAAAGCATCCTTTTTAAACTATTTAAAAAGAGAAGTGTAATATTCTCCTTTTCTAATATTTAAAAAAAAATAAAAATGCTTTACATTATTTAAGAAACAATTCCTTCTTAAATTTTATAAATAAAAAATCTACCTTTTTTCCCTCAAAATATATTTTTCCTACGTTCCATGTATCATTACCACTAAAAACTTATAGTCTCCCTCACGTAAGGGCAAGTTTTTGGAGGCACTTGGTATAAAGACCTGGCAGGTATTTTTTCATTCATCAGTTTCTTTGTATATCTCTCAAATTATAGTTTCCCTCTCGTAAGGGCGGGTTTTTGAGAAAAACCAATTAAAATGGTTAATCCCTTGCATTTCAAACCAAAACCCTTCAAAATTCTTCACTCTACATACTGTTTCCCTCAAGTAAGGGCAAGTATTGTGAAGAGAAAAGAGGATTTGGCAATCTAAAGCAAACAATATTAAGACCTCATTATACTTATAGTTTCCCTCTCGTAAGGGCGGTTATATTGAGTTTTATAAATATTGAAAAGCTTCATTACTTTTCCTTATAAATATTGAAGTTCTAAGGGGGGATATTGGTAAATTAAAACTTCAATATTTCTCTTGTTTTAAAATCTTGAATTAAATTGAGCCTTTCACCTCTTATAGCTTTCACACTTGAAAACCTAAAATTTTAAACCTTATCTCTCAAAAAGGTCTTACTCATTTATTAGAAGAAAATCAACCAAAATTTGATAAAGAATATGAAATCTTTATTCATAAAGGAAAAATGCATGAAACCATGAGTATTATTAGATCTAATGTTCATGAAAGTTTATGGTTTCATATTACAGATTGTAAAACTCCTCATGAAATTTGGAATAAACTAAAGACCTTGTTTGGGAAAGTATATTAGATGAGATCAATGCAACTAGAAGCCAAATTAAATTCCTTGTCCCCTGAAGATTTTAGTAGTATTGTTGACTTCTTCACTAAGTTCAAAGAAGTCCTCACTTAATACAAAGGCAGTGGGTATACTAAGACTGAAGAAGAATAGCTTTAGTGTTTCTTTTTGTTTCCGAAATCTCGTGCTTTCAGTAGCGATCATGAAGGTCATTCCCTCATCGATTCGTCACTTGAGGGGGTAGTCACACTTAGTCACCAATCAGCAAACACACACCCAATTAAGGAAAATGGCATGCATTCAAAGAATCATTGACAAAGACAATTACACTCTTGCTTGGGCGATAAACAAGCAATAATCACAATCCGATCAAATCACTTGGCATTTCGTGAATCATGAACTCAAGGTTCTCACAGAGAAAAGGTTGCGCCCTTTGCCTATTCATGACTGATCAATGTCCAAGCTCAAGTAACACCTCACTGAAAAATGTTAACACTTGAATTGAGTGCCTTCGCTCGTCAGAAGCAAGGATTCAAGAATGCATGCCATTTCCATACTTGGGGCATCAAAAGTTGGTTAGGTTACCAAGAAACCCTAATCATTAGTGCTTTGGTTATCTATTTTTGCTTGGTGCTGTACCATGCACAGCGCATCCCAAAAAGGGGCATTTGTAGACACCAAAATAGCACCAATCCGATTATGTGATTACAAACACTGTTCACTTTGACACACACAGCCCCCAGGGCAGCCCTTAGAGGTTAAACAGTGGTCCTAACAACTTTTGTAGCAATTTTGGAAGGTCAGAAGGCAATTTGGTACATTCAGGCACTTTCCTCAGTATCCATATCACCCTGGGATGAATTTAGATTGGGATATGTCTCACCTAGGGATGAATTCTGAATTCGCTTTGGGTCAAGACAAATTCAAGGTTCAACAGGCAAAAAGAAAAATGGCACCAAGTGGCAGTCGAGGACAGTCAATTAATGCCTCTTGCCTTGCATGCGCATGTAGGTGGGCAGATTGGACGTTAGAGGACTATCACAAGGGCAGTCATGGAAGCCCAAGTCATGGAGGAGTTTCCTCCCTCATAGGAAGGCATGACTGTCGCATGGCGCTTATGCATGCCCCTCCAAAGAGACCCCTTGGGTCTATAAAATGGTGAAATTTCTCACCCAAAAAAGGACAGGTTGGAAGCATTTTCAAGCAACGAAGTGCTGCCAAATTGATACCACGTTTTAAACTTTTGATTCACCTTGAAAGCATGAGATTTCGTAAATAAAAGAAACACTAATGTGCAATAAAAATAAAACTAGTTTGATGCATGTAATAACACGGATGTAATCAAATCAACAGCAGGAACATAGCCCTTTTTATTAATATGATGCCGACTCGGTTACAATACATCTCCTCAGTTACATATTTTTAGTTACAATAGATAAATAGTGATCTCCTTTCGCATGCCCACATTTGAAACGGACGGGCCAGTGTTGCCGCTGCTTATTGCTTGGTGAATCCTTGTTGTTTGTTGTTTCTCCTGCGATCAAAGAAACATAAAAGAAAACGTTAGTAGCACCTGTTGCAAGGAAAAACATTTGACTGAAATACGTGCAAAGATTAATTAAATACGTGAATAAAATAGCTCGGGTGTAAACCTGTAACTTTTAAAGAGAACAGAGAACAACATTCATTCGAAACAACATGTATTCGAAAAACATAAAACGTAAACTGTTATTTAAAACAGTCGGCCGATTCTAACGTTGTCGCCTGTAAGTTAGTATTTCATTGTGTTACATGCTAATATTCAATAAGACATCCTGCAAGATGCATTTGGACGCACAGCGTATCACAAGATATGTTCCAACGTAAAGTTTGAGTTATTTGGACAATATAAAACGTAAACTATTTAAATACAGTCAATTGCAGAATATATTAAAAAGGAACATCATATATTAAATTGACTAGGAACGTGCATGGGATGCCCAAGAGGGCCGCCCCCGTTAACGCTTATTTTCGATGCCAATCCACTGGGAATGGGCTCGAAATCTAAGGTTGTGTGTTGTCAGCAAATTAATGGATATAGTGATCCACTGTCGGGTATGAGGGTTTGGCTTCACCTTCTGGAAAGCCACCAATAACCTCCCTCGTGAAAGATATTACAGGTGTAGAAGACTGAATCCGAAAGGAATATGATCGGGCGTGGGATGAGCAGCACTTCGTTGCATTTCGAAAATGCTTCGTGGTCCCCCTTTACATTGCATTGAGCTCATTTTTTATAGAGGATTCGGCCTCTAAAATATTAATGTCAAAACCCTAAGTATGCAGGCACCGTCGAGATTTGACCTTTGTCAGGTGATTTATGAGGCATGGCTCGCACTGAGATTACCGCTAGGAACTTACGTCAGCAGTTATGAAGCATGGCCTCTGATCGGATTTGTTGTTGAAACTATCCGTCTCATTATTACATTTGGTGAAATCTGCCGCTTGGTTAAAATTCCGCTTTAAATTGCTTTGAATATTTTAATGTTTGCCTTTGAATGTTGACGTGGCATCTTTGAATGCTGACATGGCGGCTTTTGAGTGGTTGAATTCAGCTCTTAATTGGTTTAATGCGGTTTAGGCATAAAATGCAAAGTTGGTGTTGCGATATCGCGACGTCGCGATATCGCGACACCAAAAAGGAAACCGGGCACACTGGCGAGAACTGTAGCGATATCGCGATAGCGCGACGTCGCGACAGTCACGATATCGCGACTGCACGACATCATGACAGTCGTGATATCATGACAGTCACGATATCGCGACACAGTGCGACATGATATCGCGACTGCGCGACATCGTGACAGTCACGATATCGTGACAGTCGCAATATTGTGACACAGCGCGATGTCGCGATTGTCACGATATCGCGACACAGTGCGACGTCGCGATTGTCGCGATATCACGACAGCGCGACGTCGCGGCTGTCGTGATATCGCGACAGGCAGCCTTTGCCCTTGCTTAAGTGCTAAAACGCTTGCCTTTGATTAATGTTTGCTCAAGGTTCGAAGTTTGCCTTGAGTTTTGAAGCTTGAAGTTTGTTTTAAGTTAAAGGCTTGAGTTTTTGAAGGCTTGTGTTTAAAACGACCAACTTTGCTCTGCTCATTTTTCGACCTTTCGAACTGCTATGCGAGTGGCCAGGACCACTGTCTGACCTCTAAAGGCTGCCCTGAAAGCTGTGTACATCAATGCGATCAGTGTTTGTAGTCACTCAATCGAATTGGTGTTGTTTTGGTGTCTACAGATGCCCCTTTTTGGGAAGTGCTATGGGTGACGCAATGCTGAGCAAAAATATACAACCAAAGCACTAATGATTAGGGTTTCTCGGTAACCTAACCAACTTTTGATGCCCCAAGTATGGAACGAGCATGCATTCTTGAATCCTTGCTTCTAACGGGCTAAGGAATTTGATTTCAAGTGTTAACCTATTTTGGTGAGGTGTGACTTGAGCTTGGACATTGATCAGTCATGATTAGGCAAAGGGCGTAACCTTTTTGTCCACAGGGGAACCTTGTGTTCATGCTTCGGGAATGCCAAGTGTTTGATCAATTTAATGATTTCTTGTTTACTACCCCAAGCAGGAGCGTGATTGTCTTTGTCAATGATTCTTTGAATGCATGTCATTGCCCTGATTGGGTGTGTGCTTGTTGATTGGTGACTAAGTGTGACTACCCCCTCAAGCGACGAATCGATGAGGGAATGACCTTTGTGAGAAAAGCGACGAGTCGCTTGACCCAATATGACTTAGGTTAGGGTGCCTTTAGATGTTTTACCATTTAAGCACGTGTAGTTTCCTGACATTTGGACCTATTTTTGGTGGGTGTTAACCTTTTTGGTGGTGCCATAATGGGATGAAATCATCAAAAATCCATCTTCCCGTGGAGCGGTCCGGCTATGGTAGCCTTCTTGGGGAAGTAGGAGAGGGACAATTTGAACCCCGACATCAATTTTCTTTATGCCAAGAAGTTAAGTGCAAGAGCACTTGTGTCCGGCAACTTATTGCTGAGGTTTTTGTGTTGCATTTGTATGATGTTTTTGTTGTTTTGATTTTCTTTCTTTGTGTATATGTCATGATTTTATGCACAATGATTGATGTTGATGGATGCATGCTACTTTATATTGATGGATGCATATGTTGTGATGAATGCAAATGTATGTAAGGATGAAAATAGCGCAGTTGGTTTAGAAATGTAGCTAAGGTTTTCTGAGGCTCATATGGTTTTAACTTACTAGCCATGACTGTACTTTATCTTACAAGACTTTTGAACAAGGTATGAATCGTACTTGTTTTTGACCAAGCTATTTCACATCCCTGTGTGTGCAATTGAGTTTATTTATGTGGTATTTGTCGAGATACCACCAAGTGCGATGGGCTTTCAACCGAACCTGTACTGAGGATCACCTAATTAGCTCCACTAACTCCTTTGTTATATGTAGTTAGATTAATCTGCAGTGTTATCCAAGATACCATAAGCTAGCTCATTCTTATGCAAACATTGGTCTGTACACACGCAAAGCGAATGTGACAGACATACCGTCATGCGGGTAGGATACCATCATTGCCAGATAGGCTATCAACCAAACCTGTAATGAGGATCACCTAGATGGTTTTTTGAATGCTGAGAATTCCAAGGATTCAAGTTTAGGATGTTTGTGGGCAGAATGATTTAGAGAGTTGCTCGTCTATATAGTGATGAAAATCACTGTTTATTTTTTATTAATTCTTTTTGAGCAAGGATTCTGAATAGTGGTGAGAACCACTGTTATTTGATTTTGTGTTTTGAGTATTGTGAATTTCTTTGATCCTTGTGGCCTTGGGGATGACTACCCATCCTGGTTAGGGGCGGATAGTATTAATCCTTACAACTTTGGGGACCAAGGGACTGATGGAGGTTATCGAGTAAGGGCATTGATCTGTTAGGCCTTGGGGATGACTACCCATCCTGGTTAGGGGCGGATAGTACGAATCCTTACAACTTGGAGACCAAAGGTGAATGGAAAATGTTGGGATGATGATTTGTTGGAATTTTGTTTGTGAATGGTGTTGATCCCTTTAGGTTTTGGGGATGACTACCCATCCTGGTTAGGGGCGGATAGTACGAATCCTTACAACTTTGGGAACCAACTATGATTGGGATTTGGTAGTGGTGGAAACCATTGTATTTGGAGGGGAATGGATAGGAAAAAACTTGTCCTTTTGTGAATTCTCAGCATTTGAAAACCATTCGCACGGGGGGATGAGCAAGATAACCATTTTGCTTATGGTGACCTGGATTGCAATGCAGGTTTCATCTTTCGTTCACACAACTTAGGAATTTTTATGTGTTTTAATTTGTGTTGGGATATTACGTAACAAGGTGTATTTCAAGTATGACTCTACCTTCATAAAATCTGTCTGACTTGATACATTACATAGCGAAAGAGCAAAATGATGACTGAATCACGAAAACTCTTGATACATTAAAATACTACTGACTCTAGTGTGGAAAAAGAAATGCATGGTGTTTTTGTTGTTTTGTTGTGAAAGGGAACAATGTGGAACAAGATGGACTAGTAGAACCATGACAGCCTATGGTGCCTTTGACCTATACGACTACAAATATGCAATGTATGGATGCAATGCTTTAATGCAGCTATGTATTTTTGTATTTTTGATGGATTGATTTTTGTGAATATGAAGATGAAGTGCGAGAAGAGCTCTCTATTGATGAATTGGAGTATGCCTAGAAATGAGATGCAAATTTTTGTTGTTTTTTGATGATTTTTGTTGTTTTTGAATTTTTTTGATTTTGGACCAAGCGATTGCGGAAATCCTTGGAGCATTTCGAGATTGACCAAGCGATTGTAAGAATCCTTGGAGCCTTTTGGGATTGGACCAAGCGATTGTAAGAATCCTTGGAGCCTTTTGGGATTTGACCAAGCGATTTTGACAATCCTTGGAGCATTTGGGGATTGGACCAAGCGATTTTGACAATCCTTGGAACATTTGGGTTGGACCAAGCGATTGCGATAATCCTTGGGGTTTTTGGGGTGACCAAGCGATTGCAAGAATCCTTGGAGCATTTTTGGGATTTTGCTCTCTTAGATATGAAAGGGTCGCAGATGACTGATATTCAAGGGTTCTGTTTCCTTGATGCCGTCAAGAGAAGCTAGCTGGTATGTCCCGGGTCCTATTTTGCTATCAATAACATATGGACCTAACTAATTTGCCGCAAACTTGTCCCTTAGGTGGGATGGCAAACTAGAATTTTGTTGGTTTTCCTTCAAAACCAAGTCACCAACCCGGAAGTCCCTCAGGTGCACTTTCATGTCGTAAGCTTTCTTAAGTCGCTTTTGATAAATACATAAATGCTCGAGAGCATTAACGCGTCGCTCGTCAAGCAACATAAGCTGGTCTAACCGGGCCTGCCACGCAGAGTCATCATCGATGAACTCCTGCATTGATATGCACAAGGAAGGAATTTCTAACTCCATAGGCATGACTACCTCGGAGCCATACACAAGCGAAAATAGAGTGGCCCTAGTGGGTGTCCGAATGCTAGTGCGATAGGCCCATAGGGCAAGTGGGATTTGAATGTGCCAATCCTTATGACTGTCTACGACGGTATTTTTAAGGATGGCAACTAGCGTTTTGTTTGACGCTTCTTCTTGCCCATTCGCCTGCGGATAATAGGGTGTTGAAAAGCTGTGCTAAATCTTGTACTTTGTGGTCAAAAAATGCACGTCTTTGTTCTTGAAATGCGTCCCATTATCCGAGACTATTTTGGATGGAATACCAAAACGACATATGATGTTATGCAAAATGAACTCCACAATGCGGGGTCCTGTCGTAGAGGTAAGCGGAATTGCTTCCACCCACTTGGTAAAATACTCTATGGCCGTTATGATAAACGTGTGACGACCTGACGATGTAGGGGAGATCTTTCCAATTAGATCGAAGCCCCACTACGAGAACGACCAATCATACTGGACTGTCTGCAAGGCCTGAGAAGGTACGTGCATCAAATTGGCATGATGTTGACACTTCATGCATTTCTTGACATAGGTGCAACAATCTCGCTCTAAATATGGCCAATAATAGCCCATGCGAAGAATGCACTTTGCAATGGCCATACCACTGAAGTGGCCACCACATGTACCATCTTGTGCTTGGGCGATCGCCCAAGTGGACTCTTGTTGGTCCAAGCAACGAAGGAGGATTCCTTCATAGCTACGACGATACAAAATGTCTCCTATCAAGACATACTTAGCTGCTTTCTGCTTGAGTGTTCGTTTTGCGGCATGAGTCACTCCAAGTGGGAGATTACCTAACTTGAGGTAGTCTCTAATGGGTAAATACCAATCCTGTTGATCAAAAACCTTGACCGTATGAACAACCAATCCCTCTTGAAGTTCATCCCTAGAAAATGCTGAATGGGATAGAACTTGTAAGAACAACGTTGTGTTTCTATTAGTGGGAGTAGGGGAGAACAAGGACCCCCAGTTGGCACGTTTCAGAATATCTCAGATTCGAAAGAACTTCTCTAAGGATGGTTCAATCTGGATCATGTGGATTCCTGGCGTTAAGTCTGAGCTTGCACGCTCCATCGCGGATTGCGATAAGGTTTTGACTTGAATGGTTGTCATATCACCGAAAAGGTCTTGCGGAATTAGTGACCCCAAAGAGGCCATCGTGTTCGCAAAATGATTCGATGATCGAGGGAGTGCCTCGATGTCATACCACTCAAGTTTTGCCAAGAATTTGTCCATGAGGGCTTTATAGGCCTGGAGGACTGGGCAATTGCATTGATATACCCCTTTGAATTGATTTACTATTAACAGCGAATCACCAAAGATATTCAGTCGTTTGATGTTCATGGCGATTGTTGTCTGAAGACCTAGGAGCAAGGCTTCATACTCTGCATTATTGTTGGTGCATGGGAAGTTTAATTTAAATGACAGGGGCATTGGAGCACCCTACGGTGTGAAGAATACAATTTCCGTGCCACCACCTTGCTCACATTTAGAACCATCGAAGAATAGGGTTATGTCAGCGTGTGACTCAGGCTCATCGAATCCGGTGATTCTGAGACATGGAAGACCCCATCATCGGGTAATTCTATGACCAGAGGCTGATCATCTTCAAGAGGAGCCTCTGCTAGTTGATCGGCTATGACTTGTCCTTTGATAGATTTTTGTCCAATAAACTCTATGTCAAATTCCGTCAACAACATGATCCATTTCGCCGTGCGACTACTATGATAAGTACGACTCATCATGTATCGCAATGGATTCTCCTTAGACACAACATACGTAGTGTTACTGAGCATGTAGTGGCATAGCTTTTTGGTAGCAAACACCACTACCAAGCAGAGTTTCTCAACATATGCATAGTTAAGTTCATAACTGACCAGGGTACGGCTAAGATAGTAAGTAGCTTGTTCCTTGTGAAGTTCATTCTTCTGGGCTAGCATGGCACCCAGTGCCACCTCGCAGTAGCTGAGATGTATAAGTAGAACGACACTCCTGGTCTAGGTGGTGCCAATACTGGTGGCGAAACCAGGTATTGTTTGATCTCGTCAAAGGTCGATCGGCACTCGTCATCCCAATGAAATGCAACCCCTTGTGCAATAATTTGTTCATGGGTCGACACTTGTCAGATAGTTGCGCTATAAAGCATTTAATCGACGTGACATTTCCTTGCAGACTTCTGAGCTGCTTGATTGTAGTTGGGGGAACCATTTCAAGGATTGCCTTGACTTTCTTTGGGTCCACCTCGATTCCTCGCTTTGAGACTATGAAACCCAAGATTTTTCTAGATGTGATGCCAAATACGCACTTCTTGGGGTTTAGTCTAACTTTATGCTCCATGAGGCGATTGAGGATCGCGCTTAAGTCATCGATATGATTTGACCGCAAGAGAGTCTTGGCTAACAAATCATCCATGTAATCTTCCAAATTTTTGTGCATGTAATCGTGGAGGATATATGTCATGGCACATTGGTAGGTGGCGCCAGCATTTTTAAGGCCAAAAGGCATGACCTTATAACAAAATGTCCCCCAAGGCGTTGTGAACGCCGTTTTTAGTTGGTCTTCAGGATTGATACGAATTTGATTGTATCCTGAGAAACCATCCATTAGGGAGAGCATTTCGTGACCTATTGTAGCATCTACCAATGCGTCGATACTCGGCAAAGGGAAATCATACTTAGGACTCGCTTTGTTTAGATCGCAAAAATTGGTGCATATGCGAATCCTCTCGTTGGGCTTCTTGACGGGAACCATGTTGGACAGCCATGGTGGATAATCCATGCAGATGACAAACTGTGCATCCAACAGCTTTTGTAATTCATCTTTAACCATTAAGGCCACTGTTGGGTGCATCTTACGTAGTTTTTACTTCACAAGCTTGATTGTCAGATCAAGCGTTAAATTATGCGTGACTAGCTACGGGTCTAGTCCCGGCATATATTTGTACGACCATGCAAAAACCTCCTTCTTCTCTTTGAGAAGGGCAATGTAGTCGGCTTGCTCTTCGGGGGAAAGACTTACTCCCAGCTTGAGAATTTGTGGATTCATTGGATCTGTGCCGATATCTACATCAGTCGTTTCCTCGACTGACATGTGGGATCCGTCCTCCAACTGATGTGGAGTCGGGATCAAATGGATATCATCAGCTAAATTTAGATCTGCATTGGGAACCTCGGGTTCTTCTTTAGCCTAAAAAATATCTTGAGTTGTCCCGGGGGTAAAATGATGCATTTCACTGAAAGGCCAGTACTCTGATGGTGATAAAGGTGAATTGACGCGATCCCAGTCGATGGCATCTATGTCTAGATGTAATGACCGTGCTGGATCGGTCGGATTGCGGATGGGTGTGATCAAATCAATGGAGATCATGTGGATGGAATGAATTTGGTCTCCATTACCGTGGGTGTGATAACTTGAATCTTCTAGATGCTCGCTATACTCTGGATCTGGCTATAGGGGAACGGGCACGAATGGATCGGCCCTATGTGCGAATAGGAGGACAGGGTCTTCCCGTGGCACTGTTGTCATGATAGGGTCTCGAGGTGGACGATGTTCATCATGAATTTGGAGCCATGGATCCAACACTTGGTCCCACCCGGCTGGGTCGACCCACCATTCATGTCCTAACCTTATGCCCATCTGTCCCATTAGATCTTCATGAGTTAAAGGGTGATAATTCCGTCACGCATGTCGGAGATAGATCATCTCGATATCATATTATGAATCACTTTCGGAGATCCAAAAATGTTCACTCGCTTCAGCAACTGTTACTTACGACGTTGAGGGTTCTCCTTGTTCTAGTAAGTTAATCTGGTCCCCTGGGGGTTGTTCCACTCTTGGTGGGAGGACCTGATTCTCTTGACACTGTATTGATTCAACTAGAAATTCTAAAGGGAACAGCTTTAAAAAGATGTCCGGACACCGTTGATGTTCTCTTTGAGGATTAAGGTCCAAAATTTCGCCTCTCTCTAGCAAAGGAGAGGGATTACTGCAGTTGCCAAGGGTGTTTGTTGACCATGGGAGGTATTCTCCCAATGTATATTTTGTATTTGGGTTGGCATAAATATCTGGTAACAATCCCCCCTTGTTGCCTATTTCTAGGCCTTGCATATTTTCTACCAAGATGTCTAAGGGTAGGGGATGGTGGAACCCTACTCCTGACTTATCATATGGCATCTGATATCTTGGTTGGCAAAGAACCCGCATCCCTTGCTCATATCTGCATAGCCCGTATCCATGCCAATTGCATTGGCCAAGATATTTTAGGGCGAAGTCTAGGTTTGACAGATAGTTGATGTTTTCAACAAAAGGCTTGTTGTCTACTTCCTTTTGCTTGCATGGTTCCAGACCATGATCGAGGCCTCCATACATAAAATTTGTCTGGTTGGGTGGGTGACCTAGAGGAACAACTGTTCCTATGGGAAGGCGAGGTCTCCCCATATCCTACACTGATTCTACTGTAGGTGTTTCCACAACATTCTGCACTAAGTACTCCCCTAGGCCTGTACTAGCCATTTCAACAGTGATTGTTGATTCTTGGGAGGGAGGGAACGGGAGTCCTTCCTGATTCCATTCCATTTTTGGTGGTTTAGGAATCTCAGCTTTCGTAATGCTAGGTGTTTCCTCTGTTGATATTGTTGATATTATGGGCAAACCCTCTTCTAGGGGCTGAGCCTCTTCCATGACCTGTTTTCCCTTGTCCTTCTATTTAGCCATGACAGGTGGCATTGGTAATGAAGGAGCAGATGATGAGGATTCACCTGGCTGGGATTTTGGTGATTTGGTCACCAATGGTGCCTGCGGTATTGGACCCTGTTTAGATGGATTTAACTAGAAATCCAAATGCGTTGAAGGGAGGGTCGACTGAGGCATTAATTGTACCACATTGCAATACTTGAAGGGTTCTAAGTCCATCGGGACTACATGTATTTCTCCTTCAAAAGCATACTTTAAGCACTGGTGTGCGATGGAAGGGACACACTTCATGTCCCTGATCCAAGGCCACCCTAGCAGGATATTGTAAGCCATCTCGCCTTCTAACACATGGCACAATGTTGGTATTGTCTTTTGTCCTACCTAGATAGGGAGAACAATTATGCCGACTGTCGAGCATATTGCATCGTTGAAAGCTCGTAGTGTGTACATGGAGGCTGTGATGTGAGAGGCTGGCATCTTTAAATGTTTTAGGGCTGTAGTGGTAATGATGTTACTGAACGAGCCAGTATCTACCAACACTCTCTTATACGGGATCCCGTTGACCTGCGCGATAACGTGCAGGGGTGGATCTGCCATGTCATTCGATATTGCTTTGACTTCATCTTCTCTGAAGGTGATGACCGGCTCCGTACATTGCTTCACATGTCCCACAAAGTTGTTGAAAGATTTTTTTTCATGAGGCTGTAATTCAATGGCTTTTAATATTTCCATAAGAGCTTCTCTGTGACGTGTGGACTGTTGAATAAGCTCATAAATGGAAAGCCTAGCCGATGTGGTCCGCAAAATCTGTGTGAGTTTGGTCCATATCGTGACCTCGGGTCTAGGCGGAGGTACTTGCACAAGGCATTGCTGAGGCTGCGACGTCATTGGAACTTCCCTCGTAGCTACCTCGAGGGCAGCTACTGGGTACTTTTTGTTCTGTGTTACTATGCTAATCATTCCCACAAATCCTTGCATGGGAAGATTCTGTCGCACCTTGTTAATCTGGAGAGGTTTTACCTGTGCCTCATGGGCAGGCAAAGGGTCCTTGAATACCCCCATTTGTTGATTATTTGGCGCTATGGGGTTGTCCATGGCCAATGTTTTATTGTCAATTAAATCTTGGATTAATCCTTTGAATTTCTAGCATCCGTTTAAATCATGTCCCCTTCTCCTATGGAATCTACAATACAATTCCTCTTTGTATCCCTTAGGCTTGGGGGCGTTAGGGTCTATAGTTTGGATCTCTGGGAGGGTAACTAAATTTGCCGCTGACAAGCGGTCAAATAGGGAGTCCCTGGACTCCGTGTAAGGGGTGAATTGCCGCCTAGGGTGACGTTGCTGATTCTGCTCCTGTTTCTTATTATCATTTTCATAACTAGGAGGCACCGCCTGGTAATTAGCCTTTTGGGGCTACGGCTCTTGCACAGGCTTGGGAACATTTATCGCAACTTGATTAACCGTCATGGGTTGTGATTGCGAATTCCCAGTCTTAGTGGTTTTAGTCCACTCTTTCTTTTTAGGCTTAGTGATTGCACCTTCGCCTATCTTAATCTCTTCTATAACTCTAGCTTGTGCCAAAGCTTCTTCTAAGTTGTCGTATTGCTGCAGCAGCAATAGACCAAAGATTGATTTTAAACAACTCCGTGCAAACATCTGTGTAAGATCAGACATAGGGGGGTGGTATGGTAGCTTAGAAAGCAAAGCCCTCCATCGATTCCCGTATGCTATCATTGTTTCTTCCTCATATTGCCTGAGGCTGGCCAGATCACTTAGTGATGCCTTCTTCTTTGTGTTGAAGGCAAAGAGTTCAAGAAACGCATCTACTAATTGATCTAGGTTGTTTATGCTGTGTTTGGGTAGTTGTGTGAACCAATCCGAGGTAGGGCCTACGAATGTGGTTATGAAGGTTCTGAGCAACAAGGCATCATTATCTTGGATGCTGAAGCATTGACTTAGGAACCTTGTGACATGTTCTTGTGCGTCCTCTTCACCTTTAAAAACTACTAATTGAGGCAACTTGAAGTGTTCGGGGTAAAGAGGTGTAGGCACTGAGGGATGCACTGGATGACTGCAGAGTTGACGTAATGTGGGTTTTTGATGCCCAGAAGCTTTTGTATCCATAGAATCCAAACGCTCTAATAGCGCTTTGTATGCATCGAAAGATTTTATTTCTTCCTCTTTTGTTTGCTCCCGTTGTGAGTTATGGGAGACTGGAGGCCTATGGGGGGGTGGCCGAGTGGCAGCCCTCCCACCTTGATGGGGAGTTTCAGCACGTTCTATTTCTGGTTCATACTCCTCATAAAGTTCTTGAGGAGTCTCTGGGCGAGGCCTATGACCCTGATTGAGTCCCTGCTGAGGGTACCCATCATTGTTTCGGGGAGTGGCCTCCCTCTCGGGTCTATAAGGTCTCGGAGGCAAAGCTTGACGAGGTCATGGAGACCTGTCCTGTGCCAAAGGATTTTGCCTCTCATATTGTTCTTCTCTGTGGGTGTGAGGGGTTGGCACCCTCTCAGGTATTTTATAGTGCAACTCATCTACTTCGCGTTGCATGCGCTCTTTGTTTAAGCGGTATAAGTACTCTAACTCCTGATGACCTTGTTTAAGCTGCATGATTCGGGCTTGGCGGGCAGCATGTCTGGCAACTATCGGGTCAACTTGGTTTGCCCTCTTTTGCTGAGGAGGCTTGAATGTTTTTCCTATGTGTTTGCCTCGATCTTGATGATCTAAATTTCAATGGGTCGCTTCCCTCTATCGAGGTAGGTGGCAGTTACTCGAGGCTCTAGCCTTGATGTGTAATCATGATATCTGGTAGGTGCAGAAACGCAAGGTTCCTCCACTGTATGTTGTTCCCAAGGAATGCAATGATCTTCCTCGTACTCCCTTTCATGGGTGTGAAATGGGCGGGCGGAGTTGGCTCGCCCTGTGTAAAGAGCCCTGCGCTCTAGATTTTGTCTTTTTGTTCGAATGTGAGGCAAATAAGAGGTAGCGTAGTCACGTTGTCTTTCCTCATGGGAACTATGCCACTCTAGCACTTCATCACGCTGCGGCCACTCAAATCTAGCCTCCAAAGGTGGTTGTCTACTTACATTGAGATCTACATGTAGGGCATCTTCCCGAAAGGGACTATGTTGAATGGGCATACCCCAATGAGGGGGGTCCCAATAGTTCCTTTTTGAAGTGGGCTGTTGTGGACTTTCTTGTAGGCCAGACCGCCAAGGCGGTATGGCCAAATCCTCAGGGCTAAAGCGAAGGCGACTAGTGCCCTCTCTTTGTGCACCTTTCGCAGCGTTCGCCCTTGATCGGGCTTGGCTACGGGTGTACACCATTGTGGTGCTTCTCTAAGCAGATTTTATCTTGTTTATGATGATTTGTCTTTTTGTGTACACGAAGCAGAAATGAACACACACATACACAAAGCCGTGATTATCTTTGTTACGGATTAATAGTGTGTCCTAAACTGGTTTAGTGGATTTTGATGTTTTGTGTTGTTTTTGCAATTTTTTGAAGAACGTTTAAATGCATAATGTTGGCTCATATGGCTCCCAAAATGGTCGCCCCTTCAATATACCAGCCGGACCGATATACCAACCTCTTTATATACCCGCCCTTACGAGAGGGAAACTATAGGTACGTGAGAGCAGATGGTACGTGGAACATAGGCGGTACGGAATGGGGATTGTCCTGTTAATGACACCTACCATAGAAGACTTATCCTCGCGTGCATGGGAATCACCCTAGCAACACTCGGTCAGCTTTCATCAGGATTTACGTCTAACAACAGTGACAATCGAGGAAATGGATGCAAAGCTAAGCCAAGGTGGTGATGAACCCACCGTTGGTCTTGCTCAAGGGTTGGGGTTTTATGACCAGCTCCTTGGTTTAGTTTCCCACGTGAAGGGTGTGTGGTTCATTTTATGTAATAAAAATGAAACGAGCAGCAAAAAGAAAACTTTCCCTATGCAAACCGGAAGACAGCAAGAAACACTACAAACCGGAAAATAAAATGAAAATAAAATATATATTTTTTTTTTTAGCAAGAAAAATTTACGAAAAATTTCTCTACCTTTCTTTAAATAAAAAATAAAAATAAATAAAAGTAAAAAAAACAGAAATATTATAGCAATATTACAGCAGAAATATTACAACTAAAAAGAAATTAAATAAATAAAATAAACAGAAATATTACAATAGAAAATGAAATAAACAGTTAGAACCGTTACCTCTTCTCTGCCCGGACTTGCTGTTTCTGACTTTCGGTAAAAAGGGGTACCTGTTAAGCACAAAACACAAAAAATTTGATCAGTTTCTGTGATTTAAAAATCTGGGAACGGTCCCACCGTGATCGCCACTGAAAGCATGAGATTCCAAAAATAAAAGAAACACTAATATGCAATAAAAATAGAACTAGTTTGATGCATGTAATAACACGGATGTAATCAAATCAACAACAGGAACACAACCCTTTTTATTAATATTATGCCGACTCGATTACAATACATCTCCTCAGTTACATATTTTTAGTTACAACAGATAAATAGTGATCTCCTTCCGCATGCCCACATTTGAAACGGACGGGCCAGTTTTGCCGCCGCTTATTGCTTGGTGAATCCTTGTTGTTTGTTGTTTCTCCTGCGGTCAAAGAAACATAAAAGAAAACTTTAGTAGCACCTGTTGCAAGGAAAAATGTTTGACTGAAATATGTGCAAAGATTAATTAAATACGTGAATAAAATAGCTCGGGTGTAAACCTGTAACTTTTACAGAGAATAGATAACAACATTCATTCGAAACAACATGTATTCGAAAAACATAAAACGTAAATTGTTATTTAAAATAGTCGGCCGATTCTAATGTTGTCGCCTGTAAGTTAGTATTTCATTGTGTTACATGCTAATATTCAATAAGACATCCTGCAAGATGCATTCGGACGCACAGCGTATCAAAAGATATGTTCCAACGTAAAGTTTGAGTTATTTGGACAATATAAAATGTAAACTATTTAAATACAGTCAATTGCAGAATATATTAAAAAGGAACAGCATATATTAAATTGACTAGGAACGTGCATGGGATGCCCAAGCGGGCCGCCCCCGTTAACGCTTATTTTCGATGCCAATCCACTGGGAATGGGCTCGAAATCTAAGGCTGTGTGTTGTCGGCAAATTAATGGATATAGTGATCCACTGTCAGGTATGAAGGTTCGGCTTCACCTTCTGGAAAGCCACCAATAACCTCCCTCGTGAAAGAGATTACAGGTGCAGAAGACTGAATCCGAAAGGAATATGATCGGGCGTGGGATGAGCAGCACTTTGTTGCATTTCGAAAATGCTTCGTGGTCCCCCTTTACATTGCATTGAGCTCATTTTTTATAGAGGATTCGGCCTCTGAAATATTAACGTCAAAACCCTAAGTCTGCAGGCGCCGTCGAGATTTGACCTTTGTCAGGTGATTTATGAGGCATGGCTCACACTAAGATTACCGCTAGGAACTTATGTCAGTAGTTATGAAGCATGGCCTCTGACCGGATTTGTTGTTGAAACTGTCTGTCTCATTATTGCAGTTGGTGAAATCCGTCGCTTGGTTAAAAATCCGCTTTAAATTGCTTTGAATATTTTAATGTTTGCCTTTGAATGTTGACGTGGCGTCTTTGAATGCTGATGTGGCGGATTTTGAGCGGTTGAATTCGGCTCTTAATTGGTTTAATGCGGTTTAGGAAGAAAATGCAAAGTTGGTGTTGTGATATCGTGACGTCGCGATATCACGACACCAAAAAGGAAATCGGGCACACTGGCGAGAACTGTAGCGATATCGCAACAGTCGCAATATCGCAACAACGCGACGTCGCGATATCACGTCTGTTGCATAGCGCGACGTCACGACTGTCGCGATATCACGACTGTCACGATATCGCGACTGTCATGATATCACGATAGCGTGACGTCGTGACAATCGCAACTGTCACGATATCACGACAGCGCGATGTTGCGATAGCGCGACGTTGTGGCTGTCGTGATATCGCGACAGGCAGCCTTTACCATTGCTTAAGTGCTAAAATGCTTGCCTTTGATTAATGTTTGCTCAAGGTTCGAAGTTTGCCTTGAGTTTTGAAGCTTGAAGTTTGTTTTAAGTTAAAGGCTTGAGTTTTTGAAGGCTTGTGTTTAAAACGACCAACTTTGCTCTGCTCATTTTTTGACCTTTCGAACTGCTGTGTGAGTGGCCAGGACCACTGTCTGACCTCTAAAGGCTGCCCTGAAAGTTGTGTATGTCAATGCGATTAGTGTTTGTAGTCACTCAATCGAATTGGTGCTGTTTTGGTGTCTACACACCTCTTCCACATCCTTGATATCTTTCGTAAGGGAGGTCATTGGGTGGTTATTGGAAGTGTGAATTTGGACCCAAAACATAACATTTGACTACATTGATCTACCAATTCATCGACAACCCATTACAAGATATTTTGGGCCCATCCCAAGTGGATTGGTGCCAAAATCAAGTTCCAACGATGGGCGGCCCACCCGGGTGCCCCGCACTCCTACGAGCTTAATATTCTTTTTTAAGAACGATTGGGAATTCATGGCAGAGTGTTCTTTTGTCACTTGTTTATCTTGCATTCCATTTTATGTTGTTTCAATAGTTTGTAATTCTAATTTCATAATGTTGTGATCAAATCTTATCATGTTTTGTCGCTTTTGTTATCCTCACTAACTTGCAGGTAGTGACATCAAATTCTTGTTGATGGAGGTCAAATTGGGGGAATCTGACCATCTAGGTCTTCCCAAAATGCCCCCAATTAGCTAACCCCCAAGTTTGTAGGTCATTTGTAGCCCTCTAGACATGACATTTGGGGTAGTATCACTTCGGTGCTTTGTCGTAGGCGAATTTGTCCTACCCCAGGACGAATTACAGTCGAATTCATCCCACCCAGAAGCAATTTCAAATTGGAGAAGAATTTCTTGACTATTTCATTTGCAGTGACCCTCTAGTGATGTTCCCTTGTTTCTGTGAAATTTGTAGACTATTTTGATTCAGTTCATTTATCCTTTTATTCAGTTTCATGCATGCATCCTTCATTATTTTTTAGAGAACAAACACTTTGTCTTATTTGTAGGTGCTACTAACAATTTTGTTGTTTCTTTGAATGCAAGAGGAGCAGCAAGGATCAAATATTCATTCACACCAATGACGGCAACACTTTGGCCCGCCCATTTTGCATGTGGGCACGCGAAAGGAGGATCACTAGTCACTATTGTAATTGAAGCATGTTAACGCTCCTAGCCCCTGAAAATGTGGGAGACATCTTTGTAACCGATATTGAGAGAGTATAAATAAAAAGGGCCGTGCTTTCTATACTTCTTTCATTTTGTCTCAATTCATCTCTTTTACCTATTTCATGCACTCCAAATTTCTAGGATTAAAGTGTTACATTTCGTTTCGCATTGCATAGCTTTAGTGTTTCTTTTTGTTTCCAGAATCTTGTGCTTTCACCATCTAAAAAGAAGAACTTCCTACCAATGTATCAAGAACTTGGTAATTAAAATGTAGTGGGAAGTGGTTATTTTTAGTTTCTTTATTCAGTAATCTATAGTTAATGCAGATCTACCACTTCCTATTATTTTTGGGCACCACCACTAGAGGTGACACCCACTCACTATCATATATAGGGTAAATTAATCCAATTGATAGGAGTTTCTGCAAATCTACCTTAACTATCTCCTTCATGGTGGGATTCATTTTTTTGTGGATTCCTGACCTGACTTACCTATTATTCCAATTAAATGCAATGGGTACAAGTCTCTAGAGTGATTCCTCTCATATCTGAATAGTCCTATGTAAAGGCTTATTGATGCTTAGTCAGTATGTCCTTTAATACGATCAACTAAGTGGGTGTCCACTCACTGCTAACATTCAATATTTTTCCAGACTTAATATATTTTGTTTTTAACATGGTGGTCTTGGTTGCCTACCAATGATGACTCTGGAAATGTGTGGGAGGATTATCCATGAAAGAAATTTGTGATAATTATGTCCTAATCACCCTCATTTTCTAACAATATCAATGCAATTATAGGCTGCACCATTGATAATGCTCCATCATCTTGACTTTCCCAAATAGGTTCTTCCAATGCATCAATGGAATGCGTAGGTAGATATATGGTTAGATTTTTAATGTTTTGACAATCTAAAATAGTCCTCTGACCATTTTAGCAACTTATATATGCATATTTTATTACCATCCAAGGTCTTCCTAGGATGAGCAGATAGCCCCCTAGTCCATACTTGGACTTTAGCACCATAAAGTCTATGAGGTATTCTCATGCATCCACTATAGTGATGATATCTTCCAACATTCCTTTCGGTGATACATTTGATGCATGTGATCTAAAAATTCAAATTCAACATTTTTCGTGTGCCCTAGGTTTGACTTAGAACTCTTGCATCATGGAATGTGCAACACCTTTTTTACAAAGTAAGGGTGCATTCTAACAAACCTAATGAGGTGGCTATTTTTTCTAGAATGGCATATTGTAGGGTGTTTTAAATTGAGAGACAATTTTAAAGTCATGATAGATGTCAATTTTTTAATAAATATGGAAGCATGTTTGCTAAGAAAATTAAGAACCACAACATGATTTTTGGAAATTGCTTTTATATCTTGACTATGAGCATAGCATGATGGTTGGAACTATATATTAAGTAGAGTAGGGCAAAGGATCCAGTTATGTTGGCTTTATCTTTTATGTTAAATGGAATATGTGTTATCTTCAATTAGGAACAACTTATTTAGTGACTACTACGAGCACTGGTATACCAAACAATAGGAAATTGTTGGACATGAATCTACTTAATCATAAAATATATGCACCCTAGACCCAACAAATATTGAAAGGCCAAATTAAATTATGTCATTCGAGCCAATCTCTAGAGAGGGATGGTTCTTGTACTAATATAATTTGGTTTAAAGCTTAGGGTAGCAAGAAATATATGGGAAATGATAGAAGAGAATGGGAAATATGGCTATAATACAAAGACAAATGGTGGGGATAAACTAGAATTTAAAATCCAAATCAATATTTAATCAACATGAAACATAAAGGAAATCATAGGAACAATTCATAGATTATAGGGATAATTTCCAATGACCATTTAAACATTCAGTTCTCTACCAAGAATTAAATTTAGAAATGCTGAATTTAAATTTACCTAACAAAGATCATGAGTTTAACAAAAATTAAAGGCACAAAATAATTGCATACAATACTACTCCATGAACCAGAGCCAAGAATCCTTCAATTGATGTAGAAATCTCAAAGTGTTTTTTGGAAAATGTTTATCCTCCTCTTTTACATCAAAATGATTAGTATTTATAGAGGATTTTCCTTTGTAATTAAATGCACATTACAACAAAATGTTGGTTATTCAAATACCAGCAAAAGCAATTCTCTCCTCAGCAACAACAATGCTTGAATCAAAACATTCTTTAGGAAGCAATGACCCCTCTTTCATGGAGAGTGCCTAGTAAATTAGTGGTACTGGACGATGTAAAATCATCTTAGACATCAGTGCATTAGAACACAACAATGTCACACAAATACCAGGAGCTTGAGCATTAAATCTTACTTGTTTCTTCGTCATGCTACAACTCAAAATTTAATATTTTCTCGGAAGACCCACTAAAAACTAAATTTATTTTGAAAAGGAATTAAATCAGTGAGGGACACCTTGAAAATGAATAGGATTGCACCAGAATCCGGGACCTAGCATTTAAGCTTGGCATATTTTTAGTAGGAATTTTAGAAATATCAATTTCATTGCCCCAAGAATTAAATTCCATCAATCTCCAACCTTTCCCAAAAAATATTAGCAACAATGGCACCTTCAAAAGAAAACTTTGCTAAAAGGAAGGGTCAAGAATTGATTTCACCCAGGCAATTTGGTGTTTTCGCCCATCAATATGCTTTCACTCTTCACCTAATTAATTTTGCTTGAAAAATAGAGGATTTTTCTAGAAAATGGAATGGAAATGACTTTTGGAAAAATTACACGAAAATGATTGATTTTGTCCTCAACAGGGTAAAAAATGATTTTCACCCCCTACTTGGGGCAACTTTGAATTTGATCAGTGTATAAAGATGTTTTTTTGGGACTTTCACTCTGAATTTAGGCAAAATCAATGTTTTTATCAAAATGGGGTAAAATTACATTCACAGATGCCTTCTTTAAATTTACTTTGACTTTGATTGGTGCAACCTTCACTCAAATGATGTCACTTCATCACTTGCACTTTGAAAAATATCCTCAACTTGGATTTCATCCAAAATAAAGGTGAAAGTTATTTTCACTTCTTACTTGAGGTGAATTTGACTTTGACTTCGTAGGACACACATTTTGCTTGGTTTTCACTCCGAAACATCTTCATTTAGAAATTTGCCCTGAAGAAGGGTAAAATGAATTTTGCTCCCTATCTAGAGTGAAATTGACTTTGATTAATGCCCACTTATTATTTTCACCCAAAAAGTGCCCAAAAATGGAATTTTACCCTAAAATACTTGAAAATGATTTTTGGTGGTATAGTTTCCCATTGCCATAACTTTTGATCTGTTGACCCAATTGTGTATTATAATATATTGTTGGAAATCTTGTGAAGATATCTACAACACATCAATACATAAAAGTCATTGAGGTAAATGTTCATCCTTCTTCAGGACCTCTAAGGTATTCATATTGTATTTTTAAGTTGTGATGGAGAAATTTCTCAGACAAAAACTTTAATATCTCTCAATATGTTTAGGATATTGGGGTGATTCTTTCACCATAAGTATAATTATTCAATTTTCCTCCTTTGGGTAAATTTCAAGTCCATAGGTCTCCATTTCGGCTGATTTTACAAAAATCGCCGCTTCTTGATTTTCGCCTTTTTTGACTTCTGACTGTAGTGTGGCAAAAATACCAACAAAAATGTTTTAAAAAAATTGGACACATGTTTGAATCATATGCTAGTTTTTTTTATTAGTAATTATAGGGTGTAGAACAATTGAGAAGAATATAGTTATCTTTTCTTCCCTTTGCATAGTTGCTATATTAACTAGAGTGTTGTTCCCAACACAAGGGAGACTAAGGTTCAATTCCCCCCAAGTATCTTTAGATATTTTGATAATATAAATGGATTGAAGACTGATGTAGTAGCCAATATGGTCATGTTCTACACCATATCTAAACTTTGAATATATATTAATTGTGTCTAAACTCTAAAAAATTCACTTATGCTTACTATGATAAAAACCATCTTATAATTTTAATTTTCCTTCTAAAAATAATAGAATAATTCAATAATTTAATTTAATATATGAAATTGAAATAGACCTCATTGTATTACATAATGAAGGTATAATGGTATTACAATAACTTGATAATTATCAATATATTAATTTACAATATTACAATATTAGAAACTTGTTTTATTCCTCAAAAGTTATAGTATTTAACTAATGAACTGATTCCATTAACTGATTTCATTTGATAATAAAAAAATTCAACATTATAACCAACGCTGAATCCATTTTATAAGGACTGTAAAATAATTACCATAACATTATAGATTTAGTTTATAACATCGAAAAGTTTTATAAATCCAAAAACAAAAAGTATTATATCCTCGTTAAGAGACACATAAGATATTTAAATAAAAAGTATTATATCTTTGTTAAGAGACACATAAAATATTTAAATAATATTTTATTTTTGATTTATAATTTTTTGTACATAGTATATATGCAACATGTGAGGGGAGAGATTTGAACTTAAGGTCTGGGAAGTTAAATAATATTTTTAGAATGACATTTCTAGCACATTTAATTAATGATGATGCCATTAACTTATTTAAATTTATTTTTGTTCCATATCACTCAAATCTAAATAATTTTAATATTATAATTTCATAGAGCTTAAATGAAAAACAAACAAATAAAAATACCAAAAAAATAAAAGTATATAAATATTAAAACAAAAATTATTTCTTTTTAAAATAATTTATAAATTTAATGTTGAAAAGTTATTAGCTTAAAATTTATTAAAGGAACATCACGTTGATGTGTCTTTGTATTCTCATGAAAGAGAAAAGTTCAAACCATGTAAAAAGTGTATAAAGGCCTATTATACCTTAAAATGTTCATGTCTATTCACCTGTATACATCAACATACCAATTATTAGTTAAAAAGTAAATAATATATGGAATTAATAATCTTGAAAAATGTTACGTTGAAAATATACAAAAGCATCAAAGTAAATATTTAATATTTTTTTTATTAAAAGAATTTTAAAACGTATTTTTTTTCAAATAATTAATATATTTCTCCATTATACTTGTTTATGTAATGGTGATCTCGATCTTGGGTTATTTGTATCACTACAAAAAGTTGATTCTTTGGAAGACTTTGGCTCTATGTTAGTTTGGTTGGTTGTTGGGTGACGTTGTTACTAGTTGGTTGCTTATTTGAAGGTCCTTGGTTAGATTGCTCTACTTTCTTATGGGTTCGATTTTTCATTGAAAAAGTGGTTGAGGTATGTCATGGGGATAGGGCTAGACGCGAACTCAAACCCGCTGGGATGATATTGGGATGTTATTGCTATGGTAATGTCTGGCTATTGTTCCCTCAACTAACATTGGTTTTAGTTGCTCTGTTATTCTGGTTGGCGTCAGTGGTTTGCAGTGTTTTTATCTTTGGTTCCAACTGGTGGTTGTGTTTGATCCCAAGGTTACATGGCTATATTTTTAGGATTTTTCAATTTCACCTTGTTGTTGGGGTGTTTTGGTTGATTCAAGCAAGGCATTTCTTATTGCAGAGATCTAGATTATCTCTTATGGCGAGGGCAGAATGGCCTCTGTATATTTTGTTGGTTTGGACACAAAACCAATGTGTTATTTTTGGTTTAATATTTTGAGTGATGTTTGGTGCTTGGATCTTGTTTAGATGGGTAGGATGCTCATTTGCTCTTATTTTGGTTATTGTACTAGATTTTATCTTGTATGAGTGGTAATCTGTACTTATTTTTAAATTTTTCTATTGTTGTTGTCCAATAACTTATTTTTTGGTTGAAGTGTTTTGTCACTTTTTGGTAACTAGCTCCACTTTGTAAAATATTTGGAGATCCTTCCAAAACTCCTTCGTATATTAAATTAAAAAAATAATAATAAAAAAAAAAATCTGCTCATGTGGGGGAGTTGGAGAGCAAGCCAGTAAAACGAAAAACCTCAAATTCAAATCTCTTCCCGTCACATACTAGAAATATATATATATATATAATTGAAAAAAAAAAATCTAAAAACATGTATTGAGAGGTAACCTAACAATTAAATACTAGCTCAATTATGAAATATAATATTTAACTTATTGACAAATTCTAAAGAATAATGAACTTTGAAAGTGGTACCAACCGAATTTTTGAAAACATATTAAAGAAACTGGTAGACTATTAAGCTTATATGAGCATCCTAACTTAGAAATGTTAAAGTTATTTAATGGTAATTAAAATCAGTCAAAAGTTTTAATTAAAAAAACAATTTATGTATAATATTTATAAAAATAAATTTAAAAAGCTATTTTAAAATATTTGCTAATAAAATTTTATATAATTAAATACAAATTAACTTTTTATATTAATAATTAAAAATTATTTAATAAAAATACATAATTTTTAATTATTTGAATTCTTAAATTACTTTTTAAAACTTACCTTGTAATAGACAAAACCTTAAACAAGACCAATACTATTAGCATCTAATTCTATAAGAATTTAACTTTTAAAGTTTACCGCACCAATAAATTAAAACACTAATTTTCCTAAAAGTTCATAAATATAAATTGAATTCTTTATACAAAAATAATATACAAAATTGATTTTTTTCATTTTAATTAAATTCATAAGCTCAGAGGTTGATATCTATGTACATAACCTTGGTAAAAAAAATTATATATAAGATTTGATCAAATAATTGTCATAATTATATAAAAATAAACGTCTCATTTACAAATAAATCATTTCGTCATTGTTAATATGCTGTTGGCTTCTCAAATTAAAAAAAAAATAACAGAAACTCAAATCTTAGAGAATATGATCCCGTCTTATTTTCTTATATATAAACATTTATTGCTATAAAAAATATCTTTATATCCAGATCATTGTAGCCTATCATTTCTTTCTTTAAAAATTAAATAATTGAATAGGCATCCACGAAATAATCCACTGTCAATATGTATCTAGATTTTTACGAAGAAGTTCAAATTACAAAGAAAGTACCGCTTGCCTCAATTATACCAGGCATTCTATTTCAATTAGAAAAAATATCAATTAATATGGATTTAAAAGCTTTCCCTCCAAAAAGAAACCACAGAAAACACTTCAAATATGCTTCCTTTCCACAACAGAAAAGGGCGATCTTGAATAAGTGGATATTCGCAATAGTAGTCCATATCAATCAACAATATGCTCCTTCAAAATCTAAATACTAGGGATGTTTCATGGTAGAAAAGGAATGTTATCTTTACGTCATGTTCCATAGAAAGGCTAATGTATGCCATATGGCGAAAAATAAAAAATAAATATATAAATTCCAGTACCATCAGCCGCATCATTTCTGAAATCTTCACGTTTCCTTTCATGTGGTGCATCCGAAATCGCCATCAGAATTGTAAATTCGTTTGGCAGCAATCTGTAGAAAATAAGTGAATGGCTCAAAAAAACCCTCTGTACACACCAACGCAGCCCCTTTAGTCAAGCTTTCCGTATTTGCCGAAGTTCGACATGTAGACCACAAAGGAGAGTCCGTCGCTGGAGTCATGGTTGAGATTGCCGGGGACGTGATTTTGACTGAGTTGTATGTAGCCTTCCCCTCCGAAGTCTGGCAACGGAAAGCAAAGCTATGGCTCCTTCTGTACTTGGCACATAAATGAAAGCATGCACGACAGTGTAATGAATTTATAAGATATGATTCTCACAAGAGTTGTGGACTTTTCCATGGCGTACAGGCCGTCATAATCGGTTTTATGTGCGATTGTATGGATATTTATTTTTAATTTAACTGTTGTTCTCTTTCTCTTGTCGTGTAGTTTATCGTCAGTATTCTGGTATGTGTATATGGAAATTTTCGTTCTAGCTTAAATGTTATAACCCACCAAGTTATATAAGACATCTTCAAAGCCAAAAGTGAAGAGGATTTAGGATTTTATAGATTCCCAAGATTTTATAATGTGAATCCGTTCATCCCGTTTTTTTTTTCTTTTTAATTTATTTTTAAATATTAAAAAAAAATTAATTTATTATGTGGTTAACAGTGTGCATAATTTTAATGCCATTAGTTATGTACATTGAATTATACTATAGTCAAGCAAGGCCTCATAATTAGGTATTATTTATATTAGTTTTTTTCAGTTTTTTTAATGAGTTATATCTAATTTGTATAAGATTAAATTTATTAACTTTAGATTAAGTAGATTATATATTTAATTTAAAGAATTGTTATTTTTTTATTTTATTTTTTTGAACTGAGGTTAATGTAAACAATTCTTCGGTTTAGTGTTGGGTATCTCATCCCAATCATGATCTTGTTATATGGTGGAGCCTCATCCTGGCTAAAATTAAGTTTTTTCTAATTGTAGAAAAAAGAAAAGTAAAAGGCCAAGAAAGCAAGAAGGATAAAAAAGATAGATTTAAAGATAAACAAACATGGTCTTAAGTGGGGATTGGGTTGATTATAGGATGCTTGTTTTTTTAGCATGTAATTGGGTTTTCCTATTTATGTAATACTTCCGGTAGAGAAGATTGTATTTTATTTATGGAAAGGGCATAGGATTGTGTATTTCATGTAGAGAGATCAGGAAGTTTGGTGTAGAGCTTGATGCAAGGGTGTTTGTATGTTGAATTACTGTTAGAGTAATTGTGTGAAGATGTTGGTGTTTTGAAGAGGAATTTACAGCTGGTTGTGTTGCAGGATTAATTCCTTTAGAGATTGTTGATTAAGTTGTTTGCTTCAAGAATCCATTTTTTTTATATAATGAATCCTCACAATTGGTATCAGAGCAAGGTTGGGATTCAAGATTGAGTGGGAGCTATTAGCAATGGTACTATTTCTAGTATTCTTTCTTTTGATGATGTAGTGAGTGCGGTCCTTAGTCATGAAATGTGAAGGAAGAGCACGAAAGAATCATCATCTGGTGTAGCATTGATTGCCAGAGGAAAACATAAGATAAGAGGAGTGAATTAAAGGAACCGTGAAGAGCAAGGTGGATCCAAGTCCAAAGGAAATATGGTGTGCTGGCATTGCGGCAAGAAGGGGCATCTAAAGAAATATTGTTGGTCTCGAAATGGAGATGGAGGAGAAGCAAACATAGAAGATGAAAAAGAGGATTTGATCCTTTCAATGAGTGGGAATCGGGAGACATGTCTAGGAAGATGGACATGGCTCAGGATTTATTGTATGATTTTTCAGGATGGAACACATAATATGGTTATATATTTGGATCATTGCGACCCCAAGTCCCTAAGTTGGAAGGTAATTCCACACTCAGAGAGTGTGCTTTCAAAGTTAGTGGTAAAGCCATATTGTGTGTGTGCATGCTATGGATCATCCATAGTATGTAGATCTTGCCATGGTGGTGATGTTTGATTCACCATGATACAAAGTAATTTTGAGGATGTTGTTATTATCACTCGATTTGTGGTAGAGAAATTGTGTGTTGCTTGTTGATCACAAGATAAAAGTGCGTGGATGCACTAGTCTGGTGTGATGGTTCAGAGCATGGTTACAACAATCTAGAGGAGTTGACATTCTTTGTTTGGCTTAAATATGTTCTTTGGTGGATGCAACAGCGGTAGATTTGTTGTGGGTCAGTCTCCAAGTGGGAGATTATTAGGTTGTGGAGCCTGATCTTGGCTAAAATTAAGTTTTTTCTAATTGTAGAAAAAAGAAAAGCAAAAAGCCAAGAAAGCAAAAAGGATAAAAAAGATAGATTTAAAGATAAAAAAACATGGTCTTAAGTGGGGATTGGGTTAATTATAGGATGCTTGTTTTTTTAGCATGCATGTAATTGGGTTTCCCTATTTATGTAATACCTCCGATAGAGAGGATTATATCTTGTTTATGGGAAGGGCATAGGATTTTGTATCTCATGTAGAGAGATCGAGAAGCTTGGTGTAGACCTTGATGCAAGGGTGTTTGCATGTGCATCTCATGTAGAGATATCGGGAAGCTTGATGTAGAGCTTGATGTAAGGGTGTTTGCATATTGAATTACTGTTAGAGTAATTGTGTGGAGATGCTGGTGTTTTGAAGAGGAATTTGCAACTAGTTGTGTTGCAGGATTAATCCCTTCAGAGATTGTTGATTAAGTTGCTTGCTTCAAGAATACCTTTTGTTTATATAATGAATCCTAATAGATCTTTGATAAGGATGAGAGTTGAGCTTATCAACAGGAGAAAACACACAACCATACACATACCCACCTCCTCACATGCTCACAATCGGTTTAGTGTTGGGTATCCTCATACCAATCATGATCTTTGATAAGGATGAGAGTTGAGCTTATCAACATGACCAATCACACAACCATACACATACCCACCCCCTCACACGCTCACCGTTTGAACCTTGGACCTAAAGAAGAGCCAAAGCCAGAATGGTTGAGCTATCCCCTTGAACTAAATGTTTTTTATTTAATCTTTTAATATCATATTTATTAGAGGTAAAAATTCTCTCAATTAATTATTTTTTAAAATTTAAATTTCTTTAAAATAAATATAAACACTTCTATGTATATAATATTTTACAGATAAAAATTAATATTATTGATCTAATTTTCATGTTCATTTTTCTTCTTAGTTTTGATGATAGTTTATAAAACCCTTTTAATTGAAATATATCTTCATTATTTTTCTATGACAATCTTGGCCTCTTTGTATATATTGGTTTAACATATGAGCAATAGAATAATTTTGCCTTCTTGACTTATTTTGAAAGCATCATCAGAATAAATTTTAATGAATTCAACATTTAGATATTTTAATTTTACAATAGATTATTATATTGTTTTATTTTTACTAAATTATGACACTTTATTTATATAATTAAAATTATATTCCTCATAGTTACGAGTCTATATGATGACCACCATACATATAAACATTATGGAAGAGGGAAGATAATTTTACTAAACAAAAACCAGATTACATAGTTGTAAGGCCTTTCATACTCTTTTAATTAAAAATAATAATATTTAATTTAGATATTTGAATTAAATAAGATACACCTAAAGGTTTATGATATCTTGTTTCTACAAATATTCTTTGATAAAACTTTGGTTTTGATAATTGAAGAACAATTATTTGACAAAGACAACTGAGTGATTAAGACTTTGACCTTTCTTGAAAAGATCCAAGGTTCAAACTATGATGTACCTAGAAGAGGATAGGATGGATGGTAGTGGTTGAGTGTTTGTGAATTGGATGTACCTAGAAGGGGATAGGATGGATGGTAGTGGTTGAGTGTTTGTCAATTGGCTGCCATAGACTTTGTCAATTGGTTGTCCCAATCCAATTGTTAAAGTCTCATTAAGTAGGTGGGAATCTCGTTGACTTTGTCAATTGGTTGCCCCAATTTTATGGTAGAAGGAGGATAATTAACTTCGTGTGACCCAAATAATTAAAATTTATAGTGATAGCATCCAATAATGTTACATATTCCTTTATGTATTAAAAAATAAACAATAAAAATAAATTAAGTTCATGAAAATCTAAATGATCAACCATTTTTCCAATAAAAATCTTTAAAAAAAAAAATCATAATTACTCCACAGCCTTGCATGTTACATATTTATTTAACTGGATATTTTGATAGATTCTATGCTATTCTATGCTAATTCATCTTTTCATATCTAAAAAGCAAATAAAACTCCATAGAAGTTCAATAGTATAACACGTAAAAATAAATATTATATGTTTTTGGGTTTGCCGTCGTTAAACAATAGAGTCGAACGTTTTTACATAAAACAGACACGTTGCAGTTCTACATAAGAACAAACGTTTGATGTAAGGAAAACATTTATTTCTCATTATTTTGATGCCAGACTTTTCGACCTGTTCTTTAATATAAATCGACACAAGGAAGCGCCAGGATATTTCGACAGAATATAGATTCTTAAGGATAATATGACATAAGAGAGTTCAATAATTCACTAAACAATACGAATAGGCGTACAGACCGGCAAGGTAAACTTGTCAACTATCAGCCGGCCATGACAACTCTTTTCTTAACCTCATTATGTTGTCATTTTGCGCACTTATTTCATTCTCCTCCTCATATGCTAATGCTTTTATTTCTGTGGCGTAGGAGAACGTTTAGCTTTGCTTTACCACGTTGCCAGACTTACGTATAGCCCCCCAAAAAAACTAATTTTGAAGAAGAATTCTCCTTCCTGGTCAATTTGTGGCACTTCAGAGACAGAAAAAGCTTAGACAATGTGGGTTGGGAGGTGTGTACAGATGCATTTTGTGTGATACCAGTGAGAATGTGGCAGTGAAAAGAATATCTCAACGATCCAAACCAGGAAGGAAAGAATGTCTCAGCAGGACGAGACACAGTCACCTTGAGTAGCTTCTGGGATGGTACCGTGAAAAGGCCAATTTGCTTCTTGTCTGTGCAGTCCTGCCAATCGCAACATTGGGCAATGTTATATATTGGAACTGGATTGGAAATAAAGGTACAGCATTATATGCGACATTACCTCCGCTCATCATGATATCTGGATTCCAATTTCAATGCAAAACGAGGGAATCTTGATGTGGCAAAACTGCTCGGAGGTATTGGACTCACCAATGAAATAACATGATATTTATAACATGTTTTCTCAAAATTTGGGCAATGTTATAACAAGTTCAAACAAGATATTATATTATATTTTAAAATGTTTTTTCATCTTTGCTTGTTATTTTATAATTTTAAATATTTTCTCATTTTTGAAAGATAATTTTTAACTCATTGACAAATTCTAAAGATAATTTTAAATATGAACTTTGATAATGGTACCAAGCGAATTTTTGAAAACATATTAAAGAAACTGGTAGATTATTAAGCTTATATGAGTATTCATATGGGTCTCTTCCTAGAAATGTTAAAGTTATTTAATGGTAATTAAAATCTGTTAAAAATTTTAATAAAAAAAAACAATTTATTTATAATATTTATATAAATAAATTTAAAAAACTATTTTAAAAGGGTTGTTAATAAAATTTTATATAATTAAATTATAAATTACTTTCTTTATATATAATGTAAACAATTCTTCGGTTTAGTGTTGGGTATCTCATCCCAATCATGATCTTGTTATATGGTGGAGCCTCATCCTGGCTAAAATTAAGTTTTTTCTAATTGTAGAAAAAAGAAAAGTAAAAGGCCAAGAAAGCAAGAAGGATAAAAAAGATAGATTTAAAGATAAACAAACATGGTCTTAAGTGGGGATTGGGTTAATTATAGGATGCTTGTTTTTTTAGCATGTAATTGGGTTTTCCTATTTATGTAATACTTCCGGTAGAGAAGATTGTATTTTATTTATGGAAAGGGCATAGGATTGTGTATTTCATGTAGAGAGATCAGGAAGTTTGGTGTAGAGCTTGATGCAAGGGTGTTTGTATGTTGAATTACTGTTAGAGTAATTGTGTGAAGATGTTGGTGTTTTGAAGAGGAATTTACAGCTGGTTGTGTTGCAGGATTAATTCCTTTAGAGATTGTTGATTAAGTTGTTTGCTTCAAGAATCCATTTTTTTTATATAATGAATCCTCACAATTGGTATCAGAGCAAGGTTGGGATTCAAGATTGAGTGGGAGCTATTAGCAATGGTACTATTTCTAGTATTCTTTCTTTTGATGATGTAGTGAGTGCGGTCCTTAGTCATGAAATGTGAAGGAAGAGCACGAAAGAATCATCATCTGGTGTAGCATTGATTGCCAGAGGAAAACATAAGATAAGAGGAGTGAATTAAAGGAACCGTGAAGAGCAAGGTGGATCCAAGTCCAAAGGAAATATGGTGTGATGGCATTGCGGCAAGAAGGGGCATCTAAAGAAATATTGTTGGTCTCGAAATGGAGATGGAGGAGAAGCAAACATAGAAGATGAAAAAGAGGATTTGATCCTTTCAATAGTGGGAACCGGGAGACATGTCTAGGAAGATGGACATGGCTCAGGATTTATTGTATGATTTTTCAGGATGGAACACATAATATGGTTATATATTTGGATCATTGCGACCCCAAGTCCCTAAGTTGGAAGGTAATTCCACACTCGGAGAGTGTGCTTTCAAAGTTAGTGGTAAAGCCATATTGTGTGTGTGCATGCTATGGATCATCCATAGTATGTAGATCTTGCCATGGTGGTGATGTTTGATTCACCATGATACAAAGTAATTTTGAGGATGTTGTTATTATCACTGATTTGTGGTAGAGAAATTGTGTGTTGCTTGTTGATCACAAGATAAAAGTGCGTGGATGCACTAGTCTGGTGTGATGGTTCAGAGCATGGTTACAACAATCTAGAGGAGTTGACATTCTTTGTTTGGCTTAAATATGTTCTTTGGTGGATGCAACAGCGGTAGATTTGTTGTGGGTCAGTCTCCAAGTGGGAGACTATTAGATTGTGGAGCCTGATCTTGGCTAAAATTAAGTTTTTTCTAATTGTAGAAAAAAGAAAAGCAAAAGGCCAAGAAAGAAAAAAGGATAAAAAAGATAGATTTAAAGATAAAAAAACATGGTCTTAAGTGGGGATTGGGTTAATTATAGGATGCTTGTTTTTTTAGCATGCATGTAATTAGGTTTTCCTATTTATGTAATACCTCCGATAGAGAGGATTATATCTTGTTTATGGGAAGGGCATAGGATTGTGTATCTCATGTAGAGAGATCAAGAAGCTTGGTGTAGACCTTGATGCAAGGGTGTTTGCATGTGCATCTCATGTAGAGATATCAGGAAGCTTGATGTAGAGCTTGATGTAAGGGTGTTTGCATATTGAATTACTGTTAGAGTAATTGTGTGGAGATGCTGGTGTTTTGAAGAGGAATTTGCAACTGGTTGTGTTGCAGGATTAATCCCTTCAGAGATTGTTGATTAAGTTGCTTGCTTCAAGAATACCTTTTGTTTATATAATGAATCCTAATAGATCTTTGATAAGGATGAGAGTTGAGCTTATCAACAGGAGCAAACACACAACCATACACATACCCACCTCCTCACATGCTCACAATCGGTTTAGTGTTGGGTATCCTCATACCAATCATGATCTTTGATAAGGATGAGAGTTGAGCTTATCAACATGACCAATCACACAACCATACACATACCCACCCCCTCACACGCTCACCGTTTGAACCTTGGACCTAAAGAAGAGCCAAAGCCAGAATGGTTGAGCTATCCCCTTGAACTAAATGTTTTTTATTTAATCTTTTAATATCATATTTATTAGAGGTAAAAATTCTCTCAATTAATTATTTTTTAAAATTTAAATTTCTTTAAAATAAATATAAACACTTCTATGTATATAATATTTTACAGATAAAAATTAATATTATTGATCTAATTTTCATGTTCATTTTTCTTCTTAGTTTTGATGATAGTTTATAAAACCCTTTTAATTGAAATATATCTTCATTATTTTTCTATGACAATCTTGGCCTCTTTGTATATATTGGTTTAACATATGAGCAATAGAATAATTTTGCCTTCTTGACTTATTTTGAAAGCATCATCAGAATAAATTTTAATGAATTCAACATTTAGATATTTTAATTTTACAATAGATTATTATATTGTTTTATTTTTACTAAATTATGACACTTTATTTATATAATTAAAATTATATTCCTCATAGTTACGAGTCTATATGATGACCACCATACATATAAACATTATGGAAGAGGGAAGATAATTTTACTAAACAAAAACCAGATTACATAGTTGTAAGGCCTTTCATACTCTTTTAATTAAAAATAATAATATTTAATTTAGATATTTGAATTAAATAAGATACACCTAAAGGTTTATGATATCTTGTTTCTACAAATATTCTTTGATAAAACTTTGGTTTTGATAATTGAAGAACAATTATTTGACAAAGACAACTGAGTGATTAAGACTTTGACCTTTCTTGAAAAGATCCAAGGTTCAAACTATGATGTACCTAGAAGAGGATAGGATGGATGGTAGTGGTTGAGTGTTTGTGAATTGGATGTACCTAGAAGGGGATAGGATGGATGGTAGTGGTTGAGTGTTTGTCAATTGGCTGCCATAGACTTTGTCAATTGGTTGTCCCAATCCAATTGTTAAAGTCTCATTAAGTAGGTGGGAATCTCGTTGACTTTGTCAATTGGTTGCCCCAATTTTATGGTAGAAGGAGGATAATTAACTTCGTGTGACCCAAATAATTAAAATTTATAGTGATAGCATCCAATAATGTTACATATTCCTTTATGTATTAAAAAATAAACAATAAAAATAAATTAAGTTCATGAAAATCTAAATGATCAACCATTTTTCCAATAAAAATCTTTAAAAAAAAAAATCATAATTACTCCACAGCCTTGCATGTTACATATTTATTTAACTGGATATTTTGATAGATTCTATGCTATTCTATGCTAATTCATCTTTTCATATCTAAAAAGCAAATAAAACTCCATAGAAGTTCAATAGTATAACACGTAAAAATAAATATTATATGTTTTTGGGTTTGCCGTCGTTAAACAATAGAGTCGAACGTTTTTACATAAAACAGACACGTTGCAGTTCTACATAAGAACAAACGTTTGATGTAAGGAAAACATTTATTTCTCATTATTTTGATGCCAGACTTTTCGACCTGCACTTTAATATAAATCGACACAAGGAAGCGCCAGGATATTTCGACAGAATATAGATTCTTAAGGATAATATGACATAAGAGAGTTCAATAATTCACTAAACAATACGAATAGGCGTACAGACCGGCAAGGTAAACTTGTCAACTATCAGCCGGCCATGACAACTTTTTTCTTAACCTCATTATGTTGTCATTTTGCGCACTTATTTCATTCTCCTCCTCATATACTAATGCTTTTATTTCTGTGGCGTAGGAGAACGTTTAGCTTTGCTTTACCACGTTGCCAGACTTACGTATAGCCCCCCAAAAAAACTAATTTTGAAGAAGAATTCTCCTTCCTGGTCAATTTGTGGCACTTCAGAGACAGAAAAAGCTTAGACAATGTGGGTTGGGAGGTGTGTACAGATGCATTTTGTGTGATACCAGTGAGAATGTGGCAGTGAAAAGAATATCTCAACGATCCAAACCAGGAAGGAAAGAATGTCTCAGCAGGACGAGACACAGTCACCTTGAGTAGCTTCTGGGATGGTACCGTGAAAAGGCCAATTTGCTTCTTGTCTGTGCAGTCCTGCCAATCGCAACATTGGGCAATGTTATATATAGGAACTGGATTGGAAATAAAGGTACAGCATTATATGCGACATTACCTCCGCTCATCATGATATCTGGATTCCAATTTCAATGCAAAACGAGGGAATCTTGATGTGGCAAAACTGCTCGGAGGTATTGGACTCACCAATGAAATAACATGATATTTATAACATGTTTTCTCAAAATTTGGGCAATGTTATAACAAGTTCAAACAAGATATTATATTATATTTTAAAATGTTTTTTCATCTTTGCTTGTTATTTTATAATTTTAAATATTTTCTCATTTTTGAAAGATAATTTTTAACTCATTGACAAATTCTAAAGATAATTTTAAATATGAACTTTGATAATGGTACCAAGCGAATTTTTGAAAACATATTAAAGAAACTGGTAGATTATTAAGCTTATATGAGTATTCATATGGGTCTCTTCCTAGAAATGTTAAAGTTATTTAATGGTAATTAAAATCTGTTAAAAATTTTAATAAAAAAAAACAATTTATTTATAATATTTATATAAATAAATTTAAAAAACTATTTTAAAAGGGTTGTTAATAAAATTTTATATAATTAAATTATAAATTACTTTCTTTATATATAATGTAAACAATTCTTCGGTTTAGTGTTGGGTATCTCATCCCAATCATGATCTTGTTATATGGTGGAGCCTCATCCTGGCTAAAATTAAGTTTTTTCTAATTGTAGAAAAAAGAAAAGTAAAAGGCCAAGAAAGCAAGAAGGATAAAAAAGATAGATTTAAAGATAAACAAACATGGTCTTAAGTGGGGATTGGGTTAATTATAGGATGCTTGTTTTTTTAGCATGTAATTGGGTTTTCCTATTTATGTAATACTTCCGGTAGAGAAGATTGTATTTTATTTATGGAAAGGGCATAGGATTGTGTATTTCATGTAGAGAGATCAGGAAGTTTGGTGTAGAGCTTGATGCAAGGGTGTTTGTATGTTGAATTACTGTTAGAGTAATTGTGTGAAGATGTTGGTGTTTTGAAGAGGAATTTACAGCTGGTTGTGTTGCAGGATTAATTCCTTTAGAGATTGTTGATTAAGTTGTTTGCTTCAAGAATCCATTTTTTTTATATAATGAATCCTCACAATTGGTATCAGAGCAAGGTTGGGATTCAAGATTGAGTGGGAGCTATTAGCAATGGTACTATTTCTAGTATTCTTTCTTTTGATGATGTAGTGAGTGCGGTCCTTAGTCATGAAATGTGAAGGAAGAGCACGAAAGAATCATCATCTGGTGTAGCATTGATTGCCAGAGGAAAACATAAGATAAGAGGAGTGAATTAAAGGAACCGTGAAGAGCAAGGTGGATCCAAGTCCAAAGGAAATATGGTGTGATGGCATTGCGGCAAGAAGGGGCATCTAAAGAAATATTGTTGGTCTCGAAATGGAGATGGAGGAGAAGCAAACATAGAAGATGAAAAAGAGGATTTGATCCTTTCAATAGTGGGAACCGGGAGACATGTCTAGGAAGATGGACATGGCTCAGGATTTATTGTATGATTTTTCAGGATGGAACACATAATATGGTTATATATTTGGATCATTGCGACCCCAAGTCCCTAAGTTGGAAGGTAATTCCACACTCGGAGAGTGTGCTTTCAAAGTTAGTGGTAAAGCCATATTGTGTGTGTGCATGCTATGGATCATCCATAGTATGTAGATCTTGCCATGGTGGTGATGTTTGATTCACCATGATACAAAGTAATTTTGAGGATGTTGTTATTATCACTGATTTGTGGTAGAGAAATTGTGTGTTGCTTGTTGATCACAAGATAAAAGTGCGTGGATGCACTAGTCTGGTGTGATGGTTCAGAGCATGGTTACAACAATCTAGAGGAGTTGACATTCTTTGTTTGGCTTAAATATGTTCTTTGGTGGATGCAACAGCGGTAGATTTGTTGTGGGTCAGTCTCCAAGTGGGAGACTATTAGATTGTGGAGCCTGATCTTGGCTAAAATTAAGTTTTTTCTAATTGTAGAAAAAAGAAAAGCAAAAGGCCAAGAAAGAAAAAAGGATAAAAAAGATAGATTTAAAGATAAAAAAACATGGTCTTAAGTGGGGATTGGGTTAATTATAGGATGCTTGTTTTTTTAGCATGCATGTAATTAGGTTTTCCTATTTATGTAATACCTCCGATAGAGAGGATTATATCTTGTTTATGGGAAGGGCATAGGATTGTGTATCTCATGTAGAGAGATCAAGAAGCTTGGTGTAGACCTTGATGCAAGGGTGTTTGCATGTGCATCTCATGTAGAGATATCAGGAAGCTTGATGTAGAGCTTGATGTAAGGGTGTTTGCATATTGAATTACTCTTAAAGTAATTGTGTGGAGATGCTCGGTGTTTTGAAGAGGAATTTGCAATCGGTTGTGTTGCAGGATTAATCCCTTCAGAGATTGTTGATTAAGTTGCTTGCTTCAAGAATACCTTTTGTTTATATAATGAATCCTAATAGATCTTTGATAAGGATGAGAGTTGAGCTTATCAACAGGAGCAAACACACAACCATACACATACCCACCTCCTCACATGCTCACAATCGGTTTAGTGTTGGGTATCCTCATACCAATCATGATCTTTGATAAGGATGAGAGTTGAGCTTATCAACATGACCAATCACACAACCATACACATACCCACCCCCTCACACGCTCACCGTTTGAACCTTGGACCTAAAGAAGAGCCAAAGCCAGAATGGTTGAGCTATCCCCTTGAACTAAATGTTTTTTATTTAATCTTTTAATATCATATTTATTAGAGGTAAAAATTCTCTCAATTAATTATTTTTTAAAATTTAAATTTCTTTAAAATAAATATAAACACTTCTATGTATATAATATTTTACAGATAAAAATTAATATTATTGATCTAATTTTCATGTTCATTTTTCTTCTTAGTTTTGATGATAGTTTATAAAACCCTTTTAATTGAAATATATCTTCATTATTTTTCTATGACAATCTTGGCCTCTTTGTATATATTGGTTTAACATATGAGCAATAGAATAATTTTGCCTTCTTGACTTATTTTGAAAGCATCATCAGAATAAATTTTAATGAATTCAACATTTAGATATTTTAATTTTACAATAGATTATTATATTGTTTTATTTTTACTAAATTATGACACTTTATTTATATAATTAAAATTATATTCCTCATAGTTACGAGTCTATATGATGACCACCATACATATAAACATTATGGAAGAGGGAAGATAATTTTACTAAACAAAAACCAGATTACATAGTTGTAAGGCCTTTCATACTCTTTTAATTAAAAATAATAATATTTAATTTAGATATTTGAATTAAATAAGATACACCTAAAGGTTTATGATATCTTGTTTCTACAAATATTCTTTGATAAAACTTTGGTTTTGATAATTGAAGAACAATTATTTGACAAAGACAACTGAGTGATTAAGACTTTGACCTTTCTTGAAAAGATCCAAGGTTCAAACTATGATGTACCTAGAAGAGGATAGGATGGATGGTAGTGGTTGAGTGTTTGTGAATTGGATGTACCTAGAAGGGGATAGGATGGATGGTAGTGGTTGAGTGTTTGTCAATTGGCTGCCATAGACTTTGTCAATTGGTTGTCCCAATCCAATTGTTAAAGTCTCATTAAGTAGGTGGGAATCTCGTTGACTTTGTCAATTGGTTGCCCCAATTTTATGGTAGAAGGAGGATAATTAACTTCGTGTGACCCAAATAATTAAAATTTATAGTGATAGCATCCAATAATGTTACATATTCCTTTATGTATTAAAAAATAAACAATAAAAATAAATTAAGTTCATGAAAATCTAAATGATCAACCATTTTTCCAATAAAAATCTTTAAAAAAAAAAATCATAATTACTCCACAGCCTTGCATGTTACATATTTATTTAACTGGATATTTTGATAGATTCTATGCTATTCTATGCTAATTCATCTTTTCATATCTAAAAAGCAAATAAAACTCCATAGAAGTTCAATAGTATAACACGTAAAAATAAATATTATATGTTTTTGGGTTTGCCGTCGTTAAACAATAGAGTCGAACGTTTTTACATAAAACAGACACGTTGCAGTTCTACATAAGAACAAACGTTTGATGTAAGGAAAACATTTATTTCTCATTATTTTGATGCCAGACTTTTCGACCTGCACTTTAATATAAATCGACACAAGGAAGCGCCAGGATATTTCGACAGAATATAGATTCTTAAGGATAATATGACATAAGAGAGTTCAATAATTCACTAAACAATACGAATAGGCGTACAGACCGGCAAGGTAAACTTGTCAACTATCAGCCGGCCATGACAACTTTTTTCTTAACCTCATTATGTTGTCATTTTTGCGCACTTATTTCATTCTCCTCCTCATATACTAATGCTTTTATTTCTGTGGCGTAGGAGAACGTTTAGCTTTGCTTTACCACGTTGCCAGACTTACGTATAGCCCCCCAAAAAAACTAATTTTGAAGAAGAATTCTCCTTCCTGGTCAATTTGTGGCACTTCAGAGACAGAAAAAGCTTAGACAATGTGGGTTGGGAGGTGTGTACAGATGCATTTTGTGTGATACCAGTGAGAATGTGGCAGTGAAAAGAATATCTCAACGATCCAAACCAGGAAGGAAAGAATGTCTCAGCAGGACGAGACACAGTCACCTTGAGTAGCTTCTGGGATGGTACCGTGAAAAGGCCAATTTGCTTCTTGTCTGTGCAGTCCTGCCAATCGCAACATTGGGCAATGTTATATATAGGAACTGGATTGGAAATAAAGGTACAGCATTATATGCGACATTACCTCCGCTCATCATGATATCTGGATTCCAATTTCAATGCAAAACGAGGGAATCTTGATGTGGCAAAACTGCTCGGAGGTATTGGACTCACCAATGAAATAACATGATATTTATAACATGTTTTCTCAAAATTTGGGCAATGTTATAACAAGTTCAAACAAGATATTATATTATATTTTAAAATGTTTTTTCATCTTTGCTTGTTATTTTATAATTTTAAATATTTTCTCATTTTTGAAAGATAATTTTTAACTCATTGACAAATTCTAAAGATAATTTTAAATATGAACTTTGATAATGGTACCAAGCGAATTTTTGAAAACATATTAAAGAAACTGGTAGATTATTAAGCTTATATGAGTATTCATATGGGTCTCTTCCTAGAAATGTTAAAGTTATTTAATGGTAATTAAAATCTGTTAAAAATTTTAATAAAAAAAAACAATTTATTTATAATATTTATATAAATAAATTTAAAAAACTATTTTAAAAGGGTTGTTAATAAAATTTTATATAATTAAATTATAAATTACTTTCTTTATATATAATGTAAACAATTCTTCGGTTTAGTGTTGGGTATCTCATCCCAATCATGATCTTGTTATATGGTGGAGCCTCATCCTGGCTAAAATTAAGTTTTTTCTAATTGTAGAAAAAAGAAAAGTAAAAGGCCAAGAAAGCAAGAAGGATAAAAAAGATAGATTTAAAGATAAACAAACATGGTCTTAAGTGGGGATTGGGTTAATTATAGGATGCTTGTTTTTTTAGCATGTAATTGGGTTTTCCTATTTATGTAATACTTCCGGTAGAGAAGATTGTATTTTATTTATGGAAAGGGCATAGGATTGTGTATTTCATGTAGAGAGATCAGGAAGTTTGGTGTAGAGCTTGATGCAAGGGTGTTTGTATGTTGAATTACTGTTAGAGTAATTGTGTGAAGATGTTGGTGTTTTGAAGAGGAATTTACAGCTGGTTGTGTTGCAGGATTAATTCCTTTAGAGATTGTTGATTAAGTTGTTTGCTTCAAGAATCCATTTTTTTTATATAATGAATCCTCACAATTGGTATCAGAGCAAGGTTGGGATTCAAGATTGAGTGGGAGCTATTAGCAATGGTACTATTTCTAGTATTCTTTCTTTTGATGATGTAGTGAGTGCGGTCCTTAGTCATGAAATGTGAAGGAAGAGCACGAAAGAATCATCATCTGGTGTAGCATTGATTGCCAGAGGAAAACATAAGATAAGAGGAGTGAATTAAAGGAACCGTGAAGAGCAAGGTGGATCCAAGTCCAAAGGAAATATGGTGTGATGGCATTGCGGCAAGAAGGGGCATCTAAAGAAATATTGTTGGTCTCGAAATGGAGATGGAGGAGAAGCAAACATAGAAGATGAAAAAGAGGATTTGATCCTTTCAATGAGTGGGAACTCGGGAGACATGTCTAGGAAGATGGACATGGCTCAGGATTTATTGTATGATTTTTCGGGATGGAACACATAATATGGTTATATATTTGGATCATTGCGACCCCAAGTCCCTAAGTTGGAAGGTAATTCCACACTCAGAGAGTGTGCTTTCAAAGTTAGTGGTAAAGCCATATTGTGTGTGTGCATGCTATGGATCATCCATAGTATGTAGATCTTGCCATGGTGGTGATGTTTGATTCACCATGATACAAAGTAATTTTGAGGATGTTGTTATTATCACTGATTTGTGGTAGAGAAATTGTGTGTTGCTTGTTGATCACAAGATAAAAGTGCGTGGATGCACTAGTCTGGTGTGATGGTTCAGAGCATGGTTACAACAATCTAGAGGAGTTGACATTCTTTGTTTGGCTTAAATATGTTCTTTGGTGGATGCAACAGCGGTAGATTTGTTGTGGGTCAGTCTCCAAGTGGGAGACTATTAGATTGTGGAGCCTGATCTTGGCTAAAATTAAGTTTTTTCTAATTGTAGAAAAAAGAAAAGCAAAAGGCCAAGAAAGAAAAAAGGATAAAAAAGATAGATTTAAAGATAAAAAAACATGGTCTTAAGTGGGGATTGGGTTAATTATAGGATGCTTGTTTTTTTAGCATGCATGTAATTAGGTTTTCCTATTTATGTAATACCTCCGATAGAGAGGATTATATCTTGTTTATGGGAAGGGCATAGGATTGTGTATCTCATGTAGAGAGATCAAGAAGCTTGGTGTAGACCTTGATGCAAGGGTGTTTGCATGTGCATCTCATGTAGAGATATCAGGAAGCTTGATGTAGAGCTTGATGTAAGGGTGTTTGCATATTGAATTACTGTTAGAGTAATTGTGTGGAGATGCTGGTGTTTTGAAGAGGAATTTGCAACTCGGTTGTGTTGCAGGATTAATCCCTTCAGAGATTGTTGATTAAGTTGCTTGCTTCAAGAATACCTTTTGTTTATATAATGAATCCTAATAGATCTTTGATAAGGATGAGAGTTGAGCTTATCAACAGGAGCAAACACACAACCATACACATACCCACCTCCTCACATGCTCACAATCGGTTTAGTGTTGGGTATCCTCATACCAATCATGATCTTTGATAAGGATGAGAGTTGAGCTTATCAACATGACCAATCACACAACCATACACATACCCACCCCCTCACACGCTCACCGTTTGAACCTTGGACCTAAAGAAGAGCCAAAGCCAGAATGGTTGAGCTATCCCCTTGAACTAAATGTTTTTTATTTAATCTTTTAATATCATATTTATTAGAGGTAAAAATTCTCTCAATTAATTATTTTTTAAAATTTAAATTTCTTTAAAATAAATATAAACACTTCTATGTATATAATATTTTACAGATAAAAATTAATATTATTGATCTAATTTTCATGTTCATTTTTCTTCTTAGTTTTGATGATAGTTTATAAAACCCTTTTAATTGAAATATATCTTCATTATTTTTCTATGACAATCTTGGCCTCTTTGTATATATTGGTTTAACATATGAGCAATAGAATAATTTTGCCTTCTTGACTTATTTTGAAAGCATCATCAGAATAAATTTTAATGAATTCAACATTTAGATATTTTAATTTTACAATAGATTATTATATTGTTTTATTTTTACTAAATTATGACACTTTATTTATATAATTAAAATTATATTCCTCATAGTTACGAGTCTATATGATGACCACCATACATATAAACATTATGGAAGAGGGAAGATAATTTTACTAAACAAAAACCAGATTACATAGTTGTAAGGCCTTTCATACTCTTTTAATTAAAAATAATAATATTTAATTTAGATATTTGAATTAAATAAGATACACCTAAAGGTTTATGATATCTTGTTTCTACAAATATTCTTTGATAAAACTTTGGTTTTGATAATTGAAGAACAATTATTTGACAAAGACAACTGAGTGATTAAGACTTTGACCTTTCTTGAAAAGATCCAAGGTTCAAACTATGATGTACCTAGAAGAGGATAGGATGGATGGTAGTGGTTGAGTGTTTGTGAATTGGATGTACCTAGAAGGGGATAGGATGGATGGTAGTGGTTGAGTGTTTGTCAATTGGCTGCCATAGACTTTGTCAATTGGTTGTCCCAATCCAATTGTTAAAGTCTCATTAAGTAGGTGGGAATCTCGTTGACTTTGTCAATTGGTTGCCCCAATTTTATGGTAGAAGGAGGATAATTAACTTCGTGTGACCCAAATAATTAAAATTTATAGTGATAGCATCCAATAATGTTACATATTCCTTTATGTATTAAAAAATAAACAATAAAAATAAATTAAGTTCATGAAAATCTAAATGATCAACCATTTTTCCAATAAAAATCTTTAAAAAAAAAAATCATAATTACTCCACAGCCTTGCATGTTACATATTTATTTAACTGGATATTTTGATAGATTCTATGCTATTCTATGCTAATTCATCTTTTCATATCTAAAAAGCAAATAAAACTCCATAGAAGTTCAATAGTATAACACGTAAAAATAAATATTATATGTTTTTGGGTTTGCCGTCGTTAAACAATAGAGTCGAACGTTTTTACATAAAACAGACACGTTGCAGTTCTACATAAGAACAAACGTTTGATGTAAGGAAAACATTTATTTCTCATTATTTTGATGCCAGACTTTTCGACCTGCACTTTAATATAAATCGACACAAGGAAGCGCCAGGATATTTCGACAGAATATAGATTCTTAAGGATAATATGACATAAGAGAGTTCAATAATTCACTAAACAATACGAATAGGCGTACAGACCGGCAAGGTAAACTTGTCAACTATCAGCCGGCCATGACAACTTTTTTCTTAACCTCATTATGTTGTCATTTTTGCGCACTTATTTCATTCTCCTCCTCATATACTAATGCTTTTATTTCTGTGGCGTAGGAGAACGTTTAGCTTTGCTTTACCACGTTGCCAGACTTACGTATAGCCCCCCAAAAAAAACTAATTTTGAAGAAGAATTCTCCTTCCTGGTCAATTTGTGGCACTTCAGAGACAGAAAAAGCTTAGACAATGTGGGTTGGGAGGTGTGTACAGATGCATTTTGTGTGATACCAGTGAGAATGTGGCAGTGAAAAGAATATCTCAACGATCCAAACCAGGAAGGAAAGAATGTCTCAGCAGGACGAGACACAGTCACCTTGAGTAGCTTCTGGGATGGTACCGTGAAAAGGCCAATTTGCTTCTTGTCTGTGCAGTCCTGCCAATCGCAACATTGGGCAATGTTATATATAGGAACTGGATTGGAAATAAAGGTACAGCATTATATGCGACATTACCTCCGCTCATCATGATATCTGGATTCCAATTTCAATGCAAAACGAGGGAATCTTGATGTGGCAAAACTGCTCGGAGGTATTGGACTCACCAATGAAATAACATGATATTTATAACATGTTTTCTCAAAATTTGGGCAATGTTATAACAAGTTCAAACAAGATATTATATTATATTTTAAAATGTTTTTTCATCTTTGCTTGTTATTTTATAATTTTAAATATTTTCTCATTTTTGAAAGATAATTTTTAACTCATTGACAAATTCTAAAGATAATTTTAAATATGAACTTTGATAATGGTACCAAGCGAATTTTTGAAAACATATTAAAGAAACTGGTAGATTATTAAGCTTATATGAGTATTCATATGGGTCTCTTCCTAGAAATGTTAAAGTTATTTAATGGTAATTAAAATCTGTTAAAAATTTTAATAAAAAAAAACAATTTATTTATAATATTTATATAAATAAATTTAAAAAACTATTTTAAAAGGGTTGTTAATAAAATTTTATATAATTAAATTATAAATTACTTTCTTTATATATAATGTAAACAATTCTTCGGTTTAGTGTTGGGTATCTCATCCCAATCATGATCTTGTTATATGGTGGAGCCTCATCCTGGCTAAAATTAAGTTTTTTCTAATTGTAGAAAAAAGAAAAGTAAAAGGCCAAGAAAGCAAGAAGGATAAAAAAGATAGATTTAAAGATAAACAAACATGGTCTTAAGTGGGGATTGGGTTAATTATAGGATGCTTGTTTTTTTAGCATGTAATTGGGTTTTCCTATTTATGTAATACTTCCGGTAGAGAAGATTGTATTTTATTTATGGAAAGGGCATAGGATTGTGTATTTCATGTAGAGAGATCGGGAAGTTTGGTGTAGAGCTTGATGCAAGGGTGTTTGCATGTTGAATTACTCGTTAGAGTAATTGTGTGAAGATGTTGGTGTTTTGAAGAGGAATTTACAGCTGGTTGTGTTGCAGGATTAATTCCTTTAGAGATTGTTGATTAAGTTGTTTGCTTCAAGAATCCATTTTTTTTATATAATGAATCCTCACAATTGGTATCAGAGCAAGGTTGGGATTCAAGATTGAGTGGGAGCTATTAGCAATGGTACTATTTCTAGTATTCTTTCTTTTGATGATGTAGTGAGTGCGGTCCTTAGTCATGAAATGTGAAGGAAGAGCACGAAAGAATCATCATCTGGTGTAGCATTGATTGCCAGAGGAAAACATAAGATAAGAGGAGTGAATTAAAGGAACCGTGAAGAGCAAGGTGGATCCAAGTCCAAAGGAAATATGGTGTGATGGCATTGCGGCAAGAAGGGGCATCTAAAGAAATATTGTTGGTCTCGAAATGGAGATGGAGGAGAAGCAAACATAGAAGATGAAAAAGAGGATTTGATCCTTTCAAGTAGTGGGAACCGGGAGACATGTCTAGGAAGATGGACATGGCTCAGGATTTATTGTATGATTTTTCAGGATGGAACACATAATATGGTTATATATTTGGATCATTGCGACCCCAAGTCCCTAAGTTGGAAGGTAATTCCACACTCAGAGAGTGTGCTTTCAAAGTTAGTGGTAAAGCCATATTGTGTGTGTGCATGCTATGGATCATCCATAGTATGTAGATCTTGCCATGGTGGTGATGTTTGATTCACCATGATACAAAGTAATTTTGAGGATGTTGTTATTATCACTGATTTGTGGTAGAGAAATTGTGTGTTGCTTGTTGATCACAAGATAAAAGTGCGTGGATGCACTAGTCTGGTGTGATGGTTCAGAGCATGGTTACAACAATCTAGAGGAGTTGACATTCTTTGTTTGGCTTAAATATGTTCTTTGGTGGATGCAACAGCGGTAGATTTGTTGTGGGTCAGTCTCCAAGTGGGAGACTATTAGATTGTGGAGCCTGATCTTGGCTAAAATTAAGTTTTTTCTAATTGTAGAAAAAAGAAAAGCAAAAGGCCAAGAAAGAAAAAAGGATAAAAAAGATAGATTTAAAGATAAAAAAACATGGTCTTAAGTGGGGATTGGGTTAATTATAGGATGCTTGTTTTTTTAGCATGCATGTAATTAGGTTTTCCTATTTATGTAATACCTCCGATAGAGAGGATTATATCTTGTTTATGGGAAGGGCATAGGATTGTGTATCTCATGTAGAGAGATCAAGAAGCTTGGTGTAGACCTTGATGCAAGGGTGTTTGCATGTGCATCTCATGTAGAGATATCGGGAAGCTTGATGTAGAGCTTGATGAAAGGGTGTTTGCATATTGAATTACTCTTAAAGTAATTGTGTGGAGATGCTCGGTGTTTTGAAGAGGAATTTGCAACTCGGTTGTGTTGCAGGATTAATCCCTTCAGAGATTGTTGATTAAGTTGCTTGCTTCAAGAATACCTTTTGTTTATATAATGAATCCTAATAGATCTTTGATAAGGATGAGAGTTGAGCTTATCAACAGGAGCAAACACACAACCATACACATACCCACCTCCTCACATGCTCACAATCGGTTTAGTGTTGGGTATCCTCATACCAATCATGATCTTTGATAAGGATGAGAGTTGAGCTTATCAACATGACCAATCACACAACCATACACATACCCACCCCCTCACACGCTCACCGTTTGAACCTTGGACCTAAAGAAGAGCCAAAGCCAGAATGGTTGAGCTATCCCCTTGAACTAAATGTTTTTTATTTAATCTTTTAATATCATATTTATTAGAGGTAAAAATTCTCTCAATTAATTATTTTTTAAAATTTAAATTTCTTTAAAATAAATATAAACACTTCTATGTATATAATATTTTACAGATAAAAATTAATATTATTGATCTAATTTTCATGTTCATTTTTCTTCTTAGTTTTGATGATAGTTTATAAAACCCTTTTAATTGAAATATATCTTCATTATTTTTCTATGACAATCTTGGCCTCTTTGTATATATTGGTTTAACATATGAGCAATAGAATAATTTTGCCTTCTTGACTTATTTTGAAAGCATCATCAGAATAAATTTTAATGAATTCAACATTTAGATATTTTAATTTTACAATAGATTATTATATTGTTTTATTTTTACTAAATTATGACACTTTATTTATATAATTAAAATTATATTCCTCATAGTTACGAGTCTATATGATGACCACCATACATATAAACATTATGGAAGAGGGAAGATAATTTTACTAAACAAAAACCAGATTACATAGTTGTAAGGCCTTTCATACTCTTTTAATTAAAAATAATAATATTTAATTTAGATATTTGAATTAAATAAGATACACCTAAAGGTTTATGATATCTTGTTTCTACAAATATTCTTTGATAAAACTTTGGTTTTGATAATTGAAGAACAATTATTTGACAAAGACAACTGAGTGATTAAGACTTTGACCTTTCTTGAAAAGATCCAAGGTTCAAACTATGATGTACCTAGAAGAGGATAGGATGGATGGTAGTGGTTGAGTGTTTGTGAATTGGATGTACCTAGAAGGGGATAGGATGGATGGTAGTGGTTGAGTGTTTGTCAATTGGCTGCCATAGACTTTGTCAATTGGTTGTCCCAATCCAATTGTTAAAGTCTCATTAAGTAGGTGGGAATCTCGTTGACTTTGTCAATTGGTTGCCCCAATTTTATGGTAGAAGGAGGATAATTAACTTCGTGTGACCCAAATAATTAAAATTTATAGTGATAGCATCCAATAATGTTACATATTCCTTTATGTATTAAAAAATAAACAATAAAAATAAATTAAGTTCATGAAAATCTAAATGATCAACCATTTTTCCAATAAAAATCTTTAAAAAAAAAAATCATAATTACTCCACAGCCTTGCATGTTACATATTTATTTAACTGGATATTTTGATAGATTCTATGCTATTCTATGCTAATTCATCTTTTCATATCTAAAAAGCAAATAAAACTCCATAGAAGTTCAATAGTATAACACGTAAAAATAAATATTATATGTTTTTGGGTTTGCCGTCGTTAAACAATAGAGTCGAACGTTTTTACATAAAACAGACACGTTGCAGTTCTACATAAGAACAAACGTTTGATGTAAGGAAAACATTTATTTCTCATTATTTTGATGCCAGACTTTTCGACCTGCACTTTAATATAAATCGACACAAGGAAGCGCCAGGATATTTCGACAGAATATAGATTCTTAAGGATAATATGACATAAGAGAGTTCAATAATTCACTAAACAATACGAATAGGCGTACAGACCGGCAAGGTAAACTTGTCAACTATCAGCCGGCCATGACAACTTTTTTCTTAACCTCATTATGTTGTCATTTTTGCGCACTTATTTCATTCTCCTCCTCATATACTAATGCTTTTATTTCTGTGGCGTAGGAGAACGTTTAGCTTTGCTTTACCACGTTGCCAGACTTACGTATAGCCCCCCAAAAAAACTAATTTTGAAGAAGAATTCTCCTTCCTGGTCAATTTGTGGCACTTCAGAGACAGAAAAAGCTTAGACAATGTGGGTTGGGAGGTGTGTACAGATGCATTTTGTGTGATACCAGTGAGAATGTGGCAGTGAAAAGAATATCTCAACGATCCAAACCAGGAAGGAAAGAATGTCTCAGCAGGACGAGACACAGTCACCTTGAGTAGCTTCTGGGATGGTACCGTGAAAAGGCCAATTTGCTTCTTGTCTGTGCAGTCCTGCCAATCGCAACATTGGGCAATGTTATATATAGGAACTGGATTGGAAATAAAGGTACAGCATTATATGCGACATTACCTCCGCTCATCATGATATCTGGATTCCAATTTCAATGCAAAACGAGGGAATCTTGATGTGGCAAAACTGCTCGGAGGTATTGGACTCACCAATGAAATAACATGATATTTATAACATGTTTTCTCAAAATTTGGGCAATGTTATAACAAGTTCAAACAAGATATTATATTATATTTTAAAATGTTTTTTCATCTTTGCTTGTTATTTTATAATTTTAAATATTTTCTCATTTTTGAAAGATAATTTTTAACTCATTGACAAATTCTAAAGATAATTTTAAATATGAACTTTGATAATGGTACCAAGCGAATTTTTGAAAACATATTAAAGAAACTGGTAGATTATTAAGCTTATATGAGTATTCATATGGGTCTCTTCCTAGAAATGTTAAAGTTATTTAATGGTAATTAAAATCTGTTAAAAATTTTAATAAAAAAAAACAATTTATTTATAATATTTATATAAATAAATTTAAAAAACTATTTTAAAAGGGTTGTTAATAAAATTTTATATAATTAAATTATAAATTACTTTCTTTATATATAATGTAAACAATTCTTCGGTTTAGTGTTGGGTATCTCATCCCAATCATGATCTTGTTATATGGTGGAGCCTCATCCTGGCTAAAATTAAGTTTTTTCTAATTGTAGAAAAAAGAAAAGTAAAAGGCCAAGAAAGCAAGAAGGATAAAAAAGATAGATTTAAAGATAAACAAACATGGTCTTAAGTGGGGATTGGGTTAATTATAGGATGCTTGTTTTTTTAGCATGTAATTGGGTTTTCCTATTTATGTAATACTTCCGGTAGAGAAGATTGTATTTTATTTATGGAAAGGGCATAGGATTGTGTATTTCATGTAGAGAGATCAGGAAGTTTGGTGTAGAGCTTGATGCAAGGGTGTTTGTATGTTGAATTACTGTTAGAGTAATTGTGTGAAGATGTTGGTGTTTTGAAGAGGAATTTACAGCTGGTTGTGTTGCAGGATTAATTCCTTTAGAGATTGTTGATTAAGTTGTTTGCTTCAAGAATCCATTTTTTTTATATAATGAATCCTCACAATTGGTATCAGAGCAAGGTTGGGATTCAAGATTGAGTGGGAGCTATTAGCAATGGTACTATTTCTAGTATTCTTTCTTTTGATGATGTAGTGAGTGCGGTCCTTAGTCATGAAATGTGAAGGAAGAGCACGAAAGAATCATCATCTGGTGTAGCATTGATTGCCAGAGGAAAACATAAGATAAGAGGAGTGAATTAAAGGAACCGTGAAGAGCAAGGTGGATCCAAGTCCAAAGGAAATATGGTGTGATGGCATTGCGGCAAGAAGGGGCATCTAAAAAAATATTGTTGGTCTCGAAATGGAGATGGAGGAGAAGCAAACATAGAATATGAAAAAGAGGATTTGATCCTTTCAGTAGTGGGAACTGGGAGACATGTCTAGGAAGATGGACATGGCTCAGGATTTATTGTATGATTTTTCAGGATGGAACACATAATATGGTTATATATTTGGATCATTGCGACCCCAAGTCCCTAAGTTGGAAGGTAATTCCACACTCGGAGAGTGTGCTTTCAAAGTTAGTGGTAAAGCCATATTGTGTGTGTGCATGCTATGGATCATCCATAGTATGTAGATCTTGCCATGGTGGTGATGTTTGATTCACCATGATACAAAGTAATTTTGAGGATGTTGTTATTATCACTCGATTTGTGGTAGAGAAATTGTGTGTTGCTTGTTGATCACAAGATAAAAGTGCGTGGATGCACTAGTCTGGTGTGATGGTTCAGAGCATGGTTACAACAATCTAGAGGAGTTGACATTCTTTGTTTGGCTTAAATATGTTCTTTGGTGGATGCAACAGCGGTAGATTTGTTGTGGGTCAGTCTCCAAGTGGGAGACTATTAGATTGTGGAGCCTGATCTTGGCTAAAATTAAGTTTTTTCTAATTGTAGAAAAAAGAAAAGCAAAAAGCCAAGAAAGAAAAAAGGATAAAAAAGATAGATTTAAAGATAAAAAAACATGGTCTTAAGTGGGGATTGGGTTAATTATAGGATGCTTGTTTTTTTAGCATGCATGTAATTAGGTTTTCCTATTTATGTAATACCTCCGATAGAGAGGATTATATCTTGTTTATGGGAAGGGCATAGGATTGTGTATCTCATGTAGAGAGATCAAGAAGCTTGGTGTAGACCTTGATGCAAGGGTGTTTGCATGTGCATCTCATGTAGAGATATCGAGAAGCTTGATGTAGAGCTTGATGAAAGGGTGTTTGCATATTGAATTACTCGTTAGAGTAATTGTGTGGAGATGCTGGTGTTTTGAAGAGGAATTTGCAACTGGTTGTGTTGCAGGATTAATCCCTTCAGAGATTGTTGATTAAGTTGCTTGCTTCAAGAATACCTTTTGTTTATATAATGAATCCTAATAGATCTTTGATAAGGATGAGAGTTGAGCTTATCAACAGGAGCAAACACACAACCATACACATACCCACCTCCTCACATGCTCACAATCGGTTTAGTGTTGGGTATCCTCATACCAATCATGATCTTTGATAAGGATGAGAGTTGAGCTTATCAACATGACCAATCACACAACCATACACATACCCACCCCCTCACACGCTCACCGTTTGAACCTTGGACCTAAAGAAGAGCCAAAGCCAGAATGGTTGAGCTATCCCCTTGAACTAAATGTTTTTTATTTAATCTTTTAATATCATATTTATTAGAGGTAAAAATTCTCTCAATTAATTATTTTTTAAAATTTAAATTTCTTTAAAATAAATATAAACACTTCTATGTATATAATATTTTACAGATAAAAATTAATATTATTGATCTAATTTTCATGTTCATTTTTCTTCTTAGTTTTGATGATAGTTTATAAAACCCTTTTAATTGAAATATATCTTCATTATTTTTCTATGACAATCTTGGCCTCTTTGTATATATTGGTTTAACATATGAGCAATAGAATAATTTTGCCTTCTTGACTTATTTTGAAAGCATCATCAGAATAAATTTTAATGAATTCAACATTTAGATATTTTAATTTTACAATAGATTATTATATTGTTTTATTTTTACTAAATTATGACACTTTATTTATATAATTAAAATTATATTCCTCATAGTTACGAGTCTATATGATGACCACCATACATATAAACATTATGGAAGAGGGAAGATAATTTTACTAAACAAAAACCAGATTACATAGTTGTAAGGCCTTTCATACTCTTTTAATTAAAAATAATAATATTTAATTTAGATATTTGAATTAAATAAGATACACCTAAAGGTTTATGATATCTTGTTTCTACAAATATTCTTTGATAAAACTTTGGTTTTGATAATTGAAGAACAATTATTTGACAAAGACAACTGAGTGATTAAGACTTTGACCTTTCTTGAAAAGATCCAAGGTTCAAACTATGATGTACCTAGAAGAGGATAGGATGGATGGTAGTGGTTGAGTGTTTGTGAATTGGATGTACCTAGAAGGGGATAGGATGGATGGTAGTGGTTGAGTGTTTGTCAATTGGCTGCCATAGACTTTGTCAATTGGTTGTCCCAATCCAATTGTTAAAGTCTCATTAAGTAGGTGGGAATCTCGTTGACTTTGTCAATTGGTTGCCCCAATTTTATGGTAGAAGGAGGATAATTAACTTCGTGTGACCCAAATAATTAAAATTTATAGTGATAGCATCCAATAATGTTACATATTCCTTTATGTATTAAAAAATAAACAATAAAAATAAATTAAGTTCATGAAAATCTAAATGATCAACCATTTTTCCAATAAAAATCTTTAAAAAAAAAAATCATAATTACTCCACAGCCTTGCATGTTACATATTTATTTAACTGGATATTTTGATAGATTCTATGCTATTCTATGCTAATTCATCTTTTCATATCTAAAAAGCAAATAAAACTCCATAGAAGTTCAATAGTATAACACGTAAAAATAAATATTATATGTTTTTGGGTTTGCCGTCGTTAAACAATAGAGTCGAACGTTTTTACATAAAACAGACACGTTGCAGTTCTACATAAGAACAAACGTTTGATGTAAGGAAAACATTTATTTCTCATTATTTTGATGCCAGACTTTTCGACCTGCACTTTAATATAAATCGACACAAGGAAGCGCCAGGATATTTCGACAGAATATAGATTCTTAAGGATAATATGACATAAGAGAGTTCAATAATTCACTAAACAATACGAATAGGCGTACAGACCGGCAAGGTAAACTTGTCAACTATCAGCCGGCCATGACAACTTTTTTCTTAACCTCATTATGTTGTCATTTTGCGCACTTATTTCATTCTCCTCCTCATATACTAATGCTTTTATTTCTGTGGCGTAGGAGAACGTTTAGCTATGCTTTACCACGTTGCCAGACTTACGTATAGCCCCCCAAAAAAACTAATTTTGAAGAAGAATTCTCCTTCCTGGTCAATTTGTGGCACTTCAGAGACAGAAAAAGCTTAGACAATGTGGGTTGGGAGGTGTGTACAGATGCATTTTGTGTGATACCAGTGAGAATGTGGCAGTGAAAAGAATATCTCAACGATCCAAACCAGGAAGGAAAGAATGTCTCAGCAGGACGAGACACAGTCACCTTGAGTAGCTTCTGGGATGGTACCGTGAAAAGGCCAATTTGCTTCTTGTCTGTGCAGTCCTGCCAATCGCAACATTGGGCAATGTTATATATAGGAACTGGATTGGAAATAAAGGTACAGCATTATATGCGACATTACCTCCGCTCATCATGATATCTGGATTCCAATTTCAATGCAAAACGAGGGAATCTTGATGTGGCAAAACTGCTCGGAGGTATTGGACTCACCAATGAAATAACATGATATTTATAACATGTTTTCTCAAAATTTGGGCAATGTTATAACAAGTTCAAACAAGATATTATATTATATTTTAAAATGTTTTTTCATCTTTGCTTGTTATTTTATAATTTTAAATATTTTCTCATTTTTGAAAGATAATTTTTAACTCATTGACAAATTCTAAAGATAATTTTAAATATGAACTTTGATAATGGTACCAAGCGAATTTTTGAAAACATATTAAAGAAACTGGTAGATTATTAAGCTTATATGAGTATTCATATGGGTCTCTTCCTAGAAATGTTAAAGTTATTTAATGGTAATTAAAATCTGTTAAAAATTTTAATAAAAAAAAACAATTTATTTATAATATTTATATAAATAAATTTAAAAAACTATTTTAAAAGGGTTGTTAATAAAATTTTATATAATTAAATTATAAATTACTTTCTTTATATTAATAATTAAAAATTATTTAATTTATATACATATATAATTTTTAATTATTTGAATTCTTAATTTACTTTTTAAAACTTACATTGTAATAGACAAAACCTTAAACACGACCAATACTATTAGCATCTAATTATATAAGAATTTAATTTTTAAAGTTAACCGCACAAATAAATTAAAACACTAATTTTCCTAAAAGTTCATAAATATAAATTGAATTCTTTATACAAAAATAATATACAAAATTGATTTTTTTCATTTTAATTAAATTCATAAGCTGAGAGGTTGATATCTATGTACATAACCTTGGTAAAAAAAAATTATATAATTATCATAATTATATAAAAATAAGCGTCTCATTTACAAATAAATCATTTCGTCATTGTTAATATGCTGTTGGCTTCTCAAATTAAAAAAAATAACAGAAATTCAAATCATAAAGAATATGATCCCGTCAATCATTTCGTCATTAAATAACAGAAATTCAAATCATAAAGAATATGATCCCGTCTTATTTTCTTATATATAAACATTTATTGCTATAAAAAATATCTTTATATCCAGATCATTGTAGCCTATCATTTCTTTCTTTAAAAATTACGTAATTGAATAGGCATCCACGAAATAATCCACTGTCAATATGTATTTAGACTTTTATGAAGAAGTTCAAATTACAAAGAAAGTACCGCTTGCCTCAATTATACCAGGCATTCTATTTCAATTAGAAAAAATATCAATTAATATGGATTTAAAAGCTCTCCCTCCAAAAAGAAACCACAGAAAACACTTCAAATATACTTCCTTTCCACAACAGAAAAGGGCGATCTTGAATAAATGGATATTCGCAATAGTAGTCCATATCAATCAACAATATGCTCCTTCAAAATCTAAATACTAGAGATGTTTCATGGTAGAAAAGGAATGTTATCTTTACGTCATGTTCCATAGAAAGGCTAATGTATGCCATATGGGGAAAAATAAAAAATAAATATATAAATTCCAGTACCATCAGCCGCATCATTTCTGAAATCTTCACGTTTCCTTTCATGTGGTGCATCCGAAATCGCCATCAGAATTGTAAATTCGTTTGGCAGCAATCTGTAGAAAATAAGTGAATGGCTCAAAAAAAGCCTCTGTACACACCTCCGCAGCCCCTTTGGTCGAGCTTTCCGTATTTGCCGAAGTTCGACATGTAGACCACAAAGGTGAGTCCGTCGCTGGAGTCATGGTTGAGATTGCCGGGGACGTGATTTCGACTAAGTTGTATGTTGCCTTCCCCTCCGAAGTCTGGCAACGGAAAGCAAAGCTATGGCTCCTTCTGTACTTGGCACATAAATGAAAGCATGCACGACAGTGGAATGAATTTATGAAGATATGATTCTCACAAGAGTTGTGGACTTTTCCATGGCGTACAGGCCGTCATAATCGGTTTTATGTGCGATTGTATGGATATTTATTTTTAATTTAACTGTTGTTCTCTTTCTCTTGTCGTGTAGTTTATCGTCAGTATTCTGGTATTTGTATATAGAAATTTTCGTTCTAGCTTAAATGTTATAACCCACCAAGTTATATAAGATATCTTCAAAGCCAAAAGTGAAGACGATTTAGGATTTTATAGATTCCCAAGATTTTATAATATGAATCCATTCATCCCGTTTTTTTTCTTTTTAATTTATTTTTAAATATTAAAAAAAAATTAATTTATTATGTGGTTAACAGTGTGCATAATTTTAATGCCATTAGTTATGTACAGCGAATTATACTATAGTCAAGCAAGGCCTCATAATTAGGTATTATTTATATTAGTTTTTTTCAGTTTTTTTAATAAGTTATATCTAATTTGTATAAGATTAAATTTATTAACTTTAGATTAAGTAGATTATATATTTAATTTAAAGAATTGTTATTTTTTTATTTTATTTTTTTGAACTGAGTTAATGAAAAAAATTCTTACAACCAGTTTAGTTTTGGGTATCTCATCCCAATCATGATCTTCTTATATTGTGGAGCTTGATCCTGGCTAAAATTAAGTTTTTTCTAATTGTAGAAAAAAGAAAAGTAAAAGGCCAAGAAAGCAACAAGGATAAAAAAGATAGATTTAAAGATAAACAAACATGGTCTTAAGTGGGGATTGGGTTAGTTATAGGATGCTTGTTTTTTTTAGCATGTAATTGGGTTTTCCTATTTATGTAATACCTCCGGTAGAGAAGATTGTATTTTTTTTTATAGGAAGGGCATAAGATTGTGTATCTCATGTAGAGAGATCAGGAAGCTTGGTGTAGAGCTTGATGCAAGGGTGTTTGCATGTTGAATTACTATTAGAGTAATTGTGTGGAGATGTTGGTGTTTTGAAGAGGAATTTGCAGTTGGTTGTGTTGCAAGATTAATCCCTTCAGAGATTGCTGATTAAGTTGTTTGCTTCAAGAATCCCTTTTTTTTATATAATGAATCCTAACAATTGGTATCAGAGCGAGGTTGGGATTTAGGATTGAGTCGGAGCTATTAGAAATGGTACTGTTTCTAGTATTCTTTCTTTTGATGATGTAGTGAGTGTGGTCCTTAGTCATGAAATGTGAAGGAAGAGCATGAAAGAATCATCATCTGGTGTAGCATTGATTGCCAGAGGAAAACATATGATAAGAGGAGTGAATTAAAGGAACCGTGAAGAGCAAGGTGGATCCAAGTCTAAAGGAAAGATGGTGTGCTGGCATTGCGGCAAGAAGGGGCATCTAAAAAAATATTGCTGGTCTCGAAATGAATATGGAGGAGAAGAAAACATAGAATATGAAAAAGAGGATTTGATCCTTTCAGTAATGGGAACTAGGAGACATGTCTAGGAAGATGGACATGGCTCTGAATTTATTATATGATTTTTTAGGATGGAACACATAATATGGTTATAGCTTTGGACCATTGCGACCCCAAGTCCCTAAGTTGGAAGGTAATTCCACACTCAGGGAGTGTGCTTTCAAAGCTAGTGGTAAAGCCATATTGTGTGTGTGCATGCTATGGATCATCCATAGTATGTAGATCTTGCCATGGTGGTGATGTTTGATTCACCATGATACAAAGTAATTCTAAGGATGTTGTTATTATCACTGATTTGTGGTAGAGAGATTGTGTGTTGCTTATTGATCACAAGATAAAAGTGCATGGATGCACTAGTCCATTGTGATGGTTCAGAGCATGGTTACAATAATTTGGAGGAGTTGACATTATTTTTTTGGATTAAAGATGTTCTTTTGCAGATGCAACAATGGTAGATTTGTTGTGGATCAGTCTCCAAGTGGGAGACTGTTAGATTGTGGAGCCTTATCTTGGCTAAAATTTAGTTTTTGCTAATTATAGAAAAAGAAAAGCAAAAGGCCAAGAAAGCAAAAAGGATAAAAAAGATAGATTTAAAGATAAAAAAACATGGTCTTAAGTGGAGATTGGGTTAATTATAGGTTGCTTGTTTTTTTAGCATTCATATAATTGGGTTTTCCTATTTATGTAATACCTCCGATAGAGAGGATTGTATCTTGCTTATGTGAAGGGCATAGGATTGTGTATCTCATGTAGAGAGATCAGGAAGCTTGGTGTAGAGTTTGATGCAAGGGTGTTTGCATGTGCATCTCATGTAGAGAGATCAGGAAGCTTGGTGTAGAGTTTGATGCAAGGGTGTTTGCATGTTGAATTACTGTTAGAGTAATTGTGTGGAGATGTTGGTGTTTTGAAGAGGAATTTGCAGTTGGTTGTGTTGCAGAATTAATCCCTTCAGAGATTAATCCAATCATGATCTTTGATAAGAATGAGAGTTGAGCTTATCAACATGACCAAACACACAACCATACACATACCCACCCCCTCACACACTCACCCATGCCACCGTTTGAACCTTGGACCTAAAGAAGATCCAAAGCCAGAATGGTTCAGCTGTTCCCTTGAACTGTATGTTTTTTATTTAATAGTTTAATATCATATTTAATAAAGATAAAAATTCTCTCAATTAATTATTTTTTTAAATTTAAATTTCTTTAAAATAAAGATAAACACTTCTATGTATATAATATTTTATAGATAAAAAGTAATATTATTGATCTAATTTTCATGTTCATTTTTCTTCTTAGTTTTGATGATAGTTTATGAAACCCTTTTAATTGAAATATATCTTCATTATTTTTCTATGACAATCTTGGCCTCTTTGTATATATTGTTTTAAAATATGAGCAATAGAAGAATTTTGCCTTCTTGACTTATTTTGAAAGCATCATCAAAATAAATTTTAATGAATTCAACATTTAGATATTTTACTTTTACAATAGATTATTATATTGTTTTATGTTTACTAAATTATGTCCCCTTATTCATATAATTAAAATTATATTCCTCATAGTTACGAGTCTATATGATGAACACTATACATATAAACATTATGGAAGAGGGAATATAATTTTACTAAACAAAAACCAGATTACATAGTTGTGAGGCCTTTCATACTCTTTTAATTAAAAATAATAATATTAATTTAGATATTTGAATTACATAAGATACACCTAAAGGTTCAAATGAAAAGGGACGGATGGAGCAGCAAGGAGGAGGAGCGAGAGGTCTAGGGGCATCAAACCCTAGGTGTGGGACTTCAAAGGGCAGATCAGCAGACGCGGCAGGTGGGGGCTCTGGCGAGATAGCGAGGCCCCCGGGCGGAGGATGTGGACAAGGAAGTTCTATTGGAACCGGTCCAAGGGCGTTGGGCGGATGCGGTTGAATATTTCTCTGAGGGGGACCAGGACTCTATGCGTCAGGATCAAAGGAAGACCCAAGAAGGAGACAAAGAGAAACCTGGCAACCGGAGACCTTCATATCTTAATGCTCTTCGCGGTAAGCAAAAATTATCTGACTCTTGTTTTAATCTAAAATCTGTCAATGGTAGGTTGCACGTCCCGGATTCCTTAGCTCAGCATGTGGCTATGGAGGGCAGAACATCTTTGGTGGCTAAATTTATGGGGGTGAGGCCAGACATGGAAGTCATAAGGAGATGGGCCATCCAAAAATGGCAGCCAAGGGCCGGTATGATGATTAAGGCTTTACCCAAGAGTTTTCTTTTGGTGACATTTCAATGTGAACAGGACATGGAAAGGACTCTCCAAGGAGGTCCTTGGTTTTTTGGGAAAAGGGGCTTGTATCTGAAGCGTTGGTCCCCCGATTTCAACCCCCAGACTCAGGTGCTGGATTTGGCTCCTATTTGGGTTAAGATGCCAGGATTACCTCTGCTTTTTTGGAACGAACAAATATTGGCTGGGATAGCTACAGAGATTGGAGAACTAATAGCTATTGATCCTGCAACCTTGAGCAAAACAAGACTCCTGTCTGCTCGCATGTGTGTGTTGGCGGACTTGAGTAAAGAGCTCCCTAAATCCATTATTTTGTCGTCTATGTTTGGCCTTCATACTCAGGTATTTGAATATGAAAATATGTCTTTTAAGTGTAGTGTTTGTGGGAAGGTAGGGCACCGGGGTATCCACTCGCATTTCCAAGAACCAGCCCCACTCCAAAATACTGATCCTCAAACCCAGAATAATATCCCTCCCCCTGAGATCTCCATTCCTACCCAACCTGGGCCTCAAGGACGTGGAGCTCGAAATCCGAATATCAGAGACCCTGTTCGCCCTATTGTAAGCAAGAGGCAACGTTTTAACCCTCCTCCCAAAAATTCCTATGCCCCAAAACCCTCTCACAGGGGAGCTGGTCCCTTTGATGGGAACCCTCAAGCTCAACCTGCTCCTAAGATGTTACAGCAAGCCTCAGAGCCAAATCACAAAGGAAAGAACCCCATAGATCAACGCCCTGGGGCAAGTAAGTTTGATTGGGTGATACGGGAGGCCTATGGAGGCTCGGTGGAAGTGGTCCCATGTACTGCAGAGGAATTTATGGGAAGAAATTCCAAGGAGATCAACATCCCAGTGGAGAACAGTTTTGATGCATTAAATCATTTGAAGGGAGATCAGATGGACAGCCAAGAAGTGGAATCTGAGGTAGAGGAGACTCAAGAGAAGGATTTAGAGGAGAAAAATCAGAGGAAGGAGCAGGAAACTAATAATACAGGCAAGGATACTCGGGAGGAAGAGGTGAACCACCAAGATCGGTGTAACCCCAAAGCAGGGGAAAAAAGAATCTACTAATCAAGAAGCTAAGAGCACGGAATCATCTCCACCGTCAAAAAGACCAGTTAACCCGGAAAGCCGATTGTTACCCCAAATACCAAGACTGACCTACCCAAGATGGTTACTAGAAGCCAAGTGAATCCCAAGGAACTTCAACCTAGAGCGGATGTATGGGGATATGGTTCGGTAGGAAGAGGGAAACCTAGCAATGCTGCCTTAAGGCAGAAAGAAGCAGAGCGAGGAGTGGTCGATGGCACTCAAGCGATGATTGCTTTTTGGGGCGAAGGCTCGAGGATCCAAAGCCCATAAATGAAGATCCTTTCATGGAATATTCGTGGGAGTAATCCTACAAAAATAAGAGCTTTGTATGCTCTTAGACAAGAACACAAACCGGATATGATTTTACTGCAAGAAACTAAAATGGAGGAGAGTAGAGTTATTCCTTTTAAGAATAGGACTTGGTGAGAAGTCAAGTAGTAGGCCAAGAGGCCACCGGAACAGCAGGGAGGGTTACTGGTTATGTGGAACAAAAATGTGATTGATAGTAGAGTGATTCCGATGTCTAGTTGGTTTATTTGTCTCTTATGTGTGGATAAAACCACACAGGAAGAGTGGATCTTAACGAATGTATATGCTCCAGATTAGACAGTGGACCGAGAAGGGTTCTTTGGAGTCGACTAGCTGAATTGAGGGAGACGGTCCCCAACTACCCTTGGATTGTGGCGGGGGATTTCAACTGCTACCTTAATCCCGTAGATAAATTGGGGGGCTCTCGAAGAATAACTGCCGATATCTACGAGTTTAGAGATTTTGTTGAGCAACATGAGCCGATGGATGTGGACCTCGCGTAGATTCTCCTATACATGGTCTAACAAAAGATTGAAGGAAAACCAAATTCGGATCAGATTAGATAGGTTTCTTCTTTCTCAAGAATGCCCGGAGAGGTTTGGGGACTCTTCATTAACGGCACTCCCAAGAATCGGGTCCGATCACAACCCAATTCCGTGGGAAACAGGGGAGGACTCTAAGAAAAGATACATCGGACCCTTTCGATTCGAACTTATGTGGTTCCAACATCGGGATCTCAAGGATCCGGTTGCCCAATGGTGGGACAAAAAGTATAATGGTTCGAAACTGGCCCAAGTGGCATGTAAACTAAGGAATGTGAAGGCTAACATTAGAGAGTGGAACAAAACTTCCTTTGGCAATATTTTTGTTAAAAAGGCAGAACTAAAAGACAAGATCAATGAACTACAGGAGAAGTTGAAGTCAGAGCAGCTTACAGAGGATCTGAGAAACCAGGAGAGGGAGCTGTTAGTCGAATACCACACGATGCTAGGATTTGAAGAAACCTTTTGGAGGCAGAAATCCGGATCGCGTTGGTTAAAGGAGGGTGACGAAATACAAAGTTCTTCCATGTCTCTACTCTTCGCCACGGGAGTACTAACAAAATTAAGGAGATCAAGATGGCCGATGGGTCTAACACCAAAGATATGGAAGACATAAGGAGGGAAGCGGTTGAGTACTTTAAATCGTTGCTAGAAGATGTAAATCCGACTATTGAAGAAGAGGACTCTCTGTTGGCAGCCATTCCACCCCTCGTAACTGATAATCTTAATGGATTCTTACTTAGTCCTTTCACAAAGGAGGAAATCAAGAAGGTCGTTTTTGACATGGATGGTAACGTGCTCCCCAGGACCGGATGGCTTCCCTGCAGCTTTCTTCCAGAAGTTTTGGGATATCCTAGGCAATGATGTAGTGGAAGCTATAATTGAGGCTCAAAAGGACATGGAAATCCCAGAAGGAGTTAATGCTACTTTTTTAGTTCTCATCCCTAAACTAGTGGGAGCAATGGAATTTTCCGGTTTTCGCCCTATCGGTTTATGTAACACTCGATGAAGATTCTCACAAAAACAATCGCCAATAGGGTCGAAGGTTATCCTTCCTTTCATCATTGATATGAACCAAGGTGGCTTTGTGAAAGGGCGACAAATATTGGATGGTATCATCACAATTCATGAGGTTATTCATTCAATGGTGACTAGTAAGGAAGCAGGTATGTTACTAAAGCTTGATATGAATAAAGCCTACGACCGGGTCTCATGGCGGTTCCTCACCAAGATTTTGGGTAAGTTTGGTTTCTGTCTCCAATGGATTAAGTTGATTTTTAGTTGTATCTCTACTACAAGATTTTCTCTCATGGTGAATGGGTCACCCTCCGGTTACTTTAAGAGTGAAAGGGGGTTGCGACAAGGAGATCCTTTGTCTCCATACTTGTTTATTATTTTAGCGGAAGCATTGGGTAGGAACATTTCAGCGGCGGTGGCAGATGGTCAATTGGAAGGTTTTAAACCAGCCTCAACAGCAAGGCCAGTGTCTCACCAATAGTTTGTGGATGATACAATCATTGTGTCCAAAGCCTTGGTGCCTCAAGCTAGGAAGTTGAAGAGAATTCTAACCAAGTATGAGACGAAAGCAGGACAAGTACATAAACTATAAGAAGAGTAGCATCTATTTCTTTAACACGCCCGGTGGGAGGGAGGAAAGAATAGCTAACCTCTTCGGTTGTGGAAAGGAGCTTCTACCAAGCAACTTATCTAGGTATGCCTATGTTCGAAGGAAGAATGAAGGCTACTTTGTGGAACTCGATCATTGACAGGATCTCCAAAAAGTTAGCAGGGTGGAAGGGCAGCCTTCTCGACTCCGCAGGAAAAGCCTTATTAGTTCAAACTACTTTATAGAGCATTCCAATTTACTGCATGTCTCTATTTAGAATGCCTGCAAAGGTCCGAGCTACATTGGAGCTTATTCAACGCAACTTCTTATGGTCAGGTTCAGAGGAGAGAAAGAGAATTTCGTTGGTAGCATGGAATCAGGTGTGTGCAAGCAAGGATCAGGGGGGCCTGGGGTTAAAGAGAATGAAAGAATTGAATCAAGCTCTGATTGGCAAATAGGTATGGAGATTTATCAATAATGATCAATTGGGATGGGTAAAACTTCTTAAGGCAAAATATATCGAAATAATCAGGACTTCCTGAAAGCCGATAATCTCCCTAGAGGATCCTATTTTTGGAATTGTTTGCTCGAATGTCGGGAGGTAGTCAGGAAAGGCATCGGATGGAGAATTGGTAATGGAAGACAAGTGGACTTTTGGAAAGACCCGTGGTTGGAAGAGGCCCCTCTGAAAGATAACTTAGACCTTCGGGTCCTCCAACATAAACTTTCGAAGGAAATGGGAGGAAAAGTAGGGGATTTTATTGCCGTAGCACAGGAAACTTCTTCTTGGAAGAAAATCACGAGTTCATAATCTGTCGAGCAAGAGAAGGTGGCCCTAACCAAACTCAATGATGCTTTAAGGGTGTTCCCGATCATTCCCTGGGGGAGGAAGAGACAAGGCAATTTGGGGCAAAACTACAAGTGGGATCTATTCAAGTAAAACCGCCTATAAGTTAATCCACTCGGGATTCAATGGTCGGACTCCGACTTCGTTATTTGGTTAAATAATTTAACCCCAAAAATAGCTTTCTTCTTTTGGTTGGCGAGTTCAAAATAAGATCCCGACAGATGATAATCTGCAAATGAGAGGTTTCCAATTCATCAATCGATGTATCTTGTGTGAGAAAGCAATAGAATCTGTAAGTCATATATTTCTAACTTGTGATTTTTCTTGTACAATCTTCCAAATGATCCTGTCCAAATTTCATATAGATTGGGTCTGTCCAAATAGCATGTCTGACTTCTGCATACAGTGGGCTTCCCCCTTCCGGGCAAAGCTTTTGACTTGGCTCGGAAGCTCGACTTACCCCATTTTTTATGGGGGATATGGAATGAGAGAAATAAGAGAGTATTTAAAGGACGTAAGAAAGATCCCAAGTTATGTGGTAATAAAATAATCAGAGCTTTGAAAGAAAACTGGAAAACTTTCTTCTTCAAAAATGAGACCATGTCTCTAAGGGAAAGGAGGATTTTGCGGAACTGGGGAGAGGAACTTCCAGACCTAGACATTACAACCAACCCACGGGATGGTGTCAAGTGGATACCCCCACACAAAAGTGGGTTAAGTTTAATTTTGACGGGGCAGCTAAAGGAAATCCGGGGCCTGCAGGAGCAGGAGGAGTTTTGAGAAATGAGGAAGGAAAAGTGGTCCTTGCCTTTGCAGAGCCTTTGGGAACTCAAACAAATCATTTTGCGAAGCCCGAGCTCGCATGCGAGGCAATGAGAATTTCCGGACTTGAGGGTTATAAGGAAGTTATCTTTGAAGGGGATTCGCTTAATATAATCAAGGCAATTAAGGAGGATAAAGACCCCAATTGGACCATATTTGAGCTTATCCTAGAAGCAAAGATTCATAAATCTCATTTGGTTAATGCCCGAATCCAACACACCTTCGGAGAAGGGAACCGAGCGGCGGATCTAATGGCAAATATTGCGGTTTCTGTTGGGGAGATGCAAATTTGGAAGGATAACTTCCCTCAAGAACTATTGGTGTTGGTTGCTAGAGAAGAGCTAAGATCAAACCTGTTAGAGCATCGGGGAGATCGGAGGGGCTGATGATGAGTAATCCGACGGATGGAATTAGGCGAGAAAAGGCATCCCATTTGTCGGGGCCCGGGAGGTGACAAGTGTACGATACAGAGCAACCTAGTGTTAGTAAGTGCTAGGTGTTGTTTGGTTTTTGTTTTATCCTGAATAGTCAAGCGACAAGTATAGGACCGTGGACTCTAAGTATGGCTTAATGTGAGTCTTAGAAAGATCCATTTTGTATTTTGATTATACGGGCTTGATGCTAGAACCAGCCCATTTTGACTTTGTAAAAGGTTTGTGGACCTTATAACCACCTCTACCTTATACCAAAAAAAAGATACACCTAAAGGTTTATGATATCTTGTTTCTACAAATATTCTTTGATAAAACTTTGGTTTTGATAATTGAAGAACAATTATTTGACAAAGACAACTCAGTGATTACTTGACCTCTCTTGCAAAGATCCAAGGTTCAAACTATGATGTACCTTGAAGAGGATAGGATGGATGCTAGTGGTTGAGTGTTTGTGAATTGGATGTACCTAGAAGGGGATAGGATGGATGGTAGTGGTTGAGTGTTTGTCAATTGGATGTACGTAGAAGAGGATAGGATGGATGGTAGTGGTTGAGTGTTTGTCAATTGGCTGTCCCAATCCAATTGTTAAAGTCCCATTAAGCAGGTGGGAATCTCGTTGACTTTGTCAATTGATTGCCCCAATTTTATGGTAGAAGGAGGATCATTAACTTCGTCTAACCCAAATAATTAAAATTTATAATGATAGCATTCAATAATGTTACATATTCCTTTATGTATTAAAAAATAAACAAATAAACAATAAAAATAAATAAAGTCCATAAAAATCTAAATGATCAACCATTTTTCCAATAAAAATCTTTAAAAAAAAAAAAATCATAATTACTCCACAGTTTTACATGTTACATATTTATTTAACTGGATATTTTGATAGAAGATATGCTATTCTATGCTAATTCATCTTTTCATATCTACTAAGCAAATAAAACTCCATAGAAGTTCAATAGTATAATACGTAAAAATAAATATTATATGTTTTTGGGTTTGCCGTCGTTAAACGATAACCTTTTTCAATAGAGTCGAACGTTTTTACATAAAACAGACACGTTGCAGTTCTACATAAGGAAAACATTTATTTCTCATTATTTTGATGCCAGACTTCTCGACCCGCACTTTAATATAGGATATTTCGACAGAATATATATTCTTAAGGATAATATGACATAAGAGAGTTCAATAATTCACTAAACATTACGAATAGGCGTACAGACCGGCAAGGTAAACTTGTCAACTATCAGCCGGCCATGACAAATTTTTTCTTATCCTCATTATGTTGTCATTTTGCGCACTTATTTTCATTCTCCTCCTCATATACTAGTGCTTTTACTTCTGTGGCGTAGAAGAACGTTTAGCTTTGCTTTACCACGTTGCCAGACTTACGTATAGCCCCAAAAAAAAACTAATTTTGAAGAAGAATTCTCCTTCCTGGTCAATTTGTGGCACTTCAGAGACAGAAAAAGCTTAGACAATGTGGGTTGGAAGGTGTGTACAGATGCATTTTGTGTGATACCAGTGAGAATGTGGCAGTGAAAAGAATATCTCAACGATCCAAACCAGGAAGGAAAGAATGTCTCAGCAGGACGAGACACAGTCACCTTGAGTAGCTTCTGGGATGGTACCGTGAAAAGGGCAATTTGCTTCTTGTCTATGCACTCCTGCCAGTCGCAACATTGGGCAATGTTATATATAGGAACTGGATTGGAAATAAAGGTACAGCATTATATGCGACATTACCTCTGCTAATCATGATATCTGGATTCCAATTTCAATGCAAAACGAGGGAATCTTGATGTGGCAAAACTGCTCGGAGGTATTGGACGCACCAATGAAATAACATGAGGAGATTTATAACATGTTTTCACAAAATTTGGGCAATGTTATAACATTTTCAAACAAGATATTATATTATATTTTAAAATGTTTTTTCATCTTTGCTTGTTATTGTATAATTTTAAATATTTTCTCATTTTTGCTTCGTAGTGTATAATTTTAAAGGTCATGATCCCGGTTTAAATATTTATTTAAAAAAATTAATTATTTTTTTAAACATACTTATATATTAATATTTTTTATCATAATATGAATTTTTTTCTCAACAAAGATAATATACTAATTTATTTGGTTAAAACATTAATGGATTTTAATAATATGAGTAAAGTTACAGTTTAAATCTTTGTATTAAGTGGTTTTGGGTTTGACTTTGGAGGATGGTTTGAAGCAACACAACCTAATCTCCATATGTACTCTCCTTGTTTGGTGCTCTCCAAGGCATATGTATCTTCTTTAATATTCACTCCTTAAAAGCATTAATCTTTTAAGAGGATTTTGTTATAGTCTTCCCTTATACGTTTGTATGCGAGAGACAACTCATTGCATATATTGTTATTTTGTGTTATGACATCTATATTACTCCTACCTTCATTGAGTAGGTAATACAAATGATTTCTTTAACTCTAATTCACCCTACCATGGACTAATATTCTTTCCATCTCTTAATTCTAACTGTAATTACAAAAAAATCAAAGTTTCATATTACATATTTTCATTTTCGTGTCCTAGATTAATAGTTGAATGACTCATAAGCTCTCTTAAATTTGTAATTCTCCATTAAGAACTTGTGTGTTTACTCTTTATCTCTTATAAAACAAACCCATTGAAGTAATATTGGGCCTCCATTATGTAATTTGAAAATGCCACATATGATATCCCATTCCATTTTATGGGTAATCTATCTCTTGCATTTTTTTTAGGTATTAAGACTTTACATTGGCTAGCCAATATTTGAACTACTACTCACCCTATCCTATAATGCACCTTTTAACCTAGTCATTCATATGATTATGTGAAATTGGGTGTACAAATATCTACGTTACAAACCAATCCCTCTTCTAGGGTTTCCCATTATCAATCACAATCCACTACTAATAATGTTGCCAGATAAATGCCTCTTAACCCATGAGGGAGAATTAATATGGGAGGACAAATCAATGTCTCTAACATGGTTAAGCAAGGAAATGTTAGAATAAGTGAATATTCTCTTAAGTTCAACTAGGATAGACACTTGAGTTTCCACTCCTCCAGGTGTCAGGAGAAATCTTAGTGGTGTCTTCATTAGGTCTGATGAGTTGTAATCCAACGGCTCTCAATGATCAACTCTGTTATTTATACAGAGTTGATCATTGGAATAAATCAACCAATTCTCTCTTCTCTTCATCTCTTATACAATGCTTTGCATATCTATTATTGTGAAATTTTAACATGGTACCAGAGCATGATAGATATTGCTAGCATTATCTCTTAAAGGTTCTAGGATCTTGGTCATTTACTATGGATACTATTTTGGCTATATTCTTAAAATTATTTCAATAGTCATTTCTCTTTTATCCATAATCTTTTTTTCAGCAAAATCTTTATTTTTGAATATATTTTATATACATTTGTTCTAATTTATCTTTGATGGATTTCAAAATATTAAAAATACCTTCATTTGCTTCAAAATAGGTTTACCCTATTCTATGGGCTATTTTAGCCCATTTTAAAAGGAGGGTTCTTATTATTTTATTTTTCTCCCTCTCTTCGAATTATTCTTTCAACACATTTTTTTTAAATATTGGAAATCCTTTTACTTATCATAAAATTAATAGTTATTTTATTATGTAAAAGTTACTTTTAAAATATTTGGGTTGCGTAATAAGCAACACGCGTTTCATCTTAAAACATGGTGTCTCTTCTCTATTATTGTGGGAGATTTCGATCTTCGAAGATTTAGAGATCCTCTCTCCAACTGACCCTTGGTGCTCAACACTTTTGGTGCCCGCGACAGCTTGGACAATTTCTTCTACCTGGCACATTGGCACTCAAACGATCCTAATCGAATCTCCAAATATTTATTTCTCTTCTCCGACACTCTTTCAACCCGATGCTTATAAACAACTTTCCCTGTTTCTTTTTTCAAAGCAAAACATGCCTTTCAAGTTTGCTTATTTTACAACTAGAACTATTATAGATTTTGTTTTAAATATATAACAAGTTTTTTGCATAATCACCTTTCTCATAACGTGGTATTGCAGGAACGTTCTCTGGTTATTTTTTATAACGTAGTCTTGCAAGAGCATTCTCTGGTTATTTATCATGGTCTTGTAGGGGCGTTCACTATTTTTTTCTCATAACGTGGTATTGTAGGATACAATTTTGTAAATATCTGGTTATGTTTCCTAACGTAGTCTTGCAGGAGCATTCTCTAGTTATTTAACATGGTCTTGCAAAAGCATTCACTATTTTTTTCTCATAACATAGTGTTGCAGGAGCGTTCACTGGTTTTTTCTTCATAACGTGGTCTTGTAGGAGCATTCACTTGTTTTTCATAACGTGGTCTTGCAGAATCATCCCTTCCTTTTACGTATTTGCAGGATCAAGAAATGAAAGCTCAAGTTCACCTCTGCTCAGTGCCTGCATTTCATCTGCCCTCAAGGGTCTCTTCTCAAAAATTAATATTATTATTAAAAATAATAATATTAATTTAGATATTTAAATTACATAAGATACACCTAAAGGTTTATGATATCTTGTTTCTACAAATATTCTTTGATAAAACTTTGGTTTTGATAATTGAAGAACAATTATTTTGCAAAGACAACTGAGTGATTAAGACTTTGACCTCTCCTGAAAAGATCCAAGGTTCAAACTATGATGTACCTAGAAGAGGATAGGATGGATGCTAGTGGTTGAGTGTTTTTGAATTGGATGTTCCTAGAAGAGGATAGGATGGATGCTAGTGGTTGAGTGTTTGTGAATTGGATGTACTTAGAAGAGGATAGGATGGATGGTACTGGTTGAGTGTTTGTCAATTGGATGTACTTAGAAGGGGATAGGATGGATGCTAGTGGTTGAGTGTTTTTCAATTGGCTGCCATAGACTTTGTCAATTGGTTGTCCCAAGCCAATTGTTAAAGTCTCATTAAGTACGTGGGAATCTCGTTGACTTTGTCAATTTGTTGCCCCAATTTTATGGTAGAAGGAGGATCATTAACTTCGTTTGACCCAAATAATTAAAATTTATAGTGATAGCATCCAATAATGTTACATATTATTTTATGTATTAAAAAATAAACAAATAAACAATAAAAAAAATTAAGTCCATGAAAATCGATCAACCATTTTTCCAATAAAAATCTTTAAAAAAAAATCATAATTACTCCAGTCTTACATGTTACATATTTATTTAACTGGATATTTTGATAGATTCTATGCTAATTCATCTTTTCATATCTAATAAGCAAATAAAACTCCATGGAAGTTCAATAGTATAATACGTAAAAATAAATATTATATGTTTTTGGGTTTGCCGTGGTTAAACGATAACCTTTTTCAATAGAGTCGAAAGTTTTTACATAAAACAGACACGTTGCAGTTCTACATAAGAACAAACGTTTGATGTAAGGAAAACATTTATCTCTCATTATTTTGATGCCAGACTTCTCGACCCGCACTTTAATATAAATCGACACAAGGAAGCGCCAGGATATTTCAACAGAATATAGATTCTTAAGGATAAGATGACATAAGAGAGTTCAATAATTCACTAAACAATACGAATAGGCGTACAGACCGGCAAGGTAAACTTGTCAACTATCAGCCGGCCATGACAACTTTTTTCTTATCCTCAATATGTTGTCATTTTGCGCACTTATTTTCATTCTCCTCTTCATATACTAGTGCTTTTATTTCGGTGGCGTAGAAGAACGTTTAGCTTTGCTTTACCACGTTGCCAGACTTACGTATGGCCCCCCAAAAAAACTAATTTTGAAGAAGAATTCTCCTTCCTGGTCAATTTGTGGCACATCAGAGACAGAAAAAGCTTAGACAATGTGGGTTGGGAGGTGTGTACAGATGCATTTTGTGTGATACCAGTGAGAATGTGGCAGTGAAAAGAATATCTCAAAGATCCAAACCAGGAAGGAAAGAATGTCTCAGCAGGACGAGACACAATCACCTTGAGTAGCTTCTGGGATGGTACCGTGAAAAGGGCAATTTGCTTCTTCTCTGTGAACTCCTGCCAATCGCAACATTGGGCAATGTTATATATAGGAACTGGATTGGAAATAAAGGTACAGCATTATATGCGACATTACCTCCGCTCATCATGATATCTGGATTCCAATTTCAATGCAAAACGAGGGAATCTTGATGTGGCAAAACTGCTCGGAGGTATTGGACGCACCAATGAAATAACATGAGGAGATTTATAACATGTTTTCACAAAATTTGGGCAATGTTATAACATGTTCAAACAATATATTATATTATATTTTAAAATGTTTTTTCATCTTTGCTTGTTATTGTATAATTTTAAATATTTTCTCATTTTTGCTTCGTAGTGTATAATTTTAAAGGTCATGATCCCCGTTTAAACATGGTGTATTTTCTCTATTATCGTGGGAGATTTCGATCTTCGAAATTTCAGAGATCCTCTCTCCAACCGACCCTTGGTGCTCAACACTTTTGGCGCCCGCGACAGCTTGGACGATTTCTTCTACCTGGCACGTTGGCACTGGAACGATCTTAATCGTATCTTCAAATATTGATTTCTCTTCTCTGATACTCTTTCAACCCGGCGCTTATAAACAATTTTCCCTGTTTCTTTTTTCAAAGCAAAATATGCCTTTCAAGTTTACTTACTTTACAACTAGAACTATTATAGATTTTGTTTTAAATATATAACAAGTTTTTTGCAGAATCACCTTTCTCATAACGTGGTATTGCAGGAACGTTATCTGGTTATTTTTTATAACGTAGTCTTGCAATATCGTTCTCTGGTTATTTATCAAGGTCTTGTAGGGGCGTTCACTATTTTTTTCTCATAACGTGGTATTGTAGGATACAATTTTGCAAATCTCTAGTTATGTTTCCTAATGTAGTCCTGTAGGAGCATTATCTAGTTATTTAACATGGTCTTGCAAAAGCGTTCACTATTTTTTCTCATAACGTGGTATTGCAGGAGCGTTCACTGGTTTTTTCTTCATAACGTGGTCTTGCAGGAGCATTCACTTGTTTTTTATAACGTGGTCTTGTAGAATTGTCCCTTCCTTTTACGTATTTGTAGGATCAAGAAATGAAAGCTCAAGTTCACCTCTGCTTAGTACCTGCATTTCATCTGCCCTCAAGGGTCTCTTCTCGGAAATTAATATTATTATTAAAAATAATAATATTAATTTAGATATTTAAATTACATAAGATATACCTAAAGGTTTATGATATCTTGTTTCTACAAATATTCTTTAATAAAACTTTGGTTTTGATAATTGAAGAACAATTATTTGATAAAGACAACTGAGTGATTAAGACTTTGACCTCTTTTGAAAAGATCCAAGGTTCAAACTATGATGTACCTAGAAGAGGATAAGATGGATGCTAGTGGTTGAGTGTTTGTGAATTGGATGTACCTAGAAGAGGATAGGATGGATGCTAGTGGTTGAGTGTTTGTGAATTGGATGTATCTAGAAAGGGATAGGATGGATGGTAGTGGTTGAGTGTTTGTGAATTGGATGTATTTAGAAGGGGATAGGATGGATGGTAGTGGTTGAGTGTTTGTCAGTTGGCTGGCATAGACTTTATCAATTGGCTGTCCCAATCCAATTGGTAAAGTCTCATTAAGTAGGTGGGAATCTCGTTGACTTTGTCAATTGGTTGCCCCAATTTTATGGTAGAAGGAGGGTCATTAACTTCTTCCAACCCAAATAATTAAAATTTATAATGATAGCATCCAATAATGTTACATATTCCTTTATGCATTAAAAAATAAACAAATAAACAATAAAAATAAATTAAGTCCATGAAAATCTAAACGATCAACCATTTTTCCAATAAAAATCTTTAAAAAAAAAAAATCATGATTACTCCACAGTCTTACATGTTACATATTTATTTAATTGGATATTTTGATAGATTCTATGCTAATTCATCTTTTCATATCTAATAAGCAAATAAAACTCCATAGAAGTTCAATAGTATAATACGTAAAAATAAATATTATATGTTTTTGGGTTTGCCGTCGTTAAACGATAACCTTTTTCAATAGAGTCGAACGTTTTTATATAAAACAGACACGTTGCAGTTCTACATGAGAACAAACGAAAACATTTATTTCTCATTATTTTGATGCCAGACTTCTCGACCCGCACTTTAATATAAATCGACACAAGGAAGGAAGCGCCAGGATATTTCGACAGAATATAGATTCTTAAGGATAATATGACATAAGAGAGATCAATAATTCACTAAACAATACGAATAGGCGTACAGACCGGCAAGGTAAACTTGTCAACTGTCAGCCGGCCATGACAACTTTTTTCTTAACCTCATTATGTTGTCATTTTGCGCACTTATTTCATTCTCCTACTCATATAATTCATTAAACAATACGAATAGGCGTACAGACCGGCAAGGTAAACTTGTCAACTATCAGCCGGCCATGACAACTTTTTTCTTATCCTCATTATGTTGTCATTTTGCGCACTTATTTTTATTCTTCTCCTCATATACTAGTGCTTTTATTTCTGTGGCGTAGAAGAACGTTTAGCTTTGCTTTACCACGTTGCCAGACTTACGTATAGCCCCCCAAAAAAACTAATTTTGAAGAAGAATTCTCTTCCTGGTCAATTTGTGGCACTTCAGAGACAGAAAAAGCTTAGACAATGTGGGTTGGGAGGTGTGTACAGATGCATTTTGTGTGATACCAGTGAGAATGTGGCAGTGAAAAGAATATCTCAAATATCCAAACCAGGAAGGAAAGAATGTCTCAGCAGGACGAGACACAATCACCTTGAGTAGCTTCTGGGATGGTACCGTGAAAAGGGCAATTTGCTTCTTGTCTATGCACTCCTGCCAGTCGCAACATTGGGCAATGTTATATATAGGAACTGGATTGGAAATAAAGGTACAGCATTATATGCGACATTACCTCTGCTAATCATGATATCTGGATTCCAATTTCAATGCAAAACGAGGGAATCTTGATGTGGCAAAACTGCTCGGAGGTATTGGACGCACCAATGAAATAACATGAGGAGATTTATAACATGTTTTCACAAAATTTGGGCAATGTTATAACATGTTCAAACAAGATATTATATTATATTTTAAAATGTTTTTTCATCTTTGCTTGTTATTGTATAATTTTAAATATTTTCTCATTTTTGCTTCGTAGTGTATAATTTTAAAGGTCATGATCCCCGTTTAAATATTTATTTAAAAAAATTAATTATTTTTTTAAACATACTTATATATTAATATTTTTCATCATAATATGAATTTTTTCCTAAAAAAATAATATACTAATTTATTTGGTTAAAACATTAATGGATTTTAATAATATGAGTAAAGTTACACTTTAAATCTTTGTATTAAGTGGTTTTATGAAAGACTTTGGGTTTGACTTTAGAGGATGGTTTGAAGCAACACAACCTAATCTCCAAATGCACTCTCCTTGTTTGGTGCTCTCCAAGGCATATGTATCTTCTTTAATATTCACTCCTTAAAAGCATTAGTCTTTTAAGAGGATTTTGTTATACATATGCGAGAGACAACTCATTGCATTTATTGTTATTTTGTCTTATGACATCTATATTACTCCTACCTTCATTGAGTAGGTAATACAAATGATTTTTTTTAACTCTAATTCACCTTACCATGGATTAATCTCCTTCCCATCTCTTACTTCTAACTGTAATAACAAAAAATCACAGTTTCATATTACATATTTTCATTCTCGTGTCCTAAATTAATAGTTGAATGACTCATTAGCTCTCTTAAATTTGTAATTCCCCATTAAGAACTTGTGTCTACTCTTTATCTCTTATAAAACAAACCCATTGAAGTAGTATTGGGCGTCCATTATGTAGTTTGAAAATGCCACATATGATATCCCATTCTATTTTATGGGTAATCTATCTCTTGCATTTTTTTTAGGTATTAAGACTTTACATTGGTTAGCCAATATTTGAACTACTACTCACCCTATCCTATAATGCACCTTTTAACCTAGTCATTCATATGATTATGTGAAATTGGGTGTACAAAGATCTACGTTACAAACCAATCCCTCTTCTAGGGTTTCCTATTATAAATCACAATCCACTACTAATAATGTTGCTAGATAAATGCCTCTTAACCCATGAGGGAGGAAGAACATGGGAGGAAAAATCAATGTCTCTACCATGGTTAAGCAAGAAAATGTTAGAATAAGTGAATATTGTCTTGAGTTCCACTAGGATAGACACTTGAGTTTCCACTCCTCCATGTGCCAGGAGAAATCTCAGTGGTGTCTTCATCAGGTCTGATGAGTTATAATCCAACGACTCTCAATGATCAACTCTGTTATTTATACAGAGTTGATCATTGGAATAAATCAATCAATTCTCTCTTCTCTTCATCTCTTGTGTAATGCTTTGCATATCTATTAGTGTGAAATTTTAACATGGTACCAGAGCATGATAGATTTTGCTAGCATTATCTCTTAAAGGTTCTAGGATCTTGGTCATTTACTTTGGATAATTTTTTGGCTATATTCTTAAAATTATTTTAGTAGTCATTTCTCTTTTATCCATAATATTTTTTCAGCAAAATCTTTATTTTTGAATATATTTTATATACATTTGTTCTAATTTGTCTTTGAGGGATTTCAAAATATTAAAAATATCTTCATTTGCTTCAAAATAGGTTTACCTTGTTCTATGGGCTATTTTAGCCCATTTTAAAAGGAGGGTTCTTATTATTTTATTTTTCTCCCTCTCTTCAAATTATTCTTTCTAAAAGCATGAGGATACGAAAACAAAAAAATAAAATGCCAAGTACGATGCGTGTAAAACCAAACTTAACGCTAAAAGCCTATGTATTGAAAAATGCATGAAAGGAAAGAATATAGACGAATCGACAGAAGATAAAAGCAATATGGAAGTCGGACCTCTTTATTGATATGCTTTTAAAGTCGTGTTACAATACGTATCCTTCCCTTTTAGGGGATAGGAGCGTTAAGTATGTTGCTTGTCACATCCATGGATAGCAATCCTTCTTTCACGTGCCCACATGTAAGATGGACGGACCAAAACATCGTCGTCGCTTGTGTATATGAGTGTTGACACCTTACTGCTCCTTTGATGTCGAAGACCTACATTCAAGGAAACAAAAAATATCAGTAGCACCTACAGATAAAATAGAACATGCGTTTCCCAAGGCCTACTGTTAGTGTATGCATGAAAATATTAAACCGATAACCAAATAACATCAGAATGACCTAGAAATTTGATAGAAGCATGAATATGTTACCAGGAGGGCATTGCAAGTGCAAAAGTCAAGAAATTTCTCACATATTTGTATTCGCTCCGGGGTGGGACGAATAAACCTAAAACAAATTGTTACAAAGCACCCTCTTCAATGTCCTATCCAGGAAGCTCCAAATGACCTAAAAAGTTGGGGTTAGCTAATTGGGGGTGTTTTGGGATGACCCAAATGGCCATATTTCTCCAATTTTGCCTCTGTCACCCATATTTTGATGATGCCATCTACATGTTAGTAAAAGCAGGAAATAATAAAAGCATGACCAAAACTTGTCAGAATGAAGTGAAATTTAAACTATAGCCTATTTGAATAACCTAGAATAAGATGCAAAATAAAAATTAGGTAAATCTACCACATATTTCTAATCACTCCAAAGTGGGATGTTTAGAACTGCGACAGCTTGGGGGGCACCCGGGGGCAAGACGCCCACCGTTTGGGACTTTATTTCGGCACCAATCCACTTGGGATGGATCCAAAACCTCTTATGGGGTGTTTTTAGAAAATTTTGTGGGATATTATGGCAAAATGTTCAGGTTTGGACTTCGTATTTGCGCTTCCAATAATCACTCAATAACCTCCCTCCAAAAGAGAGATCAAGGATGTGAAATGCACAAATCAAAAAGGTGTGTGTATAGATGTAAAATGGTAGAACTTCATTGCTCAAAATGCTCTCTCTCTTCTCTTTTTTTTTGGGTGAGAAGTCTCACCAATTTATAGACCTAGGGTCTCTCTGTTTGAATGCGCATGCGAGGGCGCCACTTGAGTTGCATGTCCTATTTTGGGAAAAATATTATTCCTTGATTTAGAGTCTCCTTGCATGAGGCCTCCAAAATTAAATACATGCATGAATGAAGTCTATCTCCTTGATTTGAAGTCGTTTCCTCACAATTGCATGTCCTGGAGTTGCAGTTAACTGGCGAACTTGTTGAGGTTTGACTTTTTGCTAGTCAAAACTTCTATTCATCTCACCCTGGGGTGAATGCTGATAATCATCCCTGGGTGGGACGAATACCAGTTTGTAATCATCCCAGGGTGGTACGAGTAGAGAGCAAAGTGCCAAAAAGGTGTCACTTTGACGTCTGACCTTCCAAACTACTGTGGGAGTGGTTAGGACCACTTTTTAACCTTTGGGGGCTGCATTGGGGGCTGTGTGTGTCAATGCGATCAACGTTTGTCGTCACATAATCGAATTGGTGTTTTTTTGGTGTCTACAGATGCCTCTTTTTGGGAAGCGTTGTGCAAGACACAATGTTGAGCAAAAATAGATAACCAAAGCACTAATTATTAGGGTTTCTCGGTAACCTAACCAACTCTTGATGCCCCAAGTATGGAAAGGGCATGCATTCTTGAATCCTTGCTTCTAACGAGCTAAGGAGCTTAATTCAAGTGTTAACCTTTTTCGGTGAGGTGTTACTTGATCTTGGACATTGTTTAGTCATGAATAGGCAAAGGGCACAACCTTTTGTTTGTGGGAACCTTGAGTTCATGATTCACAAATGCCAAGTGTTTGATTAGCTTGTGATTATTGCTTGTTTGCTACCCCAAGCAAGGGTGTGATTGTATTTGTCAATGATCCTTTGAATGCGTGTCATTTCCTTGATTGGGTGTGTTTTTTTATTGGTGACTAAGTGTGACTACCCCCTCAAGCGACGAATCGATGAGGGAATGATCGACATGAGAAAAGTGACGAGTCGCTTGACCTAAGATAACTGTTGTAAGGGTGCCTTTAGTTGTTTTCCATTGAATGCTTAAGTAGTTTCCAAACATTCTGACCTATTTTTGGTGGGTTTCAACCCATTTTGTGATGCATTTTGGAGTTGAAATTGTCAAAAATTTGTCCTCCTGTGGAGCGGTCCGGCTATGGTAGCCTTCTTAGGGAGTAGGATAGTGAAAATTTGTGATCCCAACATATATTTTGGATGCCAAGAATTTTAGGCGCAAAGGCGCCTTCGTTCGGCAATGTTATTGCTATTTTTGGTTGGGTTTTGACCCTTTTTGTGACGTCGTTTGGGGATGAAATTCTCGAAAATTCGTCCTCCCCTAGATCGGTCCGGATATGGTAGCCTTCTTATGTAGTAGGATTGTGAGGATTTATGACCCCAATGTCTATTTTGGATGCCAAGAATGTCAGGCGCAAAAGCGCCTTCGTTCGGTAATGTTATTGCTATTTTTGGTTGGGTTGTGACCCTTTTTGCGATGCCATTTTGGAGCTAAAATTGTCAAAAATTCGTTCTCCTATGGAGCGGTCCGGCTATGGTAGCTTTCTTAGGGAGTAGGATAGTGAAAACTTATGACCCCAACGTCTGTTTTGCATGCCAAGAATCGTAGGCGCAAAGGTGGACCCTTATTTGTCAATTTGTTTGCTATTTGTTTTGCATGTTTCTAATTATATGATGTATGCATATGGAATGAATGAAATTATTTGTTGATAATTTGTCGATAGCACCATAGACTGTATAGGATTTGCTGGCTTTCTGTACTTAGGTGATGGCTTTGTGGAATGAATTTGCATGTGATAATTTTGTTTTTGTATTTTGTGTATGATGTGATGGGGATGGATGTAATGAAATGTACCAGATGTTTTAAAAATGTAGTTAAGATTTTCTGAGATTCAGATATTTTAACTAACTAGCCAAGACTATACATTTAGCTTGCAAAACTTTTTGAACAAGGTATAAATCAGACTTGAGTTTGACCAAGTGATTTCACATCCTTGTGTGTGCAATTGAGTTCGTTTATGTGGTTTTTTTTAGGATACCGCCAGTGCCAGATAGGCTGTCAACCAAACCTATACTGAGGATCACCTAACTAGCTCCACTAACTTCGTTGTTATATTTAGTCATATTAATCCATGGGATAATCTAAGGTACCATAAGCTAGCTCATCCACATGCAAACATTGGTCTTCTCACATGCACAACTAATGTGATAGACATATCATCATGTGTTTAGGATACCGCCATTGCCAGGTAGGTTGTCCACCAAACCCATAATGAGGATTACCTAGATGGTTGTTCGAATGCTGAGAATTCCAGGGATTCAAGTTCAGGATTTTTGTATTTGCTCAACATGTTAGGATACTTGCTCGTATACATAGTGATGAAAATCATTGTTTATTTTTCTTTTTGTGTTTTTCTTTTTGAGCAAGGATTTTGAATAGTGGTGATAACCACTGTTATTTGATTTTGGATTTTGAGCCTCGTAAGGTTGAGCTTGTAGGTTTGTGGCTTATGAATGTCCTTGATCCTTTTAGGCCTTGGGGATGACTACCCATCCTATTCAGGGATGTGTAGTACAAATCCTTACGACTTTGGGAACCAAAGGGGATTATGAAGTTTGGGCATTGATATTTTAGGCCTTGGGGATGACTACCCATCCTTGTCATGGGCGTGTAGTACGAATCCTTATGACTTTGGAGACCAAATATGTTTGGAGATGTTTGTGATGACGATTTTTTGGGAATTTGATTTTGAATGGTCATTGATCCTGTTAGGTCTTGGGGATGACTACCCATCCTTGGCAGGGACGTGTAGTACGAATCCTTACAACCTTGGGGACCAACGGTGTTTTGGGTATATTATTGATAGTGGTGAAAACCATTGTTGATTATGGGGAATGGATGGGGAAGAGCTTGTCCTTTTGTCAATTCTCAGCACTCTTGAACCATTCACACAGGGGGATGAACGGTCTAATCTTTCACCTATGGTACCCTAGACTACTTTGTAGTTGTCATATTACGTTCACACAACTTGGGAATTATTGTATGTGTTTTAACTTGTGTAGGGATGTTACATAACAAGGCACGACCCAAGTAAAATTGTCCCTTGTAAAATCCATTTAACTTTGGATAGTTTTTGGCTAGATATTTAAAGATAGCTGAATGACGAAAACCCTACATACATTAGGATACAACTGACTATGCTAGAAATGGGGAGGGTGTTATTCTGGATGTATGCGTTTATAAAATGGATTTGATGTGGAAAGTGATGGAATTGCCGAGCAATTATAGTCTATGGTGCTTTTGACTTGTATGACCTAGCAAATATGCAATGTATGGATGCGATGCCTAATGCAACCTATATTTTTGTATTTTGATTTTTACGAATATGCATGGAATGGAGATGCAATTTTTTTGTTATTTTTGATGATTTTATTATTTTTGGTTGTTTTTGGAATATTTATTTTGACCAAGAGGTTATGGTAACCCTTGGATATTTTGGTGTGTCCAAAGGGTTTATGGATACCTTTGGGGCATTTTTGGGTTTGACCAAGCGATTGTGGGAATCCTTGGAGCTTTTGGTTTGACCAAAGGGTTTATGGACACCTTTGGGGTATTTTTGGATTGACCAAGCTATTGTGGGAATCCTTGGAGCTTTTGGTTCGACCAAAGGGTTTATGGACACCTTTGGGGCATTTTGGGATTGACCAAGCGATTGTGGGAATCCTTAGAGCTTTTGGTTTGACCAAAGGGTTTATGGATACCTTTGGGGCATTTTTGGGGTTTGACCAAGTGATTGTGGGAATCCTTGGAGTTTTGGCTTGACCAAAGGGTTTATAGATACCTTTGGGGCATTTTGGGTTGACCAAGCGATTATGGGAATCCTTGGAGATTTTGGCTTGACCAAAGGGTTTATAGATACCTTTGGGACATTTTGGGTTGACCAAGCGATTGTGGGAATCCTTGGAGATTTTGGTTGGACTATGGCTCTCTAAATGTGGAATGGCCTCAAATGACTGATGTTCAAGGGTTCTAGCTCCTTGATTCCTTCAAAAGAGGCGAGCCGATATGTTCCAGGTCCTATTTTACTGTCAATCACATAAGGACCTAACTAGTTTGCCATGAACTTGTCCCTTATATGGGACGACAAATTAGAATTTTGTTGGTTCTCTTTTAAGACCAAGTCACCAACATGAAAGTCCCTTAGGTGAACCTTCATGTTGTATGCTTTCTTAAGTCGCTCTTGATAGATACACAAATGCTTGAGAGCATTGATGCGTCATTTGTCAAGCAACGTAAGTTGGTCTAACCGGGCCTGCTACACAATGTCATCATCGATGAACTCTTGCATTGAAATGTGCAGGGAAGGAATTCCCAACTCGAGAGGCATGACAGCCTTGGAGCCATACACCAGTAAAAATGGAGTAACCCTAGTGGGTGTCCGAATGCTAGTGTGATATGCCCATAGGGCAAGCGGGATTTGAATGTGCCAATCCTTATGACTATCTATGACGATATTTTTGAGGATGGCGACTAGCGTTTTCTTTGATGCCTATGCTTGCCCATTTGCTTGCAGATAATAGGGTGTTGAAAAACTATGCTGAATTTTGTACTTCGTTGTCAAAGCACGCACATTTTTATTCTTGAATGGTGTCCCATTATCCAAGATGATCTTGGATGGAATACCAAAATGACATATGATGTTATGCAAAATAAACTCCACAATGTAGGATCCAGTCGTAGAGGTTAGCGGAATTGCTTCCACCCACTTGGTGAAGTAATCCGTGGCCATTATGATGAACGTGTGATGACCCGACGACGCAGGGGAGACATTTCTATTTAGATCAAAGCCCCACTATGAAAAATGCCAAGCCGATTGGATCGACTACAAGGCCTGAGAAGGTACGTGTGTCAAATTGGCATGGTGTTGACACTTCACGCACTTCTTTACATATGCACAAAAATCTCGCTCTAAAGATGGCCAATAATAGCCCATGTAGAGAATGCACTTTACGATGGCCATACCGTTGAAGTGGCCATCGCATGTACCATCATGGGCTTGGGTGATGGCCCAAGCGGACTCTTTCTGGTCCAAGAAATGGAGGAGGATTCCTTCATAGCTTCGATGATACAAAATGTCTCCTAACAAGACATGTTTTGCCGCTTTCTATTTAAATGATATTTTTGTGGCTTGTGTCAATCCAAGTGGGAGGTTACCTAGCTTGAGGTAATCCCTTATGGGTGTGTACCAATCCTGTTGATCAGAAACCTTGATGGTATGAACGGCCAATCCCTCTTGAAGTTCATCCCTAGAAAAAGTTGAGCGGGAAATAACTTGTAAAAATAGCATTGTGTTGCTATTAAGAGGGGTCAAGGAGAACAAGGACCCCTAGTTGGCCTGAGTCAAACAATCTTGGATTCGAGAGAACCTATCTTGAGATGGTTCAATCTGGATCAAGTGGATTCCTGGCATTAGTTTAGAGCTTCCACGCTCCATCGTGGATTGCGATAATGTCTTGACCTGAATCATTGTCATCGCACCAGAAGGGTCTTACAGGATTAGTGACCCCAAGGAGGCCATAGTATTCTCAAAATGATTTGATTATCAAGGGAGTGCCTTGATGTCATACCATTCAAGTTGTGCCAGGAATTTGTCCACAAGGGCTTTGTAGGCCTGCATAATTGGGCATTTACATTAGAATACCCCCTTTACTTGATTGACAATTAACAGTGAATCACCAAAGATGTTTAAATGTTTGATGTTCATGGTGACTATTGTTTGAAGACCTATGAGCAAGGCTTCGTATTCTAAATTTTTTTTTGTGCATGGGAAGTGTAATTTAAATGATAGAGGCATTGGAGCCCCTTGCCGTGTGAAGAATACAATTCCTGTGCCACCTCGTTGCTCACATTTTGAACCATCAAAGAATAGGGTCATGTCGGCCTGTGACTCAAGCTCATTAGAATCTGGCAATTTGGAAACATGGAAGACCCCATCATATGGTAGTTCTACGGTTAGAGGCTGATCGTCTTCAAGAGGAGCCTCTACTAGTTGATCGATGATGACTTGACCTTTTATGGATTTTTGTCCAATGAATTCTATGTCAAACTTTGTCAACAACATGATCCATTTCATTGTGTGGCTACTATGATAAGTATGACTCATCATGTATCACAATGGATTCTCCTTAGACACAACATACGTCTTGTTGCTTAGCATGTAATGGTGTAACTTTTTGGTAGAAAACACCACTGCCAAGCAGAGCTTCTCGACGTATGCATAGTTAAGTTCATAACTGACCAGGATGTGGCTAAGATAGTAAGTAGCCTATTCTTTGTGCAATTCATTTTTCTAGGATAGCATAGCGCCCAGTGCCACCTCAGTAGCTGATATGTATAAGTAGAACGACACTCCTAGTCTAGGTGGTGCCAATACTGGTGGTGAAGCCAAGTATTGTTTAATATCGTTAAAGCCTGACTAGCACTCGTCATCCCAGTGAAATGCTACCCCCTTATGCAATAATTTATTCATGGGTTGGCACTTGTTAGATAGCTACGCTATGAAGTGCTTGGTCGACATGACCTTTCCCTGTAGGCTTCTGAGTTGCTTGATGGTAGTTGGGGGAAGCATTTCAAGGATTGCCTTGATTTTGTGTGGGTCCACCTTGATTCCTCATTTGGAGACTATGAAACCCAAGAGCTTTCCAAATGTGACACCAAATATGCACTTCTTGGGGTTTATTCTGACTTTATTTTCAATGAGGCGATCGAGGATCTTGCTTAAGTCATCGAGATGATCTAGGAGCAAAAGATATTTTTCCAACAAATCATCCATGTAATCATCCAAAGTTTTGTGCATGTGATCATGGAAGATGTACGTCATGGCATGTTGGTAGGTGACGCCAACATTTTTAAGGCCAAAGGGCATGACCTTATAACAAAATGTCCTCTAAGGCATTGTGAACGCTATTTTTAGTTGGTCCTCAGGGTTGATACGAATTTGATTGTATCCTGAGAAACCATCCATGAGGGAAAGCATTTCATGGCCTGTTGTAGCATCTACCAATGCATCAATGCTCAGCAAGGGAAAATCATCCTTAGGACTCGCTTTGTTTAGATCTCAAAAATCGGTGCATATGCAAATCCTCCCATCGGGATTTTTGACGGGCACCATGTTAGACAACCATGGTGGGTAATCCATGCAGATGATAAACTGTGCATCCAATAGCTTTTGTAATTTGTCTTTGACCATTAAGGCCACTATTGGGTGCATCTCGCATAGTTTTTGCTTTACTAGCTTGATTGTTGGATCAAGCATTAGATAATGCGTGACTAGCTGCGGGTCTAGTCCTGAGATGTCTTTGTATGACCATGCAAAAACCTCCTTCTTCTCTTTGAGAAGGGTAATGTAGTCAGCTTGCTCTTCGGGGGACAGAATTGCCCATAGCTTGATGATTTGCAAATTCATTGTATCTGAGCCGATGTCTACGTCAGTCGTCTCCTCGATCGACATGTAGGATCCGTCCTCCAACTGGTGTGGATTTGGGATCAAGTGGATATCATTTTCTAAATTTATATCATCGTTCGAAATGTCGGGTTTCTCTTCAGCATGGAAGACATCCTGAGTTTGTCTTGGGGTGAAATGGAACATCCCACCGCAAGGCCAGTACTTTGATGGGGATGGCGGTGTGTCAGCACGATCCTAGTCTATAGCATCTAGGTCTAAATGCAATGATTGTGATGGGTCGGATGGATTATGGATGGGGGTGGTTAAATCAATGGAGATCATGTTGATGAAGTGATTTTGGTCTCCATTATCGCAGGTGTGGTGACTCTGACATCTGGGATGTTCCTTGTTCTCCGGATCTGGCTCTGGAGGTATTGGCATGAATGGATTGGCCCTATGTGCAGATAAGAGGACAGGATCTTCCCTAGGCACTGATGGTGCTATAGGGTCTCCAGGCAGAAAATGTTCTCTGTATACCTAGAGTGGCGGGTGTAGTAATTGATATAACTGTGCTTGGTTTATGTGCCACCTATGCCTTGGCCCTATGTGTAGTTGTTCAAACATGTCATCTATGTCCAAGGGATATTGTTGTTGTTGCATATGATTGGGATAGGCCATCTCAATTTCATCTTCATAATCACTGTCAGAGATCCAAAGGCCTTCGTTGGTTCCAATAGCGGTTTGCAGCATATGAGGCTCATATTGCTTGAGCAAATTAATGTGGTCCCATCGGGGTTGTTCCGCTCTTTGCGGGGGGACCTGATTCTCTTGAGGTGGCATATGTCCAATTGGAGCATCCAAAGGGAACATTGTCAGGAAGCTCTCCTGATAATCATCCATGGGATGCACTTGTGAATGATTGCTATCAGACTCGAAAGGATCCCAGGGTGCTACCTCGTATTCTAACTCATCTTTCGAAGACCCTTCTTGGTCTTGTCTATATCCCTCTTGTAGGTGAGGCCTCGAACTTTCTCCCTTTGCAACCAAAGGGAAAGGGTTGTTAAGGTCAACAAGGTTGTTTGTTTGTAATGGGAGATAATCCCCCAATGTATAAGTTGTGTTAGGATTGGCATATGGATCTGATGCCAACCCCTCCTTGTTGCCTATCCCTAGGCCTTGCATGTTCTCTACCAATATGCCCAAGGGCAAGGGGTGGTTAAACCCTATTGAATTGTCATAAGGCATTTGATATCTCGATTGGCAAAGAACACACACTCCTTGCTCATACCTGCCTAACCCATATCCATGCCAATTGCATTGGCCAAGATATCTCAATGCAAAGTTTGGGTTGGAAAAATAGTTGACGTCCTCAGCAAAGGGCTCTTCATCTTCGTCTTCATGCATGTAAGGTTCAATGTCATTATCCAAGCCCCCATAAACAAATTTCATCTGATTGGGTGGGTAGCCTAGAGGAACCACAGAGCCGATGGGGAGTCGAGGTCTCCCAATGTCCTGCATGGACTCAAGTGCGGGTGTTGCTACAATGTTTTGTACTAAATACTCCCCCAGGCCCATGCTGGCCATTATCAACGGTGATTGTTGGCTGTTGATGGGGAGTGAATGGGAGTTCTTCCTGAGTCCACTCCATGTAGGGTGAACTATGTGTCTCGACTTCCATTCTGCTAGGAATCTCCTCGGTAGATATGGTTGAGACTAGGAGTGGTTCCTCTTATAGGGGTTTCTTTCCCTTGTCCTTTGGTGTGGCCACCGTAGGTGGCATCATTTTTGAAGGACCAGATGAGGAAGATGGACCCAAATGGGGATTTGATGGACTTGTCAACGGGGATGCCTATAGAATCGGACCCTATTTAGATGGATTCAACTAAAAATCCAAATGTGTGTATGGAAGGGTCGATTGCGGCATGAATTGCACCATATTGCAGTACTTGAATGGATCTAAGTCTACCAGGACTACATGCACCTGTCCTTCAAATGTATACTTTAGGCACTGATGAGCTATCGAAGGGACACACTTCATGTCCCTAATCCAAGGCTGGCCCAACAAGATATTATAGGCCATCTCACCTTCCAATATGTGGCACAATGTATGAATAGTCTTTTATCCCACTTGGATGGGTAGGACAATTGTGCCAACCGTCGAGCATATCACATCATTGAATGCTCGAAGAGTATAGGTGGAGGCCACAATGTGAGATGTCGGCAACTTCAGATGTTTCAATGGTACTGTTGTAATGATATTACTGGATGATCTAGTGTCCACCAACACCCTTTTATATGAAATCCTGTTGACCCGCGCAATGACATGCAGGGGTGGATCCGCCACATCACCAGTCATCGATTTCAATTCTTCTTCTCTAAAGGTGATCACTTGTTTTGTACAATATTTTACATGTCCCACAAAAGTTGTTGAAATATTTTGCTTTGTGGGGCTATAGCTCGATGGCTTTTAATATCTCCATTAGAGCCTCTCGATGGGGTGTTGATTGTTGAATGAGCTCGTATATGGAGATCCTAGCCGACGTGGTCCTTAGACTTTGGATAAGTCTAGTATGAATCATGGCCACTGGTCTAGGTTGGGGAGGTTGTGTAGGGTGTTGTTGAGGTTGTGACATCGATGGAACTTCTCTTGTGGCTACCACGAGGGTCGCTCCTGGGTACCTCTTGTTCCTAGTCACTATGCTTATCATCCCTACATGCCCCTGCATGGGGCAATTCTTCTGCACCTCATTGACTTGAAGGGGCTTTGCCTGCACATCATGTGTAGGAAGGGGGTCTCGAAAGACTCCCATCTGTTGGTTTTTTAGCACTACGGGGTTGTCCACCGCCAATGTCTTGTTGTCGATTAGGTCTTGCACCAAGCCTTTAAACTTACAACATGCATTAAGGTCATGTCCCTTCCGTCTATGGAACCTACAGTACAAGTCCTCCCTGTACCCCTTAGGCTTTGGTGCATTGGGGTCTATGGTTTGAATTTTTTGCAGGTTGATCAAGTTCACTGCTGACAAGCGATCAAGCAAGGAGTCTCTGGACTCTGTGTAAGGTCTGAATTGTCGCCTAGGGTGACACTGTTGATTTTTTTCTTGCCTCTGATTTTCTCTATCATAATTGTTAGGAGGCACTGCCTGATATTTAGCCTTTTGGGGCTATGTTGCAGGATTAGGGACGTTTATAGCAACCTAATTAACCGTAGCAGGTTTCTATTGCGTGGTCCCTATTTTGGTGTTCTTAGTCCATTCTCTCTTCTTAGGCTTGGCAATTTTTCCATCCTGTATATTGATCTCCTCAATGATTCTGGCTTACGCTAGAGCTTCCTCTAAAGTGGTATATTACTACAGCTAGAATAGCATGGAGATTGATATCAAATAGCTCTTTGAGAACATTTGGGTGAGGTCAGACATAGGAGGGAGGTAGGGCAGCTTTGAAAGCAACATCCTCCACCGGTTCCCATATGCCACCATGGTTTCTTCCTCATACTACCTGATGCTAGCTAGGTTGCTTAATGATTCCTTTTTCTTGGTGTTGAAGGTGAAGCATTTGAGGAACACGTCCACTAGCTGATCCAAGTTACTGATGCTATGTTTTGGCAACTGAGTGAACCAATTCGAGGCGGGGCCTATGAATGTGTTTATAAATGTTCTTAGTAAAAAAGCATCATTGTCCTAAATGCCAAAGCATTGGCTTAGGAATCTAGTCACATGCTCTTGGGCATCCTCCTCCCCTCTAAAGAGTGCCAAATGGGGTAGTTTAAAGTGTTCATGGTATGGAGGTGTCGACACTAACGGATGCACAGGATGACTATGGATTTGGCGTAAAGTGGGCTTTTGGGGCCTAGAAGTCTTGGTCTCCATAGACTCTAAGCACTCTAGCAGTGCTTTATATGCATCGAAAGATTTAATTTCTTACTCCTTAGTTTTCTCCCATTGTGGGTTACGGGGAACTTGAGGCCTATGGAGGGGTGGCTGAATAGCACCCCCTCTGCCTTGGTAGGGTGTTTTAGCCCGCTCTTCTTCATGTTCATACTCCTCATAGGCTTCTTGAGGAGTGCCTAGGTGAGACCTATACACATGGGTGGGTGCCCATCATTGTTTCTAGGAGTGGCCTCCCACTCAGGTCTAGGGGTTCTCGGAGGTAGCACTTGGTAAGTTCACAGGGACCTGTCTCGCACCCAAAGGTTATGCCTCTCATACATTTCTACTTTACATGCATGAGGGGTTGGGACCTTCTCAGGCACATTTTTCAGGAGCAATTCGACTATTTGACGTTGAATGCGCTCTTTGTTAAGGCGATACAGATGCTCTAACTATTGTTGATCTTGCCTAAGCTGTGTGATTTGCGCTTGGCGGGTGGCATGTCTAGAAAATTCTAAGTCAATTTGTTTCACCGTCTCGTTTTTAGGAAGCCTAGATGCCTCTCCTACATGTCTATCTTGGTCATGGTGATCTAAGACCCCTATGGGTTGCTTTCCTCTATCGAGGTTAGCGGCATTCACCCGAGGCCCTGGCCTCAATGGGTGATCCTGATACATAGCAGGTGCGGAGGTGCATCACTCCCACACTGTGTACTACTCTTGAGGAATGTGGTGGTCTTCCTCATACTCCCTTTCATATGTGTGCAGGGTGTAGGGAGAATTGGCTTGCCCTGCCTGGAGAGCCTTGTGCTCTAGATTTTGTCTAGTGTTTCTAACAATAATAAGGGATAAATGAGGGATGACAAAATCATGTGGCCCCTCCTTGTGGACCCTATTTTGCTCTAGCGTTTCCTCAATAGGCCACTCATAACGAGCATCCAAGGGAGGCCTCCTGTCTATGTTGAGTGCCACATGTAGGTTCTCCTCTTGAGAGGATCTATGCTGAGTGGGAGTGCCCCTCAAAGAGGTGCATCTATAGTCATGTTCTGTAATGGCATGATGTGGACTATATTTTATGTCAGGCCACCAAGGTAGGATGACCAAGTCCTCAAGACTATATTGGAGGTGACTTGTCCCCCTTTGTGCACTCTCTATAGCTCCTGCCCGTGATTGGGCTTGGCTACGAGTGTACACCATGGTGATGTTTACCTAAAGATGCGTAGATTTTTATTTTATTTTTATGATTTTTATGCTACACTAAGCAGACAGTATCACACACACAAAGCAATGATTATCTCGTTTAAATATTAAAAGTGTGCCCTAAAATCTGGTTTAGTGTGTTTTGATTTTTATGTTTTGAAAGCTTTTGTAAAGAACATTTAAATGCAATATGATGGCTCTTATGACTCCAAAAAATGGTCACCCCTTTGATATACTAGTGCCAGGATGATATACCAACCTCTCTATATACCCGCCCTTATGTGAGGGAAACTATTGGTACGTGAGAGCAGATGGTACGTGGAACATAGGTGGTACGGAAGGGGAATCGCTCTGTTTATGACACCTACCATAGAAGACTTATCCTCATGCACTGGGAATCACCCTAGCTACACTTTGTCAGCTTTTTTTAGGATTTACATCTAAAAATAGTTGTGATTAGGGTTATTGATGCAATATCTCAAGCCAAGGTGGTGATGAAATCCACCGTTGGTCTTGCTCAAGGGTTGGGGTTTTACGACCAACTCCTTTTTTTTTTAAATTACCACGTGGTGTGTGGGGTTATTTTTAAGTTAAATAAATGAATGAAACAAGCATTAAAACTCTCCTATGCAATAAAATAACTAGAGAACCGAAAACAAAAAGCAGAAAATGACAGAAGGTGTTTTAGGACCCCTACCTCTTCTCTGCCCAAATCGGATGTCTCTGAATTTCTGCTCTAAAATTGCATAGAGAGCTATTCATCTCGGGGTGAAATTAATAATAGATCTGTATTCGTTATAGGGTAGGACGAAGTCCTATTCATCCCTGGGTAAGATGAATTCCAGCTCTATACTCGTCACAGACTGAAACGAACAATAGTCCAGCGTTCGAAAACATGGTACCTGCAAGAAAAACAAGCAACTTCTGATTATAATTTTAATCTTAAAATCAAGGTACAGAGGTCCCATCGTGATCACCACTGAAAGCATGAGGATACGAAAACAAAAAAGGAAAATGCCAAGTATGATGCGTGTAAAACCAAACTTAACGCTAAAAGCCTATGTATTGAAAAATGCATGAAAGGAAAGAACATAGACGAATCGACACAAGATAAAAGCAATATGGAATTAAAACCTATTTATTGATATGCTTTTAAATTCATGTTACAATACGTCTCCTTCCATTTTAGGGGATAGGAGCATTAAGTATGTTTCTTGTCACATCCATGGATAGAAATCCTTCTTCCGCATGCCCACATGTAATATGGGTGGACCAAAACGTCACCACTGCATGTGTATATGAGTGTTTACACCTTAATAATCCTCTAATTTTGAATACCTACATTCAAGGAAATAGAAAAGATCAGTAGCACCTGCAGATAGAATAGAACATGCGTTTCCCAAGGCCTACTGTTAGTGTATGCATGAAAATATTAAACCGATAACCAAATGACATAAAAATGACATGGAAATTTTATAGAAGCATGAATATGTTACCAGGAGGGCATTGCAAGTGGAACAGTCAAGAAATTCCTCACAAATTTGTATTCGCTCTGGGGTGGGACGAATAAACCTACAACAAATTGTTAGAAAGCACCCTCTTCAATGTCTTGTCTAGGAAGCTCCAAATGACCTACAAAGTTGGGGTTAGATAATTGGGGGTGTTTTGGGACAACCCAGATGGTTAGATTTCTCCAATTTGGCCTCTGTCACCCAAATTTTGATGATGCCATCTATAGGTTAGTAAAAGCGAGAAATAATAAAAGCATGACCAAAACTTGTCAAAATGAAGTGAAATTTAAACTACAGCCTATTTGAATAACCTAGAATAAGATGCAAAATAAAAATTAGGGAAATTGGCCACAAATTTCTAATCACTTTGGGGTGGGGTGTTTAGAACTGCGACAGCTTGGGGGGTGCATGGGGGCAGGACGCCCACCGTTTGGGACTTTGTTTCAGCACCAATCCACTTGGGATGGGTCCAAAACCTCTTATGGGGTGTTGTCAGCAAATTTTGTGGGATATTGTGGCCAAATGTTTGGGTTTGGGCTCTGAATTTGCGCTTCCAATAATCACCCAATAACCTCCATCCAAAAGAGAGATCAAGGATGTGAAAGACACAAATCAAAAAGGTGTGTGTATGGATGTAAAATAGCAGCACTTCATTGCTTAAAATGCTCTCTCTCTTTTTTTTTTTTTTGGTGAAAAGTCTCACCAATTTATAGACCTAGGGTCTCTCTATTTGAATGCACATGCGAGGGCGCCACTTGAGTTGCATGTCCTATTTTGGGAAAAATATTATTCTTTTATTTAGAGTCTCCTTGCATGAGGTCTCCAAAATTAAATACATGCATAACTGAAGTCTTTATCCTTTATTTGAAGTCGTTCCTCGCAATTGCATGTCTTGGAGTTGCAGTTAACTGGTAGACTTGTCGAGGTTTGACTTTTTTCCAGTCAAACCTTCTATTTGTCTCACCCTGGGGTGAATGCTGATAATCGTCCCTGGGTGGGACGAATACCATTTTGTAATCATCCCAGGGTGGGACGAGTAGAGAGCAAAGTTCCAAAAAGGTGCCAAATTGACCTCTAACCTTCCAAACTATTGTGGTAGTGGTTAGGAAAATTGTTTAACCTCTGGGGGCTACCCTGGGGGCTGTGTGTGTCCATGCAATTAACATTTGTCATCACATAATCGGATTGGTGTTGTTTTTGTGTCCACTTTCAACACATTTTTTTTTAATATTGAAAATCCTTTTACTTATCATAAAAGTAATAGTTATTTTATTATGTAAAAGTTCCATTTAAAATATTTGGGTTGCATAATAAGCAACACACGTTTCATCTTAAAACATGGTGTCTTTTCTCTATTATCGTGGTAGATTTCGATCTTTGAATATTCAGAGATCCTCTCTCCAGCTGACTCTTGGTGCTTAACACTTTTGGCACCCGCAACAGCTTGGACGATTTCTTCTACTTGGCATGTTGGTGCTCGAATGATCCTATTCAAATATTGATTTCTCTTCTCTGACACTCTTTCAACCCAGTGCTTATAAACAATTTTCTCTGTTTCTTTTTTCAAAGAAAAATATGCCTTTCAAGTTTACTTATTTTACAACTAGAACTATTATAGATTTTTTTTTAAATATATAACAAGTTTTTTGCAGAATCACCTTTCTCATAACGTGGTATTATAGGAACGTTCTCTGGTTATTTTTTATAACGTAGTCTTGCAAGATCATTCTCTGGTTATTTATCAATGTCTTGTAGGGGCGTTCACTATATTTTTCTCATAACGTGGTATTGTAGGATACAATTTTGCAAATATCTGGTTATGTTTCCTAACATATTCTTGCAGGAGCATTCTCTAGTTATTTAACATGGTCTTGCAAAAGCGTTCACTATTTTTTCTCATAAATTAGTATTGTAGGAGCGTTCACTAGTTTTTTCTTCATAACGCAGTCTTGCAGGAGCATTCACTTGTTTTTCATAACGTGATCTTTCAGAATCATCCCTTACTTTTACGTATTTGTAGGATTAAGAAATGAAAGGTCAAGTTCACCTCTGCTCAGTGCCTGCATTTCATCTGCCCTCAAGGGTCTCTTCTCAGAACATAGGGTCTTTGCACCTCCATCCAGACGTCAAAGCTTCTCTCCTTTCGATTGCAGATAGTCAAGTTCTCGAAACCTCCATTTTGCATGTGATGACTTCTCTCCTTTCGTTAATTGAAAGGTGCTGCCCCTTCCGTTTCTAAATTATATTTTTTTTGCAAGCCTTCAAAAGGAACGTCTATGTAGTTTTTTTAAACTCGTTCTCTTCTCTCGTGGCTTGTGTATAATTTCTTTATTTTCCCTATATTTTATTTTTATTTAGGTTATTTTTCTTTCCTTCATTTCGAAGGACATCATTTGTCTCCAAGCCTTTCGTGAGACAAAATTGTAACCTTTTTCTAATAAAAGTTTTTTTTTTTTTTGGGGGGGGTTAAGTGCATATTTTTGCAATCTATTGATCCATCACTTTAAATGGGGGTGTGCTTTCTTTTGTCTTTCTTCATCTATGCTTTGACTTTCTTTCAAGTAAATTTATAAGGTTATAATTGTTTATTTAACTTTAATATTTCATAGAGGAGAAACTAATTATTAAGAATATTTAACATTGCATTTATTTTTTTGGGGCATATTTTTAAAATTTTATTTACTTTTTTTTTCTCTATCTTAATCTATGCTATAAAGTTATATTTCTTTAAATATCACTTTAATATTTCTTAGATAGATATTTAATATATTTAAAATTAAATTCAAAATTTTAATAAGGCCCATCTTTAAAATATATTGCATTTTCTCTTTCATGTCTATCTTCATCTATGTTGTTAAAAATAAAGTTATAATTATTCAGATAAAATTATTTATTCCACATATAAGTAATTCACATTTCATAAAAGCATCATTTTTAAACTATTTAAAAAGAGAAGTGTAATAGTCTCATTTTATAATATTTTTTAAAAAATAAAAATGCTTTACATTATTTAAGAAACAATTCCTTCTTAAATTTTATAAATAAAAAATCTACCTTTTTTCCCTCAAAATATATTTTGCCTACATTCCATTTATCATTACCACTAAAAACTTATAGTCTCCCTCACGTAAGGGCAAGTTTTTGGAGGCACTTGGTATAAAGTCCTAGCAGGTATTTTTTCATTCATCAGTTTCTTTGGATATCTCTCAAATTATAGTTTCCCTCTCGTAAGGGCGGGTTTTTGAGAAAAACCAATTAAACTAGTTAATCCCCTGCATTTCAAACCAAAACCCTTCAAAATTCTTTACTCTACATCTCGTTTCCCTCAAGTAAGGGCGAGTATTGTGAAGATAAAAAAGGATTTGGCAATCTAAAGCAAACAATATTAAGACCTCATTATAATTATAGTTTCCCTCTCGTAAGGGCGGTTATATTGAGTTTTCTAAATATTGAAAAGCTTCATTACTTTTCCTTATAAATATTGAAATTCTAAGGGGGGATATTGGTAAATTAAAACTTCAATATTTCTCATGTTAAAATTATGAATTAAATTGAGCCTCTCACCTCTTATAATTTTCACACTTGGAAACCTAAAATTTTAAACCTTCTCTCAAAAAGGTCTTACTCATTTATTAGAAGAAAATCAACCAGAATTTGATAAAGAATATGAAATATTTATTCATAGAGGAAAAATGCACGAAACTATGGGTATTATTAGATCTAATGTTCATGAAATTTTGTGGTTTCATATTACAAATTGTAAAACTCCTCATGAAATTTGGGAGAAACTAAATACCTTGTTTGGGAAAGTAGATTAGATGAGATCAATGCAACTAGAAGCCAAACTAACTTCCTTGTCCCCTGAAGATTTTAGTAGTATTGTTGACTTCTTCACTAAGTTCAAAGAAGTACTCACTCAATACAAAGGCAGTGGGCAGACCAATACTGAAGAAGAATACATTTATCTAATCCTTTCTAAGCTAAATGGTGTTTTTCAAATTTTTGCTACCACCTTCATATCTACTAAATATGCTCTTGGTGCAACCTTTAAAATACCCTCTTTAGAAGAATTTTGTGATAGATTAACTAGGGAAGAAACCAAACTTGCTAGATATGATATCTCTTTTTATTCCTCTTCTTCAAAAGCCTTAGTAGCCTCCACCTATTCTAAATAAAATTTCAAAAGAAGGAAAAGACTCCCATAACCTGTACTCACTATAAAAAGAATGGCCACTCTGCAAACAAATACTAGAAAATATTATAGCAACTAGAGGCATCCATGAAGGATCAAAAGATAGAAAATAAGAAGCAAATAGGAAAATCCCTTAATGTTCAAGGAAAAACCTCCAATTCTTCCTCTAATTATTGGGTCCTAGATTCTGTAGCTACTCATCATATGACTACTTCAAATAAGTCTTTCTCTTCTATATCCTCTAGCTCTACTTGTAGCATAGAAGTGGGTGACTCTTCCTTCATACCTGTCAAAGGAAAAGGGGATATAACCATTGATGGTGGCTCCATAAATGATGTTCTCTATGTTCTTGACATTTCCACCAATCTCTTATTCGTCTATCATATTTGTACTTCTGGAAATGGGAAAAATTTTCTCTTCTCTCCAACAGGAGTTGAGATAAGAGATTTTCAAGATCCCCATTCTCTTATGGCCAAAGGAAATATTGATCATAACTCTTGTCTTTTTCACTTCAAATGTTTTCAAAATCTAGAAGGAGCCTTCTGTTTTGTGGCTCATGGTGATCTTGAAATTCAAATATGGTATGAAATTTTTGGTCATCTTAGTTACAACTAACTAAAGGATTTGAGAACCCATGATATGGTTATAGGATTACCCCAAGTCTCTTCTAGTGATGGAGTTTATCCTGGATGTGCTCTTGGAAAGCAACATCAAAATCCTTTCCACCCAAGTAGTTCTCCAAAAACCTCATCCCCTCTAGATTTAATCCTTAGTGACTTAATGACCTTTCCTGAACCATATTTCAAAGGAGAAAAGTATATGTTATAACCTTTATTGATGATTTTTATAGAATATCATGGGTCTACTTCTTAAAATATAAGAGTGATGTTCTATCCCATTTTAAAGTTTTTAAAGCCTTGATTGAAAATTAGGCATCTTGCAAAATAAAGAAGATTCGCACTGATAATGGGGAAATACTATAGTAATGAGTTTTCCAAATTTTTATTTAGTCATGCCATCATTCATTAAAATTCTGTATCCCATAATCCTCAAAAAAATGGTATTACAGAAAGGAAAAATCAGACATTAAAAGAGATGGCTAATTGTATGCTCCATTCAAGAGATCTTCCTAATTTTTTTTGGGCAGAAGCTATTAAATGTGCAAATTATATTCAAAAGTGTACACCTCATAAAGCTCTTGACCATTTAACTCCCGAAGAATCTTGGTCTGGATTAAAACTAGATTTTTCCTACTTCAATATTTTTGGGTGTACTACTTGGGCTTATATCCCAAAGAAGAAAGTAATGATTTTGATAAGGAAAGCAAAAATCTCATATTTATCAGTTATTGTGAATAATTGAAAGCATACAAGCTTCTTGATCCATTAACTCATGAAGTTTTATTTCATAGGAATGTCCAATTTGATGAAACATTCCCTCAAAAATATCCTTAAAAGCCCTCTTCCTCCATTGAGCCTTCTCCTATAGTAGAACCTCAAGAATATGAAGAGCCAACTATTGAAGTTAACTTGGTCATTGATAATCAAAGTGAAGAACCTATAACTCCATCTCAATGTCTTTCAACTCCTTCAACTCCTTCGTCTATGCCAAAATGGACCTACACCATTGTTAAATAAGCTACTTCTTACATCCAAAATCTTCCTTCAACTAGATCCTCCAACCCCATAGGAACTTGTCTTGTATGTCAATCTATTTTATGTGATCCTCAATCCTTAAAAGAAGTCTCGGGTATTAAGGAATGTGATGATGCCATGGAAAATGAATATTCTTCCTTAATCAAAAACAAGACTTGGAATTTAGTTTCTTTACCTAAAGGAAGGAAATTAGTTCATTGTAAATGGATCTTAAAAACCAAATATGGGTCTAATGGAAAAATAGATAAACATAAGGCTCACCTTGTAGCTAAAGGTTTTTCTCAAATAGAAGGTATTTATTATGCAGAAACCTTTGCTCCAGTTGCTAAATTGGATTATGTTAGACTAGTTCTTGCTCTAGCTACTTCCCATAAGTGGCCAATATATCAAATGGATGTAAAAAGTGCTTTCCTACATGGATATTTAAAGGAAGAGATATTCATGGAACAACCCATTGGTTCCACTCAAGACTCCTCTCTTGTTTTTAGGCTTAAAAATTCTTTCTATGGCCTCAAAAAATCCCCTAGAGCTTGGTATGAAAATATGGACTGCTTCCTTCTTTCAATAGTTTTTTCTCATTGTGACTCTGATAACATAGTTTACATTTGGAGCAATAAAGGTAAAATAACCATTCTTGTTCTATATATTTATGATCTTCTTCTCACTTGTAGTGACTTCACTCACATTCAGACTACAAAAGACTCCCTCTTTGAAAATTTTGAAATGGCTGATCTAGGTCTAGCTCATTACTTCCTTGGGATTCAAATAGGTCAAACAAATGTAGGAATTACCTTGTGTCAACAAAAGTACACCCTAGATCTCCTTCAAAAGTTTAAAATGTCAGATTGTAAACCTTCTCCTACCCCTTTTTAATCTAGCATCCATCTCAGTACTTCTTGCTCATCCTCTCTTTCTGATGCAACACTATACCGTCAGCTTGTAGGAAGTTTGTTATACCTTACACATACTCGTCCAGATATCTCCTATGCTGTTGGGATCATATATATATTCTCTCATAAACCTCATTTTAGTCATTGGCAAGCAGCTAAAAGGATTCTTCATTATTTGTAGGGCACTCCGCACTTTGGGCTCATCTATAAGGGAGAATCCATGGATATCACTGACTATACATTTTTAGATTGGGAAGGATTAGTAGAAGATAGATGTTAAACCTTTGGCTATGCTTTTTTCCTTGGTTCTTCACCAATAGCCTGATTATGCAAGAAACAACAAGCAGTAACATTATCTTATATAGAGGCAAAATACAGAGGAGCAGTTTTAGCAAGTCAAGAAGCTCTTTGGCTTCATCAAATTCTAAAAGAATTTGGTTTCTTCCATAAAGATCCTATAACTCTTTTGTGTGACAATCAGAGCATAATTCATATTGCACGCAATCCAGTTGAGCATCAGCGCACCAAACACATTGATATACACATGCACTTCATCAAGAAACATATTCAGAATGGGGATATACACTTGGACTATATTTTGACTGAGAATCAAATTGTAGACATCTTCACCAAGTTATTTCCTTCTCTGCGTTACCTTCAGTTGCGAGAAAAACTTGGAGTATTACAACTACATTGACACAAAGGTATTCTACCTCTTATTATATTGTAAATGAGTACCTCATCAGGCCTTATTGTTGGGACTCATCATTATTTTGTATAAGAGGACAATCTTCACCATACGAAGACAAGACTCTTTCATACTTTTAATTTTTTCATTTATGGATTTTCCCACTGGGTTTTTACCATCACTTCAAAAAGAAGAGGTGATAGTTGTTTTTTCCCCACAAGGGTTTTTTATACCAACTATCTATATTGTATATGAGTACCTAATCAGGCCTTGTTGTCGAAACTCATTTGTAAAAATCTCCCCTAGTATCACTTAAGGGGGGTGTTAGAATAAGTGAATATTCTCTTAAGCTCCACTAGGATAGATACTTGAGTTTCCACTCCATGTGTTAGGAGAACTCTCAGTGGTGTCTTCATCATGTCTAATGAGTTTTTGTAATACAACGACTCTCAATGATCAACTCTCCTATTTATATAGAGTTTATCCTTGGAATAAATCAATAATTTCTCTCTTATCTTCATCTCTTGTGTAATGCTTTGCATATCTATTATTGCAAAATTTTAACAAGAAATACAACTAAGTCATATGGAAAAGTGGGTATACTCCTTTCTATATCACTTTTAGTTGATTTTAATTCACTTATAGAAGAGTTATCTAAGAAAATTATTTTTATTTCATGACATTCCTCTTGAGTTGCATATGTGGATTAATTCAACTAAGAAAGTGGGTTGGGGTTGTTTGGTTGCTACTATTAGAGGTATAGGTAAAGGGTACATCTTTATCATTTTATTTAACTCTTTTCATGCTTAATTTCTACTTCAATATGAAAAATGGATAATTTATGGATAAATTTATTATCTACAAACTTAGACACTATATTTTCAATTTAATTTCCATTATGCATCATCATTTATGGAGTGAGTTTATCTTTCTCAATTTGATAATTTGACTATTATTGGATGTAATTTTCACCCAACTATGTAAATTATTATAGGTAATTAATGATAAGAATAAAGTCTCTCATTATAGCCCTCTAGATAAAAATTGATGTCTCTAGATCTCTTCCAATAGCCCTTAACCTTATAAGTGTTAGTAAATTATATCAAAATTACATGCAAGCAAAAAATAAAATAACATAGAAAATACAATAACACAAATATTTTATGTGGAAACTTGCAATATGCAAGAAAAACCATGAGGCAATGGAAACTTTGTAATTTTATTTATTTTAGAAAAAATTACATTCACATTAAATGTGTACATGCAAGAGGTCGCCCCTCTTTTATAGATAAAAAAAAGAAGACTCTAAAAAACTTTTCATTTCCTCTCACAAAGTAAGACTTCGAAAATTGTTTGTTTCATCTTATAGAGTTACCTGTATAGATCTAGACATCTAGTGGCTACCTTTCTAGAGCTAGATGTCTACCAACTACCCATTTGGAGCTACACATCTAGTAGGTTACCTATCGTAAGCTAGATTTCTAGAAGCTACACGTCTAGAGCTAGATGTCTGGTAGGTTACCTATATGAAGCTAGATGTTTGGTAGGTTACTTTTCTGGAGCTAGACATCTGGTATCCACCTATTTGGAGGTATATATTTGGTAGGTTATCCATATAGAGCTAGACATCTGGTAGCTACACGTATAAAGCTAGAAATCTAGTAGGTTACCCATTTGGAGCTATATATTTTGTAGGTTACCCATCTAGAGCTAGACATTTGGTAGCTACACGTTTAGAGATAGATGTCTTATAGGTAACCTATTTGGAGCTATATGTATAGTAGGTTATCCATCTAGAGTTATATGTATGAAAGCTACACTTCTAGAGCTAGACATCTGTCAAGTTCCCCATATAGAGCTAGACATTTTGAAGATGTGAGTTAGACATCTGGTAGGTTACCCATTGGGAGCTAGATGTATGGAAGATACATTTCTAGAGCTAGATATTTGGCAAGTTACTCATCTATAGCTAGATTTCTGGAAACTACACATTTGGATAGTGACTTGACCTCCTAACATTCTCCCACTTGAAGTCAGTATACAAGAATTATTTTCCTATGCTTTTCATCCAATGTCAATTGCCTAATGTTGTCCTTATTACATTTTTAGCAAGCCCAAAAAAGTTTTGTACCATTCAATATTCTCTATCTTGATTGTATTTGTAAGCAAATCTACAGGATTCACTTTAATATCAATTGTTTGCAATAGGATCCTACCTTCTACCACATTTCTTATAAAATGGTACTTAATATCAATGTGTTTCATGCAATCATGGAATTTTGGGTTCTTTATTAGTTGAATATCACTTTGACTATCACAATGCAATGTTACTTTTACCTGCATTATCTAGAAGTCACCCACTATTTTTTCTATCCAAATTGCCTCTTTGCTAGCATAAGTCACTACAATATATTCTACTTCAGTGGTTAATCAAGTTGCTATAGATTGCAACTTATAAGTCTAACTCATAACTCCACCAACAAGAGTGAAAGTATACCATGTAGTGTACTTTCTCACATATCTATCTCCACCATAATCAAAATCCACAAAACCTATAACTTGCAAATTTTTTGACATGTAGTAAATAGTAGCATCTGAAGTGCCACAATATCTAAATATCCACTTCAATGCATTCCAATGCTCCTTACTAAGATTTTCCATGTACCAAATGACTACTCCCACTAATTGGAAAATATTTTATTTGGTGCTCACCATAGCATACATGAGATTTCCTATTGCTAATGAATACCATACACAAGACATGCTTTTCTTCTCTACTTCTATACTAGGATTTGTTTAGAATAAAATTTGAAGTGTGAATGAAGTGGGGTACTAACTAGTTTTGCATTTTGCATATTGAAACATTGCAAAATATATTCTATATGTGACTTGTGAATTAACCAAATATTTCTTCCTATTCTATCCCTATGTATCTTCATCCCTAAAATTTGGCTTGCTCCTTTTAAATCCTTCATTTCAAATGTCCTAGCCAATTGAGCCTTAATAATAATTTTCTTCATGTTGGGGCCTGCAACCAACATATTATCAACATACAATGACAAAATAATAAAACTACCATCATCAAACCTCTTAAAGTATGCATAATGGTCAGCTTCACTTCTACTAAAACCTTGGCTCTTCATGAAGGTATCAAATTTTTTGTACCACATCCTTGGTGCCTGTTTCAACCCATATAGATATTTCTTGAGTCTACAAACCAAATGTTCTTTACCTCTTTCTTCATAGCCATCAAGTTGATCCATACAAATATCCTCCTTGAGATCACCATGCAAGAAAGTAATTTTTGCATCAAGTTGCTCCAGTTCTAAATCATGTACTTCTACAAGTGCAAGTAATACTCTAAAAGTAGTCATCTTATTAATTGGAGAGAAAATTTCATTAAATTCTATGCCTGAATTTTGCACATAATATTTTACCACCAAGCAATATTTATAGCATTCCAACAACCCATTGTTGTTTTTATTTCATTTGTACATCCACTTGTTTCCAATAACCTTTCTTCTAGGTGGGAGATCCACAAATTCCCACATTTTATTCTTGTGAAGTACCTCTATTTCCTCCTCCATGGATTTCCTCCATTTTTTTGCAGTCTCGGACTCTCTAGCTTCATGAAATGAACTAGGCTCACTGTCATCTATTAACAAAGCATAAGAAGATTGAAAAACAATAGAATACCCTTTCAAATACTTTTTTGGACATGTATATCTTCTAACCCAATGATCTATTGGTTGTGGCTCTTGGTCATATGATTGTTATGGTTGATCTACTTGATATTTTGCATGTTGATCAAAAAATTTAGCATGCTGATTTTCATATTCATCTGCATTCATACTTACTTCAACTGGTACAAAATTAGGTGTTTGTTGTACCTCTTTTCTTTGCATGGATTTTTCATCAAAAATAACATCCTTGCTATTAAGTACCTTATGGGCAGTAGAATCGCACAATCTATACCCCTTCACTATATCTTCATAGTTGAGAAAAATACATTTGCTTGAATTTGGGTCAAGTTTAGGTATTTTTTATTTAGGCACATGGGCAAATGCATCACAACCAAAGGTACACAAATGAGAGTAATAAACTAGATTACAACACCAAACCTCCTTCAAAATTTGTCCATCCAACACAGTTGTAGGTGACATGTTAATAAGGTAAACAACTGTATCAATAGCCTCTACCTAGAACCTTTTATCCAACATGGATGTGTTGAGCATGCTTTTTGCATTCCATTATTATGCAATTCATCCTCTTACCACACCATTTTAATATGGAGTATATGGTATAGTCTTTTGGTGCTTAATTTATTTCTACATAATTATTTTATCAAATTCCTTGGAGCAATATTCACCCCCATTATCTAACGTAAGACATAAAATAGGCTTACCAAAATTTTCTCTCTCATGGTTTGAAATATTTAAATTTTTTCAAAGCTTCAAACATCTTCTTCAAAAAATAAATCAACACTCTCCTAGAATAATCATATATAAAAGTAAAAAAAAAGATAGCACCATTTAAGAATTTAGTGGAGACTGGTCCAAATATATCAGAATAAGTTACGAAACATCCAAACTCTTACCAGGGCTTGCAGTAAATTGAACCCTATTTAGTTTACCAAAAATACAATTCTCACATAGGTCTAAATTACAAGACTTAATCCAAGAAAGCATACCTCGGTCATGCATAATTTTTAGATATTTTTAACTCATATGTCTTAGGTGTTGATGTCATAACATTATTACATCCTAAATAGAATTTGTTGCTTCTACATGGTTTATCACCGTATAAATGATATAGGGTCCCATAAGATTCTTCTTTTTCTACTATAAATAATTCTTTGGTAATTTAATAGTAGTTATTACCAAAAGTGATAGAATACCCTTGCTTATCCATCATCTTGATTAAGAGTAAATTATTTTGCAAATCAGGTATATATCACATAACATCCTTTCTATACCATCATCCAACCTAATCCTTATGTTCCCTATTCGCATAATTTCTAAGGGATGATCATCACCTAAGTAGACCATCCCACAATAGTATGTCTGATATTTGTTAAACTAGTCTCTGTGAGGAGACATGTGGAAAGATGCACCCAAGTCCAAAACCTAGGTATATAAAATAGATCTACCATTGCTAATATAGAAATCTTCATATGTTGCCATCTCTCTTAAATCTACTATACTGGTCTCACTTGATGGTTGAATTTACCTTTCACCATTATTTTCCTTTTTTAATTACCAATAGTTATTTTTTGAGTGCCCTGGCTTCCCACAATGCCATAACTTCCCTTTCAGTTTGTATTCTTTAGACTTATATGTGGACTATAATCTACCTTTTTTACTCCTCTCAAAATATTGACATTTCAAAGATAGGGCTTCATTGGTTGAGGGTTCCAAAGCTATTTTTTGCCTCAAATATTCTACCAATAAAGCAACTACCACATCATTAAATTTTAGAGCTCCTAATGATGCATTATTGATGTTCATAACCATATGATCCTAGGTATATAGGAGGGAACAAAGTAGGATGATAGTTTTGTCCTCATACTCCATATTCATATTAACTAAAATCATTTTACTGATAAGGGTATTAAACTCATTCAAATTATCTTCCACAAATGAACCCTCCTTCATCCTCAGGCTATAAAGTTATTTTTTTTAGAAAAATATTATATGTTGTTGATTTTGTTTCATACAACTTTTCAATCTTCTGTCAGAGGGCTTCCATGGTATTTTATTCAACAACATTGATGAACCTTAATAAATCAAATTAATTAAATGAAATAAAATTACAACCTTATATAGCTTAAGAAAAGCTATTAACTGCTACAAAAAAAAAGCTAACTATGGAGTGAGAAACTAGGGAGAGAAAAGAATTTGAAAATGAATTATTGTCTACTAGCATCCACCTCCTTTTCATCAACCCCTTACTATCAACCTCTTGTCGACATAACCAAGTTGAATGCACAAGAAGGTTAAATACTAACATTCTCCCCCTTAAAGTTGATAGTGTTGACAAGAAAGTCTCTCAGCTTTATATATTGAGCTTTAGCAATGTATTTGGTGAATATTTCTGCCATGTTGTCCAAAGTGCTACAATGTTTAAGCTTAACTACTTGGTTCTCCACCATGTCTCAAATGAAGTGATACTTCACATCAAATTGTTTTGATCTACTATGGTGGATGGGATATATACCAATTGAATGGCACTCATGTTGTCACAGTACAATCTGGTAGGACCACTTTATCGTTCTCCAATCTCTTCAAAGACTTTTCTCAACCATAGAGGTTGAGTACTAGCATATGTTATTCTATATACTCAGTCTCAATAGATGACAATGCTACAACAGTCTACTTTTTTAAAATCCATGTAATTAGTCCTGACCCAATACTAAAATAGTTTCTTGAAGTAGATTTTCTATCATCTATATTGCTATCCCAATCACTATCACTAAATCCAACTAACTTTACATATTTACATTTGTGATAATGGATTCCAAAATCCAATGTACCCTTTACATATCTCAAAATTCTCTTAGTTGCTTGAAAATGAAGTTCGGATGGATCAACCATAAACCTTGAAACAAGAGAAACAACATACTGAATATCAAGTCTTGTTTTGGTGAGAAACATCAGACTCCTAACCAAGCTCCTGTAAGTGGTCATGTCAACCTTCGGTGCTCCATCATATTTTCTCAATTGTATCCCATGAACCATTGGAGTTGCAACTGATTTGCATTGCTCCATGGAAAATTTCGTAATCATATCTTGAGCATATTTTTGTTGACATATGAAGATCCCTCTATATTTTTTATGAACTTCAATTCCTAGGAAGTAAAGCATTAAGCCTAGATATTTCATCTCAAATTATTTCATCATGGAGTTTTTGAAATCCTTATTCATCTTATCATTACTACCCATAAATATGAGATCATCCACATATAAAAAAACTATGAGAATGTATTTACCTTGCTTTACTTAGTAGAGAGTAGGTTCACTTTTGCTCCGAGTGAATCCATACTCCTTAAAGTAGCCATCAATACGAGAGTACCATGCTCTTGGTTCTTGCTTGAGGCCATATAGTGCTTTTTTTAGTTTGTAAAAAATGTTCTCCTTACCTTGTTCTTTAAAACCTTGAGGTTGTTGGACATAAACCTCTTCATTCAAGTACCCATTAATAAAGGTACTCTTTACATCCATGTGCTGAATTTTCCACCCTTTGTGGGCAGCTAAGGAAAGTATTGATCTGATAGTTTCCTATATGGCAACAGGAGAAAAGGTCTCCTCATAATCAATGCCATAATTTTGAGTGAATCCTTTTGCTAAAATTCTTGCCTTGTGTCTTTCAATGCTTCCATCAGCATGTAATTTGGTCTTGTAGACCCATTTGCATCCAACACATTTTTTACCCTTACAAAGCTTCACTAGCTCCCAAGTATCATTCTTTTTTATAGAGGTGATTTCCTCTTCCATGGATTTCTACCATACATCATGAGTGCATTATTTCTCATAGCTAGATGGCTCTAGCTGTGCACTAGTCATTAAAGCATAATTAACTATATCTCCCTTAGGATCATTGGAATCATCATCACCATACATATGCAGATTTTCAAGTTTTTTTAAAACTGCATTCATTTCACTAGATTGACTTCTAGTGTATATTTTTTGGAAATTATTATCCAAAATTTGGTAAGATGGATGATACTGAAGTGTTATTTTACCTCTTTATGGAGAATCAATATCCATTGGTGAAGAACTTACTAATATTTGTGGAGAAGGACTTGGAGTAGCATCTGGTGTACTCATACTTGGGCTTGGAGGACTTCCTTTGATGTTTTTTGGTTGTACTTTTTGCACTTGAGAGGTACTTGCATCATGAGATCCATCATCAAAAAAAAGTTTTTGATGACCCCATTCTCCCCCTTCATCAAAAATTACATCCCTAGAAAGAACAATTTTATGTTTTTTGGGATTATAGAGTCTATATGCTTTGGTAGACTCACAATATCCAACAAAAATACATGCTTGAATCTTGGGGTCAAGTTTATTTCTTTGCTCATAAGGAATGTGAGCATATGCAAGAGAACCAAAAATCTTAAAGTGTTTTACATTTGGCTTTTTGTCATTACATCCTTCATAAGGAGTGATCCCATCTAGACTAGAAGTAGGACTCCTATTTAAAATGTAAACACTAGTTCTTACAACATCATCCCAATACATATTACTGAGATGCTTAGTTTGAAGCATCAATCTTGCCATTTCTACTATGGTGCGGTTATTTCTTTCTGTTACACCATTCTGTTGTGGAGTATAGGCAGTGGTGAATGGCATTTTTATCCCACATTTTTTACAATATTTTAGAAATGCATTTGAGGAATACTCTCCTCCTCTATTTGTCCTTAGGTATTTAACAATGAACTCACTTTTTTTCTCTACATTATTTTTGAAATATATGAAGCAATAAAAAGCTTAATCTTTGGTTTTCAAGAAATAGATCCAACACATCCTAGAGAAATCATCTATAAAAGTGAGAACGTAAGAATTATTACCTATGCTTTTTGCTTGCATTGGACCACAAATTTTTGAATGCACTAATTGGAGTGGATGACTGGCCCTCCATGCTTGTCCTTTTGGTAATTGGATCTTGAATGCTTTCCCAAAGCACATCCTTCATAGACCTCCTTGTGTTCATCAATTTTGGTAATTCCACATACCATAACTTGAGAAGTTAACAATTTCAAGCTTGCAGAATTTAGGTGACCATATATCAAGTGCCAAAGCACACTTGGATTTGCTATAGCAACACTAGAAAGTTGAGCACCCCCTGGTTCCATAAACTTAATGGGAAACAACCTATTATTTTCCATAGGTACTTGTGTAATGACTCTATTACAATTGTTCTTATCAAAAATTACACATTTGCCTTCATCAAAAACAAGTCTATAATTTTTCTCCATCATTTGTCCAACACTAAGAAAATTATATTAGAGTTTGGGGGTGTAATAGATGTCTTTTACCTTTTTGGTGCCTTCTTTTGTTGGAACCTCCATGGCTCCAATGCCTTCAACTTGCAAAGCTTTGTCATTTCCCAACTTGATTCTTGATTTGTACATGGAATCCATTGTAGCAAAGAGCTTTTTCTTTCCAATCATGTGATTGGAACAACCAGTATCCAAAATCCAAGTGTCATTTAAATTTTGATCTGATTTTCCATAAGAAGGAAATAGATTTGAAGTTCCTTATTATTCACCATAGTTGCTATATTGACATCTTCCATCTTGATATATCTTGGACCAACAATCTCGAGTAAAATGACCAGGCTTGCCACAATTGAAACAAGCTTTCTTTTTTTTGTCACCTCCTCTTCCTTGATTGTCATTTCAACCTTTATTTCCACCTTTGCCTTGATTGCTACCTCTACTTTGATTGCCACATCTACTTGGATTTCCTCCTCTTGAGCTGCTTCTTCCTCTACCTCTTCTTTATCCTCTGCCTTATCCTATTCCTACACCCTCATTGGATGAGAAAGCTTTATCATCACCTCCATATCTTGTTGAAGTAGACCCTTATAATCTCTCTTCATCAGACATCAATGAATCGATTAGTGCATCAAAAGTTAGAGTGGAAAGGTCTTTAGATTCTTCAATGATGATAGCAATGTGGTTCCATTTATGAAGTGTTCTCAACACTTTCTTCACAACTACTTCAGGTTTGATTTCTTCACCAAGAGTTTCCATATTATTAACAACTTCTTTGACTCTTATACAGCAGTATCCAACTTCCTTATTTTTCATTCATTTTGAGATTCTCAAAATATCGTTTCAGGGTTTGAATCCTTACTTGCTTCACCTGATCACTTCCTTGGAAACCTTATTTCAAGGCTTTCCATGCATTTTGGGAAGTTAAACAAAAGGTAATTCTCAAAAATATGCTCTTCACAAATGCTTCTTGGAGATGATAGAGAGTAGAGGAATTGCTCTTTTGGGTATCTTTCTTTGTCTTCTTATCGACTGCACTTAAAGTGGTCCAATCTAAAGGTTCTGTGTAACCTTATTTGACTATATCCCATAGTCCCTTGCCTATGAGTAAGGTCCTCATCCTTATGGACAAATACTCAATCAAACCCATTAAATTTTGGAATGGGTAGATTATTATTGGATGCCATAGCTTTTGGAAATAAACTAAAAACACACTTTTTTTATTTCTCAATTACAATCAAAACACTATGCTTTTCAAAGGAAAAATTATATATTTAAATCAAATCTAACTTGATATACTCTCTCTTAGATATCATGTTCTACCTATAGAGGTTATCCTATCACTGGATTGACAAAGTTATCAAAAAATGAATCAACATCATCACTAATAAGAATGATTTTGGGTGAATATGGTTTTGGCTCCTGTATTTCAACTGAGTCACTATCACTGAGATGAGTATTCTCTGGCTCCTGTGGTGCAATTCCTACAAACTTTGACTCCTCAAATCTGCTACCAAAGGAATTATCTTCTGAATCAACATCATATCCTACATCTAGTGCTCTTTGATAGGCTATTACAATATTTTGAAGTTGACTGAATACATTATTCAATCCATACATTCAAATTTTTTCATCAAAGGATTTGGGGTTTTCTCTTACTAAAAGAGAAAAAATGGCATGATAGAATCTGTTTGACCTTATCATGAATGATTGTATAAATATTCCCCTTTGATGCAAAAATATCCCCCCTTAAAGCCTCTTAGGCTATTACAAAAAAAATCACTCTTAAAGCCTCTCAGGCTATTACAATAATTTCCTCTTAGGAAATGTCCTTTTTTTTAATGTTGCAAAATAAAAAATACAATTTTATCAATAATATTAATTAATAATAAAATTTAATATCAATTAAAAACATTTAAAAATAACCTTTAAAATGAATTTTAATTAATATTATGATTAAATTATTAATTAATTTAATAAAATGAATTTTTAAACTTTGCAAAAAATAAAAACATATATATAAAAAAATTAATTTTTTGTGGGTCGGAGGGTTCAAACCCTCGACCTTATGGACATGGGCCTTATTTCCTGGCCTTATACCACTATGGTAGATCACCTGCCATGAGAAAATGGGAAGACACTCCCTCTTAAGACAAATCCAAAATGTTTTCAATAAAAAAAAAAATTAAAATATATCCTTTTTATGACACGGAGACTCGAACCTACGATCGGGAGAGGGTAAACAATGTTCGGTTGGATCCTTAAGCTAGTTGGGCTACTGTACCCAATGTGAAGGTAAAGTAAATTGCCTTCACTTTATTGATGTCATAACTTTACAATGAAAATAAAAAAAATGGGGATTTAATCCCACATTTTACAGGAGAAGGACGGGAGTGTGGTTTAAAACCTTCAATGTGCATGTAGTTATTCGATTACCTTCAAGAAATAAACCATACTCATTTTTTGTATACCCAACCAATGAAAATCTACCACATCACCCTCTGCTTTCCCCGATCCATGTTACCTACCACGTCACTTTGCCGCATCACCCTCAATCTGTGTGTTCTTGCCACATCACCCTCAATTTGCGTGTCCTTGCTACATCAGCTTTATCAGCTACCAGTGTCCTCTCCTTCATTTTCCATGTATCTACCTCTAGTCCAGTGGCTCATCGTCATGTTTCTACCAGGTCAGCTTTACTATCCACCACGTGTTCTCCTTGAGAATTATGCCGACAGTCAGGTCAGCTCTACTGTCCACCATGTATCCTCCTTAGGAATTGTGTTGCTAGCTCTACTATCCACCTTAAGAGTTGTGTTGCCAACTCCACGTGCATAGGTCCTCTACGGGCCGCTCCTTGGCTCCTTGGTATGTGTGCCTATGGGCACTCCTCGACCCTCGAGATGCATGTGTGTGGACCCTCCTCAATCTACATGCCAGTGGGATGCCAAAAAACCCTAACCCTCACAATGCTCTGATACCAATTGAACCTTAATAAATCATATTAATAAAATAAAATAAAATTACAACCTTATATAGCTTAAGAAATTCTATTAATTGCTACACAAAAAAAAATCTATCTATGGAGCGAGAAACTAGGGAGAGAAGAGAATTTGAAAATGAATTCTCATCTACTGTCATCCACCTCCTTGCCATCAACCCCTTGTCGTCAACCTCCTACTGACATCACCAAGTTGAATGCATGAGAAGGTTAAATACTAAAAATTGAACAACACAAAGTCTACTAGGCAGAGATGGATTGTAGAAACTGCCTTCATATCCAGCGTTATCCACTCCACATATTTCATATTTTTTGGTTTACTCATGATCTCTTTCAAGGCTAGGGCTTGATAATTTTGAACTAGCAAATCCTCCACCTTTATCTTCCATACGACAAAGTTCATGTCATCAAATTTATCATTATTGTACTTGATTACACCTCCTATTGTTATTTTAGATCTCACTTGCGTAAAACCCTAGGATCTAATACCATATGTTAGTAAAATATATCAAAATTACATGCAATAAAAAAATAAAATAACATATAAAATACAATAACATAGATATTTTACATGGGAACTTGCAATGTGTAAGAAAAACCATGGGGTAATGGTAACTTTATTATTGTATTGATTTTAGAAAACTTAACGCTCACACTATATGTGTACATGCAAGGGGTCATTTCACTTTTATAGATAAATAAAGGAAGACTCTAAAAATCTATTTGTTTTCTCTCCCAAAGGAATACTTTGAAAACTATTCAATTCATATCTTGGAGTTACACGTCTAGTGGCTACCCATCTAGAGCTAAATGTCTAACAACTACTTATATAGAGCTATATATCTAGTGGCTACATGTTTGGAGCTATATATCTAGTATGTTATCCACCTGGAGCTAGAGATCTAGTAGTTATATGTTTGGAGCCAGATTTTTGGTAGGTTACCCATCTAGTGCTAGATGTTTGGTAGGTTACCCATCTAGAGCTAGACCTCTTGCAGCTAACCTATTTGGAGGTAGATATATAGTAGGTTACCTATATGGAGCTAGATTTTTGGTAGCTACACATCTAGAGCTATACATATGGTAGGTTACCCATGAGCTAGACATCTAGTAGGTTACCCATATTGAGCTAGATATTTGACAACTATACTTTTGGAGCTAGATGTTTGATAGCAGCACATCTAGAGCTAGACATATGATATGTTACCCTCTAGAGCTAGATATCTAGTATATGTGAGCTAGACATCTAGCAGGTTATCTATCTAGATCTATACATCTAGTAGCTACATATATAGAGCTAAACATCTAGTAGGTTACTTGTCTAGACCTAGATATCTGACAACTACACATATGAATAGTGACTTCACATCCTAACATCCCCACATTGAATGTAGAGCTACAACGGCCGCCATAGTCATCTTAGAGATTCCTAGTGGATCCATCCTTTAGAATCATATGCTAGTGTATGGTTTTACCCTTCTACAAGGAGACGATACATCAAACTATCCAATCTTTCCAAAAGGAATTTGATAAGATAATAAAAGAAGACAAAGGAGATATGATGCAAGATTGAAAATATATCTGGTGTACTAAATGTTTAACTGAAGGGTATACCAATATGAATTATTTGTGAAATAAATACTACAACATATGTAATATTCTAGGACACAAATTGGTGACATGTCCATTTTATTTGAAAGTTTATCACCAAACTCTCACAATTTAAGACTAGGAGAAAAAACCAAAGCCTCAAGGGAATAGACAAACTGGAACAAGTGGAGGTTATATAAATAACCACAAAGGAGTAATACTATATCAAGGTAATAGGCAAGAAGGCTAGAGTCACTTAAAATATTATTTGGAAGGAATACCAATCATACAATGTCGTAATTACTAGGAATGGAGCCATTTTGTGAAGAATTGTCATTCTCCCCATACATAGAAGATAACACAAAATAATTCTACAAACATGTGTAAATGGTGTTGTCTACGTAACCACAAAGAGATCAATTGTACTAAGGATATAGATACAAGTGGCTCATAGAATGTGAATTTTTTAGACATTGATGTACCTCCAGTAAAAGAGAAGGAAACTGAGAAAGAAGTATTATCCATGATAAGGAGATAGGATAAGAAGGATACTTACCTAGAGCCTACCAAGGAAAGGAAGAGGTGGTATATGGTGAAGAAGAGGCATAGAAAGCTAAGCAACTAAGGCTAGTAGAAGAGAAATATTTGAAGAAGTTGTACGTATCATAAGACAAAGTAGTTTTACAAGAACTAGCAACACAAGTTCTAAATATGACAATCAAAATTAAGATGGCTAGTCTATTGGAAGTCATATCATAACTATATAACGCTATGGAGGAGGAGATACAACAAGAATCAATGACTAAAGAACTTAAATTTAAATACAAAGAAACTAAATATGAATTTAAAATAGAAGTCGATCAAGAAGATGGACCTGATGAAGCTCAAATAGAAGATCATATGCATTGCAATATCACTTGAAGATTGAAGATAAATATGAAGACAGTGATTGAAGACTAAAGTATTCAATAATAAAGTAATGTAATACATGGGGGTGTTGGAGTATATTAAATTATTTGGTACATTCTAATGTACCTCCATGGTACCTTCATGGTACATTTGGAAATAATAGATTAGGTTTGAGTCATAGTGTAGAGTGTAAGTTACCCTTTTATGTTTGTGAATGTGTAGAAAATGCACAAGTATCATGTGAGTTAGAGTGCAAGTGTAAGTTGGATCTATATGCACAATTATATTGTATGTATGATAAAATTATGCAATGTAAATATGTGCACAAGTTTCTTACATTAGAGGGTGCAAGTTATAGAAGTGTAAGAATCATGCATAGGTGTACATACAATATACAATCAAATGTTCATCATGTATGCAAGTGTCAAGTAGATAAGCCAATATTCATGAGATTTGGCATATGGAAAGGAATAATCAATTATACAAACATTCACTACTATGGCTATATTTTTGAGACAATACTCCATATGTATCATAATCATTCATCATCATTACTATCTGTATCGCTCCAAATTTTTTGCATCCTTACCCTCAGGCTATAGGATCCGTGCCCAGAAGGAGGATGCGAGAAGGATGGGACAATACCTCGGACTGAGAGGCCCTTTGAAGGTCCCGCCTCTCGGGGGAGGGGTATAAGGGTGAATTTTTGATGGATGGTGGGTTCACCAGGAAACTTTTGAGTGGCAGTTTCCACGCCTAGGTTGATAGTGGGTTTGATGTGTTCATTTTTATACTCGATCATTCAACTCCTAGGTTTGGCCAAGATGAATCTAAACTATTCTATATGCCAATGCTGATTTAAATGAATACAGAGAACAGGAATGAATGCTAAACATAGAAAATATGCTAGTTAGATCATAACATACCTGATTCCGGATGTTTGATGAAGATTCTGAGTCTTGTAGCAGTTCAGATCGTCTCGACTCGTACGTAATCGTCTGAAATTACATCGAATCATCTCAAATCATAGTCGATCATCTGAGATCAGACAGAATCATCTGAAATCTGACGAATTCATCAGAAACCTGCAATCACACAAATAGATACAAAATACCCAAGATGCAACTACAGAAGCGAAGGGAAATGATAGAAATAACTGTAAATTTGTCTAAATGATAGATCCAAATAGTAATTAAAGAGGAAAAGCATCAACTTCACAATTTATTTTGATTTTATCATGCATTTATATTAGATGAGGTGAACTCCAAGATGCATAAACATAATAATTTAAGACAGTGCAGAAATACAATAGGAAAATGCAGAAAAGCTAAGGAAATGCAAACTCTAGACTCTGATTGCCCCCAATCTGGACTACAGTCGGGATCACCTCCAATCGTACGAGATCATCTGTGCTCCTCGACAAGATCATCCGAAATCATCCGGGATCGCTTGCGATGATCCGAGCTAGCTTCGATTGAAAAATAGTAGAGTTCCTGCAAGAAAATGCAAAATATAGAATGCAGATAGTAGTGCGAGGATGCTCTAGTGAATAAGGAACTAAATCTACAGGGAAATCCATCAGCTAAGGGGTTTAAGGGAGTCAGGGGGAATCAGAATCAGGGGGATAAACTAGAAAAATCCTAGTTTATATAGGATTAGGGGGAGGCTAGGAGGTTGGGGATCATCCCAATCTGGGAGATCTCCAACAGGGAAATCTCCAACTGCACAGACGTGCTTCTGCCCAAGTTGGAGAGGCTGTTGAAATAGAAGCTAATTATGAAAATTTGGTTTTGGGACGAAATCGTCTGGACGTTCTGTTCCAGACGAATTCGTCAGATCGGGGACGATTTCGTCTGATCTGTGACGATATCGTCCAACGGTCAAAACAAATCCTAAAAATGGCATGAAAAATAAGGGAAGCGGGTAACAAGCAGTTTTGGGGTTAAAATTTAAATTTTTATCTTTTATCTTTTACTAAGGTTTTAACCGTGCCAATTTTAGGGTGCTACATTTTGCCCCCTCTTTAGCGAATTTTTCGAAGAAAATGCGTTAAAGACGAGTTTTTCCCGTTTTACGAGAAAGCAAAAATTTACTCAATTTTTTAGACGACGATTCTTGGTCGAATCGTACGATCGCGACTATGGTGCCCCCTCCGTGTTTTTACCCAAATCGAACGTTTGAGGTAAAAACGCGAAAAGAAAAACAAAAATTAAAATGTTGTTGGTTTTGAATAAAATTAAGAAAAATAGGGAAAACCCTAATTCATTTTTTTTTTACTATTCATTTTTACTGTTCTAGAGCTCTACAGAGAAAAAATGGTGGAGACAGCGCACAGAGCGACAGAGGTCCGACGCGGGCTACGGGTAAGGATCTAATCCTAGTAGATTAGGTTTGAATTAACTTTGTGCAATTTTTGGATTTAAATTTTGATTGTTTGGGGCATCGCGGCCGTTTTTAGGCCGTCGACAACGTCGGGATGAAATCGTCCCTATTTCATCGAAATCGTCTCTAGATCATCGATTTCGTCTGAGGGCGAAATCGATGAACTAGGGGCGATCTCGTCCAACAAGGGGCGATCCACGAGTTGCGAAATCGGAGATGATTTCATCCTAACAAAGGATGATGCTGCCCAATTTGGGATGATATCATCCAATGGTGGATGATATCATCTTTAAACTTGATGTAAAATGTGTTTAATTTGATTGCAATGATTGATTTATTAATAAATTTTGTTGTTTTATTGTTTGTTTTGTAGAAAGGATTACTAAAGAGCCGAGAATGGAAATACGATGGGCTGAGAGATGACTTAGCCGCTCTCGACCAGGCAGAGCGTGACCAACTAGCACAGGTCGGGCTACGGCATGTGGCAGAGATGCCACAAGTACCGACGGATATGGGGCTACTGACAGCCCTAGCAGAGAGGTGGTATCCGGGGTCGTCCTACTTTCGGTTATCGATAGGGGAGATGGCTCCCACTCTAGAGGACGTATGGAGGATCATGAGGATCCCCATACAGGGATGGCTCATGATGCCTATGGCCAATCAGGGCCAGGCGATGATGAGACTGACTGGAGACCCGAGCTTCACCCTGGAGAAGGGCAGAGTGAACATCGAGTCTCTACGGTAGATGCCTGGGGCATCTAGGCTGACTCGAGTTTTGGCAGGAGTGGTAGGTGGTTTACTGTTGTGCCACCAGAGTGGATGCAGGCTACCGTGGGTGCTCTCAGACATAGTTTGCGACATGAGAGACCACGGGTACAGGTTTACATGGGGCAGCTTTGTACTCTATCGCTTGTATAGGATCCTGCATGGGGTCGTATACAAGGGAGGTCGATGTCTGGTCTTGACATCGTTGCTACAGGTTTGGTGCTGGGAGCACATTGCGGTGTGGAGGCCGGTAGGGCTCCCACTAACAAGGGTTGACCGAGAGAGGCCCTGGGTTTTCTACTGGTGGCTACAGAGGGGGTCACAATGGTGGATAGATCTGTCGATGTCACGGAGGTTGCTAGATGACCTCATCCTAGACCAGATCACCTGGAGGCCATGGCGAGAGCACCCCGGGTGGGTAGAGGATGGGCAGGAGCTGGCTCACATCAGGCGAGTCTGCTGGCTGAGGATGGAGCGAGGAGAGGTAGAGCTCCATCGCTATGATCGGGTACTATGGTAGTTCGGTCTACAGTAGGGGATCCCTTCTCTCAAGGACTACGAGTACTCCCGGACTATTCGAGATAGTACTACACTGAGCGGGGCTCCAGACATGCAATGGTTCTGGAGTCAAGACATTGATGATGCCCCCATCCAGCCAGTGGATGGTGATGACGTGGGGTTGCAGATGGCTACGATGCCTGGTACGTAGGCATCCACCCTCCTCGGATGATGAGGGCGTAGGGTCCAGTGCATGTCGTGGTGCGCCAGATGGGGAGGCGATGATAGGCTACGATTGAGGCAGTGCGGGGTCATGATGGGAGAGAGCAACGGTGGTCCCCATAGGAGAGATGCCAATGGATGGGTCAGGCTCCATAGAGGCCACGGGAGACAGGGCGGAGGGAGGAGAGACTCCCTTCACAGCAGGGGGAGAGACCACCATCGCCTGGTAAGGGCAAGGGTGTGGATGTAGGGGAGAGCAATGAGACGATGGCTCTTCGGGCTGAGGTTGCCCACCTCCGAGCTCAGGTGCAGTCACTGTAGGACGAGGCTACTCAGCTCGGGGTCTGTACGAACACTACAGGATGAGACTACACGGCTCAGGGCACGGAGCGGAGGGGCGAGCAGGGATGAGCTAGTGTGGTCTATGATGCAGACCACATTCTACCAGGGAGTATACTTTTAGCTGGCTCCAGAGGGTCAGAGGGTACCATTGCCAGCGAACATTACGGAACCAATCCGGATGGGATCGATGAGGACATCCTCACGATCGACAATGAGGACCCGAGACACAGCATAGACTGCTATGGGACCACCTCCTCCATGTCAAGGTGGGGGAGGAGATGAGGCTGAGAGCTCGAGGGCTTCTCGAGACTAGGCGGCTATAGACTGCACAGAGATTGTATAGATTTTTGAGAGGATTGAGTATGCCAGGGTATAGATTGTGGCATACCAATCCAGTTTTGATATGATGTATATAATTTTTGTGATATATATATATATATATATATATATATGATATTTTTGTGATATGACTTGTTCATATGTTTTTATGATGCTTCAATATTTGAATTGTTTGTTTGTTTGATTGATGATTCATGTAATTATGTCATTTGGAAATATTATAATTTGATGTCATGCTGTAAAATTTAAATGAAATAATCTGATGTAAACAATTGGTTGTTTTGGTGTGATTTGATAAAAAATAAAAGAGACTTCTAACAATAATTTCAAAGGACATTGTCGTTGTTATAGACCATTTCATGGAGTCGTCGCTCGCTCGGTCGTCAAGCTAATCCCAAGTATAGAAATATTGTTAAAAAGTAAAAGAGTGCTTAAGAGACTGTCTTAAGACTTTGTGTTGTGATGATGGAAATGATGATGGTGATGATTTGTTTTCAGATTTTCATAAAAATAGTATGCATGAGATACTAAAAGAAATATGATTTTGCTAGGCATAAATTCCTAAGTGTGATAAAATTTTGAACAATTCCTTAGAAATTATACCATGGTTTGCAAAATTGAATGTTGACATAATGAAATGAAATAGAATAAGTGTTTGTTCGTTTTAAAGCATAATTGTGTAACATAATGATGCAAGTCATATGTTTTTATGAATTTGTTTTAAAATAAATGGAAAATAAAATTAGAACAATGGTTTGCGCTAGGCATAGAATTTATAGGTATAGACTTATACCATCATCGCGAAATCCAAAGAAGAAAATGGATATTTTAGTTTTATTGCAAGATTAATTTTTGACTGTTGATAAACAGAATAATAATAATATGAACATGTTGTTTGAAATCATTTTGTGATTTTGTGAAACAAAGTATATAATTGCTTGAAAACAAAACAAAAATTCTGAAATAAGCGGATAAAACTATTTCGAAAAGAATTACAAAAATAGTTTAAATTATCGCAAAGACAAATGTAGATTTATTAAGGGATCCTCATGTGCAAATGTGAGTTCATTACCGATCTTGATTTATCATAATGATACAAAATCTCTCAAATACAAATGTGTGTGCGATTGTATTGTTCATTCACCAATTTTGAGCAAGATAATTTGATACAAGTAATTTGCCTTAACCAAATGAGTGTTCGTTGACCATGATTTATATGCATGTAACCGTACCAGACTACTATGTAAGTCGGGTTATCAAGAGCTAGCTAATCCATAAGCTGACATAGGTCTGTACAAAAGAAGGTCGCTAATGTGACAGACATATCACCACGCTAGGAATTACCCAAGGCCAAGCGGGTTGGGCACAAACCACCTGTTATGGGGCTTACCTCACAATTTTCGAATAATTGAAAATTCCAGGGATTCAAGCTCATTCACCCTTCTTTTCTTTTCAAGGGGTAGGGAAAGGGATTTTATTGCATTTTGCTTTTGCTTTTCACTTTTGTTTTTTTCTTTCTCTCTTTTTTTTTTGTATTTTTGCTTGGAATTGAGATAATGCTGAAATATTGTTGCGATGGTACAAAATAATATTTTTCTTTTTTCTCATTTTCTTTGACTTTTCTTTTTCTTCCTATGCTAGGGATACTTGCTCGGATTGGTTGTAGAGCAAGGGATTTTTATTCTGGGTAGGGGTGAGCTTGTCCTTTTGTCAATTCTCAAAGATTCTAGACCATGTGCATGATAGGATAGCAGGGGAAACTTTTCGCTCAGGAAACCATTTCTACTATGTAGCATCATATCGAATTTGCAATGAAATCATTTTAATGTGAAGAGATGTACTTGGTTTAAGTAAATAACAAGATCAATTCTCTATGCTCAAAACTTTATTTAATGCTAATGTGGACTTTGATATAAGAGAGATAAATAATCATAGAAAATAAAATCAAGATATTTATTCATGTGAGTGTGAAAGTGCGGGATTCCAAAATAAATGCTAATTTATCCACAATAATTGAAAATATAACTGCAATACTTCAAGAATTGACAGGTATGAAATAAAAGATGTTTTTGAAGATTTTGACGATTTTGATGTTTTTGTATTTTGATTTTAAGTTATGAATTGAAAGAAATACAATGTGATTGTTTTTGAAACGTTTTATATAAGTGACTAAAAGGAAATAATATGCAAAACAAATATATACAATGATGAAATGACCAAATTTTATGCATAGTAGCGTTTGAGATGCATAATGTTCATAGGTTCTTTAAGTTCTTTACCATCTAAGGTAGATAATTTGTATGCTCCCGATCCAAATTTAGCAGGTGATGACATATGGTCCAAGCCAGTTGGGCTCAAATTTACCTTTAAGGTTTTTAGTTGCATTAGTATTTTTTTGATTTTCTTTTAAGACAAGGTCGCCGATCTCAAAGGATCGAGGATGAACTTTCTTGAGATATGCTCTCTTAAGCTTGTTTTGGTAGGCACGAAGATGCTCCAAAGCATTGATGCGCTTTTCATCCAGAAGTTCTAGTTGACTAAACCTGCCAGCATGATATTCATCTCCTACTTCAGTATCTTGAAGTAGTAGAGCTAAAGAAGGAACTTCTAATTCAAAGGGAAAAATGGCTTCAACACCATAAACCAAGACAAAAGGTGAAGTTCCAGTGGGGGTTCGAACACTAGTTCGATAGGCCCACAAAGCAGGATATAATTGGATGTGCCAATCTCGACCAGATTTATTGACCAGTATTTTGAGAATTTTGATTAATGTTTTATTAGATGCTTCTGCTTGGCCATTACCCTGAGGATAATAGGGAGTGGACCAACGATGTTGAATTTTATATTTTTGACATAATTTTTTGACATCTTTATTTTTGAAACAAGTTCCATTATCTGAAATGAGATTGGCAGGAATTCCAAACCTACAAATAATTTGATTAAAAATAAATTTGGAAACTTGTGTTCCAATGCAAGAAGCTAATGGCATAGCTTCAACCCACTTCGTGAAATACTCGATGGTGGTTATGATGAATTTGTGTCCATCGGATGACACAGGGTTGATTTTTCCAATGATGTCTAAGCCCCATTTTGAAAAGGGCCAAGGAGATGAAATAGCCTGCAGTTCTTGTGCAGGCGCATGGACAAGGTCAGCATGTTTCTAGCACTTGTCGCAATGTCACACATAATTATGTGCATCATTCTCCATGGTAGGCCAAAAATATCCTATCCTAAGGAGTTTCTTAGCAATGGCGCTACCACTAAAATGTCCCCCACAAGATCCATTGTGGGCTTCATTCAAAGCTGATCTAGATTCTTCTAGATTCAAACATCTCAATAGGATGCCTTCAAAAGATCTCCTATACAAGGTATTTCCAATAATCATGAAGCGACTTGCTCGTCTACGTAATAACCTATGTTGGTTGCTAGTATAACCATCAGGGAAGGTCCCATTTTGGAGAAAATTAAAGATATCAGTGTACCAATGTTCAGGAGTAGTTTCATTGATTAGAAACACATCCAAAGGTTCTAGGCATGATTTGTTTGAAGTGGGTTCTTGGAGTCGACGAATAATGATGGTAGCATATTCATCATCTAACTCCAAGGGCAAAAGAGATGTCGCTGCAGCCATAGCATCAACCATGCACGATTGCTAGTTCGAGGAATAGCTTCCAAGGTAACTTGATCAAATAAGGATAATAATTGCAAAACATATGCTTTGTATGGGCGTAATTTATCATCTCTGGTCTGATAAACATCATTGATTTGATTTATGACAAGTTGAGAGTCACCAAAAACTAATAAATTTTTAATTTTTAGGGCCAAAGCAGCTCGTAAGCCAAGGATAAGAGCTTCATATTCAGCAGTGTTATTGGTGCAAGCAAATGTTAATTTGAAGGACAGAGGTATAAGATGTTTTTGTGGAGATATTAAAATAATACCCGCACCAGCCCCACTCATGCATCGGGCTCCGTCAAAGTATAGGGACCATTGCTCGGGATGGTCTGCCTCTAGTTTAAGGCATTCATCAAGAAACTCAATGATGAGGGGATGGGTAGACTCTAAGGGTGCAGCAGCTAATTGATCTGCTATGATTTGACCCTTAACAGACTTTTGTCCTATAAATGTGAGTTCAAACTCGCTTAGCGCAAGAACCCACTTTGTTGTACGACCAGATAAGTACGGTCGACTCATGAGATATCGCAAAGGGTCGAATTTGGCAATAACATACATTTTTTGACTGAGCATATAATGTCGTAGTTTCTGTGTAGAAAATACAACTGCTAGACATAATTTCTCTAATATGGTATAGCGAGTTTCATAACTGATTAAGGTTCTGCTGATGTAATAATTAGCACGTTCTTTCTTCTCATCGTCAAGCTGAGCTAACATAGCTCCTAAGGCAGAATCGGAAGCAAAAATGTACAAGATAAATGGATGATCAGATCTAGGTGGGGAAAGCACCGATGGTTTAAGAAGATATTGCTTAAGGAGTTCAAATGCTTCCTGACATTCATCATCCCAATGAAAAGAGACGTCTTTCTTAAGAAGTTTAAGAAAGGGTCCGGTTTTGTCTGCCAACTTGTCGATGAAGCGGCGAATAGCTTGAAGCTTACCTTGTAAACTTCGTAATTCTGATATATTGGTGGGTGCGGGCATATCTGTGATAGCCGTGATCTTGAGAGGGTCAATTTCAATGCCACATAAAGAAACTATAACCCCTAATAATTTATCGGACTTGACTCCGAATATGCATTTGGCTGGATTTAGTCGGATAAGATATTCCCTTAACCGATCAAATACTTTTCTCAAGTCATTTAAATGATCATCTTCTTTGATGGAACGAGCTATAATATCATCTACATAATCATGTAGAATATCATGCATCATATCATGAAAGATATAAGTCATGGCTCGTTGATAGGTTGCACCTGCATTCTTTAAACCAAATGGCATCACTTTCCAACAAAAGGTTCCCCAAGGGGTAATAAAGGTTGTTTTAGCCTGATCTTCAGGAGCTATCCTGATCTGATTATAACCAGAAAATCCATCCATTAGGGATATCATTCCACTTCCAATAGTAAAATCAATGATTTGATCCATGTTAGGAAGAGGAAAATCATCTTTAGGGCAGGAAGCATTAATATCTCTGAAGTCTGTACAAACCCTAACTTTAGTGGCTTCTTTCTTAGTTACTGGAACTACATTTGAGATCCATTCAAGCATAATCAATGGCTTGTATAAAAATGACCTTCAACAGTTTTTCTAGTTCTCCTTTGACTAGTAAGGCCACTTTAGGATGCATTTTTCTAAGTTTTTGTTTAACAGGTTTAGCATCTGGATGGACTACTAGATGATGCATAACTACGGAAGGGTCCAAACCTGGCATGTCTTCATATGTCCAAGCAAAGACATCTTCATAGTCTTTAAGAAATGAAATGTATTTATCTTGTTTTTCTTGACTTAATTCTGATCCAATATTGATTATGTGAGGGTTATGTTCGGTTCCAATGTTAATTTTTATAACGTTTTCCACTTCCATATGTAAATCTCTCTCAAAATTAGGTGGGGTGGGTGAAACACCCAATTCTTGTAATTCTTCCAAGGTTAGCTTGGATAATTCATCTTGAGGAGTCGAGGCCTCAAGCTGGGCTATACTAGGTATAGAGCCATCAAAATAAAATTTGTTATGTAACAAGTCATCAACGGAGACATCATGGAAGATATCCCCTTCCAACTCATCATCGGATTCGGCAATCATCTCAGGGTAGGCGAGAGATAGCATATTACAGGTAAAGGGATTATTCTTTGAATGCAAAGAATCTTGTTTATCCAGATAATCTTGGTAACATGTAAGATGGTCATCCTCCTCAAATGGGAAGGGTTGACCTTTACTAGGAAATAGGCCCACACCACATCGGGCAGGCCACGGTTCTACCTCAATAGGTTCTTTCATACCATTTTGGGAAGGTCCCAAACCTTTCCCTTTATATCCCAATTTAAGCATTATGGGTTTAGCTTTAATATACTCATTAGCAAAATAGCATCTAGCATATCCATCACAATGTGTCTTGATGTTTCTGGGTATTCTTCCCCAATCATATCCCTTATAAATAAAAGCACAACTCCCGACTTGGTAAATACTTCCCATAGGCTATGGGAGGCCCAAGGTACGAGGAGAGGGTGGGAGTTTATTTAAAATAAGGGAAGCTTGCATGGCAGTGTTGGTTTCTTTGATATAAGAATTTTAGATAAATCGGGTAAGAGTTCATCAATAAGAGCATAAGAGGTAGAAGGAACATTTCCTACATCATTAGATGTGGAAAGGATGTCTGTAGTGGATGTGGATGTTATAGGGATATTGATGGATGAGTCTATAGGTATGGAAGTTATAGGGGTAAAACAAGAAGCATTGGTTGTAGTTCTAGGATCTTTTCGAGGTCCTACTGTGGTTTGTTCAGAAGATGGTTGAGCTATATGTATAGGTGTAGTTGAAAGAGTAGATGATGTTATGGGTGTGTGTTTCACACGTTTAGGTGGATGATGAGAATTAGGATGTGTGGATGACAGGGCAGGGCAAAATTGAACTCCAACAGGTTCTGCCAAAGCACACATATCAAAGGGTCTAGGATCACCATGAATGGTAACCAACTGATTTTTAAATTCGAATTTAACACACTGATGTAAAGTGGATGGAACCGCTCGCATTGCGTTGATCCAAGGGTGACCCAAAAGTATATTGTATGATGCAGGGCAATGTACAATAAACACGGTCGTATCTAAGGTTCTAGGACCAACTTGCAAGGGTATAGTAATGACTCCACATGTTTCTTGTGTTTCGTCATTGAAGGCTTTTATAATCATATCCGTTCTTTTCATTTCGTCACTTCTAAACCCAAATCTTTGGTAGAAGTCAAAAGTGCATATGTTTAAAGATGAACCATTGTCAATCAAGACCCGTTTAACTGCTACATCCCCAATTAGGGCAGTAATATATAAGGGGTTATCCTTATGTAAACTATGTTGTGGTATATCTCTATCCCGAAAGTCAATACAATCGACTTCTCGAGTTATGATAGTATTGGTCATGGCTTCAGGCTGAATATTTTGTGGTACCATCATTTGGCTTAATGTGAGCATTAATTCATCCCTATGGGTAGGAGAAGATCTTAAAAGGTCCAAAAGGGAAATTCTAGTTGTAGTATTGGATAATTGTTCATTAATATTATAAGGAGGCTTAGGTTGAACATTAGGCGCATAATTCCCTTTATTAGGAATTTTCAAAACAAATGGAGCTGATCCATCATTCTGAGTTTGATTCTGTTGAGAGTTTTGAGCCTGTTGTCTGGTAACGGCTCCGATGGTTCCTACAATATTATTTTGTGGGTGATGAATAGGTCTTGGTCTAGCATTTATGGCTTGTTCATTAGAAAGTAACTGATGAGAAGATGGTCGAGTAGTAACTCTTCTAGGGAATGGTTCTTCCGAAACCATAGAATTTGTGATGGGTTGAATAGGATCTGATTCATCTTCAGAACTATTCGATTGATTTGAGGTGATTTCCATGTCACTTTCAGTATCATATTCTACATCACTAAGGTCAAGTGTTCGAATATTATATAGAGGTCTGGACGTAACCATGGATAAAGTTGTATCAAATATTTCTAAGTCATGAATAGGTAAATGCCCACTAATGGCTCCTACATATCGGGTAGGAGGGGGAACATTATGATGTTCAATTTGATTAGCCACCTCTTTACCATGCTTTGGTAAAGGATGTTGAAATATGTCCAATGATTGATTGGCATTCTGATTCTGACTTTGAGGGGTGTTCTTTTGAGCATTATTAGGAGGATTTTGTTTAGGTTGAAAGGCTTGCACCTCCATCTCATTGTTATCAATTAAATCTTGTATTTTATGTTTTAATCATTTACAAGAGTTGGTAGCATGTCCAGGTCCTCTATGGAAATCACAATGTAAATCAGCTCTGTATCCGGGTATAGTTGGATCAAGTTCCCGGATAGTTGGTAATTGGATCAATCCTCGTGCTAGTAATTGTGGGAGAATGGTTGATAAAGGTTGATTTAACCTAGTAAATTCTCGGGGTGGTTTATCAAGAGGTTTTAATATGAACTTCTCTATTGTTTTTGCAGTATTAACATTGGCAATGTTTCTGCTATCAGTGACTCCATCACCCACAACTTGTTTATTTTTATATTGATTTCTGGATGTTTTCTCATCATCTTTCTTTTTGAGCTGACCTCTTCTAATGAGAGCATCTTCCACTCTTCGGGCTAAGTCTATAGCTTGATCGAAGGTGGTCAAGGTAGCAATTGATAATTCATAGGATAGTTGTTCTTGTAAATTATTGATAAAAATATCCAACATTTCTCGATAAGGTAACACAAAGTGTAATTTTCCTATCAACTCGCCTCCATCGAGCTAAGAAGTCAGCAAAACACTCATCTTTGTCTTGTTTTAGGTTGTACAAATCTTTAATGGTTACATGCCTTTCGATATAGGCACTAAATTGATGCACAAAAGACTCAATGGTCTCTTCGAAATTTCTCAAAGAATGAGTGGGCAATTGATAATACCACTCCAATGCCATCCCCCCTAAACTTTTTGGGAACATTTTTAGTAATAACAAGTCATCATGTGATATATCATGACATGCTATCCTAAACATACGAAGATGCTCTATGGGATCTTCAGTTCCTTTGTATATAGGTAGGACAGGCATAGGAAAGTGTTTGGGATATGGTTGTGCTACAACTATAGGATCTAAAGGCTGACTACACATCTCTCGATAATTATACGAGGGACGGTAGGGATCTATTTGGTCCATACGGGAGACTAACTATTTCACCATGGCTTCCAGATTACCAGTTTGTCCACCATATTGGTTTGGTGGTACATGAGCATGGGATTTGTGAGCGTAGGAAGGCGGGACATAAGGATTAGATGCTATATTGTTGTTATGCAAATGGTTGGTAGGAAGAGTATTATGAAGAAGATTTGTTGTAGCATTATGTTGTATCCCAGATTGTTGGAAATTGGTATTTGGTTTTGTTTTAGGCTTTTGTTGATTTGAGGTATATTGATCAATAGCTTGGCGAAATAGAGCAGTGAATGAAGGTTTCTTTTGTGTGGGAATAACCCTAGGCTTAGTAACAGGCACTCTAGGTGGTTGGGTAACCTGTTGTTGTTGCGTGTTTTGGATCATAGCAGCCATATCCAAATTGGATGGTCCAGCTTGATCACTTTCTTGATCAACAAAGGATAAAGGATTAGTGCGTGTGTGATATATTTCTTCTAGGGTTGCTTGAGTGTCACTAATTTGATCTTTGTCCATATGGATTGCTCTATTAAGAGTGCCAATATTAGTACTGAGGAACTTCCAGAAATGTTCCATGTTCTCAAAAGTAACTGACTCCTTTGGAGATATTTTAGGGGATGAGGATCCTTCCTCTCTATCATTTTATTTTTGTTCATTTCCTACAACAAATTCTTCTTCTTGTTGGTCGAAGGTTCCTTCTTCCTGAATTGGGTCTTCAGGAAGGACATCTGGGTTATTCTCTGTTTTCCTTAACCAATCTTCTTCTACTTCAATTTGTTTTCCATTCCTGAGTCTAGTCATTATGTCTAAATCTTAGATTTTAGCAAATATATATTAATATATTTGCAACAGATTTGGGAGGTATATATTTTAATTATATACCTACTATAATGCTTAAAAATAAAATGTTTTGATTTTTTGTTATGATTTTGTTTTTTTGTTTTTGTTTATTTTTATTTTATGCTTATAAAGACAACAAACAACACACTAAATACAAGAAATAACAATAATAAAAGAATAGCTTAGTTTTCTATAAATAGTTTATGAATGTCATTGATAGGATCAAGTTCATCAGGAGTCATAAAATGCTCCTCTTCAAATTGGAAATGGTTTTTCAGGAACTTGATAAAGTGTGCTATAGTAATATTATCTCGTTTCAGATTCTGTCTTGTAAAAATAAATCTCATGGCAATACTCTCGATATAACACAGCTTTGGGAACTCTATTCCATATTTGTCTATCCGTAAGAACGACCTCTTGGTCCTCTATACGAGACAAAAATTTATGTACTACAGCTGCATTATCGAGGTATTCCTCAAAGGTATACAACTCAGAAGACACAAGGGCTCTTTTATCTGCTAACCACCTATGGCAAGCTCTCTGAAGCTCATGATACAAAGTCACTTGATCGGGATCCAGGATTCTATCTAGGACAAACCTCTTGATTTGCCTAAGTTCGGTTGCTCTAGATGAAATGAGATTCAATCTCCTATTAAGCTCGTCCCATAAAGGTGGGACTCTATATGTTGGAGCTACTCTAAGTAAAGAATTAATCTCTATAGCTGCTAATTGATTTTCAACATTAATGGTAACAACTCGTCTTTTGTTATAATCTACCATCTAAATACAATATGCAATCTTTAGTTCTAAATGCATTTATTTTTTTGTTTTTTTTTTGGATTGTTTTCAAAAGGTTTTTAGTTTTCACGTCGGGTTCACCAAAATGTATCGCTCCAAATTTTTTGCATCCTTACCCTCAGGCTATAGGATCCATGCCCGGAAGGAGGATGCGAGAAGGATGGGACAATACCTCGGACTGAGAGGCCCTTTGAAGGTCCCGCCTCTCGAGGGAGGGGTATAAGGGTGAATTTTCGATGGATGGTGGGTTCACCAGGAAACTTTTGAGTGGCAGTTTCCACGCCTAGGTTGATAGTGGGTTTGATGTGTTCATTTTTATACTCGATCATTCAACTCCTAGGTTTGGCCAAGATGAATCTAAACTATTCTATATGCCAATGCTGATTTAAATGAATACAGAGAACAAGAATGAATGCTAAACATAGAAAATATGCTAGTTAGATCATAACATACCTGATTTCGGATGTTTGATGAAGATTCTGAGTCTTGTAGCAGTTCAGATCGTCTCGACTCGTACGTAATCATCTGAAATTACATCGAATCATCTCAAATCATAGTCGATCATCTGAGATCAGATAGAATCATCTAAAATCTGATGAATTCATCAGACGAATTCATCAAAAACCTGCAATCACACAAATAGATACAAAATACCCAAGATGCAACTACAGAAGTGAAGGGAAATGATAGAAATAACTGTAAATTTGTCTAAATGATAGATCCAAATAGTAATTAAAGAGGAAAAGCATCAACTTCACAATTTATTTTGATTTTATCATGCATTTATATTAGATGAGGTGAACTCCAAGATGCATAAACATAATAATTTAAGACAGTGCAGAAATACAATAGGAAAATGCAGAAAAGCTAAGGAAATGCAAACTCTAGACTCTGATTGCCCCCAATCTGGACTACAGTCGGGATCGCCTCCAATCGTACGAGATCGTCTACGCTCCTCGACAAGATCATCCGAAATCATTCGGGATCGCTTGCGACGATCCGAGCTAGCTTCGACTGAAAAATAGTAGAGTTCCTGCAAGAAAATGCAAAATACATAATGCAGATAGTAGTGCGAGGATGCTCTAGTGAATAAGGAACTAAATCTACAGGGAAATCCATCAGCTAAGGGGTTCAGGGGAGTCAGGGGGAATCAAAATCAGGGGGATAAACTAGAAAAATCCTAGTTTATATAGGATTAGGGGGAGGCCAGGAGGTTGGGGATCATCCCAATCTGGGAGATCTCCAACAGGGAAATCTCCAACTATGCAGATGCGCTTCTGCCCAAGTTGGAGAGGTTGTTGAAACAGAAGCTAATTATGAAAATTTGGTTTTGGGACGAAATCGTCTGGACGTTCTGTTCCAGACGAATTCGTCAGATCGGGGACGATTTCGTCTGATCTGCGACGATATCGTCCAACGGTCAAAACAAATCCTAAAAATGGCACAAAAAGAAGGGAAGCGGGTAACAAGCGGTTTTGGGGTTAAAATTTAAATTTTTATCTTTTATCTTTTACTAAGGTTTTAACCGTGCCAATTTTAGGGTGCTACACTATCATATAGTTTTTAATAGAAAGACGAGTAATAAATATTGCATATAGTTTGAGAAATTAATATTGTAAGTTGTATTACATACTTAGGATATGTTCTTTTTTTGGTACTATTAATAAACGCAAGGGTTTTGAAAGGGACCCCACAACCTTTTACAACAGAAAGACCTAAAGGCCAAAATGACAAAATTTGACCACCCAAAGGGAGAGGCAAAAAAAACAATGGAAAATACCATAGCCAACCATAGACAACATACTCAGGATATGTTTATTAAGGCTATTTACATTCATATTGCTAGATATTTTTTAATTTTATTTGAATATTATAAGCCTTTTTTTACATATTAATTTTCTCATACTATTTTATTGATATCATTATCTTGACATTATTACATTTTGGCTTATATTTAATCTTGTGATATTTAAACTATGATATTTGTGGTAGTATTAAGGCTTAAAAATCTATCAATCCAACTTTTCTTAGAATAAGAATACATCAAGTTTGTTGAATTGAACAATAAACCTCCCCTTAGTTTTGAATAAAAAATGAACTATCCTAGTATAGAAGAAATAGTACAAAATATTGGACCAATGGAAGAATTAAAGATGAAAGTATATGAAGTGATAAGCCAAACAGAGGATTTTTTTTTAAACAATAAATATGAAGTAAATATGATAAATTCAATAGATACAACACCTATCATATGAAGAATGAGTAGAGGTCAAGCAAATATTGGAAAAATTTTACACCTAGTGATATAAAATTTGGCTAACTCTTTAAATGTTTTTGTTCTTCTTTTTGTAGGACTTATAATTTTTTACTCTAGGACCAAGGATAAAGGTAATTTTAGGTTATCCTTCAAGAAATATAGAAGGCCTCTATGAGCCACCAACATTATAGTGACTCCTCACTACTAATTTATGCCTAAGGGAAACTATTAAGGCAAACCATTTTATCTAGAGTTATCATAGTTGTGTGAAGTCAAGCAAAGGAAACATCCTTGCAACCTGAAAGCACCTAACACATTTTGGAAGGAGGAGGTCAAAATAATCCTTGATAATCAAAATTAATTAAAATCTCATAAAACAAGGAAAGAAAAATCTTGACAGACATAACAATAAAAAACTAAAAACTTTAATATTAGGAATTTTGTAATCTTCGACCAAGGCCACTAACAATAAATTTGATCATATTGTAGGAATGCATTTGTTGATAAATAAAATGACATGTTTTCAAGGGTAGGACAACAAACTTGGAACATATATGTGTTCCTTCTTGAATGAAAATTCTCTTTCCCCAAGGTTTGGGTATGCTAGGTCTTGGATGGTGTGGATAAACTTAGAGATCATTGATAATTGTCCCTTCAAGGGGTCTTTGCTGGTTATGACTCAAAAAAATAATTTTCCTAGGTAAAATATCTTTAGATCAAATTCTTAACTATCTAAAAATAATTCTACTACATTGATATTGCAACATATGTGAGTTGAGAAAAATTAAAATGGGCAAATAATATGAATTTTAAGTTGTGCAAACTATGATTACCCAATGCATATCATTCATTGCAATTAAAATGTATCATACATGTAATAACAATGGTTATTTTGAAGTTGTATGAAATATTAAAATGCACTCTAGAAAAACAAACTCAATGGAAGCTGATCTAATCCTAACATAAATAAGATTCAAAGAAAATTTAAAGGTTTAAGGGTAAGAGAAATTAAATAAAACAAGCAAGTTCATACTACCCTGAAATTATTTTTTAATCTAGCAAAACAACAAATCTAATTTAAACCAATATCAACCAGACCAGTATTCATACAACCCGAGGTTTGAGATGGTGTAATCTTCAAATGAGCAACAAAATGTGAAATGGACTAAGTGCAACCACCATCAACATGCATAGATTGATCACAACAAATTTTAAAGGCCTTATATTAAAATATAGTCATTGAGTACATTGTTTTAGATTTATCCACTTCAATGGATTACAAGAATAGATCTCAAAAACAAGATCAACGTGGTTCAAAAACACCATCTGACTACAAAGATAAAAAGGAATAAAGCAAAAAAGGGGTAAGTTAACATGTGGTTTTTGACCTTTGTAATAGGCTAGTGAACCATTATTTATACAATTTTTGGTGTTCACATAGTGTTAAACTTTATAATTAATTACTTATCTAATTCCAAGATATGTCCTTTGAGATTTATTTTAACCATACTATGACCATGTCTCATTAAATAAGAACTAATTTGACCATACCTCATAACATCTTCTCTTACATGATAATTGGGAGCTATGAAATGACCATACTTCATTAAATTCTCCATTACTTTACAAAATCTGGGTTGATAATTAATTTCCCATATCTTCTACCTTAAAACTCCATATCCATATTTACATCCACCATATTTAATATAGCCACCAACAAGTGTTCTACATAATATTGAAGGAAAACAAAAATAAAATTTAGAACCCTTTTTATATGTCCCTAAGGTTTTAAATTTTAAATTTGGTGGTTATATACCTTTAGAAACCAAGATAAAGTAGTCACCTTCACACACTATTGTGTTTAAGAAGAATGGCTTTGGGCCATCAATGTTCCTCAGTGATTTAATATTCACCGTTGAATTTGGTGCTTGCATTTCATTTCCTTTTGATTTTTGTCAAGTTTTGGAAGATTCGATCTTGATCATTGAGGTTGTTTGAGGGGGATCTTGGTCATTAGAACTTGCATGATTTAAAATGTTTATCATATTATTTTAAATATCATGACATCACTTATAATTCAATCATACCCATTGGAGATAATACAAAGAGTGATCCTGACTATTGATTTATTTTGGTAAATTACTGTTATCTTCTTGGGTTAATCATAGCCATTGAAGAGGTATGAAAGATCAATTATCATTGAAGTGCTTGCATGATAATTGTTTTGTATTTCACCCTTTTTGAATTAATCCTAACCATCGAAGTTGCTTTGAGGACAAAATCCTAGTTTTTGAAGATTCATCTTGTAGACACCAAATCCTAGCCACTTGTCCTTCATCCTGGTCACCCCACTATCCACTGGTCCACCACATTCCTTTCCCGCCATTCAATTGGCCATTCCATGGCTTTTCTCGCCATCCAATGGCCCACTTTAGCCCTTTCCCACCATTTTCACCTATTATTTGTATAATATTATGTATATTTATAATATATATATTTAAATAATAATAATTGAAAGCACGAGATTCCGGAAACAAAAAGGATAGACTAAAAATGCAATGTAAACGAAACTAAAATAACGCTTAAACCCTATGTTATTAAAAAATGCGTAAAAAGAAAGAACATGAACACAGGATATCAAAGCAATATAAAAATCGGCCCTTTTATTGATATGCTTTTCCAATTTGTGTTACAATGCGTCTCCTTCCTTTTTAAGGGATAGGAGCGTTAAATGTTGGTCTTTTACAACTTGTTTCAAAATTCCTTCCTCCGTGTGCCCACATGTAAGATGGGCGAACCAAAACATTGTCGTCGCTTGCGTTGGTAAAGGTAGATTCCTCGTTGCTCCTCTAATGCTGCAGATCTGCGTTCAAAGAAACAAACAAAGAATCAGTAGCACCTGTGTATGAAAAATAAAAGATAAATCTAACGATGGTTAAAATGAGTCTAAATAAAGCTGAAAACTTGACAAAAGCATAAACATGAAACTAGCTAAATACTACAAAAGAAATAGTCACCAAAAGCAATAAAGCGGGGGGTGCCCGAAGGCAAACCACCCGTGGGTGAAACTTTGCTTCGACACCAATCCGCTTGGATTGGGTCCGAAACCTGATGTGATGTGTTGTCGGAAAATTGGTAGGATATTGTGGTCAAAAAATTTGGGGTTGGTTCTTGATTCGTGCCTTCAAAAGTCACCCAATAACCTCTCTTTCGATTAAGAGATTATGGATGTCAAAAGCACAAATCGCAAGTAAGTGAATTAGCAGCACTTCGTCGCTCAAAATGCTCCTTCTCTGTATGTTTTGGGTGAGGAAACTCACCATTTTATAGACCCAAGGGGTCTCTTTGAATTAACATGCAAAAGTGTTTCTTTGCATGAATGCTTTTTGTGAAGAGAAGACTTCTTCTTGATCAAGGGCTTCTTAACTGCCTCTGTGCATGTCTTTGTATGTTTTAGAAAAGCTCACTCTCATTCCCATGCAATGAAGGGAAATTCAATTGGCAGATATGAGTTGTCAAAAGAACTCACTCGCACTCCTATGCCATGCAAGAAAAGCTAAGTGGCAGTTTTGAGTTGTCATGCGCCGAGATCTGACTTTTTGTTGGTCAAACCTGGCGTTCGTCCCACCCCGAAGCGAGCGCTAGTAATCGTCTCTGGGTGAAACGAGTACTAATCCACACTCGTCCCTGGGTAGGACGAGTACAAATCCACACTCGTCCCTGGGTGGGACGAATAAGTAGCTGAGTGTCTAAAAGATGCCAAATTGATTTTTGACTTGCAAAACTGTTGTGTGAGTGGTTAGAACCACTGTTTAACCTCCTGGGGGCTGCCCTGGGGCTATGTGTGTTAGTGTGATCAGTGCTTGTTGTCACATAATCAGATTGGTGTTGTTTTGGTGTCTACAGATGCCCCTTTTTGGAAAGCGCTACACATGGTGCAGTGTTGAGCAAAAATATATAACCAAAGCACAAATGATTAAGGTTTCTCAGTAACCTAACCAACTCTTGATGCCCCAAGTATGGAAAGGGCATGCATTCTTGAATCCTTGCTTCTGACGAGCTAAGGAACTTAAATCAAGTATTAACCTGGTTCGGTGAGGTATTACTTGAACTTAGACATTGATCAGTCATGAATAGGCAAAGGGTGCAACCTTTTGTCTGTGAGAACCTTGAGTTCATGATTCACAAATGCCAAGTATATGATCAGTTTGTGATAATTGCTTGTTTGCTGCCCCAAGCAGGGGCACGATTGTCTTTTGCAATGATCCTTTGAATGCGTGTCATTTCCAAAACTGGGTATATTGGTGTTGATTGGCAACTAAGTGTGACTACCCCCTCAAGCGACGAATCGATGAGGGAATGACCGACATGAGAAAAGCGACGAGTCGCTTGACCCAAGATGACGTAAGTGAGGGTGCCTTCAGATGTTATCCAATGCATGCTCGAGCAATTTCCCGATTGTTTTGACCTATTTGTGGTGGGTGTGAACCCATTTTGGGATGCCATTGAGGGTTAAAATTGGCGAAAATCTGTCTTCCCATGGAGCGGTCCGGCTATGGTAGCCTTCTTGGGGAGTAGGATAACGACAAGGTAGTCCTCGACATCAGTTTTCTTATGCCAAGAGGTTAAGTGCAAGAGCACTTTTGTTCGGCAATTTTTAGTGGTTTTGTTGGCATTTGTCATTTTTAATAATTTTTTTTTTTTTTTTTATTCGTCCCAGGGGGGAACAAACGCCATGATGGTACTCATCCTGGGGTGAGACGAGCGCGCCACGATGGTACTCATCCTGGGGTGGGACGAGCACGTCGAAAAGTGCTCGTCCCGGGAAGGGACGATTACCAGCAAGAAAAAAGTATAAATATGCGAAAATGACGGATTTGGCTCATTTGCACTGTTCATCGATTGCGATTTGGAGCTCTGGGGAGGAGGAGGTAGATTTTTTGACGCGAAGCGCTGCTAGATTTTCTAGCCATCATGAGTGCACAGACCGGGTCATCAAGCGGCGGAGCTGAGGCGAGACCAGTAAGTGCACTATCTCCTCGAGTTTGAATTTGAAAAATGCAAATGTGTTTTTATTGTGTTTTTCTTTTGTTTAAGACATGGAACCCTAATTAATTAAATTAAAAGGTGAATGAATTAAAAACCATGAAACCAAATAAAACGTGGATGCAAACCGATGGAAACTTAGATGAAAACCATAGGATAAACCCAAAATGAAACTTAGAGTAACACCTTAGGGTAACCATGGTTATAAAAATGTTTTGTTTTTGATGTGAATGGTAAAACTTAGGTCGAAACCGTAGGTAAACCATGCCCATTTGTAATTTTTATGGAATTAAAAAATGAAAAATGGATGAATTTTTTTGTTGAAATGGTAAACTTAGGTCGAAACCGTAGGTAAACCATGTCAAATTTTCTTTTGTTAGTTTTATGGAATTAAAAAATGAAAAATGGATGAATTTTTTTGTTGAAATGGTAAACTTAGGTCGAAACCGTAGGTAAACCATGTCGAATTTTTTTTTTTTTTTGTTATTTTTATGGAATTAAAAAATGAAAAATGGATGAATTTTTTTGTTGAAATGGTAAACTTAGGTCGAAACCGTAGGTAAACCATGTCGAATTTTTTTTTTTTTGAATTAAAAAATGAAAAATGGATGAATTTTTTTGTTGAAATGGTAAACTTAGGTCGAAACCGTAGGTAAACCATGTCGAATTTTTTTGTTTTTGATGAAATGTAAGATGAAAACTGAATGAATTTTTTTTGTTTTGAAATGGTAAACTTAGGTAAAACCGTAGGTAAACCATGTCAAATTTTTATTGTTTTTGATGAAATGTAAGATGAAAACTGAATGAATTTTTTTGTTTTGAAATGGTAAACTTAGGTAAAACCATAGATAAACCATGTCAAATTTTTATTGTTTTTGATGAAATGTAAGATGAAAACTGAAGGATTTTTTTTTTTTTGGTTTTGAAATGGTAAACTTAGGTAAAACCGTAGGTAAACCATGTCAAATTTTTATTGTTTTTGATGAAATGTAAGATGAAAAATGAATGATTTTTTTTGTTTTGAAATGGTAAATTTAGGTAAAACCGTAGGTAAACCATGTCAAATTTTTATTGTTTTTGATGAAATGTAAGATGAAAACTAAATGAATTTTTTTGTTTTGAAATGGTAAACTTAGGTAAAACCGTAGGTAAACCATGTAAAATTTTTGTTTTTGTTTTTTTTTTTTTTGGTAATGGATGTACATGTGAATGAAAGATGTTATTGTATAGTTATGCATTTTTGTACATGTGATGGTAATTTGATGCATTTTTTTTATGTGTGTTGTTTTCTGTGATGTGCAGGTGGTGAAGAGTCGACATCGGGTACCGACTATTTTTTCTAATGCCCGCGAGGCATTGAGTGCTGAGGACTGGGAGTGGCTTGATGCCTTAGGGCTCAAGCATGTGGCTCGGTTGGATGTAGTTGTTGCGGATCGGGTGTACATTACAGCTTTGATTGGCCTATGGGATGTTCGGACGAACATCTTCCATCTTTCGACAGGGGAGATGACTGTCACCTTAGAGGACGTGTATCGAATTCTATGTATTTTGATAGACGGGGTTCCCATCCGGACAACACCACGAGGCAAGAGGATGGATGTACTGACTCGATATTTTGGACACGGAGAGGATGAGGATGGGATGACCTCGTTGGAGAGGGTAGAGCTGGATTGTCAGATTGGGGGGATTCAGGTACAATGGTGGTATGCTAGGGGAATGTTGGGAGTGAGGCATGCACTACTCATGAGCCTCATTTCCAACATGCTCCTGCCAGACTCGTCAGGAGCAAGGTTCCCATGGAACCTATTGGAGGTGGTGTGGCAGTTAGTGGAGTGTCCGGTGATAGAGCCGATGATTATGAGATGGGGCCAGACGCTTTTGGATCAATTATATGATGAGTTATATGAGGTCCGCTGCCAGAGGCAGAAGGGGATTGGTTGTAGTTACTTTTTGCAGTGCTGGGCATGGCAGCATATAGCCGCAGAGCGACCACGAGGGCTACCCTGGACTACATGAGCAGACATGGTGGACAGGGATATTGGTTATGGTGCTTTATGGTATCGATCGGAGGAGCGAGGGCAGAGTCAGAAGTTTGCGAGAGACGTGGACCATTACAGAGATGTATTGGCACGACTGACTCCAAGAGATGTGGTTTGGAGGCCATATAGGGATTGTCCTGCATGGCTAGAGGTGAATGAGTGGCTTTGACGGGTCTAGAGGGGGAGATGGGTGATTGCACAACACAGGACAAAGTAGGAGTACTTTCACTACCTCTGAGTGACACGACAGTTTGGGGTACGCCAGGGGTTGCTTGGGGAACCCATAGTCTATCGATGCTAGAGCGATGAGAGGACCCTAGCTGCGTCGATCCTCGAGCTATTGGGGGAGGAGTCAGATACAGTACTGGACATTCTAAACATAGATGACGTTAGAGTGACTGTCGAGTACCAGGAGTGGAGTCAGCATCGGTGGGAGATGGAGGGCGAGATTATCTACCTTGGTGGGTGAATACCAAAGCCTCCGATGAGTGGCTCATCGTATCGGATGAGAGACAGCGGGACAGAGCAGTCGGCATCATCCCGTTGTAGGTGGCGAGATGAGGGAGGTGCTAGTGGGCGTGATGCAGGGGCGAGCAGTCACCCTAAGAGATCTCAAAGGACTAATATTGTAGGGGGTAGTTCTCATTGCACCGATCCTACGTGATCATGGTGGTCGACGCCCTAGGCTGGGGGTTTTTGAGTTTTTGGCTTATGGGAGCGAGGTTCGAGGACCGGTGCATTGTAGCCTGCGAGCAATTTTGTTATGATATATATATACAGATGACTCTTTTTGGTGTTTATACATTTTTCATGATTTATTTTTATGTACATGTTTTTACATTGATGTATGCATATGCGATTATGAATGCGATGGTTCTAATTTATATGATGTATGCATATGGAATGAATGAATTATTGATGATTTGTCGATGCACCATAGACTATACAAGATTGGATTGACTTGCTATAGTAATAAGATAACTTTGCGGAATGCTTGTGCATGTGAAAACTTTGTTTTTGTATTTTGTCAATTTTTTGATGGAGATGTACGGAATGAAAGGTATCGGTTGTTTGAAAATGTAGTTAAGCTTTTCTGAGATGCAGATATTTAAACTAACTAGCCAAGACTATATTTATCTCGCAAGATCTTTGAACAAGGTATAAATCTGACATGAATTTAACCAAATTATTTCACATCCCTATGTGTGCAATTGAGTTCGTTTATGTGGTATTTGTCAGGATACTGCTAGTGCTAGATGGGCTTTCAATCGAACCTGTACTGAGGATCACCTAATTAGCTCCACTAACTCCTTTATTGTATTTAGTCAGATTAATCTACGATGCTATCTAGGATACCATAAGCTAGCTCATCCACATGCAAACATTGATCTGTACGCAAGTTAATGTGACAGATATATTATCATGCGAGAGGTTTACTGCCAGTGACCGATAGGCTATCAACCAAACCGGTACTGAAGCTTGCCTCATGACCTATCGAAATGCTGATAGTTCCAGGGATTCAAGTTCAACTCCCTTCCTTTCTTCAATTGTATTGGGATACTTGCTCCTTTGTAGTGATAAAATCACTGTTTATTTTTGTTTTATGTGTGTTGTTTTTTTTTTTTTTTGAGCAAGGGATTTGGATATGGAGTGACGAGAATCACTATTGTTTGTGCCTTTTGATGTGTGCACTATAGGATTTCAAATTTTAGTGTTTTGACGTTTTGCAAATTTTGATGTTTTGCAACTTTTTGAGAACTTGGGATTCTTGGGGAATTGGGTAGGGAGGATGCTTGTCCTTTTGCCAACTCTCAGCATTCCTAGGGTCATTCACACAGGGGGATGAGCAAGATAGCCATTTCTCTTATGGTGACCTGGATGACTGTGCAAGTTTCATCTTTTGTTCACACAACTTAGGAATTTTTATATGTGTGTTAATTTGTGTTGGAATGCTACGTAACAAGGTGTGATCCAAGTAAATCTTTCCTGTGTAAAATCTGCTTAACTGTGTACAGTGTTGGCTAGAAATTTAAAGAAATTTGAATGACGAAAACCCTATATACATTAGGAGACAACTAACGATGCAAAAAATAGCGATGGTGCTATTCTAGATGTAGGCGTTTATGAAAAAGGATGGAATTTCCAAATAATGACTGTCTGTGGTGCTTTTGACTTGTATGACCTAGCAAATGTATAATGTATGGATGCGATGCCTAATGCAACCTATATTTTTGTATTTTGATTTTTATGAGAATGCATGGAATTGGAATGCAATTGTTTTTGTGATTTTGATTTTTATGAGAATGCATGGAATTGGAATGCAAATGTTTTTGTGATTTTGATTTTTATGAGAATGCATGGAATTGGAATGCAAATGTTTTTGTGATTTTGTTTTTTTTTTTTGAGTATGCATGGAATTGAAATGCAATTGTTTTTGTGATTTTTGATGATTATATTGTTTTTGTTTATTTTTGAATATTTATGTTGACCAAGCAGTTATGGTAACACTTGGAGCTTTTGGTGTTGACCAAAGGGTTTATAGATACCTTTGGGGCATTTAGGGATGACCAAGCGATTGTGATAATCCTTGGAGCTTTTTTCTTGACCAAAGGGTTTATAGATACCTTTGGGGCGTTTAGGGTTGACCAAGCGATTATGATAATCCTTGGAGCTTTTGGGGATGACCAAGCGATTGTGATAATCCTTGGAGCTTTTTGGGATGACCAAGTGATTGTGATAATCCTTGGAGCTTTTGGTTGGACTATGGCTCTCTAGATGTGGAATGGCCTCAAATGAATGATGTTCAAGGGTTCTGTTTCCTTGATTCCTTCAAGAGAGGCAAGCCGGTATGTTTCGGGTCCTATTTTACTGTCAATGATGTAAGGACCTAACCAGTTTGCTGTGAACTTGTCCCCTTAGATGGGACGGCAAATTAGAATTCTACTGGTTCTCTTTTAAGACCAAGTCACCAACCTGAAATTCCCTAAGGTGGACTTTCATGTTGTATGCTTTCTTAAGTTGTTCTTGATAGATACGCAAATGCTCAAGAGCATTAACGCGTCGTTCGTTGAGAAATGTTAGTTGATCTAATCGGGCCTGCTACGTAGTGTCATCATCGATGAACTCTTGCATTGAAATGCGTAGGGAAGGGATTTCCAACTCAAAAGGCATGATTGCCTCGAAGCCATACACCAGCAAAAATGGAGTTGCCCCAGTGGGCGTTCGAATGCTGGTGCGATAAGCCCATAGGGAAAGCGGGATCTGAATGTGCCAGTATTTATGATTGTCTGCAACTATCTTTTTGAGAATGGCAACTAGAGTTTTTTTTTATGCCTCTGCTTGCCCATTTGCCTACGGATAATAGGGTGTTGAAAAGCTATGCTGAATATTGTACTTTGTGGTCAAAGCATGCACATATTTATTCTTGAAAGGTGTCCCATTATCTGATAAGATCTTGGATGGAATACCAAAACGACATATGATGTTATGCAAAATAAACTCCGCAATGCGGGATCCAGTCATAGTGGTCAGTGGAATTTCTTCCACCCATTTGGTAAAGTACTCTGTGGCTATTAAAATAAACGTGTGACAACCAGACGACACAGGGGAGATCTTTCCAATTAGATCAAAGCCCCACTACGAAAAAGGCCAAATCGATTGAATTGGTTGCAAGGCCTGAGAAGGTACGTGTGTCAAATTAGCATGGTGCTGACACTTCATGCACTTCTTCACATATGCGCAACAATCTCGCTCTAAATATGGCCAATAATAACCCATGCAAATAATGCGCTTTGCGATGGCCATACCGCTAAAGTGGCCACCACATGTACCATCGTGAGCTTGGGTGATTGCCCAAGTAGACTCTTGTTGGTCCAAACAACGAAGGAGGATTCCTTCATAATTTTGATGATACAAAATGTCTCCTAACAAGACATGCTTTGCCGCTTTCTGTTTGAATGATCTTTTCATGGCTTGTGTCAATCCAAGGGGGAGATTACCTAGCTTGAGGTAATCCCGAAAGGGTGTGTACCAATCTTGCTGATCAAAAACCTTTATTGTATGAATGGCCAATCCCCCTTGAAGTCCATCCCGAACAAAAGCTGAGCAGGAAATAACTTGTAAAAACAATGCGGTGTTGCTAATAAGAGGGGTCGGGGAGAATAAGGACCCCCAATTAGCTTGAGTCAAACAATCTCGAATTCGAGAGAACTTATCCGAAGATGGTTCAATCTGGATCATGTGGATTCCTGGCATTAGATCAGAGCTTGCACGCTCCATCATAGATTGCGATAATGTTTTAACCTGAATGGTTGTCATTTCACCAGAAGGGTCTTGCGGGATGAGTGACCCCAAGGAGGCCATAGTATCCGCAAAATGATTTGATGATCGAGGGAGTGCCTCGATGTCATACCATTCAATTTGTGCTAGGAATTTGTCCACAAGGGCTTTATAGGCCTACAAAACTGGACATTTACACTGAAAAATCCCCTTTACTTGATTAACAATTAACAGCAAATCACCAAAGATGTTCAATCATTTAATGTTCATGGTGATTTTTGTCTGAAGACCTATGATCAAGGCTTCATATTCTGCATTGTTATTGGTGCACAGGAAGTCTAATTTAAATGAAAAGGGCATTGGAGCGCCTTGCGAAGTGAAGAATACAATTCCCACACCACCCCCTTGCTCACATTTAGAACCATCGAAGAAGAGGGTTATGTCAGCCTGTGACTCAAGCTCATCAGAATCTGGCGACTCTGAAACATGGAAGACCCCATCATCAGGTAGTTCAAAAGTCAGAGGCTGATTTTCTTCAAGATGAGCCTCAGCTAGTTGATCGGTGATGACTTGACCTTTTATGGATTTTTGTCCAATGAACTCTATGTCAAACTCCGTCAATAACATGATCCATTTTTCCATGCGGCTACTATGATAAGTACGACTCATCATGTATCGCAATGGATTCTCCTTAGACACAACATACGTCTTATTACTAAGCATGTAGTGGCATAGCTTTTTGGTAGCAAACACCACTGCCAAGTAGAGCTTTTCAATGTATGCATAGTTAAGTTCATAACTGACTAGGGTGCGGCTAAGATAGTATGTAGCCTGTTCTTTGTGAAGTTCATTTTTTTGGGATAGCATGGCACCCAGTGCCACCTCAGTGGCTGAGATGGATAAATAGAACAACACTCCTGGTCTATGTGGTGCCAATACTGGCGACGAAGCCAAGTACTATTTAATGTCGTCAAAGGCAGACTGGCACTCGTTATCCCAATGAAATGTGACCCCCTTATGCAATAATTTATTCATGGGTCGACATTTGTCAGATAACTGTGCTATGAAGCGCTTGATCGACGCAACCTTTCCCTGCAAACTCTTGAGCTGCTTGATGGTGGTTGGGGGATGCATTTCAACGATTACCTTGACTTTGTTTGGATTAACCTCAATTCCTCATTTGGAGACTATGAAACCCAAGAGATTTCTAGATGTGATGCCAAAGACGTACTTCTTGGGATTTAGTCTGACTTTATGCTCAATGAGGCGATCAAGGACCTTGCTCAAGTCATCGATGTGATCTGGGCACAAAAGATATTTGGCAAACAAATCATCCATGTAATCTTCCAAATTTTTGTGCATGTAATCGTGAAATATGTACGTCATGGCACGTTGGTAGGTGGCTTCAGCATTTTTAAGGCCAAAAGGCATGACCTTATAGCAAAATGTCCCCCAAGGCGTTGTGAATATCATTTTTAGTTGGTCCTTAGGATTGATACGAATCTGATTGTATCCTGAGAAACCATCCATAAGGGAAAGCATTTCGTGGCCCTCTATAGCGTCTACCAACATGTCAATGCTCGACAAGGGAAAATCATCCTTAGGACTCGCTTTGTTAAGATCTCAAAAATCGATGCATATATGAATCCTCACGTCGGGCTTCTTGATAGGAACCATGTTAGACAACCATGGCGGATAATCCACAAAGATGACAAATTGGGCATCCAACAACTTTTGTAACTCATATTTTACCATTAAGGCCACTGTTGGGTGCATCTTGCGTAGTTTTTGCTTGACGGGCTTTATTGTCGGATCAAGCGTTAAATTGTGTGTGACTAGCTGTGGGTCTAGTTTCGGCATATCCTTGTAGGACCATGCAAAAACCTCCTTCTTTTCCTTAAGAAGGGCAACATAATCGGATCACTTTTCAAGGGAAAGACTTACCCCTAGCTTGAGAATCCGTGGATTCATTGGATCTGTGCCGATGTCTACATCAGTCATTGCTTCAACCGACATATGGGATCCATCTTCCAACTGGTGTGGAATTGGGATCAGATGGATATCATTTGCTGAATTAAGATCATCATTAGGAATTTCAAGTTCTTCTTCAGCATGGAAGACATCCTGAGTCTGTCCTGGAGTGAAATGAAACATCCCACCACAAGGCCAATACTCTGAAGGAGATGGTGGTGTGTCAGCGCGACCCAATCTATAGCCTCTATGTCTAGATGCAATGATCGTGTTGGATTGGCTAGATCATGGATGGGGGCGATCAAGTTAATGGAGACCATGTTGATGAAATGATTGTAATCTCTGTTATCACAAATGTGACAAATTTGATATTCAAGATGTTCTTGGTGCGTTGGATATGGCTCTATAGGCACTGGCACAAAGGGATCAACCCTATGTGCGGACCTGCAAATAGGGTCTACCCTAGGCACTGATGGTTTGATAGGGTCTCCAGGTGGAAGATGCTCTCTATATTCCTAGAGTGGCGGGTGCAGTAATTGCTATAACTACGCCAGGTTGAAATGCCTCTTATGTCTTGGACCTATGTGTAAGTGTTCAAACATGTCATCTATGTCAAAAGGATATTGTTGTTGTTGAGGTAGCCTATGCTCACTTGGATCATTCAATGGAAACATCATCAGGAAGCTTTCCTGATCATAATTCATTGGATATTCGTGCGAATGATCATACTCCGACTCATATTCAGAACACCCTTCGTGATCTTGTCCATATTCCCCTCGTGGGTGATTCCATGAGATTTCTCCTTGTTCGACCATAGGTAAAGGGTTGTTGAGGTCAACAAGGTTATTTGTTTGTAATGGGAAATAATCCCCCAATGTATAAGTTGTATTTGGATTGGCATATGGATCTGATGCCAACCCATCCTTGTTGCCTATCCCTAGGCTTTACATGTTTTCAACCAAGATGTCAAGGGGCAAAGGGTGATTAAACCCTACTCCTGACTTATCATAAGGCATTTGGTATCTTGGTTGGCACAAAACACGCATTCCTTGTTCATACCGGCCTAACCCATATCCATGCCAATTGCATTGGCTAAGATATCGTAATGTGAAGTCTAGGTTAGCCAGATAATTGACATCTTCCACAAAGGGATCTTCATCTTCCTCTTCTTGTCGAGAAGCTCACCACCATGATCAAGGCCCCCAAAAATAAAATTTGTCTGATTAGGTGGGTAGCCTAAAGGAACCACGGAGCCTATGGGGAGTCGAGGTCTTCCCATGTCTTGCATAGACTGAAGTGTGGGCGTTGCAACAACATTACACACTATATACTACCCCATGCCTATGTTAGACATCTCAAAAGTAATCGTTGATGATTGAGGGGAAGTGAATGGGAGTTCTCCTTGAGTCCACTCCATGTGGGATGAACTAGGCATCTCAACTTCCATTCTATTAGGCGTCTCTTCTGTAGAGATGTTAGAGACTAGAGGTGGTTCCGCTTCTAGGGGCTTCTTTCCATTGTCCGTTGGTGTAGCCATCGTAGGTGGCATCATTGTGGGAGGACCGGATGAAGAAGATGAACCCGCCTGAGAATTTGATTGATTTGATGATGGAGATTATTGCTTAGTTAGACCTTGTTTAGATGGATTTAACTAGAAATCCACATGCGTTGAAGGGAGGGTCGATTGCGGCATGATTTGCACTGAGTTGCAATATTTAAAAGGTTCCAAATCTACGGGGACCACGTGCACTTGTCCTTCAAATGTATACTTCAAACATTGATGAGCAATTGAAGGGACACACTTCATATCCCGGATCCAAGGCCGCCCAAGCAAGATATTGTAAGCCATCTCACCTTCTAAAATGTGGCACAACATATGAATGGTCTTTTGTCCCACTTGTATAGGTAGGAAAATTGTGCCAACTGTCGAGCATATCACATCATTAAATGCTCAAAGGGTATAAGTGGAAGGTGCAATGTGAGAGGCTGGCAGTTTCAAATGTTTTAGTGCAGCGGTTGTAATAATGTTCTTTGGACGAACCAGTGTCTACCAACACCCGCTTGTACGGAGTCCCATTGACCCACACAATAACATGCAGGGGTGGATCTACTACATCTCCAGTTACCATTTTTAGCTCATCTTCCCTGAAGGTAATGACTGGTTCAGTACACTATTTGACATGCCCCACAAAATTGTTGAACGAATCTGCTTCGTGGGGTTGCAACTCAATTGCCTTTAATATCTCCATAAGAGCTTCCCGATGGGGTGCCGATTGTTGAATAAGCTCATAAATGGAGAGCCTAGCCGATGTGGTCCGTAGACTTTGAATAAGTCTAGTTCGAATCGTGGCCACTGGTCTAGGCGGGAGCAACTGTGTAGGATTCAGTTGAGGTTGTGACGTGGATGGAACTTCCCTGGTGGCTATCGTGGGGGCAAATCCTGGGTGTCTCTTGTTTCTTGTCACAATGCTAATCATCCCAACATACCCCTCCATGGGGAAACTCTGTTGCACTTCGTTGACATGCAGAGGTTTTTTTTGTGCATCATGTGTGGGTAAAGGATCTTTGAAAACACCCATTTGTTGGTTGTTGGGTGATATGGGGTTATCCACTACCAATGTTTTATTATCAATGAGATCTTGCACTAAACCTTTAAACGTACAACATACATTAAGGTCATGCCCTTTCCTTTTATGGAATCTATAGAACATATCCTCTCTGTAGCCCTTAGGCTTTGGCACATTAGGATTGATTATTGGAATCTCTGGCAGATTAATCAAGTTTTCCACTGACAAACGGTCAAACAAGGAGTCCCTAGACTCAGTGTATGGTGTAAATTGCTGCCTAGGGCGACGCTGTTGATTTTGATCTTGTTTTTTATTATCTTTCTCATAGTTATTGTGAGGAACTGCCTGATAATTAGCCTTTGGAGGCTGTGTTGCTTGGGAAGGCATAGGGACATTGATAGCAACTTGATTGACCGCGGTGGGTGTTTGTTGTGTATTCCCTATTTTGCTGCTCTTGTTCCACTCTTTTTTCTTAGGCTTGGAAATTTCGCCATCCTGTATCTTGATCTCTTCGATACTTCTAGCTTGTGCCAAAGCTTCTTCTAAAGTGGCATATTGCTGCAGCTGCAATAGCACAGAGATATTTCACAAATAGCTCTTTGCGAACATTTGAGTTAGGTCGGACATAGGAGGGAGGTAAGATAGCTTTGAAAGCATCGTCCTCCATCGACTCCCATATGCTACCATATATTCCTCCTCACACTGCTTGAGGCTAGCTAGATCACTTAGTGACGCCTTTTTCTTTGTATTGAAAGCAAAACGTTCTAGGAACACGTCCACTAGTTGATCCAAGTTGTAGATGCTATGCTTCGGTAGATGTGTAAACCAATCCGAGGTAGATCCTACGAATGTGGTTATGAATGTTCTCAATAGCAATGCATCATTGTCTTGTATACCAAAGCATTGGCTCAAAAATTGAGTCACATGCTCTTGAGCATCTTCATCCCCTTTAAAGAGTGCCAACTAGGGCAGCTTGAAATGTTTGGGGTATGGAGGTGCTGGCACTGATGGATGCACCGGATGACTATGGAGTTGGCGTAAGGTAGGCTTTTGGGGCCCAATAGTCTTGAGTTCCATAGTCTCTAAGCGTTCTAACAACACTTTGTATGCATCTGAGGACGTAATCTCTTCCTCCTTGGTTTGTTCCCACTGTGGGTTGCGGGGAACTTAAGGCCTTTGGATGGATAAATGGGTAGCATCCCTTATGCCTTGATAGGGCATTTCAGCCCGCTCTTCTTCTTGGTCATAATCCTCATAATCTTCTTGAGGAGTGTTTGGCCTAGGCCTGTAAACATTGATGGGTGCCTACGGAGGATGCCCATCCCGGTTGCGGGGAGTGGCCTCCCACTCAGGTCTAGGAGGTATTATAGGTAGTGCTTGCGGACATCACGGAGACCTGTCTCACACTAAGGGGTTGTGCCTCACATACATATTAGATTTATGTGTGCGAGGAACTGGTGCCTTCTCAGGCACATTGTTGTAAAGCAATTCAGTTGTCTGATGCTAAATGAGCTCTTGATTAAGGAGACACAAATGTTCTAATTACTATTGTTCTTGCCTAAGCCGCATGATTTGCGCTTGGAGGGTGGCTAGTTGGGCAAATGCCAAGTTAGTTTGTTTCGTTGTTTCTTGTTTAAGAGGCCTAGATGTCTCCCCTACATATTTATTTTGATCATGGTGCTCTGAGACCCCTATATGTTGCTTCCCTCTGTCGAGGTTGGTAGCATTAACTTGAAGCTCTGGTCTCAATGAGCGATCTGGATATAAAGCAGGTGCAAACGTGCATCGTTTCTGCATTGAGTACTATTCTTGAGGAACGTAATGATCCTCCTCACACTCTCTGTTATATGCAAAAAAGGTGCAGGACGAATTATCTTGCCCTGTCGGGAGAACCTGATGTTCTGGATATGGTCTACTATGTTCGACATTAATCGAGGGTAAATTAGGAGCAACGACATCATATGGTTCCTCCTTTTGGACCCTTTGTTGTTCTAGAGCAGTACACAATGCTTCATCACTAGGCCACCCATAATGAACTTCAAAGGGAGGCCTCGTACTTAGACCAAGTGCTACATATTGGTTATTTTCTTGAAAGGATTCTTGTTGCTTAGGAGTTCCCCTTAGGGAGGGGGTTCTATAGTCTCGTCTATTGATGGCATGAGTTGGAGTGCCCCTCAAGGAGGTGCCTCTAGAGCCATGTTCTATGACTGTATGGGTTGGAGTGCCCCTCAAGGAGGTGCCTCTAGAGCCATGTTCGGCATGGTGTGAACTAACTTGTGTACCTAGCCATCTAGGCAGGATGACCAAGTCTTTAGGGCTATATCGGAGACGACTTGTCTCTCCTAGTGCATTCTCTATAGCTTATGCCCGTGATTGGGCTTGGCTACGAGTGAATACCATGGTAATGTTACCCTAAAGATGTAAAAATTCTTTTTATGATTTTTTTGTCTAAACAGAAAATAGCATACACACACAAGCAATGATTATCTCTTTTAAATATTAATAGTGTGCCCTAAATCTGGTTTAGTGTGTTTTTTTTGTTTGTTTTGTTTTTGAAAATTTTTGTGAAATGTTTAAATGCAATTATGAAGGCTCTTATGACTCCCAAAATGGTCGCCCCTTCAATATACCATTGTCGGACCGATATACCAACCTCTCTATATACCCGCCCTTACGTGAGGGAGACTATAGGTACGTGAGGGAGACTATACATGGAACATAGGTGTTACAGAAGGGGAATCACTCTTTTTATGACACCTACCATAGAATACTTATCCTCATGCGCTAGGAATCACCCTAGATACACTCGATCATCTTTCGTCAGGATTTACGTCTAGCAACAGTCGCGATCGAGGTAATGGATGCAATATCTCAAGCCAAAGTGATAATGGAATCCACCTTTGGTCTTGCTCAAGGGTTGGGGTTTTACTACCAACGCCTTATTTTTAAAATACCATGTGGTGTGTGGGGTTCATTTTAATTTACAAAAATTGAAACAGGTAAACGAAAAAGAAATCTTTCCCTAAGCCATACAAAACTGAAAACCAGAAAATAGAAAAACAAAAATTTGACAAAAGCTTTAAAAACCCCTACCTCTTCTCTGCCTAAAAGGATGTTTCTGATTTGCTCTAAAAATTGCACAAAAATATACTCGACCCTGGGTGAAGCGAATATCATAACAGTAATCGTCTCAGGGTGAGACGAATAATTTATTCGTCTCGGGGTGAAACGAATGCCAATTCTGTAATCGTCACTTGCAGAGACGAATAATAGTCTGATGTTGAAAAACAGGTACCTGTAAAAAAACAAGCAATTTCAAATTAGAAATCTAACCTAAAAAAAATAGAGGACAGACGTCCCACCGTGACCACCATTGAAAGCACGAGATTCCATAAACAAAAAGGATAGACTAAAAATGCAATGTAAACAAAACTAAAATAACGCTTAAACCCTATGTTATTGAAAAATGCGTAAAAAGAAAGAACATGAACACAGGATATCAAAGAAATATAAAAATCGTCCCTTTTATTGATATGCTTTTCCAATTTGTGTTACAATGCGTCTCCTTCCTTTTTAAGGGATAGGAGCATTAAATGTTGGTCTTTTACAACTTGTTTCAAAATTCCTTCCTTCACGTGCCCACATGTAAGATGGGCGAACCAAAACATTGTCGCCGCTTGCGTTGGTAAAGGTAGATTCCTCGCTGCTCCTCTAATGTTGCAGATCTACGTTCAAAGAAACAAACAAAGAATCAGTAGCACCTGTGTATGAAAAATAAAAGATAAATCTAACGATGGTTAAAATGAGTCTAAATAAGCTGAAAACTTGAGAAAAGCATAAACATGAAACTAGCTAAATACTACAAAAGAAATAGTCACCAAAAGCAATAAAGCGGGGGGTGCCCGAAGGAAAACCACCCGTGGGTGAAACTTTGCTTCAACACCAATCCACTTGGGATGGGTCCGAAACCTGATGTGATGTGTTTTCGACAAATTGGTAGGATATTGTGGTCAAAAAAATCGGGGTTGGTTCTTGATTCGTGCCTTCAAAAGTCACCCAATAAACTCTCTTTCGATTAAGATATTATGGATGTCAAAAGCACAAATTGCAAGTAAGTGAATTAGCAACACTTTTTCGCTCAAAATGCTCCTTCTTTGTATGTTTTGGGTGAGGAAACTCACCATTTTATAGACCCAAAGGGTCTCTTTGAATTAACATGCAAAAGTGTTTCTTTGCATGAATGCTTTTTTGTGAAGAGAAGACTTCTTCTTGATCAAGGGCTTCTTAACTGCCTCTGTGCATGTCTTTGTATGTTTTACAAAAGCTCACTCTAATTCCCATGCAATGAATGGAAATTCAATTGGCAGATATGAGTTGTCAAAAGAACTCACTCGCACTCCTATGCCATGCAAGAAAATCTAAGTGGCAATTCTTAGTTGTCATGCACCGAGATCTGACTTTTTGTTGGTCAAACCTAGCATTCGTCCCACCCCGAAGCGAGCACTGGTAATCATATCTGGGTGAAACGAGTACTAATCCACACTCATCCCTGGGTAGGATGAGTACAAATCCACACTTGTCCATGGGTGGGATGAATAAGTAGCTGAGTGTCTAAAATATGCCAAATTGATTTTTGACTTGCAAAACTGTTGTGTGAGTGGTTAGAACCACTGTTTAACCTCTGGGGGCTGCCCTAGGGCTATGTGTGTTAGTGTGATCAGTGCTTGTTGTCACATAATCAGATTGGTGTTGTTTTGGTGTCTAAAATAATAATTTAATATTATATTTTATATATATTTAATTAATATATATTTATATAAATAAATAAATCCTAGCCATTATATTTCATCTAATCTCATATGTTCATCCACCTTAATCCATACCACACCATAAACTTATTATCCACCCTTGTATGCACTTTAATCTCAGCCACAATATTAGTGTCATTGAAACCCTAAGTTTTCCTTAGGTTGGATTATAAGTAAAGTCCATTTTTATGGCTGAACCCCTCGGGCTAAGTCTCCTAGGTCTTTTATGATTTCCCTCCAAAAATGTCCTGTTATTATTCCCACATACCCTCAAAATGGTTTGGTCATATCTCACTCATATGGAGTTGAATTGAGCCAAAATTTTGATGGTATGATCCTAATGAGCTCTGGAACATCTCCATAAAATTTTAAATTTATTGGAGTAATATATATCTCAAAATGACCTTATATTTTGACATGATATAGGGCACAGGTGCATCACCAGGCTGCAACATATCCATCCATAAACAGACAACAAGCAAGTAAGAGTAAGGTAAATCAATATTATTTTGTTACATTTCATATTTTTTTAATTCTACTCACATTTTATATTGCCATAGCTAGGTTTTTAGCTATTATTTTTTAGGGCTCATGTAGTGGAGCTCTCATTATTATTACTAACTCTTTGGTGTTTCTTTGTGTGTAGATTGGATAATATATCAGAAGCATTGGATAGCTAATCAAGCTGGAGTGGCCCAACATCGGATACGTAGAAGCCCACTCACACATATTGGGAGCATAACACAACTGAAGACACCACCATTTTTTGTAGCTAGGGTTTTGAAGAACCCTAACAATATTTGTAATAATTGTATCAAAAGGGATTCCTACATCCACTATTGTAACAACGAAGTTTTTAAGCTCCCCTTGTTTAATATAAATATCATGTGTTGTGTAATATATTGTAATTTGAATTTTGTTTATTCAGATTTTTTTTGAATTCGTGTTTTGTATTCACAAATGGCAATCACGGTGGGACCCCTCTATCCATGAGAGGACCCCTCTGGTTGAGCTACACTGAAATGCTCCCATGTCCAACATTGAAGAAGGAAGCTACATCCTATCCTCTTCCTCCCTCTCTATGTAATATCATATAGCTCCCAGTATAACTACACCAATAAAGGAGGATCCCATACATACACTCTATCTCCCTCAACTACAACAACAAACATTTTTACATTAGTATTAATTTCAAAAAAAAAACTTCAAAATTTTTGCATAAAAGAAAAAGTATTTTCAACATTACCATGGAAAATCATGCCTCAGCTCCACCAGCAACATTCACTTCCTCTATTGCCTTATATTCCACATAGATTTCCACTAGCTTCACAAATCCACTCCACTCCTTAGATGTAACTTCTCAATATCTCAAATGCACAAATAAGCCTCCAAATCCATCAATTGTTTGCATCCAAAAATGTGCAAAATCAATCACTAAAAGATCTAACATTTACAAATTGACTCCAACTTTGGCGATACCATCATGCTTTTTCTATCACATTCTTCCATCAAAATTCTTCCACTATGATAATCCACCATTAGTTCTTCCAAAACGTGCCATAATTTCAAGTGAATGTTGTATATAGTGGTTTATTCTATAAACTTGGTGATTGCAATGATTTGCATCCATGCAATTCGGTAAGATGAATGAATTACCATAAGAACACTTGGTCATCATTATCACTTATCTCCTTGATAAAGATCAAATTCACATTTGGTACTTCACATTTTGAGTGAAACCTTGCCAAGAAAAATTTGCACAAAAGCAGTCATTGATGTCCTTTTCCGTGGGGTAAGAAAACACGGATAATTAATATCACAATCACTCATTAATTTGACTATAATCATAAGATAGGCAAGCCTAGTAGTTGGATTGGTTCCATAGTGGAATTATACAAATATTTTTCCATAGTAACTCCACGACCTCTACATTGACTATATCATTTTGCATATTCATAACTTGCATACTCAATGACACCAATAAGGCATTTTCTTCAACAACATCGAATCACCCCAAATTTTGGATAACCACATTTGGTTTTGATCCTCCCATAATGGGATACATCTTACATGATCATGACATCTACACTTGACAAAACTCCCTTCCCACCATTGGGGCAAAAATGGTATCACATTTTACATCATTCATATCATCCAAATCACATTATATTTGCACAAAATCCTTCATACATTAGGTCCAACAAAGACACAACCTATCACATTTTACACCAACCTCCTTCACACCGTTGGGGTAAATATGGTATCACATCATTCATAATTTGCACAAATTTTCAATTGGCTCATGAGATTCATCTGTAATATCATTCACCAATTGAGAGGGTAAGCTACACAAAAACTCCAAAACTCTTTATTCTTTTATCTTCAATATTATTTCTCAAAAATCCAATGAGAGATAAAAGTTGCATTTGCGCCCAAAACCCAACCAAGTGTCTCATGTTTTTGCACTATATTGTGTTTTATGAAAAATTGTAAAAAAGGGGCATATGTAGACACCAAATACTAGCCACTTGTCCTTCATCCTGGTCACCCCACTACCCACTAGTCCACCACATTCCTTTCCTGCCATTCAATTGGCCATTCCATGCTTTTCCTGCCATCCAATGGCCCACTTTAGCCCTTTTCCACCATTTTTTATCTATTATTTATATAATATTTATATATATTTATAATATATATATATTTAAATAATAATATTTTAATATTATATTTGATATATATTTATATAAATAAATAAATCCCAATCATTATATTTCATCTAATCTCATCTTTTCATCCACCTTAATCCATACCACACCCTAAACTTATTATCCACCCTTGGATGCGCTTTAATATTTTTTTTTTTTTGAAAAAATGAAAACTTGTATTAAAACAAGAACCAGATACAAGCGGGAGAGAACACATCCCGAGCCAGAGCCACAAGCAAAACAACAAGGAAGGCGCACCAAGGCAAGGCTAAGAACCGCAAGGCACAGAGAACGGAAGGCACGAAACAGCAACAGGTCGCGAAACCGCGACATGTCGCGAAATCGCGACAGGAAAACCCGTCACGGCCACTTTGGCACCAACAGGCGCGATAACGCGACATGTCGCGAAATCGCGACAGGAATGGCCCTCGACAGCCTCCCGCAGAAAGCGTCGCGACATCGCGACAGAAATAGAAAGCAACAATCAAGCCTCAAGAAGGTCGCGATATCGCGACGGAAAACCACCCAGTCGCAAAGGAGCCAAACATGCCGCGAAATCGCGCAAGAAAAACGCCAGAGACCAGGAGGGCACAACCTGTCACGAAATCGCGACAAAAACCAGCTCAAAGTTGCATCATCACTACAGGTCGCGATATCGCGACAGTTAACCACCCAGTCGCCTAAATGCCAAAAGTGACGCAAAATCGTGAAAGAAGAACCATGCAGCTTCCAAAACTCAAACTTGTCGTGAAAACACGCCGAAATATTAACAATTCTATTCAACTTCAAGAAGGGAATGAGAGCGCGGTAAAAACACCAATCGAACCTGGAAGGCGGGACTGTCGCGATATCGCAACGTGTCGAGGAATCGCGAGGCGCGAAACGCGACATGTCGCGATATCGCGACATGTCGCGATATCGCAACAAGACGCGGGATCGCGTCACGCGATAACGCGACATGTCGCGATATCGCAACATGTCGCGGAATCGCGACCCGCGATAACGCGACATGTCGCGATATCGCGACAGAAACCAGCCGGAGACTGCATAGACTCAACTTTGTCGCGATATCGCGACGGTAACCAGCCAACGACCGCGACGGGGCAACAAGTCGCGAAATCGCGACAGAAAGGACCCTTAGCAAAAAAAACTTTGCACATTATTTCGAGGAATTGTTCAAGGCCTTGTATGATCTCGACATTCTCCACAGACAAATTGCTATGCAGATGAATCCCAACCTCTCTCTCGGCACCCAACTTAGCAAGGAAATCGGCCGCTTTATTAAGAGATCTACTAGCATAAACGGGAATCACATCCTCAATTTCTTTCCAAAGCTCTAAAATTTGGGCGACCAAAATCCGGAGCCTCCAAGCTTTTAAGGCAAAGTTCCGCATGCAATCAAGAGCACCAACCAAGATTTGGGAATCAGACTCAATGATTATCTTTCTATGGCCATGCTTGACGGCCCAGATGGAAGCAGATTTAATAGCAAAGGCCTCAGCTTCATTGTTTGTGGCATATCCCAGACCTTGCAATTCCCAATATAGCACAGTCCCAGCATGATCACGGCAAATAACACCACTGCCAGCATTTCCCGGATTACCTTTAGCAGCTCCATCAGTATTGATTTTGACCCGACCTTACGGGGAGGTTTCCAACAACTTCTTACTGTCTCTCCGGATCAGCACCTCTCCCACTCAAAGGCCTAGAAGCGAGCTGGTTTTCCTTCTCGAGCATAGATGGCAACGGTTTCCACAACTTTGCTCCAAATGATCCGCCAAATCCCCTCCACCGAAGAGAAGGTTTCACGAAAAATACGAGCATTTCTTTCCAACCAAACCTACCACCAAATAAAAAGGAAACCGATCTCCCAGCCAGTACGAAGAGCTTTAGAAATAAATCTACCTCTCTTCCAGCTTTCCCATAAATTGGACCGGGACAGATCTCCAAGCACCTGAAGTTTAAAGTGGGAGAACCAACGTTGCCAAATCTGCTGTGTGAAAGAGCAATCAAACAGAAGATGGTTCACAGTTTCCTCATTCCTATAACATAAAACGCACTGGGAAGGACCAATGATGCCTCTAATTCTAAGGTTGTCAAAGGTCAAGATACCATTATGCATCAGTTGCCAAGCAAAGAAGTTCACTTTCGGCCAGCCCTTGGGATGCCAAATCTTCCTCCATTCATGAACAGGAAAAGAGTGTGGGGGGGGCTCAGGTAGGATCGAAGCATAGCCCTCCTTCACAGAATAAACCCCAAGGTTCCCGAAGCCCCAAGCAAGCTCATCCTCCTCATCACTCCCAGATAGAAACCTTTCAGCCAAAAGTTTTTCCAGAGTTGGGGCCTGCTCCGGGGGGGATTGGAATAGGCCATTCACCCAGCCGCTTAAATTTTTTAACCTTATACTCCCCCAGAGAAGCTGGTAGTGAAGTAGGTCTGAATATGAATCCAACCTTTGTCTTCAAGAGCTGTTTTTAGCGGAAGCAGATCGGGAAACATTGCAAGAATAGGAGGATGTTGATCCCAAGAGTCAGTCCAGAACCGGACCTTCTCCCCTCTCCCAACTTTCCAGAACAATTGATCTTTGATAATGCAAGAACCAAGCTTGAGCGCATGCCACACAAGAGAACCATTACCTTCCAGAGGATAGCGGCCCAAGTCATTGGGAGGAACAGTACCCAAGTATTTACTAGAAAAGATTCTACTGCAGAGAGACGAAGGCTGAGAAATCCACCTCCAGTACAATTTCCCAGCCAGGGCCCGATTGTTAAACTTGGAGCTTCTCAAGCCCAACCCACCTTTTTCCTTGGGCTGGGTGACCTTATCCCAACCAACCAAGGCCCATTTCCTCTCTCCATTGGCACCTTCCCAAAGAAAACTTCTAGCCGCTTTGTCCAACTCTTTCCAGATTGAGGGAGGGGCGGCCAGAATTGAGAATTTGTAAATAGGCATAGCCTGAATAACAGACTTCAGAAAAGTTAGTCGGCCCCCATAGCTTAACCATCTATGAGACCAATGATTCATTCTCTCTTTGATGCCATCTAGCGAGTCCTTCCAAAAATCAGGTGTCGGTTTTTGAAATGCGGAGGAACCCCCAAATAAACAACGGGAAGGGAGGTCAGAGTGAAACCCAGAATCTCCATAACTCTCTCTTGCGACCTTTGATCAAGGTTGAAGAAGACCACTTTTGATTTTGAATCATTGATGGCTTGATTAGAAGCCCGAAGGTAGACGTTAAGAGTATCTTTGATTCCTCTTGCTTCTACGAGGTGGCAACTCCCACCAAGCCCGTATCATCCACAAACTGTAAATGAGTCAAAACTTCGGCTCCGATTTTAATTCCTGTAATCTGTCCTTGACGTCTTCTTCTCGGGGAGGAGTACGCCAAGACCTTCGACCAAGATAAGAAAGAGATAAGGAGAGCGAGGGATCTCCTTGACGGAGACCCGGAGAGGCTCCAAAAGGTGGCGAGGGAAGCCCCTTAATTAAAACGAGTATGAAGGCGTAGAGATACGGCTCATGACCCGGGCAATCCGAGTCTGAGAAAAACCAAAGGCTGCCAACATCTTGACCAAGAAACCCCACTCTACTCTGTCATAAGCCTTAGACATATCCAATTTGATGAACATTCCTTTGTTACCTGAATTATGCATAGAATGGATAGCCTCCTGAGCCAAGATCACTCCATCCAAGATCTGTCTTCCTTCAACAAAACCCCCTTGCTCAGGGGAAATTAAATTTTGAAGAAGGGGTTTTAGTCTTTCAGCCATAAGTTTAGAAATAATTTTGTAGATCACATTACATAAAGCAATAGGTCTGAAATCAGAAATGAGAGCCCCCCCTCTCCTTTCGGAATTAAAGAGATAAAGGTATGATTTAGAGCCTTGAGCATTCTTTTGTTAATTCGGGATTCCTCAATGACGACCAACACGTCCTCCTCCAAGATGTCCCGGAAGGCACTGAAAGAACTCAATAGGGAAACCGTCCGGGCCGAGCGACTTTCTGTGCACATCCCAAAGACCACCTTCTTGAGTTCATCACGATCTATGGGCTTAAGAAGGGACTGATTCTCTTCATGAGAAATAATAGAGGGAATTCCGTCAATGACTTCATTTTGAGCTTCCACATCATGCTGCAAACTTTCCTTGAAGAGGTTTGAGAAGTACTCCATAGATATGGAATGCATGTCAGGAAGAGTGTCAAAAGAATTTCCAAACTCATCTTGGAGGAACTCCATGTTATTCAATTGCCTTCTAGCACAGGCAGAGCGATGGAAAAATTTAGTATTTCTGTCTCCTTCTAATAGCCAAGTATTTATGGCTCTCTGTCTCCAGTAGATCTCTTCTTGATTATCAATGTCCTCAATTGCTTTGCGTAAGGCGTCATCCTCAAATTTAAGATGCTCAGAAATAATTCCTTCTCTGAATTGTTTTTGCACCTCATTCCATCTGTCCAGCAAGGGGGCCCGTTGGAGCTGGAAATCAGATTTGTTAGTTTGCTTCCACTGTTTCAGTTTACTCTTAACATAGAGGAGCTGTTTGTGAATTTTGAACATAGCTGTTCCAAAAGGGGGACGGCCTTCTTTCCACCACTGTGGAATTTTCCTTCGTAGGTCCTCTTTTTGCAACCAAAAATTTTCAAATTTAAAAGGTTTGTAATACTTTCCTGACATAGTCCCTCCCTCCAGCAAAATGGGAGAGTGATCAGAAACTGGGCCCTCCAAGATCTGGAATTTGATATTCCATCTAACATAAGCTTCCTCCGAGACCAAAAACCTATCAAGCTTAACCCTCCTATTGTATGGCTCTCTTCTCTTATTAGTCCAGGTAAAGTTTGTACCAGGGCCTTTGATGTCAACAAGGTTAAAGGCCTGAACGTGGGCAATAAACAGCCTATCCCCTGTATCCAGAACAGGGATGCCACCTTCTTGATCTCTAGCGGATAATTTAGCATTGAAGTCCCCAGCTAAAATCCAATCAAGATCTTCCGGGAGGACCTCATGTTTTGAACAGCTTTCCATTGAGACCGCTGACCTTCGGTATTACGAACCCCATAAAAATTTGTAATTAAGACTTGTTCAGCTGTAACTATATTCTTGAAAAGAGATGTTAGGACCCCTCTCCAGGCTATATGATCTACTGCTATCCATGCCAAAGGATTCCAAAGAGTAGCAATCCCTCCCGAGGCACCAAGAGCAGCCACTGCCATATGGCCAGCACCCCTCCAGATTCGGCCGACAGTTTTACTCATGAGGTCTAATGACATTTTTGTTTCCTGAATGAGCAGAAAGTCTGTTTTACTTCTTTCTAAAAGTCTTTGAACAGCAGATTGATGGGTTCTCTTGTTTAAACCCCTCACATTCCAAGATTGTATAATCATTGGAAACCTTGGGAGCAATACGAATCAATTGTTCTTGCCAATCCTCCATTGATTAGCTTATCCCCTTGCACTGCGATTAGATCCTTATTGGATTTCCTGCCCACCCCTTGGGAATTACTATTTTTCGATCTCTTCTCCACATGTGAAATTCCAAGAGCTGGTCTTTCTCTGAGATTTTCTGCAATTCCCATAGAAACATCTTTAATAACGGGCTGGGCTGGGGCGTGGATAACCAGAGTCCCAAGGTTTTCATGGTGCAAAGTCTCAGAGGAATCAAAATCCTGTTCAAGGACAGGGGTTGAGGAAGGAGGAGCATGAGTAAGGATAATATTGTCCTCAAGGATCCCATCTGCTCCTTCCATAGGTTGGTCTTCTTGATCCACAAGAGATTTGAAGATTTCATACCGATTTGTTGGCTTGGGGAGAGCTTGCTCCTTACCATTTCTCTTTTTGTTTCTTCTCCTCTTCTGCTGTTCAAAGCCATCATTCTGGCCCTCAGACCCAGTGGGAATGACAGATGGTTCCTTGGCCGAAGTGGACTTACCTCCTCGGGAGCGATTTGACATTCCCTGTGTAGCATCCGCATTGGTGCTCAAGATATTTGGACAGAACCTTGCCAAATGGCCATGCAAATGACAGACTCTACAACGGAAAGGTAGGGCTTCATAGTCTAGCTGCTGTACCCAAGAATGTCCTGCTAGCTCCAATTCCATCTCAGCTGGTAGCGATTGACTAATATCCAATTCTACACGATTCTTGCATAAACGGCAGTATTTCCTTCGATGGTATCCTTAGAAACTCCCAAAAATCTACCTAGAGAGTTGCCTATCAATTCAAGAATCCGCTCACCCCAAAACTCCATCGGGAGCGCATACAGCCGGATCCAAACCGGGACAGCCGTAGGTTCAATGCGAGGGTCGAAACCCGCTCTCCACGGCTGGACAAATAACCCTGCCGGGCCATGGCTCCTCTTCTCTGATTCAAATGCTCTGTTTCTATCCATTAGGGAAGAAAAACTAATAATGAAATACCCATTGCTAATGGGCCATAAGGAGTACTCACCGATTGGCTCCCAGTTTTGTCTCACCCGGGGAATGCAAAAAGTGCGGGGGTGGGTCGAATGCCCATGAACTTGCAAATCGGATCATGCGTGGTCCGGTAGTTTATCGTGTCTTCAACCGGCTACGGTTCGATGACTATTTTCGGTCTTGATGCAGATTGCGGGAGACAACCATTAATTCTATGCCCAGGAGAGCCCTTGCCCGCATTCTTGGCTAGCGAGATGGAAGGCCATTGCGTTGAGCTTCGAGCCAGAGGAAGACGCAGGATTATCTCGAAGAATCTCCGCATAAGAGGTCTTTTTTCCTTCGCGAGAACCAGGAAGAGACCCCATTGGGCCCTCCCGGGAAACCGAAAGATCCTTGTCCAGAGGCCTGCAACAGACCCCAAACACGCTGAAGGAGGTTTCCGAACTGAAACCCTAGAGCCACGGCCGTCGACAGTGCAGAAGGATTCCCGCCAAAACGCCAGAGCTCCGTCGTCCAAAATTTTTTCAGCCGCCCTGGATGCGCTTTAATATTAGCCACACGATTAGTGTCATTGAAATACTAAGTGTTCCCTAAGTTATATTATAAGTAAAAGCCATTTTTATGGCTTAACCCCCTAGCTAAGTCTCCTAGGTCTTTTATGATTTCCCTTCAAAACCGTCCTATTGTTATTCTTGCATACCCTTAGACCGTTTCAGACATATCTTATTCATCTAGAGTTGTATTGAGATGAAATTTTGAGGGTAGGTTCCTGATGAGCTCTAGAATGTCTCCACAAAATTTTAGATTTATTGGAGCAACAAATATCTCAAAATGACCTTATATTTGGACATGAGCTAGGGCACAGGCGCATCACCAGGCTGCAACAGATCCATCCATCAATAGAAAACAATCAAGTGTAAGGTAAATAAATATTATTCTATTCATATTTTAAATTACCATAGCTAGGGTTTTAGCTATGATTTTTGAGGGCTCATGCAGTGGAGCCCTCATTATTATTACTAAATCTATGGTGTTTCTTTGTGTGCATATTGGATAATATATTAGAAGCATTGGATAGCTAATCAAACTAGAGTGGCCCAAAATCGAATATGCAGAAACCCACTCACACCTGTTGGGAGTAAAACACAATTGAAGACACCACCATTTGTTGTAGCTAGGATTTCGGAGAACCCTAGAAATATTTGTAATAATTGTATCAAAAGGGATTCCTACATCCACTATTGTAACAACAAAGTTTTAAGCTTCCCCCTTGTTTAATATAAATCTTATGTGTTGTGCAATATATGGTCATTTAAATTTTATTTATTCATCATTTGTTTGGTGTCGTGTTTTATCTTCACACATCTAATGGATCAAGTTCACTTGTTGTGACACATGGAAGTTTTACTTGCAACTAAAAGTTAACCCTTAGAACTAAATCTCAATCATCCATCATGTTTGAGGATTATATCCATATAATTGAGGCTTCCTTTGTTAGTCAATAAAGTGCATGAGTTTCTTTTATGAAATCTAGACCATTGATGAGTCTCCTTTAATCATTTTGGTTCATTGATGTTGCCATGGGGTATCTCTTGGCGAATTAGCTATATGGTAATGAATTAAATTAGGTCCCTTGAAGTTTTTTCATTAATTATTATGATATATTTATTCTCTCATGTGGGTCCACACTGATTTCGAGCCATTGATGACTTAGATTGATCGACAATGCGATGGTCATCATGGATAATTGATGATGAGAGAACCTTATTCATACATATGCAAATTTGCACTTGGATGAATCAATATGGTAGGATCATTAATACACATAAAGAATTTGATGGACCAAATAATCTAGGGATTCTTCATGTTACATTTCTATTGACCAAGAGGTTTGGACTAGAATTGAGATGGATCGATAGGACTATGAAGGATTTTTTTTCCAAAAATAATACCAATTAACCTAAATAGAATTTTAAAGTGGATCCCTAATCCATACATATTATGGCATATTTTGCAAGTGCAACAACAAAGTATGACTCTATTGAAAATGCTCTTGAGTATTTTGAAAATGAAATAACCCACTCTAAAAATTTGAATTTTTAAAATTTGCAAAACCCAAAAAATTTAGCATCAATCCCAAGATGGGGTTAGGAAATTTATTTGAAGGTAATACTCAATTTTATCCTAGAAAAATAGTGTGCATGTAAAATTATTTTCATTCTAGGATCAGTTAAAATTTGTCACCACAATTTAGGAATTAGGCTAGTTCACGCTTGATCAAACATTGGTCTACTAATTATGAGCTTTGTCACATGGATAGACATGTAACCAATTATTGGACATTACTCTACTACTAGACAAGTGTTTATAGCCTCATTAGATTTATTTGTGTTCCCAATATAAACCTTTCTCTACTATCATCCAAGCGTTCAAAGTCCCAGTAGAGGTTGTCTAAATCACCCAAGAACTTGCATTTTTTATCCTATTTTTTAACACAAAAACTTTCATAAGCACTAGGTTTTTCTTTTGGGTTGAGGATCACTATGGAAAAATAGGAGGGTGAACATTTAAATAAATTTTGTCTAAAAATGAAACCACAATGGCTTCATTCCTCCTATAACCTAGAATTTCCTTAAAATGATTTTTTTATAAAATGGAAAGAAGGGGTTTTGAATGAATTCCCAAACCTTTTACATAATTACATCATTGTCTAGGAGAGATAGAATAGATAAAAATACAAGGAGAACAAGAACCAAGTCCAAAGAAACCACCTTTTCAATTAGAGGTGGAGGAGACCCAGAAACTTCAGGTAGATAACATATTATAAACCTTGATTGAGAGGCTCATAGTCACTTCTTGCTACCATAATTAGTTCATGCAAAAATTTATCTTTCCATACTTTTAGTCCTTAAATTTTGGTGCCCAAGTTAGCAAGAAGGTCCATAGATGATTTTCCTTCTCTGTAAATACATCAGCATTGAAATTTTTCAAAGTTACTTAGGACCCTTTTTATTCATCTAAAATATTAGCTATATTCCAATTGGTGGAGGATCTATCATTTATGCTATTGATGATTTTAAAGTGAATCTCCTTCTATAAGGACTTTTTTGACATCCATCCTAGTAATAAGGGTAAAACCTTGGAAGCGCACTCTTACCTCAACAAAATGTCTAGTTTGAGTTCTAATATTTTTAGCAAAGACAAAAATGATCTCCTCTTTATCATTTATAATGAGACCTCAAATCCTTGGTAGGATAAGACTATTTTTAGAAGATCCATTAAAATTAAATTTGATCCAATCTATAAGAGGAGTGTAACACCCTAAAATTAACACATATTAATTTACCCTAAGTTAAAAACATTCAAAATTTGATTAAAACAACCTGCTAAAATCCTACCTCAATTTTCACACCCGCATTAATTTAGTTTTTAACTTCTTGAAGATAGCAATTATATTTGGCCGATATAGAATGTCCAATCCTAGATCATACCAAAAATGCATGAGATCAGATGTTTGATATCATCCAAAAAACATAAAATCCTAGAACAATAAAATGATAAATTTGTTGCAAATCCTTTTGTCTTTATCTGCCTAATAGCATATAGGTTACGAGATTAGATTTCCTGAGAACACCTAGGCTAGAAGAAGTTGTAACTCCTTATATTTTTGTCCTAACCCCTTCAAACTACCATAGCTTATTAAATTAAGCATCCTTCCCCTAATTTACTCCTCGCCCCTAGCTCTCCCTAACTCCCTAGCTTATTAGTAATCACTTTCATGTTCTTTGCATTTTGTTTCTTGTTGTTTTTCATAAGCATTTGTAGGTTTGAAAGTATGGTAGTTGTGCATCAATAGGTATGATCTGAGATCAGACATCCGATATTGCTCAAAAGCATATGATACAGCTCTACAACATTTTATCTTATCTGTAGGTTGCTTGGGGGAACCTTTAGACTCTGGTTTGCATTATTTCATCTCAAATTTGTATTTCAAACATCATATTTGTCATCTATCATTGCATTTAATATAGAAATTATCATTTATCATACTTGGAGTTCACCATCCTTGCATTCAACTATGTTATTTGCATATCATAACTCATATTCATAGCATTTTATTTACATACAACATACAATAAGTTTTTATTTATCATAATCCATGCTTAACAATATTTATATTTCATCATAAGTTCTTATGTTGTTCTCTATCTGTGAAACTATAGGTTTTTGATCAGATCGATTTAGACGATATCAGATCGTATCTTTCGATCATAGATCGAATTTCCAATATCACCCTTGCAACATCTAATCTGGTCTACAACAAGCAAGCAAACTCTACATCAAACATTTGGGTTGATTAAAAGTGTCAAATTTCTTTTATAATTAAATATTGCATTTATTTACCTTCTATAATTTGTTGTCTATTGTATTCATTGAAATCAAAATTGCATTTAGTGTAGATTAGTTGCATTTGGCAAAACTAGGTTATTGTGAGAAAAATAAAAAGAACACATCAAATAAACTCCCAACCTAGACATGAAAACCACCATACAAATGTTTCCTAGTGAACCTACCCAATTCGTAAAAAAATCACCAAAGAGGTCACAACCTCAAGTGCCTCTTCTTTGAGGTGTAGACCTAGCATTTTTCCATTCCCCTTCGAGGCGCGAATCCATTAGCTTGAAGGAAATGAGTGAGAAATTTTTAGAGCTACATTCTTTGGTGAACTTGACGTGAATAACATAGGCATATTTATGATTTATAAAAACACATAAAAAATAAAAAATATATAAAACACAAGAAAATCTAAAATATCATAAGTCAAACTTGCATACTTTAGATTTATTTCTTATATGTTAGATTTTAACATAGGAAGAGTTGCAATCATAGATGTTAAAGCATTATTATCTACACAGGAAATATCCCTAGTAGTTCAAAATTCTAGAATTCCATCTCGGGAATAGTAGACTAAAATTTGGAGGAAACTAGACATTATAAAAGCCAATACATCAAGACTTAGCTAGATTAAGAGATTTGACATAGCTAGAATTCCAAAGCCCGATAACTCATCTCACTACTTTCATATTCAAAGATCATGTGAGAGATGGTTAGCAGATAAGAGAGCAAGTTTTTATTCAACTATTTATGCTTTTGAATATTATCTTGAAAACGGCATAATAGTACACATATTTCTAGCACACATAGAAGATTAGGTGATAGTCTTGGAAAATAAAAGAAGATATCACAAAAATCCTAGGGCAGTCCATTTTTGTAAGTATTATCATGAAATAGTTTTTTTATGCTCAAGACTCTAAAATTGATAGTATTACCATAGCCCATTTTATCAAATTCTTAAAATCAAACTTTCAATTCAAAGAAGAGCATTATATGTCACCTAAAGAACTTGAGCCTATTAATGATATTTATAAACTATTTCAGGAAGATTAGGTATAATATCTAAAATATTATAATTCTTATTTTTTGCTTTGTTTTCAAAATCAAAAACACAAAAAACCAAAAACAAAATATAATATATTATTATATAGGTATATATATAACATATATACCCAAGAAATTATATACCTAAGACAAAATACCTAGAGTTTTGAGAAATGGAAAACAAATACAATCTGATGAACCAAATCAAGAGAATCTTGATGATAGGGTAATTATTGAAGATGATAAACTCATATAAAAAGGTGAGGATGATAATGGGGGAGAATAAGAATACCATAACCAACCTTCTGTAGATCCTCAAGGCAATGTCAGATGTAAATATATCCAACAATTTACGAATTTTTTAAAAGATAATATAGATGAACTTCATCATGTAATAAAGATAGAATATTTATTCCCATAGAGAGATTATTTTTGTGGTATAAACCAACAAGTCCATTAAATTAAAAAAGTATATTAATATAGTCCCAAAACTTACAAAAAATTCCTACGAAGGAGCAAAGAACTCCCAAATGGAGAAATTTAGCTCGCATCCGAAGGAGTTATTTAGGGATTGATAAATATAAATCTAGCTAGCTTCATCTAGAAGTTATCTAGCTATTACATGAGAAAAGTCTCACTTTATTAAAATATTAAAAACAATACTAAGCCCTAAGACCTAGCCTAACTAAGGAACCTAAACCCTAGTCTCTCATTTGATGCCCTCATCATACCTCCCCACAAAGGAAGCATTGGAATCCAATGCTTGTACAATAGTAGTGGGTGAAAGGTGAACAACGTGAGCTAGAAGGAGTGAAAGCAGAAAATTAGGTGTTGGATGGGTAGCATCATTGAAGATATCGAGAAGTCCAAGTTATGCCAATGTTGTAGGGCATCGTCTAGTCACGAATGGAGGTCCAACTCGAGTGAAATCCTGTGCATGAGGTTGAGGATGAATATCCTATGGCAATGACTGCAAGATCTACTTCAAATTAGGAACCTTGTGCATGAGAGGAGGAGGAGCAATTGGAGCAACAAGAGGAGGTTCTAAAAAAGTAGGAGGAGCCTCCTTGTGTGTGACTATAGTGGGTGTGTCCTTTGGCTTACGAAAGATCAATGTTTTATGGCATGGACTTGCATAACTATATGTGGGCTTTGTGGAAGAGATGAGAAATTTCTTGTTCTTATGATGTAATGTATAAGTATTGTTATAAGCATAATATTAAGTCCATTTATCAAATTGATAGGTTTTTCCAAGAATGATATTACATAAATCAATTGGAGTCACATTACAAGTGACTTTGTCCACATAGTGTGGCCCAAATGCAAAGGACATAGTACAAGTTTCTATAATCATGGAGGAGATGTCCATATCCTTCCATGCAAGTGGGTATGGGTGAGGATGGGGTTGTACATGAAGCTTCAACTGATTGACAATGCCTCTAGAAATAAAGTTTGTTTGTGAGCCATTGTTGATTATGTAATTTATAAAGTAATTTTGCTTTAAGTGGGCACATGTGAAAAACAAACGGTTGAAACCTCTTTCAATCATGATGTATGTCCACAAAGTATGATTGTTGAGCCCTTGAAGCTTAGTATAAGGGCATCATTCTCCTATAGCCTCAATAGGACCATATTGTAGTTCCTTTGGTTGAGCTTCTACAATAAGATGTTTCTTCTTCCGAAAACACTCAAATTCTATATGGCCTCTCTTCTTACAATAATCACAAAATTCATAGGATCAAAAGGATTAGAAGTGTTAGAAGAAGGAGACGAAGAATAAGAAGATGAATAAGAGGAAGAAGTCTTCTTTTGTTGTTGTGGGGGTTGCTTTTTTTTGGAAGCTTTGGTGGAGTCAGAGGAGCGAGATTCACCTGATTGAGCAAAAAGCTTCTCCTTCGTACATTATGCTTGATTGTACATAGAATTTAAATCTACAATAGGAGTATATTTCAACTCCCTAAAAGTGGTTCTTGCAATCCTCTCTTGAATTTGGTGATCAGCTTAGTAGTAGAGTCCTGAATACCATTCAAAATTCTCAATTTGTTGAATAGGCTAATGTAGTTTTGTACATTCATGTTGTAGCCCTACCTCAATCGAAGGCACAAAAATTCAAGATCTTCTACATAGTTTGAAGGATAAAAATTATTCATTAAAGCCTGCACCAAATCATCCCAATTTTCAATGGGATTTTTATTACTTAAGTGGTCTGTGATCAAAACTTTGGCTATGCTAGAAAGTTTTAAGAGAGAAAATGAAACTTGTTCGTCTTTTGGTATTTTGCTATAGGCAAACCATGTGTCCATGTTGAGGATCCAACTATTTAGAACCTTGGGATCATGGGAGCCATCATAAATTTTAACCTCACATTTTACTTTCATGCGAAGGTTAGGGGCTTGACTAGGACCACTTGATGAAGCAATGTTGTTGACCTTATCGACCAAAGTACTAATGACTACGATGATTGTAGACATTTCCTCCACTAAATCATGAGTCATTTTTCCTCTGGTGTATGCTAGGGATATTACAAGTAAGGTTTACAAAATATTCTAAAAGGGGTTTACAAAAGAGTGTTATTTACCCTAATAATTGCAAAAACAATATTAAAATTTTAAAATGGTGGGCAAAAAAAAACTAGCACAAAATCTCCTTTGTTGCAAAATTTTAAGAAATTACCCCCTTATGCTAATTTAAAAACATTTCATCCCCCTTTACAATAATTTAAAGTCCCTTTTACAACTACCCCATTTTTAGCAAAAAATTATTTCTCGTATAATTTGAAGGCAACAACGACACAGAACAGTGCCCCTGTGCTAACAATGTCAACCACATGCAGAAGTCAAAGAGCACATGCAACTAGTCAATCAGTGCTATTTTTAAAGCTTTCACTAGTGCACATGTGAAGAGCTAGCATGCACTGACTATTAATTAAAGGGAAGTATTTCCCTTATAAATATGTAAAACCCACCTTAACCATGAAATGTGGGATAATGATATGGAAGTCATCCACATTTTATATTTTACACCCTAAACATTCCCACGTGATGTTTGAAACACCACATAATACCTCATAGGAAACAAAAAATCCTCAAACTACACAAATTATTAATTTATGTTAGATATGGTCGGTTGCAATAATGAATCTCGATCGACGGATGTCGCACAGTGGTTTGGATTTGTAGATTGGAAAGTATATTTTTGTGCACAACAAATAGGTATGTTGTGTCAGGAAAATAGACCTTGACTGACCTCCTGTTTAAGAGATATATACTATAAATGGTTGAGTGAAGTCATCAATCCAAATCAGTTAGCACAATTACCAACTTGTAAGTTTGGCAAGGATACCAGACTAGTCTCCACTATGTTAGACAACACGCTATGAAATTTCTCATCACACAAAAGCAAAAAAATGTGAAGAGCACTACACAATGGAATTTTGAATAGTGGTGCATGGTCACATCGACATGGTATTCTGAGAAAATAATCTAAATGGAGGTACAATAATCCACGGAGTATGACTGATCAATGCTGGCAGGTGCACAAAAATCATAGTGTGTTAGTCATAGCAGGTGTACATAGAGCACAAAAATAGCTACCAATGGTTTTGTGATCTAATGGACCAAGGTTCATTGGCAGTTAGGATGGTGATATCTTATCATCGTGGGGTTGCTTGGCATCTACTGATATGCTTTCTTGTGTCTATGATGCAGGCATATTATTATATGTGTACCAAGGTTGTAGTCCTCGGTGCTACTGATATTGCTACTGTATTGCAGCTAGTGGCACAACCTACAAGTTAGGATTACGAAGCCTAATTGTTTTAACACATTTCAAAATTTTATTTTTTTAACAAGAATCAAACTCACTAAGACATCAACAAGGCAATATTTGTTTTTAGCAGGTTGATAGCAAAACCCAAATTGAACCCACATGGATAACAATGATACATCAAGAATAGCCAAGGTAAACCATGGCACAAAGGACCACCAAATTATCTTGATCTTCACAAAAACTCTAGCAGTAAGAATTTGAAAGTATTGCAAAATTGCAACAATTTTTTGAGCTTCAAATAATACAAAATGAGTTGGAAATGACCCAAACCAAGACTATGGAGGTCAAAAATAACCCAGGAACCTCTAGATTTAACCTACTATGATACCACTATTGTGGTATAAACCAACGTATCCATTAAATTAAAATAAAGGGCTTAATATAGGTGTTGGCAATTTTGGGTACCTTGAGTTCTTTGCAGTTGCTCAAGTAGATAAGTTGTCATTGATGTCAAGAAGCTTTTGAAAGAATTTGATTTGATGTAAAATAATGTGTTTTGTTGAAGTTTTGGCTTGACAGGTTCGAAAGAAAGTAAGTTGGAAAAATGTCGCGATATCGCGACATGTCGCATTTTTGCGACTTAAACAGGAGAGAGAAAGCTTTTTGAAAAAATGTCGTGATATCGCGACATGTCGCATTTTTGCGACTTAGGCAGGAGAGAGAAAGCTTTTTGAAAAACTGTCACAATTTTGTGACATGTTGGAAGAGAAAGAAGAAGCTGACAAAACTGTCGCGATTTCACGACATGTTGGAAGAGAAAGAAGAAGCTGGCAAAACTATCACGATTTTGTGACATGTTGGAAGAGAAAGAAGAAGCTGGCAAAATTGTCGCGACTTCGCGACATGTTGGAAGAGAGAGAAGAAGCTGGCAAAAATGTCGTGATTTCATGACATGTTGGCAGAGAAAGAAAGCAAGGTGGAAAGTGTCGTGATTTCACAACATGTCGCATTTTTGCGACTCGAAAAGTGCAGGAAGGTAAAGAAGGAAAAGTGTCGCGATTTCGTGACATAATGCAAGGAAGGTTGTACGGACAAAAAAGTGTCATGATTTCATGACATGATGTTGAAGGGAGAGTCCGCAGTATGAACTATCATGATTTCATGACAAGTTCGAAGAGAGATAGAGTATTTCGAAAATTTTCACGATTTTGCGACATGCTACAAAATACGAAGTGAGGACTGTCGTGATTTTGCAACATGTTGAAAAGCTCGAAGTGAGAACTGTCATGATTTCGTGACATGCAGCAAAGGGAAGAGTTTGAAATGAGAAGCATTGCAATTTCATGATAGGCTACAAAGAAATTGTATGAATGCAAAAAGTGTCGTGATTTCACGACAGGTTGAAGAGAAAGCTTACGAATGTAGAAAGTGTCGTGATTTCACGACAGGTTGAGATGGCAGCATTCATTTGGAAAAAGTGTCATGATTTCACAACAAAAATAGTTAGCAAGTCTTCAACAAAAGAAGCGTCATGATTTCGCAACGAATTCAATAAGGAAGAGCTCGAAGGCAAAAGCGTCACGATTCCGTGACATGTTCTAGTTTCACGGGTGTAAGGCAGAGAGAAGCTCAAGGCAGCAAAAGTGTCATGATTTCACGACATGTTTTGTTTTCACTAGTGCAAACCTAGAAGAAGTCCAAGAAGACTAAAGTGTCGTGATTTCGTGACAGGAGTGAAGATGATGTCAGCAAAGATAGAAGTGTCACGGTTTTGTGACAAGAACGTAGTCAAGGAAGACAAAGGCAAAAGTGTCACAATATAGCGACATGTAGTTTTGCAAGAAAAGCTATAGAACTACAAAGACGGTTGAAGCTGACAAAGTTAAATCTAGGCCGACGTAGGTTAGGTTTTTGCAACCGACGTAGTTTAAGGGTAACAGCCGACTAAGACCAAGGTTTAGATCTTGATTATGTTAGTATAAAAGGAGGGTTTTTTGAAGAGAATTGGTATCAATCGAAGTGTGTGTTCGAAGTGTGATATTCATAGATAGAGTGTGGGGGAGAAGTTTGATCGTCAAGAAGCAGAGTGTGCGAAGACTGTGCTGCTGTGATTGCATAGAGGTGCATAAGTTGATGTTCGATTGAGTGCTGTCATGTTTGCATAGTTAGTACAAAAGTTGGTTTCGACCAAGTGCAGTTGTAACAAAACAAAAAGAGATTTTAGGACAGACTTGTGCCAGACCGAAGGACTATGTTTGGTGTAGACCAGAGAAAGAGGAATAGGATATACTTGTGCCAAAATGAAGGACTGTGTTTGGTGTAGATCAAAGAAAAATATAGAGGACATTTGTGCTAGACCGAAGGACTGTGTTTAGTGCATTTTTGAGGACCAGCTTTGAGGTGATAGAGTTGAGGACAGAGGTCTCCGACGGAGTAGGGAAGACAAGTGTCTTCTATGGATAGAGTTCCACTTGTTAAGGGCAGCAGAGGCAGAGGTCTTCTAGAGGATCACCAGCCATAGCAGAGTTAGGGGATTGGTGTCTCCTTTGGGTTGGTACCCATAAACATTGTAATCGAGAAAGGTTTTCCTAGATTTGGTTGATAAAATTTTAGTGAAAATTTTATCCGTGGAGTAGCCCACCTTGGGTGAACCACGTAAATTGTTGTGTCTCTATTGTGGATGGTGTTTTCTATATTGCTTTGATTTTTGCTTGATACTGCTTTCTATACACTGCATAATATTGTATTAAAAGTTAAGTTGAAGGAAAAAGTAAAAAGTGGTCTTATACTATTCACCCCCCCCTCTCAGTATAAGCTTGTGTTCTTCAATTGGTATCAGAGTGGGTTCCTTCAGAAAGTTTAAATAGCTTGAAGGAAAAGCTTGATAAGAACACAATGGATTATTCAAGTGGCAATGTAGCACCTATTCTTGACGGATCAGATTTTGGTCTTTGGAGTGCAAGGATGAAGGTTCATCTAATGACACTTGGCAATGAGGCATGGGAAGTGATTGAAGATGGGTACACTATTCCTGTAAATGGTCCTTATACTAAAGAAGACAGGCTCCTACATCACAACAATTCAAAAGCAATGAATGCAATCCTGAAGGGTTTACAGAAGGTAGATCTTACCAAGGTGATTCACTGCAAGACAACTAGTGAAATGTGGAAACAACTGCAGGTGGTTCACACAAGTTATGTAAATGTCCGAAAGGCCAAGTTGAGACACTTCAAAGGTATGTTTGAACAACTCAATATGAATGATGATGAAAATATTAGTGACTACATGCTCCGTATGGATGAAGTTGTTAACTCCATGAAAGACTTAGGTCTTGAACTTGCTAAAAATGATGTTTGTGATAAGATTTTAAGATCTCTTCATAATAGATTTAGTGAAAATATTTTTGCTATTGAGGAAACTAAAGATTTGGATAAGCTGAAAAAGGATGAGCTTCATAGTATACTTGCAGCATTTGAGTTGAGAACTCAGGTGAAGGTTGATGTCAAGAAAGAGGTAGCTTTCAAGGCTACTAAGAAATCTAAGGGTAAACAGCTTCAAGAGAGTGATGAGTCTTCTAGTGATGAAGAGGCATATTACGACAAGAAAGGCAAGTTATCTAGAAAGCACAAAAGCATGAAAAATATAAGATGCTTCAATTGTGGAAAGTTTGGTCATTATGCTACTGACTGTACTGTTTCCAAGAATGAAAGTGATGAAGAGAAACAGGATGTTAAGAGCAAGGATTCTGAAAAGCATAGGTATTACAGAAAGAACAAAGATGAGCACAATAATCAAGAAAAGAGGTATTCACACAAGAACAAGAAGATTTTCTACCTAGACAAAGCAAGTAAGTGTTCTAGCAGTGATAGTGAAAGCTCTTCAAGTTATGAGGAAAATGAGATGTTGTTCATATCAGAAAAAGAGGAAGAACCGAAACATAGATTCATTATTATGAAATGTCTTAGATGTGGAAATTTTGGTCACCTTGAGGATGATTGTACAAATAATTATTTGGTTTCCATTATGTATAAGGATCCTTCAGAAAACTATCAAGAAGATGCTTGTATGGTTTTTGAAAAAGGTAGCACCTCTAGTGATAAGAAATCTGGAAAAGGCCTTGAGGATTCAAAAAGCAAACAAATAAAGGATCTTGAAAGTGAACTTAATAATGCTCTTAGTGCTTTGAAAAAGGAAAGAAAGAAGAATGATAGACTCAAGGATAAGTTGGATGAATTTTGTATGGAGAGAGACGATCTTATAGAAAGTCTTGACTTCTCTATAGCTAAGACACAAGAACTCAAGGATGAGTTAGAGTCTAAGGTTCTTAAGTATAGTGAGTTAGAACAAAAAATGGCTTCTTTGGAAGTGGAAACTAAAGAGTAAAAGGATAAGCTATACAGGTTTCAAGATAGCTCCAAAAGGGTTAAGTCTCTCATCAAAGGTCAAAGAAAACCAATAGATAAAACAAGTCTTGGTTTTGTTAAGTCGCACAAGGAACAGGTTAGGGAATCTAGCAAGAGATTCCAAAAAGAAGAGAGTTCTGATGAAGAAAGTACTTTAGATCATGAGTCCATGAGTTATAAATGTGCAAAAATAGAAAACGAAATTTAGAATGCGAAGAATTTTTTAGGACCCAAGAGGTCGAATAAAGGTAAATTTCACGGAAGATGTTTTGCATGTTACAGGTTTGGTCACATGGCTGCACATTGCATGGATCAAGTAAGGAAGATAAATGTTAGTTTCAGAGGTGGTAATTTCTTTCAAGGGTATTGCTACTCTTGTAAATAGTTTGGGCATAAGGCAATTTTCTACAAGGCTAATAACTGGAACAGGGTTAGTCAAAACAGGAGGATTCAAAGAACAAGTATGCCTAAAAGAAATAACATTGTTACTTGTTGTAAGTGCAACAATGAAGGTCACATAGCTAGACAGTGTAGATCTGATCTTCCAAGGTACAAAAACAAAAATAGTGGCATGATCAGGTCCAAGGATCAAGGCATGAAAAAGGACAGGGATGAGAACAAGAACAAGAACAGTGACAAAAATAGGAATGCGGGAAAAAAGTTCAAGAAAAGGCCCGACAAGGAAATTGTAGACACTGATGATGATCAGTGCATAATGGGATTTTTACTCCCACACCTGTTTTAATCATCTCATCAGGAGGTGGGGGAGGGACTAAGCTAAGTGGCTCATTCTTAGTCCCAGCCCCAAAGGTGACCCTTTGCCATTGATGACAAATGGGGAGAGATATGAGTAAGGGGGAGAGCTTCAATGTGAAAGGGAAAGCTTCAAGTCAGGGGGAGCAAAACTTCAAAAGGATATTCTTAGCTGTTAGCACAGTTGGTTTCAGTTTTAGCTCCTGAGACGTGTTTTTAGTAAAGGGTTGCCATCAATGACAAAGGGGGAGATTGTTGGCAATTTTGGGTACCTTGAGTTCTTTGCAGTTGCTCAAGTAAATAAGTTGTCATTGATGTCAAGAAGCTTTTGAAAGAATTTGATTTGATGTAAAATAATGTGTTTTGTTGAAGTTTTGGCTTGACAGGTTCGAAAGAAAGTAAGTTGGAAAAATGTCGCGATATCGCGACATGTCGCATTTTCGTGACTTAAACAGGAGAGAGAGAGCTTTTTGAAAAAATATCACGATATCACGACATGTCGCATTTTCGCGACTTAGGTAGGAGAGACAAAGATTTTTGAAAAATTGTCACGATTTCGTGACATGTTGGAAGAGAAAGAAGAAGCTGGCAAAACTGTCGCGATTTCGTGACATGTTGGAAGAGAAAGAAGAAGCTGGCAAAACTGTCACGATTTCGCAACATGTTGGAAGAGAAAGAAGAAGCTGGCAAAACTGTCATGATTTCGTGACATGTTGGAAGAGAGAGAAGAAGCTGGAAAAAATGTCGCAATTTCGTGACATGTTGGCAGAGAAAGAAAGCAAGGTGGAAAGTGTTGCGATTTTGCGACATGTCGCATTTTCGTGACTCAGAAAGTGCAAGAAGGCAAAGAAGGAAAAGTGTCATGATTTTGCGACATAATGCAAGGAAGGTTGTACAGACGAAAAAGTGTCACGATTTCATGACATGATGCTATAGGGAGAGTCCGTAGTATGAACTGTCATGATTTCATGACAAGTTCGAAGAGAGATAGAGTATCTCGAAAAGTGTCACAATTTTGTAACATGTTGCAAAAGACAAAGTGAGGACTGTCGTGATTTCATGACATGCTAAAAAGCTCAAAGTAAGAACTGTCATGATTTCATGACATGCAGTAAAGGGAATATTTTGAAATGAGAAGCATCACGATTTCACGATAGGCTACAAAGAAATTGTACGGATGCAAAAAGTGTCACGATTTCATGACAGGTTGAAGATAAAGCTTGTGAATGCAGAAAGTGTCACGATTTTGCGACAGGTTGAGATGGCAGCATTCAGTTGGCGAAAGTGTCACGATTTCATGACAAAAACAATTAGCAAGTCTTCAATAGAATAAGTGTCACGATTTCACAAAGAATTCAAGAAGGAAGAGCTGAAAGGCGAAAGCGTCACGATTTCGCGACATGTTCCAGTTTCGTAGGTGTAAGGCAGAGAGAAGTTCAAGGCAACGAAAGTGTCATGATTTCATGACATGTTTTGTTTTTGCTAGTGCAAACCTAGAAGAAGTCCAAGAAGACTAAAGTGTCCCGATTTCATGATAGAAGTGAAGATGACGTCAGTAAAGACAGAAGTGTCGTGATTTCATGACAAGAACATAGTCAAGGCATACAAAGGCAAAAGTGTCATGATATCACGACATGTTGTAGTTTCACGAGAAAAGCTACAGAACTACAGAGGCGATTGAAGCTAACAGAGTTAAATCTGGGCTGACGTAGCTTAGGGTTTTGCAGCTGACATAGTTTAAGGGTAACAACCGACTAAGACCAAGGTTTAGATCTTGATTATGTTAGTATAAAAGGAGGGCTATTTTAAGAGAATTGGTATCAATCGAAGTGTGTGTTCGAAGTGCGATATTTGTAGATAGAGTGCGAGGGGGAAGTTCGATCATTGAGAAGCAGAGTGTGCGAAGACTGTGCTGCTATGATTATGCAGAGGTGCATAAGTTGATTTTCAATCGAGTGCTGCCATGTTTGCGTAGTCAATACAAAAGTTGGTTTCGACCAAGTGCGACTGTAATAGAACAAAAAGATATTTGAGGGCAGAATTGTGCCAGATCGAAGGATTGTGTTTGGTACAGACCAGAGAAAGAGGAAGAGGATAGACTTATGCCAGATCGAAGGACTGTGTTTGGTGCAGATCAAAGAAAAAGATAGAGGACATTTGTGTTAGATCGAAGGACTGTGTTTAGTGCATTTTCAAGGACCAACTTTGAGGTGATAGAGTTGAGGACAGAGGTCTCTAGCCAGAGCAAGGAAGATAGGTGTCTTATGTAGATAGAGTTCCACTTGCTAAGGGTAGCAGAGGTAGATATCTTCTAGAGGATCACCAGCCAGAGCAGAGTTAGGGGATTGGTGTCTCCTTTGGGTTGGTACCCATAAAAATTATAATCGAGAAAGGTTTTCCCAGATTTGGTTGATAAAATTTTAGTGAAAATTTTATCCGTGGAGTAGCCCACCTTGGGTGAGCCACGTAAATTGATGTGTCTCTATTGTGGATGGTGTTTTTTGTATTGCTTTGATTTCTTCTTGATACTGCTTTCTATACACTGCATAATATTGTATTAAAAGTTAAGTTGAAGGAAAAAGTAAAAAGTGGTCTTATACTGTTCACCCCCCGCCCCCTCTCAGTATAAGCTTGTGTTCTTCAATAGGCCCAAAAACTTACAATAAATTCCTACAAAGAAGCAATGAACTCCCAAATGGAGAAAGTCAACTTGCATCCGAAGGATTTATTTAGGGATTGATAAATATCAATCCATCCAACTTCATCTAGAATTTGGGTAGATATTACGTGAGAAAAGTCTCACTTACATTAAAATATTAAAAATAATACTAAGCCCTAATACCTAGCCTAACTAAGGAACCTAAACCCTAGTCTCTCATTTGATGCCCTCATCAATTAACCAATGGAGGGCGCTATAGAATTTGCCCTCCAATTAAATGCAAATCCAATGACATACATAAATAAGATAGATCAAGATCAAGTTGGTCCATCTCAAAACACCAATCAAAACATAGATTCAAATAGTCAAAAACCAGCCACACAACCAAATTCCAAGAAAAAACAACATTCTTCTTCCTCTCAAGCTCCTAACCAACAAAAGGCTAAGAAGATGCAAAATTCCAATCATTATCAACAAAAATTTCAACAAAATGCAATCCCATATAAACTTCACAATACCCTTCCCACAAATACTTTACACAATAGTATTTCTACTAGAAATCCTTATGTGACAACACAACCATATCATCAAAGACATAACAATATGATACAAAAAAATCAAGTTAGTGAGCAACCACAAGGAATTGAAGCCTTGGTTAAATAGTTAGCTTCATGTCTAGATCAGATAGATCCTAACTATCCCTCATATATTTATAGAGAGATGTGTAGTCAACCTTTGTATCCTATTGTAGTTGCTCAACCTTACCCTAAAAATTTCCCTATGCATGTCCTTCCTATATATAAAGGAACATAATATCCTATTAAGCATCTTTGCATATTTAGAACAGTATGTCATGATATTTCTTATGATTATTTGTTGCTACTAAAAATATTCCTTAAAATTCTTGGAGGCATTGCCTTAGAATGGTATTATCAATTACCAACTTATTCTTTGAGAAACTTTGAAGAGACAATAGAAATGTTTGTTCACAAATTTAGTGCATACATAGAAAGGCATGTCACTATTAAGGATTTATATAATTTGAAACAAGGGAAAGATGAAAACTTTTTTGAGTTCTTGAATAAATGGAGACAACTCTTAGGAAAATTGCATTTTGCCTTACCTCACCGAGAGATGTTGGAAATATTCATTGGAAATTTATAAGAACAATTATCATATGAACTTGCTACAACTACATTAACCTCTTTTGATAAAGCTATAGAATTAGCAATAAAGGTAGAATATGCCCTTATCATAATAGGACAATTCAAGAAAAAGGATGATGATAAAACTTCTAAAAACCAATATAAGAACAAATAAGTAGTAGGTGATGGAGTTACTAATAGTAGAAACACCTCAAACATAAATACTACACAAGTTGTAAAGAAGTTTTTGTTAAATATTTTTGATAAACCTCCAAGATAATTCACAAGACTAAATCAGCCCTTAACCTTGATTTTACCTCAATTACTAGAACAAGGTTTGATACGGTTTCCAAAAATAAGACAACCAGATACTACTGCAGCTGGATATAGGGCTGATCTACATTGTAATTTTCATAGAGTGGATGGTCATTCAACTAATTCTTGTAAACGATTGAAACATATGATACAATATTTAATTGATAAAGGAAAAATGGAAGTAGAAAAATTCCCTCCAAACAACAATCCTCAAAATAATACCCAAAAATAACAAACTCAAAATGCAAATCAAACTCTAGATATCTTTCAACATCCTTTACCCAATCATGGTAAGGAAGCAATAAACCAACTAGAACATCATAATGTTCCCCCTCCAACTCGGTATGTGGGGACCATTAGCAATTTTTTACCACAAAAAAAATTGCAAACTTTATATGTGCCTTCTCAATCTGTAGTTACAATTAAGCTCATACAACATTTTCAATCTTTATCTTCAGAAGACACAAGAAGTGACATAGAAAGTGAAACAGAAAGTGAAATGGAAATCACCTTAAATAATTCAAATAGTTCTAAAGAAGATTCATATCAAATTATTCCCATCACAAATGTATTAGTTCTAGAAGGATCATTCCCTAGAAGAATGACCACTTGACCCTCATATCAATAAACACTTTCAAATGAACAAGTAGTAAATACTAGACCCCACTTTGGTTATTTATAAAATAATAACATTGTGGGCACTATTGGAGCCATCACTAGACAACAAGCCCAAAATAAAAACTCTCAATCACAAACTCCAATTCAAAATGAGAAATCACCTCCATTTGTATTAAAATTATGCACAAAATAAAATAATGTATCAAATCCACAACAAAAATCTCCTTATGACATTAATGAGCAATTGACAAGTATCACAGCTAAAATTTCTATTTTGGATCTTCTAAGAACTTCATATATACATAGAGAGGAATTAATGAGTACCTTAATAAAAATTATGGTACCTCAAAATATAGAACCTGGTGTTGTGGTAAATGTTGTGATTTCTCATGGAACAAATTATATAGGTTTTCAAGATAAGGATATTCCTTCTCAAATCATGTATAGAGATAATCAGCTCTACATTATAGTATTAATTGGGTATGTAGGTGTTAAAAGAGTCTTAATTGATAATGGATCATCGTTAAACATATGCACATATAATATTTTTCAAATATTTGGATTTAGAAATGAGGATTTAAAAAGAACTGAAATGATTATTAAAATATTTAATGATGAAACCAAAGAAACATGTGGAGTATTGTTAATACCATTGTGAGTTGGTCCAAGAATTTGATACAACTATTTTTGTTGTATCTTACCCTGAATCATACAACATCCTTCTAGGTCGAGCTTGGATCAATACAATGAGAGAAGTACCTTCTACATTACATCAATGTGTTAATTTTGAGTTTAAAAATAAATTTATCACTATCCATGGTGACCCTAGACCATTTGACATGTGTGTTATAGTAGAACCAATAGGAGTCCCATTTTGTCCTATCATATCTTCAACAAACCCTAGTCCTAAATATTCTCCTTAATCATCTAAACCCACACCATCAAAACCAATAGCTAAAATATATAGTCCCTCTACTTCATATCCTCTTTTAGATGAAATATTACTAGATTTATCTTCAATACTCACAACTTCAGAACATACTAATTTTTCTACCCAATATTCCCTTGTATTATCCTAATTACCACCATCTCCCCAAATGATGGGCTTGCCACGAAAGTTGGTAAGCATCTACCACATAGGGATTTTTACCTTTATTTATGCACGGTATGATTTTGGCAAGATTAATATTAAAATGAGCTTTAATCTGGATCAAAATGGATTTTTTAGATGATATTTTTCCCATGGATATATGAAGCCAAAATGAATTATGCTTAACATGGGTTATACAGGTAGAGGTTTGGGACCCCTTAAAAATGGTATACATGAACCTTTAGAAATGGAGAAATAGCCTGCTCGATGTGGTATTGGTTATATTCCTACCAAAACTCAACCATTCCCATTTGATTATGATAATAAAATAATAACATATCAAGAGTCCTTAGCACATCAAGAGTATTTTAAAACAAATAAAATGATACATTATTGTAACATGTTATCAATAGCATTTCCAAAAATTATTGCATCCCCAAATGAATGTTTAGAAGGAGATATTTTTCATGATATTTCTGTTGAAGAAATATTGATAAATGGATTTTCCTTTGATGGGTCTATACCATGCATAGATCATGTTAAAACAACAACTCCATAGGAATAATTAGCTAAGTTAACCTTAGAATAATTACAATAAATGGGTGTGTCACCCGCTCCTCCCAAATTTGAAAGAGATTTAAATATTGTAGTAGAATATGTGCTACAATTCAACATTGGGATTGAAACCAACCCTCACTTGGTTAAAATTGGATCAGAATTAAGTTAAGAGAGACAAAAACAATACATTGAATTTCTCATAGAATATGCTAATATTTTTTCTTGGACATATGCAGATATTCTATGCTTAGACTCTTCTGTGGTCATGCACCATTTAGTGGTATGCCTAGATGCAAAATATGTTAAACAAAATCTTGGAAAAATGCATCAAAAAGTAGCATTATTAGTCAAAGATAAATTACATAAACTTTTGGATGTTGAATTTGTTCAATCCATTGATTATGCTGTTAGATATCAAATGTTATTCCAATAACCAATAAAGAGGTCATTAATATTAGAGTATGTCCCAATTTTAGAGACATTAATGCTACATGCCCTAAGGATGATTTTACTCTCCCAAATATGGATTAGATTATAGATTTTATAGCCGGGAGTGGGATGTTATCCCTTATGGATGGTTTTTCAAGATACAACCAAATCTGAATATCTCCTGAAGACCAACCCAACACTACTTTCATTACATATTGGGGTACTTTATGTTGGAAAGTAATGCCCTTTTGTTTAAATAATGCAGGTGCAACCTATCAAAGAGCTATGACATACATATTTCATGATATGATGTATGATATTCTACATTATTATGTAGATGATATCATAGCTTGTTCAACTAAGGAGAAAGATCATATTAATAGCCTAATAAAAGTGTTTGATAGACTAAGGGAGTATAAGATTTGCCTAAACCCAAACAAATTTGTATTTGGATTCAAATCATGAAAATTATTAGGAGTTATTATTTCTATGTATGGCATTTAGATAGATCCCCTTAAAATGAAGGCTACCCTTGATATATCACCATCCAAAAATATATCAGAACCAAGGAGTCTACAAGGTAAACTTTAGTCTATCTTTTGCTTCATTAATAAATTGGCAGATAAAACCTGACCCTTTCTTAAGTTACTTAAGAAAAATATTCCATTTCAATGGGATAATGAATATCAAGAAACATTTTAAGCCCTTAAACAATATCTTCTTACTCCTCGAATGATTGTTCCTCCTAAACCATATTGTCCTTTTATTTTGTATATTTTTGCTTTTGAACTAGCACTTGTAGTAGTGTTACCTCAAATTGATGATGATAAGAAAGAATGAGCCACCTATGATATAAGTAGAACATTAATAAGTTATGAAACTTGCTATACACCTGTATAAAATCTTTGTCTGGTGGTTGTGTTTTCTACACAAAATTTTTGCCACTATATGCTCAGTCAAAAGACATTTGTTATTGCTAAATCTAATCCATTAAGGTATTTGATGAGTAGGCCTTATTTATAATGCTACACAGATAAAAGAGTTCTTGATTTAAGTGAGTTTTAACTCATATTTATTGGTCAAAAATCTATCAAAGGCCAAATTATAGTTGATCAACTTGCTACTGCACCTCTTGAATCTACTCATCCTATAACCATTGGATTTCCAGATGAATGTCTTAACTTAGAAGAGAACATTTCTAAATCTTGGTCCTTATATTTTGATGGATCTATGTGTATGGTTGGTGTTGGTTTAGGTATTATATTAATATCTCCATAGAAGCATATTATTCCTTTGTCATTTAAAATTCAATTTTCTTGTACTAATAATACTTCAAAATACAAGGCTCTAATCCTTGAGTCACAAGTAGCTTTGGCCTTAAAAATTAAAGTTTTATTAGTCTTTAGAGATTCTCGGCTTCTGATAAATAAAATTAATAAAGTATATAAAAAACGAGATGAGAAGCTTAATACCTATAAAGAATATATTCTTAAGATTATATCCTTATTTAAGAAAGTAACTTTGGAAGCCATCCCTCATACCAACAACCGTGTTGCATATGTCATGGCTACTGTTGCCTCTTTGTTACCTTTGAAGTTGGAATATGAATGTGCTACAATAATAATTTGCCAAATCCAAGAACCATATTCATATAAGTCTTGTCTAGAACCATTGGATGTGTTTTTAATTAATAAGATAACTTCATAAACTTGGTATATAGACATCTTTAATTTTCTCAAAAAAGAAACATTCCTAGAAGTATTAGATAGAAACCAACGTAGGCTATTACGTAAGCGAGTTGTTCACTTCATAATTATTGGTAATATCCTATATAAAAGGTATTTTGAAGGTATCCTTTTGAGATGCCTCAATTTATAAGAGTCTAAGAAAGCATTAAGTGAATCCCGTGATGGATCTTGTGGAGGATATTTTAGCGAAAGTGTCATTTCTAGAAAGCTCCTACGAATGGGGTACTTTTGGCCTTGAATAGAAAAAGACACCATTTATTATGTGTGTCATTGTGACAAGTGTCAAAGACATGCAGACCTTGTTTACGCTCTTGCCTAGGAAATTCAAGCTATATCCTCTCCTTGGTCCTTTTCTAAATGGGGCCTAGACATCATTGGAAAAATTAATCCTATGTCTTTTGATGGTCATAAATTCGTTATAATAGCAATAGAATATTTTACAAAATGGGTAAAAGTTGTGCCTTTAACTTCTTGCACAGAATTCCAAGTGTCCAAATTCATTTTTAATCAAATTATTTGCAGATTTGGTATTTTATCAACTCTCATATCTGATAATGGAACATGCTTTAAGAACAAAGACATTAAAAAATTTATCAAAAATATAAAATTCAACATAGATGGTCCACTCCATACTATCCACAAGGAAATGGGAAATTTGAAGCTTTGGATAAAGCCTTAATTAATATTTTAAAAATATTGGTTAATAAATCAGGCTATGATTGTCATATGCAATTATATACTACCTTGTGGGCCTATCAAACTAGTGTTCATACTCCCATGAGTGCTTCACCTTTTGTCTTGGTCTATGGTGCTGAGGCAAGTTTTATATTTGAGTTAGAAGTTACTTATCTAGCTATTCTACTTCAAGATGTCAAAGTAGGGGATGAATATCGTGCTCGCAGACTAAGTCAATTGGAGCTTCTAGATGAGAATCATATTCATGCTCTAGAGCATCTTCGCTCTTACCAATATAAACTCAAAATATCATATGCAAAGAAATATCATAGTCAATATTTTGAATTTGGTGATTTAGTACTTAAAGAGAACCCAAAAAATATTGATGCTAGAAAAGATCTTAAAGGTAAGTTTCAACCTAATTGGCTTGGACCATTTTTCATTACTACTAAATTTGGATCAGGATCATATCGCTTGGCTACTTTGTATGGGAAAGATCTCAAATAACCAATGAACATCATGCATCTCAAAAGATATTATGCATAAAGTAAAATTTCCATCCTCTGTATATAATTGTAAATAATGTCTTCATCAGTTTGCAACTATCATCAAAACAAACAAAAAATATCAAAAAACATGAAAAATTTCCAAAAATATTCCAAATTATTATTAAAATTCTCATTCTTTGCATTAGTGTGTGTTGTCTTCAAAAATTTAAGTTATATTTTATTTTATTTTAAATAAACTCAAAAGTTATCTTGATTCTATAACTTAATTCACATCTTTACTAAATTTTGATCTCGTCACTTTAATTATAAATATCTCTTGAATCAAAATCACTATTACTTCACTAAATAAAATTTTGAGTTTTGGGAACTGGTCTTGCTACTTCTTGAACCAAGAACACATTCTCACATCTTAAAATGATTTTGCAAATCCAAAAAATGATACTACATAGTAGTCTTAGTTCCTTAAGTGAAAAGTTTCACTTGCTATCCTATTATGTGCATGGCATAGAATACTGAGAATTGGCAAAATGACAAGCTCCCCGCTATCCAAATAAAATACCTCTCTCCTTGTCTAATTTGAGTAAGTATCCCAAAAAAGAGAAGAGAAAAAGAAAAAAAAGCAAAGAAAAGAAAAAACAAAAAAAATAAAAGTAGTTTTACTATAAAAAGCAATAAAATCCCCTTGTTCGAAAATGAAAAAAAATCCCTACTTCAAGAAATAAAAATAAAATAAGGGGGTAATGAGCTTGAATCCCTGGAATTCCTCAGTTATTTGAACACCATGGGGTGATCCTCATTACAAGTTCAATGGCATCAAGCTGGATTGGCAATGGCGGTATCCTTACGTGTGACAACATGTCTGTCACATTAGCAACCTTATTTTGTATAGAACAATGTATACTTATGGATTAGCTAGCTTTTTGTGACTTGAATTACATAGTAATTCAGTACAAATGCATGCACAAAATCATGGTTAATGAATCTTTCACTTGCACACACATTGGTTCATAAAAGTTGGCTTGTATCATTACCTCACTCAAAATAGGTAATTAAATTTCACAAGCACACACATTTGATCCTTGAGACATTTTGTATCATTATGAAAAATCAATATGGATAATGAACTCACATATCACACATTGGTTCTTGATAAATATAACTTTGTCTTGGAAGTAATTTAAAACATTTCTCTAAAATTTGTTAGACAACATTAGTTTATAACTATTCATATTAATCCATATCACTTTCATTTTGCAATTTTATATATATATATATATATATATTCTTCAAAATCTTCAAATATGTGATAAAATAATTTATTCCAAAAGAATTTGCATTTCTAAAAATAATACATCATCTTATCATGCATTGCATTTTGACTTCACGATTATGGTATAATTTCTAGTAATTATTTTTCTCAAATTTCACACTAGGAATTGTATGCCTAGCGCAAGTCATCCTTCCCAATTTTTCATGTTTATATCACCTTATATCCATCACAAATACAATATTTATCAACCTATTTTCTCAAAATCAACTTCTTTTAAAAATGAAATCTTCTTTCATTATCATAAACCTCAAGGTTATTCTTGAGCCCTACAAACTTTCTTATTATTAGCAATACAATATTCCTTGCAACAGGATCCGCTTCATGACCTAGCATGCATTGATATCCACCAACAGTCATATAACATCACAACATCCTTTGAGGTTCATTGCTAATCCATAAATTTTTACTATCGCACAAAAACATATTTTTCAAAAATATACTTGTTGTGGCTACTCCACAACACACCCCAAAATTGGGGACCCACCTTTTTGCACACTTTCCAAGAATATTGCAATGGCTCAGATGTTAAAAGAGCAAAGAAAAATCCAAAAATGAAAAGTTGTCGTGATATCGCGACATGTTGCTCCATCGCGGCTGAAAATGAAAGTTGTCACGATATCGCGACATGTTGCTCCGTCGCGGCCAGAAAATGAAAATGTCTCATTTTTGCGGTTCAAAATAACAAAAGTACAACGAAAAGAAAAGTGTCGCGATTTCATGACATGTCACGTTTTCACGGCTAAGAGTAGCAGAATGCATCATGAAGAGAAAATGTCATGATATCATGACATGTTGTGAAATCGCGGTGCAAGACAAAGAACCAAGTTGAAGACTCAAAATGTCGCGATATCGCGACATGTCGTGAAATCGTGGTCAAAGCAAGCAGGAAGAAGTGTTGATCGAAAAATGTTGCGATATCGTGACATGTCATGAAATTGTGGTTCATAGAGGAGAGAGAAAGACTAAGTGAAAAATGTCGCGATATCGTGACTTGTCATGAAATAGCGGTCGAAGGCAGCAAGAGAAGATTCAATGTAGAAGTTGTCGCGATCTCGTGACATGTCACCATTTCATGACCTGAAGACGAGATGAAGGGCAAAGATAAAAAATGTTGTGATATCGCGACATGTTAGGTTTTCACGACAGGAAAGTGAGGAAGGAACAAATGAAAGAAAGTGTCACAAAATCACAACAGGTTGCATTTTCACGATCTATCAGCGGTAAAGGAGGTAAAGATAGAAAGATGTCATGAAATCATGACATGTCTCATTTTCATGATTCACAATGACTGATAAGCTAAGCAAGGGAAATATGTCATGATTTCGTGAAAGAAAGTGTAGCACCCTAAAATTGGTGCAGTAAAATTGGAATAATTACATTCACCTTAGTAAATAGATTTAAATTCAAATTTAACCTCCCAAACCGCCCGTTAACCGTCGAGAAACCCGTTTCCTCCTTTTCTGCGCCATTTTTAGCAGTTGTTTTGACCGTTTGACGATATCTTCTTCGATCAGACGATATCGCCCCAGATTTGACGATTTTGTCACAAAACTGAATTTGCATAGTTGGAATCCGTTCCAACGGGTCTCCAATCAGGGCAGAAGCGTGTCTGCGCTGTTGGGACCCTTCCCCCATTGGATATCTCCCAAATTGGGATGATCTCCAACCTCCCAACAACTATCCTATGCCTATTTAACTCTAAGGCTTTTCCCTCCCCAACCCCTGGCTGAATTTTTATGCAAATTGAACCCTTATGCTCTAAAACATCGTAATTCATATTTTGCATTAGTCCTATAGTCATTTCATTTTAGGTACACCACTGGTTTTCAGTCGGAGCCAGTACCTATCGCAGCCGACGAACCTGTCAAGATCGAAGGCGATCTCGTCAAATTCGGGACGATCTCGTACTGATGCGAGACGATTTTGACTACAGTGCACATCGAGGCAATCAGTGCCTGGAGTTTGTTCTTCTGTCTCTTTTCTTTGTCATTTTATGTTATAAATTAGATTGTTTATTCAGTTTTTATATTATATTGCATTTGGAGTTCACCCATTTTGTCTAGTTTACATATTAAGATCATATTCTGCTATCTAAACATAGTTATTTGCATTTACTTCTATTCTTGTATATTTTTCAACACTCATATTACTGTTTTACATAGTTTGCCCCTGTTTGCAAAATATAATTTCTCGTATTTCGCATTTGTTTGTTGTTTTGCAGGTCTCTGATGAATTCGTCTGACGAATTCATCAGATTTCAGATGATCTTGTCAGTTCAGACGATTTTATAAAATTGAAGGTGATTCTGTTGAATTGCGGACGATCCAGACTACTTCAAGCTTCAGAAACTCCATCAGACTTTCGGATCAGGTAATCTTCATTGGCCTCCTGCAAATTCTCTATTTCTGTTTTCCTTTCTATTTTTTGTATGCATTTAAATTGCATTTTCATGTAGTTTAAGTTAGAATCATTCGGCCAAACCTAGGATGAATTTTTAAAAATAAAACGAACTTATCAAAACTCATTCCAAAAACCTAGGCATGGAAACTGCCATCAAATGTTTCCTAGTGAACCCACCATCCATCGAAAAATCACCAAAATGCACCTCCCTTGAGATGCGGGACCTTCGCAAAGTCCTCTCGTCCGAGGTACCGCACCATCCTTTTCCCATCCTCCTTCCGGGCACGGATCCAATAGCCTGAAGGTAGGGGTGCAAAAAATTTGGAGCGATACATTTTGGTGAACCCGACGTGAATGCATCATAACCTTTTGAAAACAAAAACAAAAAAATATATATGTGTGCAAAAAAAAAAATATAACAAAATCATCATTTCAAGTTTGTATGTTTTTAGATTCAATTCTAAATAGTAGATGCTAAATATTACTTTTAGAAGTACTAAATAAACCATGAGTTTTTACTCAAATCAATATGATCCCATTAGTAATGTTGGAAGAATTCATCCAAATACATTTGTTGATTATGACCAACCTCATCCCTATTCAATACCACCTCTATCACACTCTTCTTATTTTTCATCCATAACCCAACAAAATAATCCCTTTGCCAATCCTCTTCATAATGATATTATCTATTCTCCCATATATCCATATTATGTCTATCAACCCACATATAATCCTCCTCCACCCTTTCAAAATTCTTCTTTCAATACAACACATCCATTTCAACAAGAAAATACTTATTCTTTCAACTCTACCATGCACTCACCTCCTACATCGCAATCTTCCTGTCATCATTCTACCCATAACAAAGAAAGTAGAGATGAGAAACCATTAGGTCCTTTTATGACAAAATTCCTAAGGCATTTATCAAAAACCTCTCGAAAACCTTCATCACGTAAATTTACTAGGCTTAATCAACCAATGGATATAATTCTCAAGTATTTACTTGACACAAATATTATTGAACTTCCTTCCATAAGACAACCTGATACCACATCAGATTGGTTTAAACCTGAGCTACATTGTGAATATCATAGAGTAGATGGACATATGACACAAAATTGTAAAGATTTAAGATGTGCAATTCAAGATTTGATTGATAAGGATCTTTTTAATATAAAGGAATTACAATCTACAACTGATTATAAATCTCCAGGTAAACTATCAAACTCCTACACAACAAATACCAATAATCAATCAAGACATGGTGATCTCCCAAGAACCCCTACTCAATTATCAACAACAGGAAACCAATCAAATATTTCATGTTAATGTGTCCCATCATGATGATATTATTAATATTGTAACAAAAACTACAAATAAGCAACCTCAAATTCAATCAACCCAATCGATATTCAAGATATGGATTCCTCATTTGACCAACCTTCAAAACTATCTTTGGCTCTAGAGAATGATACAAAATGGAATGTAAGCATAGAAATCTCATCTTTAGAATCAAAATCTCAATCTGAAATCCACTTTGATAATCAACAACAAGTGATTAATCCTCAAGCAAAGATATCCCTTTTAGAAGTATTACAAATTTATCACAAGGAAATTTTGTTCAAAATACCTAGCCAACAATTTGTTCCTCATCATATCTTCTCTAAGAACATAATTAATGGTGTAAACCCTCTTGAGGTTAACCATATTTCATTCTATGATGAGGAGATTCCTTCCTCTACTCCACAAGAAGACTACTATCTTTACATTATCGGATCTAGTAAAGAAACACTTGTTAGAACTATCATGGTAGATAATGACTCTTCTCTTAATTTATGCACTTATCAATTATTTCAAAAACACAAATTAAAGGAAGAACATATTAATGAATCAAATGTTATTATAAAATATTTTAACAATGAAATTCAAGAAGCTCAAGGTACTATAATTCTTCCCCTCAATATTGGATCCAAGATCCTGGATACTCTATTTTATGTGGCATATTGCCCTTCACCTTACAACCTATTTCTCCAGAGTCCTTGGATTCATACGATGAGAGTTGTCCCTTCCACTCTTCACCAATGTTTGAAGTTTGAAATTGTAAATAAAATTGTTACCATACATGGTGACCCAACACCATTTGAAGAATATTTAATGGTTGAAACATCAAGTTTTATACATTCTCTATTGTCACAATTATCTTCTATCCATCACTTTTCTTCATTCATATATGATCATCCTTGTTTACAAAATAACATCCATGCATATCTTTCACATATACTTTCTCTATCTTATCAATATTTGGAATATAGTGATAAGAATGAAGAACTTTCTTATCCTTCTTACATTTTATTTTGTAATATAATCAATTTTACACATATAAAAGCCAAATATTTTTCTACATTATTCTACATTATAACAAATCTTTTGTTATCACTACCTTTTATTCATCACCTTCTATTCTTACCTTCACCTCAACCAGATTATCCTTCAAAACCTCCTTTTATTTTGAAGCAACCTTAGACATGCTATACTCAAATAACCTTGTATAGTGTATATAGATCATCTTGTATATACCACCAATTTCAATTCATAAATTAAAATCAAAATACAAAAAAAATCAAAATCCTCAAGAAAATCAAAAAAATACAAACGCAACTAAGGAACTTAAAGGTAAGTTTGAGCCCAACTGGCTTGGACCATACATCATTACTGCAAAATTTGAATCAGGAGCATATAAATTATCTACCTTAGATGGTAAAGAACTTAAAGAACCCATGAATATTTTACATCTCAAACGTTATTATGCATAAATTTGATTGTTTCATCCATGTATATATTTGTTCAAAATCATTATCTTGTATTTCTTTCGATTTATTCAAAAACCTCAAAAACATTCATAAAATCTTCAAAAATCTTCAAAAATATTTATTGCATTTATTTAAAGCACTTGTAAAGTTCCTTTTGCTTTAAAACAAAAATCAACATAAAAATCTCAAAACAGCTATATGCTTGACTCTTTCGAAACCAAAACAATATACAGAATAAAGAGAGAGTCAACATTCTCAAAACTTTCTCAAAATCATTATTTTCTTACAATTATTGCAATTATATGTTTCAACTTATTTTGGATAAAACTAGCATTTATTTGGCATCCCTCACTTGCACACTCACACAATAAATATCTTGATTTTATCTGGCATGATTACTAATCTCTCTTATATATCAAAGTTCACAAAAATAAATTAAATAAAGTTTGAGCATAGAGAATTGATCTTGGTATTTACTTAAACCAAGCACATATTTTCACAATAAAATGATTATATTTGTAATTTCCATGTTTTGCTACATAGTAGAACTAATTTCTTGACTAAAAAGTTTCCCTTGCTATCCTATCATGCACATGGTCTAGAATCTTTGAGAATTGGCAAAAGGACAAGCTCACCCCTACCCAGAATAAAAATCCCTTGCTCTACAGCTAATCTGAGCAAGTATCCCTAGAAAAAGAAAAAGAAAATAAACATTCAAGAAAAAGAGAGAAAAGAAAAATGTTATGACAACAATGTTACAAGCATTATCAAGCAAAAGAAAAATAAGCATAGTTCAAAAGAAAGCAAGAAAAGCAATAAAATCCCTTTCCCTACCCTTTGAAAAAAAAAGAAGGGTGAATGAGCTTGAATCCCTGGAATTCTCAATTATTCAAAAGCGTGAGGTAAGCCCCATAACAGGTGGTTTGTACCCAACTTGCTTGGCCTTCGGTAACTCCTAGCGTGGCGATATGTCCATCACATTAGCGACATTCTTTTGTACGGACCTACTGTCCGCTTATGGATTAGCTAGCTCCTGATAATCCGATCTACATAGTAGCCTAGTATGGTTATATGCATCTACATCATGGTTAATGAACACTTAGTTGGTTTCTTCAAATCACTTGTATCATAGTATCTTGCTCAAAATTGGTAACTGAACCATACAATTGCACACACATTTGTATTTGAGAGATTTTGTCTATCATTATGATAAATCAAGATTGGCAATGAATTCACTTATGCACATGGGATTCCTTATAAATCTAATTTTTGTCTTCAAAATACTTTGAAATATTATTTTGCAACTTGTTTGGAATAATCAAGTATAATTATTTAACAACATATCATATATATCTTATCGACTTTTGCAACGATGGTATAATTCCAAAACCAAAATTGGAATTTTATGCTTAGCGCAAGTCCTCATTTTCATCTTTTCTATTCATTAAAAATCAATCATGTAATAAAACTATCCTTTCTTTGATCTTCACGATGATGGTATAAGTCTATACCTACATATTCTATGCCTAGCGCAAACCATTGTAACAATATTTTTTCCCAATTTATCAAAATTCATAAAAACCATATGACTTCATTTTATTACACCAATTATGCTTTTCAAAAGCAAACACATTTTTTATCATTATGTCAACCTTTGCATTTTGCAATGATGGTATAATTCTTAAGGAATTATTCAACAATTTTTATCACACTTAGGAATTTAAGCCTAGCAAAAATTATTTTACAATATTTCATGCATAATATTTTTATGGAAATCTGAAAACAAACCATCATCATCATCATCATTTGCATCATCACAACAAATCCTTAAGACAGTCTCTTAAGCACTCTTTTATTTTAACAATATTTCTATCCTGGGACTAGCTTGACGACCGAGTGAGCAGCGACTCCATGAAATGGTCTATAATAGCGACAATGTCCTTTGAAATTATTGTTAGAAATCTCTTTTTATTTTTATCACATTTCATTACAACCAATCAATTTGTTACATCAGATTATTTCATTTAAAATATTTAAAGCATGACATCCAAGTTATAATATTTTTCAAAACGACATAATTACATGAATCATCAATAAAATCATTCCATCAATCAACTCAATCAATTAATCAAACATAAAAAGCATCATAAGTATCACATATCACAAGTCATATGATCAAAAACATATCATATATCAAACATAATTTCATTCACAAAATAATTCAAATTAATTTTTGCTTTTCCGTGTTTTTATCGCAAACGTTTGATTTGGGTAATAACACGGAGGGGGCACCATAGTAAGCTGTCGTACGATTCGACCAAGAATCATCGCCTAAAAATGGGAATAATTTTTTGCTTTCTCGTAGATCGAGAAGAACTCATCTTTAACGCATTTTCTTCGAAAAACTCGCTAAATAGGGGGCAAAATGTAGCACCCTAAAATTGGCGCAGTAAAATTGGAATAATTACATTCACCTTAGTAAATAGATTTAAATTCAAATTTAACCTCCCAAACCACCCGTTGACCGTCGAGAAACCCGTTTCCTCCTTTTTCGTGCCATTTTTAGCAGTTGTTTTGATCGTTTGACGATATCGTCTCCAATCAGACGATATCGCCCCAGATTTGACGATTTCGTCTGGACTAGAACGTCCAGATGATTTCGTCGCAAAACTGAATTTGCATAGTTGGAATCCGTTCCAACGGGTCTCCAATCGGGCAGAAGCGTGTCTACGTCGTTGGGACCCTTCCCCCGTTGGAGATCTCCCAAATTGGGATGATCTCCAACCTCCCAACAACTATCCTATGCCTATTTAACTCTAAGGCTTTTCCCTCCCCAACCCCTGGCTGAATTTTTATGCAAATTGAACCCTTATGCTCTAAAACATCGTAATTCATATTTTGCATTAGTCCTATAGTCATTTCATTGTAGGTACACCACTGGTTTTCAGCCGGAGCCAGTACCTATCGCAGCCGACGAACCTGTCAAGATCGGAGGCGATCTCGTCAAATTCGGGACGATCTCGTGACTGATGCGAGACCATTTCGATTGCGACGCACATCGAGGCAATCAGTGCCTGGAGTTTGTTCTTCTGTCTCTTTTCTCTGTCATTTTATATTATAAATTAGATTGTTTATTCAGTTTTTATATTATATTGCATTTGGAGTTCACCCATTTTTTCTAGTTTACATATTAAGATCATATTCTGCTATCTAAACACGATTATTTGCATTTACTTCTATTCTTGTATATTGTTCAACACTCATATTACTTGTTTTACATAGTTTGCCCTCGTTTGCAAAATAGAATTTCTCGTATTTCGCATCTATTTACTGTTTTGCGGGTCTCCGATGAATTCGTCTGACAAATTTGTCAGATTTCGGATGATCTTGTCGATTCAGACGATTTTATCAAATTGAAGGCGATTCCGTTGAATTGCAGACGATCCAGACCGCTTCAAGCTTCAAAAACTCCATCAGACTTCTGGATCAGGTAATCTTCATTGGCCTCCTGCCAAATTCTCTCGTTTCGTTTTCCTTTCGTTTGTTGTATGCATTTAAATTGCATTTTCATGTAGTTTAAGTTAGAATCATTCGGCCAAACCTAGGATGAATGTTTAAAAATAAAACGAACTTATCAAAACTCATTCCCAAAACCTAAGTGTGGAAACTGCCATCAAATGTTTCCTGGTGAACCCACTATCCGTCGAAAAATCACCAAAATGTACCTCCCTTGAGATGCGGGACCTTCGTAAAGTCCTCTCGTTCGAGGTACCACACCATCATTTTCCCATCCTCCTTCTGGGCGCGGATCCAATAGCCTGAAGGTAGGGGTGCAAAAAATTTGGAGCGATACAGAAAGCAGCGAGATGGTGTAGAATGAAAAGTGTCATGATTTTGTGACATGTCATGTTTTCGCTGTTAAGCACAGCAAGATAGCCCGAAAGAGAAAAATGTCACGATTTCGCGACAGGTTACATCTAGATATCCCGAAAGAGAAAAACGACGTGATTTCACGATAGGTTGCATCTACGCGGCCCGAAACGAAAAAATGTCATGAAATCATGACATGTCTCATTTTCACGGTGCTTGAAGACGAACAAAGCTACGGGTATAAAAATGTCACGATATCGCGACATGTCTTGTTTTCGCGATACAGGTGGAAGAACAAAGTTGCAGATAGAAAATGTCGCGATATCGTGACATGCTATTTTTTGTCATGATTCATGGCAGGCCATTATAGAACATGCAGAAAAGCACAGAACACATGGCACGAAGATGTCAGGGCTATGATAACGCTTCAGGATCGACAGTTATAGTTCACAGAGAAGATCAAACGTTTCGACGTCGAGCAGAAAGTCAAAGACAATGAAGAGGCGAGGAAGATGAAATGACGGGACCTGGGAAACGAAACGAAGCATCGCAGAGCGAAACAAAGAGCATGGCCAAAAATTTTAAAAGCAGAAGCATAGATTGGTACAAGGGTCGAAAACCGCTGCGAGCAGAGTTGCAGAGCTGAAGGTGATAGGCCATTCTGGGCCTACTTAGGAGCGTTTTCCTTCATTTGTTCTGGTTTTGATAAACTGGAAGCTTCTATTGTTGTAAACTGACATATTTTTAATACAAAAATTACAGAGAGTTGCATCTCATTGGCAAGAAAGAAGGAGTTATTCTCTGCATGCAAGATTGAATGTTTATCTTTTCCCTTTCCAGTTTTAGGCTTATAGATGGAGTTTAATGCAAGTTGTCTTGGTTGCTTCATGCGAATGTCTAAATCTAGAAACCGTAGTTAAAACCCTAGAAACCAGCACTTAGCTTATCTAGATTGTGCATGTTTGCAGGTTCAATAGGTTAGGTTGTATGCAGAAAACCTCATATCTTCGATTTTGTCGAATAGGATTGCCGCATTCTGAATGTATTTTAGTTCCATTCTCTTTGCATTTTATTTTCACTTCTTTATTTTTCTGCATTATTATTTCACAGGAAATTTAATTTTATTTTAATTACAGTCATTCAAATAAACAATTGAAAATCTACCAAAATCTGAAAACAAAATAGTTTTATCATTTCACATCGAATTCATTCGGATCAAACGAACAATCATTGAAGTGTCAAATAAAATAAACCACAGTTGTGCCCCTTGTTTACAGTTACTTGCAATCACTAAGGTATTCCAAGCATTCAAATTGAACAATATTATTTGTGCAAAATGCTAACATAGCGGAGACCTTGGAGAAGTTACTTGTTTAATTTCTTTGCAAGAGGGGATTTGGAACCCAAATCCTATTGGAGAGTGTGTTTTCACAATCGGGTGAAAATACCACTCAACAGATTGGCGCTAGAAGGAGGGCTGGATGGGTTTATTTTAGTGAGATTTAAATTTTTTGTATATTTCATGCCCTACTGATTGTTATCTTTAGTCTTCTAACACCACTCAACAGATTGGCGCTAGAAGGAGGGCCTGAATGGGTTTATTTCAGAGTGATTTAAATGCTATAGGGATTTAAATTTTGAATATTTCATGCCCTATTGATTATATAGCCCTCTTTTAACAATACAACCTTGTAGTGTTAAAAGGAGGACATGAATTGCTATGCATTGTTCTAACGCTTTTTGATTGTTCATACAGGAATAATGTGTTTTGACTTGATTTAAAAAAAAAAAAAAATTCTTGACTAACGAGGTTGTCTCCATGCAATTACTTTCATTTGATTTTAATGGATACATCTCTTGGTTGGTGCTAACATGATTATTCATACGTTACATGTTTGATATTTGCTAGTCATTTCAAGGTTTCCTTCTTTCATGACTAACAAATTGGTTTTGAAATTATTCTTTGGGTTTCATTAATGGCTACAACTGCAGGAATGTGGAATGCTATACAATCCGTTGAACATTAGTGGAGATTTTCATGATTTACCCAAGAACGTAGAAAAAAATTTGCCCAAGTTTAAACACAATGGTCCAACATTAGCCGAGGAACATATTCAAGCCTATGTGGATATCCTAGTTAGATGGAATGTCGAACATGAGGATGTGGCATGTAGAATGTTTCCTGGAACCCTAGATGAGGTGGCATATGATTGGTACATCAATTTACCCAATGGTTCTATTACATCTTGGACTCAATTGAAAGATGAGTTTATCAATCAATTTAGGTTGCTCATTGATCCTCTCACGATATATCAACAATTTACTTCTTGCAAAAGAGAACCTAATGAGCCAATGAGAAATTTCAACTTGAGGTTTCAAAAGCTTTATGCGAGACTAATTTCTCCCTATACTATTGAGGAAAGTGGTGCTCTTCAAATATACTTTCGAGCATTGGACCCATTGTTTGCCATATTTGTTAGGATGAATCCCTTGGTTACTGATCTTGCATCGGCCTACACAGAAGCTATGATTGTAGATCAACAATTGAGGCCACAAGGTTATGGAATGGAGCAATCAACTATGGTAGGACAACTAGGGGCTTGCAATCAAACCTCGATGGTAGATCAAGCGTGGGCACAACAAAATTTGATATCAAATGTTTTTTCCTACAATCAACTTTATCCTACCATACCAACTTATGCTCCCACATGTGCTTATACAAGTACTTCCATCCATCCAACTATACCTCAATTAGAGAATCATTTGGTCACTCATGGAACTATTGCAACAAATGTTCAAGCTTTGTCCGTGGATATCAATCCAACTAATCCTACTACTTCTACCACTCAACCTAAAGAGTTCGTATCGAAAGTAAAAGAGCAAAAGAAAGTGGTTAAGAAGGTATGTAGGCATGTTCCACCACAAAAATGAACGCATCAATGTATGCATCCAAATTATCCGAGGAAGAAAATTCATAATGCCGATCTTAATGATGTTTCATGTTATGCTTCTTCAAGTGATACAAGAGATTTTGAGATGACTCACGTTGAAGTAAATACCTATTCGAAAAGTCTTGAAGAGCATGAAGTTTTTGGAGAAGAAATTCTATGGATGGGTAACAAGAAGTTGGAATCAAATGATCACCATCTTGTTTTGGAAAAGAAATATCCAGAATCATTACCCGAAAAGGAGGATTTGGATGAACAAACTTATGTGGATATGATTTGGTCAGATGTACTGGCAAAGGATTGGAGCAACTATATGACACGAAATTCAAAAATTGATCCCATTATAGAAGATCCTAAGCCATCACAAGTGGTTGAAAATGAATTTGAAAGAAAATCAACAAATGAAGTTGAAGACATAATCGAATTTCACCACTTGTTCTCGAAGGACACTTTGGATGATGTTCTCGAAAGTGATGACCAAGAGGATCCACACCTTCCAAATTGTGATAAAATTGAATCATGGGTTACAAATTTGGATTATGATAGCTTTACCAATTTGAATTCAAGAGATAACCCACTTTTGGAAATAACTGAACCATCTAAGGAAGGTGAAGATGAATGGGATGAGAAACATGTTGATGAATCAGAATATGAAGAAGTACTTGAGCATCACAACTTGAACTTGGAGGATGATTACTATGATTCGTGGAAGAAATGGGAAGAATATTATCAATCTGAATCTTCTAACAAACTTATTGCGTCAAACAATATGCAGGATAACTCAATTGCTTCCTCGCATGAGGATACTATGAATCTTGTACAATTTGAGAAAGTTTTGGAAGAGGAATTTGAATCTCATCAAATTTTGGAACATGATAAGGATTCTACGACCATGAACCAAGAAAGAGAGTCACTTGCTTTAGATCCCTTTGAAGGAAAAGAAATCAAAAATCTTGATCCACGTACTTTGGCGCTACGACGATTATGCCATTTCAGAAAGAGAAAATTACAAAACCTGAACCATTTGGGTTTGATATCATTGATGATCCAATTGAAAATCTCACGTTACCCAAGACAACCCAAGTGACTGATCACGAAAAGGCGTTAGATAGACAAGACTTATGGTTTGAAAGGGATGGACATATTTTCAATTGGGTACCTAAGTTTGGTGCCTTTGATAAACAGGTCATTGAGAAAGAACAAGTGTTGCGTGATGATGAAGGTCATGAGAGAAAAAAAGAATTTTCAAATCCTTTTCAGGTAAGGTCAAATGAAAGCATGCCAAAGGTAAAATCTCATATTTTTGGTTTCACCATGCAGAATTCGAAGGGAGGTTTGCCTAATGAATGGTTTGATTCAAATATCATTAATGTTATGGCTTTATTGAAGGAAAACGAAAGCTTATTTTTACACCGTGAATCAAAATGCGGAATGAACATCTTAGAGAATAGACATAAAGGAATTGAATATCAATCATTGTCTAATCAATTGGAAAATTTGAAACTCCACCATAGGATTGTTAATGAAACTAAATCAAATTGGTATGGTGAGAGGGGCAAGTGGATATTTGTTTCTTTGTTTGGGTTGATCTTGTTTTTGTTGGATTCCTGCAAAACTGGATATGCGTATCACGTCATATATCTTTTAAAGAATTCTAATCAGGTTTGGGATCCGAGAAAATGATAATCCAAATTTGTTTTGTTTTTGTACATTTGTATATACTTTTGGTTTTCGTGTTTTAGTTTTAGATTAGATCTCAGTTTGGTTTTAAGTTTTGTGTGTTGGTCCTCTGGACATGTTTGGTTTGTTTAAAAAAAAAAAAAAAAAAGGAGAATAAATGGAGATGTCAACTTATGCCTAAGATCAGGAGAATATGAAACATTGGAATCGTGTTGTAGAAAGCTCCACAAGTAACACAAACATTTTAAATAATATCGTTTGAAACTTGTGATGCATGAAATTGTCAGTTTTTACAAATTATGGCAATACTTTATCCGCAATTCAAAAAGGGCAATGCATTCATATTACATCTCACTTTGCATATACATGCCATCTTAGTTGCATATGCATTTCAGATACAAATCATTAAAGTGTGTCAAATCCTCTTAGGGTTATGCTATAACATAAATAAGAAAAAATCCTAAGGTTGGGAACTGAGGCCCGAGATATCTAGAACCAAGCACATTTTATACACATTAAAAAGGATCTTGAGCAAAATGATCAAAACCTTGCTTGGAAGAAAAGGTTAGGCGAAAGAAGTATTTCATGTCTATCCTATTATGCAACATGATCCTTAAAACAGTGGTTTTTACCACTTCCATAAAGCTTAAAGCCTAAAATCGAGTAGTAAGGATAGGGTTAAATCCTCATCGAACTTAGGTTGAGGATCCAACTCCCCAAAGCTCTGATTTGACCTACATGGAGTAGTAAGGATAGGGCATAATTCTCATCTCGCCTAGGTTGAGAATCCGATTCCCCAAAGCTCCTATGTCTCATTTCATCATAAATCTTGGATTGGAAGGATCGTACTACATGTCCTCTGCAAAGGATGGGTAGTCATCCCCAAGGTCCAAGAAATAAAAACTAAATATTTCCCATTTCATAAATCTTGGATTGGAAGGATCGTACTACATGTCCTCTGCAAAGGATGGGTAGTCATCCCAAAGGTCCAAGAAATAAAAACTAAATATTTCCCATTTCATCTTTATATTGGATTGGAAGGATCGTACTACATGTCCTCTACAAAGGATGGGTAGTCATCCCCAAGGTCCAAGAAATAAAGAAATGAAGCTAAATCATGGATTATGGGGTTAAGTATGCCCATGCATGGCAGCATGTCTTGTCTAAAAACAAGACCACTGATTGTTCAAACGGATAGACTAGCCCGACCATTTCATCCATAACTGGTTAAATTATTTTGCTCAAAGTGAGGTAATGAATTCCAAATCAGAGTAGTAAGGATAGGGTTAAACTCCCATCTCGCTTAGGTTGGGAATCCGATTCCCCAAAGCTCTGATTTCACTTTCACCTGCACATGGGTTCAAGATAGTAGTGACTCATAACCAACTTTGGGATCTAATAAATCAATTCATTATACATATAGTTGATCCTAAGAGGGTTTGATAATTTTAAATATTTGTATATGATATTAGAAGGTTTAAAGCTTTTATAAAGTAGGTAGTTATATCTCTAGACCATTAATTAGGCTATGCAAATCATTCACAACCTCACATATGCATTCATGTAAAACTGACAATGGAATGTGGATCAATTTCAAACGATAGAAAATGGAACACACTGCACACACCGAGCTGATACTTAATGATTCTAATGTTTCATGTATTTCTGATCTATCGGCATTTGTTCTATCTTTTATGTGTTGACGCTTGTATCTAAGCTTGTATATTTCAGGTTAGGTTCTCACCAAAATGCTCAGGAGCATTTCCCAGTAGAGTCACCATTTGTTGTGGCTGCTCCACAACACACCCCAAAATGGGGGACCCACCTTTTTTGCACACTTTCCAAGAATATTGCAGTGGCTCAGATGTTAAAAGAGCAAAGGAAAAGCCAAAAATGAAAAGTTGTCATGATATCGCGACATGTTGCTCCGTCGTGGTCGAAAATGAAAGTTGTCACGATATCGCGACATGTTGCTCCGTCGTGGCCAGAAAATGAAAATGTCTCATTTTTGCGGTTCAAAATAACAAAAGTACAGTAGAAAGAAAAGTGTCACGATTTCACGACATGTCGCATTTTCATGGCTAAGAGCAATAGAATGCAGCATGAAGAGAAAATGTCATGATATCGCGACGTGTTGTGAAATCGTGATGCAAGACAAAGAACCAAGTTGAAGACTCAAAATGTCGTGATATCGTGACATGTCGTGAAATCACGGTCAAAGCAAGCAGGAAGAAGTGTTGACCGAAAAATGTCACGATATCACGACATGTCATGAAATCGTGGTTCATAGAGGAGAGAGAAAGACAAAGTGAAAAATGTCGCGATATCGCGACATGTCATGAAATCATGGTCGAAGGCAGCAAGAGAAGAGTCAATGCAGAAGTTGTCGCGATATCGTGACATGTCACCATTTCGTGACCTGAAGATGAGATGAAGGGCAAAGATAAAAAAATGTCGTGATATCGCGACATGTCAAGTTTTCACGACAAGAAAGTGAGGAAGGAACAAATGAAAGAAAGTGTCACGAAATCGTGACAGGTTGCGTTTTCGTGATCTATCAGCGGTAAAGGAGGTAAAGATAGAAAGATGTCGTGAAATCGTGACATGTCTCATTTTCGTGATTCACAATGACTGATAAGCTAAGCAAGGGAAATATGTCACGATTTCATGATAGAAAGCAGCGAGATGGTGCAGAATGAAAAGTGTCGCGATTTCGCGACATGTCGCGTTTTCGCTGTTAAGCATAGCAAGATAGCCCGAAAGAGAAAAACGTCGTGATTTCATGACAGGTTGCGTCTAGACAGCCCGAAAGAGAAAAACGGCATGATTTCACGATAGGTTGCATCTATTATACCCGTAGCTTTATTCGTCTTCAAGCACCGCAAAAATGAGACATGTCGCGATATCGCGACATGTCTTGTTTTTGCGATACAGGTGGAAGAACAAAGTTGCAGATAGAAAATGTCGTGATATCGCGACATGCTATTTTTGTCATGATTCACGGTGGGCCGTTATAGAACATGCAGAAAAGTATAGAATACGTGGCACGAAGATGTCAGGGCTATGATAACGCTTAAGGATCGACAGTTATAGTTCACAGAGAAGATCAAACATTTTGACATCGAGCAGAAAGTCAAAAATGATGAAGAGGTAGGGAAGATGAAATGACGGGACCTAGGAAATGAAATGAAGCGTCGCAGAGTGAAACAGAGAGCATGGCTAGAAATTTTAAAAGAGAAGCATAGATTGGTACAAGGGTCGAAACCGCTGTGGGCAGAGTTGCAGAGCTAAAGGTGATAGGCCATTCTGGGCCTTCTTAGGAGAGTTTTCCTTCATTTGTTCTGGTTTTGATAAACTGGAAGCTTTTGTTGTTGTAAACTGACATATTTTTAATACAAAAATTACAGAGAGTTGCATCTCATTGGCAAGAAAGAAGGAGTTATTCTCTGCATGCAAGATTGAATGTTTATCTTTCCCCTTTCCGATTTTAGGCTTATAGATGGAGTTTAATGCAAGTTGTCTTGGTTGCTTCATGTGAATGTCTAAATCTAGAAACCGTAGTTAAAACCCTAGAAACCAGCACTTAGCTTATCTGGATTGTGCATGTTTGCAGGTTCAATAGGTTAGGTTGTATGCAGAAAACCTCATATCTTCGGTTTTGTCGAATAGGATTGCCGCATTCTGAATGTATTTTAGTTCCATTCTCTTTGCATTTTATTTTCACTTCTTTATTTTTTTGCATTATTATTTCACAGGAAATTTAATTTTATTTTAATTATAGTCATTCAAATAAACAATTGAAAATCTACCAAAATCTGAAAACAAAATAGTTTTATCATTTCACATCGAATTCATTCGGATCAAACGAACAATCATTGAAGTGTCAAATAAAATAAACCAGTTGTGCCCCTTGTTTACAGTTACTTGCAATCACTAAGGTATTCCAAGCATTCAAATTGAACAATATTATTTGTGCAAAATGCTAACATAGCGGAGACCTTGGAGAAGTTACTTGTTTAATTTCTTTGCAAGAGGGGATTTGGAACCCAAATCCTATTGGAGAGTGTGTTTTCACAATCGGGTGAAAATACCACTCAACAATACTTTATGAAAATAAAATCATTTTTACTAAGCATGATCAAAATATTCAAAGCATGATTACAATAAATTTAAACATTATAAGCAAATGCAATAAAACATACAAATAAATCATACAAAATCACATAAATATAAATAAGATCAATATATATATATATCAAAGTCTATATACAAAATGAGGTCGACTGATATGCCACAATCCTCAACATCGACATACTCAGTCACTAAAATATATATAACAAAAATCATCACATCACAAGTCTCTAGTCATCCTCTTGAGGCCCTAGAGCTTTGTGCATCATCATCCCCACTAGGGGGTCATGGTGGTTGAAACTCCATCTCCCCTATAGTAGTATTTGTCCTATTAGTCGAGCAAGACACTGATATCAAGTTGTTGGGAGGCTCAAACACCTCGGGGCATGGCTTCCATTGATCTGTAGGCACTACCAAAAAATACAAACCCTGATAAAAGCCTATTGAAAACTGAATCATTAGTTTGCTCTTCATATTCCTGGAAAATATATAAGAATTACATAAACTCCGTTGAGGCAGTTTGAATCAGTTTGGGTGGTTTATAAACTGAATAAAGAAAACTACGTACCACTCCTATAATGTTGTTAACTTAATTAATGTAATATAAGATATGCTAAATATTCTAACATCCCCCCTTATTACATTAATGTTGACTACACATAGCATTGCGAAACAATTCAAATTTGACTCGAGCAAGCGCTTTGGTGAAGATGTCCGCTATTTGCTCATCTGTGGGAATGTAGTGGAGCTGGATATGATGCTTTGGAACCTCATCTCGAATGAAATGACACCTAGTGTCAATGTGTTTGGTGCGATCATGAAAGATAGGATTCTTGACAAGATTCATAACACCTTGATTGTCGCAAAATAAATGTAAAGGAAGTTTCTTTGGAAGGCCCATATTTGTGAGGATGCGACGTAACCATATGATCTCGCAGATTGCTCCACTAGCTGCTCGATATTCTGCCTTAGTAGAAGAGATAGCAACAACATGTTGCTTCTTGCTATGCCAAGAGACAGGACCAGATCCAAGGTGAAAAACATAACCTACAGTTGATTTTCGGTCATCTATGGATCCAGCATAATCAGAGTCCGTGTACCCTTGAAGATAGAACTTGTTGTTCTTTTTGTATTCCAGGCCGATATATGTCGTACCACGGACATAGTGAAGAACTCTTTTTGCTGCTTTCTAGTGGCTAACTTTAGGATCTTGCATGAATCGTGAAAGATAACCCATAGCAAAACTAAGATCTGGCCTGGTGTTTGTGAGATAGATGAGACTCCCAATCAGCTGATGATAGAGAGTACTATCTATTTTAGGAGATTCATCGAATCGGGATAACTTAAGTCCTGCTTCCATTGGTGTGGCTTTGGGCTTGCAGTCAGTCATCCGATACTTATCAATTAGAGTCTTGGCATATTTCTTTTGAGTAACTTGTATGCAATGCTTGTATTGAGTTACTTCTAGACCAAGACAATAGTGGAGAAGTCCAAGATCTGTCATTTCAAAAGAGGTATTGAGATCTTTCTTTACTGTTTTGATCATACTCTCTGAACTACCTGTTATGATCAGATCATCCACATATAGTACTAGAATTACTATGTTAGAACCATTGTTCTTGATATATAGATTAGGATCTGTAGGACTTCTTCTAAACCCATGTTGCACTAGGTGACTATCAATTTTGATATACCAAGCTCGAGGAGCTTGTTTAAGTCCATATAGAGATTTGATCGACTTATAGACTTTCTGTTCTTGCCCTTGAACTACAAAACCTTCAGGTTGAGTCATATAGACTTCTTCTTGTAGGTCACCATTTAAGAAAGCACTCTTTACATCCATCTGATGTAGTTGCCAACCAAATTGAGCTGCCATTGCACATAGAACTCGAATAGTGGTCATTTTAGCAGTAGGAGCAAATGTCTCTTCATAGTCTATGCCTTCTTTTTGTGCATAGCCCTTTGCAACAAGTCGGGCTTTATATTTATCTATTGCACCATTTGCCTTATATTTGATCTTGAATACCCATTTGCAACCAATGGGTTTCTTTCCTGAAGGCAAATTCACTAACTTCCAAGTTTGATTTTTCATTAGAGATGTATGTTCTGCATCCATAGCGAGTTTTCCATTGATCTTTCTTGAGTGCATCTGAGACTGATGTGGGTTCTTTTTCATCTAGTATTGTCAGATAGACTTTTTCATCTTCCATATCTATATCCTCATCTTCTTCTACATTCACAGATAAATCATCAAAATGTTGACAAAGGTCATCAACATCTGTTACTGATGTTGCATCATCTGCTCTTTTGTGTTGAGTCATACTGCGAGTAGCGGGTCGATCTAGAGTTAGATCTGGAAGTGATGTCAATTTTGAATCTTGCAATGTACTAGTATACCATTTAGGAACCTTCTTCTGAGGAGGTGCTGCTTCTTTCTTAGGTTCATCTTCCTTAAGGTATACAAGTGTGTTATTTGATGTGAAAGTTTCATCAAATACTACATCTCTCGTTGATGTGTGTTTTCTTGGTTATAGGATCAATCAACCGATATCCTTTTGAATACTCATCATAACCAAGAAATATACATTTTTGAGTTTTCTCATCTAGTTTCCTTCTTTCTCGTTTAGGAATATGCATAAAAGCTTGGCATCCAAAAACTTTTAGATGAGAAATTGAGGGTTTCTTACCACTCCGGGATTCTTGTGGAGTTTTTCCTTGTAGAGCCCTTGTAGGTGCTCTATTTAGTAGGTAAGATGTTGTGTTTATCGCTTCGCCAAGTATTGTTTTTCTAAGTTTGCTCCTTTTAACATACACCGACTCATTTCTACTATGGAGCGATTTTTTCTTTCTGCAACTCCATTTTGCTGCGGTGTATATGCTGTAGTGAGTTGTCTCTTGATCCCATGTTTTTCCAAAAAAGCTGAAAATTCCTTGGAAGTGTATTCCCCCCCTCGATCTGAGCGGAGGGTTTTGATGGAACAACTTGTTTCCTTCTCAACTTGTCTCTTGAACTGACGAAAGTAGAGAAGAGCTTCTGACTTGAGTGCAAGGAAGGAGACCCATATTTTGCGGGAGTAGTCATCAACAAATAGCTGAAAATACCTCTTTCCACCATGACTAGTTGGGAAAGGACCACATAGATCTGCGTGGATTAACTCCAAGGGTTTCTTAGAGCGAGAAGAACTTGTCTCAAATGGAACTCGATGTTGTTTCCCTGCTAGACAATCTGAGCACACTGGAAGAACGGATGAAAGCTGAGGAAGCCCTTTGACCATGTCATATTTGCTTAATTCGAGTAAATACCCAGAACTGAGGTGCCCGTATCTTTTATGCCATAAGGAAGTAGCTTCGTTTGTAGTGGCAATGAGGGCAGTATGGGATGTAGAAACTATATCCAAGATGAATAATCCATGTTTGTAGGAGCCAGTGGCAATGTTGTGACCTTGGTGACTGATGAAACATCTCTTTTTTCCTTTTTCAACTTGAAAAACAACATCCATATTTCTATCTAGCATCTATGGAACAGATAATAGATTGTTGGCAAGGCCAGGAACATAGAGAACTTTCTCTATGGCACGATCACCATCAGGGAGTGTGATTGTAACATCCCCTTCACCTTGTACTTGATAGACCTGATTGTCCTGCAATAGTGACAAGTTTGCCTTCTCTTGCGTGAAAGGTTTGAAACCAGGACTTGTTCCCAGTCATATGTTTGCTTGCTCCAGAATCAATATACCATACAACATCGGATTTGGAAGAGGCAGTATGGGTCATGAGCACCTTGTGTGCTCTTTCGGAGTCATTATCTGAAGATGAATTAGAATCATCTGAATGGGAATCGCATAAGCAACATGACCCTTTTGTTGTTTGCGATGCTGGGGATATTTCTGCTTCCCCTTGCCTTTATTATTTTGTGAGGGATCATTTCGTTGTTTGTTTTTGAACCAACACCTGTTGGTATCATGATTGTTCATATCACAGATCTTGTAATATTTATCTCGCTGGAGATTGGGCTTGCCTTTGCCTTTGGAAGAAGACCCTCCCTTATGCAACTGTCCTTGCTTGTGACCCTTTTGATGGGTGGAAAGAGTAGTGGCAGGTTCCTCATCTTTCTGTACTTGATTGGCTTCTTCAGTTTGAAGCAAATTAACCAATTCAACAAAAGTTAATTTTTTGCCAGAAACATTGAGTGAAGTGATAAAACTTTTGTAAGATGGTGGGAGTGCCCTCAAAATAATAGATGTCAAAAGATCATCATCTATGGGTTTTCCCATAGTATTGAGTTTAGCTTTCAATTCTGCCACTTTGTAGAGAAACAATTCAACAGTTTCCCCTGAATTCATATTGAGATTGTGAAGCTGGGTTTGTAGGTGAAGGATAGTGGAATTATTCTTTCCTTCATACATAGTAATCAATGCTGCCCAAGAATATTTACTGGTCGTGGCATCACAAATATGAGGTTGAACCTCATATGTTATGGCAAGTAACAAAAACATAAGGCCTTTCCTGTCCTGATCATCAAATGTATCTTGATCTGTCCCTGCTGTGGTGGGACGAGAGGTAGTGCCACCGACGACATCCCATAATTTTTTGACTTGAAGAATGGCTTTCATTTTATGCTTCCATGGCACAAAATTGGTGCCTTTGAGCAATTGGGCATCTGAAAGATACTTGTGCACTGTAGCCATTGTTTAGGGTTCCTTATAGCACCAAATGGTCCCCTTTTCGATATACCGTTGCCAGGCCAATTATACCTGAACTGAATCAAAACAATACCCACCCTTACGTGAGGGAGACTATAGGTATTATGAAGATCAGAACGGTACGTGGAACATAGGCAGTATTGAAAAGGATTGCTTTGTTGATGGCACCTACCTTAGAAAGATAGGAATCCGCATGCGTGGGGCGTAACTTCCCCTAAACACTTTGGAGTCCAAGACTTTCGTCAGGATTTACGCCTAAACACAATAGCAATGGGGGTAAAAAATTCACTCAAAGAGATGTTAATGACACCTGCCTGAGAATCTTCGAAAGAAGAATAATCAGTTGGAGGTAATTAAGTCAAAAAACAAAACTAGGAGAAAATTAGTGTTGGTGAGAGAACATCAAGTAGATGATCAATGAAGATCCCTGTGCAAAGAGATAACTGCTTTTGGAGAACCTGTGCAACATGTGTTGAGAGAAGTAGTGGATGCTTTGATGTAGATGATTTTTAATTGCAGAAAAAAAATGCAATAATCAAACAAGCATGCTCACAAAATGCTTCTCACATAGGTGTCGGGTTCAACCGAAAATGCACCCAAATTTGACAAAAGAAGGTGTCGAGTAAAATCGAAAATGCACCTTTGAGTTGCTATCTAAGTCTTTTTCTGAGGGTTTGAAAATTTTGAATTCCCCCCTCTATCTTGTAAGAAGTGAGGGAAAAATAGAGTATAATGCCTTTGAACAATTGCTTTTGAAAAAAAAAAATAAGCAATTTACATGTCTTAAAAGCAATGACAACAAAAAAAATGTGTCACCAAAACTTCTTGGGGCGTCAAAATGCCCGACGAGGCATCAACAAGACCCTCGAGGCATCAAAATGCCCTCCTTGGGCGTCACCGGGCCCTCGAGGCATCAACAGGATCCACGGGGCGTCAAAAAGCCCTCCTGGAGGTGTCAACTGTAGCAACTCAAAGGGGTTTGAAATCCCAACCTCCCCGTGGAAAAAAACTTAAGCACTCATGATCAGAACCATCGTGGCTACCAATGTAGGTTTCGTCGCTGCCAATTTTTTTTTAAACCGTGGATTTCATCGTCGAAACCGCTGGCTTTGATGCCTTGGCCGGTTTTGTGGCAGGAGCAGCAGGGGCCTTGGCAGGCTTCTTGGCACCAATCATGAAACTGCCAATCACGAGCACCAATCATTTTAGGAACAATAAAGTTTTTTTTTTTTTTTAACTTTACGATTCGCATGATTTCACTGAGTCTGCACGTTTGAGCGCTCTAGAGATTTTGCTATGACAACATATTGGAAACTGGTATGTTGTTGATTGAATAAACACCATCAACTGGAAATTACTACCGTATTGGAAATCCTTGGGTGTATTCACCATCAACCAGAACCAAATTGAAACTGCAAAGTTGAAAATGCCAACGATTTACCATCAACGATGTCTGCGGACTTATTTTCGCCTTACAGTATGTTGTCAATCTAGTCACCGTACATCAGAAACAAAACATGCAGTCTCCTTTTAGAGAACATCAGGTTCACCAGTGCCATGAGCGTGTCTTCTACGATCTTGGAGTGATAGTAGGTTATGGAATGGTCCACTGTCTAGAGGATATAGACCATATTACCCAATAAAACCTAATCGCATTGCCCACAGATCAAATTTGTTGTGGTACCATATTGAAAACTGAATCATTAGTTTTCTCTTCATATTCTGAACAAAGAAAACTATGTACCACTCCTATAATTTTTTTAACTTAATTAATGTAATATAACATATGCTAAATATAATTTGGTGGTTCATAAACTGAACAAAGAAAACTATGTACCACTCCTATAATGTTGTTAACTTAATTAATGTAATATAAGATATACTAAATATTCTAACATCCCCCCTTATTACATTGATGTTGACTACACATAACATTGTGGAACAATTCAAATTTGACTCGAGCAAGCACTTTGGTGAAGATGTCCACTATTTGCTCATCTGTGGGAATGTAGTGGAGCTAGATATGATGCTTTGGAACCTCATCTCGAATGAAATGACACCTAGTGTCAATGTGTTCGATGCGATCATGAAAGATAGGATTCTTGACAAGATTCATAACACCTTGATGGTCGCAAAATAAATGTAAAGGAAGTTTCTTTGGAAGGCCCATATTTATGAGGATGCGACGCAACCATATGATCTCGTAGACTGCTCCACTAGTTGCTCGATATTCTGCCTCAGTAGAAGAAATAGCAACAACATGTTGCTTCTTGCTATGCCAAGAGACAGGACCAGATCCAAGGTGAAAAACATAACCTACAGTTGATTTTCGGTCATCTATGGATACAACATAATCAGAGTCCATGTACCCTTGAAGATAGAACTTATTCTTTTTGTATTCCAGGCCGATATATGTTGTACCACGGACATAGTGAAGGACTCTTTTTGCTACTTTCCAGTGGCTAACTTTAGGATCTTGCATGAATCGTGAAAGATAACCCACAACAAAACTAAGATCTTGCCTGGTGTTTGTGAGATAGATGAGACTCCCAATTAGCTGATGATAGAGAGTACTATCTATTTTAGGAGATTCATCGAATCGGGATAACTTAAGTCTTGCTTCCATTGGTTTGGCTTTGGGCTTGCAGTCAGTCATCCGATACTTATCAATTAGAGTCTTGGCATATTTCTTTTGAGTAACTTGTATGCAATGCTTGTATTGAGTTACTTCTAGACCAAGACAATAGTGGAGAAGTCCAAGATCTGTCATTTCAAAAGAGGTATTGAGATCTTTCTTTACTTGTTTTGATCATACTCTCGAATCGCTCTGTTATGATCGGATCATCCACATATAGTACTAGAATTACTATGTTAGAACCATTGTTCTTGATATATAGATTAGGATCTGTAGGATTTCTTCTAAACCCATGTTGCACTAGGTGACTATCAATTTTGATATACCAAGCTCGAGGAGCTTGTTTAAGTTCATATAGAGATTTGATTAGCTTACAGACTTTATGTTCTTGCCCTTGAACTACAAAATCTTCAAGTTGAGTCATATAGACTTCTTCTTGTAGGTCACCATTTAAGAAAGCACTCTTTACATCCATCTGATGTAGCTGCCAACCAAATTGAGCTGCCATTGCACATAGAACTTGAATAGTGGTCATTTTAGCAGTAGGAGCAAATGTCTCTTCATAGTCTATGCCTTCTCTTTGTGCATAGCCCTTTGCAACAAGTCGGGCTTTATATTTATCTATTGCACCATTTGCCTTATATTTGATCTTGAATACCCATTTGCAACCAATGGGTTTCTTTCCTGAAGGCAAATTCACTAACTTCCAAGTTTGATTTTTCATTAGAGATGTATGTTCTGCATCCATAGCAGTTTTCCATTGATCTTTACTAAGTGCATCTGAGACTGATGTGGGTTCTTTTTCATCTAGTATTGTCAGATAGACTTTTTCATCTTCCATATCTATATCCTCATCTTCTTCTACATTCATAGATAAATCATCAAAATGTTGACAAAGGTCATCAACATCTGTTACTGATGTTGCATCATCTACTCTTTTGTGTTGAGTCATCTCTGCGAGTAGCGGGTCGATCTAGAGTTAGATCTGGAAGTGATGTCAATTTTGAATCTTGCAATGTACTAGTATATCATTTAGGAACCTTCTTCTGAGGAGGTGCTACTTCTTTCTTAGGTTCATCTTCCTTAAGGTATACAAGTGTGTTATTTGATGTGAAAGTTTCATAAAATACTACATCTCTGTTGATGTGTGTTTTCTTGGTTATAGGATCAATCAACCGATATCCTTTTGAATACTCATCATAACCAAGAAATATACATTTTTGAGTTTTCTCATCTAGTTTCCTTCTTTTATGTTTAGGAATATGCATAAAAGCTTGGCATCCAAAAACTCTTAGGTGAGAAATTGAGGGTTTCTTACCACTCCAGGCTTCTTGTGGAGATTTTCCTTGTAGAGCCCTTGTAGGTGCTCTATTTAGTAGGTAAGATGTTGTGTTTACTGCTTCTGCCCAGTATTGTTTTTCTAAGTTTGCTCCTTTTAACATACACCGACTCATTTCTACTATGGAGCAATTTTTTCTTTTTGCAACTCCATTTTGCTGCGGTGTATATGTTGTAGTGAGTTGTCTCTTGATCCCATGATTTTCCAAAAAACCTAAAAATTCCTTGGAAGTGTATTCCCCCCCTCGATCTGAGCGGAGGGTTTTGATGGAACAACTTGTTTCCTTCTCAACTTGTCTCTTGAATTGACAAAAGTAGAGAAGAGCTTATGACTTGAGTGCAAGGAAGGAGACCCATATTTTGCGGGAGTAGTCATCAACAAATAGCTGAAAATACCTCTTTCCACCATGACTAGTTGGGAAAGGACCGCACAGATCTGCATGGATTAACTCTAAGGGTTTCTTAGAGCAAGAAGAACTTGTCTCAAATGGAACTCGATGTTGTTTCCCTGCTAGACAATCTGAGCACACTGGAAGAACAGATGAAAGCTGAGGAAGCCCTTTGACCATGTCATATATGCTTAATTCGAGTAAATACTTGAAACTGAGGTGCCCGTATCTTTTATGCCATAAGGAAGTAGCTTCTATTGTAGTGGCAATGAGGGCAGTATGGGATGTAGAAACTATATCCAAGATGAATAATCCATGTTTGTAGGAGCCAGTGGCAATGTTGTGACCTTGGTGACTGATGAAACATCTCTTTTTTCCTTTTTCAACTTGAAAAACAACATCCATATTTCTATCTAGCATCTGTGGAATAGATAATAGATTGTTGGCAAGGCCAGGAACATAGAGAACTTTCTCTATGGCACAATCACCATCAGGGAGTGTGACTGTAACATCCCCTTCACCTTGTACTTGATAGACCTGATTGTCTGCAATAGTGATAGGTTTGCATTCTCTTGCGTGAAAGGTTTGAAACCAAGACTAGTTCCCAGTCATATGTTTTCTTGCTCCATAATCAATATACCATACAACATCGGGTTTGGAAGAGGCAGTATGGGTCATGAGCACCTTGTGTGCTCTTTTGGAGTCATTATTTGAAGATGAATTAGAATCATCTGAATGGGAATCTGCATAAGCAACATGACCCTTTTGTTTTTTGCGATGCTGGGGATATTTCTGCTTCCCCTTGCCTTTCTTATTTTGTGAGGGATCATTCTATTGTTTATTTTTTAACCAACACCTGTTGGTATCATGATTGTTCATATCACAGATCTTGCAATATTTATCTCGCTGGAGATTGGGCTTGCCTTTGCCTTTGGAAGAAGACCCTCCCTTCTACAACTGTCCTTTCTTGTGACCCTTTTGATGGGTGGAAAGAGCAGTGGCAGGTTCCTCATCTTTTTGGACTTGATTGGCTTCTTCAGTTTGAAGCAAATTAACCAATTCAACAAAAGTTAATTTTTTGCCAGAAACATTGAGTGAAGTGATAAAAATTTTGTAAGATGGTGGGAGTGCCCTCAAAATAACAGATGTCAAAATATCATCATCTATGGGTTTTCCCATAGTATTGAGTTTAGCCTTCAATTCTACCACTTTGCAGAGAAACAATTCAACAGTTTTCCCTGAATTCATATTGAGATTGTGAAGCTGGGTTTGTAGGTGAAGGATAGTGGAATTATTCTTTCCTTCATACATAGTAATCAATGCTGCCCAAGAATATTTACTGGTCGTGGCATCACAAATATGAGGTTGAACCTCATATGTTATGGCAAGTATCAAAAACATAAGGCCTTTCCTGTCCTGATCATCAAATGTATCTTGATCTATCCCTACTGTGGTGGGACGAGAGGTAGTGCCACTGACGACATCCCATAATTTTTTGACTTGAAGAATGGTTTTCATTTTATGCTTCCATGGCACAAAATTGGTGCCTTTGAGCAATTGGGCATCGGAAAGATACTTGTGCACTGTAGCCATTGTTTAGGGTTACTTATAGCGCCAAATGGTCCCCTTTTTGATATACCGTTGACAGACTAGTTATACCTGAACTAAATCAAAACAATACCTACCCTTATGTGAGGGAGACTATAAGTATTATGAAGATCAGAACGGTACATGGAACATAGGCAGTACTGAAAATGATTGCTTTGTTTATGGCACGTACCTTAGAAATACAGGAATCCGCATGCGTGGGGCGTAACTTCCCCTAAACACTTTGGAGTCCAAGAATTTTGTCAGTATTTATGCCTAAACACAATAGCAATCGGGGTAAAAAAAATCACTCAAAGAGATTTTAATGACACCTACCTGAGAATCTTCGAAAGAAGAATAATTAGTTGGAGGTAATTAAGTCAAAAACAAAACTAGGAGAAAATTAGTGTTGGTGAGAGAACATCAAGTAGATGATCAATGAAGATCCCTGTGCAAAGAGATAACTACTTTTGGAGAACCTGTGCAACATGTGCTGAGAGAAGTAGTGGATGCTTTGATGTAGATGATTTTTAATTGCAGAAAAAAAATGCAATAATCAAACAAGCATGCTCACAAAATGCTTCTCACATAGGTGTCGGGTTCAACCAAAAATGCACCCAAATTTGACAAAAGAATGTGTCGAGTAAAATTGAAAATGCACCTTTGAGTTGCTATCTAAGCCTTTTTCTGAGGGTTTGAAAATTTTGAATTCCCCCCTCTATATTTTAAGAAGTGAGGGAAAAATAGAGTATAATGCCTTTGAAAAATTGCTTTTGAAAGAAAAAATAAGCAATTTACATGTCTTAAAAGCAATGACAACAAAAAAAATGTGTCACCAAAACTTCTTGGGGCATCAAAATACCCGACGAGGTGTCAACAAGACCCTCGGGGTGTCAAAATTCCCTCCTTTCCCATCACCGGGCCCTCGAGGTGTCAACAGGATCCACGGGGCATCAAAAAGCCCTCCTTGAGGCGTCAACTGTAGCAACTCGAAGGGGTTTGAAACCCCAACCTCCCCGTGGCAAAAAACTTAAGCACTCATGATCAGAACCATCACTTATACCAATGTAGGTTTCATCGCTGTCGATTTTTTTTAAACCGTGGATTTCATCATCGAAACCGCTGGCTTTGAAGCCTTGGCCGGTTTTGCGGCAGGAGCAGCAGGAGCCTTGGCAAGCTTCTTGGCACCAATAACGAAACCGCCAATCACGAGCACCAATAATCTCAGGAACAATAAAGTTTTATTTTTATTTTTTTAACTTTACGATTCGTGTGATTTCGCTGAGTCTACACATTTGAGCGCTCTAGAGATTCTGCTATGACAACATATTGGAAACTGGTATGTTGTTGATTGAATAAACACCATCAACTAGAAATTACTACCATATTGGAAATCCTTGGGCGTATTCACCATCAACCAGAACCAAATTGAAACTACCAAGTTGAAACCGCCAATGATTTACCATCAACGATGTTTGTGGACTTATTTTTGCCTTACAGTATGTTGTCAATCTGGTCACCATACGTCAGAAACAAAACATGCAGTCTCCTTTCAGAGAACATCGGGTTCACCAGTGTCATGAACGTGTCTTCTACGATCTTGGAGTGATAGTAGGTTATGGAATGGTCCATCGTCCAGAGGATATAGACCATATTACCCAATAAAACCTAATCGCATTGCCCACAGATCAAATTTGTTGTGGTTCCATATTGAAAACTGAATCATTAGTTTTCTCTTCATATTCCTGAAAAATATATAAGAATTACATAAACTCCATTGGGGCAATTTGAATCAGTTTGGGTGGTTTATAAACTGAACAAAGAAAACTATGTACCACTCCTATAATGTTGTTAACTTAATTAATGTAATATAAGATATGCTAAATATAGTTTGGGTGGTTTATAAACTAAACAAAGAAAACTATGTACCATTCCTATAATGTTGTTAACTTAATTAATGTAATATAAGATATGCTAAATATTCTAACATCCCCCCTTATTACATTGATGTTGACTACACAACATTGCGGAACAATTCAAATTTGACTCGAGCAAGCACTTTGGTGAAGATGTCCGCTATTTGCTCATCTGTGGGAATGTAGTGGAGCTAGATATGATGCTTTGGAATCTCATATCGAATGAAATGACACCTAGTGTCAATGTGTTTGGTGCAATCATGAAAGATAGGATTCTTGACAAGATTCATAACACCTTGATTGTCGCAAAATAAATGTAAAGGAAGTTTCTTTGGAAGGCCCATATTTGTGAGGATGCGACGTAACCATATGATCTCGCAGACTGCTCCACTAGCTGCTCGATATTCTGCCTCAGTAGAAGAAATAGCAACAACATGTTGCTTCTTGCTATGCCAAGAGACAGGACCAGATCCAAGGTGAAAAACATAACCTGCAGTTGATTTTCGGTCATCTATGGATCTAGCATAATCAGAGTCCGTGTACCCTTGAAGATAGAACTTGTTGTTCTTTTTGTATTCCAGGCCGATATATGTTGTACCACGGACATAGTGAAGAACTCTTTTTGCTACTTTCCAATGGATAACTTTAAGATCTTGCATGAATCGTGAAAGATAACCCATAGCAAAACTAATATCTGGCCTAGTGTTTGTGAGATAGATGAGACTCCTAATTAGCTGATGATAGAGAGTACTATATATTTTAGGAGATTCATCGAATCGGGATAACTTAAGTCCTGCTTCCATTGGTTTGGCTTTGGGCTTGCAGTCAGTCATCCGATACTTATCAATTAGAGTCTTGGCATATTTCTTTTGAGTAACTTGTATGCAATGCTTGTATTGAGTTACTTCTAGACCAAGACAATAGTGGAGAAGTCCAAGATCTGTCATTTCAAAAGATGTATTGAAATATTTCTTTACTATTTTGATCATACTATCTGAACTGCCTGTTATGATCAGATCATCCACATATAGTACTAGAATTACTATGTTAGAACCATTGTTCTTGATATATAGATTAGGATCTGCAAGACTTCTTCTAAACCCATGTTGCACTAGGTGACTATCAATTTTGATATACCAAGCTCGAGGAGCTTGTTTAAGTTCATATAGAGATTTGATCAGCTTACAGACTTTCTGTTCTTGCCCTTGAACTACAAAACGTTTAGGTTGAGTCATGTAGACTTCTTCTTATAGGTCACCATTTAAGAAAGCACTATTTACATCCATCTGATGTAGCTGCCAACCAAATTGAGCTGCCATTGCACACAGAACTCGAATAGTGGTCATTTTAGTAGTAGGAGCAAATGTCTCTTCATAGTCTATGCCTTCTCTTTGTGCATAGCCCTTTGCAACAAGTCAGGCTTTATATTTATCTATTGCACCATTTGCCTTATATTTGATCTTGAATACCCATTTGCAACCAATGGGTTTCTTTCCTGAAGGCAAATTCACTAACTTCCAAGTTTGATTTTTCATTAGAGATGTATGTTCTGCATCCATAGCAGTTTTTCCATTGATCTTTATTGAGTGCATCCGATCATCGATGTGGGTTCTTTTTCATCTAGTATTGTCGGATAGAAATTTTCATCTTCCATATCTATATCCTCATCTTCTTCTACATTCATAGATAAATCATCAAAATGTTGACAAAGGTCATCAACATCTGTTACTGATGTTGCATCATCTGCTCTTTTGTGTTGAGTCATACTACGAGTAGCGGGTCGATCTAGAGTTAAATCTGGAAGTGATGTCAATTTTGAATCTTACAATGTACTAGTATACCATTTAGGAACCTTCTTCCGAGGAGGTCTTTGCTTCTTTCTTAGGTTCATCTTCCTTAAGGTATACAAGTGTGTTATTTGATGTGAAAGTTTCATCAAATACTACATCTCTGCTGATGTGTGTTTTCTTAGTTATAGGATCAATCAACCGATATCCTTTTGAATACTCATCATAACCAAGAAATATACATTTTTGAGTTTTCTCATCTAGTTTCCTTATTTTATGTTTAGGAATATGCATAAAATCTTGGCATCCAAAAACTTTTAGATGAGAAATTGAAGGTTTCTTACCACTCCAGGCTTCTTGTGGAGTTTTTCCTTGTAGAGCCCTTGTAGGTGCTCTATTTAGTAGGTAAGATGTTGTGTTTACTGCTTCTGCCCAATATTGTTTTTCTAAGTTTGCTCCTTTTAACATACACCGACTCATTTCTACTATGGAGCGATTTTTTCTTTCTGCAACTCCATTTTGCTGCGGTGTATATCTTGTAGTGAGTTGTCTCTTGATCCCATGTTTTTCCAAAAACGCCGAAAATTCCTTGGAAGTGTATTCCCCCCTCGATCTGAGCGGAGGGTTTTGATGGAACAACTTGTTTCCTTCTCAACTTGTATCTTGAACTGATGAAAGTAGAGAAGAGCTTCTGACTTGAGTGCAAGGAAGGAGACCCATATTTTGCAGGAGTAGTCATCAACAAATAGCTGAAAATACCTCTTTCCACCATGACTGGTTGGGAAAGGACCGCACAGATCTGTGTGGATTAAATCCAAACATTTCTTAGAGCGAGAAGAACTTGTCTCAAATGGAACTCGATGTTGTTTCCCTGCTAGACAATCTGAGCACACTGGAAGAACAGATGAAAGCTAAGGAAGCCCTTTGACCATGTCATATTTGCTTAATTCAAGTAAATACCCGAAATTGAGGTGCCCGTATCTTTTATGCCATAAGGAAGTAGCTTCTATTGTAGTGGCAATGAGGGTAGTATGGGATGTAGAAACTATATCCAAGATGAATAATCCATGTTTGTAGGAGCCAGTGGCAATGTTGTGACCTTGGTGACTGATGAAACATCTCTTTTTTCCTTTTTCAACTTGAAAAACAACATCCATATTTCTATCTAGCATCTATGGAACAGATAATAGATTGTTGGCAAGGCCAGGAACATAGAGAACTTTCTCTATGGCACAGTCACCATCAGGAATTGTGACTGTAACATCCCCCTCACCTTGTACTTGATAGACCTGATTGTTTGCAATAGTGACAGGTTTGCCTTCTCTTGCATGAAAGGTTTGAAACCAAGACTTGTTCCCAGTCATATGTTTGCTTGCTCCAGAATAAATATACCATACAACATCAAATTTGGAAGAGGCAGTATGGGTCATGAGCACCTTGTGTGCTCTTTCGGAGTCATTATCTAAAGATGAATTAGAATCATCTAAATGGGAATCTGCATAAGCAACATGACCCTTTTAGTTTTTGCGATGCTGGGGATATTTCTGCTTCCCCTTGCCTTTCTTATTTTGTGAGGGATCATTCTATTGTTTATTTTTGAACCAACACCTGTTGGTATCATGATTGTTCATATCATAGATCTTGCAATATTTATCTTGCTGGTATTGGGCTTGCCTTTGCCTTTGGAAGAAGACCCTCCCTTCTACAACTGTCCTTGCTTGTGACCATTTTGATGGGTGGAAAGAGTAGTGGCAGGTTCCTCATCTTTCTGTACTTGATTGGCTTCTTCAGTTTGAAGCAAATTAACCAATTCAACAAAAGTTAATTTTTTTCCAGAAACATTGAGTGAAGTGATAAAACTTTTGTAAGATGGTGGGAGTGCCCTCAAAATAATAGATGTCAAAAGATCATCATCTATGGGTTTTCCCATAGTATTGAGTTTAGCCTTCAATTCTGCCACTTTGCAGAGAAACAGTTCAATAGTTTCCCCTGAATTCATATTGAGATTGTGAAGCTGGGTTTGTAGGTGAAGGATAGTGGAATTATTCTTTCCTTCATACATAGTAATCAATGCTACCCAAGCATATTTACTATTCTTGGCATCACAAATATGAGGTTGAACCTCATATGTTATGGCAAGTAACAAAAACATAAGGCCTTTCCTGTCCTGATCATCAAATATATCTTGATCTGTCCCTGTTGTGGTGGGACGAGAGGTAGTGCCACTGACGACATCCCATAATTTTTTGATTTGAAGAATGGCTTTCATTTTATGCTTCCATGGCGCAAAATTGGTGCCTTTGAGCAATTGGGCATCTGAAAGATACTTGTGCATGGTAGCCATTGTTTAGGGTTCCTTATAGCGCCAAATGGTCCCCTTTTCGATATACCGTTGCCAGGCCAGTTATACCTGAACTGAATCAAAACAATACCTGCCCTTATATGAGGGAGACTATAAGTATTATGAAGATCTGAACGGTATGTGGATCATAGGCAGTACTGAAAAGGATTGCTTTTTTGATGACACGTACCTTAGAAAGACAGGAATCTGCATGCGTGGGGCATAACTTCCCCTAAACACTTTGGATTCCAAGACTTTCATCAGGATTTATGCCTAAACACAATAGCAATGGGGGTAAAAAAATTCACTCAAAGAGATGTTAATGACACCTGCCTGAGAATCTTCAAAAGAAGAATAATCAGTTGGAGGTAATTAATTCAAAAAACAAAACTAGGAGAAAATTAGTGTTGGTGAGAGAACATCAAGTAGATGATCAATGAAGATCCCTATGCAAAGAGATAACTGCTTTTGGAGAACCTGTGCAACATGTGCTGAGAGAAGTAGTGGATGCTTTGATGTAGATGATTTTTAATTGCAAAAAAAAAATGCAATAATCAAACAAGCATGCTCACAAAATGCTTCTCACATAGGTGTCGGGTTCAACCGAAAATGCACCCAAATTTGACAAAAGAAGGTGTCGAGTAAAATCGAAAATGCACCTTTGAGTTGCTATCTAAGTCTTTTTTTGAGGGTTTGAAAATTTTGAATTCCCCCCTCTATCTTGTAAGAAGTGAGGGCAAAATAGAGTATAATGCCTTTGAACAATTGCTTTTGAAAGAAAAAATAAGCAATTTACATGTCTTAAAAGCAATGACAACAAAAAAAATGTGTCACCAAAACTTCTTGGGGCGTCAAAATGCCCGACGAGGCATCAACAAGACCCTCAGGGCGTCAAAATGCCCTCCTTGGGCGTCACCGGGCCCTCGAGGCGTCAACAGGATCTGCGGGGCATCAAAAATCCCTCCTCGAGGCATCAACTGTAGCAACTCGAAGGGGTTTGAAACCCCAACCTCCCCGTGGCAAAAAACTTAAGCACTCATGATCAGAACCATCGTGGCTACCAATGTAGGTTTTGTCGCTATCGGTTTTTTTTTAAACCATGGATTCCGTTGCCAAAATCGTTGTCTTTGAAGCCTTGGCCAGTTTTGCAGCAAGGGCCTTGGCAGGCTTCTTGGCACCAATCACGAAACTTCCAATCATGAGCACCAATCGTATTAGGAACAATAAAGTTTTTTTTTTTTTTAACTTTACTATTCGCGTGATTTTGTTGAGTCTGCACGTTTGAGCGCTCATGTGACATCCCATTCTATAGGTTCGTAGGTCGTTGCTTTTCCCCCGGCCGGCATAAAGTGTAGTGTAGGATGGCTGCGTGAGCTGGTGAAGGGGCACACCTGAGGCTCCCGTTGCACGTGCTTTTGGTCAGGGAGCTCCTCCTGTATAAGTGGTCCGTTCATCATTACTCGCCAGCGCGGCCTTCCGTAAGCGGTCCCAGAGATTGATTCCCAACCGCTTAAGATGAGTGCCTTTCTATTATTTAAGGGGCTCCTCTCGTTGATCGGGATAAGGACAGCCGGGTGGTCACACCTACTATCTGTGACTTTCGTTTATCGGCGAGAATAGAATTGGGTAGCGTGAGGAGGTAGGGTGAATACCGTCTAGTACTTGGTGAGACATAGTAAGTGAGCTGTGCGGGGTAGGCGGATAATGAAGGTGGGCGGTGTGACATGTCAATGGTGGAATCCCAGTGAACTAATGAGAATAGGCTGGGAAGCGGGGAAGATAGCTTAATAATAAGAATTGGGGAATACATCAATAGTTTACTGCGGCCCCTCTCTTAAATAATAATAATCAGGGTGGGGGAGAATAATGAATGGGGCTGGCCGAACCGGGCAAGACGGAACAGGGCCTTACTTCTTGAGCCAGCACCCATCTATCCGTTTCGCATATTGAAAAGAGTGCCGGCCCCCCCTTTCTCTAATAGTAACGGGGGCGGCAGCATTTGCTTATTGATCCCAACTTATTGGAAACGTGAGTGCAATTGATTAATTCAGCTCCCGGGGTATGATTGATTGATTCAGCTCCCCCACCCATAGATTGAATAGGAAAGGGGAAATAGTGCAACCGATCACGTAAAAGGTCTATATCAATCTCTTTTATCTCCTGCCTACCCCCTTTATCAATAAATCGTATATTAGGGGTTCGATTCAACATTCTAATTGAAATATCCGCCGGTCCGCATAGCACTAGTAATCAGACGATCATTTTAATACGTACATGATGATCGGACTATAGTGCTTTCGGTAGTGAAAGGAATTGACCTCATCTTTCATGATGTATATAATGTGTGTTCAGCATAACTTCCCTGATCATTCCAATTCGGAGCCTACTATTCTTATTTGGGGGCCTAAATGATATGAGGGCGAGTAGAGCTAGCATAGCGGTTATTTGGGGGCGGCCAATCAGTTCTTGAGCCATCTCTAAGCGGGGTTGCTTTGCCCTCTTCCCTCCCTTCACTCCATTCAGGCTCGACCTTTCTCGAAGAATATGGGGGGAAGACCTTCCTTAAATAATAATATACGGGTTTAGGTTTGACCTTATCTCAGTTTGGTTCACTCGACCTCGACACGACAGCTGCTCATTATTGGCTGCTACTTCACCGCTCATTACCCCTTTCCACTGGTTTCGATCTACAGTTACATATTAGTAAGCCGCTTGTGCCCTACTATCACTATTCAAGTCTCGCTTCTTCATGAATCCAGGTTTGTAAAAGAAGACGTGTAGTTACTTATGGGACAAGGAGAAGTGTTATGGGATAATTGCCCCTATCTATTCAATAAAGGGTTAGTACATCTCTATTTCTATGGATCGGTATAAGGTATAGTTGTTCCCCCTTCAGAGACACTTGAATAGGTAGGCCCCATGAAGCGCAGGCTAGCCCTACTATTACTATTGGTAGGCGAATTATAATATGGAAAGGGTAGTTGCACTGGACTTGACCATAAAAGCTAAACCTTGTTCTAATATAGGTAAAAGCTGAACCTGGTTCTAATATAGAGATGGAAGTAGGGGATATTGGAGACATAACAACCCTTGTATGAGCAGCGAAACGTAAGCTTGGTGACTGTATATATTGAAGCTAGAATTCATAATAGTAGGGGGTAACTAACAAGTGCCCCTATTATTATTGAAGGGGGCTCCCCTATTCTCATTCTTATTTTCCGGGGAGAGGCCCGTATATTCCGAATTTCGGCTTACATTATGTACGTATTAACCACAACTTTCCCTTGTTAATACGTACATAATAGTAAAGTAAGGGGCCTACTATTATTCTTTACTCTCCCCCAAGAATCAATCGCCATCAATGATACGGGAGGGGCGAGAGATAAAGCCCCGAAATAAGAACCGGAGGTTGGCCTTCTAATATATCCATCTAATAGCCCGAGCCTTGGGTGGTTAATAAGTATATAATAGAGTGGGACTGTCACTAACACAACTGCTTTCTTGGTTCCCGATGCCCCTATACGACACTCCTGCACGCACAATGGACAAGTGGCTGGCAGGGAATGACCACTGCCTTATCCTTCAATAGTAGCCAAACCTCTCCCCTTTGCGTTCTTTTCCCTCTCCCTTTCCGTTGCATAATTGGTTGCATGATCGGTTGCAGCTGCACGATCGGTTGCGTAATCGGTTACAGCGCCCATCCAACAATATCCTCTTTACCAGTAGGCGGTTTAAACGACCAGCCAGCTCACCCGCTGATCTAGCCTTTGCCAATCCCTTTATTGATAAAGCTAATCCCCCGTCTATGAAGAATCCTTTCCAGATATAGTATTCCATTGAAAGTATTCCATTTCGTTCCCTTCCAGTAGCTGATCTAGTGTCCCTTTGCCAACGATATAAAATATCTAAGAACCACATCCCTTTCTTTATCAATACTATCCCCCCCTCAATTTTAGGGGAGGGAACATATAGGAGGGGGCGGCTCTTCCCCTGATCTCCCTCCCAATGAATCCCCTTATCTCCCTGTCCCTTAATAGTAGGCAGTCTATTAACTCTTCTCCTTTAATAGTAGCCTTCAATTCTAAATAACCCCTTTATCCATAAATAGTGGAATAATAGGGACGAGACTCAATAATAGGGTTGTTCACAAATACAATAATACTAGTTTGGAATGGGTTGGGGGGAATAGGTATAAGCAGTGAATAGTAGAGGCAGAAACTAACATCGATATTGCTCTACATCTCCCTCAGCAGCCGATCAGCATTATCATATAGAAAGGCTCGCCCTACCATTATTGATTCGAGGGGGATAGGGGCGAACTTCTTCAATGGAATAGGGAAATCGGGAAAAACCCCTACTATTCTAATCTAATCTAAAATGGGCGTAAAAAAGAGGACTTCTTGGGGGAATTCTGGTTGGTCATGGTTCGGGTCTGGATTCGGTGAAATAATGAGCACTGCTCCGAGATTGGTATCGCGTAGCATAAGGTGAACCAGTTTCTCAAGAAAGAAGAATCGATGTTTCCGATCCCTCCCCCTATTTTATTCAGAGAAGGGGAAGGGATGATATACGTAATAGCACGTGATGATTCTTGACTAGACCCAATGGATTGATGATGGGTGTCGATTCTCGATTATTAATGATATGTTGGGTCCAGTCTCCGCCAGGGATTAGATTCCCTTCAGGGGCTTCTATCTATTAGTAACAGCTTCCACTAATAATAGAGTCTTTCATTGACAGTATTTTCGTGGATAGGGATAAACCACCGGGGATAGAGATAAACAACCGACCCCCTCTCCCTATCTTAAGAGTGCATACGTAAATGCTGTCTCCCTTGAGTGAAGGTCGATCTCAAAAGGACCCTGCGGAAAGATCTCGCAATTAATTGATAGTGGGGCCGGAGCCCTATTTGCTGGTGCTATTCCCTCCCGCGGGGGTCGAAGGAATAACGAAATATTGAATTGGAGACTCCCAATGTTCCCCTTATTATACAATATACCGCCCTACTATTATTATCTCAGGGGTGGGACCGCTGTAGAAGCCGAAACCCGAATCCGTCTGCTGTCCCGCCCCACTATATCGAATTATTCGCTCGAGTCGGGGGGGAGGACCGAAACGAAAGTATACTAGACCGTCCCAGGAAAGGGTGATGGAGGACTGCCCCGCCCACTATATTCCAACCGATCGATCGGTCGCGAATGATTCGATATAGTGGGCCGGATCAATGATCTGTAGGAGGAATGGGGAGCACCGGGATTGGTTCCAATTCTCATATTCATCCAAGGTTCTCTGTCCGATTCTACGGGGTTTCTGAGGAATGGGCTATTGAATCATCAGCTTCAGAGTGATTCAAGGTTTTATGTTCAATTTTACGGGGTTGGAGCAAAAAACCCAATTCTTTATCGACCGCGGTCGACGTTCAAAAATACGGGGTTGAAGCAAACTGGTTCACTTCTCAACCTCGCCTAGGAGTGAAATTTTGTTTGCTTTCGGAAAGACGGGGTTGGAGCCAGAATGAGGATCGAAATGCCTGCTTATTCGTGAATTCGGGTTTCTGTTCAAAAACACGGGGTTGGAGCGAAATGGCAACAAATTGAACCTGCTTATCGGTGAATCTGGGTCGACGTGCCAAAACACGGGGTTTCTGATTCTTGGCAACTTGAATTCGATCCCCCCCACTTATTATTAAGGGGAGTGGAAGTATGGTTAGTCACTTTTGCAGCTATGTCCAACGGATAAATGGCAACTTGAATTCTTAGCTCATTAGTGAGATCTGGTGGACGTGAAGAAATACGGGATACTATGGTACCAGAGGAAATTTGATCTATGGGCAATGCGATTAGGTTTTATTGGGTAATATGGTCTATATCCTCTAGACGGTGGACCATTCCATAACCTACTATCACTTCAAGATCATAGAAGACACGTTCATGGAACTGGTGAACCCGACGTCCTCTGAAAGGAGACTGCGTGTTTTGTTTCTGACGTACGATGACCAGATTGAAAACATACTATAAGGCGAAAATAAGTCTGCAGACATCGTTGATGGTAAATCATTGGTGGTTTCAACTTGGCAGTTTCAATTTGGTTCTGTTTGATGGTGAATACGCCCAAGGATTTCCAATACGATAGTAATTTCCAGTTGATGGTGTTTATTCAATCAACAGCAGACCAATTTCCAATATGTTGTCATAGCAGAATCTCTAGAGCGCTCAAACATGCAGACTCAGTGAAATCACATGAATCATAAAGTTTTTTTTTTTAAATAAAACTTTATTGTTCTTGAGACGATTGGTGCTCGTGATTGGCGATTTCGTGATTGGTGCCAAGAAGCCTGCCAAGGCCCCTGCTGCTCCTGCCGCAAAACCATCCAAGGCTTCAAAGCCAGCGGTTTCGACGACGAAATCTACGGTTTAAAAAAAAAATCGACAGCGACGAAACCTACATTGGTAGCCACGATGGTTCTGCTGGTGAGTGCTTAAGTCTTTTGCCACGGGGAGGTTGGGGTTTCAAACCCCTTCGAGTTGCTGACAAGATGACGCCCGAGGAGGGCATTTTGACGCCCCGCCGATCCCGTTGACGCCTCGAGGGCCCGGTGACGCCCAAGGAGGGCATTTTGACGCCCCGAGGGTCTTGTTGACGCCTCGTCGGGCATTTTGACGCCCCAAGAAGTTTTGGTGACACATTTGTTTTTGTTGTCATTGCTTTTAAGACATGTAAATTGCTTATTTTTCTTTCAAAAGCAATTGTTCAAAGGCATTATACTCTATTTTGCCCTCACTTCTTACAAGATAGAGGGGGGAATTCAAATTTTTCAAACCCTCAAAAAAAGACTTAGATAGCAACTCAAAGGTGCATTTTCGATTTTACTCGACACCTTCTTTTGTCAAATTTGGGTGCATTTTCGGTTGAACCCGACACCTATGTGAGAAGCATTTTGTGAGCATGCTTGTTTGATTATTGCATTTTTTTTCTGCAATTAAAAATCATCTACATCAAAGCATCCACTACTTCTCTCAGCACATGTTGCACAGGTTCTCCAAAAGCAGTTATCTCTTTGCACAGGGATCTTCATTGATCATCTACTTGATGTTCTCTCACCAACACTAATTTTCTCCTAGTTTTGTTTTTTGACTTAATTACCTCCAACTGATTATTCTTCTTCCGAAGATTCTCAGGCAGGTGTCATTAACATCTCTTTGAGTGAATTTTTTACCCCCATTGCTATTGTGTTTAGGCGTAAATCCTGACGAAAGTCTTGGACTCCAAAGTGTTTAGGGGAAGTTACGCCCCACGCATGCGGATTCCTGTCTTTCTAAGGTAGGTGCCATCAACAAAGCAATCCTTTTCAGTACTGCCTATGTTCCACGTACCGTTCTGATCTTCATAATACCTATAGTCTCCCTCACGTAAGGGCGGGTATTGTTTTGATTCAGTTTAGGTATAACTGGCCTGGCAACGGTATATCGAAAAGGGGACCATTTGGTGCTATAAGGAACCCTAAACAATGGCTACAGTGCACAAGTATCTTTCAGATGCCCAATTGCTCAAAGGCACCAATTTTGTGCCATGGAAGCATAAAATGAAAGCCATTCTTCAAGTCAAAAAATTATGGGATGTCGTCAGTGGCACTACCTCTCGTCCCACCACAACAGGGACAGATCAAGATACATTTGATGATCAGGACAGGAAAGGCCTTATGTTTTTGTTACTTGCCATAACAGATGAGGTTCAACCTCATATTTGTGATGCCACGACCAGTAAAGATGCTTGGGCAGCATTGATTACTGTGTATGAAGGAAAGAATAATTCCACTATCCTTCACCTACAAACCCAGCTTCACAATCTCAATATGAATTCAGGGGAAACTGTTGAATTGTTTCTCTGCAAAGTGGCAGAATTGAAAGCTAAACTCAATACTATGGGAAAACCCATAGATGATGATCTTTTGACATCTGTTATTTTGAGGGCACTCCCACCATCTTACAAAAGTTTTATCACTTCACTCAATGTTTCTGGCAGAAAATTAACTTTTGTTGAATTGGTTAATTTGCTTCAAACTGAAGAAGCCAATCAAGTATAGAAAGATGAGGAACCTGCCACTGCTCTTTCCACCCATCAAAAGGGTCACAAGCAAGGACAAGTTGTAGAAGGGAGGGTCTTCTTCCAAAGGCAAAGGCAAGCCCAATCTCCAGCGAGATAAATATTGCAAGATCTGTGATATGAACAATCATGATACCAACAGGTGTTGGTTCAAAAACAAACAACAGAATGATCCCTCACAAAATAAGAAAGGCAAGGGGAAGCAGAAATATCCCCAACATCGCAAACAACAAAAGGGTCATGTTGCTTATGCAGATTCCCATTCAGATGATTCTAATTCATCTTCAGATAATGACTCCGAAAGAGCACACAAGGTGCTCATGACCCATACTGCCTCCTCCAAATCAGATGTTGTATGGTATATTGATTCTGGAGCAAGCAAACATATGACTGGGAACAAGTCCTGGTTTCAAACCTTTCACGCAAGAGAAGGCAAACCTGTCACTATTGCAGACAATCAGGTCTATCAAGTACAAGGTGAAGGGGATGTTACAGTCACACTCCCTGATGGTGACTGTGCCATAGAGAAAGTTCTCTATGTTCCTGGCCTTGCCAACAATCTATTATCTATTCCATAGATGCTAGATAGAAATATGGATGTTGTTTTTCAAGTTGAAAAAGGAAAAAAGAGATGTTTCATCAGTCACCAAGGTCACAACATTGCCACTGGCTCCTACAAACATGGATTATTCATCTTGGATACAGTTTCTACATCCCATACTGCCCTCATTGCCACTACAACAGAAGCTACTTCCTTATGGCATAAAAGATACGGGCACCTCAGTTCTGGGTATTTACTCGAATTAAGCAAATATGACATGGTCAAAGGGCTTCCTCAGCCTTTCATCCATTCTTCCAAGTGTGCTCAGATTGTCTAGCAGGGAAACAACATCGAGTTCCATTTGAGACAAGTTCTTCTCGCTCTAAGAAACCCTTGGAGTTAATCCACGCAGATCTGTGCGGTCCTTTCCCAACCAGTCATGGTGGAAAGAGGTATTTTCAGCTATTTGTTGATGACTACTCCCACAAAATATGGGTCTCCTTCCTTGCACTCAAGTCAGAAGCTCTTCTCTACTTTCGTCAGTTCAAGAGACAAGTTGAGAAGGAAACAAGTTGTTCCATCAAAACCCTCCGCTCAGATCGAGGGGGGAATACACTTCCAAGGAATTTTTAGCATTTTTGGAAAAACATGGGATCAAGAGACAACTCACTACAACATATACACCGCAGCAAAATGGAGTTGCAGAAAGAAAAAATCGCTCCATAGTAGAAATGAGTCGGTGTATGTTAAAAGGAGCAAACTTAGAAAAACAATACTGGGTAGAAGCAGTAAACACAACATCTTACCTACTAAATAGAGCACCTACAAGGGCTCTACAAGGAAAAACTCCACAAGAAGCCTGGAGTGGTAAGAAACCCTCAATTTCTCATCTAAAAGTTTTTGGATGCCAAGCTTTTATGCATATTCCTAAACAGAAAAGAAGGAAACTAGATGAGAAAACTCAAAAATGTATATTTCTTGGTTATGATGAGTATTCAAAAGGATATCGGTTGATTGATCCTATAACCAAGAAAACACACATCAGCAGAGATGTAGTATTTGATGAAACTTTCACATCAAATAACACACTTGTATACCTTAAGGAAGATGAACCTAAGAAAGAAGCAAGACCTCCTCAGAAGAAGGTTCCTAAATGGTATACTAGTACATTGCAAGATTCAAAATTGACATCACTTCCAGATCTAACTCTAGATCGACCCGCTACTCGCAGTATGACTCAACACAAAAGAGCAGATGATGCAACAGCAAATGTTGATGACCTTTGTCAACATTTTGATGATTTATCTGTGAATGTAGAAGATGATGAGGATATAGATATGGAAGATGAAAAAGTCTATCTGACAATACTAGATGAAAAAGAACCCACATCGGTCTCAGATGCACTCAATAAAGATCAATGGAAAACTGCTATGGATGCAGAACATACATCTCTAATGAAAAATCAAACTTGGAAGTTAGTGAATTTGCCTTCAAGAAAGAAACCCATTGGTTGCAAATGGGTATTCAAGATCAAATATAAGGCAAATGGTGCAATAGATAAATATAAAGCCCGACTTGTTGCAAAGGGCTATGCACAAAAAGAAGGCATAGACTATGAAGAGACATTTGCTCCTACAACTAAAATGACCACTATTCGAGTTCTGTGTGCAATGGCAGCTCAATTTGGTTGGCAGCTACATCAGATGGATGTAAAGAGTGCTTTCTTAAATGGTGACCTACAAGAAGAAGTCTATATGACTCAACCTAAAGGTTTTGTAGTTCAAGGGCAAGACCAGAAAGTCTGTAAGCTGATCAAATCTCTATATGGACTTAAACAAGCTCCTCGAGCTTGGTATATCAAAATTGATAGTCACCTAGTGCAACATGGATTTAGAAGAAGTCCTGCAGATCCTAATCTATATATCAAGAACAATGGTTCTAAAATAGTAATTCTAGTACTATATGTGGATGATCTGATCATAACAGGAAGTTCAGAGAGTATGATCAAAACAGTAAAGAAAGATCTCAATACCTCTTTTGAAATGACAGATCTTGGACTTCTCCACTATTGTCTTGGTCTAGAAGTAACTCAATACAAGCATTGCATACAAGTTACTCAAAAGAAATATGCCAAGACTCTAATTGATAAGTATCGGATGACTGATTGCAAGCCCAAAGCCACACCAATGGAAGCAGGACTTAAGTTATCCCGATTCGATGAATCTCCTAAAATAGATAGTACTCTCTATCGTCAGCTGATTGGGAGTCTCATCTATCTCACAAACACCAGGCCAGATCTTAGTTTTGTTGTGGGTTATCTTTCACGATTCATGCAAGATCCTAAAGTTAGCCACTGGAAAGCAGCAAAAAGAGTTCTTCACTATGTCCGTGGTACGACATATATCGGCCTGGAATACAAAAAGAACAACAAGTTCTATCTTCAAGGGTACACGGACTCTGATTATGCTGGATCCATAGATGACCGAAAATCAACTGCAGGTTATGTTTTTCACCTTGGATCTCGGTCCTCGTCTCTTGGCATAGCAAGAAGCAACATGTTGTTGCTATCTCTTCTACTGAGGCAGAATATCGAGCAACTAGTGGAGCAGTCTGCGAGATCATATGGTTACGTCGCATCCTCACAAATATGGGCCTTCCAAAGAAACTTCCTTTACATTTATTTTGCGACAATCAAGGTGTTATGAATCTTGTCAAGAATCCTATCTTTCATGATCGCACCAAACACATTGACACTAGGTGTCATTTCATTCGAGATGAGGTTCCAAAGCATCATATCCAGCTCCACTACATTCCCACAAATGAGCAAATAGCGGACATCTTCACCAAAGCGCTTGCTCGAGTCAAATTTGAATTGTTCCGCAATGCTATGTGTAGTCAACATTAATGTAATAAGGTAGAAGGTGTCCGCTGAGGAGGTGCTACTTCTTTCTTAGGTTCATCTTCCTTAAGGTATACAAGTGTGTTATTTAATGTGAAAGTTTCATCAAATACTACATCTCTTTTGATGTGTGTTTTCTTGGTTATAGGATCAATCAACCGATATCCTTTTGAATACTCATCATAACCAAGAAATATACATTTTTGAGTTTTCTCATCTAGTTTCCTTCTTTTCTGTTTAGGAATATGCATAAAATCTTGGCATCCAAAAAATTTTAGATGAGAAATTGAGGGTTTCTTACCACTCCAGGATTCTTGTGGAGTTTTTCCTTGTAGAGCCCTTGTAGGTGCTCTATTTAGTAGGTAAGATGTTGTGTTTACTACTTCTGCCTAGTATTGTTTTTCTAAGTTTGCTCCTTTTAACATACACCGACTCATTTCTACTATGGAGCGATTTTTTCTTTCTGCAACTCCATTTTGCTGTGGTGTATATGTTGTAGTGAGTTGTCTCTTGATCCCATGTTTTTCCAAAAAACCTAAAAATTCCTTGGAAGTGTATTCCCCCCCTCGATCTGAGCGAAGGGTTTTGATGGAACAACTTGTTTCCTTCTCAACTTGTCTCTTGAACTGATGAAAGTAGAGAAGAGATTCTGACTTGAGTGCAAGGAAGGAGACCCATATTTTGTGGGAGTAGTCATCAACAAATAGCTGAAAATACCTCTTTCCACCATGACTGGTTGGGAAAGGACCGCACAGATCTGCATGGATTAACTCCAAGGGTTTCTTAGAGCGAGAAGAACTTGTCTCAAATGGAACTCGATGTTGTTTCCCTGCTAGAAAATCTGAGCACACTGGAAGAATGGATGAAAGCTGAGGAAGCCCTTTGACCATGTCATATTTGCTTAATTCGAGTAAATACCCGAAACTGAGGTGCCCATATCTTTTATGCCATAAGGAAGTAGCTTCTGTTGTAGTGGCAATGAGGGCAGTATGGGATGTAGAAACTGTATCCAAGATGAATAATCCATGTTTGTAGGAGCCAGTGGCAATGTTGTGACCTTGGTGACTGATGAAACATCTATTTTTTCCTTTTTCAACTTGAAAAACAACATCCATATTTCTACCTAGCATCTGTGGAACAGATAATAGATTTTTGGCAAGGCCAGGAACATAGAGAACTTTCTCTATGGCACAGTCACCATCAGGGAGTGTGACTGTAACATCCCCCTCACCTTGTACTTGATAGACCTGATTGTCTGCAATAGTGACAGGTTTGCCTTTTCTTGCGTGAAAGGTTTGAAACCAGGACTTGTTCCCAGTCATATGTTTGCTTGCTCCGAATCAATATACCATACACATCGGATTTGGAAGAGGCGAGATGGGTCATGAGCACCTTGTGTGCTCTTTCGGAGTCATTATCTGAAGATGAATTAGAATCATCTGAATGGGAATCTGCATAAGCAACATGACCCTTTTGTTGTTTGCGATGCTGGGGATATTTTGTCTTCCCCTTGCCTTTCTTATTTTGTGAGGGATCATTCTGTTGTTTGTTTTCGAACCAACACCTGTTGGTATCATGATTTTTCATATCACAGATCTTGCAATATTTATCTCGTTGGAGATTGGGCTTGCCTTTGCCTTTGGAAGAAGACCCTCCCTTCTACAACTATCCTTGCTTGTGACCCTTTTGATGGGTGGAAATAGCAGTGGCAGGTTCCTCATCTTTCTAGACTTGATTGGCTTCTTCAGTTTGAAGCAAATTAACCAATTCAACAAAAGTTAATTTTCTGCCAGAAACATTGAGTGAAGTGATAAAACTTTTGTAAGATGGTGGGAGTGCCCTCAAAATAACATATGTCAAAAGATCATCATCTATGGGTTTTCCCATAGTATTGATTTTAGCCTTCAATTCTACCACTTTGCAGAGAAACAGTTCAACAGTTTCCCCTGAATTCATATTGAGATTGTGAAGCTGGGTTTTTAAGTGAAGGATAGTGGAATTATTCTTTCCTTAATACACAGTAATCAATGTTTCCCAAGCATATTTACTGGTCGTGGCATCACAAATATGAGTTTGAACCTCATCTGTTATGGCAAGTAACAAAAAACATAAGGCCTTTCCTATCCTTATCATCAAATGTATCTTGATCTGTCCCTGCTGTGGTGGGACGAGAGGTAGTGCCACTGACGACATCCCATAATTTTTTGACTTGAAGAATGGCTTTCATTTTATGCTTCCATGGCACAAAATTGGTGCCTTTGAGAAATTGGGCATCTGAAATATACTTGTGCACTGTAGCCATTGTTTAGGGTTCCTTATAGCGCCAAATGGTCCCCTTTTTGATATACCGTTGCCAGGCCAGTTATACCTGAACTGAATCAAAAAAATACCCACCCTTACGTGAGGGAGACTATAAGTATTATGAAGATCAGAATGGTACATGGAACATAGGCAGTACTAAAAAGGATTGCTTTGTTGATGGCACCTACCTTAGAAATATAGGAATCCACATGCGTGGGGCGTAACTTCCCCTAAACACTTTGGAGTCCAAGACTTTCGTCAGGATTTACGCCTAAACACAATAGCAATGGGGGTAAAAAATTCACTCAAAGAGATGTTAATGACACCTTCCTGAGAATATTCGGAAGAAGAATAATCAGTTGGAGGTAATTAAGTCAAAAAACAAAACTAGGAGAAAATTAGTGTTGGTGAGAGAACATCAAGTAGATGATCAATGAAGATCCCTGTGCAAAGAGATAACTACTTTTGGAGAACCTATGCAACATGTGCTGAGAGAAGTAGTGGATGCTTTGATGTAGATGATTTTTAATTGTAGAAAAAAATGCAATAATCAAACAAGCATGCCCACAAAATGCTTCTCACATAGGTGTCGGGTTCAACCGAAAATGCACCCAAATTTGACAAAAGAAGGTGTTGAGTAAAATCGAAAATGCACCTTTGAGTTGATATCTAAGTCTTTTTCTGAGGGTTTGAGAAATTTGAATTCCCCCCTCTATCTTGTAATAAGTGAGGGCAAAATAGAGTATAATGCCTTTGAACAATTGCTTTTGAAAGAAAAAATAAGCAATTTACATGTCTTAAAAGCAATGACAACAAAAAAAATGTGTCACCAAAACTTCTTGGGGCATCAAAATGCCTAACGAGGCATCAAAAAGACCCTCGAGGTGTCAAAATGCCCTCCTTGGGCGTCACCGGGCCCTCGAGGCATCAACAAGATCCGCGTGGCATCAAAAATCCCTCCTCGAGGTGTCAACTGTAGCAACTTGAAGGGGTTTGAAACCCCAACCTCCTTGTGGAAAAAAACCTTAAGCACTCATGATCAGAACCATCGCAGCTACTGTGGTGCATGTGTTTTCACGGCACGTATTTTATTTGACCTCCAAATACAACAATTGCAAATGGGAAAAAAAAATGTGCACAACTTTTGAAAAAAAAAATTAAATGAAAATTTGGCACAAAGGGACGGCCATATTACCCAATGTAGGTTTCGGCGCTACCGGTTTTTTTTTTTAAACCACGGATTTCATCGTCGAAACCACTGGCTTTGAAGCCTTGGCTGGTTTTGCAACAGGAGTAGCAGGGGCCTTGGCAGGCTTCTTGGCACAAATCACAAAACCGCCAATCACAAGCACCAATCGTCTCAGGAACAATAATGTTTTATTTATTTTTTTTTTAATTTACGATTCACGTGATTTCACTGAGTCTGCACGTTTGAGCGCTCTAGAGATTCTGCTATGACAACATATTGGAAACTGGTCTACTATTGATTGAATAAACACCATCAACTAGAAATTACTACCATATTGGAAATCCTTGGGCGTATTCACCATCAACCAGAACCAAATTGAAACTGCCAAGTTGAAACCGCCAACGATTTACCATCAACGATGTCTGCGGACTTATTTTCGCCTTAAAGTATGTTATCAATCTGGTCACCGTACGTCAGAAACAAAACACATAGTCACCTTTCAGAGAATGTCAGGTTCACCAATGCCATGAACATGTCTGCTACGATCTTGGAGTGATAGTAGGTTATGGAATGGTCCACCGTCCAGAGGATATAGACCATGTTACCCAATAAAACCTAATCGCATTGCCCATAGATCAAATTTGCCCACATAAGCTCATCCCATGAACCACTCCTCCTAGACTAAGTTGTTTGAGAATATGTCAGAGGAGCAGGAGCCATAACTCCTTGAGCCACCTAAGCTCATGCCTATGTGAGCTCTGCCTCTAGAGTCTAAATACTAGCCTTTAGACTTGCATCCTCCTCCTCTTAAGTTTGAATGTGAGCCTTCATACTCACATTCTCCACTCATAGATATACCATCTTGTTGCTCTCCCCCTCCTATATCATGATGAACTTCTCTAGAAAGTCACATATGCTCTCCTGATGAGAGGATACTCTCCTCTCCTCCCTAGTACCCCTGGATCTCTTCCCTATCCCAATAGTCCTCCCTGATCTGGATGTCCCCTATATCAAATTTCCTCCCCTAGTGTGAGGTCTCTCTCTCATAGGAGTTACATATGTCCTCTAATATTGCTACTACTACTGGATAGATGGGTGTTACTATTGGAAGACTCGCTCAACTATCTGCTCTACTACACTCCTCGATCTGGTAATCTATACACATCGGATCCTAGCATACCACTCTTTATACCTATATGTTGCCCCGGTTTCATCTCCATCATTCATAGTGACCACATAATTTTTTGGTTGTGGATCCATAAACTGAACCATGTTGGGAGCACTACTAACAATCGTGTGGTCCCGAGTCACCCTAGAGAATGTGATATCTCTAGTCCTAGGAATATCTTGTTGTAATCCAAACTGGCATAGTACTCGGTCCACATGATGTAGATCCAACTATCCCTGATCCATCCATAGCCAAATGACTCACCTCATGTGATCCATCTCAAGTCCATCCTTTCCCCACCCTAGAAGCTCTCTCCAAGGTTTCCACCATATCACATCTATTGTCAACTCATCAAGCAGCCTCCTCCTTGTGTTGAGACTAATTTTCCCAAGGGACCCTCTATGCAGGTGCCAATAGAATACCCTAGGACTCCCCTCCTCCACCCCAAGCCTCCCATCCTTTGCCCATGTTAAAGATAATCTTACAGGTCTCCTAATGGTCATGTGCTCCCAACACCATACATGCAGGAAAGAAGTAATTATTAAAGCCTTACCCCTCTTGTAGACAACTCTATAGAATGTCTTGTATTTGAAATAAGATATAGGAACCTTAGGCAAAGTGTATACTCTGATCTTGCATATCATAAATTACCTCTACTAAGGTCCAAGGTAAATGACAATCACTGAGATAGCACAACACTAGTCCTGCTACTGTACCACTCAACACAACTATCAATCTGGATACCCCCTCTATCTGACTTAGCTTGTTGATGCTTACTCTACCCTTATTAAGGATGAATCTAGGATACCTAGATAAGCACCACATCACCTGGCCCTAATTTCTAGATAAAGCTATGAAATCACCCCTAATAAGCACCTAAAGAATCCTCCATACATCCTCTAGTGTAGGGGTCATCTCTCCTATCGATAACCAAAAACAATATGAGCCTCGATACCATCTCTTGGATAATGTTGTAAGAAGCCTCAAGTCAAATGGAATTTATGACATCTTGACCACATATCTAAGTATTTTTACCTCAAAGGTGGTCCTCTCATCATCCAAGAGTGCACCCAAGTTTTCTTGGAGACCACTATATCTCGATTCCCTATTATTTAAAATGGCTTTCTGCAATAAAATAAAGCAACAAAAAAATTAAAGTTAGATTAGACCTAAACCTGCATAAACGGATATAAATATGCAATATCGTACCTAATTGTTCAACATAGGACCTATTTTGATGATATCAAACTTCCAAAAATAGCTAAAATTTACCCGATATTGACAAGATCGGATCCATTTTGATGATATAGGATGTTCAATATTGCCAAAATAGGACCGATATTACCAAAATTGGTTTGATATTGTAAACATGATTATGCAACAGTAGTCGTGCCCTAAAAATCAAAAAATTTAAAAAAATTAAATGCAAAAACATGAAATCCTATGATAGAGAAGTCTAAGACACTTACCTGTATGCTCCCCTCCCTCGCTCACACATTGTCTACTCGATGTACAATGTTTGCCATCTCCTCCCCAATGCACAATTTTAGCAATAGTAACAAATGCAAATGAATTAGGGTTTTACCCTAAATTGTTCTTTTTATTTCATTTTACCCTCAATTTAGAAAATTTTGAGTTTTCCACCAAACACAGAGTTTGGTGTAAAAAATCGAAGGGGGTATTACACCTAGTGTAGTTTACAATAAGAACTTTAAACATTAACATTTTTCAATAATTTTTTCTTTCTCGAAAAGCATGCCATTTTTTTCTTTAACGCATTTGTTTCAAAAATTTGCTAAAGAGGGGGAAAAATGTAACACCCTAAAATTGACACATATTAATTTACCCTAAGTTAAAAATATTTAAAAATTGATTAAAACAACCTACTAAACTCCTACCTTGATTTTTGTGCATGGATTAGGTTAGTTTTTAACTTCTTGATGATATCGGCTCTATTTGAATGATATCGAATGTTTGATCCTATATTGGACCTGAACTGCACAATATTGGATGTTCGATCTCATCCAAAAATAGAAAATCCCAAAATAGTAAAACAACAAATTTGTTGCAACTCCTTTTGTCTTTATCTACCTAATAGCGTGGGGGTTACAGGATCGGATTTTTTGATCACACCCAGATTGGAAGAAGTTGCAACTCTTATTTTTGGCCCAACCTCTTCAACCTACCATAGCTTATTTAATCAAGCATCCTTCCCATGATTTCTTCCTATCCCCTAGATCACCCTGACTCAATTGATTAGTAATCACTTTCACATTCTTTGCATTCTATTTCCTATTATTTTTCATAAGCATTTGCAGGTTCAGAAGTATGGTAGCTATGCATCGAATGGTACGATCCAAGATCAGACATTCGATCTTTCTCAGAAGCATCCGATCTGGCTCTACAACATATGATCTTGTCTGCAAGTTTTTTTGGGGTACCTTTAGAATCTGGTTTGCATTCTTTCATCTCAAATTTATATTTCAAATATCATATTTGTCATCTATCATTGAATTTAATATAGAAATTATCATTTATCATGCTTGGAGTTCACCATCCTTGCATTCAACTATGTTAATATTCATAGTGTTTTCTTTACATATAACATACAATAAGTTTTTATTTATCCTAATCTATGCTTAAAAAGATTCATATTGCATCGCAAGTTCTTTTGTAGTTCTCTATCTATGAAACTGCATGCTTTTGATCAAATCAGATCAGATGATATCATATCAAACGTTCGATATTGCCCTTGCAACATTCGATCTAGCCTACAACAAGAAAATAGACTCTATATTAGACATTCGGTTGAGTAAGAGTGTCAAATTTCTTTCATAATTAAATATTGCATTCATTTACCTTTTATAATTCACTATCTGATGTATTCATTGAAATAAAAATTGCATTTAGTTTAGATTAGTTGCATTTGGTCAAAATAGGTAATTATGAGCAAAATAAAAAGAACATATCAAATAAAATCCCAACATAGGCATGGAAACTGCCATGCAAATGTTTCCTGGTGAACCTACCCAATTTGTCAAAAAATCACCAAAGAGGACATGACCTCAAGTGCCTCTCCTCTGAGGTGTAGACCTAGCATTTTCTCATTTCCCTTCGAGGTGCAGATCCATTAGCCTAAATGAAAGGAGTGAGAAAATTTTAGAACTACAAGGAGCCCATGAGATTTTTCATCTAGGATGATTAGCTTGGGGGCCTTATAAAATAGATAGATCCATGCTAGCAATTAGGGAAGCTTCAAAAGGAGTGGGAGAAGATCCAAAGGGGATATTAAAAATATTATCAAAAAAATCATAACAAATTCTATAACTAACCTAGGTTGGGTTTCTAGAAATATTGTTGAAGGTCCTATTATTACATTCTTTCTAGAAACCCCCTAGAAAATAGGGAAGACAAAATTTTCATAGTGGTTGATAAAAGGGGAAACAAAAAGAAGAAAATGACCAATGTTAAAAAAGGTCCAATAGATAACTTGGAGTCATCCTACAAGTATCAAAGGAATAAAGAAGTGATAATAGGATCTCAAGGGAGAAGGGACACTCGAAAAAAGGTGGTGTGTGGTCTCCCCATTCAAAATACAAAGATAACAACAATTGGTAAAAATAAGTCCTCTTTATAAGATTATCTAGAAACAAAATTTTATTTTGGAGGACAAGCCACAGGAAGAAATTCACCTTAGGAATGTGCTCTTTAGATCAAATTTTAGAGTAAGGGAATATACAAAATTATTTTTAGTCACAATATGATAACCAAATTTAATAGAGAAGATGCCATTCTAATCCTCCTTATATATTATAGAATCTTCACAAGCATAGTTTCTAATTACTTGGATTCTCAGCTTAACAACAAGGGTCTTCGGGGACACTACATCATCTTGGTTCAAAAAAGGACTCCTAATATCCTTCCACTTATTCAAACCACACACTTTATCAATGAAATATACCACTTTAGAGCTAAAGTTTTGAGTGAGACTGGGTCCAAGGATAGCAAGGGAAGAGATCTCTTTAAGGGGAACATCCTCCAACCATGGATCTTCCTAGAAATTAATTTTAACTCCATTTTCAAGTCTCCACTTTATGCCTCTTTGGATAAACTTCCTAGATTTGAGAATACTATTCTAGAATGTTTAGCCATAAGGGAGGTCTTGATCATTCATAAAATTTTGGCTTCTATTAAGATATTTTTCTTTGATAAAATGGGTTCAATCAATGTTATCTTGAATGATAAACCTCCAACATTACTTGGCCAATAAGGATTTGTTCATGGGTTTGATTTTCATTAACCAATACCCCAAAAATTATTTTTGAGCACACCTGGTCCCAGGAAATGATGTGAAATAATTTTTTGACTTCAATCATTGCCCATAAAAATATTTTTAGAACTACTCTAGTTTTCTAGCATTTTTAACAGGAATTTGGAATAGAGATAGAAAATAAAGTGAGAGAATTTGTAGGGTGGATTTGACCAACTAGGGCTTACCTGCCTGGCTAAGGAGAGCTCCCTTCTAGCTTGCTATCTTTTTTTGAATTCTCTTAAGAAGCAAATTCTAGACATCCTCCTTACATATTTTAAAGAATAAAGGTAGACTAAGGTAGGTAGAAGGGAGAACAACAATGAAACAATAAATAATTCAAACAATAGTTCTTTGTCTGCTGAAAGGAATTTTGAAGAAAAAAGTTTACTTTTTAGAAAATTGATGTATTGATCTACAACCAATTATTATTTAGCCTAGGAAATAGAGGAACTAGTTGAGAGCAAAGTTTCATCCACAAACTGATGGTGTGTCATAGGATCAATGGAAGAATTAAATTGTGTTTCTTATATGCTCTTGGATGAAGCAACAACCTTCAGGGCTCTACTTAAGTTTTCAACAAGAATAATGAAGAGACATGGGGATAAGGGATCTCCCTGTTGAATGCATCTACCATGACTAAAACATCCAAAGAACTCCCATTGACAATTACTAAGAATTTAGTGGTAGAGAAGCACTTATTAATTAGGAAATCCATATAGCATGAAAACTAAATTCCTTAAAGTGTTTTTAGTGTGAACTTGCCACATCATTTTGCATTATAATCATATCCATCTACTTTGACCCAAAACAATGGATATACACCAAATATTTGACTAAACCAATCTTGGCTTCATTGAATTTTAGAGTAGGACCTTTCATCACCAAATTGTGTAAAAACATTTCCATCCTAGAGCAAACAAAAGTTGGTTTCACTTGGGTAATCTAAACCAAACAAAGGAAAAGTACAAGACAAAGAAAAATTGAAAAAAAAAGCAAAAACAAACAAAACCAACACACCAAAAATTCAAAGCAACAACTATACATAGTGTTATTTATAGGGTAGGACTAGAATATTCTCAGGCACTAAAGTAGTGTTTGATAAATTTCCCATTGACTAGTAATGGGACATTCTCTCTAGTTAGGCCTTTTAACCTGAAGGTATTCTCTCCTAGAATATCAAATATTTGAAAGGGACCTAACCAAAGGGTGTCAAATTTTCCATAGTCTCCTTTATTCTTGTAGAAAAATAACTGAACACAACAAAAAAGAAAAACATAGAAAAAGGAGACTATTGCCAAAAATGCTCTTTGTAATGATATTTGATACAATTTTACAATAACTTTTGAATTACCCCAAATGTGTTGGGGGTAATGTTACAACGCTTCTTTCTCTCTATGAGATACAATGCTTTGATAATAAAAAAGGGTCCAGCTTCAAAGGGATGAGTGAGCTTCTAAATATCCAGTGAGGGGACCATTCCAAGTTTAGCAGTTCTCCAAAATACATGTTTCCTACACACACAAAAACCAGATAAAATTTAGTAGCACCTGCTGATCAAGAAATATGACACTGCTACAAACCCTAGCTAAATAAACATGCGATTCAAAAAATAGAGAAACATAAACTCAAAGTCTTGATAAAACAAAGTTACATGCATGGTGTAGACTAGTAAACCATGCACGGACGGTGGGGAAACCATGCAAGTGTGGTTTCAACTATGTAACCATGGATGGGAAGTTTAGACTAAGTGGTAGAATGCTCCAAAAGATGGCTTCGAGCTTCAGATCTCAGTTTCCTCAAGATACATGCAAAATCATGGTGATATTCTGGTAGCCTAATGGTATGCATTCTTAGCCTTTTTTTTTTATAGGGTGAAGGTGCCTTTATAGGCCCCTTAATATTTTGTAAGGAAATGGGAGGTTGAAAGCCAGGATCACTAAGTAGCAATCCATGGATGCCAAATGGAGGGGGAAGTTAGAGTGAGTCACCCAGAGTGTCTCACTTAACTAGGATGATGTGGTTGCAAGTGGAGTGAGGTGTAGGGGATGTCCCATGTCAATGTACAAATGGAACAAGGGTGTGTGAGATGTGGCAAGGGTTATTGGTGAGGTGGCTAGGACACATGTCTAGTGGGTAGGTAGGGTATCCTAGGCTAATTTTCTAGATTTAATAAATCTAGAAAATAGGATAATGTGTAATATTTTATACACCTAAGTCTAAAATTAGGTATATAATTTTACAATGAAGGGTTTGATGTGGGGTGCCAAATGTGATTTTGGGGATACCTAGGTTTTGGTGTCTACAAATGCACCTTTTTGTACCGCATTATGTGAAACACAATGTGATGTAAAAACCAATGACACCTGTACATATTGGATGAATGGACTCAAATATTCTTGATGCATAATAATGAATGATTTTTGAATCTTTTGATGATATTTTTATTTTTTTTCTTACCCCCTCAATTGGTGAATGGGTAAAGGATGAAACCCATCAGCTAATTAACCAAATTTTGATGATGAAAGGAGGTGGTTATTAAATTATGTAAATTGTATATGCAAATGTATGAAATTTTGATCAACTTGATGCACCAAGTTTGGGATTATTTGTGTTGTTGCTAATTTACCTTTGGTTTCGATGATGCACAAAATTTTGTGGTAAAACCATCAATCATGTTTGTGAGTTCAGGGACCTCGCTACTTTTATTTGCTCCTATATGTCAAAAACATCACATTGGAAAATCAATGCTCGAGTGATTGTTGTTATTATCAAATGTTGATTTGATTAGTTTCCACTTTTATACCCAATGAATAGGGCTTAGGGATAACCTTGTGCAAATTTGATTAAACACAGCCAAGCTCAAATATTGAGGGACCTAGCTGATTAATGCCATAGTGATGGTGTTGATAAGTGTTCTTATGGTGAACTAATCATATGATTCGATTGCATGGATATCTAGTCATTGCAACCACCAGGTGTATAGGGTAAGTCATTAAGTACGAGGTGCATCGAGTGATGATGATGATGATTATGTTTGTGAAAATCCATGATGTGATCTGATGCACATGATGGATTAGGTTTGGGTGGGGGTAGTTTTTTTTAGCTTAATCACACAAACACTGTTTCACCTTACTGTAACTATGCATTTACAGTTGGCTGCACCAACCACAGACGTACAATTTTGCATGCTCCAAAAAAAGTGAACACGTAGTTTCTATTGCAAAACATTGCTATAAATGGGAAAGATGTGTTTTGATTTTTCATTGTTGTGGTTTTTATTTGTCTTACATTTTGAGAAGTGAGAGTGAGATATGGATGCTAGTGAGACAAGTGGAGCAGGTGTGGTCATGGGGGTTGGAGGCATAACTAGAGTGGAAGACAGATTCCACTACGCTAAGGTAGGTGGCCTAAACTCTAGTTTAGATTTATTGATTTGTTTTGTTGTTTTATTTTTTTGTATGTTTTTGTTGTTGTTTTTTTGTTTTTTTGCAATCACTAAGAGGTGCTAGTAACAAATTTGTTTTTGTTTTTGTTTTTTTAAATGCGTAAAAAATACTAAATGATTTATTTGTATTTTTTTTAAATGCATAAAAGCAAAAAGTGAAAATTTTTGCTTTTTTTTCTTTTGAAAATACATAAAAGGAGAAGGTAATTTTTTTTGAAATGTATATGCTAAATGATGTGTTATTTTTTTTTGGTAAATGCATGAATATGTGGATGATTTGTGTGTGTGTGTTTTTTAATGCATAAAATATGAAGGTGAATTTTTTAATTTTTTTCTAAATGCATTGATTTGAACTTTGTTTGTGCTTCAAGTAAAATTTATTACTGTGTGACATTGATGGCCTTGCACTATATCCAAGGTGTGAAAATCCCTCACATAGGATGATTGGAAGTTGTTGGGGACTGTGGGATTGGTTTCCTATGTATGAGTGGAGACTATCTATGTAGATGAGGAGTTTTCTACATTAGTGGAGAGATGGGACCCTTATTGGGGTTCTTTTCAGCTTTTGATAGGGGAGTTGACTGTCACCCTGGAGGATGTACACTGCATCTCCTATGTTCCTATCAAGGGTTCACCAGTAATGGTGGTGTAGCGACCCATGGTAAGTGGAGTACCATCCACTACTATATTTTCTAATATTATTTGATCTATTAAATACTTAATCATGCATTAAATGAAAGATGCAAAAATAGATACAACCGAAATGTAAAGAGATGAATGAATAATGCTTTTATTGCTCCTTTCTCAAATTTGATTATATATAGATCCCTCTAAAGTATTCCCTTAATTTGATACATATTTTACAAGATAGGATAGTGAATGTATGATATGGGGTATGCGCTCTCACAGGCTTACCAGTGATCCACACGAAACTGTATGAGGGCTTACAGATTCCTCCTTCTCTAGGTCTGGTTCCTAGAGGGATCCTCTTGATTTGATATGTTGATAACCTGTCCAGTGAACCTGTAGTCCTACAAGAATGAAAATAACAAAAAACACTCATTTGTACAAGATTACCTCCTCTAATAAGGTTGTTAGTAATAACCCTTAATGATAATGGAAATGTGCTCAATGATAATATAAACTAATGATATGAAATGCAATAAATAAGATCTATGCTAATAACATGAAAACATGTGACAAGTTAGATAAAGGAAACTAATGTTAAGAACCCTATACTAGGCCTATGAGCCACTGTATGAGATAGTGGCCACTAGGGTGAAAGTCAGCCCCTATTACTCCAAGTCTATGGATCTAGACTCATTACCGATATTGAAATGGTTGTCATATTTGTTCGATGTATTGAATATCCTGTATATGATAGCCTCCCGATCGGCTAGCACTTTGTTTCTCCTTGAAAGGTGCTCTAATTTGCTCTCTAATTTGGTAGAGCTTTGATACAATAAAAACTCTCTAAGTCTCAAAAGCTCTCCTCGACCGTATCTCTGCATAAAATTTTGTCCATTGATAAAATAAGGTCCCCTAGTGCTCTTAGTTTTGCACCTTATATTGTGTTTGAAGGCTTAGGTTAATGTCTAAACCCTAGGACTAAATTTTGCATACATACTAGATGTTAACATGAGAAGTCCAGTATTTCTCTGCCCTTGAGAGCTAGTTGAACTGATGTCTAAATATGGACTTGAATCTTCCATGTAGGTTGGTCGTGAGGAATGCAAAGTTATCCCTACTTAGCTTTATTGCATGCAAACTGCCACTTTTGCTTGATATTAGGCTATTTTGATGAAAATTTGCTTAAGACTTAGTTGCTATTGTCTGCAGTGTCTAGGGCTTAGTTATTTTTGTCTATAGTGGCTAGGGATTGGTCGCTCTAAGCTTTAGCAACCAAGATCTAGTCACTCTAGTTTATAGCGACCAGGCTTGGATGGGCTAAAACTTCCCCAAAATGAGTTGTGAAAACCACTTTTAGCACATGGAATGTACCAAGGTTTAGTCACATGGCCTATGAATGCCCACATGAGTAGTTCTCTAAACATGATGTGTTTTAGGTGTCTACATGTGGGCCATGACAAGGAGGAGGTACTGAGTCCTATCTATGGAGATGACTGGTATGAAAATTGCAACAAGAGTGGGATCCCATATATTTAGTTGTATAAGGATGAGAAGTTGGGCTTACTGTAGACCTTTATGATGTACATAGTAAGCAACATATTTTTGCCTAATAGTATGGGCTTGAGGTTCTCTTGGAACCAAGTTGTGCTTTTCTTGCACTTGGTTGCTAAGCCTCAGGTTTATGAATGGGCTATCACTCTTCTATGTCAATTATGTGCAAATATTTATAAGGTGAAGAGGCAAGAGCGAAAAGGGCTCAGACGTAGCTTGGTGCTTTAGATGTGGACATGGGAGCACATCAGATTTGGTCATCCAGAGGATTTACCTTGTGAGAGGGATCACTCACTTCCTTGTGCTCTCTATTGGAGGACCAGTGAAGAGACTTCTCCTACTCATCATGTTTGTATTTTTGAGGAGTACCGAGACAATTTGAGTGATTTGACTAGTAGTGATATTTGTTGGTGACCTTGGAAAGGTCTAACTTGGGATGATGATTCATCACAACTCCAGTAGGTGAGGTGAGGTAGGTGGGTGGTTGGGAGCCATAGGGAAGATATGGAGTTCATCCAGTTATCACAGGTGATGAGGTAGTTTAGTCTTATACTAGGGTTTCTAGATGATCCTAGGATATACAGGTAGTGGAATGATGAGCTTAGTATTCTAGTAAATCTAGATGATTGAACAATAAATTATGTAGTGGATGATGTAGTAGTTGATGTTCTCAATGCAGATGATGTAAGGATGAATGCAGACTATGATTCTTTGTTTGTGATATAGCCTCTATAGAGGCCAAACTAGATGATAGATGATGCACCCAATGGTGATGAGTACAACACCAGTGAAGGCATCTCGATAGTAGAAGCATCATTGGGGTAGCACGGTTAGAGGGCGAGTTGATGTGGATGTGCAACCGACATATATTGGTTCTAGGGCTAGTGAATATGGAGTAGATGGAGGTGGTAATAGTGATAGTGGAGGTTTGGATGATTGAGGTTATGGAGGGCAAGGTCCTCTTCCACATTGTACTAAGGAGTGGGATATTCTCTAGGCTAAGTGAGATAGCTTAGATGAGACTATAAAGTCTCATGTTACTGATATTACTAGACTTTAGAGTGAGGTTGCTCAGTTTTAGTAGGAGAATGATGGTTTTTAGAGGGATAATTATGGGATACATAGTGGGCCTAGTGGATGTGGGGATGCTACTATTGTTGTGGATCTTTGGGTAGAGATAGCTTAGTGTGAGGCATGCGTGGGCTAGGATTTGTCTACTACTCGAAGCAAGACTAGGTATGTTGTGATGCTTGAAGATAGTTTACACCAACATCACATTTTTATATCTCTGCATCCTTTTTCATCAAAATTATGTTGTAGTAGGTATAGTGAGTCTAGGCTTGGTAGTTCATGATCTTGAGTTTCTATCTTTCATGCTCTATCTAGATCTTATGGATTAGCCTAGGGGACTCATAGGAGTCATGGTGGTTCTAGCTAGTAGCACTATACCTCCTTTTGTACTTTTTTGTTTTTTATTATGAGCCTTAGTGCTTTGATGTATACAAACTTTAGGTTTGTACTTATGCGACTCATATATATATACATGGCTTTTATTGTGTTTATTTGTGTGTTTGCACTTTTTTATCTTATTGTATGGATGCATATGGAATGTCGTAGTGATAGATGGAATGAATGAATGATGAATGCTAATGTTGTAATGAATATTTGGTATGCTTTTGACTTTCACATGATCCACTTAATTCTCATCACTTAATAAGGGACATTAACATGTGTTTTGTAAATGTGTAATGATATGTAATAATGCAGATGATATTATATGATTTGGATAGATGATTTGTGGGTGTTTTGTAAATATTTAGACATATTTGTGACCTTGATCAAACTTGTTTATAATCTCACAAGTCTTTATGATGCTAAGGTTATCCTAGTGTTTTCAAATATCTCAAGGACCAATTGTGTATGCAATGATTGTTTGTTTTCCATTATGAGTTAGGTCAAACTAATAAATTGTGACTTATATCAATATGCTAGGTAATCTAAGAGAAACCATAGATATATACAAAATAAGGTCATTAATATGACAGACATGACACCATGCATAAGGATACCCCATTTCCAGGTGGATTTTATTCAACCCATTGTTGTAATGAAGATCACCCCATGGTTTTTGAGACACTAATAATTCTAAGGATTCAAGCTCCTTTCCCTTATTTTTATTGCATTGAATTTTGGGAATTTTATTTTTGAGTTTGCTCATATTTGTAATGAATCAACATGTATTTTTATTGCTTTATGGATACTTGCTATTTTAAGAGAGATCAAAGTGGAATTTTATTGCTTTGGAGTACTTTTCGGGATACTTGCTCTTTTTGAGGAAGATCAAGGGATTTTCCTTTTTTTATTGCTTTTAGGATACTTTCTTGATTTGATGCAGAGCAAGGGATTATTGCTTTTTTATGAAGGTGGAGCTTGTCCTTTTGTTAAATCTATAGCATTCTAGACCATGTGCATAATTCTATGAACAAGGAAAACCTTTCACTTATAGTAATAGCAACTTTTGACTTCATTATTCCCAAGGTTTACAATATTTTAATGTGTTTTGATGTGTGTGGTCCAAGAGAAAACTTGATTTATCATGAACAAATTATTGCTTCTAAATATTGTTTGACTTTGAATTGAGGTTGCTCAAAACACTAGGAATGGTTGAGTGATTGAAAACATTTGGAATTTTCTTATGGATTGATGTAGTATGTAAGGTTTTTGCGATACTTTCATTGCAATCTTTTAAAAATTAAAATGTGCACACAAAGTAGTCAGTGGCCACATAATCATTATTTCTAACAATTATATGGTATCCATCCTATTTTATGTAAGCCCATTAATGATCAAAATATTATAAGGAAAGTTGAAATTTTATTGCCTTTGATCAATGGGTGAGTGATGTTTGATGTAAAGTGCCCCTGATTAAGGCAACAACACATAGTAGAATAGTGATAATTTAAATTAACCAAATGATCCTTAATATGATGAATGGTATGAATAAATACCTAAGTAATGTAGGTGGAATGCATGGATGGATGTATGAAATGCAACAAAATTTACTTTTTTTTTTCTTTGCTTTTTTTGCCATGTATATGTATATATATATAGACTACATGCATAGAATACCTTTAAGTGTATTATGTTTAGTGGCTCAGGGTCCAATTTTACCTCTAAATTGGCAACTCTATATGTTCTTGGACCCAAATTTTATTTAAGAATGTATGGACCTAACCAATTAGCCATGAATTTGTCTCTCAAGTGCAAAAATGCATTGGTGTTTTATTGATTCTCTTTGAGAATGAGATCTCCCACTTGGAATTTGTGAGGATGAAATTTTACGTTGTAGGCATGCTTCATACAATATTGATATACTTGTATATGTTCTAAGGCATTGATTCACCTTTCATAATGGAGTGTAAGTAGGTCAAGATGTGCTTGTCTAGCTATATCATCATCCATGAATTCTTGTAATGCAATTCGTAAAAAGGGATCTCTAGCTCAAGAGGTGTGTTTGTTGTGATATCAAAGATCAATGAAAAATATGTTGCCTCGATTGGCATTTGGATGCGTGTTTGATAAGCCCATAATTCCAAGGGGATTTGAGTGTACCAATATTTATTAGTTTATTTGACAAGTTTCTTGAGAATGGCTATCAAAGTCTTATTGGTCACTTTAGCTTGTTCATTTTCTTATGGGTAATAAGGAGTCAAGAAATTGTGTTGGATATTTTACTTGTTGCATAAGACTCAAACATCTTTGTTTTTAAAATAATTTCCATTGTCAGATATGATCTTGGAAGGAATCCCAAAATGATAGATAATATGCTAAATTATAAACTCCACAATTCGAGGTCCAGTCATAGTGGTCATTGGAAACAATTATGATGAACTTATGTTTTCCAAAAGAGGTAGGTAAAATTTTGCCAATCAAATTTGTGCCCTATTTTGAAAAAGGCCTGTAGACACCAAAATCCAGCCACTTGTAAGTCATATATACCTTCCTGTTAGCCACGTGTCAGTCATCCACCTTCCCACCATTATTTGGCCCAAATCCACACCTTCCCGCCATTATTTGGCCCAATTTCACCTTTTCCCGCCATTATTTGGCCCAATTTCACCTTTCTCGCCATTTTTCATTCCCAAATTTATTTAAATTAATATTTATATATATATTTTAATATTTTAATATATTTTAATATATATATAAAGATACTTTAAGTGATTTAATCTGAGCCATCCATCCTTCATTTAATCTCATCCATCCATCCATCTTAATCCGTTTCACAACCTAGATTTATTCTCTACCCTTGGATCCACTTTAATCTTAGCCACACGTTCAAAGTGTCGTTAAAACCTTAAAGTGTGCCCTAAGAGTAGATTATAAATTGAGTCACCTTGATGGCTCAAACCCTATCTCTTTTACTAGCTCTCTTTTGTTATCTATCGCTATCTATCTCTTCTTCAGCTAAACCTACCCATCCATCGCCGTCCCTTTTCATCGCATCCATCACCACATCCATCGCCAACTTCACTGCCATCCCTTCTGCAGCATTCTGTAGAATCCCCCATCTTGTCGCAAGTGCCCGCGAGCGTTTACCCGTAGCCACAGATGCAGACCAGCGTCTGCAACCCCAATCCAGAAGCATGCGGGCGTTCAGCGATCACACCAGGGCACCTTCCGTAGCCGATTTGACAGTTACATCACTTCCAGGTGCCGCCTAGTAATCTTTTTATGTATTAATCTGTCGTTAGATTTTGCATTCTATTTATTTCATTTCTAGGGTTTTAGACTGTTTTTGAGGGCTCACACAGTGGAGCCCTCTTACTGGTTTTTAACCTTTTTGTAGTTTTAATGTGTGCAGGATTTTAATGGAAGATTTGATTGGATGATAGCAACTGCTTAAGTCGGGAGTGGTCCGAGCCAAAGGATACAACGAAGCCCACTCATTCTGTTGAGGTTAAGGATACATTCTTCGGAGATGCCACCATATTGTGCCAGCTAGAGTTTCGTAGAACCCTAGCATAAATAGTAATCTTGTATCACGAAAAGGGTTACAGGCCCTGTTGTACTCAAAAGGAGTTTTTAAACTCCATTGATTAATAAAAATTGTTTGTTTTGTACAACTGTGTTCTGCATTACTTTTTATCGTGATTTCTTTATCTTTTGTTTGGCGTACATGCCTGGCTCATCTAGTCAGAAACCTACGCTAAGGTAGTTGATCAATCAACCAATTCATCCTTCGGTACCTTCACCGCCATATCCGATTGATTTCACATTACCGAAGTTTGACAAATTTCGAGGAACTGAGGATCCTCATGAACATGTGAGCTCATTCATGCATGCCTGCTTTAGAATCCAAAATAATGACGCTCTTATGCTTAGAACTTTTCCTCAGACATTAGGGGGAGATGTTGTACAATGGTACAATCATTTAGCTCACCATAGCATTTATGCTTACGAACAATTGATTAATCTATTTTTAGAATGATTCTCCCTAAATGTACAAAGGAAAGTTTCATTGTCCGACTTATACAAGCTCAAGCAACATGACGATGAGACTGTTTATGACTTTGGAAACCGTTGGAGGGCTATCATTAATAAATTGCCATTCTCCCTACCAATGGAGGAGTTAACCAAAATGTTCACCCAGAGTTGTCTAAAACCTATCTCTTGGTTACTCCAATTACAACAATACAGGACTTTTGAAGAGGCTTTGGCCCAAGAAAGTATCATAGAAGACATTAAAGTCCAAGAGGGTGTTTTAAAACCTCGTAGAAAATAATGGCAACAAAAGGGCCAACAACGAAATAATAATTATGGACAAAACAAACAAACATAGGCTAGTACAGCCTCAAATGTTAACCAAGTTAATCAAGTGGTGGCGAGCCAGCCCGTAATGGCTCAACAACAACAAGTAATGCAAAGTCAACCGCAACCAATTGCTTATCATGCGGTACCCGCCCCTACTCAACCGGATCACAATACTGAGCCAACCATGGAAACTCGACCTTGGCAAAACAATCGTCCCAAGCGACAGTTCACACCTTTAGATGAACCATATGAGGTCATATTCAACAAGTTATATAGCACAAATCAGTTAACTTTACCTGAGTTTAAACCTTTAGAACCATCTAGGAGGGGGAAATATTACAAGGAGTACCTATTTTGTCCTTATCATAGGCAAAATGGGCATGATATCAATAATTGTACAGCTTTCAAACATGTGATCCAAGATCTTATTGAGATTGGAGCCATTAAATTAGATAGCCCCTTAGCCCAACAAAATCAAAATCTTGGTATATTTCAAACACCCCTTCCATATCGGGAGGAAGCTCCAACAACTTTAGGGGGAGTAACTCAGGTAACTCCTCCTAATCAAGTCAACCATGTACAACCATACCAAGGTTTTATGGGTACTATTAACGTAGTAACCCGGGGTCAAAGGGCGAACCAACCAAATTAGGCTAAACCACAGCCACCTGTACAAACCCCCAGTCCACCTCAGGTAACAATGACCCAACGACGTGCTAGTACTTCTCAACAACCGCTAAATAATTCTAATCAACGCCAACGACCCATTATGTCATTGAGTAGTCGATTAACTACCAATTTAAAAATGGCTTCTGCCAAGTTATCGATCTATGACCTCATTCAACAATCTCCCCCACATAGAGAGGCATTAATGGAAATTTTGAAGTCAATCGAGCTTCAAACTCAAGATACTAATGCCTTCAAAAAATTTGTGGGGAGTATTCAAACATGCATGGAGCCCTCCATCACTTTCTATGATTTTTAAATCAAACCTATGTCAACAGAAAGTATAGATCCTCCACTACATATCATGGCCAAGATCGATCACAAGCCATTCAAGAGAGTCTTAATTGACACCGGTTCCTTAATCAATATCATTACAACATCGGCGTTGAGTCATCTAAAGCTATTGCCATCCCTTATCACAAAGTCGACTTTTACTCTTAAAGCATTCAATGATTCTTCATCTTCCACGGTTGGCACGGTTATTTTGCCCATTGAGGTAGGGGCCCGAACTTTGCATACCTTGTTTCACATCTTGGAAGGGTCCATGGCATACAATGTATTGCTTGGATGGCCTTGGCTTAGGGAGATGAGATGTGTCCCTTCTATATTGCATCAATGTCCGAAGTATGTATATGAGGGACAGAGTTCATTGTGTACCTACTCGACACTCGAACCCTTCAAACATTGCAACTATGTCTCAAATCCTTATGAGATTGTGTTGCCATCCACTCATCTTTTCTTGACCCCATCTACTTCTTCTATACCATCTTCTTCTAAAGTTCCCATTCCTGAGGAGCTACCCATCATATCGCAACCACCTTCATCTTCTGTTATTCCATCTCATTCACCACTTTCTTCATCTCCTAATCTTCCTTCTTCTTTATCAGTGACCACATGCACATGTGGCCATGACCAATCATCTCTTTCCACGTCATTACTCCCTTCTTATACACCTTCTTCAACATCACCTATTATTCCTCCATCTTCCCAACCATCACCAGCTGATGTTTCACAAGTCGGTGAAGCATCAACCCAACCAAATCCTTCCAATTCTTCTATCCCACATTCTTCTATTCCATCATCTAGTCCATCTCCCTCCCAATTCAAGGTTCATCTCATCGATGCGGTATTGGTGAGTATGCCATCCAAGATGTCCACATCACACCGTTCAATGTGCAAACAGTTAAAGATTTTGGTCATCCACATGACCAACATTTATCCATTGGATCGGTTTATAACATGGGCTCTATGCAAAATTCCATTAATTTTGTATATGGGGGAATAGAGTCATCTTCTAGTCCTACCACCATACCAGAACCCAAGCATCCAGTCCCTTCCAATATCAAAAGGATGGAGGGTTTTCCCTCTCGCTATTTCCACAGACATAATTGGCAGTAATTTGGCCTAGGTCGATACGAGCAAGGGGTAACTAAACGCATCGATATTCCATATCAGAGACCCACTGAGCGTTTTGGTCTGGGCTACCAACCACTTCCATCCCTTTCTTCTTTTGAACGAGCTTTTCAAAGAATTAATCTTAATTCAGAAGAAGAAATCCTCCACCCCGACGAATCCGAAGATGAAGCCTATGAAGAATTTGACGTCATGTCAAATGGTGATGAATTTGAAGAAGAGTCGGTGCCCATTGTTCCCCTCATTAAACAAGACGAGTTTTATCTCCAATTTTTCCCTCTCCAAGAGGCCATATTTCGCTTGCTTATTCCACAAGAATGAGGTGAACCACCCCCTCTGCCACATCCATAAGCCATAATCCAAACCTGTATTATATGTATATACTAAAATAGTGGTTTTCACCACTACCAAAAAAAAAAAAAATCAGAAAATTTCCAAAAAAAAAAAAAAAAAAAATTCACCGATTTTCCCTTCCATTCCGCCCATCCTTTCTTCCATAAGTCGACAATGATTTCAAAGACTTATTCACACCACTCCATAATCCATATGATCTGGATAAGCCAATCCTGATCAACCCAATCCTGATTGGCATGGATCGGATTTCATCCCCTCCATATATTTTAGAATTCATCCTTTCTGAGGAATTGTTAAGGGCTTCCATCAACTACATTCCTCCTTCACCTCCACATTCACCTTCATCTTCTAAGCCAGAGGTCTTCCAGCGGGACATAGACGAGAGCAAGGCACAGGAGCTTGATGACATTTTAGATGACATAAATCTGATCCCTACTCCCCATCAGCTTGAGGAAGGTTCCCACATGTCTATTGAAGAAACTATCGATGTAGACCTTAGTACAGACCAAGATGGCACCCAAATTATGAAACTGGCTAAAAGTCTATCATCAGAGGAACAAGAGCAAATGATTGCTCTACTCAAGTGGAAGAAGGAGATATTTGCATGGTCTTACAAAGACATGCCAGGCCTAGACCCTAATTTGGTTGTCCATAACCTCACCTTACAAAAAGATGCTAAACCTGTCAAACAGAAACTTAGGAAAATGCATCCTACCGTGGCCCTCATAGTTAAATCGAAGATTCAAAAACTTCTGGATGTTAAATTTGTCGTCCCGATTGATTATCCTGAGTGGCTTTCTAACATGGTACCCGTTCGCAAGCCTAACGGGGGGATACGTGTTTGCAACGATTTTTGAGATCTAAACAAAGCGTGTCCTAAGGATGACTTTCCTCTTCCAAACATTGATACTCTTGTTGACACCTGCGTTGGTCATGAAATGCTTTCGTTCATGGATGGATTTTCAGGATACAACCGCATTCGAATAAACCCCGAAGATCAACACAAAACAGCATTTACCACACCTTGGGGAACTTTTTGTTACGGTGGTGATGCCCTTTGGCTTTAAGAACGCAGGTGCAACCTATCAACGAGCCATGACTTATATTTTCCACGATTATATGCATAAGATTATCGAAGATTATGTGGATGATTTATTGGCAAAATATAAAACTCGACAAGAGCATTTTGATGTATTGGAAAAAGTTTTTGATAGGCTTCTAGAGCATAAAGTAAGGTTGAACCCTAAGAAATGTGTCTTTGGTGTTACCTCAGGAAAACTCCTAGGTTTTATTATCTCTAAACAAGGTATTGAGGTGGACCCAAACAAGGTCAAAGCCATTATGGAAATGTGTCCCCCAACTAATTTGAAGGAGTTGCATAGTATGCAAGGAAATATTAATTCAATCCGTCACTTTATTGCACAACTTTCTGATAAATGTAGGCCATTTTGCCACCTACTACAAAATGGGGTACAATTTTCATGGACAGATGAGTGTCAGAAAGCCTTTGATGACATCAAGCAGTACTTAGCATCTTCGCCAGTCTTAGCTCCGCCTTGTCCAGGGGTCCCTTTCAATATTTATATCTCAGCAACGGACTTTGCCTTAGGGACAATGCTTGCACAAAAGAATGAACAAAATTGTGAGCAAGTTGTCTATTATATTAGTCGAACATTGGTAAGCTATGAAACCCGATATGCTTATGTGGAAAAGTTGTGCTTAGCAGTGGTTTTTGCCACTAAGAAACTTCGTCATTATATGCTTAGCCATACAACATATGTCATAGCTAGAGAAAACCCTTTGCGTTATATGATGTCTCGCACTTATAATAACACTCGTACCGCTAAATGGATAATGTTGCTTATCGAATTCGATATTGAATTCATTAGCCAAAAATCCATTAAAGGTCAAGTTATAGTCGATCAACTTGTGGAAGCTCCACTACCTAGTGATCATCCTTTGATTATTGAGCTCCTAGATGATTCGGTATTTGCTATCACTGAAAAAGAAGAGGACATCATTTCGGAGTAAGATGTTGACATCACGCTATTCTTTGATGGCTCTAAGTGCATGAAAGGTCAAGGTGCTGGAGTTGTGTTTCATACACCTCAAGGGATTCCCATCCCTTTATCATTCAAACTAGACTTCCAATGCACCAATAATACAGTAGAGTATGAAGCCTTAATTTTAGGTCTTCAATCAGCCATAGCTATGAGTATTAAGCGTATTCGGATATTTGGGGATTCTCAACTCGTGGTTAAACAAATTACAGGAGAATACCAAGCCAAAGAACCTACCATTAAGCTTTATCATGATGTAGCAATGAAGTTGCTCTCTAAGTTTGATTGGTATGAGATCACTAGTTTGCCTCGTTCGACTAATAGATTTGCGGTTGCCGTGGCATCTCTTGGATCATTGATTCCAAAGGACTCCCTTGGAGAGGTACAACCCCTAATCATTTCCACAATCTCTAAGTCTGCAATTGTCCGTGTTGAGTCTAAGGATGAAAAAGATGTTTGCTTTATCCATTCGGATCCATATGAGCCTTGGTCTAGTGAGATAGTAGCCTTCCTCAAGTTTGGAACACTCCCATCTGATTTGTCTCGAACTGCCTACCGCTACTTTAAGCAAAAGGCAGCTCATTTTGTTCTTTTGGGGGATGTGTTGTATAAACGTAGATATGATGGAGTACTCCTCCACCTGTCTAGAAGCAGGTGAAACACATAGAGCTATTGCTGAAGCCCATGATGGTACTTGTGGTGGTCATTTTAGTGGAATGGCCATTGTGAAGTGTATTTTACGTATGGGGTATTATTGGCCCACTATGGAACAAGATTGTTGCAAATATGTTAAACAATGTAAAAAGTGTCAAGAACACGCTAATTTAATGCATATACCATCACAAGCTTTACAGCCCATCCAAAGCCTTTGGCCCTTCTCACAATGGGGTCTCGATTTAATTGGCAAGATTTCACCGCCTCTTCGGGACAGCATACTTTCATCATTACAACTGCATCGAATACTTCACAAAGTGGGTTGAAGCTATTCCTCTAACCAGTACGATAGGTCCTAGAATTGTGGAATTTATACTTCACCATATCATTTGTCGTTTTGGTATTCCCTCTAAAATCATTTCTGATAACGGTAAGTCTTTTAAGAATAAGGATGTTCGAGCTCTTTGCGAAAAGTATAATATCCAACATAGTTTCTCAACTCCTTACTACCCACAAGCCAATGGACAAGCTGAAGCTTCCAATAAGACCATAATTGCTATTCTTAAGAAACTTGTTAAAGAAAATCATAAATATTGGCATACACAAATCCCCTTGGCATTATGGGCTTACGTAACAAGCATCGTAACTCCCATTGGGGCAACGCCATTTTATTTGGTCTATGGAGTCGAAGCAATCATGCCTCTTGAGCTCGAGATCCCTTCCTTGCGAATTTCTTTGTAGGAATTTATCAATGATGATACTGCTAGACAAGCACATCTTGATCAACTCACACTCATAGATGAAAAACGAATCAATGCTTTAGAGCATTTGCGAGTTTATCAATACCGATTGAAACGTGCTTACAATGCCAAAGTTCATCTAAGAGAATTTCAAGTAGGGTATCTTGTCCTTAAATAGAATCAACAAAACACCAATGCATTGCCGCATCTTCGAGATAAATTCGCGGCTAATTGGTTAGGTCCATAAATGGTCACTGAAAGAGTGGGTAATGGAACTTATAGACTTGCCATTTTATAGGGAGAGGAAGAACCCGAACCACTTAATGTTATACACTTGAGGGCATTCTACGCATAGTTTGAATTTTATATGTACGTATATACATGGCTTGTACAACAAAAAAAAAAAAAAAAAAAACAAATAAAATAAAAAGAATTTGCATTTCATTGTTAGTTGCATACATCTGATTCAAAAACATTGCATTTCATGTGCATACATCTCATTGAAAACCATAACATTTCATTTTCAGCCTTAGTTGCATATCATGTTAGAGACCATTCTATATTTTGGATATAAAATTTGGTCAAACAAAAGTCATGTTGCCTTAATCAGGGGCACCTTCATAAAATCCATCAAACCGAATTGTCATTCGTACACCCATTTTCCATTTGCACATATTTACATTGCCAAAATGTTTTCAGTCACTCAGCCATACCTAGTGTTTTAAGCAAACTTTGAAATGCATGTCAAAGTTCTTTAGGGCCATATCACAAATTACACTAAATAAAATCTTGAGTATTGGGAAATGATTTCAAAAGCGGTCTTGAACCTATCACATTTTCACATCTTAAAAACATCTTGTGTCAAAGAGAGATAACACCATCCTTGGGTTGTGCCTTGAAATGAAAAGGGTAATCCTCGTTTGTCCTATCATGCAAACATAGTCCATAAAATAGTGGTTCTTACCACTATCACAAGCAATCACAAAATATAAATATAAACAGAGTAGTAAGGATAGGGTAAAATTCTCATCATACTTCGGTTGAGAATCCGATTCCCCAAAGCTCTAAGGAAATGAACATTTTTCACACACCACTGATCCCAAATAAGTTGTAAGGATCGTACTACTTGTCCAGTCAGATGGATAGGTAGTCATCCCTAAGGCCTACAAAGGTCAAAAACAACATGGACTATGGAGTTAACATTCATCGGGGCTATAGACGCTTGACTGGTAGTGGAGTATACTCATTGCGTGGCGACATGTCTCTCCTCAAAAAGAGACCTCTGAATGCTCATACGGACAAACTAGCTTCGGGGTCTTCTCCATAACAAGGTTACCTAATTTATGCAAGATGAGGTTAATGAACACACTTGCACACACATAGGTTTTTGATTGCCTAGAGTCACTACCATGCTTCTAATTTGGTTAATGAACTCGTAGGCACACACATTTGGTCCTAGTTGAATTAGGCAGTATTAGTAAGTTTGTTTGATACCACTAGCATGTTTGAGTATTTGTAAAACAGTCTTCATCCATATCTTCTTCCATATCGTCCTCCATATCTTCTTCCATATTCATGTCATTCCATATGTCATCCATTCACAAGCCACCAAGTTCGGTGCCCCTGATTAAACAATTATGATAACAGTTGGCTAAATCTAACTATCTAAAAATATGAGTGCTTCTTAGTGCATATTTCATTTAATTAGTCTTGCATTAATCATCCATAGATTTACATATCATTTACTTAGTCTTGCATTAATAATCCATAGATTTGTATGTTATATACTTAGTCTCGCATTAATCATCTATAAGTTTGCATTCCATTCCATCACATATGCATCAAAAACATTAAAACATATCAAAACATGCATCACAAAAACATAGGCATTCACACAAAAGAGAGTAAAACACCAAATAAATAAAAGCCATGTATATATATATATATATGTATAAAGGACAAACTGTACGAGGAATGCCAAAAGGCTACAATAGACAATAGAGCACCAAGGCTCATAAAGAGTGCATCTAAGCACTAAGCTAACCATCAAAAGAGGAACCCTGAGACCTAGTAGGAGCACTAGACCTAGTGGTGTGTCTAGACTCACTACGCCTAGAGACAGAAGAGGATGGAGGATCAGGCAACACAATGTGATACCTAAAAAATGTGTCCTCCAGAGCCTCAATGTAACGAGTCCTCGACATAAACCTAGCTATGTCTATCCCGTGTCATCGCTCCCGCTCCGCTAGCTCTGCCTGGAGTCTTGTCACCCTGTCATCCTAGGGCACCCTGGTCACTCTATCCAAGTCCGCCTGCAACTGGGCCATCCTCTCCTCCTGAGCAGCTAATCGGGAATCCTGCTCCACCGCCTGCTACTCCATTTGAGCTATCCTTTCATCCCAGGTAGCTAACATAGCATCACGCTCTGCTATCTGCTGCTACAGCTGCGTCAGCTCATTCTCGTGCCCGCTAGGGGGTATCTCCCTAGCCTCTCCTACGACCTCTCCTAGGCCCTCTCTGCCATCCTCCCCGTCATCTTCGCTACCCGGAGCCTGCCGTGCCATCTTCCCATTTTGCCTTCGACTATCAGATCGAAGGCGGGGACCCTCCCTGTGCTTGGGAACCTCCACGATTCCCTTGCCCTCTCCAGCCCCAGCCTCGGGCTCTCCGGCTCCACCAGCCACCAATGGTGGCTCCCACCTCGGCTCTACGGCCATCCTTGCTGCATACTCAGCTGTCACCCTGATGTCGTCCACGTCAAGGATCTCCATGTCCTCATCATCCTCTACTGCCTCCCTCCATGGCTCGACACACAATAAATAACCCTCTGATCTGTGCCTCCGGTAGCGCACTGGCTCACCGTGGACATCCTGCCTCAATCTGACTTGGCGGAGTACTCGAGACATCTGTATGTACTCCGCATCGCTATGGCCCTGCCCCACTACCCATCTGGCCTGTCGCACCCGTCTCAGGTGCTCTCCATCCCCGATCCACCTCACCTCCCGCCAGGGCCTCCAAATGACTTGGGCATCTATCAATTCTGCCCATAATCTCCTATACCATTGCCCCGATCTCATGGGGCGGCTAGGCTATCTCTCCTCCGCCACTGGCCATCTCCTACCATAAGCCTGGCTCATTTCCCAGTGAGCCCATGGCAACCCCTCCGATCGAGCCACTCTGAAGTGCTCCCAGCCCCAGCACTAGAGAACCACACTGCAACCTAGGCCCTTTCGGCCTCGTCTTCGAACCTCATACAACTCCCGGTACACCTATGCCAATAAAGCGAGCGCCCAGGCATACACTACCCTATTAGTGAGCATCTCGCTCACTACACCCATCAGGTTCCATGGGAACCTACACCCGGTGCTGTTCGGGGCCACAATTTTGGCCAACACGAACATCATCAGAGCCTCCACCGCTACCAACTCCTTGGCCGTATACATGGCCAAGTATGGGATCCCCCCGCTCTTCGTTCGGATCTCCCTCCAGTCATCCCCAAACAACTTGGCCATCTCCGTGGCTCTATCTCGTCCAACCTCCACCCACGCCCCCTCCACGGGCACCTTGAGGATACAGTATACATCCTCAAGCGTCACCGTCATCTCTCCAGTCGGGAGCTGGAACGTCCCCCGATCTGGATCCCACCTCTCGGCCAAAGCTAAGAGGTACCCCTCATCCACCTGAACTACCTCCAATCGAGCTACCTCCGCTAGCCCCACTGCCTCCAATATCTCCCAGTCTACCTGGGACAACGACCTCCTCATCCCCAAAATGATAGGGGAGAACCGGTATCGTGCCTCTAACACCCTAAGCTGCAAAACAACAAAACAAAAATTTGTTACAAATTTTTCCCAAAAAAAAAAAAACACATAATAAGTACTTGCTTAAATGAATAAATACCTTATCTGGCTGCACTGGCGCATCCGCTCCTATCTCCGCCATAGCTCCCACACAAACCTTTCACTCCACTCCCTCAGACGCACTTCTCTCAAGCTCGAACACACAAATGAGCGAAATTCTCACTAAAACTGTTTAAATAGCTGGTTTTGGCACCCTGAAACGCAGTGCGGCATTTCATGGCGCATTTAGACACAGTCCTGCATTTGCAGAGTGCTTAAACACCGGCGGGCATCTCTGCCAACCACAAATGCAGATCGGCGTTTGGTGTCAATATTGAATAAAGGAACAAAACTTGCAAAATTGAAGCTTACCTCCTTCAAATTTCATAAAATTCAATTCATCCATTCTTCTTATCATAATAAAACATTTTGTGAAGGTTACAACAGTTTTGGACACAAATTTTGTCATTTCGCTCAAAAAGTGCATCATTCATCATTGTTTTACAAATTGGGTTAAAAATATTCAAAACCTTCACAAAATTAACCACATTCATCAATTTTTCTGATCTATCGTCAATTTCATTCATTCTTCTTTCATCATGCATATTTTTGCCAAATCAAATTAAAGTAAACCTCGTATCTAGTGGTATATTCTATCACCTTGGCGATTGCAGCACTTTGAATCCATGCAATTCAATAAGAGGATTAAACCACCATAAGGACACCTACCATTTATCATAATCAACTATTTCACTGTTTGAAAATTGGAAATTAATTTTGGATATTCTACTTTTCAAGTGACCTCATACAAAGATTAATTTGCTCAACAGTTGTCATTTATGGCCTAGTTCATGGGGCCTTAAACATGGACAATCTTTAATATCATCATTATTTTGAGTCTTGCTAGAGATTGAGGCTACCTAGGTTGATTGGTTCCGACCCGAGGAATTATCCATACAGTCACTAGGAGCATCTCTGAGTTCGGACTCTTTTCATGCATCTTTCATCTCTCCATATCAATGGCGCCAACAAGGCAATTTCATTAATAGTATGGACTCACACACAGGAGTTGGGGCATCCGTTATCAATTTCTAATTTTCCTATAGTGGAATTCATCTTACATGATCATGGAACTTACAATTTGGCAAAAATCCCTTTATAACCGTTGGGGCAGAAAACGGTCCATCTTTCACATCACTCATATCATCTTCAATCATATTCTTTTCTGGTTTGTACACCAACCCCTTTCCTATTGGGACATAAACAGATGGTTCATACACCAACCCCTTTTTTCACCGTTGGGGAAAAAACGGTTCATTTTCTTCCAAATTTCTTCCAATTGGCTTGTGAGAACCATTCTCGCTCGCCAATTGAGGGGGTAAGCTAATAAAATTTTAAATATTCTTTTATTCTTTGGTCTTCAAAGTTGTGCTTTTGTCTTGAGAGAGAGTTGCATCTGATCCAGCTTTTCAGGTGTCTTAAGTTTTTGTGCTGCATTGTGTCTTCACACAAAGCAGCTCAAAAAGGGGCATCTATAGACACCAAAATCTAGCCACTTGTAAGTCATCTATACCTTCCTGTTAGCTAGGTGTCAGTCATCCACCTTCCTACCATTATTTGGCCCAAATCCACACCTTCCCGCCATTATTTGGCCCAATTTCACCTTTTCCTGCCATTATTTGGCCCAATTTCACCTTTCCCGCCATTTTTCATTCCCAAATTTATTTAAATTAATATTTATATATATTTTTTAATATTTTAATATATTTTAATATATATATAAAGATACTTTAAGTGATTTAATCTGAGCCGTCCATCCTTCATTTAATATCATCCGTCCATCCATCTTAATCTGTTTCACAACCTAGATTTATTCTCTACCCTTGGATCCACTTTAATCTTAGCCACATGTTCAAAGTGTCGTTAAAACCCTAAAGTGTGCCCTAAGAGTAGATTATAAATTGAGTCACCTTGATGGCTCAAACCCTATCTCTTTTACTATCTCTCTTTTGTTATCTATCACTATCTATCTCTTCTTAAGCTAAACGTACCCATCCATCGTCGTCCCTTTTTGTCGCATCCATCGCCGCATCCGTCGCCAACTTCGCCGCCATCCCTTCTGCAACATTCTATAGAATCCCCCATTCTTGTTGCAAGTGTCCATGGGCATTTACCCATAGCCACAGACGTATATCGGCGTCTGCAACCCTGATCCAGAAGCACGCGGGAGTTCAACGATCGCACCAGGGCGCCTTTCATAGCCGATTTGATAGTTACATCACTTCCAGGTGCCGCCTGGTCTCGCCGCGTTAACAGAAAAAGAGGTATAGATTCTAAAGCAAGTAATATTTTTATGTATTAATCCGTCGTTAGATTCTGCATTCTATTTATTTCATTTCTAGGGTTTTAGACTATTTTTGAGGGCTCACACAGTGGAGCCCTCTTACTGGTTTTTAACATTTTTGTAGTTTTAATGTGTGCAGGATTTTAATGGCAGATTTGATTGGATGATAGCAGCTGCTTAAGCTGGAGTGGTCCGAGCCAAAGGATACAATGAAGCCCACTCATTATTTTGAGGTTAAGGATACATTCTTCGGAGACGCCACCATATTGTGCCAGCTAGGGTTTCGGAGAACCCTAGCACAAATTGTAATCTTGTATCATGGAAAGGGTTACAGGCCTTGTTGTACTCAAAAGGAGTTTCTAAACTCCATTGATTAATAAAAATCGTTTATTTTGTACAACTGTGTTCTGCATTACTTTTTATCGTGATTTCTTTATCTTTTGTTTGGCATTGTATCTTTAATCTACAAGGCCAAATGCTTTGAATGGGGTGTAATGCTCGTGATGGTACATGAGTCAAATTAGTGTGATGTTGATATTGTTTATATTTCTTGACGTATTGACAATAGTCACTTTCCATGGTGGGCCAATAATAACTCATGCATAAAATGCACTTTACAATTGCCATTCCACTAAAGTAGCCACTACAAGTACCATCATGGGCTTCAATTATGTCTCTTTGTGCATCTACGAGATCTATACATCGAAGTAGGACTCCATCATAGCCACATATATACAACACGTCCCCTAAGATTGTGTAATGAGCTACTTTGTATTTGAAATAAAAGATACTAAATAAGTCATTGCATCCACAAATATATTATTTGAATGAGGCAATTTATTAATCTCATACTAGTCAAATTTTACTAGAAATTTCATTGTTATTTCATGATATTGTTTGAAGACTACTTATTTACATTGGTAAGTTCCTTTTACTTGAAAAAAAACAAACTAAGAATCACCAAAGATGCTTATACATTTAATATCCATATCTAGTGTTCATTAAAGCCCCAAGATTAAGGCTTTGTACTATGCATTCTTATGTGTGCATGGAAAGTCAAGATTGAATGATAAATGAATTGGCATTCCTTCAGGTGTATAAAATACAACTCTAGCACCTTGTTATTTTTTGCACTCTGGTCCATTAAATAAGAAAGTGATGTCAACATCATCCTTAGTAGAGACTAGTTCTTCTTTTTTAGTGATGAAAAGTACTAAATCATCTGGAAGATCTATAATACATGGTTGATCATTTGGAAGTGGAGTTTCTACGAGTTGATCAACTATCACCTAACCCTTGAAGTATTTTTGGCTAATGAATTCAGGAGTGAATTCCATTAAGAGCATTATCTATTTTGTTATTTGAGTGTTGTTGTATGTGTGAGTCATCATGTAATGTAGATGATTTTATCTAGCTACGATGTAGGTAGTGTTACTTAGAATATAATATCTAAGTTTCTTAGTGGTGAAAACCAGTGCTAAGCACAACTTCTCAGTGTAAGCATATATTGTATCGTAACTCACCAATGTCTGACTAATGTAGTAAATTGCTTGCTCCTTTTGATTCTTAGTTTTCTATGCAAGCATTGTCCCTAGTGCAAAACTTGTTGCAGAGATATAAATGTGAAAATATACTCTTGAAAGATGTGGTTTTAAAACTGGTGGTGAAGGTAGATATTTCATTATGTCATCAAATTACTCCTGAAATTCTGTTGTTCAAGAAACATTCATCCCTTCTATAGTAATATATTGTAAGGCCTATTTTTATCTATGATTTGTGCAATGAATCATCAAATGAATAATGGCCTTGACCTTATCAGGGTCCACTTCAATTCCTCTCTTGGAGATAATGAATTCTATAAGTTTTCCTAATGTGACTCAAAAAATGCACTTCTTAGGATTTAATATTACTTTATGTTCAAGAAATCGATAAAAAACTTTCTCTAGAACTTCAATATGCTCAAGAAAAATTTTAGATTTTTCAAATATATCATCACATAATCTTCAATGATTTTTTGCATATAGTCATGGAATATGTACGTCATGACACATTGATATGTAGCTCTTGTATTCTTAAGACCAAAATACATCACCTTGTAAAAAAATTCCCCCAAGGTATGGTAAATATATTTTTGTGTTAATCCTCAAGATTAATTCGAATCTGATTGTATCTTGAGAAATAATCCATTAATAAAAGCTTTTCATGACATGTGTGTAGGAGTCTACAAGTTGATCAATGTTTAGTAGTGGAAAATCATCCTTGGGGTATGCTTTGTTTAAATCTTGAAATTTCATGCATACACGAACCCCCCATTCAACTTGTGAATGGGTACTATGTTGAAGAGCCACTCTGGATAGTCAATGGGTACTAGGAAACCCATATTTAGTAATTTTTTAAGCTCTTCCTTTACAATGAATGCAATAGTAGGATGAAGTTTCCTTAGTATCTTCTTGAATAGCTTAGATTCAAGAGCTAAGGTAATATTGTGGACCACAAAATTTGGATAAATGCTAGGCATGTCCTTTTAGGACCATGCGAATATCTCTTTCTTCCTTATTAAGACATCGATCATATGTTATTTCTCTTAAGCTAAAAAATATTTTGTAATATTTATGGACTATTTGTGTCTTGGCTAAGGTTCACATTGATGGATTCTTTGATAAGAATATGAGAAAATTATTCCAAATGATGTGGAGTTTGTATGATATGGATATTATCCTCCACAAGATCAAATATCTTGGGTGACTCTTCCTTCACTTTGGTTTGAAAAACTAAAGTAGAAAAAGGTGATGGTATTGTGGGATGTAAGAATTTGAAGCTTGTAGAAACTCTTTGAAGGATAAATTTAGTGATGGATGGTGGGGATGAAATATTTTCCATGGAGATAAGTCTAGTGTCGATCTATATTGGATTTGCTAAATTGTACGGGTTACAGAGTGGGGCAAGCAAGTCAATAGAAATTATGTTAACTAGGTGGAAATGATGTGGCTCCAATTTGAGGAGTGATTGTTCACTCCCTTTAGGTTGCAAGTAACCTAAGATGGGTGAATAACATATATGAGTGCAAACAAGGTGGTTGTGGTGGATTTGGCTCAAGGCACCCGTGATCTTTGTTGCAAAAGATGTTGTGATGTATGGAAAAAAAATTGGTGTAACACTCAACTCTCTCGATGGGTTCTATAGAGGTTGCATCCTCTTGAGGACTATCAAAAATGTGAATGATACAGTCTATATTTGCTTGCATCTACTGGAATTCCTCAAAATTCTCATCAAAAATATAATCATCAGAAATATCTTTGACCATGGCCATTTTCAATGTAATCCCTAGAAAAGTCTCATTTAGATAAGGTGTAAAGTCAGGGTCTAGATATTCATCATCGCTATCATCACAATCATCACTCTCCTCATCCTCTTCTTCACTCTCAAGAGTGAGTCATTAGAATGTATGCTCAAAAAAAGAGTTTGAAGTAGATGGCTTATATTCTAAGCTAGAGAAATCATGGACTTATTGATATTCAAGTTCAATAATATGATGTGGGCCCTATTCATGTTGTTCAAGATCAAATCCCTACTAGTTAACCCTGCAAATATATCACAAAGAGAAATCTAGGTTGGATAGATATTCTAGATTGGCACAAAACTCTTGTATGGGTTCCTCATTAGGAGGAGGTGGATTAGACAAGGAATCCACTATCCCATATACAAAGTTGATCTGATTTGGCTGGGAAAACATTGTGTACACTACACCTATAACTAAAGGTGGTTCATGCAGGTACCATAATCTCTGATTGACTAGATAAGTGGTGTAACTGTGACACTCTCAATAATGTACTCATCAATACCTAGATTGGTGATATAAACTAAAAATTGGGATAGTTGGGATGTGTATGGTTCAAGTAATGAGGTGGATGCTTTGATGGTGACTTGTGGCTCATATGGAGGTGATGGATACTCTTGTATAGGTGACCCTATTTGTGATACAATGGATGGTGAGGTTTAAGATCAACTAGTCTTTATGGAATTGTTAGTGGTTGGCATATTTGGTTGGGCTACAAAAGTAAAATGTATTAGTGAAGTGGGAGGTGCGGATAATGAAGTGTATGATTGAATAGTATGATGATCAAGCATGGTTGAAAATTAAATGAGGTGGATGAGGGTTCATTTGTCTTGGTAATTTTGGATGCAAAAGCAAGATCCACTATCACCAAGGTTGATCAGCTGTCGTTAAGCACATCATTAATTCTCAATGAATTTGTCAATCCAAGGTGGTGTCTAAGGCTATTTACGAGAGAAATTTCAAGTAGGGTTGTAGTTCAGTTCATTTGGAAGTAGCAGGTCTTATTGGTGGAATTGATTGTGTGGGGGTTTTGTGTCACTTCTACCCCTAAATTGCATAAATTGAACTTTAATCTATTTGCAAGAATGAAAACTAATTGCTAATTGCAAAAATGAAACCCTAGTTACAGTTGCAATAATTAAATCTAATTAAATTGTAGAACTGAAAGTCTATTTAATCTTGCAATAATTGAAATGAAGCATAAAAACTAGATCCTATCAATACTCTGTAATAGAATGTCATCAATCTTCTGTCTAGGGTTTTGACAGCAAAAACAAGAATGCAGGGAAATTACAAAAAACTTGTAAATTGCTGGAAATGAAAATTTGCAGTGAATTGGAAAGTTGCTGTGAATGAAAATAATAACCAGATCTACCATTAATAATATCACAAAAACATTATGAACAACAGTTAAACATCTAGGAATGTTAGCTATGCAAAAGAATGAAAATGACAAGTTCACAACTTATTCTGCTATAGCAAAATCAGAATAAAACCTGTCTATCAGTCCTCCTCCTAGGTTTGGAAGTGGCCAAACTCATTTATCAGAAGAAGGTTTGAATTCTTCTTTAAGTCTTACTCACACTCAGACATAACAAAATAAATGGAATGAAACTACACTTTTATTGCTTCAGAAACATAATTACAATTCTGTTGAAATCTGTTACAGGTCTGAAATCACTATTCTATTATCTCCCTATTTATTTTCTATCTCCTCTATCTAATCTAATAGCTCAACCTAGATGGGAGCTATATTTTATAGATGCCTAAAATCTAATTACAAATAGAAAATATGTTGTTCCTAATATCCTGCAGAATTTCCTGGGTTTATCCTAGAAGATGATCAATTTGATCTTTTCCATAAATGGTGGCTTTGGACGACAAGGACGGTAAAGTTATATGGGAGATATTTTCCCTTAACTTTCTCAACCTTATTATCCCCTTTTCCACTACCAAAATTCATTCAACAAGTCAAAAAGTGCTTTCTTTTCTCATTTCGAAGAAACTATGTTCATTTCGAAGACATTGTGTTCATTCCGGAGACATTGTGTTCATTCCGAAGACACTGTGTTCATTCCGAAGATATTTAAAATGACCAATTGTGTTGACTCAAAATGGTTTTGGCTGCATTTCTCAGGTGGATTAGCCCTCAAGATTATATTTCAATAGTCTTCATTCTTACTTGGATGTGAATTTCATGCCTTGCCATTCATTGGCAGCTCGCTGGAATTTATATGGAAAAACCAGTTTTTTGCTGCATAGTAATAAGTCTTTGTACTATTTGCTGAATTTAGAGAAACTAATGCTTAATGATCATCAAAAAAATACTACTGAAGTGTTGCTGTCAACCTAAGCATGACAAGATAACATAAAACTATACAAGAACTGTTAAAAATCATAATATAATATCTTTAACACTTCAATCATGCAAACAGTTAATACACAACATATTAAATCAACTTAACTAGCATATAACATAATTCACAACAGTTTTAGGAAGTTTTAACTATTTAAAACATGCTATAAGTGAGGCTTATCCAGGAATAATCATTCCACCCCAACTTATATTAATGCATGCCCTCATGTATTGCAGTGGACTATGGATTCACAAATGTCCATACTCATATTCCATGTTTCATAGAACAATTTAGTTCCTGTGTAATTTCTCATGAAGGTTTCTAAGTCATTCTTCAAACTGATCATCTAGTTGGAAATCCTCTTCAAAATAGGAGGGATCCAGAGTAATGATGGTTGGAGGCCTGAATCTGAGACCTACCCAATGATGTTACATAAAGGTATTTCTCTGGATTGAGAAGGCAATGCCTCAGAATGGAAGGGCACTGCTTCAAAGTGGAGGGGCACTACTTCAAAATGAGCACCTGTGTCTTCATATTACCTAGATAATCCAAGTAGTAACTGAACCAAATCCTCCTCTTTATCTAATGTAGTTGATTGTTCGTCAATTTGTGATAGCCTGCTTTTTAGTTTATCCACTTTCTGCTATAATTCTCTATGTTTTTCAATAACATATTTTCTTTCCTCAATCAATCTTATTTGTATTTTTATAACACTCTTGGATGCTCTCAGTTGTTTTGTGATATCCACCTCCTCTTCTTCGTTCGACTCAGAACCTAATACTGACAAATCAACTACAGTTTACTGCTCAACAACGATCTCATCCTCTGCTTCAAACCCCTACTCTTGTACAGGAGGTTCCATGATATTATGATTAAATCCAAATTCTCAGTGGCTTGTTGCACTTCTATGACATCAAGGCTATCCTTTCTGGTCTTCTCTTCAATCATTTATTTTTTTATCTCTTTTTTTTGGAGTCTTGCAGACCTCCTAGTCCTTAATGTATATTTTCTCTTCTTGCCATGTTTTCTTGTGGTAACAGGGGTTGTAGGGATAGCTTCAGGCTCTTCACTAGGAACTTCACTCTCCTATTCTGATAGATAAATAACATCTTTAGAAAAATGAACCCTCTTCTATTTTATTTTTTTGCTATCAGTTTCATCCCTTCTCGTCTTAGTCTGTGAGGTTGATGGTTCTAGAGAAAAATGCTTTGTTGCTTTTGCTTGGTGTGTTACCTTCTCTGCAATAACATTTTTTTTTTTAGCCTTTTCTTCTTCCTCAGTAGCATATTTTTTATAGCAACATCTGTATCCTCTTCTCCTTCATCTTCTTCTTCAAAAACTACATTAGTCAGGGTAGAATAAAACCTATTAAAGCTTCTAGGGTTTCCCCTAAAATTATGTTGGCACACCAGTTTAATAAGACCATGATGATGAGGGCTCCTTTTTTTTCCTCTTGATAATGTTTTGCCATGCTCTGTAGTTCTCGGTGTAGGTATGCTGGAAAATTCACTCTAAATTTAGGTTGTTGCCTACCATGCCTGAGGTGGTTTAAATTTTTGAAATGATGCCCTGACAAAATTACATACTACCCTTCATAGGTTGAAAAATATAGTAACCCATGTGGTTACTTTATTCTAGGTTTCTTGTAGGCTGTCCCTTTTTCATTTTTCACTTCATTTCTCTATTATGTTGCTTAGAATACTGTTCTCTTCTACTACTACAGTCATCCACTAGGTCACTGATTTCTGGTTTCTACAGAATTATAGGGTTTGCTCTTGTTCTTCTTCAAAAAGAACTTTTAATTTTTTTTTTTTACTTTTCCTTGTAATCATTAGCAAATATGTCTTTGGAAAGGAAATATGGCACACTTCCTTATTCTATGCTCTGAACACCTGGACATCAATCATTGGACATCCTTGCCATCAAATTTTCTTTACTATTTTTAGCTCGTCCATTCTGCATGTAAATTTCCCCACATGAGTGGTTATTAGCAATGAATGGTGGTGGCATGTTTGTTGGTTATTTTCCCTATGATTCTTGTACTTCCTAGATGGGTGCAAAATATGAAATGAATCTAACCGTAAGCCAGCTGACATGTGTCAATGATCACATGGAGTAAAAAAAATTCTACTGACTATGTCTTTTTCTCCCTCCTTGGATGCCACATGGAAACAGACTGTCAAATCTTCATTCTAAAGATTATGTTTCATTCTGAAGACTAAGCTAGGAATTTAATCTGAAGATAACCTCATTCCAAAGATAAACCTTCATTTCGAAGACACACCTTCATTCCAAATACAAACCTTCATTCCGAAGACAAACCTTCATTTCGAAGACACACCTTCATTTCGAAGACAAACCTTCATTTCGAAGACAAAGGCTTCATTCCGAAGACAAACCTTCATTTCGAAGACAAGGCTTCATTTCGAAGATACCACGATTATTGAAGATACAACAATCATTCTGAAGACATAGCAAAAACCAACATTTTTCTCTTTCTCCAAGCATGTTTTGTTTATGCCAACTCTTATGAACACTTTTATACTAATGGTTAATTGTCATATACTATATATCAAATATTTACAATGAGAAAAGTGCAAGAAACATATATACCTGGTTAAAACAAGTTAATGCAAGCTTTGAAAGATGACTACTTTTTTTGATATTCTACTGAGGCTTCCTGCAACACTTCAAAAACAAGTACAATTGGTGAATTTGTACAATGGTGACTCAGAAATTTCAAGGTTATGCATGCCAGAAAACTGGTTTTCATGCATACCAACTCAGTAGTGCCTTAGAAAAGGTTTTCACTACTGAGCTATTCATTTTTTTTTTCTCTTTTTTTTTTTCTTTTTGTCTTTTTGATTTTGATTGTGCTCGTGAAGGAATTCATGACTTCCCTGAAATCATGCCCACGAAGGAATTCATAGCCAGAATTTATTCATCTTTTTGTTTTCTATTTTTTCTAATTTTTTTTTCTTTTTATTTTTCTTTTAAGATTCAAATATATGATCATTTGGAATCTTCATCAGAAGAAGAAGCCTCTTTTGTCAAATGTAACTATGTGAAATACCAAGCAAATTCTACCTTTGTTAGTGGTTTATGGTACAACTGTAAAATATGTCCATTCACCACTAATATCCTCCTTAAATCATCAACTAAAGAAAGTTGAACAACTTCATTCTCAAACTCCCCTGGTTCATCCTTGCTACTCTTATTGTGATCATCATGCCACATTTTCCATTTTTGTTGAGTGAACTCTATTTGGTGAAGTGCTTCCAACCAAAGTTCATAAAATGCATTCAACTGCAAAATTTGTTTTTTTCTATACCTGCAACAACTCAATGCCAACTGCTAAAGATGCATAAAATGTTAGTAAAGCATTAGGATGTTGCACCAATATATCAAACAAATTTGCTCTCTGGTTTTTAGTCAAACCAATTATTGTTGTTCAAAGGTTATTTTGGCTGTATTTTAGTTTGTTTTGTACTAGGATGATTTGAATTTGTTCTTGGAGAATGATGCATTAATAAATTAAGAGAGTAATGATATGGTGGAAAAGAATGAAAAATCTGTATATGTTTACCAAAAAAAATTCTTGAAAGAATTAACTTTGATAAATGATAATGAAAAGATGAGAAACAATAATGACATCCATGTGGTAAATAAAGAAAATGGTTTTGTACTGGAATGGGTGATAAATTTTTAGAATTATGTTTTTCATCAATCTGTAGTAATTGTTGAACAATAATTAGTTCATATTTAAAATATGAGTTTTGAACATTTTCAGCAAACTTTGTGGAGGAATCCAACTCTTCTACATTTTTATTTACAACAATGGATGCCAAAACTAAAGTATTATTTTCATTTTCCTTGTGTTCTAAGAAATTGTGGGCTTTCTGTACAATCATACTTAGATGTAATAAGTTTACCTAAAAGCAAGTTAACTAATTTTTCACCTTTTTGTATGGCTTTAGGATATACTTTCTTTTTTTTTCTTGGTTTGCTAAAACACATTTCTTGAACAATCCTATTAATGATTGGTACAACTTGAGGTAAAGGGATTGTAACAGTTAAATGATCTAATTCCTTTATCAAATATGATTGTGAAGATGTTATTTTTGATATCTTAGACTGTTCAAAATATGATACTTTATTTGATGAGGTATCTTGTTCTTCTTGATGTTGTTTTCGTGTGGATTTGTTTTCATTTTCATTATTTTAACTTCACTTTCTACACTGATAAGTGGAATAGGTTCAAGCAGTGGTTCACCTGAACACAACTGAGTTTTAACACAGTCACTAACATTTATTAGGGCTATATTTTTTGATTCAACCACAGATACAGGGGTTACCTGTTTAACATGATTTGGACTAACCATAGGTTGAGTTGAAAATAGAGGTTGTTTTAATTTTTGTTGTTGTTGTCCATGATAGAAATTATGGATATAATTAGGCAACAAATTTGATTTATATTTTAGACAATGTTGTTGCCCTTTGTACAAATTTTGATGTTGTACCCATTGATATCCCTGTAATTTTAGCTGCAACCATGGTGGATGTTGTTGATTCCATTGTTGTTGCATCCATCCATGTTGAGACCATGCTTGGGAGTATGCCCATGGTGGTTGACTCCAACATTTTTGAAGTGGACCTGAAGTAGACCATGGCATATACCAAGGATTATTTCCCCAATATGCAAGAAATTGAGAAGCATTCTGATATGGAAATTTATGAAAATTATTCCCTTGTCCTTGTCCTACAAAATTGATTTTTTTCATAGGTTGAGACTATTTTTCAAAGACACTTATAAGTTCTGGAAATAAATTGCACTGATCTGTGGGGTGTCCTAATTGAAAAATGCTACATGTAGAAGGTATAAATATTTTGTTCAAAGGACAATCATGAAGATAGTGTTGCTTTTTACATTCTGAACAATAGATGGCTGAAGATTTAGTAGATTTATTTTTTTCATCTAATGTTCTATCATGTACTAAAATATTAGCCTCTTTCATGCATTCTTTCAAATCATGTTTTTCATTACCAATTCTGTGTTTTCTATGCCTTGAATGAGAGTAGTTTTTACAGAGTTTAATTATTTCCTAAAATTTAAGTGCATTTGTATCTCCTCTTCCCAAGATATCCAATGCATCCCTAGATTCATCTTGCAGTCCCCTTAAGAATATGACTTTGCAAATTTCAGGTTCAACACTTCCACATCTCTTATGAACAAAAGAAAATATGTCTATATAATCTTCTAAGATTTCATTTTCCTCTTGTTTCATTATAAGAATTTCATCATTTTGATTCTTGACTTGACAATATTCTTGGTATCTCTACAAGGCACAGCGCTAAGAAAAAATAGATAACCAAAGCACTAATGATTAGGGTTTCTCAGTAACCTAACCAACTTTTGATGCCCCAAGTATGGAAATGGCACGCATTCTTAAATATTTTCTTTTGACGAGCTAAGGAGCTTAATTCAAGTGTTAACCTTTTTCAGTGAGGTGTTACTTGATATTTGGACATTGTTCAGTCATGAATAGGCAAAGGGCGCAACCTTTTGTCTGTGGGAACCTTGAGTTCATGATTCATGAATACCAAGTGTTTGATCAGCTTGTGATTATTGCATGTTTGTTGCCCCAAGCAGGAGCATGATTGTCTTTGTAAATGATCTTTTGAATGCGTTTCATTTCCTTGATTGGGTGTGTTTTTGTTGATTGGTGACTAAGTGTGACTACCCCCTCAAGCGATGAATCGATGAGGGAATGCCCGACATGAGAAAAGTGACAAGTCACTTGACCCAAGATGACTTATGTAAGGGTGCCTTCAATTGTTTTCTGGTGAATGCTTATGTAGTTTCCGAACATTATGACCTATTTTTGGTGGGTTTGAACCCTTTTTATGACGCATTTTGGAGCTAAAATTGTCAAAAATTCATCTGCCCGTGGAGTGGTCCAGCTATGGTAGCCTTCTTAGGGAGTAGGATAGTGACAATTTGTGACCCCAACATCTGTTGTGGATGCCACGAATGTCAAGCACAAAGGCGCCTTCATTCGGCAATGTTATTGCTATTTTTGGTTGGATTTTAACCCTTTTGGGGATGCCATTTGGGGATGAAATTCTCGACAATCCGTCCTCCCGTGGATCGGTCCAGAGATGGTAGCCTTATTAGGGAAGATTATAGTGAGGATTTGTGACCCCGACGTCTATTTTGCATGTCCATAATGTCAAGTGCAAAAGCACTCTCATTGGACAGTTTTATTGCTTTGTTTTTGGTGCATTTTTGATGATATATACAGATGACTTTCTTTGTGTTTAGACACTTGTCGTGGTTTGTTTTTCTATTTATGCACAGTTATTTAGGATGATGTATGCATGTGGTATTATGAATGCAATGTGTCTAATTATATGATGTATGCATATGGAATGAATGAAATGAGTTGATAACTTGTCGATGGCACCATAGACTGTACAAGATTTACTGGTTTTCTTTTAGGTGATGGCTTTGTGGAATGACTTTGCATGTGAGAAATTTGTTTTTATATTTTTCATATTATTTGATGGTGATGTACGTAATGAAATGTACCAGTTGTTTTAAAATGTAGTTAAGCTTTTCTGAGATTCATATATTTTAACGAACTAGCCAAGATTGTACATTTATCTCACAAGACTTTTGAACAAGGTATAAATCAGACTTGAGTTTGACCAAGTTATTTCACATCCCTGTGTGTGCAATCAAGTTTTTTTATGAGGTATTTGTCAGGATACCTCCAGTTACAGATAGGCTATCAACCAAACCTGTACTGAGGATCACCTAATTATCTCCACTAACTTTGTTGTTGTATTTAGTAAGATTAATCCACGAGACAATCTAAGGTACCATAGGCTAGATCATCCACATGCAAAAATTGGTCTGCTCACATGCAAAGCTAATGTGATAGACATATCGTCATGCATTTAGGATACTGCCATTGCCAGGTAGGCTATCCACCAAACTTGTAATGAGGATTACCTAGATGGTTGTTCGAATGCTGAGATTCCAGGGATTCAAGTTCAGGATTTTTATTTGCTCAACGGTTTAGGATACTTGCTCGTATACATAGTGATAAAAATCACTATTTATTTTTCTTTTTGTGTTTTTTTTTTTTGAGCAAGGATTTTGAATAGTGGTGATAACCACTATTAGTTGATTGTGCATTTTGAGCTTTGTAAGGTTGAGCTTGTAGGTTTGTGGCTTGTGAATGGCATTGATCCTTTTAGACCTTGGGGATGACTACCCATCCTGTTCAGGGACATGTAGTACGAATCCTTATGACTTTGGGAACCAAAGGGGATGATGGAGATGGTCATGATGATGGCTTGTGGGGATTTTGTTTTTGGATGCTCATTGATCCTTTTAGGCCTTGGGGATGACTACCCATCCTTGGTAGGGATGTGTAGTACGAATCCTTACAACCTTAGGGACCAATGGTGATTGGGATTTATGCTAGTGGTTTTTATTAGGGGGAATTTATGGGGAAGAGCTTGTCCTTTTGTCAATTCTTAGCACACTTGAACCATTCACACAGGGGGATGAACAGGCTAATATTTCACCTATGGTATCCTAGACTGCTTTGTAGTTTTCATCTTATGTTCACACAACTTGGGAATTATTTTATGTGTTTTAACTTGTGTAGGGATGTTACATAACGAGGCATGACCCAAGTAAAACTTTCCCTTCCAAAATCCATTTAAGCTTGTACAGTTTTTGGCTAGAAATTTAAAGACAACTGAATGACGAAAACCCTATATACATTAGGAGATAACTGACTATGCTAAAAATGGGGATGGTGTTATTCTGTATGTATGCATTTATAAAATGGATTTGATGTGGAAAATGATGGAATTGCCAAGAAATTATAGTCTATGTTGCTTTTGACTTGTATGATCTAGAAAATATGCAATGTATGGATGCGATGTCTAATGCAACCTATATTTTTGTATTTTGATTTTTACGAGTTTGCACGGAATGGAGATGTAATTTTTTTGTTATTTTTTATTATTTTATTGTTTTTGTTTGTTTTTGAATATTTATTTTGACCAAGCGGTTATGGGTACCCTTGGAGATTTTGGCTTGACCAAAGGGTTTATGGATACCTTTGGGGCATTTTTGGGGTTGACCAAGCGATTGTGGAAATCCTTGGAGCTTTTGGTTTGACCAAAGGGTTTATGGAAACCTTTGGGGCATTTTGGGTTTGACCAAGAGATTATGGGAATCCTTGGAGCTTTTGGTTTGACCAAAGGGTTTATGAACACCTTTGGGGCATTTTGGGTTTGACCAAGAGATTGTGGGAATCCTTGGAGCTTTTGGTTTGACCAAAGGGTTTATGGACACCTTTGGGGCATTTTGGGCTGACCAAAGGGTTTATGGACACCTTTGGGGCATTTTGGGATTGACCAAGAGATTGTGAGAATCCTTGGAGCTTTTGGTTTGGGCGATTGTGTCACTTGGACATCCTAGATGATTTTTTTTTTCTCCGGATCTGGATCTAGAGGTATTGGCACAAATGGATTGGCCCTATGTGCGGATAAGAGGACAGGGTCTGCCCTAGGCACTGATGGCTCTATAGGGTCACCAGGTGGAAGATGCTCTCGGAATACTTGGAGTGGCGAGTGCAGTAGTTGGTCCAACTGCACCTGGTTTAGGTGCCACCTATGTCTTGGACCTATATATAACTATTCAAACATGTCGTCTATGTCCAAGGGATATTGATGTTATCGCATATGATTAAGATAGGCCATCTCAGTTTCATCTTCATAATCACTGTCGGAGATCCAAAGGCCTTCATTGGTTTTGACAATTGTTTACGACATATGAGTCTCATCTTGCTCGAGCAAGTTAACGTGGTCCCATCGAGGTTGTTCCGCTCTCTACAGGGGGACCTGATTCTCTTGAGGTGTCATGTGCTCAATTGGAGCATCCAAAGGGAACATTGTCAAGAAGCTCTCCTGATAATCATCTATTGGGGTCACTTGTGAATGATTGCTATCAGATTTGAAAGGATCCCAAGGTGCTACCTCATACTCTGACTCGTCTTCTGAAGACCCTTCTTGGTCTTGTCTATATCTCTCTTGTAGGTGAGTCCTCGAACTTTCTCCCTTTTCGACCGAAGGGAAAGGGTTGTTAAGGTCAACAAGGTTGGTTGTTAGCAATGGGAGATAATACCCCAATGTATAAGTTGTGTTAGGATTGGCATATGGATCTAATGCCAACCCATCCTTGTTGCCTATCCCTAGGCCTTGCATGTTATCTACCAAGATGTCTAGGGCCAAGGGGTGGTTGAACCCTACTCCTGACTTGTCATACGACATTTGATATCTTGGTTGGCAAAGAACACGCACTCCTTTCTCATACCTACCCAACCCATATCCATGCCAATTGCATTGGCCAAGATATCTTAATGTGAATTTTGGATTGGACAAATAGTTGACATCCTCAGCAAAGGGTTCTTCATCTTCGTCCTCTTGCATGTAAAGGTTCAATGCCATTATCTAGGCCCCCATAAACAAAGTTTTTTTGATTGGGTGGGTATCCTAGAGGAACCACAAAGCCGATGGGGAGTTGAGGTCTCCCCATGTCCTGCATGGACTCAAGTGTGGGTGTTGCTACAATGTTTCTCACTATATACTCCCCCAAGCCCATTTTGGCCATATCAATGATGATCATTGACAGTTGAGGGGGAGCGAATGGGAGTTCTTCCTGAGTCCACTCCATGTAGGGTGAACTAAGCGTTTCGACTTCTATTCTGCTAGGCATCTCATCGGTAGAGATGGTTGAGACTAGGGGTGGTTCCTCTTCCAGGGGTTTCTTTCCCTTCTCCTTTGGTGTGGCCATCATAGGTGGCATCGTTGTTGAGGGACCAAATGAGGAAGATGGACCCGACTGGGGATTTGATGGACTTGTCAATGGGGATGCTTGCAAAATCAGATCTTGGTTAGATGGATTCAACTAAAAATCCAAATGTGTTGATGGAAGGGTCGATTGTGGCATTAGCTACACCGTATTGCAATACTTGAAGGGCTCCAAGTCTGCCGGGACTACATGCACCTATCCTTCAAATGTGTATTTTAGGCACTAATGAGCTATCGAAGGGACACACTTCATGTCCCTAATCCAAGGTCGGCCCAGTAAGATATTATAGGCCATCTCACCTTCCAATATGTGGCACAATATATGAATAGTCTTTTGTCCCACTTGGATGGGTAGGACAATTGTGCCAATTGTCGAGCATATCACATCATTGAATGCTCGAAGAGTATAGGTGGAGGCCACAATGTGAGATGCCGACAACTTCAAATGTTTCAATGTTGTTGTTGTAATGATATTACTAGATGATCCAGTGTCCACCAACACCCTCTTATACAGAATCTCGTTGACCTGTGCAATGACGTGCAGGGGTGGATCCGCCACATCACCAGTCACTGATTTCAATTCGTCTTTTCTAAATGTGATGACTGGTTCTGTACATTGTTTTACATGTCCCACAAATTTTTTGAAAGATTTTCCTTCGTGGGGCTATAGCTTGATGGCTTTTAATATCTCCATTAGAACCTCCTGATGGGGCATTGATTGTTGAATGAGATCGTATATGGAGAGCCTAGCCAACGTGGTCCTTAGACTTTGGGTAAGTCTAGTCCGAATCGTGGCCACTGGTCTAGGCGGGGGAGGTTGCATAGGGAGCTGTTGAGGTTGTGATGCTGATGGAACCTCTCCTATGGCCGTCGTAGGGGCAGCTCCTGGATACCTCTTGTTCCTAGTCACTATGCTTATCATCCCTACATACCCCTGCATGGGGCAATTATGTGTTACTTCATTGAATTGAAGGGGTTTTGCCTATGCATCATGGGCAGGCAGGGGGTCTTTAAAGACTCTCATTTTTTGGTTGTTTGGCACTACGGGGTTGTCTACTGCCAACGTCTTATTGTCAATTAGGTCTTGCACCAAGCCTTTAAACTTCCAACATGCATTAAGGTCATGTCCTTTCTATCTGTGGAACCTACAGTACAAGTCCTCCTTATACCCCTTAGGCTTTGGCACATTGGGGTCTATGGTTTGAATCTCAGGCAGGTTGATCAAGTTTGCCACTGACAAGCGGTCAAACAGGGAGTCTCTGGATTTTATGTAAGGTGTGAACTGTCGCCTAGGGTGATGCTGTTGATTTTGTTCTTACCTTTAATTTTCTTTGTCATAATTGTTAAGAGGCACCACCTGATAGTTAGCCTTTTGGGACTGTGTTGCTTGTTCAGGCTTAGGGATGTTTATAGCAACCTGATTGACCACAGCGAGTTTCTGTTGCGTGGCCCCCATTTTGGTGTTTTTAGACCATTCTTTCTTCTTTGGCTTGGCAATCTCGCCATCTTGTATCTTGATCTCCTCGATGATTCTGGCCTATGCCAAAGATTCCTCTAAAGTGGCATATTTTTGTAGCTACAATAGCATGGAGATCGATCTCAAATAGATCTTTGAGAACATTTGGGTCAGGTCGAACATGGGAGGGAGGTAGTGTTGGTCCGGCTTTCATGCACACCCCGGGAAAAAGGATGAAGGCAAGGAAAGCTCCGGAGACACCCACGGGACGGATCCCACTCATCTTTAGGATCTAGCTGGTTATCCAAGGTGCGAGTTACAGAGTTGGGTCGAATGGCAATTCACTCTTTTCCACTTTGGAATAGATTTCAATATGGACTGCTCTGTTACCTTACAGGGGGTTCCTGAACTTGTTCAGTAGTTGCAAAAGTTGTTGACAATCAGATTTAACTTGAATTCTTGATCTAGCTCTCATGGGTCAGCAGATTTAAATAAAAGGCAAATAAAGAAAATAAAAATGGATCATTAACGGTAAGCAAAGAGAGGGTAGGGTAAGGCAGAAAAGAGAAGCTTATCAAACATTAAACTGTAAAACTTAAAACTACCAATCTTATCTATGCTATCAGCTTCACAACAGAACAAATCAAAGAAGAAAGTGTCCAGTCAGTCTAAGATCACTTTCAACTAAGAGCACAAGGCAGAGTGAAACAGATCTAGCAAAAAATTATAAATCCAAGGGCAGCTGGTTAAAATTGGTATCTTTCACCGCAGCCTAGCTCGCACAGTGAAGACAGAGCAATTAGAACAAACTTAACCTCAAATCTGTAATTTCCCCTAGTAGACAATAGAACAACTGAAGCCTAACAGCATATTTAATCTTGACAATGGCATATTTACAGCATATATCTAACAAACTTTAAATGGAACGGATAACAAAAGAAAATACACTTATCACACTCTGCAAAAGATTAGGCTCCTGGCCATGCTATCACAGAAAAGCTAAAGCACATCAACTCCAAGTCCAAAAACAAAGGATTTCACAAAATTTGCAAGAAATTGCTTATAAGCCTTTTATTTCTAAGTCTCCGCCTCTCGCGATTACATTTAGAATTTGTATTTATAGACTCGGACAGACCCTGATCTTTTCCAAAATATCTTGCTCAAATCCTAAATCTTATCGCACTTAAACCCTAGGACCCGGGTTTTACAATAAAAATCCATTTAAAAATCAAAGTCCGGATAGAACTTAACCCTTCGGCAAAACTGTGCAGTTAGCTGCCATAAATGGAGAAGATAAAATCAAATGCAATTTTCATTCATCCGCAGCTGCAAATAAATGCCTCCGTTAATTCTGCTGGTGAGCCGGATGAGTCACCACTTCTCCATCAATTTGATCTCCGTAAATCCATCTCTGAGTTGAAATGGTCTCCATGCTATCAATTCTGCAATAAATCTCCATTAAATGCATTTATCGGCTTCTTTTCCTCTAGCATGGCGGTCCTTGACTAAATCCGCACTTTATCTTTGCCTTTATGGTCTTTCCCGGTTGTCCCGTAAGTGCCAGGTGGAATCCTGCATGAAAGACAAAAAGATGCATTAGATTAGCATTTTAATTAAATCATAAGCTTAAAACATTTAAAACAGATTAAAAACCACAAAATAAGCTTGCATGTCGGCTTCTGTTTGTCCCATTCACGCTTTGACACGTGTCGCTACCCTAGGAAGCCTTCTGTTTCCCGCCGGAATGCACTTTCAGGTCAACTATGACTTTCTCTCTCCTACCGCGATTCTCGCGACATGTCGCGATTTCGCGACATGTCGCGAAATCGCGACCTTGCCAGCGCATCGGCAACTTCCTCCCTCGTCGGCCGCAAAAACGCGACATGTCACGATTTCGCGACATGTCGCGAAATCGCGACCCTCCTGGCCTCCGTACAGCCATCCCGATTTTCAGCCGCGATTCTAGAACACGTCGCGATATCGCGACAGTTCCCTTACCTGCATGCGTTGACCGCGTTGACCACGATTTTGGAACATGTTTGCGACTTAGCCGATTTTTCATCCTGCAGCCCACTTTCTCTCTCCTACCGCGAAAATACGACATGTCGCGATTTCGCGACATGTCGCAAAATCGCGCCCTCCGTACAGCTTGCTTCTCTCTCCAAAAACCTGTCGCGATTTCGCGACATGTCGCGAAATCGCGACCTTTCTGGCACTTAGCCGCATTTTGACTTACCTGTCGCGATATCGCGACATTTCCGAAAATGGAAGTGTCGCGATATCGCGACACTACCAAAAATGGAAAGTTTGATTTTTCGATGAATTATGCAACTGTTTTCTGGATTTTCTCGGTACCGGTGCAAGATTTTGCTTGTGCATGAATGATTCTAGCATGTAAAAAGTGAATTCTTGGATAACACAGACTAGAATGCAAGAAAAAGCACAACTTTAAAAAGGAGGCAAGCAAATTTGGATTTAAAACCTGAAAAGATCAAGAGGGTCCCCGCTGCAAAAAATGAAAGTTCAAAATTTTCTAAGGATGGAATCTCATTTTTCAGTGGGGGGTGTGTTGCTTATCAACAAATGGCGATATCTGCGGGTAAAATAGTAGCACTATTTTAGAACCCAAGACTCGGGTTTCAAAACAAAAAGACCATGCATCATGCCTTGCCACAGACATTCTTCACAATAAATTGACTACTAACTGCCAACTGTTAAAATTTCCCAAGGACATACTGGGCTAGATTACTTCAAGGAAGATTTCTGATGTGCAATTACAAAGGGTATAGAACTTTCTTCAAGGATGACTGAATTGAATGATAAACTTGGATTAATCAACTTTTCTAGATTGTAAAAAGGGGAAACCGAGTAGAGCTCTGTTTACTAGTTTAGCTTTTTACAGCCTAGACAGAGTTACCCTTTAGATTTACACGACCCAATTTACAACTGTAGGGCAGAATCTAATATTGGCTGCCTCTTTTAATTGTAACTTTTTTTTTTTCTCTTTTCTTATCTCTTTTTTTTTTATCTCTCTTCTTTTTGAAATATATCACTATCTGGAAGACCTTAGAGAAATTACAATTTTCTTTTAATATTTGATCAATCTGGAACTGTTTCAGTCTAGGCATTGATAGCCTCTGGTGACACCCAAATAATTGCATGAACCATAGTCCCCTCTTATAACCAGATTTTCTTGGATTCCCCGGAAGTTCCTCCAACTAAACAACATAACAGTTTTTCTATCATTAAAACAACTGTGGCAAGTAAGACACAAGATCCAATCATCTCTCTACCTTCATCCTGGATAACAAAATAGTTCCACAGTTTAGTGCAAGCAGACTATCTCAATTAGAATAATGAGCAGAATGGGGAGGCACTGGGATTGAGGATTTATCAGCTAGGAATAAAACAATTTTCAGCAGGCTGACTTTTCATTGATTGCTCAGGCAGAGGTTAAAAAATAGAATTTTAGAAGCCAAAGGACTTTGTACAGGCTTCCAAGGACAGGCACAGGCTTTAAAGCAAAACAGAATCAAAACTGCACAGACTGCAAATAAAATAAACTAAACACTGAAAACTGCACAGCTGTACAGACAAAGGAATAAAACAAACTGCAAGGCTATTTACAAAGGATGCAAAGCACAACTGTACAGGCAGTAAAATTAAGAACTAAAACAAAAGACTGTACAGACAGCAAAGAAAAGGAAAAGCAGGGAAGAAAATAAAAACTGTACAGGCAATAAAAGAAATAAACTAAAAGAACTAAAGCAAATAAAAACTGCAACTGAAATAAATTAAACTGCAACTGTACAAACAAAGAAAGAAAAAGAAATGCAATAAAGAAAAGACTGTACGGACTAAAATAAAAGCAAGCTAAAATAAAAAGACAAAGAAAGGAAATAAAAAGCACTGACAAAAGAAATAAACTGCACAAGCTAAAACTGAAAAACAACTAAAGAAAACTGAAAAACTGCAACTGTACAGACATTGAAATAAAAACTGCACTGACAAAGAAATAAACTGAAAAACAAATAAATTAAAACTGCAGAGCATTAAAATTAAACTGAAACAGATTAAAACTGCACAGACATTGAAATAAAAACTGCACTGACAAAGAAATAAAACTGAAAAACTTCAAAGCTTATTTACAATGCATACATATGTTACAACTTCCCTTCATACTCAAAAAATGCAGCAGTTGGGAAAGCAGAGAAATGGTGCTTTAAAAAATTTTGACCATGCAAGTAATTTAAAAAAAATTACCTTTCAAGTCCTGTTGACGAAATGCACTCCAGACTGTGCTTCAAAAATTTGCTATCTGGGAAAGACTTGGGTTTACTGTCTTCCCTGTCCCATTTGAAAAACAAATCCGCAACTCCTTCAAATTAAACAAATCATATAATAACAAATCATATGATAACATGTTTATGCTTCTAATTGAAGGGTTTGCAGAGTTCTTTCAAAAGGACTGAATGTAAAAAACCCCCAGGATCAAATACTTTAAAACCTTGACAGACCCAGACCACCACATTTTCAAAATGATGTGACAACTGAAAGAAATCATGTTTTATCTGTATGCCCTGGTTCTTAACAACTTGAACATTTTGTGGTTGCTGCACTGCTTCAATATCCAGGACTTCAATTTTTATCCCTCTAGAAGGATGCTTACAATTTTCCTTTTCACCTGAGCCTTGCTTAGACTTAACCTCATCAATGTGCAATGTCCAAACATCATTGTTGTTATTGATTAGGGCTATAATTGTTCTCACCTTTTCAGTTGCCAAATCATAAACTCCAATATCTGCATCAACACAGCTTTATAGCCTCCTCTTTGACATTATGTTCAGAAGTTGCAGGCTTATGTTGAGACAGCTCATCAATTCCAAGTTGGCTGACCACATTCATATTTACTACCTTTTCCTCCTTTTCTTGAAATTCAACAGGTGGTCCAAAGTAAGCCTCAATCAAGTTAATGTTTTGTCCAACAATCTGAGGCAGTTCATAGAGGGTGATGTCAGCTTTAAGTTCCCTCATATCCTCAATGATGTTATCCTCCTCAGTTACTTCTGCATAGTGAGATTGAATCTCACTTTCATCATCCTCTGATGAGGAAGGATCATTGTTAAGTTCTGGACTCTCACATTTCAAGTCATAACTGTCCATTTTGAACTGTTGAAAATCTTGCATTTCATCCACAGAAGTCTGTACAAGACTTTCTGTCTCTTCGGGAAAAGTGACAGAATCTGAAACCCTGGTTGTACTATTTTTGGGTGAACTAGAAAGATCAATATTTCTTTGATCTCTAGGAAAATTTAACTCACCAGGAAAAACTTCAGATTTGGGTGGTGCCAGATCACAACTGTTCACTTCAAGCTCTTCCACTTTGAATTTGTCAGAACTCTTCTCTGTATTTTGCACATGCCGAGTGGATGTGACAGCTTAACGGAGTCTCCTTGGGTAGAGCATGACATGTTGGCATTAACTCATGATGTGGAATGGGGTCTGGAACAGGCATGTTCTGTGTAACATAGGATATCAAAGGACTGCTCAAAATTTGAGGTCCTAGCTGTCTTTCAAGAATTAAGGCTTCTTTATAAGCCCCTGCCAGGGTTGTGATATTAATGTCTCTCTTGAGGAAAATAGAGGTCACCGAATCCAATGCATTCTTGTAGATTTCTAAGGCCAGATTTGCATTTGGGATGTAATGGCCAATAATTCTACCGTAAGCTCTTTGGAACCTCATATTGAAAGACCTGACAGTTTCTCCCGATTCTCTCTTGATGCTGGAAAATTGCTGATATAAAATGCTGGGATCTATCACTTCACCGAACTGTGATATAAAAGCTTTCTCTAGATCATCCCAACTAGTAATGGAATTGCTGGTGAGGTTTAAAAACCAGCTCATAATCTCCCTCCCGGAGAGTGAACGGGAACAATCTGCAAGCAACATCTTCATGCTGTATATTCAATAATCTTAAAGCATTTTTAAAAGCTAGCAGATGTTCTTCTGCAGTTCTTGTCCCATCATGTTTGTACCTGGGGAGATACCTTTCTGGACTTCTGGGCAGGTCATGGGCTATACCCGGAATGTTCAAAGCGGTGGGGCCCAACCAATTTGCCATTATTACTTGGCTGACAGTGATGTTCTGATTTGTAATTGGATAACTGCAAGTGATGATAGAACTGTTCTTAACAAACCACTGAACTTAAGGCCTTCTCTGGCAATTTCAAAAACTGCACTGACAACTTTCAAAAACTGCACTGACAATTTACAAAACTGCACTGACAATTTAAAAACTGCACTGACAATTTAAAAACTGTACTGACAATTTATAAAACTGTACTGACAATTTATAAAACTGTCTGGAGTTCACTGTGGGTCCTTCAAATGTTGCTGTTATGCCCTTACAACACTTGAACTGAGTTCGGCCCTCCTTCTAGCGCCAATTAGATGTTGGCTGAGGAGGAGGGGAAAATTGGCTACCAGACTTTGGATAAAATACAGCTTTACAGTTCCACATACAGTCGGATTTCTCAACTCAAGTGCACTAAGAACAGATGTTCTGCCCTCCTTCTAGCGCCAATTAGGTGTTGGCTGAGGAGGAGGGGAAAATTGGCTACCAGACTTTGGATAAAATACAGCTTTACAGTTCCACATACAGTGGATTTCTCAACTCAAGTGCACTAAGAACAGATGTTCTGGCCCTCCTTCTAGCGCCAATTAGATGTTGGTCCGGCTTTCATGCACACCCCGAGAAAAAGGATGAAGGCAAGGAAAGCTCCGGAGACACCCACGGGACTGATCCCACTCATCTTTAGGATCTAGCTGGTTATCCAAGGTGCGAGTTACAGAGTTGGGTCGAATGGCAATTCACTCTTTTCCACTTCTGGAATAGATTTCAATATGGACTGCTCTGTTACCTTACAGGGGGTTCCTGAACTTGTTCAGTAGTTGCAAAAGTTGTTGACAATCAGATTTAACTTGAATTCTTGATCTAGCTCTCATGGGTCAGCAGATTTAAATAAAAGGCAAATAAAGAAAATAAAAATGGATCATTAACGGTAAGCAAAGAGAGGGTAGGGTAAGGCAGAAAAGAGAAGTTTATCAAACATTAAACTGTAAAACTTAAAACTACCAATCTTATCTATGCTATCAGCTTCACAACAGAACAAATCAAAGAAGAAAGTGTCCAGTCAGTCTAAGATCACTTTCAACTAAGAGCACAAGGCAGAGTGAAACAGATCTAGCAGAAAATTATAAATCCAAGGGCAGCTGGTTAAAATCGGTATCTTTCACCGGCAGCCTAGCTCGCACAGTGAAGACAGAGCAATTAGAACAAACTTAACCTCAAATCTGTAATTTCCCCTAGCAAACAATAGAACAACTGAAGCCTAACAGCATATTTAATCTTGACAATGGCAAATTTACAGCATATATCTAACAAACTTTAAATGGAATGGATAACAAAAGAAAATACACTTATCACACTCTGCAAAAGATTAGGCTCCCGGCCATGCTATCACGTAAAAGCTAAAGCATATCAACTCCAAGTCCAGAAAACAAAGGATTTCACAAAATTTGCAAGAAATTGCTTATAAGCCTTTATTTCTAAGTCTCCGCCTCCCTGCGATTACATTTAGAATTTGTATTTATAGACTCAGGATAGACCCTGATCTTTTCCAAAATATCTTGCTCAAACCCTAAATCTTATCGCACTTAAACCCTAGGACCCGGGTTTTACAATAAAAATCCATTTAAAAATCAAAGTCCGGATAGAACTTAACCCTTCGCAAATTAGTGCACTTAGTCGCCATAAATGGAGAAGATAAAATCAAATGCAATTTTCATTCATCCGCAACTGCAAATAAATGCCTCCATTAATTCTGCTGGTGAGCCGGATGAGTCACCACTTCTCCATCAATTTGATCTCCGCAAATCCATCTCTGAGTTGAAATGGTCTCCATGCTATCAATTCTGCAATAAATCTCCATTAAATGCATTTACCGGCTTCTTTTCCTCTAGCATGGCGGTCCTTGACTAAATCCGCACTTTATCTTTGCCTTTATGGTCTTTCCCGGTTGTCCCGTAAGTGCCAGGTGGAATCCTGCATGAAAGACAAAAAGATGCATTAGATTAGCATTTTAATTAAATCATAAGCTTAAAACATTAAAAACAGATTAAAAATCCGCAAAATAAGCTTGCATGTCGGCTTCGGTTTGTCCCATTCACGCTTTGACACGTGTCGCTACCCTAGGAAGCCTTCTGTTTCCCGCCGGAATGCACTTTCAGGTCAACTATGACTTTCTCTCTCCTGCTGCGATTCTGCGACATGTCGCGATTTCGCGACATGTCGCGAAATCGCGACCCTGCCGCCGCATCGGCAACTTCCTCCCTCGTCGGCCGCGAAAACGCGACATGTCACGATTTCGCGACATGTCGCGAAATCGCGACCCTCCTGGCCTCCGTACAGCCATCCCGATTTTCAGCCGCGATTCTAGAACACGTCGCGATATCGCGACAGTTCCCTTACCTGCATGCGTTGACCGCGTTGACCGTGATTTTGGAACATGTTTGCGACTTAGCCGATTTTTCATCCTGCAGCCCACTTTCTCTCTCCTGTCGCGAAAATGCGACATGTCGCGATTTCGCGACATGTCGCAAAATCGCGCCCTCCGTACAGCTTGCTTCTCTCTCCAAAAAAATGTCGCGATTTCGCGACATGTCGCGAAATCGCGACCTTCCTGGCACTTAGCCGCATTTTCATTTACCCGTCGCGATATCGCGACATTTTCGAAAATGGAAGTGTCGCGATATCGCGACACTACCAAAAATGGAAAGTTTGATTTTTCAATGAATTATGCAACTGTTTTCCGGATTTTCTCGGTACCGGTGCAAGATTTTGCTTGTGCATGAATGATTCTAGCATGTAAAAAGTGAATTCTTGGATAACACAGACTAGAATGCAAGAAAAAGCACAACTTTAAAAAGGAGGCAAGCAAATTTGGATTTAAAACCTGAAAAGATCAAGAGGGTCCCTGCTGCAAAAAATGAAAGTTCAAAATTTTCTAAGGATGGAATCTCATTTTTCAGTGGGGGGTGTGTTGCTTATCAACAGGTAGGGCAACTTTAAAAGCAACATCCTCCACCGGTTCCCATATGTCGACATGGTTTCTTCCTCATACTGCCTGAGGCTAGCTAGGTCGCTTAGTGACACCGTTTTCTTGGTTTTGAAGGCAAAGTGTTCGAGGAATGCATCTACTAGCTAATCCAAGTTACTGATGCTATGTTTTGGCAACTGAGTGAACCAATCCGAGGCAGGGCCTACGAATGTAGTTATAAATTTTCTTAGCAACAAAGCATCATTATCTTGAATGCTAAAGCATTGGCTCAGGAATCTAGTCACATGCTCTTGGGCATCCTCCTCCCCTCTAAAGAGTGCCAACTAGGGCAATTTAAAGTGTTCAGGGTATGGGGGTGCCAGCATTAACGGATGCACAGGGTGACTGTGGAGTTGGCGTAAAGTGGGCTTTTAAGGCCTAGAAGTCTTGGTCTCCATAGACTCTAAGCACTCTAGCAGCGTTTTGTATGCATCAGAAGATTTGATCTCTTCCTCATTGGTTTGCTCCCGCTATGGGTTGTAGGAAATGTGAGGCCTATGGAGAGGTGGTCGGATAGCAGCCCCTCCGCATTGGTAGGGTGTTTCAGCCCACTATTCTTCTTGCTCATACTCCTCATATGCTTCTTGAGGAGTGCCTGGGTGAGACCTATAAACATGGGTGGGTGCCCATGGAGGGTGCCCATCGTTGTTTCTGGGAGTGGCATCCTGCTCAGGTCTAGGAGGTCTTGGAGGTAATGTTTGATAAGGTCACGGGGACCTATCTTACATCAAGGGGTTGTGCCTCCCATAAACTTCTACTTTATGTGTGCGAGGGGTTGGGACCTTCTCAGACACAGTGCTCTGAAGCAATTCGGCTATCTGACGCTAAATGCACTATTTTTTAAGGCGATACAGATGCTCTAACTGTTGTTGATCTTGCCTGAGTTGCATGATTTGCACTTGGCAGGCAGCATGTTTGGCAAATTCTAAGTCAATTTGTTCTACCATCTTGTGTTTAGGAAGCCTAGATGCCTCTCCTACATGTCTATCTCGGTCGTGGTGATCCGAGATCCCTATGGGTTGCTTTCTTCTATCGAGGTTAGCGACATTCACCTGAGGCTCTGGCCTCATTGGGTGATCCTGATACATAGCAGGAGTAGAGGTGTATTGCCCCCACGCTATGTATTGCTCTTGAGGAATGTAGTGGTCTTCCTTGTATTCCCTTTCGTATGTGTGAAAGGGGCGGGCAGAATTGGCTTGCCCTATCTGGAGATCCTTGTGCTTTGGATTTTCTCTAGTTTTTCTAATAGTATTAAGGGGTAAACAAGGGATGACAAAATCATGTGGCCCTTCCTTATGGACCCTATGTTTCTCTAGCACTTCATCACTAGGCCATTCATAACGAGCGTCTAAGGGAGCCCTCTTGTCTATGTTGAATGCCACGTGTATATCCTCCTCTTGAAAGGATCTATGCTGAGTGGGGGTGTCTCTCAAAGAGGTGCCTCTATAGTCCTATTCTGTAATGGCATGATGTGGAATATCTTGTGTGTCAGGCCACCAAGGCGGGATGACCAAGTCCTCAGGACTATATCGAAGGTGACTTGTCCCCCTTTGTGCACTCTCTACAGCTCCTGCTCGTGATTGGGCTCGGCTACGGGTGTACACCATGGTGATGTTTTTCTACAAGATGCATAGATTTTTATCTCTTTTTATGATTTTTATGCTACACTAAACAGGAAATATCACACACACAAAGCAATGATTATCTCGTTTAAAGATTAAAAGTGTGCCCTAAATCTGGTTTAGTGTGTTTTGATTTTTTTTTCAAAGCTTTTGTAAAGAATTTTTAAATGCAATATGATGTCTCTTATGACTCCCAAAAATGGTTTCCCCTTCGATATACCATTGCTAGACCGATATACCAACCTCTCTATATACCTGCCCTTACGTGAGGGAAACTATTGGTACATGAGAGCAAATGGTACGTGGAACATAGGCGATATGAAAGGGGAATCGCTCTATTTATGAAACCTATCATAGAAGACTTATACTCATGCACTGGGAATAACCCCAACTACACTTGGTTAGATTTCTTCAGTATTTATGTCTAGCAACAGTCGCGATCAGGGTTATATATGCAATATTTCAAGCCAAGGTGGTGATGAAATCCACCGTTGGTCTTGCTTAAGGGTTGGGGTTTTACGACCAACTCCTTGTCGTTTAAATTACCACGTGGTGTGTGGGGTTATTTTTAATTTGCATAAATGAAGAAAACAAGCATTCAAACTCTCCTATGCAAGAAAATAACCAAAAAAATAAAAAACAAAAAGCAAAAAATTGACAGAAGGTGTTCAGGACCCCTACCTCTTCTCTGCCCAAATCTGCTGGTTCTGATTTTCTATCTTGAAACTACATAGAGAGCTATTTGTCCCTGGGTGGGATGAATAATATATCTGTATTCATCATAGGGTGGGGAAACTGCCCATTTCTCCCTAGGTAAGATGAATTCCAGCTTTGTATTCGCCACAGGTTGGAACAAACAGCAGTCCAGTGTTTGAAAACTTGGTACCTGTAAGCAAAAACAAGCAAATTTTGATTAGAAAGTTAATATTAAAATCAAGGGACAGATGTCCCACCGTGACTGCCACTGAAAGCATGAGGATACAGAAACAAAATACGGAAATCCCAAGTGCGATGTATGCAAAAGCAAAACGTAACGCTAAGCCCTACGAACTAAAACACATGAAAGGAAAGAAACGTAAACCAATTGAGACAAGATAGAAAGCAAATGTTGAGTACAACCCTTTTTATTAATTTTCTTTAAACATCATGTTACAATACGTCTCCTCAATTTTTGGGACTAGGAGCGTTAAGTATGACTCTATTACACCACAAATTGATACGCTTTCTTTCGCATGCCCACATGTAAAATGGGCGGACCAAATGTCACCGTCACTTGCATTGATGATTCTTGACTACTTTCTTCTCCTCTAATATTGAGACCCTATGTTCAAGGAAACATAAAAAAGTTAGTAGCACTTGTAGATAAAATAAAGCATGCAATCCCCAAGCCTGCGGTCAATGTATGCATAAAATGATTAAAGCGATAACTGAAACATATAAGAATGAGCTAAATTTTTTATAAAAGCAATAAAACCTTACTAGGAAGCCACTACAAAAGGAACCGTCCAAAAATTAGCCACATATTTGTATCTGCTCCAGGGCGGGACGAATAAACCTGCAACAAAGTGTAAAAAAGCATAGTTCCAAATGTCCCATTCGAGAAGCTCCAAATCACCTACAAAGTTTGGGTTAGCTAATTGGGGATTGTTGAGTGGTATTTTCACCCGATTGTGAAAACACACTCTCCGATAGGATTTGGGTTCTAAATCCTCTACTTGCAAAGAAATTAAACAAGTAACTTCTCCAAGGTTCTTGTTATGTTAGCATTTTGCATCTGTGTATTAATGATCTCAAATGAAGATATTCAATTAAAATGCTTGGAACACCTTAGTGGTTGCAAGTAATTGAAAACAAGGGGCACTATGGTTTATTTTACTGTGAAATTTTAATGATTGTTCATTGAACCCTAATAAAGCAAATGTGATTTGATCCCTATATGACCATGTTGTAACTTCAAAATGGAAATTGATGAAATGTCATAAAATATAACCCCTTCAATGAAATTGGAATTTTATGAAGGGAATATCATCATCTGCTCATGAATGAAAAACAAAACTGAAAAATGAAATTCTGGCCCTGAAATGGAAATATTTTATTTTCAGACTTTGAAATTTTTTAGTTTTTTATTTTTTATTTATTTTAATGCCTGTAAATAAAATAAAGTGCAAAAAAAAAAATGAAAATAAAATGTGAAAGAAAAATAAAAAGTGCATTCAGTATGATGCTATCCTACTCTGGCAAAACCGAAGTTAATGAGGTTTCCATGCATGCAACCTAACCTATTGAACCTGCAAAATACGCACAATCCAGATAAGTTAAGTGCTGGTCTCTGGGGTTTTACTGTGATTTTTCAGATTTAGACATTCGCATGAAGCAACCAAGAGAACTTGCATTAAACTTCACCTATAAGCCTAGAAATCTGAAAAGGGGAAAGATAAACATTCAATCCTGCATGCAGAAAATAACTCCTTCTTTCTTGCCAATGAGGTGCAACTCTCTGAATTTTCTGTATTAAAAATTGGTCATTTTACAATAATAGAAATCTCTAGTTTTCTCAAAACCAGAAAAAGGGGAAGAAAAACACTCCCAAGCAGGCCCAGAATGGCTTCTCGCCCTCGGCACTGCAACTCTGCTCGTAGTGGTTTTCGACCCTTGTACCAACCTATGCCTCTACATTTTATACTTGTTGGTAAATTGCTTCTCCTTCCATGATGGTTCATTTCATCTTCTAGTGGCTGCTTGTTTCACCTTTCTTTGCTCGTTGCTTTTGAATTTATGCTCGACATTAAGACATTTGATCTTCTTTGTAACGCTTCTGTAGCCCTTACACATGTACGCCACGTGTTCCACGCTTCTATGCATGTTCTATAATGGCCCCATGTAAATCATGAAATTTTTATGCATGCAGCTTTGCTCCTTTACTTTCATCGTGAAAACGTGACATGTCGCGATATCGTGACATTTTCCTGCCAACAGCCTTGCCAATGCAACCTATCACGAAATCATGACATTTTTTTGTTTCGAGCTGTGAGGCTGCAACTTGTCGTGAAATCATGACGTTTTTCATCTCTGTACGCCTCGTCGCAACCTGTCGTGAAATCGTGACGCTTTTTCATTCGGAGCTATCTTACGGCTTTTTGTCATGAAATCGTGACACTTTAATTTTTCACTCCCCATAAATCATGACTTTTTCACTTAACCTTGCAACTTGTCACGAAATCGTGACGTTTTTCACTTGTATCCTTTCGCACTTGTCGTGAAATCGTGACACTTTTCACTTCGTACGCCTTCCGCAATCTGAAATCGTGACGATCTTTCCACTTTCCTTTTGCTTCTATCATAAATCGTTGACGCTTTTTCTCCGTCCCCTTTGTCGCTTTTTGTCACGAAATCGTGACGCTTTTCTACTTCATGCCCCTTACTGCTTTTTGTCGCGAAATCGCGACACTTTTAGTGCTCTTTGCCCTGTTTGACTTGTTTGACCATGATTTTGTGACATGTCGTGATTATCATGACAATTTTCCATCTCTATATTTCTCTCTCCTCTTGGACCACGATCAGCAACATGTCGCGATATCGCGACACTTTTTCATTTTCGGCGCGACGGAGCAACATGTCGCGATATCGCGACACTTTTTCATTTGAGACAACATGACTTTTAAAACCAAATTTTTTTCAAACATGTGCGGATATCGTGACATTTTTTCATTCTTGTGCAATTTTGCCTTTTTCTTGATTTTTAGCATCTGGGTCATTGAGGTCTTCTTTGAAAGCATGCAAAAAAGGTGGGTCCCCAATTTTGGGGTGTGTTGTGGATCAGCCACAACAAATGGCGACTCTGCTGTCAAATGCTCCTGAGCATTTGGTGAGAACCCAACCTAGAAGTATACAAACTTGGAAACCAGCATTAGCACATAAGAAATATAAACAAATGCCCATAGATCAGAAATACATGAATCATCAGAATCATTAAGTATCAGCTCGGTGTGTGCAATGTGTTTCATTCCCTATCGTTTGAAATTGATCAACATTCCATCGTCGGTTTTACATGAATGCATATGTGAGATTGTGAATGATTTGTGTAACCTAATAAATATGCTAAGAGATTTTGCTTTTATAAAAGGCATAGTCTTTCTTCTAGTATCATACACAAACATTCAAGATTATCAAACCCTCTTAGGATCAACTATATGTATAATGAATTGCTTTATTAGATCCCAAAGTTGGTTATGAGTCCCTACTATCTTGAACCCATGTGTAAGTGAAAGTGAAATCAGAGCTTTGGGAAATCAGACTCCCAACCTAATCGAGATGGGAGTTTAACCCTATTCTTACTACTCTGATTTGGAATTCATTACCTCACTTTGAGCAAAATAATTTAACCAATTATGGAAGAAATGGTCATGCTAGTCTAACCCTTTGAACAATCAGTGGTCTTGTTTTTTAGACAAGACATGCTGCCATGCATGGGCATACTTAACCCCATAATCCATGACTTAGCTTCATTTCTTTGGACCTTGGGGATGACTACCCATCCTTTGCAGAGGACAAGTAGTACGATCCTTCCAATCCAATATAAAGATGAGATGGGAAAAATTAATTTTTTACTTCTTGAACCTTGGGGATGACTACCCATCCTTGCTAGGGACATGTAGTACGATCCTTCCAATCCAAGCTTTAGATGTAAATGGAGAATATTAATTTTATTGCTTGGACCTTGGGGATGACTACCCATCCTTTGCAGAGGACAAGTAGTACGATCCTTCCAATCCAAGATTTATCATGAAATGAGACATAGGAGCTTTGGGGAATCAGATTCTCAACCTAAGCGAGATGAGAATTTATGCCCTATCCTTACTACTCCATGTAGGTCAAATCAAAGCTTTGGGGAGTTGGATCCTCAACCTAAGTTCGATGAGGATTTAGCCCTATCCTTACTACTCGATTTTAGGCTTTAAGCTTTATGGAAGTGGTCAAAACCATTGTTTTAAGGATCATGTTGCATAATAGGATAGACATGAAATACTTCCTTCGCCCAACCTTTTCTTCCAAGCAAGGTTTTGATCATTTTGCTCAAGATCCTTTTTAATGTGTATAAAATGTGCTTGGTTCTAGATATCTCAAGACTCAGTTCCCAACCTTAGGATTTTCTTCTTATTTATGTGATAGCATAACCTTAAGAGGATTTGACACACTTTAATGATTTGTATTTGAAATGCATATGCAACTAAGATGGCATGTATGTGCAAAGTGAGATGTAATATGAATGCATTGTCTTTTGAATTGCAGATGAAATATTGCCATATAAAACTGACTACTTCATGCATCACAAGTTTCAAACGATACTATTAAACTGTTTGTATTTCTTGTGGAGCTTTCTACCACATAATTCCAATGTTCCATATTTCCCTGATCTAGAACATAAGTTAGCATCTCAAGACAACTTTTTCATCATTTTTTTTTTTTATAGACAAACAAAACATGTCAAATAAACACACAACTTTAAATTAAAACTTATTCAATCCAAAACCAAACTGCAATCCCAAAAATGAAAATTTGAAAACACAAACCAAAACCAAACCCAAAGTACCTTCAAAAACGATCTTGAAAACACAAACCAAAACCCAAAAAACCAAAATCTATATACAAATGTACAATATAATACAAGATGATGCAAAGCTTGGATTATCACTTTCCTGGATCCCAAACATGATTAGAACATTTCAACAAAAATATAACATGATATGCATGCCAAATGTTGTGGGAATCCAACACAAACAAGACTAGACCAAACAATGCAACAAATTTCCACTTGCCATGCTCACCATACCAATTTGATTTAGTTCCAATAATACTCCCATAGGTGAGCATCAAATTACTAAAATTGATTAGACAATAAATGATTTTCAATTTTATCATGTCTATTCTTTAAAATGTAAATTTCATAATTCCCTCCTTGATTTAGAATTAGGCTATCCTTTTCAAATATGCAATTTTGTAAGTAGTAGCCTATTTCTACAAATTTCAAAGCCAAATCATTTTCCAAATTTGTAGGCCAATCAAATTTGTGTAACAATTTACAAGCATCTAGGATATTTACTAAATTAGGATCATTAAAAGTTTTTACCCTAGATTCAATTAGTAATTGTTGATGAATTTGGTTTAACAATTCAAGTGCATCAACTTCTTTTCCATTCATTAAAACCATGTTATTAAAGGTGTGATTAAAAATTATACCTTGTTTTTCATTTACCTTTAATGACATTTCATCATTCAAATTCAAAACATGGTCATGCAAATCCTCACCCAAATCTTGGATACTTGAACACAAAAGGTTAGATTCTAACTTTTGAACATTTTTATTTACCAAAATTTGATGGGGATTTGCAATTCCCTCTTTTACCTCATGGTCTTCATACTCTTCATTGATTACTTGTTTATCAAACATACCAAAGTTGGGCACCCAATTGAAAACATGCCCCTCCTTTTCAACCCTCAAATGTTTTTGGTCAAAGTGTATGTCCCATGACTCATCTTGATGATCCTTCATTTGAGTTGCTTCCAATTGATCAATCTCTTTATCATTTGGTTCTAATTCTTTGTTCACTATCCATGGTATCTCTTCATGTGAGGTGGAAGTTTCCATATCTTGCATATCAAGTGAGATATGAGTTTCATCTATAGAGATGTGAGAAAAGAATGCATCATCATATCTCCCCCAACCATTGTAAAAATCGTCATCCAAATCCATAGAATGAAATTCCATGATGTTTGTGACATGATCTCTTGATTCATTCGTCAATTCTTTTTCTTCTTTGTCCTTGGTAATAGAATCATCATGATCTTTCAAAATTTGATGAGATTTGAAACTTTCTTCCAAAACATCCTCAAATTGTACAGGAGTTGTAAAGTCTTCCTTTGAGTAGGCGATTATGTTGTCCTGGTATATCAATGGGCACACAAGTTTCATTAGTAGTTTTGGAATGAGTGAAATCTTCCCACTTCTTCCAAGCATCATAATAATCATCTTTCAAAATCAAGTGGTGACGTTCAACTACTTCTTCAACATCTTCCAATTCATCAATGTGTTTCTCATCAAATTCATCTTCACCTTCCTTAGATGGTTCAATTATTTCCAAAAGTGGGTTATTTCTTGAATTCAAATTTATAAGGCTATCATCGTCCAAATTAGTAACCCATGATTCAATTTTATCATAATTTGGAGGGTGAAGAATTTCTTGATCGTTAATTTTACACATCTCATCAATAGTATCTTCCAAGAACAAGTGGTGAAACTCTATCATGTCTTCAAATTCATTTATTGGTTTTCTTTCCATTTCACTTTCAACCACTTCATTCAATTCTATGGTGGGTTCCGTCCTATCACATATATCAAACATTGTTGAATTTAGAACCCCTTCATCCGGATAATCGTGTATCTCTATGAATGAGATCATTTCTGCATAATCCTCACTAGCGGATGTTGGCTTAGCAATTTGCACCTCCCCTTGGACTACATCTAAGGTGGTTGTAAGATTTGGATATTCAAATTCATCCCCTTGATCATTTACCTTAGATATCATTGGAGTGGAGGGTGCTATGTTTGATGGTTGGTGTAGGTTGGCATCAAAATGGAACAATCTCTCATATGAACATGTTGTGCCTTTTCTTCTTCAAGACCTTGTCGTTCTATCTCTTCTAAGATCTCATGGATTTTCTCTAGAGACAAACCACTCAGTTTTTCCTCAATGAGTGAAGCAAGTGTGGGGTGTATGGCTCCTAGGTATACTTCCATGGCTTCCTCTTCTAATGTGTTAAAATTTTCCCACATTTGGGAGTGCAACTCACGAAATCTTCCATTGAATTGACTCAAGGATTCATTAGGCTCCTTACATATGGAGGTAAACTGATTTTTCAAGATTTCTAAGTCAACCTGATTACCAAAATGGTAAAGATAGGTTGCTTCTAGTTGTATCCAAGAAGTCCTAACCTCCATGGGTAGTTGGCTGTACCAAAAGAATGGTTTATCATCCAAAATGTATGCAAATAACTTACAAGCCACCTCCTCATAGAAAATCTGGAATTGACATAATGTATCCTTGTAGACATGCAGTTTTTGCAAGTATCCTAGTGGCACCTCTTGATTAAAACACCGTAAAAAATCCAATAACATTGTAGGAATTTGATAGGGTACCACAGGTATAGACAAACCCTTATAATGATCCTCTATCATTGATACCATTCTCTCTCTTAGAGACACTATTTCAGCTCTCAGGGATACCATTTGCTCCTCAAGTGTTGCCATTAGTGAAACTTAAAATGTAATTTTAGAACCAAATCTGTTGAATATTCAACTCTGCAAGGTAAAAAAAAAAATCAAGTTAGCATCAACCAAGAGATGTACTCAAATTAAAATCAAATGTGCAAGAAACAACACTTTGTTAGTCAAAACCAAAATTTTCAAAATTAAATCAAATCACATTATTTACGTATGAACAATCGAAAAAGTGTTAGAATAATATACAGCATACCTGAATTGCTTAAAATAGAATAAAGTAAATCAATTCAGGCCGTCCTTTTAACAATCTGTTGAGTGTTAGAGGACTAAAGCATACAAAAATTTAAATTTTAAATCACACTAAAATAAACCCGTTCGGCCCTCCTTTAGCGCCAATCTGTTGAGTGGTGTTAGAGGAGGCCGAAGATGCTAATCAAATGGACTTGAAATATTTAGCAATGTAAAGCTCTTAAACAATTATAAACCTACAGCATCTAAAATCATGATAAAATAAACCTTTTCATGCCCTCCTTCTAGCGCCAATATGTTGAGTGGTATTTTCACCCGATTGTGAAAACACACTCTCCGATAGGATTTGGGTTCTAAATCCTCTGCTTGCAAAGAAATTAAACAAGTAACTTCTCCAAGGTTCCTGTTATGTTAGCATTTTGCATCTGTGTATTAATGATCTCAAATGAAGATATTCAATTAAAATGCTTGGAACACCTTAGTGGTTGCAAGTAACTGAAAACAAGGGGCACTGTGGTTTATTTTATTGTGAAATTTTAATGATTGTTCATTGAACCCTAATAAAGCAAATGTGATTTGATCCTTAAATGACCATGCTGTAATTTCAAAATGGAAATTGATGAAATGCCATAAAATATAACCCCTTCAATGAAATTGGAATTTTATGAAGGGAATATCATCATCTACTCATGAATGAAAAACAAAACCGAAAAATGAAATTCTGACCCTGAAATGGAAATATTCTATTTTCAGACTTTGAAATTTTTTAGTTTTTTATTTTTTTATTTTATTTTAATGCCTGTAAATAAAATAAAGTGAAGAAAAAAAATGAAAATAAAATGTGAAAGAAAAATAAAAAGTGCATTCAGTATGATGCTATCCTACTTCGACAAAACCGAAGCTAATGAGGTTTCCATGCATGCAACCTAACTTATTGAACCTGCAAAACACGCACAATCCAGATAAGTTAAGTGTTGGTCTCTGGGGTTTTACTGTGATTTTTCAGATTTAGACATTCGCATGAAGCAACCAAGAGAACTTGCATTAAACTTCACCTATAAGCCTAGAAATCTGAAAAGGGGAAAGATAAACATTAAATCCTTGCATGCAGAAAATAACTCCTTCTTTCTTGCCAATGAGGTGCAACTCTCTGAATTTTCTGTATTAAAAATTGGTCATTTTACAATAACAAAATCTCTAGTTTTCTCAAAACCAGAAAAAGGGGAAGAAAAACACTCCCAAGCAAGGCCAGAATGGCTTCTCGCCCTCGGCACTGCAACTCTGCTCGTAGTGGTTTCTGACCCTTGTACCAACCTGTGCCTCTGCATTTTATACTTGCTATTGAATTGCTTCTCCTTCCACGATGGTTCGTTTCGTCTTCCAGTGGCTGCTCGTTTCACCTTCCCCCCTTTCCATTGGTTTTGACTTTATGCTCGACATTGAGACGTTTGATCTTCTCTGTGACATGTAACGCTTCTACAGCCCTTACACATGTACGCCACGTGTTTCGCACTTTCTTGCATGTTCTGTAATGGCCCCATGTAAATCGTGACATTTTTATGCATGCAGCTTTGCTCCTTTACTTTCATCGCGAAAACATGACATGTCGCGATATCGCGACATTTTCCTGCCAGCAGCCTTGCCAATGCAACCTATCGTGAAATCATGACGTTTTTCTGTTTCGAGCTGTGAGGCTGCTTCTTGTCATGAAATCATGATGTTTTTCATCTCCGTACGCCTCGGCTACTTCCTGTCGTGAAATCGCGACGCTTTTTCATTCGGAGCTATCTTGCGGCTTTCTGTCGCAAAATCGCGACACTTTTTCACTTGGGGCTATCTTGCGGCTTTCTGTGAAATCGTAACGTTTTTCACTTGGTACGCCTTCAGCCATAACCTGTCATGAAATCGTGATGTTTTTCACTTGGTACGCCTTCGATCGCAACCTGTCGTGAAATCATGATGTTTTTTACTTGGTACGCCTTCGGCCGCAACCTGTCACAAAATCACGATGTTTTTCACTTGGTATGCCTTCGACCGCAACTTGTCGTGAAATCGCTACGCTTTTCTACTTCGGGCACCTTTGCTGCTTCCTATCGTGAAATCGCGACATTTTTTTGCTTCGTTCCCCTTTGCTGCTTTTTGTCACAAAATCGTGACATTTTTCTGCTTCATGCTCCTTAGCTGGTTTTGTCGTGAAATCGCTACGCTTTTAGCGCCGTGCCCTGTTTGACTGTCTTGATCGCGATTTTGTGACATGTCGCGATTTCGTGACAATTTTCCATTCTATATTTCTCTCTCCTCTCTGGACCGCGACGGAGCAACATGTCGCGATTTCGTGACACTTTTTTATTTTTGGCCACGACGGAGCAACATGTCGCAATTTCGCGACACTTTTCATTTTCGGCCGCGACGGAGCAACATGTCACGATTTCGCGACACTTTTTCATTTTTGGCCGCGACGGAGCAACATGTCGTGATTTCGTGACATTTTTTCATTTTCGGCCGCGACGGAGCAACATGTCGCGATTTCGTGACACTTTTTCATTTTCGACCATGACGGAGCGACATGTCGCGATTTCGTGACACTTTTTCATTCTTGTGCAATTTTGCCATTTTCTTGATTTTTAGCATCTGGGTCACTGAGATCTTCTTTGAAAGCATGCAAAAAAGGTGGGTCCCCAATTTTGGGGTGTGTTGTGGATCAGCCACAATAGGGATATTTTGGGATGACCCATATAGTCATATTTTGCCAATTCGGCCTCTATCACCCAAAATTTGATGATGCTACTTGCGTGTTAGTAAAAGCGAGAAATGATAGAAGCATGATCAAAAATTGTCAGAATCACCTGAAATTTAAATTACAAAATATGTAAAAAACCTAGAATCAGATGCAAAATAAAAATCATGGAAATATACCACATATTTCTAATCGCTCTAGGGTGGGGCGTTTAGAACTACGACAGTTTGGGGGGTGCCCGGGGGCAGGACGCCCACCGTTTGGGACTCTGTTTCGACACCAATCCACTTGGGATGGGTCCAAAACCTCTTATGGGGTGTTTTCAAAAATTTGGTGGGATATTGTGGCCAAATTTTTGGGTTTGGGCTCTGGATTTGCGCTTCCAATAATCACCCAATAACCTCCCTCCAAAAGAGAGATCAAGGATGCAAAAGGCACAAATAAAATAGGTGTGTATGGATGTAAAATGGTAGCACTTCATTGCTCAAAATGCTCCCCCTCCTCCTTTTGTGATGAGAAAACTCACCAATTTATAGACCTAGGGTCTCTGTCTTTGAATGCGCATGTGAGGGCGCCACTTGAGTTGCTTGTCCTATTTTGAGAAAAAATATTATTCCCTGTTTTAGAGTCTCCTTACATGAAGCCTCTAAAATAAAATACATGCATGACTAAAGTCTGTCTCCTTGATTTGAAGTCATTCCTCACAATTGCATGGCCTGAAGCTGCAGTTAACTGGCAGACCTGTCGAGGTTTGAATTTTTGCCAGTCAAACCTGCTATTCGCCCCACCCTAGGGTGAATGCTGATAATCGTCCCTGGGTGGGACGAATACTAGTTTGTAATCGTCCCATGGTGGGACGAGTAGGGAGCAAAGTGCCAAAAAGGTTCCAAATTGACCTTTGACCTTCCAAACTATTGTGGGAGTGGTTAGGACCACTTTTTAACCTTTGGGGCTGCCCTGGGGGCTGTGTGTGTCAATGCAATCAGTGTTTGTTGTCACATAATCGGATTGGTTCTGTTTTGGTGTCTAAAATTTCATTTTCCTCTTGTTTCATTGTAAGAATTTCATCATTTTGATTCTTGACTTGACAATATTTTTGGTATCTCTCCAAGAATATGTTTTCCATCTCATCCCAAGTTCTAATTGAGTCAGGTGCTAAGGTGATAAACCATCGTAGAGCTAACTCTTTAAGAGTGGAAGGAAATAGTTTGAGCTTTTGATTTTCATTAGTGTAGTCATGAGCTTGACATACAATTTTAAACTCAAACAAAAACATATCAGGATCTTTGGATGTATTTCCCTTGAAAGTTGGTAATACTGTAGGTGAAATGACCTTCATGGGAGCATTTTGATTAAGATCTAGTTGGATGGTATTTTGAAAAGTTCTGGCAGGTGCACTAGTTGCACTAGGGTGGAGCACATTGTTGGCTCTACCTTGATTTTCTTGTCAAAAGCAATTATAAATCTTGTCAAATTTTCTTGATTGTATGGATTTGTCAAGAGAAAATGGTGTTGAACTACTTAATTTTCCTCCTTGTAATGATTTCTCAAAGGATATTGCAGTGCTGGAAGTGGATGATTGGGATTCTTTGAAAATTCCAACATTTTTGGAAATAAAAAATTTAGACATTTTTGACATAATTTCAACCTCTTGTGAAATTTTCCTTCTTGTGGTTTCTTGCTTATTTCCTAAATGGACTGAAATACAATTTACCAATAAAAATTACTTATACCAGTCATTACATTCAGATTTTATTCTAAAATTGACAACTTAGCATATTTAATAATTATTGGACTGCTTTTCACCTTCTAACAAACATCGTATTGCCAAAAAATGATGCCAAAATGATGGGCTGTCGTTAAGCACATCATTAATTCTTAATGAATTTGGCAATCTAGGGTGGTGTCCAAGGCTATTTATGAGAGAAAGTTCAAGCAGGGTTGTAGTTCAGTTCATTTGGAAGCAGCGGGTCTTATTGGTGGAATTGATTGTATGGGGGTTTTGTGTCACTTCTACCCCTAAATTGCATAAATTGAACTTTAATCTATTTTCAAGAAAGAAAACTAATTGCTAATTGCAGAAATGAAACCCTAGTTACAGTTGCAAGAATGAAAGCTAATTAAATTGTAAAATTGAAACTCTAGTTATAGTTACAAAATTGAAAGTCTATTTAATATTGCAATAATTTAAATGAAGCATAAAAACTAGATCCTATCAATGCTCTGTAATAGAAGGTTGTCAATCTTCTGTGCATGGTTTTGACAGCAAAAACAAGAATGCAGGGAAATTACAAAAAACTTGTAAATTGCTAGAAATGGAAATTTGCAGTGAATTGGAAAGTTTTTAGGAATGAAAAGAATAACCAGATCTACCATTAATCATATCACAAAAACATTATGAACAATAATTAAACAACTAGGAATGTTAGCTGTGCAAAAGAATGAAAATGACAAGTTCACAACTTATTCTGCTATAGCAAAATCAGAATAAAACCTATCTTTCAGTCCTCCTCCTAGGTCTAGAAGTGGCTAGCCTCCTTTCTCAGAAGAAGGTTTGAATTATTCTTTAAGTTTTACTCACACTCAGACATAACAAAATAAATGGAATGAAACTGCACTTTTATTGCTTCAGAAACATAATTACAATTCTGTTGAAATCTGTTACAGGTCTAAAATCACTATTCTATTATCTCCCTATTTATTTTCTATCTCCTCTATCTAATCTAATAGCTCAACCTAGATGGGAGCTATCTTTTATTGATGCCTAAAATCTAATTACAAACAGAAAATATGTTGTTATTGATATCCTACAAAATTTCCTGGGTTTATCCTAGAAGAAGATCAATTTGATCTTTTCCATAAATGGTGGCTTTGGACGACAAGGACGGTAAATTTAGATGGGAGATATTTTCCCTTAACTTTCTCAACCTTATTATCCCCTTTTCCACCGCCAAAATTTAGTCAACAAGTCAAAAAGTGCTTTCTTTTCTCATTCCGAAGAAACTGTGTTCATTCCGAAGACATTGTGTTCATTTCGAAGACATTGTGTTCATTCTGAAGACACTGTGTTCATTTCGAAGATCTTTAAAATGACCAACTATGTTGAATCCAAATGGTTTTGGCTGCATTTCTCAGGTGTATTAGCCCTCAGTATCAGATTGCAATAGTCTTCATTCTTCCTTGGATGTGAATTTCATGCCTTGCCATTCATTGGCAGCTGGCTGAAATTTATATGGAAAAACCAGTTTTCTATTGCACAGTAATAAGTCTTTGTACTATTTGCTGAATTTAGAGAAAATAATGCTTAATGATCATCAAAATAATACTACTGAAGTGTTACTGTCAACCTAAGCATGACAAGATAACATAAAACTATACAAGAACTGTTAAAAATCAGAATATAATGTCCTTAACACTTCAATCATGCAAACAGTTAATACATAGCATATTAAATCAACTTAACTAGCATATAAGATAATTCACAAGAGTTTTAGGCAGTTTTAACTATTTAAAACTTGCTATAAATGAGGCTTATCTAGGCCTCATCAAAGGTCTCTAGAATGGGTGCTTTTAATGAAGTGGTGTTAGTAGGGGTGGTTCGAATGATGAAGTAATGAATTGAAAGGTGGGTGGATGGAAGCAATGGTTCATAGGGATTTCATATCAAGTTACAATAGTTAAAAGGCTTAGTATCTTCTTGGATGCAATGGACCTTTCCCTCATGCACATATTTCATACATTGGTGTAATATCGAGGGCACACACTTTATTTCCCTAATCTAGGGACATCCACGAAGTATGTTATATTGCATAGACCATGCCAATATGTGGAAGATAACATGTATAGTCTTCATCCCACGATGATAGGTAGAACTACATTCTCCATAATAGAAAACACAACATCATTAAAGGCCCGTAGGGTGAAAGTGGATGTGGTGATATAGGATGATGGCAAGTTAATATTCTTGATGGTTGGTGTGATGATGAGGTTTATGGAGGATCTAGTATGAATAATCACCCTCTTAAATTATTTTATGTTAATATGAGCAACTATATGCAATGGAGGATCTGGTAAATCCGATGATATGTTATTTTCCTCAAATTCATAGAATGTTATTAAGGGCTCCATGCATTTTTGAACACTCCCTAAAAAAGTGTTGAAGGTGTTAGGATATTATATTTGCACTTCAATGTATTTTATTATTTCCATCAACACCTTACGATGTGTTGGATATTGTTGTATCAACTCGTATATTAACAGTTTGGCCAATACCATTCTTAGGCTTTACATCAATCGAATTCTTAGGGTAATTATTGGGCAAGATAGATGATTTATATTATGGATGGGTAGAGGTGTAATGGATGGTCCTAGCTATATGGGAACACTAGGTGGTTCTACAGGTGTTGTTGTTTCTTGGTTTTGATTTTTTCTTATTTTCCCATGGGTAACTACACTAATAGCCCCCAAAAAACCTTGGTATAGTTGCAACACATGATTAAATTGGTTGGGAGGAACTGTAGAAGTTGATGCTAACATTCCTTGTTGATTTACCTCATGATGGGGCAAAGGTATCTAATATATCCCAAGGTTCTAATTGGGTTGGGCTAATAGGTTGTCAATATTTATCTTCCTCACTTCTAATAAATCTTACACAATACCTTTAAACCTATTACACATTTTGATGTCATGCCTTTTTTGCCTGACGAAAGATACAATATAGATGCTCTTTGAAGTTTTTTTATTTATTTTAGCTTATTTAGATTTTTAGGCTTCATTTGAAGTAATGTGAAATCCTGTGGCACATACAACTTCTAAAAAATAGATGAATAGGGTTCAGGGAATGGGGTGTAATTGCATTTGGGTCTGAAATGATGATGTTTCCTTTTTGTATATTGAGCTTGGTTTTACGACTATTATGGGGATGGAACTACTTGATAGTTTTGTTTTTATGGTTATTGTTGTTGTTGTTGTTGTTGATATTCTCACAATGACACTGAGAGGGGGGGTGAATCAGTGTAGCTATTTAAATTCAAATCTACAACTCTTAAAGCTGAAGCAAAGAGAACTTAAAAGCAGATAAAGCAATTATCACAAGAGAGCACACCACAACACACAATGTAATGAGGTTCACCAATTTGGCTACTCCTCAAGAATGACTGCTTGGACTATGGTCCAAATCTAGCCTTTGCAAAACACCAATTTTACAATATGTTTACCAGCACCCACTGGAAGGAGCACCAACCCCTGATTTATCTACACCAACAGAAAGGAGCACCAACCCCTATCCAAGCACCAACTTGGATCACAGTTTTGAAAGCTATATCAATGACATACAAATGCCTTCACTTTTACAAGACCCCGACCGGTCTACAATTTATCAAAACACGGTAAACACTTATTGCTCGGCTTGTTGCTCTCTTACGGCACTCTTCTAACCCTCTTTCGGTAGCACTTTCACACATTTAGTGACAACTTTATTCTCCATGCAATTGCCCTTTTATAATCAAATTGTCTAACTGTAACTCCAGTTGTAACTCCTTTTATTTCTCATGCGCCACTTGCCAGTTGTAACGCCTTCTAACTGTAACTGCTTTTGTATAAATATAGGGTAGGCTTTTCATCAACCATGATGCATGTTACGAATTTACACATATACCCCTACCATGATTGTTCGTCTTCTCGGTCATGACTGTTCGTATTCTTTTCTATGCATGCATGCATATTCGATTCTATTTATATGACTGTTAGATTTCTCCTTCTTTGACTATTCTTAAATTAGCTGCATGATTTTCTTTTGTAACGTCCCCTGTAACTGTTGTGTAACTTCAGTTAATGGTTACATATCTTAATACGGCTGGGTTCTATTTTTAGCTTGCGCCAAAATGACCTATCACGAAATCATGACACTTCTGCCTCTTTGTCTTCTTCTTGGCTTGTACCCATGAAAATACAACATGTCACGAAATCATGACAGTTTCTGCCTCCTTGTCCTTTTCTCAGCTTGCACCTGCGAAAACAGAACATGTCATGAAATCATGACACTTTCGCTTCCTTGCACTCTTCTCTGCTTGCACTAGCGAAAACATGACATGTCATGAAATCACGACATCTTTCACTTTCGTACACTCTTCTCTGCAAGCACTAGTGAAAACATGACATGTCACGAAATCATGACATCTTTCGCATCCGTACACTCTTCTTGGCTTGCACCAGTGAAAACAAGACATGTCGTGAAATCGTGACACATTCGCTGCCTTGTGCTCTTCTCTGTCTGTCACCTGTGAAAACACAACATGTCGCAAAATCGTGACACATTCACTGCCTTGTGCCTTTCTCTGTCTTTCGCCTGTGAAAACACATGTCATGAAATCGTGACACATTCGTTGCCTTGTGCCTTTCTCTGTATTTCGCCCGTGAAAACACAACATGTCGCAAAATCGTGACACATTCGCTGCCTTGTGCCTTTCTCTGTATTTCACCCGTGAAAACACATGTCACAAAATCATGACACATTCGTTGCCTTGTGCCTTTCTCTGTATTTCACCCACAAAAACACATGTCACAAAATTGTGACACATTCACCTCCGTACACTCTCTCTCCTCTTTAGGTCATGAAAACCCGACATGTCACGAAATTGCGACACTTTTTCTCCTTAGCGCTTCCTCTTGCAAATTGTCACGAAATCGTGACACTTTTCCTTGCCAGCTCTTTCTCTCAAACATGTCACGAAATCGTGACACATTTTCATCCATACTGCCTCTCTTGCAAATTGTCGCGAAATCGTGACAGTTTTCTTTGCCTGTGCCTTCTCTCCAAACATGTCGTGAAATCATGACAGTTTTCTTTGCCTACACCTTCTCTCCAAACATGTCGTAAAATCATGATAGTTTTTCTTGCATGCGCTTCTTCTTCGAACATGTCGCGAAATCATGATAGTTTTGCCTACATGTGCTTCTTCTTCGAACATGTCGCAAAATTGTGATAGTTTTTCCTGCATGTGCTTCTTCTTCGAACATGTCATGAAATCACGATAGTTTTTCTTGCATGTGCTTCTTCTTCGAACATGTCGTGAAATCGTGATAGTTTTTCCACTTGCTTTCTTCTCTGCCAACATGTCATGAAATCGTGACAATTTTCTTTGCTTGCGCCTTCTTTTCGAACATGTCGCGAAATCATGACAGTTTTCCTTGCTCTTTCTCTTTCATCCAACATGTCACGAAATCGTGACAATTTTACCAACATTTTCTCTCTCCTTCGATATGTCGCGAAATCATGACAACTTTTCTAGCTTTTTCTCTCTCCTTCGATATGTCGCGAAATCGTGACAGAAAACATGTCGCGATATCGCGACAGTTTTCTTACTTGTCTTTTTCTTTGATCCTTTGAATCTGGGCCACTTTTGTCTTCTTGGAAATTTCTTGTACATGCTCTGAGTGACCTCTGAACTCTTGTCCACTGCATCAACTAATTTATCTATCTGTGTTGACAACAATGACAATACTGTTTCTGCACCTTGCTCAACAATCTCCCCCTTTGGAATTGTTGGCAACACATGGGCAATTTCTTGTAATTCTTCTCCCCCTTTGACAATAATACCAAAGGGCTGCTGCAGACTCCCCCGAGTCTATGCACAAGATTCTCAAGCAAAAACTGTTATAGTTAGTAAAAATCAAGAATATGAGCAAAGATATAAACACATACATGAATGCTCCCCCTGAGAATGTGGTCTCGATATCTAGTCAATTTTTGGGAAACGTGACCACTCCCAACTTACTCTGAAGGTACTCAAAAACTTCCTTGGGCAATGGTTTTGTGAATATATCTACTACTTGCTCTGTAGTTGGAACAAAATCCAATTTAACCTCACCTTCTACAACTTTATCCTTCAAAAAGTGATACTGGATTGCAATATGTTTGGTTCGAGAATGCATAACCGGATTCTTCGAGATGTTAATAGCACTGGTGTTATCACATTTAACTGAAATTGGCTCTTTGAAGTGAATACCAAGATCTTTCAGGGTTTGTCTCATCCATAATATCTATGTACAACATGTTGTTGCTGCAATGTATTCTGCCTCTGCTTGTGGATAGAGAGATCGATTCTTGTTTCTTGTTGTGCCATGCTACCAGCCTGTCTCCAAGATAAAATGCTCCTCCACTGGTACTCTTTCTGTCATCTATACATCCTACCCAATCTGCATTAGAATATGCAATAAGAGTGAAGTCCTTACCTTTTGGGTACCATAACCCATACTCCATAGTACCCTTGAGGTACCTAAAAATCCTCTTCACAACTGTCACATGAGTCTCTTTGGGACTAGCCTGAAATCTTGCTACCATGCATACTGCCTGTAAGATATCTAGTCTGGTAGCTGTCAAATATAGCAAACTTCCAATCATAGATCTGTACATGGTTTGATCTACATCTGGAGATTTGTCATCCTTGCTCAACTTGCAACCTGTTGTCATGGGAGTGCTAACAGGTTTACTATCCTCCATTGTGAACTTTTTCAACATTTCTTTCACATATTTAACTTGAGAGATAAAAATGCCCTTTTCATTTTGATTGACTTGCAGTCCGAGGAAATAAGAAAGTTCACCAATCATAGACATCTCAAATTCTTTCTTCATTTTATTTGCTATGTCTCTATAGGACTTATCATTGCTATTGCCAAAAATGATATCATCTACATAAACAACAAGGACAATAAGATGGCCATTCTCTATTTTGACATACATATTGCTATCCACCAAACCTTTCTTGAACCCTTGTTGAATCAGATAGTTATCCAGCCTTGCATACCATGCTCTAGGTGCCTGTTTCAAGCCATACAAAGCTTTCTTCAACTTACAAACAAAGTTGGGATTATCACCGAGTTGGAACCCATCTGGCTGCTCAATGTAAACCTCTTCTTTCAGTTTTCCATTTAGAAATGCTGATTTCACGTCCATTTGATATACTTTGAAATTTTTATGAACTGCTAAAGCCAGAAACATTATGATTGCCTCTAGTCTAGCTACTGGTGCAAAGGTTTCCTCAAAATCAATACCTTCAACCTGTGCATAGCCTTTACAGACCAGTCTTGCTTTATTCCTTACAACTTGTCCATCTTCGTTCAATTTATTTTGAAAAATCCATTTAGTACCGATTATATTTTTATTTTCTAGACTTGGTACTAACTCCCAGGTTTTGTTTTTCTCAATCCGATCTAGTTCTTCATTAATTGCCTTCATCCAACTTTCATCTGTGCTTGCTTCAGCAACATTTTTGGGCTCAATGCTGGATAATAGAGAGTAGTTCCGTACTACTGCTCTTCTTGTCTGAATACCAACTGTGGGGTCCCCAATAATTTGCTCTCTGGGATGATTTTTCTGCCAGCTACCTGTTTTGAACTTCTTGTTTTCTTCTACTTCTGAGTCAATACTTAAATCATCTGGATCAATTTTTTGATTCTCTTTCGTTTCCTTTTCTTCATCTCCTTCAATAACTTCTTCATAAATAGGGTAGTTTTCTTGATGAGTAATTTCTCATTCTCTACCTTCATCAACTTTAACATCGGCACTCTCCACAATTTTCTTTAGCCTCTTGTTGTAGCATGTGTAGGCTTTGCTTTTTGTCGAGTAACCAAGAAAAATACCTTCGTCAGCTCTATCTTCAAACTTACCAAGATTATCTTCAGTTCGTTTGATATAACACTTGTTGTCGAACACTTTGAAGTATCTTGTTGTTGCCTTCCTGCCGAACCACAGCTCATAAGGTGTTTTGCTTTCATGTGTCCTTAACATGCACCTATTTTGGATGTAAACTACAGTATGGACTGCCTCTTTCCAAAATCTGTCAGCTATTTTGTTCTCAGCCAACATTGTTTGTGCCATTTCTTGCATAGTCCTGTTCTTCCTTTCTACAATACCATTCTGTTGAGGTGTCCTTACTGCTGAAAACTATCTTCTGATCCCATATTTTTGATAGTACTCTACAAACTCCTCTGAGATAAACTCTCCTCCTCTATCTGATCTTAAGCATTTAATTCTTTTTCCTGTTTGATTCTCAACCTGGTGTTTGAAAGTCTTGAACATTTCAAAGGCATCTGATTTAAGCTTTAAAAATAGTACCCATGTCATCCTGGAATAGTCATCTATACATAGCATAAAGTATTTGTCACCATTTATGCTTTGTGTTCTCATGGGTCCACATAAGTCAGTATGAATTAGCTCTAAAGGTTTGCTGGTGAAGTATTCCTTTGATTTAAATGTGGATCTAGTTTGCTTCCCCTTTTGGCATGAAGCACATATGCTATTTAATGGTTTGCCAATGGTGGGTATATCTCTTATTGCCCTTTTTGAACTTATTTTTACTAGATTGTCAAAGCTAATATGACCAAGCCTCTTGTGCCACAGCCAATTTTCATCTTCCTATCCAATCAAACATGCTCCTTCTAAAGTCTCTGAGAGAGTATACAGGTTTCCTAAAGTCCTCGATCCGAGTAGCTATCGACTTCCCACTATGTGCTTTTCCGACTTCATAGCCTCGCTTCTTAAAGATGACTTCATGACCTCTATCACGGATTTGACTTACGCTCAGTAAGTTGTGCTTCAAACCAATCACAAACAGAACTTCTTTGGAATTGATCTTTCCATCACTTATCTTGAGTGATCCTTTGCCAACTATCTTGGCTCCATCATTATTTCCAAACTTTATAGAGCCCCCTTCATATTTCTGTAATTTTTCAAATTTTTGTTTATCTCTCGTCATGTGATTGGAGCATCCACTATCCAATATCCATGGTGCAGATTTGTTCTATGCTTTGAATGTTGTCTATACAATCAAGGATTCCTTTTCTTCCTTGGGTCGCTCCTTTTCTTTCCACTCTGGTTTGACTACAGTTTTGGTCACTTGTTTAGACTTTTCTTTGTCAGTAGCCTATGCATGTTTTTCTAGGAATTTTCTATTTTGCCTTAAACTGTTTGGTTGAGATTCTTCCTTGATTTTTATTTGCTGCATATGTGCTTCTATAGTTTCTTGCAATGTGTCCAAAGTTATGATAGTTATAGCATTCTACTGCATAATCCATCAAGGGTGAAAAGACATTTCTATTGGTGAAATTTCTTTGTCCTATATTATAAATGCAGTCTGAAATCTTATGATCATAAGCATTGCATTTAAAACAATAACTAGAAAAGGAATGATTGAACCTAGGAGTTGGTCTTTGCCATTTTGTAGTAGGAGCCACAAATTTTCTTCTCCTTTGATGTGTGACTTTTATGAATCCCTCATTGTCAGCACTCTTCTCGTGCCTGGAACTATTGCTTTCTTTTGCCATATTCATTTTTCCTTGATCAACCTTGATCTTATCTTCTTTCTTTACTTGTTCTATAGTTATGGCCTTTGATCCACTTGACGATTCTCCTTCGACAAAGCCCAAGCCAAATTTGATGCTTTAGTCCTATGATTATTTATAATCTTTTCAAGCTTCATAGAACTTCCTTCAAGTTTGTGATAGCAACTCAATTTTTGATTCTTTTCTTCTACCCGCATTCTTAAGACAACAATCTCTTCTTCCAGTTTGCTGCACTCATCTATTTTCATGGTTAATTGTACTTCGAGTTCTTCAGACATTTTCTTAAATTCTTCTGTCTAAACTTTCAAACTGTTTATTATGTCATTCGCATCCTCAAGCTTTCTTGAGACCTTTTTATTCCTTTTCCTTTCTGTACTCAACTCTTTAAGTGCAACAACCAACTCTCCTTCCAGATATACTTCAACCTCATCCTTAATGTTTGTGTCACCTTCCTGTTTTTCTTCTATTTTTTCTTCTTCAAATGCCATGAATAGAGCTTCACCTGTTTCTTCTTCAGAATCTTCACCTGAGCTATCTTCAAAAGAGCTGACATTCTTGGATATGAAACTTTTCTTTTTGAAGTTGCTTTTTCTAAAATTTGGTTTCTTCTTCCAGTCACTTCTTTCTTTGTGTGACCCTTCATCACTTTTGGTTTTCTCATTCATTGGACACTTAGTTGCAAAGTGACCGACCCCTCCATAATTGAAGCACTTAAACGGTAACTTTCCTCTATATTTTCCTTTTCCCTTTATAAGTTTTCGAACAAAGTTAGCTTCCATTTCATTCGATGTCTCTTCATCCTTAGATTCTTGTTCAGCTTTTATATTTTTGTGTGCTTTAAAAGCAGCTTCTTTGTCTATGGGCTTAGTTTGTCCTATTCTCATTTTGTATGCAGTCAAAGAACCATGCATCTCGTCCATGCTAAAATTGTTTAGATCTTTAGCTTCTTCTATTGCAAAAACTTTAGAATTAAATCTTTTGTGAAGAGTTCTAAGTACCTTTTTCACGATGATCGCATCTTCAATTTCTTTGTCGAGTCCTCTGATTGCATTAATGATTCCATTGACTCTCAGCATATAGGCCTCTATGTTCTCATCATCATTCATTTTTAATGCTTCGAACTGAGCTCGATGCGTTTGTAGCTTAGCTTCCTTGATCTTGTTGTCTCCTTCATGGATGCTCTTTAGTTTGTCCCACATGTCTTTTGTCGTTTTACAGCTCATGATCCTTATCAGTTCACTGTCTACTAGCCCACACATTATGGCATTCTTTTCTTTGGAGTTATTCTCAAACTTTTTCTTCTCGGTAGTATCTATTGGAGGAGTAGTTGGTATTGTGTATCCACTTTCTACTGACTCCCAAATGTCGTATCCCAACGCACATAGATATGTCTGCATCCTGAGTCTCCAGAATGAGTAATTAGTTCTGTCGAACAAAGGAGCTTTGTTTGATGAGAATCCTTCACCACCTGCCATTGTGTTTCTTCCAAGATCACCTTAGTTGATTAAGCTTTTTCAGGAACCTGGCTCTGATACCAATTGATATTCTCACAATGACCACTGAGAGGGGGGGGTGAATCAGTGTAGCTATTTAAATTCAAATCTACAACTCTTAAAGCTGAAGCAAAGAGAACTTAAAAGCGAATAAAGCAATTATCACAAGAGAGCACACCACAACACACAATGTAATGAGGTTCACCAATTTGGCTACTCCTCAAGAATGACTGCTTGGACTACGGTCCAAATCCGACCTTTGCAAAACACCAATTTTACAATCTGTTTACTAGCACCCACTGGAAGGAGCACCAAAACCTAATTTATCTGCACCAATAGAAAGGAGCACCAACCCCTAATTTATCTGCACCAATAGAAAGGAGCACCAACCCCTATCCAAGCACCAACTTGGATCATAATTTTGAAAGCTATATCAATGACATACAAATGCCTTCACTTTTACAAGACCCTGACTGGTCTACAATTTATCAAAACATAGTAAACACTTACTGCTCAGCTTGTTGCTCTCTTACAGCACTCTTCTAACCCTCTTTCGGTAGCACTTTCACACATTCAATGACAACTTTATTCTCCACGCAACTGCCCTTTTATAATCAAATTGTCTAACTGTAACTCCAGTTGTAACTCCTTTTATTTCTCATGCGCCACTTTCCAGTTGTAACGCCTTCTAACTATAACTGCTTTTGTATAAATATAGGGTAGGCTTTTCATCAACCATGATGCATGTTATGAATTTACACATATACCCCTACCATGACTGTTCGTCTTCTCGGTCATGACTATTCATATTCTTTTCTGTGCATGCATGCATATTCGATTCTATTTATACGACTGTTAGATTTCTCCTTCTTCGACTGTTCTTAAATTAGCTGCATGATTTTCTTTTGTAACGTCCCCTGTAACTATTGTGTAACTTTAGTTAACGGTTACATATCTTAATACGGTTGGGTTCTATTTTTAGCTTGCGCCAAAATGACCTGTCGCGAAATTGTGACACTTTTGCCTCTTTGTCTTCTTCTTGGCTTGTACCTATGAAAATACATGTCACAAAATCATGATAGTTTCTGCCTCCTTGTCCTTTTCTCAGCTTGCACCTATGAAAATAGAACATGTCATGAAATCATGACACTTTCGCTTCCTTGCACTCTTCTCTGCTTGCACTAGCAAAAACATGACATGTCATGAAATCGTGACATCTTTCGCTTCCATGCACTCTTCTCTGCAAGCACTAGCGAAAACATGACATGTCACGAAATCATGACATCTTTCGCATCCGTACACTCTTCTTGGCTTGCACCAGCGAAAACAAGACATGTCACGAAATCGTGACACATTTGCTGCCTTGTGCTCTTCTCTGTCTATCGCCCACGAAAACACATGTCATGAAATCACGACACATTCATTGCCTTGTGCCTTTCTTTGTCTTTCGCCCGTGAAAACACAACATGTCATGAAATCATGACACATTCGCTGCCTTGTGCCTTTCTCTATCTTTCGCCCGCGAAAACACATGTCACGAAATCATGACACATTCGTTGCCTTGTGCCTTTCTCTGTCTTTTGCCCACGAAAACACAACATGTCATGAAATCATGACACATTCGCTGCCTTGTGCCTTTCTCTGTCTTTCGACTCACAAAAGCGACATGTCGCGAAATCATGACACTTTTTCTCCTTAGCGCTTCCTCTTGCAAATTGTCACGAAATCAAGACACTTTTCCTTGCCAGCTCTTTCTCTCAAACATGTCACGAAATCGCGACACATTTTCATCCGTACTGCCTCTCTTGTAGATTGTCATGAAATCGTGATAGTTTTCTTTGCCTGCGCCTTCTCTCCAAACATGTCACAAAATCATGATAGTTTTCTTTGCCTGTGCCTTCTCTCCAAACATGTCATGAAATCGTGATAGTTTTTCTTGCATGCACTTCTTCTTCGAACATGTCATGAAATCACGATAGTTTTCCCTGCATGTGCTTCTTCTTCAAACATGTCACGAAATCATGATAGTTTTTCCTGCATGTGCTTCTTCTTCGAACATGTCACAAAATCATGACAGTTTTCCCTGCATGTGCTTCTTCTTCGAACATGTCATGAAATCACGATAGTTTTTCCACTTGCTTTCTTCTCTGCCAACATGTCATGAAATCGTGACAGTTTTCTTTGCTTGTGCCTTCTTTCCGAACATGTCATGAAATCATGACAGTTTTCCTTGTGCTTTCTCTTTCGTCCAACATGTCATGAAATCGCGACAGTTTTACCAGCATTTTCTCTCTCCTTCGATATGTCACGAAATCATGACAGCTTTTCCAGCTTTTTCTCTCTCCTCCGATATGTCGCGAAATCGTGACAGAAAACATGTCGCGATATCGCAATAGTTTTCTTACTTGTCTTTTTCTTTGATCCTTTGAATCTGGGCCACTTCTGTCTTCTTGAAAATTTACTGTACATGCTCTGACTGACCTCTGAACTCCTGTCCATTGCATCAACTGATTTATCTGTCTGTGTTGACAACAATGACAATATTGTTTTTGCACCTTGCTCAATAGTTGTTGGGGTTGTTGTAATTGGACAAGGCATGTTGTATTTGTTGTGAAGGTTGCTCCAAGATTAATTTATTAACCTGAGTGGCTTTGGACTAGCCATGGTTATACCTCTTTTCATTATTATATTGTCATTCTTTCTTTTTGAGCTTGATCTTGCCCTCTTGAATTTTGATATCTTTGATTATCTAGGATTGGATGAGTGCCTCTTCAAATGTTTAGTATTACTATAACTCTAGCAATAGAGAGATAGGTTTGGCATAAATATTTGTGAACATTATTGTTAACTCTATTATAGGGAGGGAGAATGGCAATTTGATCATGATCGTCCTCCAATGGTTTCCAAAATAATAGATTGACTCATCATCCTATTATCTCAAATTAAGTAAATTGATCAATGTGGTCTTCTTTCTAGCATTCAGGATGAATTGCTCTAGGAATTATTCTACAAGTTGCTCAAAAGTGTAAACACTTTGATGTGATATATGGTTGTACCAACCCAGGGTATCTCCCCTAAATGTCTGAGGAAAGGTGTAAAGCATGAGTGCATTTTTATTCTTAATCCTGAAGCACGCATTGATGAATCCGGTTACATGCTCATGAGGGTCCATGTAACCCTTGAATTTGTCAAACTTTAGCACCTAAAAATATACCAGATAGGGTGATGATGGTACTGAAACATGGACCGTGTGATTGAGTAGCTACCTCAAGGTGGATTTTGATATTGTATACCTGATGTCTATATGGAAAGGCTATCAATTTGACTTTGCAAGAATTGGAATTTAGGATCCTCTAAATAATTAAAATCCTAATTTACTTGTTGCTAGTAATACTATGCACCATTGGTAGGGTTGGGATAATATGGTGTGTTAGGATGGAATGGTTTATGGTAAGGTGTATGATGAGGGATGTTATGGTAGTGAGGTGATGAGAGCATGATAGCATGCTAAATTGAAGGGTTAGCATACATGTGATGAGGTGGATTAGTGGCTATGGTGGTTGGGGGATGCAACACCCAAGATAGATATTGAGTGAATAAGGTGTGGGATTGAAATGTGGAGGGTTTATTTTGATTGATTCCTTGCGATTTTTGATTTGGATTGGGATTAATATTATGATTAGCACTATACAATATCATTTATTATAATTGCAATAAGGCTTGTTGCATGTCAATCATAGAGGAGGATGGTATAGTTGTGTAAGTGGTGGATTATGAGGCTAGTTGGATGGCAACTATATTACTAGATGCTGGTGGAGACTAAGTGGAAAAGTTATTGCCACTTAATGGGGATGTTATAATGCATGGTGACTACAGGTGCGGCGGATGGTATGGATATCGAGATCTACGAAGCAATGCTAGCCAGTGCTTCATAGAATGGATTAGTGCAAATGATATTTTGGTTTGGTAATATGAGGAGGTGTTGGTTATACAATTATGAATGGTTATGGGCTACGATAGTAGTAGTCAGTTCAAAAAGTGGATTCATGAAGGTTTGGTTATTGTGGGTGTGAGAAGGTGGCTTCCTGATGAAATGATAGAATAGTATAGAGTGGAATGGTAAGTGAAGGTAACGACAGGAAAACCATACCAACTACATTCAGGTATTTCCTAATAGCGTTCATGTCCATAAGTATAACACAACCATTCATCAGCATATGCAACTCACTCCTAGGTGTCTCAAGGATGGCAATATGAGTAGCCCTCTACATGATGTCTATATCCAAAATGGGGGTACCACTAGAGGGTTTGGAATTTATGTTTAAGTACATAGTAGGGTCTACACTAAATTTACCTACCACCAAAGTGTTAGGGGCTTGACAAGACTGAGATGGATCCATGAGAGAAGGCAATTGACTTTCAACTAGGGCTAACCTTTTGGCTTGACCACGAGTTGTTACCATACACTAAAGGTGGGATGACATGTAAAATGTAAATATATGTGTGTGAATGTGTGATGGAAATACAAATCAAGGTAGAACTCAAATTAAATAAATAAAAAATATTTTTGTTCCTAAGTTTGTGCAAATTTTGGTTTTTGTGTTTTCTTTTTTTGAAGGGGCTTTTAATTTTTTTTTGTTTTTTGTAAAACAAAAAAGTGATGTGTAAATATTTTTCCCTAAAATGAGTCTACATATTTCACCTAGATGCTCTCACACACTAATCTCATGCTAAATTTCAAGTTGTGAAACCCTATAGGACTTGGAGATGAAACCCAAATCTAATGAGGGAGCCTAGTTCCTATGAGTCCTCATCCATATTCACTGTGGGTAGAGATACCCTTTAAAGAGGAATGTGTGCTATTTTCCATGGCTAATATAGTTCTTGGAGCTAACCTTGGCCAAGTAATAGGGTACAATATGTTGGGGGTTGGTGATGAAGTACAACCTTATCCAACGTTCACATGAGTGTATTATGTCTTTGTTTTTAATTGTGTGATGTAATCAAATATGCAATTTTATTTTTTTCCTAATGCAAAAAGTAGAAAAAACACAATAGCAAAAAAAAACTAGATTAGGGGATAAAATATCTAATTTTGAGTAATATCTAACAAGGTTCTGTTATCAAGACCAACTGTCGATGGGTGGTTAGTTTTGGTAAACTATGTTTTCTTAGTTCATAAACCATGCACATGCATTTGGGAAATCCCAACTAAGAATACATGATTCTGACTAAATAACAGAACGTCAGGTAGGACAAACCCAAAATCCTAAATATATTTATATTATTTCTAACCAGGCTATGCACATGCTATGCTAACTAATCTAGAAATGCAATTTTTTTTTTTAATATTATATGTGCTAGCCTATGACCTAAATTTAAACAAGGGAAAATATGAGAGAGACTCTTAATTTAATCTAAAATGCATGCTAAATATAAAATAAAGGAAAGAGATTTTCAAGTGTACAGACTTGTTATCCTTTCATTTATCCTTCTAATTTGCTCAATCACCGATCTACTATTCCATAGTGCTCCAATCGCAGATGCGTGATTCTAAAGACATCCCACTATCAGTGTGTAGTTCCTCAGATATTTAATTGTGTGATCATAATTTCTTAGGTGCAAGGTCAACTAGAAGCAGGCTTTGAATCCGTTAATCCTAATTTTGAATATTCGCTCACTCAAACTCTAGAAACCTACAACCATAGAAAAACATAGATTAGTAATCAAATAATAGCAAAGAAAAAAAAATGGAACCCTTAGGGGGTGCTCCCATGATCACCATTTTTGTAGCAAAATAAATGAACACAAATAAGGATAAACATAAAAATAAGAGAATATTGCCAAAAATGCTCTTTGTATTGATATTTGATACAATTTTATAATGAATTTTGAATTGCTCCAAATGTGTCACGTATAATGTTACAATGTTATTTTCTCTCTGTGAGATATAATTATTTGATAAGGTTCTTCTACTACAACTTCAAAAGGGTGAGTGGGCTTCTAAATATTTAGTTATGGGACCAATCCAGCTTCAGTAGCTCTCCAAGATACCTATTTCCTACACACACAAAAACAAAAAACAATTAGTAGCACCTATTTATCAAGATATAAGATACTGCTACAAACCCTAGTTGAAGAAACATGTGATGCAAAAAACAAAGAAACATAAACTAAATGCCTTGCTAAAATAATTTTATTGATCATATCTATCATGTTCTTCCACTTTTGAGAAATCACAGATGTGCAGTGTGGACTGGTAAACTATGCACAAGTGGTGGATAAATCATGCAAGTGCAGTTTTGACTATGTTATCATAAACGAACAACTTATATTGAGTGGTAGAATGCTCTAAAATATGGCTTTGGAATTCAGATCTTGGATTTCCTCAGGATACGTGCGAACTCCTGGTGATATTATGGTAGCATGATGGTACCTATTCTTAGTCTTATTTTATTTTATGGGTTTAAGGTGCATTTATAGGCCCCTTAAGTTTTTTTAGGGAAATGGGACATGGCAAGCTAGGATTTACAAGTGGCAATCCAAGGCTACAAAATGGAGGGAAAAGTTAGAGTGAGTCACCCAAAGTGTCTCACTTAATTGGGGTGATGTGGTTGCAAGTGGAGTTATTTGTGGCAAGGGTTGGTGAGGTGGCTAGGACACATGTCTAGTGGGTAGGGAGGGTATCCTAGGCTAATTTTTTATATTTAATAAATCTAAAAAATAGGACGATATGTAGGGTTTTATACACCTAAGTATAAATTTAGGTATATAATTTTACTATGTAGGAATTGATGTGGGGTGCCAAATGTGGTTTTATGGATGCTTAGATTTTGGTGTCTACACTTCTCATGGGATTTATCCCACAAAACACTAGATCAACAATTCTCATGGGATCTAACCATAATTTTACCATTTCTTGATGCTTACTAAAATTTTGCAATACATCTTCCCTTTTCTCATCCAAACTCATCAAATTATATAGCCTAGCTTCTACCCTATAATTTGTTTCCAGGAATTCTTTCATGAACTGTAAGGTGAGGATATTGAGGTTGGTGGGAAAGATATGATCTTGACCATATACCAGATGATAGAGAGATGTTTCTATTGAAGACTTAATATTTATTTTATCTGACCATAATGCATACTTTAGTTTATTATACCAATCCTTGAGGGTTTTGTCCAACATTTTTTTATTAGTTGATTCTGCTACTCCATTTCCTTGAGGATAATAATTAGAAGAAAATTTTAAAGTTACCTTATTATCATAGGCTCATTCATCAAATTGTAAATAAGTGAAAGCATGGTCATTAACACTTACTAGAGCATATGACATCCTAAACCTAGTCATTATGTTATCATCAAGGAATTGAATCACAACCTCTATTGTGTAGCTTTTGAATTCTTGAGATTCAATCCAACGAGTGTAATAATAAGTGGAAGTAAATATGAACTTATGGCTAGTTGATAAATTAGGATTTATGACACCAATAAAGTCAAATATATATTATGCAAATTGATGAGCTTCATTCATCTATTGTAATGGCATGGGAGAACTCCTTTCTCGATGAGCTACAATCTAGTAAACATGATCTAACAAGTGCATGAGAATATTTAAAAATATGGGGCTGGTAATAACTAGCTCTCAGTATTTGGTGTGATGTGGTATTTCCTAAGCCATGCCCAATTCCATACTTACCATGAAAAATATCTAAGAAATTCAACAACTTCCTTCTCTCTTAAGCATCTTAGGTAAATTCCCTCATGTTTTTTTGATACAAAATGTATGGTTTTATTGTAAAATTTGTATTTTTGAGATGTAGTGCTCTTCTTTGGGTGTAACTCAAGTGACCAAGATATACTTTTTTTAGTATATAATAAACAATATCTTGATACCATTCATCATTTGTAACCTCTCCCATAGAATATTGCTAACATGAAATGTGAGGTTCCACTTTGGCTAGTGCTTTGCTCAGTCCTTGTCCTCTAACAATTATCATAGGCTAAATATTTGGATCAAAATATTTCAAAAGAGACATCCACATATATCTATTTCACATAGCTCATTTTAGATCAACACTATTTTCATAGCTAGATCAAGCACTATTACAGACACTCTACTATGTAGGACATAATGTCAAAATTTCTTTATAGTTGTAATTAAAGAAAAGGCTTTTATCAATAGTTTAATATCTAATTTGAGCATATTTAAGTGGTGAGCTTACAAAAACTATTGGTCTCTCAATACTGACCTCCTTCTAAGTTAAAAGACCAAAAAATTAATTCTCAAATGCAAAAAAATAAATATAAAAAGGTTGAGTGTAAACAGGAGTGATTGATACCAGAGCATTCGTTATTTCTCTTTTAGTTTTCCAAAAAGTGGTTGGTGTTCCATAGGCCATACAATATTGGAATCCTTTTTTAGCATTGCATTTAGAGGCCATATTATTTCTACTTCTCACAAAATTCATTTTACAAAAGAAATATTTCAATATCTTCTTTCTTCCAAGATGGGAAATTTTTTGAATTGATTCAACTTTGTCTTGATCAATAGAGATACCAACTTTAGAAATGATAGGCCCTATCATTTTTCCTTTTGTAACTCCAAAAATACACTTTTTGGAATTCAATGAAATTCCATGCTCTCTACATCTTTGTAGTACCTTCCTTAAGTCTTCCACATGGTTTACATGCATCTTAGAAAATGTGAGAAGGTAATCCATATAATTTATAATGCATTTCCCAATGAGATCCTTGTAAATGATATCCATGGCCCTTTGGAAAGTTGCTCCTGCATTTATTAGGCCAAAATAAATCCTCCTATATGCAAATGTTCCCCATTTGGTAGTAAATTTAGTTTGAATCCTATCTTGGAGGTTTACCATTAGATGATTGTATCTTGAGTAACTATCTAAAAAGACATCATATAAGAGCCATTCACAATTTATAATATCTCATCCAAGGAAGGAGGGGATAGTTATATTTCTCATATACTCTATTAATATTTCTAAAATATACACATAGGCATATTTCCCCATTATTCTCATGAACTGGTATCAAATTTGCAACCAAAGTAGAATTTCTTATTGTAAAAATAATGTGGGCTACCAATATTTTTTATATTTATTTGAGAATGAGGGGCTTGAAAAAAGGATTCACTAGTCTCTACTTTTGACAAGAAGGTTTTGTTCTTGGATTCAAAGGGATAGTGTATATAATGATAGATGTATCATAGGTTTTCAAATCTTCATAGCTCCATACTATGATATCTTAGTAATCATTTAAAGCTTAGATTATTCCTTATTTTTATTCATCAATGCAATATTTTCCCAATAAAATATTTTTGGGGTTCTCAACATTTTCTAAATTATAAGTCATATAATCCATTTTCAAATGAAGTGGTTTGCTACTTTGAAGCATGATAATCCACATTGAATAGTCTTTCCAAAGAGACTATACCTTTAGGAAAGGTGTCTATTTTTAGATTCAATTCACACTCCTCTAGCTATACATAGTTTATGTCTTCCTCATCTATGATATGAGATTAAAATATATCAGAGTTAGTAACAAAATCAACTATATGACTATCATCATCAAACCCCTAAATTTTTTTGATATTTTTTGGTATGGAGGGAGTGACACCTAGTTATTTTGAGAACCATTTTATCTTGTAATGAGAAACTGGTTCTAGGGTGCTTGCTACTATTACCAGTGAATTTACAATGTCATTATTTTTACATTAAATGGTCTAGATATTAAAGGAATTTAATTTCTTGATTAAATCCCACACACAACTATGGTAATTTAAGATACATTTATCATAGCAAGCATACTAATTTTGCACTTACTTGATCACCAATTTAGAATATCCTAGGAATCATATGCATTTAACTCCCTTCTTGATGGTAAAATTTAGTCCATGAATCAATACCCCTTATTTAGCAGCATTGTAGGTGCAAAGATATTGCAGTCGATAAGCAACAAGATGTGATATGCCTTTAGGGTTAACCAATTCAATTATGACATCATTGCCATGTTTATATTTTGACCCATCAAACTTGAGAATCCATAACTAATATTCAATTACTTTTTGTTTGCTTTGTGGGATTTTTGCTACCAAATTATTCTCTCTAGGTTTGGTTTCCATTACCACAATGTAGACTCCAAAATTTGGCAAATTATTGGAATCTCATTAACAGTGTTGTACTTTTTAATAATATCCTTTAAAATTTTCTCTTTATATTCAAATATAATTGACAATGTTATGCTAAGGAAACCACATATGTGATATATAAGTTACAATATAGTGATTCAGTTTTATTGACCAATCACAACTGAGTAGCATCCCATATGCATCTGGGATATCTACTAACTAGATATCAATGCATTAATGTATCATGGGTTTAGTAGCTAATTGTATATGAATTCAGTTAAATACCTAAACCACATTCACTTTTTTTTATAGTTTAACAACCTCCTTGTTAGAGGGAGCAAGAGTCTGTCCTAATTTTTGGTTGACTCCATATGACATCACATTGCTAGAAGCATTGAAATCCAAAAAAAAATTATGTAGGGTTTTGCCAACAATTCCAATGGTCAAAAAAAGAGGATGGGATTCTACCTTCTCTTTGTATATCACTACCTCAACATCAATAGTCTTTTTTAATTATTTTTTATTTTGACCAGAAAAAATTAGCAATGGATCCTTTTGGTCAGTTAATTGAGCTATCTCAAATTGAGAAATATTTGCCTTGGTTTTCTTAAGGTCTTCAATGATATTATATTTAAACATGTTTTACTTTAAGTTTTTCTCTACTTGTAGTAATGGCATATTGTATTTTGGTGGAGTAGGCATTGTAGGAACTTTAGGTGGGACTAGGATTTTGTTGGCTTGTTCATCAAGTGGGATGAAGTTTTTTGTAGGAGGTGTAGAAGAAGTTAGTAGTGCTTTTACCTTACTTCAAAGCATATAATAGTTACCTCTTTGAAAATATCAATAAGATTGAACCTCTTACTATAAGTATTCATCTAATTCATCTTCATACAATTCTAAGAGTTCATATTTATTTAAAACTAGAGTTGTAATTTCATTTTGAATAGCTTTATTCCCAATATTCTCATTGGTGTGTGTAGAGGGGTAAAACTGCCCTACAATGTACAATTCCCAAATAAAATACTGGATTCACAAGGAGGAAACCTTTTGTGAGGTGAACCATGGGGGTATTTTGCACTCTACACTCAGTGCTAGGGGGAAGGATTCACCAAGAATGGTTTAAGGACTTGCTCCAAGTCCTCGGGATATTTGGGATTGTTTGATGTATTCAATTTCAATACAAACACTTAATTTTGGTCTTTCTAAATCTAAGCTAGAAAAGATAAAGGACAATGTAGAAAATATAATAATGCAGTTGAAAATATAATATAGGCATACAAGAGCTACCCTAAAAATAATTATTTATTTTGGGTGCTCACTAACCTAGGGTTTATTTCATAAAGCCTTTAAAGTATAAACATGCAAAATAGATGCACGAAAATTATCCCTAGATGCAAACTAAATAGATTTCACTTTCATATGCCTAAGAATCAATAAATAAATCATATTTTAAATCAATAGAATAATTAGAGCAGTTATCTAGACCAATGGTTGATTTAGCTTTTTCTTCCTCTTGTCCAATGATATCAAGAATACTTGTTTTTGCAAGATCACTCATGAAACATTAAAAAAATAGAATTAGCATTAGGAGGCTTGCTTAGACCACTGTGTAACAGATCTTGGAGGTGCAACAGTCAAGTCCCCTAGGTAATTTTAGATGAAATTTTAATACAAAATTAGAAATTGACCTTTGGAGAATTAATCATAAAACATAAATATAGTAACAACAAACACAAAACAAAATACAATGCAAGATAATGAAAAAAAATGTGAGTGCAGAAGATGAAATAAATGCTAAAAACAAAGTGAGCAAACCCTAATGGACATCATAGAATTAGGCAAAGAATATTGAAGTATTCGAGTGGGCACTCTATCTCTTTGAACTACACCACAGGTCCACCAAATCACATAGCAAATCAATCCAATCCACGCAATAGAAGATAAAATATAAAATTCACACTTTAAGATTAGCTTGTAGTAGAGAAAACAAAGGAATAAGAATGAACTATAATAAATATTTTGAGCTTAATCAATAGTCAAAAATTTTTGCTAAGATCACACAAGAAAAACTTGTATATTAAACCTGCACACATGATTAAGAAAAAACATCCATCCTTTTATAGACAAAAGTGAAGGAAAAAAGATGGGAAAAATAAACTAAAAGTTGATGCCAAAACATGTTGGAGGGTTTAAACCTAGATCTAATTAGGATAAAAAGAATAATAATTAAATTAAATTAAAAAATAGGTTAAAACAACAAAGTCACACCCCATCCTGATGGGGCACAAACTTGTAAATATGGGGCACAATTTTGCTAAAAGATAAAAAAATTAAAAAAAGGAAGGCAAAGAGGTATTCGCTTGCTCTTGGAATAGGTTGAGGGTATCTTAGAGACACTAAGGAATATTTCCCACTCAAAGTGGGTCAAATTTTTGTGTCTATATTTTTCTCCCTCTTTGATACATTTACGACCTAGTAAATGCATCAAGGAAGGATGTAGACTCCTGTAGGCAAACATACAACAAGAACAAAGAAGGGGTGGCTAGGTTTGGGAAAAAGGGTGAGAAATTACTAACATTAATGCCTCTATGGCTAAGATACCCCCTCAAGTTTTGAGAGGAAATGAACTTCCTTAAGAAACTTGAAAAAGGTAAAATAAAGAAAGCAAAATACATAAGGAAACAAAACAAGCGAAGTAAAAGAAATATTACTAGGTATAGGATGAATATAATGCAACTAGCATGAAATGCATGGAAGGAAATGATAGGTAGAAGAGAGGAGGATAAGAAGAAATAGAAATAAGAGAAAGGAAGACGAGAGGAAACAAAAAATGATGAAATGGAAAAAGAAGGTAAATATAAAAATCCAAAGGTCAATCATCTAGAATCGAGAAGAAAACAAAATCAAACCTCGACTAGAGGGTGTTATGCTAAAAATATGGTCTATGGATGGAGTGAATAACCCACTATGGGTGTAGTACTCACTAAATATGGACTAATATGTGAAGTGTACAATGTAACCCGCTATGTGTGGTTGCTCACTAGTGACTGTTGTGGGGCGATTACCCACTAGGATGTATGTCAAGGCCTAATTTAAATGGCTAAGAAGCTGATATCGTAATGGGGTGTTGGGCCCAGTGATTCAAAGAGAGACATAATCCCATAGGATTTTTATAGTGTATGCTGATGTAAAATATTGTATGTAATGTAAATGTCAATACTACCTAAGAAGGTGTATGCACATGTATGTATGGACCAATCAATATGAGCATACCATGATGTGAGTGTGTGCATGTGCTAAAAGAAATAAGAGGAAGATAATGAGAAGCAAATAATTGTGTGTGTGTATGCCCATATTGAAGTTTCAACTTAGTAAAAAATCAAGAGGGAGGAAACATGTAATCAAATAAGAAAATAATGTATATCCTTATGTGAACAAAGAAGACAAAGGATAAATAAGAATCATGCAAAAATATAAGCATGTACCAAAAGAGGATTTCATTCCTTGACTTTGGAGAGAAAATATGATCATTGTAAAAAACTTTCAAAGTCAAGGAATACAAGAAGAAGAGAGAAGAAAAGAAAAGAATAAATAAATACAATAAGAGAAGAAGGGATGAGAATGCATGGGCCCTAGGTTGGGGCTTCGCTAGGCATCATAACCCTAGTGAAAAGTGCAATGCATGTGAGCTATGACCTAACTAGGTATCATCACATACCATTGTCATGAATCCCTAGAAGCTATATGAACAAGTAGTCGTGAGCAAGCAAGGATGTAATGTATGACAAGCAATACACAAGAACAAAATTATAGGCAACCATGCATAATATGATAGGTAAATGTGTAGAATATGTCAAGGAAACATGCAATATGATCTAACTAAATGCATCTACAATGAAAAAAAGGTAAATCATAATATATTTATAAATGCATTATATGCATTAGTTCCTTAAGTTCTTTACCATCCATAGAAGCCAGCTTATAAGCACTAGAACCAAATTTAGTTGTTATGACAAAGGACAACAACCAGTTGGGCTAGAAATTACCTCGAAGATCAACATGAGCATTAGTATTCTTTTGGTTTTATTTGAGGACAAGGTCCCCAACCTCAAAATAATGATTATGAATCTTCTTAAAGTAAGATCATCGGAGCCTATCCTAATAGGCTGGTAAATTCTCTAAGGTGTGGATGTGATTTTCATCCGATAGCTCTAATTGGTACAAACACTCCGTACAAAACTCATTGCTGACCTCAAAATATTGCAACAAGATGTGAAAAGAAGGAACCTCTAACTCAAAATGAAACACTACCTCAAATACATATACCAAGACATACGATGAGGTCCTTGTAGGAGTACACACGCTAGTGTGATAGGCCCACAAGGTAGAATAAAGCTAAGTATGCCAGTCACAATTGATCTTATTAACCAATTTTTAAAAAAATTTGAACAAATATTTATTTGATGCTTTGGCTTACCCATTATCTTGAGGGTAATAAGGGATTGAACATCTATACTAAATCTTATATTTAGCACAAATATTATGAACATCCTTATTCTTGAAAGGAGTTTTATTGTCAAATAATCATTGAATGAATCCTAAACCTACAAATGATCTGGTTGAAGATGAATTTAGAAACTTGAGTTCCAGTCACCGTAGCTAGGAACTAGGGGAACTAAAATAGGCGAGGAGGTGAGATATCACTTGAGGTCATAAAAATATTTTTGACACTTGAAATCCCACTGAAAAACTATATCCTTCTTAAGGAGTCGAATGAAAGGCTAAAATTTATCGGCTAATTGGGTAATGAATCGATAAATAGACTGCAACTTACCTTGCAGACTATGGAGCTCAGTCAGGGTGCAAGGAGGAGTTATTATAATGATAGCTCCTACTTTAGCAAGGTCCACTTCAATGCCTCACCTAGACACTATAAAACCTAATAGCTTGCTAGATGTGACCCTGAACACACACTTAGTGGGTTTAAGACAAACATTGTATTATCGAAGCTTTTCAAAGATTCATCTTAGATCGTGGACATGATCCTTTAGTTCTAAGGAATGATCCAAAAGGTCATCCACATAGTCCTAAATAATATCATGCATCATGTCATGAAAAATATAATTCATATCCCATAGATAGTTACCTACTCCATTTTTAAGACCAAAAGGCATGAACTTCCAGTAGAAGGTACCCTAGGTAGTAGTGAATTATGTCTTTACTTGGTCCTTAGGAGAAATCATAATCTTATTGTAACCCCAGAAACCATCCATAAGCGAAAGCATTCCATATTTGGCAGTGAAATCTACAATCTAGTCTATTTTGGGTAAGGAAAATCATCCATGGGACATGCTAAGTTAATGTCCTAAAAGTTGATACATACTTTGATTTTTTTTTTCTTAGCTACAAGAACGATATTGGATATCCAATCAGAATAGTCGATAGCTTTTATAAAATCATCATCAAGGAGTTTTTGGAGCTCCTCCTTAACTGAAAGGGTGACCTTCAGATGCATCTTCTGAAGTTTCTGCTTAACAAGCTTAGCACTAGGTTTAAATACCAAATTATGCATGGCAAGGGAGGGATAAATCCTTAGCATTTTTCCATATGACCAAGAAAAAATATCATGATATTATTTTAATAAATAGATCAATTGCTCCTACTCATCCATGGTCAAGCCTTTGCCTAACTTAAGGAGGCTAGGAGCTTCCTTAGAATCTATGTTCACATCTATGGTCTCCTCGATAAGAATGGATAACTCATCCTCAAGAGGATGTAGGGTAGGAATCACTCCTAATTTCTCAAGGTCCTCGAGAGACATAGAACCAAAGTCCACTTGAGAACTAGAAGACTCAACCTACGTTGCACAAGGGACAAACCCGTCAAAGCCAATGTTATTATGATATAAATCCTCATCTATAACATGTGACTATGGGGTTAATACTTTAGGAGAGGTTGGATCCATTTCCTTAACATTCCACTCTAAATATTGATGAGATTCATCAAAGGGAAGATCTAGACAAGAAGAGTCATCTTGATCCTATGATAGAATATTTGTAGAAGAATTTTTAAAGGAAGACTGTGATGAATTAATTTGAGCTAGATATTTTGGTGAACAAAATTCAAATGGATGAGGATATCCCATGATAGAAATAATTTGTTTTAAAATTAAAATTTTACACATTGGTGAAAAGTATAAGGGAAAACCTTCATTGCATGAATCCAAGGTCATCCAAGAAGATTAAAATATGCTGGAAAAGACACCACATAAAATATTTTTTTTATAATTTTTTGTCTAACCCTAAGAGGGAGTAATATAGTGCCACAAGCTTCTTGAGACTCATTGCTGAAATTTTTAATGATATCACTAGATGCAATCAAATATTCCTTCCTCAATCTAGTTTTTTGAAAGAAACAATGTGTAAAAACAATAAGAGAAGAACCATTATCAACCATAACCCTTTTGATGAGAGTTTCCCCAATGTAAAAAATGATGTATAGCGAAGAATATTTCTGTACTCCTAAGGGAGCCATATCATTGTATGTAAGATGAGCCTTCTGAAGAGAGCCTACAATCATTGTCATATTACTTGGAGAAATATCTGGAGGTACGGTTTGCTACTTCAAAACATTTATCATATCTTCTTTATGAGCCTGAGAATTTTGTAGAAGTTCTAAGAGTAAAGTTTTTGTTGAATCATCCATATATTGTACTAATTTTCTTGGAGTGTTTGTTATCATTCTAACCATGTTATTATCATACTAATGTGGTACATTTTTATAGGACAATTGGTTGGTTTATCTTGTTCTATTCTGATTCTGCTGGTTGTTGGAAGATTAAAAACTACTTGTGTCAATGCGACCGACATCAATTAAGTCTTGAATCACATGTTTTAACCTTTTACAAGAATTAGTCCAATGTCCTTCTACTCTATGATATGCACAATGTTGATCTGCTTTATACCAATGAGTTGTAGTATATGTTTACCTTATAAGAGGTAATTCAATTGCTTTAGCATCCAATAGTTGCTTTAAAATTGCTTCCATAGATATATTAAGTCCTGTAAAGTTCCTTTTAGGAGGTTTCTAAAGCACAGTATTTTGTAGGCTATTATTGACATTATTAATAGGTCCACTATCACTATTACCTCCTATTTGTTTATTCTTAGGTTGAGACTTAATTGTCTTATCTTCTTTAACCTTAAGCTAACCCCTTATAATGAGATATTGTTCCACTTTTCATACTACCTCAATTGTTTGATCTAAAGATGTGATAGTACTAGTTTCTAAAGCATAAGATAATTGTTCTTGTAAATTATCAATAAATATGTTAAGAATATATTTCTGAGACACAGGTTGTCTTAATTAGCTAACTAAACTTTTCCAATAAGTTAGGAATTCTGAAAACTTTCTTCTTTACTCTGCTTTAAATAATATAGATCTCTCATAGTCACTTCCTCTTCAATATAAGCACTAAAATGATGAACAAACATCTCTGAAGTTTTCTCAAAACTTTTCAAAGAATAATTGGGCAACCAATAATACCATTCTAATGCTACTCCAGAAAGACTCTTTGGAAATTTTTCAATAAGAGCATATCATCATTAATAAAATCTTGACAAGCTATCCTTAATCCTCTTAAATGCTTTATTGTATCTTCAGTCCCTTTATATATTGGTAATACTAGCATGGAAAAATACTTAGGATAAATTCTAGTAGCAATAATAGGATCCAATAGTTGACTACACATATCTTTATAATTGTATGTAAACCCTGAAGGTTGAATCATATCCATCCTTGAAACCAACTGGTTCATAATACTTGCCAAATTTTGTATTTTTGGATTGCTATGTATGTTTCCCATATTCCCTTGAATTAGGTTGGACATGTGAAGGTTTTTGTTATATGAGGTGCCTTGTGAGAATGGAATATTAACTTGTGGTGTAACAGAAGAAATAGTGTTGACATTAGAAGACGAAGGAGAAAATTGAAAGCAATTTTGGGTGTCACTACTAGTTGGAGGAATAAGTGGATTCACTCCAATGTTGTTGGTCATAGTAGTGGCCTAAGTAGTTTGATAAGTTTGATTACCATGATTTAGAGGTTAACTCAAAGGATTTTATTAAGGTGGGATATCCTTTTCAAGTAATGCTTCTTCCTGTAAGGCCATATCCAAAGCTTGCTTATGATACTTATAAAAAGTCCATATATGATCAAAATATTTAAAGATGATATTACTTTTATGATATTGAATAGGATCGAGATGATTATTAGTCTCTTCTTCTAGGTTATGATTCTCACTATCAATTTTATCATTCTCATGAAAAATCTCATCAAATCTAAAAAGTATTCGTCCTTCCCCAAGGTCAAAATCCATTGAGGAAAATGAGTAAGACAAGAAGAAGAACTAAGACCAAAAAGAAACCTATGCACTTACACATAAAGGAATTATATTTTTAATATTTGACACACAATTTTATGATATTGCTTATTTTTTTAAAATAAAAGGAGGTGTTCACATCGGGTTCACCAAAGATGTAGAGGGGGAAAAATGCCCTACCATGTACAATTCCCAAAAAAAAGGTTGGATCTGCAAGGAGGGAACCTTTTATGGGGTGAACCATGGGGATATATTGTGCTCTGCACTCAATTATATGGGGAAGGGTTCACAACGAATGGTTTAAGGACTCGGTCCAAGTCCTTGGGATATTTGGTATTATTTGATGTATTCAATTTTAAGACAAACACCTAATTTTGGCCTTTCTATATTTAAGCTAGAAAAGATAAAGGACAATGCAAAAATAGAATAATGTAGTTGAAAACATAATATTACAAGAGCTAGCCTAAAAATTATTCGTTATTTTGGATGCTCACTAACCTAGGGTTTATTTCAGAAAGCCTTTAAAGCATAAATATGCGAAATAGATGCACACAAATTATCCCTAGATGTAAACTAAATGTGTTTCATTTTTAGATCCCTAAGAATCAATAATTAAATCATATTTGCAATCAATATAATAATTAGAGCACTTATATAGACCGATGGTTGATTTTGCTTTTTATGCCTCTTGTCTAATGATATCAAGAATACCTTTTTCTGCAAGATCACTCATGAAACACTGAAAAATAGAATTAATATTAGGGCACTTGCTTAGGTTGTTGTGTAATAGATATTTGAGGTGCAATAGTCAAGCCACCTATGTCCTTTTAGATTATATTTTAATACAAAAGCAAAAATTGATCTTTGGAGAATTAATCATAAAATAGAAATATAGTAATAGTGAACAAAAAATAAAATACAATTGTATGATCCAAAAGTAGAATAGAATGCAATAGTAAAAATAGAATTTGGAAATTTCTCCAGGTGTGACCTAGGGCCAAATCATGCCTTTCCTGGAATGGGTGTGATAACGTAGCAGCAAAATAATGCCCTACCTCGAAAGGGCATGATTTCACTTATGCAGACTAATTTGCCCTAATTAGGGCAGATGAAGTCATGCCTCGTTGATGTTGTGCATGATATCACTACAGACTAATGAAAAATAAAAAGAAAGTGTTGAAGATGAAATAAATACCATAAATAAATTGAGCAAACCCTAATGGATGTCGTAGAAGTAGTCATAGAATATTTAAGTATCCGAGTAGACACTCTATCTCTTTGAACTACACACCATGGGTCCACCAAGTCACATAGCAAATCAATCTAATCCACACAATAGAAGATGAAATCTAAAATTTGCACTTCAATATTAGCTTGCAGTAGAGAAAAAAAAGGAAGAAGAAAAACTATCATAATGATTTTGAGCTTAATCAATAATAAAAAAATTGCACTAAGATCGCACATCAAAAACTTATAAATTAAAATTTCACACATGATTAAGCAAAAATATCCTTCCTTTTATAGATGAAAATGGAGGAAAAAAGGTGGGCAAAATAAACCCAAAGCTGATGCCAAAACACACTTGAGGGTTTAAACCTGGGTCTAAGCAGGCTCAAAAGAATAAAAATTAAATTAAATTAAAAAGTAGGTTAAAACAACAAAGTCGCACTCTGTCTAGACGAGGTGTGATATCATTGGCATGAACTCGTGCCTCGTAAATATGAGGTACAATTTTGCTAAAAGATAAAAAAAAATTTAAAAAAAGGCAAAGAGGTGTTCCCTTGCTCTTGGCAGACATTAAGGGCCTCTTAGGGACACTAAGGAAGATTTCCCACTCAAAGTGGGTCAATTTTACGTGTCTACAGTGGGAATTAATTCCAAATTTTCCATATCCTTTTTAAATAATATCTAAAGAAATTTTAAACTCTAGACAGTTGGTTTCACCATGTTGAGCTACAAAATGGACCCTACACCAATTGGGAAAAGCAAGATCTACCAAATTTACTAAATTATTTGGGTTTTTATTTGGTCGATTTTGGTTTCAACCAAGATTTAGAACTCCATTATTTGGGTGAGTATTCCATTGATAATTGGTTCTTTGAAAGTTAAAATTTCTATACTAAGTGTTATTATTTATAGGTAGGTTTTTAGGAACTTGCATTTGTAGTTGAAGCATACCATTGCTCAATTTTTGAACCATCCTTTGTAAATTTTTTAATTGATGATTTGAATTATTAGGTTGAATTGGTCTTGGTTGACTTGTTACATTATTCATAGGTGTAGATGTATTTAACAATATGGGTGAATTTGGTTGATTATTTTTTGGAGTTGTATGATTGAGAACATTGTTTGTGGCCACCTGATTGTCCAAGGATGTTAGAATGGTCTTTTGATTGCTCACATTAGGCATCATTTGATTCAAGGGTGTGAAATTGATTGCTCATATTAGGCATCATAGTTTGGATGCATGACTCCTAGTAATGGATTTAGCATGGGAAGGTGTTGTGTAAGGGATTGATTTATTAATGGTATGTGATTATAAGTTCCTATTTTTCCAACTGAAGAAAATTAACCCAAACCAAAAACTTGAGGTAATAATTGTTGTTCAACAATTAGAGCTTCACTATATGCCATGGGTAAGGTTGTTATTTTTTAGGCTCTCCTTACAAACATAGAAGTCAATGGGTCCAAATCTCTAAGATACATTTGGATGGATGCTTCAGATATGAAGGTGTGATGTTCCATCAACTTGGTGTATAATGTATGGAACCTAGTGTTGAATAGTCTCAAAGATTCATTGAGTTCTCTATGGGTAGAATCAAATTTATGATATATCATAGCTAGATAAATAGGTAATCTAAAATGACTAATAGATGCTACCCCTAACTGAACATAGGATATGATGAAGCCTGAAGGTAAGCTGATACACCAATTATAATCAAAATCATCTAAAGTATGTGGAAACATGCTACATGCAACATCCTCATGTTCAATTTGTAAATGAATAAATTAATATTTGTATGCTTTTATGTGATCATCATTTAAATGCATATACCTAGGGAAATATCTTTTAGCATTCTTAGGTATATCATGTGCAGGTCCTAGTATGTTCAAAGGGCTACTTCCTAATATCCTTGGGGTAAGAGTTGTCATTGGTGGATCTTGGGGAGTGTAAATAGGACCAATGAAAGGGGTAATAGCCTGAGGAAAACAATTGGTAGCTGAAGCGGTATTTGGTCTACCTTAATTTTGGATCTTTTGCATGGAGAAAGGTTGAGAAACTCAACACCACCTACAAATGACTTGGACCTAGTGATGATGACTGTATATTCTAGCTTTGATAGTCAATATATGTAACATAAATACTAAACAAAGTAAACATATTTTGTAGAGTGTCCTCCTTCTAGTGCTAGTTCTGCTGAGTGAGCAAATGATACCTCATAAAAGGTAAGACACCATACTTAGAATAGATATTTGTTACCTCTTGGAAGAAAATTTTTTTCCCCAAAGGTTTGGGTATGCTAGGCATTGGCTAGTGTGGATAAACTCAAATATCATTGATAATTGTTCCTTCGAAGGGCCTTTACTAGTTATGACTCAAAAAATATTTTTCTTGGGCACAATGTCTTTAGATCAAATGCTTAACTATCTAAAAATAGTTTTAATGCACTAATATTGCAACATATGTGAGCTAAGAATAATTAAATGGGTAAATAAAGATGAATTTTAAGTTGTGCAAACTATGATTTCTCAATCAATATCATTCATTGTAATTAAAATGTATTGCACTTATAATAGCAATAATTGTTGTGAAGTTGTATAAATTTTTAAAATACACCCTAGAAAACCAACCTCAATGGGAGCTTATCTACTCTTAATATAAATAAGATTCAAATAGGAGTTAAAGGTTTGAGGATAAGAGAAAATAAAGAAAAAAATCAAGCTCATATTACCCTAAAATTATGTTTTTATCCGGTAAAGCAAAAAATCCAATTTAAATCAATCTTGACCTAACCAATATTCACATTGCCTAAGGTCCATGATGATGTAATCTTCAAAGGAGCAATAGACTATGAAATTGAATAAGTGCAACCACCATTAGCATGTAGATATTGAACATAACAAATTTCAAATGCCTTATATTAAAATATAGTCATTGAGTACATTGTTTTTTATTTATCCACTTTGGTGGATTACAAGAACAAAGCTCAAAAAACAAGAGCAACTTGGTTTAGAAACGTAATTCAACTACAAAGAGAAAAATAAAGAAATAAAAAAGGAGCTAGCTAACAGATGGTTTCCTATCTTTGTAACCAGCTAGTTGGCCACTATGTATACAATTTTTGGCCTTTGCATAGCATTACATTTTGTAATTAATTACTTATCTAATTCCAAGATGTGTCCTTTGATATTTATTTCAACCATACTATTATCGTGTCTCATAACATCTTCACTTGAACAATGCTTAGGATATCTAGAATGACCATACTTCATTAAATTCTCAATTACTCTACAAAATTTAGGTTGATCATTAATTTCTCATATTTTTCACCTTACACAATCATACTTGCCTAGTCTACCTTAAAACTCCATGTCCACCTTTATGAATGTCATATTTATTATATCCTCCAACAAGTAATCTACAAAATACGAAAGGAAAACAAAAACAAAAGTTAGAACCTTTTTTACATTTCCCTAAGGTTTTAAATTTTAAATTTGATGTTTAAGTCCCTTTAGAATCCAAGCTAAATTAGTCACCTTCATGCACTTTTGGATATAATAAGAATGGCTCCCAACCATCAATGTTTATTTGTAATTTAATCTCTATTATTGAATATGAATCTTGTATTTCATTTCCTTTATATTTTTGTTGAGTTTTGAAAGATTCAATCTTGACCATTAAGTCTATTTAGGAAGGGAATCATGACCATTGAAGCTTACATAATTTAAAATGTTTATCATCTTCTTTTAAATGTTGTAGCATTGCTTATCATTCAATCCTTCCTATTGGATACTATACAGAGAGTGATCCTAACCATTGATGTGCTTTGGAAAATTACTATTATCTTCTTGGGTTAATCATAGCCATTGGAGAGGTATGAAATATAAATCCTAGCCATCAATGTTACTCAAAATTCTTGACCCTTTTACCATTCAATCCTATCCATACATGTTGTTTCAAGGTTTGAAAATGATCATTAAAATTATCTTATGATTATTGGATCATATCCTAGACTTTTTAAACTAATCCTCATCATCCAAGTCACTTTGAGAATAAAATATTGGTCATTGAAGATTCATCTAATGGATCAAGCCCACCTATTTTAACACATGGAAGTTCTCCTTGTGGCTCACATTTAACCCTTAGAACTAAATCTTAATCATCTATTGTGTTTCAATATTCGATCCAAACCATTGAGGCTTCCTAAGTTAATCAATAAAATGCATGAATTTATTTGATAAAATGTATACCATTGATGAGCCTCCTTTGTTCACTTTGATATGTTAGTGTTGTTATTGGAAATATTTTGGTGTATTAGCTACGTGGTGGTGGATTGAATTAGTTCCATTAAACTTTTCTCATCAATGATTCTAAGTTGATTCTATCATGTGAGGTTGCCCTTACTAGAAATCTATTGATGACTTAGATCGATTGATGGCATGAGGGTCATTGTGGACCATTGATGATGGGAGAACCTGATTGACACATATTATAGGTTATTCTTGGACAAATCAACATGGAAATATCATCAACACATGTGGGGAATCTGGCAAACCAAAGAATCTAGGGATTCTTCACATTGTATTTCTATTAATCAAGAGGTTTGGAGTAGAATCAGGATGGGCCAATAGGGATATGAAGAAAGTTTTTTTCAAAAATAACACTAATCAACCTGAATAAAATTTTAAAGTGGGTTCCTAATCCATGTAGATTTGGGTATGTTGTGAAAGCACAACAATAATATAAATTCTTGAAAGGGAGTTAGGATGCACCATAAATTTTGAAGTTATCACCAATATCTTGAACTAGTTGAAAGACATAGAACCAAAGGGGTATATGAGTTGAGTGAGGGATAGAAGAGAAAATATATGACAAGTTCTATTTAGGGAATAAATGTTACACTAGAAGTGACTATTAAAGATGAGATGATGAAGCATGATAAAATGGTTTCTAAAAGTAGAGGTTTAATATGTAAGTTCCATGGATACTATCAAATGTTTTAAAGGTTCAAATTTACATCAAGTGGAAGTGTGGATTAAATTAAAATTCTATGAATTTTCTTCCTAAATGTTTTATTCTCATCATCTTTTCTAGTTTTGAAATCAAGGAAAAAATAACATATGGTGGCATATGGTTTAGGGGGATATATGCCTTTTATTTGAGACCATGAAGTAGGAATTTGTTATGTCAACATATAACTATTGAGAAGGTTCTAATGTGAATTAGCATTTTAGGAGTTTCATATCGACTTATAAATAAGGTTGTCTTGAATAATATTGAAAATAACCTAGGGAAATTCATCAAGAAGGGACAAACTACTATGGAGTGAAAGAATGCTATATATACTTATATATGTATTGCTATGGATATTTCAAATCCTTTAGCACAATTATTTAAGATTAAATTTGAATTAAGAAACAGAATCAAGTGGATTATGAATACATTGCATTCCAATGTTGCAATTGCTATGATATTGGACACATGGTAAGATATTGTAAAGTGAAAAAGATGAAAAAAGAGAGAGAAATTTGGTCATCAAACAAACTTCACAATAAAACAATAAAATCACACTATAATAGAGGTCAGAATAGATTAATAAAATTACACTCCAAACAAAGAGGTAAAGAAAAGAAAAAAATGACACAAAGGATTAAAAATACAATGTTTCCATCTTGAAGAAGAATTATAAGAGGCATGTTTTTGGATGGCGAAAATTGTTCTCTATTGAACACAAAAAAGAAAAGAGTCCCGGCAACATGTCCTAATTAGGTACTCATGTACAATGTACTCTATATAGGATAGACGGTGAAAAAACCACATGGGAAAAAACCATCTTCCAAGAAGAAAAAGAACAATAAGAAGAAGGAAGAGGTGAAAACCTCTATGCATTAATGCATCTGCTTTACTCCAAGTTTCTCTCGTAGCTGAATGTAACACAAAGAAGGAAAGGGATGTCTGCAATTTGATTTTTTGTAGGAATGTACTCCAAGTTTAGATCTCCTTGCTGAATATACAGCCAAATGAAGTGCATGTTAATCTCAATGTGCTTGGTGCACTGATGTTCAACTGGATTACGAGTAATATGAATTATGCTCTGACTGTCACACCAAAGGGTAATAGGTTGGTTATGGCAAAAACAAAATTCCCTTAGTATCTGAGGAATCCAAAGAGCTTCTTGACTAGCTAAAATGGCTGCCCTATATTCAACCTCTATGGATGATAAAGCTACTGCCTATTGTTTTTTGCATGACCAAACAATAGGTGAATAACCAAGACAAAAAACATAGCCAGAGGTGGAACATCTATTTTCAACTGAACCTGTCCAATAAAAATCTATGTAACCATTGATATCCATGGATTTGCCCTCATATAGGAGCCCAAAGTGAGTATATCCTTGCAAGTAGTGGAGGATTCTCGTGGTTGCTTTCCAATGACTAAAATGAGGTTGATGTGAGAATCTAGATATTAAGCCAACAACATATGAAATATCTAGGTGAGTATGAGTGAGGTATAATAGAATTTCTACAAGTTATCTGTAGATAGTAGCATCACATAGAGGGGACTTGCAAGAAGTACTAAGAGTGGATATAGACTAAAAAAGTGTGGAAGAAGGCTTGCAATAAGTCATTTTAAACCGCTAAAGAAGGTATACAGTGTATTTTTGTTGACATAATGAAATTCTTGCATCTATTTGAGTTATCTGAATTCCAAGGAAGTAATGGGATAAACCTAGATCAACCATTTCAAATTTCTTAGAAAGGGATTCTTTGATAGATTGGATGTGAGAAATGGTACTACTAGTGAGTAGTAGATCATCAACATAGAGAACAAGTATTATGATGTTTTTTCATCCCTCCAGATGTAGACTGTTGCATCAGACTCACAATGAGAAAAACCTGAGGATAGAAGGAAGGAGTCCATTTTTTCATACCAAGCTCTAGGAGCCTGTTTGATACCATAGAGAGATTTTCTTAGTCTCCAAACAAGGGAGGAGTCTTGAATAAATCCAACAGGTTGTTCCATGAATATTTTCTCTTTTAAGTCACCATGCAAGAAAGCAATTTTAACATCCATTTGAAATATTGGCTATTTTTGAGAAGTAGCAAGTGTAAGAACCAAACTTACAGAATCCATTTTTGTAACTAGGGCAAAGGTTTCAGAATAATCAATACCTTCAATTTGTGAAAAACCTTTAGGTACCAAGCAAGCTTTGTGTTTGTCAATTTTTCCATTTAGTCCATACTTGGTTCTGTAAATATATTTAAAGCAAACCAATTTCTTTCCTTTAGGTAGAGGGACTAGATCCCAAGTTTTGTTTTTGATTAAGGAAGAAAATTCATTCTCCATGGCATCATCCCATTATTTTATACTAGTTTCTTTGAATGATTGAGGATCTATTAAAATGTATTGATAAACAAGACTAGAACCCATGGAGTTGCTTAATATGGATTATGGAAGATTTTGGATGTAAGAAGTGGCTTCTTGAACTATGGTGTGGGACCATTTTGGCATTGTGGAAAAATTCATAGATGTGGGAGGACTTTGAGGAGGAGTTTGAATAATGGGATCCTCATGTTGGTCATCTATCTCAAGGGTGGTATCTTCATTATATTGGGGCTCAAATGTTGGAGATGGCTCGAGATAATTATTGTTGGAATATGATTGAGAATATTTATAAGGCTCAAATGTTTCATCAAATTGAACATTTCTATGAAAAATACCTCATGAGTTGTGGGATAAAGGAGCCTATAGGATTTCATTTCCTCACAATAGCCAACAAAGATAGGTTGATTACTCTTTTTGTCTAGAGTCTTCCTATTTTTCTTTGGGATGTATGCCCAAGTAGTACACCCAAATTTTTTGAAAAAGGAGACATCAGGATTGGATCCATTCCATGCTTCTTCGAGATTCAAATGGCCAAGAGATTTATGAGGTGTGCAGTTTTGAATATAGTTTACATAGTTAATAGCTTCAACCCAAAAAATTGCTAGAATATCTCTTGAGTGGAGCATATAGTTTACCATTTCTTTCAAAGATCTATTTTTCCTTTATGCATTGTCATTTTGCTAAGGATTATGGGATACTAAATGTTGATGAATAATGCCATAATTTTATAGGAATATGGAGAAATCATTACTGAAGTATTCCCCCCCATTATCTGTATGAATTTGCTTGATTTTCAGCTAAGACTTTGAATATTTTGAAGTGGAATAGCACATCAAATTAGATCCAAGTTCTTCTTGAAAAATCATCAATGAATGTCAAGGTATATTTTGCTCCTTTGAAAGAAGGATTTGGGAAGACCATCAAGTCACTATGGATTAACTCTAGAGGGGATGAGACCTTGAGAACTACTTGGGTGAAAAGTATCTTGATGTTGTTTTCCAAGAGCACATCCAGGACATACTCCTTCAATAGAAGAGACTTTTGGTAACCCTATTACCATTTTATGAGTATTCAACTATTTTAGATAGTTATAATTGAGATTTCCAAACCTTTCATGCCAAATTTTTCCTTCAAGATCTCCATGTGCAACAAAACAGGATGCTCTATCTAAATTTTTGAATCCATTGAATTGAAATAGACGAGTGTTATTATCAATATTTTCTTTTGCTATGAGAGAGTGAGGTTTTTGAAATTCTCTTATTTCAACCCCTGTTGGTGAAAATAGAACTATTTTACCCTTTGAAGAAGTACAAATCTAATAGATGGATAGGAGATTTGCATCTATGTTTGGTTCATAGAGAACATTATTGACATAACCACCATCAATGGATATGTCACCTTTTTCTTTGATAGGGATAAAGGATGATTCATCAACTTCTATGCTACAAGTTGAGCTTGAGGAGATTGAAGAGAATGACTCATGTGAAGAAGTCATATTATGAGTTGCCCCTGAATCTAGAACTTAATATTTTGATGTAGTTTTTATATTTTTGTCTTGAACATTTAAGGTTTTTCCTGTTTCCTTCTTGATGTATATTTTGTGATATTTCATTGCTGCCCCTAGTTGTTGTAGTCTTTTCCAACATTTGTTTACAGAATTTCCATTATTTTTGTAATGTGTACAAGTTATAGGTACTCTTTTTTTCTTTTTGAATTTTTATTTAGTGGAGGTGGATGCTACTAATGCTTTTGAGGAAGAGGGAGATATCTCATATTTTGTAATTTCCATTTTCTCTCTAGTTATCCTATTACAAAAATCCTCTAAAGAGGGCATTTTAAGACTTGTACCAAGTGCATATTTTTGTTGGCAATTTTGGATACCTTGGGTACATTGCATTTGCTCAAGTGAATAAGTTGTCATTGATGTCAAGAAGCTTTTGAAGGAATTTGATTTGATGTAAAATAATTTGTTTTGATGAAGGTTACGACATGACAGGTTCGAAAGAAAGCAAGTTAGAAAAGTGTCGCGATATCGCGACATGTCGCATTTTCGTGACTTAAGCAGGTGAGAGAAAGCTTTTTAGAAAAGTGTCACGATATCGCGACATGTCGCAGTTTCGCGACTCAAAGAGGAGAGAGAATGTTCGAGTCAGAAATGTCACGATTTCATGACATATTGCAAGGAAGGTTGAACGGACGAAAAAGTGTCACGATTTCGCGACATGTTGCAGGAGAGAGAGTCCGAAAGAAAAAGTGTCACGATTTCGTGACATAATGCAGGAGAGAGAGTCCGAAAGAAAAAGTGTCATGATTTCGTGACATAATGCAGGAGAGAGAGTTCGGGAGAAAAAGTGTCGCGATATCGTGACATGTCGGGTTTTCATGACCCGAAGAAAAGAAAAGCGCTAAGGAGAAAAAGTGTCACGATTTCGCGACAAGTCAGAAGACAAAGTGGAAGCAAGATAAAGTGTCACGATTTTGCGACATGCTGCAGATGAAAATGTTCCAAGTAAGAACTGTCACGATTTCGCGACATGCAGCAAAGGGAAGAGTCTGAAATGAGAAGCGTCGTGATTTTGCGACAGGTTGCAGAGAAGTCGTACGAAAGCTGAAAGCGTCACGATTTCATGACAGGCTGCAAAGAAAATGTACGAAAGCTAGAAGTGTCATGATTTCGTGACAAATTCAAGGAGGAAGAGCTCAAAGGTGAAAGCGTCATGATTTCATGACATGTTCCATTTTTGCTAGTGCAGACAAGACAAGAGTGCAAGGAAGAGAAAGTGTCACGATTTCACGACAGATTGAGATGGCAGGGTTCGGTTGGAGAAAGTGTCACATTTTCGTGACAGAAACAGAAAGCAGGTCTTCTATAGGAGAAGTGTCATGATTTCATGACAGAAGTGAAGTTGGATTTTGCAGAGGCAGAAGTGTCACGATTTTGCGACAAAAGCAAAGTTGATGCTGACAAAGACAAAAGTGTCACGATATCGCGACAAGAGCTTAGTTGAAGTCGTCAAAGGCTAAAGTGTCGCGATATCATGACAAAAGCCAAAAGAAAGTGTACGGTTGCAAAGGTGTCACGATATCACGACATGTTGTAGTTTCACGATAGAAGCTACAGAAGAGTTGCAGAGGCAATGAAGCCGACAAAGTTAAATTTGGGTCGACGAAGATTAGGGTTTGCAGCCGACGTAGTTTAGGGTTGTGCAGCTGACTAAGATCAAGGTTTTGATCTTGAAAGTGTTAGTATAAAAGGAGGGTTGTTTGGAGAGTTGAGGGTGATCGAATGCATTGTTGAAGTGCGAAGTTCAAAGATAGTGTGCAAGTTAAGTCCATGGTGCGCAGAGAGCGAGTCATGCCGAATCGAGCTAAGTGCGAAGTAGAGTGCACAGAGAGAAGAAAAGCACAAAGTTGTTGGGTGCATTATTTCTATGACGTTCGAAGATAGTGCGTAGGCCTTGATGGTTTTGGACAAATCATTGAGAGGGATTGTTGGACAGATTTGAGCAAGCTTTTGTTGAGCTTGTGGAGCAGTTTGGGCAAGTTCTAGTGAGAACTTGCAAAGCAGATCTGAGACAAGTCTTGGTGAAGACTTGGGTGAAGATCAAGCAAGCTTTAGTGGAAGCTTGTGAACAACTTCTATGAACCATATTTGAGGACCAGTTGAGGACAGAGATTGGTGTAGTTTCGAGGACATTTGTGCCAGATCGAAGGACTATGTTTGGTGCAGATCAGAGAAAGAGAATGAGGACATTTGTGCTAAACCGAAGGACTATGTTTAGTGCAAATTCGAGGACCAACTTTGGAGGTGATAGAGTTGAGGACAGAGGTCTCCAGCCAGAGCAGGGAGGACAGGTGTCTTCTATGGATAGAGTTCCATTTTCTAAGGGCAACGGAGGTAGAGGTCTTCTAGAGGATCACCAGCCAGAGCAGAGCTAGGGGATTGGTGTCTCCTGTGGGTTGGTGCCCATGAACTCGAGATTAGGGGATTGGTGTCTCCTTTGGGTTGGTGCCCATAAACATTGTAATCGGGAAAGGTATTCCCAGATTTTTGGATTGATAAAATTTAGTGAAAGATTTTATCCATGGACGTAGCTCAGCCATTCTGGGTGAACCACGTTAAAATTGTTGTCACTTTGTGGATGTTTTTATGCATTGCTTTGATATTGTTGTGGGTATATTGCTTTACTATTTTGTAATATAAAGGAAAAAGTAAAAAGAGGTCTTATACTGTTCACCCCCCCTCTCAGTATAAGCTTGTGTTCTTCAATTGGTATCAGAGCGGGTGCCTTCGAAAAGTTTAAACAGCTTGAAGGAAAAGCTAGTAAAGAACACAATGGATTATTCAAGCGGCAATGCAGCACCTATTCTTGATGGGTCAGATTTTGGTCTTTGGAGTGCAAGGATGAAGGTTCATCTAATGGCACTTGGTAATGAGGTATGGGAAGTAATTGAAGATGAGTACACTATTCCTGTACATGGTCCAAATACTAAAGAAGAAAGGCTCCTACATCACAGCAATTCAAAAGCAATGAATGCAATCCTGAAAGGCTTACAGAAAGCAGATCTCACCAAAGTGATTCATTACAAGACAACGAGTGAAATGTGGAAACAATTACAGGTGGTTCATACGGGTGATACAAATGTCAGAAAGGCCAAGTTGAGACACTTCAAAGGTATGTTTGAACAACTCAAGATGAATGATGATGAAAATATTAGTGACTACATGCTTCGTATGGATGAGGTTGTTAACTCCATGAAAGACTTAGGTCTTGAGCTTGCTAAAAATGATGTTTGTGATAAGATTTTAAGATCTCTTCCTAATAGATTTAGTGAAAATATTTCTGCTATTGAGGAAGCTAAAGATTTGGATAAGTTGAAAAAGGATGAGCTCCATAGTATACTTGCAGCATTTGAGTTGAGAACTCAAGTGAAGGTTGATGTCAAGAAAGAGGCAGCTTTCAAGGCTACCAAGAAATCCAAGGGTAAACAGCTTCAAGAGAGTGATGAGTCTTCTAGTGATGAAGAGGCATATTACAGCAAGAAAGGCAAGTTCTCTAGAAAGCACAAAAGCATGAAAAATATAAGATGTTTCAATTGTGGAAAGTTTGGTCATTATGCTATAGACTGTACTATTCCCAAGGATGAAAGTGATGAAGATAAACAGGATTCTAAGAGCAAGGATTCTGAAAAGCACAAGCATCACAGGAAAGAACAAATATGAGCACAACAATCAAGGAAAGAGGTATTCTCACAAGCACAAGAAGAGTTTCTACCTAGACAAAGCAAGTAAGTGTTCTAGTAGTGATAGTGAAAGTTCTTCAAGTGATAATGAAAATGAGATGTTGTTCATATCAGAAAAAGAGGAAGAACCGAAACATAGATTCATTATCATGAAATGTCTTAGATGTGGAAATTTTGGTCACCTTGAGGATGATTGCACAAATAATGATTTGGTTTCTAGTATGTATGAGGATGCTTCAAAAAACTATAAGGAAGATGCGTGTATGGTTTTTGAAAAAGGTAGCACCTCTAGTGATAAGAAATCTGAAAAAGGCTTTGATGATTCAGAAAGCAAACAAATAAAGGATCTTGAAAGTGAACTTACTAACGCTCTTAGTGTTTTGAAAAAGGAAAGAAAGAAGAATGCTAGACTCAAGGATAAGTTAGATGAATGTTGTATGGAGAGAGATGATCTTATAGAAAGTCTTGACCTCTCTATGGCTAAGACACAAGAACTCAAGGATGAGTTAGAGTCTAAGGTTCTTGAGTATAGTGAGTTAGAACAGAAAATGGCTTCTTTGAAAGAGGAAACTAAAGAGTACAAGGATAAGCTTTACGAGGTTTCAAGATAGCTCCAAAAAGGTTAAGTCACTCATCAAAGGTCAAAGAAAGACAACGGATAAAACAAGCCTTGGTTTTGTTAAGCACACAAGGAACAAGCTGGAGAGTCTAGTAAGAGACTCCAAAAGGAAGAGAGTTCTGATGAGGAAAGTATTTCAGATTATGAGTCCTTGAATGATAGATGCGCAAAAACAGAAAACAAAATTCAGAATGAGAAGAAGAAGTTTTCGGGACCCAAGAGGTCGAATAAAGGAAAATTTCATGGCAGATGTTTTGCATGTCACAGGTTTGGTCACATGGCTGCACATTGCATGGCTCAAGTGAAGAAGGTAAACGGCAATTTCAGAAGCGCTAGTTTCTTTCAAGGGTATTGCTACTCTTGTCAACAGTTTGGGCACAAGGCAGTCTATTGCAAGGTTAATTACAGGAATAGGTTTGATCAAAACAGGTTCGGCCAGATCAGGTGGATTCAAAGAACAGGTATGCCTAAAAGAAATAACATTGTTACTTGTTATAAGTGTAACAATGAAGGTCACACAGCTAGACAGTGTAGAGCTGAACTTCCAAGGTATAGGAATAGGAGCAATGGTATGAACAGGTCCAAGGATCAAGGCATGGATAAGAACAGGAATGATAACAAGAACAAGAACAAGAACAGGAATACGGGCAAAGAGTTCAAGAGAAGGCCCGACAAGGAAGTTATAGACGCTGATGATGATCAGTGCCTAATGGGAGTTTTACTCCCACCCCAAAATTAATCACCTCATCAGGAGGTGGGGGAGGGACTAAGCTAAGAGGCTCATTCTTAGTCCCGAGCCCCAAAGGTGACCCTTTGCCATTGATGACAAAGGGGGAGAGATATGAGTAAGGGGGAGAGCTTCAAGTGAAGAGGAAAAGCTTCAAGTAGGAGGAGCAAAACTTCAAAGGAAGATTATCAGTTGTTAGCATAGTTGGTTTCAGTTTTGGCTCGTGAGACGTGTTTTTAGTAAAGGTTTGCCATCAATGACAAAGGGGGAGATTGTTGGCAATTTTGGGTACCTTGGGTACATTGCATTTGCTCAAGTGAATAAGTTGTCATTGATGTCAAGAAGCTTTTGAAGGAATTTGATTTGATGTAAAATAATTTGTTTTGATGAAGGTTACGGCATGACAAGTTCGAAAGAAAGCAAGTTAGAAAAGTGTCGCGATATCGCGACATGTCGCATTTTCGTGACTTAAGCAGGAGAGAGAAAGCTTTTTAGAAAAGTGTCGTGATATCGCGACATGTCACAATTTCATGACTCAAAGAGGAGAGAGAATTTTCAAGTCAGAAATGTCATGATTTCATGACATATTGCAAGGAAGGTTGAACGGACGAAAAAGTGTCACGATTTCACGACATGTTGTAGGAGAGAGAGTCCAAAAGAAAAAGTGTCATGATTTTGCGACATAATGCAGGAGAGAGAGTCCAAAAGAAAAAGTGTCACGATTTCATGACATAATGTAGGAGAGAGAGTCCGGGAGAAAAAGTGTCATGATATCATGACATGTCGAGTTTTCATGACCCGAAGAAAAGAAAAGCGCTAAGGAGAAAAAGTGTCACGATTTCACGACAAGTCAGAAGACAAAGTGGAAGCAAGATAAAGTGTCACGATTTCATGACATGTTGCAGATGAAAATGTTCCAAGTAAGAACTGTCATGATTTCATGACATGCAGCAAAGGGAAGAGTCTAAAATGAGAAGCATCACGATTTCATGACAGGTTGCAGAGAAGTACGAAAGCTGAAAGCGTCGTGATTTCACGATAGGCTGCAAAGAAAACGTACGAAAGCTAGAAGTGTCACGATTTCATGACAAATTCAAGGAGGAAGAGCTCAAAGGCGAAAGCGTCATGATTTCATGACATGTTCCATTTTTGCTAGTGCAGACAAGACAAGAGTGCAAGGAAGAGAAAGTGTCATGATTTCATGACAGATTGAGATGGCAGCGTTCGGTTGGAGAAAGTGTCATGTTTTCACAACAGAAACACAAAGCAGGTCTTCTACAGGAGAAGTGTCATGATTTCATGACAGAAGTGAAGTCAGAGTCTGCAGAGGCAGAAGTGTCATGATTTCATGACAAAAGCAAAGTTGATGCTGACTAAGTCAAAAGTGTCACGATATCATGACAAGAGCTTAGTTGAAGTCGTCAAAGGCTAAAGTGTCGTGATATCATGACAAAAGCCAAAAGAAAGTGTACGGTTGCAAAGGTGTCACGATATCGTGACATGTTGTAGTTTCGCGACAGAAGCTACAGAAGAGTTGCAGAGGCAGTGAAGCCGACAAAGTTAAATTTGGGCCGACGAAGATTAGGGTTTGTAGCCAATGTAGTTTAGGGTTTGCAACCGATGTAGTTTAGGGTTGTGTAGTCGACTAAGATCAAGGTTTTGATCTTGAAAGTGTTAGTATAAAAGGAGGGCTGTTTGGAGAGTTGAGGAGTGATTGAATGCGTTGTTGAAGTGCGAAGTTTGAAGATAGTGCGCAAGTTAAGTCCACAGTGCACAGAGAGCGAGTCATGTCGAATCGAGCTAAGTGTGAAGTAGAGTGCACAGAGAGCAGAAAAGCGCAAAGCTATTGGGTGCATCATTTTTGTGACGTTCAGAGATAGTGCATAGGCCTTGATGGTTTTGGACAAATCATTGAGAGGGATTGTTGGACAGATTTGAGCAAGCTTTTGTTGAGCTTGTGGAGTAGTTTGGGCAGGTTCTAGTGAGAACTTGCAAAGCAGATCTGAGACAAGTCTTGGTGAAGACTTGGGTGAAGATCAAGCAAGCTTTAGTGGAAGCTTGTGAACAACTTCTATGAACCATATTTGAGGACCAGTTGAGGATAGATATTGGTGCAGTTTTGAGGACATTTGTGCCAGACCGAAGGACTGTGTTTGGTGCAGATCAGAGAAAGAGAATGAGGACATTTGTGCTAAACCGAAGGACTGTGTTTAGTGCAAATTCGAGGACCAGCTTTGGAGGTGATAGAGTTGAGGACAGAGGTCTCCAACCAGAGCAGGGAGGACAGGTGTCTTCTATGGATAGAGTTCCATTTGCTAAGGGCAGCGGAGGCAGAGGTCTTCTAGAGGATCACCAGCCAGAGTAGAGCTAGGGGATTGGTGTCTCCTGTGGGTTGGTGCCCACGAACTCGAGATTAGGGGATTGGTGTCTCCTTTGGGTTGGTGCCCATAAACATTGTAATCGGGAAAGGTATTCCCAAAATTTGGATTGATAAAATTTAGTGAAATATTTTATCCGTGGACGTAGCCTAGCCATTCTGGGTGAACCACGTTAAAATTGTTGTCACTTTGTGGATGTTTTTATGCATTGCTTTGATATTGTTGTGGGTATATTGCTTTACTATTTTGTAATATAAAGGAAAAGGTAAAAAGAGGTCTTATACTGTTCACCCCCCCCCTCTCAGTATAAGCTTGTGTTCTTCAATTTTGTAGACAAAAAAGTGGTAGCAAAAATTTGAAACACTCCATTTAACTTAGAAAGAATAAGATAGATTCATTTTTCTTCTATTTTATCCTTGCCACTGCATTTTAGTTGAGTGAGGACTTCTTTAAATTTGGTGATAAATTCAACAATATTGTTGAAGTCTTCAGGAGATAATGTTGTTAACTCTGCCTCTAGCTGCATTGAACCTTATTTGATCCACTTTACTAGACAAGTTCTTTAGTTTTTCCCAAATTTCAAATGGGGTTTTACATTCTGAAATGTGAAACCATAAGCTTTCATTTACATTTGTGCTTATAATACCCATTGTTTCATACAACTTTCCCTTAAGAAAAAATTTTCATATTCTTTTTCAAACTCAGGTTGCTTCTCTTCTAGCAAGTGTGTAAGCCCTTTATAAGAAATGAGATTTAATATATTGGGCTTCCTTGTATGATAGTTATGAGGGGTGAATGGATCAATTGTATTCATTTTTCCAAAGAAATTGAAGTGAACCAATAATACTCCCTTTAAATTCAAGAATATTTTAGATAATACAATGATGCTCTTGTAGAAACACCTTTTTAAGGGAGGCTACAGAAACCCGGCCTTTATACCAATATCTTCTATTTACCCGCCATTACGTGAGGGAAACTATAAGTAAATAAGGGAAATTGATAGGAATAACATAGTCTTATGAAGCAAGAGTAATAAACCAGACCTCTATATCGAATATTCTCAATTAATCACCCTTACATGAGGGAAACTATAAGTCAATGAGAAGAACGATACGTGGAACATAGGCTATTACAAGGATATGGACCAAAAAATTTGGTGCCTCTCTTGAATATTTTGTTTGCTTAGAGTGAATTTTGAAGTGTTTGCAATTATAACATGTGGTGCAAGCATCAAACATAAAAAATTCTAAGAGAGTATATCCATAACCAGAGCAAAAAACTTGTGGTAAGAATCACCTTAAAGAGTTAAGCAGCAGTAGTATTGCAGGAAGAAGTGCAACAATGCAGCAGAAAGAAGTGCAGTAGTGCAGTAGTAAGAGGTGCAGTAGTAGTAAATGATGCAGCAGTAGTGGAGACCACAATTCCTAAAGTTAGACATATGATGAAGCTTCCCCCATCAAAGAATCCAACAAAATAATAGGTGCATGAATCAGCACCAATAACCCCCCCACCAAAAAAAATTATATTTATGAGATTACAATTGGACTCTTTTCACCTTTTTTTGATAGCCTTTGGAATAGGCTCAGGAAAATAGTGAAAAAAAATCAAATATTTGAAGTCCAGATACAAATTCCTTCACTTTGAGAGCCTGAAGGTTACAATAATGATATGAAGAGCTCTTAGAGTCCAAAATATGACTCTTTTACAATATGATATAAGCAAAGGAATGGAGGAAGTGTGAGAAATGAATGCCTTTACATTATAAGGCTCTCAAAAAATGCAGTGGTGAGTGCCATCTCTTTTGACCTGCACAATAGCATTCAAACAAAAACCTTACTACACATAGTATTGACCTTTCAAAGCTTCCTTTCCCCTTACAATATGATGATGTCCATGCATAAGCTCTCGAATTGTCTTGATTTTTGTAGATGAGGATGAAAAACTGACAAGTTTTTGATATATTATCTGATGCTCATCCAAGCCAAATGAAGTAAAATAATTTACGCAGGGAAACAAATGTAAACAATTGCTTTTGAGCTAGCTGAAGCCTATGATAAGACAAACAAGTGTCGACATAATCGATATGCAGAGATGCTACAGGGCTACACAAGCTTTGATTGATGGATGGATTCTAAGCTACATCGGAGGAGGGCTCTTCACTGTGATAGATTTGTTTTGTGTTTGATGAGCAAGATGATGGAGGGGATATAAAGGACTATTGGGAAGCAAATAGTTGTTGGACTACACACTTGGCATGAGAACAAACTGGGTGGCACCTTTCAAAACTGAAGAATCCAATACAAGGATGGCGTACTTTCAATTTGGGTGACTAGATTTCAATCGATACTTGCCCTTCAATCATTGATGTGTCTAATATGGGCCCACCATTTTCATTCCTTGGGATAATGCATTCTCTAGGTGCCAATGAGACATTTCAAGACTAAAGAAGCCAAGGTACATGGCTCTTGTTAGAGCAACACTTCATGTTAAGGTACTAAAGTTCCCCTTGGGTGCCAATGAACAATGAAGAGACTAAAGACACGATAACTAAAAGAAGATACTGTCAACGATGAAGAGAATGCGTTCCTTGGGCACCAATGAGATAGTCCAGAATCTCAAAGAACATCGTCAACAATCAAGGTAGGCTAGCAAGTCATCATAATGTGCGTAGTTAAAATAGAAACATCTCCTTCAAAGGGATGTCATCTAGCACATGAGACTAAGATGATGGAACGTTTGTGATGAGCAATCTATTCAACAAAACATGCGTAGGTTAGAGTGAAATGTGTCATCGTAGCACAAAATATTGAGACGAGCTTCCTGTTAATATATATCATAATACTTATCCATTGTTGATATAAAGGATAATGAGGCACATTCAATATAGATAATGAGATAGGAAACCCTCCCTTTTTTAAAAAAGAACCCAAAAAATAGTAGGGAGGGTAAAGGAATGAGGGTATCCAACTCAAAAAAATAAATTGCCAAAAACAACTACAGAAAACTTGCATCAGGAGTACAAAACTGATCTGGAATACAATTATAATGAGACAATAATATGTGACAAAAAAAACCAAGTGATGAGTATCTCACAAAAAATAAATAAATCCACCAGAGTAACCAAACTGTCACTAATACAATGAATCAGATTCTAAAAAAAAAAAGAGCTTCAAAAACTTGAATGCTTACAAAGAACTATCCTAGCTCTGGTACCATGTTAGAATTATTGAGGAGCAATATTCTATTCAAAAGAAATAGTTTTGCAATACATCACAAGTATGGAGTGAAGCCCAAAAAACTGATTGATTATTCCATGGGATCAACTTTGTATAAATAGCAAAGTTGATCATTGAGAGTTTTTGGATTACAACAAGTCAACAAATCTAAACTAGTCTAAACTGAGAGTTCACCTGACTCATGGAAGAGTGGTAACTCAAGTAAGTCTATCATAGTAGAACTTAAGAGAATAAATATTTCTTCTAATATTCACAAATAGAAAATGATGATAAAAATGATATGGGGTATGCATAAAACCCTTAAAAAAAGAGGTATTATGGAATTTATAGGTTTTTACAAACAACAAATTTATAGAAATAGAAACCAAATCACAAATAGTTTAGTCATTCAAAGTGTTAATTTTCATTATAAAAAAAAATAAATTTTACAAAGAATTTGGATATGTAATATTTTTTCTTCTTAATAAAAATGATATCAAATAATTGATTGAGGTAGCAATTCGAGGAAGATGGTGTGTATATATATATATATATGAATGATAAAACACAAGTTGAATATAATTTAATTAATCTAATAGCAATGCAATATTTTGTAATTTTTATTGGAAATCTATTAAAAATATATATCTTACAAGATAAAAAATATGTTAATATTTACATTAACACTCTTGATATAATATTAGATACAAGATGTTTTCCTCCATTGTATGCTAGAACCAGAGGTTGTGCAAAATGTGTTCAGACAAAACAAAGCATTAGCAACAAATTGCTCCTCTTCCCTATAATAAATTATCCTTGATCATTTAGAATCGGCTTTGGAATTATGTGCTTCAAAGAGTTGAAAAGAAACTTGATTTCTGGTTTATTAAGAGGTTGTCATTAGAAAGTAAATTTTAGATTTTCTCTAAAGCTTTAGCTGCCACTCATGTATACTATTTCTCTTGTTGGGTTCCTTCACAGGCTTGCTATAAGAAGCTTGAGAAAATCCTTCAAAATTTTCTTTGGAATAATTCTTCTGAAACAAAGGGATTTCATAGAGTTTCCTGGGATATTTGTTTTCTTCCTAGAGAATCTGGCGAGATGGGTTTATTGGATTGTAGATGGTAAGGTATTGCTCTATGTACTAAGTAGGTGGTCAGGGCTCTGAGGGGAACTAAAGATTGGAAAATTTTGGTTCAACATTTCATTTCCTCTTGTCTTCCCTTAAACCGTAGAACATGGCGAGGGTTGGATTTTCTATCTCTCATTGTTGCTCTGATTTTGTTAAGATTTATGGCTCCTTTGCTATTAAAAGTATATGGAAATCCTGACAGCATCTCACTCCTTGGATCTGCTGGAAATAATATGGCTTCCATAAAGTCTTATCCATCAATTCTATGAATATTTGGTGATCCCCCATGTTTCTTCATCAAGGTTCTCCCTTAGCTCAGGTGTAATGGAATCATGCTCAATGATTTTTCAAAAAGAGTATTGTTACAATAGCTAATTTGTTTTCTTGCCAAACTAGGGATTGGATCCCATGGAATGAGTTCAAATGCACTTTAGGCTTAATGGTGCAGATAAAGATACTTATGATATTGTTATTTCTCTCACCTCTTTTTCTATGTTGCACAAGATTGGTGTGCACTCACAGCATCCTTGGTGGTCAGACTAGAGATGGCATGTTGACACTCCTTTGCTTAATTATAAGGCTTGTTTGAGGTATAAATGGTTATCTCCTCATATTCCTCTAGTGCCTAAGATCAATCAATTTTGGGACTTATTTTCTACAAAGAATAGATGGAATTCTAGATTTTCAGAATGTTTGGGCTACTTATGTTGAGCGCAAGTAATATTTTTTGCATGGAGCTTGCTATGTCAAGGCCTTCCCTTGGGGGAATATTTGAAGAACCTTGGAATTATTGATCCTAAATGTCCTTTTTGTGGTGTACACGAGTCTTTTACTCACCTCTTTTGGTACTGCAAAATATCTAGACAAGCTTGGGAATGAGTTATTTCCTTTTTTCCCTATTTACAACTACAAGAGTATCTTGGTCCCAAGCTCTTCTTGGGGACTCTTTTACTTTATCTCTCTCAATTTTTGAAGTGTGGCAAGTTTTCAGGATTAGCCTGCTCTTTCATATTTGAAAGGCCTATAGAAAAATAGTTTCAAAATAGTATACACCTTCTATCACATTTACTTATGCTGACAAATTAGAAGTTTTTAATGATATGTTGTTACAAATATGTACTCAAGCCAACAAAGTTGCTATGGAATCAGATCACCTACAAGTTTTTTTGGTGCACTAGGCCAATGCTATGTGTACAATCAACCAGATCCCCCAGAGTGCCTTTCTCAAGAGGGCTTTCGATCCCACTCTCATCGCTAGCCTCTGTCATATACAAGAAGTGCTCCCACAGATAGGCACTAGTCCCAACCCTCGCTAGTCAGGAAACGGCCTAATGTTGGCATTGCTTTTTTTTCCTACCAGGTTGGGGGTTGGGACAATGTTCAATCAGTTTCACCTAGGCCAATTTTTGGTTGAAGCGATGCTGGTACTGAAGACCTTAATCGCGATGTAGAGATATGGTTTCCCATCCCATAATCACTAGCAATTTATGCAGGACAACACACCAAAGCACATTACTCCATATGATATTCTTTATTTCATGTAAACTTGTGTTTTGTTGGTGGTTTTGTTTCCTAACCCTTGTCGTTGAAGATTAGTTTGATACCCTGTAGGATGTGTTAACCCACCCATTTTTTTTAATTGTAAAAACTTTTATTTTAATTTAATATAAATTTGTTTTTTTGTCATAAAAAAATATTACATACAAGACCAACTAAACCATTATACTCTAATTAAAATAGTCACTAGTTCCCTAGAGGTTCTATAAGCATGGTATTACTTCCATTTTTTATTTCTTCTTCCGACATGCCAGGTGTTGGATACCCTAGGAAAGTTTTCATCAAATTCACAATTTAAATCTTGGTGATAGAGACACTTATGAGGTGGTTATTGATAGTATTTCGTTTTCTATTTGGAGCAAACTACATAAGCATTTTCAAAAACCCTGGTGGTCAGATTGGTGTTGGCCTGGGGAGCTTCCTGTTTTGCAATATAAATCTCATCTTGGTTACAAATGGCTCACCCCACAAGTTCCAATGGTTGATAAGCTCACTCTAAGATGGAATTTAGTCTCTCTTCCCTCCCAATGGAATAAGAGGTTTCGGATTGCTTGGGCTACTTATATTGAACCTAAACAAATTTTTTTTGCTTGGAGTCTCTTACATCAAGGGTTACCTGTTGGCAGTAGGCTCAAGCATCTAGGTGTTCATAATCTCATTTGCCTAGTTTGTGGACAAGCGAAAGATTTACTACATGTTTTTTGGTCTTGTGATCGAGCTCAGTCAGCTTGGGAGTGGCTTCTTGAATTTTTCAGACCTTTTATGCAGGAGGATTTTACTTGGGTGCATGCTATTTTGGGTGACCCTATTGCTTTTTCCTTCAACTTGGATGTTGTTTGGAATATTTTTAGAATTGGTACCTTGTTTTATCTATGGAAGTCTCGGAATAGAGCTATTTTTCTCAACAAGATGTCGGACATGTCTTCTTTGTTGCTGATAAATATGATATATTCTTTGATTGCGAGTTATAGATTCAAGTACAGGTTTAAAAAGTACAGGTGGAGCTGCAGTACTTGCGTACCCTCATGGATCATTGGGGGAATGCACCCTGCATTATGATTCATGTGCATCTTCCTTCCCCTTCCAAGTGGCAGTAATTTCTCGGCTTCTTTCTTTCCGAATGCATATTTAATACTGTTTTGGCAGTTGTTATTGGTAGCTTGTGGGTTGTTTTTGACACTCTTGTATACTCTTAACCACAATGGTTAATGTATTGGTTTACGGCATGTGCTAATCCCACCCACCCTTTTTTGTATGATTAAACATTATTTTATTAATATAATGGCTTTTTCATAAAAAAAAAAAATATTCACTAGTTGTATTCATTGTATTGCCTTAAATTAAATTAAATTAAATAAATAAATAATTATACTAATTAAATAAAGTATACATTTTTTAAAATAAATTATTTAATATAGAAATACAAATTAATTACTTTTAAATTAAAAATTAAATATTGTAGGTCCGAGGTGTAGACCAATTGGTTCATCCAAACCCCATAAGGGGGCTAGAGGTGTTCAAATCTCGGGCCTCGTCGGACTGAACGCTTGTCCCTTTCCTGGTGATTTCAGTGATGTAAAAGGTTTAAAATGATTGTGGCATGGTGGTTATAGGGGCGGATTACATGAAGATCTATGTGGCGGCTTCTAGGGCGAACAACGCAGAATACTGTGGTGGCCATAAAAGCTAGACAGCCTGCCTGAATTCGCGGCGGCTACCGATTCCACCATGTAAATTCAAAAAAAAAAAAATATATATTGTAGGCATAGAAATCATCAACAAAAATGATACAAAAACTTCAACCTAAAAAACTGAGTCAGGGCTGGAATTACGAGGGGCTTCAGAGGAGATCTGAGGAATCAAACTGGGGTTTCAGAAGCTGAGGTAGAGGGCTGTCAATAGTAAGGATCACGGCCAAGAATGGGGGACATAGGTACTTCGGTACCAAATCCTCCAAACGAAGGAATTTCATTTCCGGATAAGCTATGTGGAACCCAAGATAGTTTCAACGACTGTCAAACACAAGCAAAGAAAATCATAAACACCATGGGGAAGCGACAAAAGGAGGATTCTCTACCTAGGAAGGTGAACGGATGTCTACCGCAAGTAAAATAAATACCGACGTTGGAAATAGCTGAGGACTGGGTAGCTGAGGATATTGTTTATAAGTCAAAACACAACCTGATAGGTAAATTTGTGGGTTTCAAACCATCTGTGCACTTCCTCCACACATGGATAAGGAAACAATGGCATTTGGAAGGAGAATACGAAATTCTAACTCTCGCAAATGGGTATTTTTTTGTGGAGTTCACATCGGTGGCAGATCGACAAAAAGTATTTGAGGGAGGACCATATCATCATGGACCAGCGGGACTATTCTTGCAGCCATGGAAGATGGGATTTGACCCGAGGGTGGAACCGACAGCAGTACCAATATGGGTAAGATTATTTGCCCTTCCCCTTGAATTTTGGAAAGAGGAGATACTTGAGGCAATAGGCAACTTATTAGGGCATTATCAAGGTAGATCAAGAGAAACAGTTTTAGGAGGATCGGCAATGTTTGCTAGGGTTTGTGTAGAAATGGACCTCATCCCCTTGAATAACATAGAGTGGAGGCCACCTCCTAAAGAGTGGGTGAAGGCAAACACATATGGGGCTTCTACTAAAAATCTTGGGAAAGCTGGTTTTGGTATTATCATGCGAAATTGGAAAGGATAATAGGTGTATTGGAGAGCAGAAGGCAAGGGGGAGGCAACTAATAATGAAGCGGAAGGACAAGCGATCTTGTCAACATCGATGATAGTCGTAAATCTACGATTACATAAGTTGTGGATAGAGACAGACTCTCAGGTATGGGCTGGAATATTAGATCCGATAAGGCCCTTTCAGGTGCTAGGAATTGGAGAGAGAAGGAAGGTGGAAGCATTCCAGAAGATCTGGCAAGTTTTTCAAGATGTTTTTATTACACATATAAAGTGAGAGGGAAATAGGGTGGTAGACTATTTAGCAAAATGGGGAAAAGATCTGGAGAAAGGGCAATATGTGGACTCTCAGATGGAAAATCAGATAAGCTTGTGCCAAAGAATCCAAGGGATGTAGGAGGTGATACAAGCAGATAGTAGAACAAGAAGAGTAGACAGTGAGTCTAATGAATCTATCACAGTTAGGCCATAGAGCGACACAACATGAAGATAAATGGATAGTTTACGGAATTCAGATAAATTGGATAAACTGGAATTCAGCTATGGTAGTGCTAAGGGTATGGATATCTGCATTATGTAAGGTAATGTTTTATGGGTAATTTTTGAGCTAGGAGGGATTGGAGGAGGATTTTTTGTCTCCCTTGATGCTTGTCCAGTTCATTTTACCTTGTAATACAGCTTCTATAAATATAACATATTTTTCATTTTTTTCAAAAAAAAAAACCTGAGTCAGCACTCACAAAATATGTATATGTTAGAACAAATATTTCTATTCCATCGTTCTAACGTAAACTTTTTCAACAATAAATTTACACATACAAGCTAAATTAAGTCAGTTTGGCCAAACTTGAAGATTTTAGATGCGAGCTAAACAAACATAAACACGGTAATAACTTTTTACTTAATAGCCACTTAAAGATGATAGTTGTTTCTTAAGTAGTCTTGTGTTCAAATCCTTTGAGGATGGTTGTTGATATAATTTGTAAACATTCTTCTAAAAAAAACTATTTACTTATTTCAAAATATGTTTCCTTAAAAAAAAATCTTGAATGAACCCAATTAATTTTAATATATATATATTACCACAAACCAAAAAAAATCTTAAATAAATCCAATTAATTTTAATTAATTATATATATATATATATATATATATATATATATATATATATATATATATATATATTTATTTATTTAAAATTAAATATAATTAAATATAATATAAGTTTGTATTTTAATAAATTAAATTTTAATAGTTTAAATAACACTTCAATAATATACCAATAAAATATTTTTATAAAATAATAAATACATTTTTATAATACTAATCCATATCAATTCAAAGTATTTTTAAAATATTATTACTATAAATGTTATATGGTAGGAAAAAAAGGTTATCTGAATACTTTCAGGACAGAGAAAGGAGAGAAAACAAAAGAAATCAAGAGAGTAGTAGAACTCCCTGAACTGTGATAAATGTCAAATCACATAAAATCTTTGTAAAGTATATCAATGTTACTCCTCTACATTTGTACTTACAATATATTGTATCAATTTCAATTATACAATCATACTTAAATTAAGAGTTTAGTAAATGTCATAGATCTATCACTAATCCTTGGGGTAACTTTACTTCAAAGCCAAAAGTGAAGATACAAGCTAATCAAATTAGTATTTTATAGATTTTAAAATTTATTGTCTTTTATTTATTTATTTAATTTATTTTTTAAAATTAATTTTTTATTTTAAAATAAAGTTTTATTTTAATAAAAATGCTTATAATTATAATGTTATTAGTAAATAATTTTATATATATAAATAAAAGTTTCATAATTTAATATTATTATTTTTTTAATAATAAGTTATATGTGGTTTGTATAAAATTATTTTCATTAAAGTTTTAAATTTATATATATTTTTAAATTAACTAGATTATATATCTTATTTAATTATTTAGAAGAATTGTAGTTTTTTTTTTTTTCTTTCTTTAAAGGAAAAAGTTTTCTCAATCAATTATTTTTTAAAATTTAAAATTCATTAAAAAAGACTAATGCTTTTGGTAAACTTTTTATTGTTTTTATTTTCATATCATAAACATTAATATAATGCTATTATTAATAATATTATTTTATCCATTTTTCTTAATAGCTTTAAGGATAATTTGTGAAACTCCCTCGTTATAATATATCTCCATTAATTTTAAAGTATTTATAATCTAACCTATTTCATATGATTATTAAGAAGTGAAAATAAGTTTACTAAGATTCTTAATAAGTAAGAAAATTTGTATGTTCTTTCTTGCTTTTGAAAACACCACCAAAAAAAAATAATTTCAATGACATTTTCATTTCACATTAGATTCACATAATATTTTTTTGTTAATACTCTTTTATATTTATATATTTAAAATTATGTTTCCATAGTTAAAACATTATAGGTTAAGCATCATTTATTTGTTAATACTCTTTTATATTTATATATTTAAAATTATGTCTCCATAGTTAAAACTTTATAGGTTTTTTTGAAAATAATTTGAAAAAACTTGTATTAAAACAAAGATCATTTACAAGTTGGGATGAGACTTTTCCTAGCCTTAGCCAAAGAGAACACATGTTTACAACAGTAAAAGAAGATTTGCATTGGAGCCAAATCTCTTAAACCATATTTCTACAATGGTTGTTCACCTGTTTACAACTATAAAAAAAGATCTACATTGAAGCACAAATCTCCTAAATAGTATTTCCGGAATGGTTATCCAAATTAGCTAAGCATTGGATTTGCTCACCAACCTGCCTAATCATCTCATCCTCAATAGCCATGTCACTATGCCACTAAACCCCTACCTCCTTCTCAGTACCCATCTTAGCCAGGAAGTCTGCCACTTTATTTAGATCTCTACTCACATAAACTAGAATCACATCATCTAATTACCTCCATAATTCCTTAATTTGAGTGACAAGAATCCTCAACCTCCATGTTTTCAAAGCAAAGTTCCTCATGCAATCTAGAGCTCCAACCATTATTTAAGAATCTGATTCTAGGATTATCCTCCTGTGACCTTGTTTTACTACCCAAATAGAAGTAGATTTGATAGCTAAGGCTTTTGCTTCATTGTTTGTGGCTCTTCCCAAGCCTTGCAGTTCTCAATAGATCATTATTCAAACATGATTTCAGAAAACCACTCCAATTCCAGCTCTACCCGGATTGCCTTTTGCAACTCCATCAATATTAATTTTAATCCAACCTTCAGGGGGTGGTTTCCAACTAGCTTTGTCCTGTCCCTCTTGCACTTCAACTTCCTTCTTCATTGTCCCAATAACAACCTGAGTTTCATTTTTAGCATAGACTACCATAATTTCTTTGAATTTGCTCCAAATGATCTGCCAAACTCCATCTAAAGAAGAAAAAGTTTCTCTAAAAATTTTAGCATTTCTCTCCAACCACACTTCCACCAAATGAATTTTAATCGAAGCTCCCAAACAATACAAAGAGCTTTAGATTTAAATATACCCCTCTTCCATCTTTCCCAAATATTAATCCGATTCAAATTGCCATTAACTTGAATTTTTTAATATAAAAACAATCTCTCCCAAATCTGACGCATGAATGGGCACTTAAACATCAAGTGATCAACTGTTTCTTCCCTCTTGTAGCATAAAACACATTGATATGGACCAATGATTCCCCTACATATGATATTATCAAAAGTAAGAATTCCATTATGCATGACCTGCCAGGAAAAAAAATTTACTTTCGGCCAACCCTTGGACTGCCAAATCTTTCTCCAATCCTCAACGTAATATGTATGACGAGGAGGCTCTGGAAGGATCCTATCATATCCATCCTTCACTGTGTAGACACCAAGGCTCCCATAGCCCCAAGAAAATTAATCCTCCTCATCTCTACCTATGAGAAATCTTTCTGCCAAGATTTTAGTCATGATGGGTGTCAAATCCGGAGGGATTGAAATTGGCCACTCATCCAACTTCTTAAACTACTTAAAATTATAATCCCCCAACTGACTAGTGTTGAAATAACTTTCAATTTGGACCCACCCCCTGGTTTATATGGCTATTTTTATTGGTTTTAGTTCAGGAAATTCAACAATGATAGGTGGGTATTGATCCCATGAATCTGTCCAAAATCGTGTCTTCTCCCCTCTCCCTACTTTCCAAAATAATCCATCTTTTACTACTTGAGATCCTAACTTGAGAGCCTGCCACACTAAGGATCCATTACCATCCAAAGGGAAATGACCCACCTCATTTGGGTTTACCTGTCCCAAATATTTACTAGTTAAGATTATACTGAATAAAGAAGTTGGTTGGGAAATCCACCTCCAGTAAAGTTTTCCAGCCAAAGCTTTATTATTTAACTTTGATCTTCTCAGTCCCAAACCTCATTTTACCTTGGGCTGGCTTACTTTATCCCAACCTATTAAGGCCCATTTCCTCTCTCCTTTTACTCCTTCCCATAAAATTTTTCTAGCCATGTTGTCCAACTCTTTCCATATGGTATGTGGGGCAGCATGGATAGAAAATTTATAAATTGGCATGGCCTAAATGACTGACTGTAAAAAAGTTAATCTACCCCCATAGCTTAGCCATTTGTGAGACCAATGATTAATTTTGTCCTTAATACAGTCCAAAATATTCCTCTAGATATCTATTTTTAGCTTTTTAAAATGCAAAGGGACCCCCAAGTATACCATTGGGAGACAAGTCCTTGTGAATCCCAAGATCTCTAAAAAAAATTCCTAAAGCCTTTGATCAAGATTATAAAAAAAAAAATTGAATTTTTTATCATTGATGACTTGGTTTGTAGCCCTAAGGTAGACATTAAGTGTATCTCTAATCATTCTTGCTTCCTTGAATTTGGCCACTCCCACCAATCCTGTATCATCCACAATTTGTAGGTGAGTCAAAACTTCCTCACCCACCTTGATACCTGTTAGCAAACCTTGTTGTCTTCTCCTCAAAATGAGTCTACCCAATCCTTCAGCCGATATGATAAAAAGATAGGGAGAGCAAGGATATCCTTGACAAAAGCCTCGAGTAGCTCCAAACAGTTATGAGGGAAGACCCTTTATTAACACTAAGTATTTCAAAGTAGAAACACAACTCATGAACCATTCTATCCAATCCTGAGAGAAACCAAAGGCTACCATCATCTTTGACAAGAAGCTCCACTCCACCCTATCATAAGCCTTTGACATATCTAATTTTATGAACATTCCTCTATTACCAGATGTTTGCATTGAATGGATTGCCTCTTGAGATAGAACCACACCATCCAAGATCTGCCTACCCTCTATAAAACCCCCTTGCTTTAAGGAGATAATGCTATGTAGAAGAGGTTTTAGCTGCTCAGCCATTACCTTTGTGATTATTTTATATATGACATTGCATAAGGCAATAGGTCTATAATCTGAAATATGTACCCCCTCCTCCCATTTTGGAATTAAGGTAATGAAAGTATGATTTAATGCTTTAAGAATTTTTTTACTACCTTTGGACTCCTCTATACCAACCATTACATCCTCCTCCAAGTTATCCTAGAAGGCCTGAAAAAACTCAATTGGAAAGCCATCTGGACCTGCTGTTTTTCTAGTGCTCATTCCAAAGACTACATTCTTCAGTTCCTCTCTATCAATGGGTTTAAGTAGGGCTTGATTTTCTTCTTCAAAGATAACAAAGGGTATGACAGCAATAAATTCCTTTTGAGACTCTTCATCTTGCACCATACTTTCCTTAAATAGTTTAGAAAAATAATCCATTGAATGGAAATGCATACCTAGAATTGTATCAAAGGAGTGTCCGTTCTCATATTGAATATCTTCCATGTTGTTCATCTGTCTCCTCGCACAAGCAGTCCGATGGAAAATTTTGGTATTTTCACCACCTTCTAATAACCAAGTGGTTCTTGCTCTCTGTTTCCAGTAGGTCTCCTCTTGGTTGTCAATGTCCTGAATCGCTTTACGCAATGCATCATCCTCTTCTTTGAGCTGCTCTGTAATTGTTCCTTACCTAAAGTGTTTTTGAACCTAATCCCATATGGCCACCAATGGAACTCTTTGGACCTAGAAGTCTGTCTTGTTAGCTCGCCTCCATTTTTCCAGTTGATATTTGATATAATGAAGCTGATTGTGGAATCTAAACATTGTTGTCCCATTTTCTAGGCGACCTTCTTCCCACCACTGTGGAATTTTCTTTAGAAGTTCCTCTTTTTGTAACCAAAAGTTTTCAAATTTAAATGGTTTGTGATGCTGCACTGTCTTGATCCCTCCTTCCAACAAAATGGGAAAGTGATCTGAAACTAGACCCTCCAAAATCTAAAATTTTATATTCCATTTTACAAATGCCTCCTCTAAAACCAAAAAATGGTCTAACTTCACCTTCCTGCTATGTGGCTCCCTCCTCTTATTAGTCCAAGTATAGCTAGTTCCAGGGCATTTAATATCCACCAAGTGTAATCCCTAGACTTGGGCAATCATAAGTCGATCCCTGTTGGCATTTTTGCCACATTATTTTTTTTGTTGTTGTTGTTGTTGCAAAAGAATGCTCGATTCCTCTGTTTGTAAGTGAAAACCCAAGTTGTCACGAAATCATGACCCATCGCATTTTCGCGGCGTCCATAACACACCAACGCTAAGTTCAAAAGTTATCGCAAAATCGTGACCGTCACATTTTCACGGGGTCCAAACCAAAGAGGTGTGAGCATGGAAATATGTCGTGATATCGCGACACGTCGCGATATCGCAACCTGTCACGATGTCATGGTGCCAAATGCAAAAAAGGGCTAAGTCAAGGAAGTTTCGCGATTTCGCGACACATCGTGTTTTCATGACCTGTCGCGTTATCGCGGTCAATGTAGTCAACGATAGCAAGGGGGTAAGGTTGTCACGATATCACGACGTGTTGGAAATTCATGGTCAACATGGTCAACAGAAGCGCTTAAATGAAATTGTCACGATATCGCGACATGTCACGAAATCACGACATAAGGCAGCAATGGAGCAGTGTGATGAAAAACGTCGTGATATCGCAATAGTAAAGCAACCAAGGAGAAAATGGTTCAAAATGTCGTGATATCACGACATGTCACGTTATCGCAGAAAAGTTGAATGAAATGCATAAAGCATGAAAGATGTCACGATTTTGCGACATTTTTGAGGATGAGGTCAAGCAAGAAGAAGACATCGTGATATCACGACAGGAAGCGGTAATGATGAAGAATGCAAGAAAATGTCATGATTTCGCGATGCATTGGGGCGGAAGGGCCAAGTGCAGGGAATTGTCCCGATTTTGTGACATGACGAATTTTCGCGGACGAAGAGCAGGAGAAGCCAAGTGAAAGGAAGGTGTAGCGAAATCATGACTTGTCGCATTTTCATGGTTAGAAGCAGCAAAAGGACAACATGGGTACAGAATGTCACGATTTCGTGATAGGTCATAGTTTCATGGAAACAGAACGGAGAAAGAGTAGAATAGTACAAAACGTCACGATTTTGCGACGCATCATGTTTTCAGGAGCTAAGGTGGTGAAGGAAACCAAGGAGCCGAATATGTCACGATTTCGTGACATGGTTGATTTTCACGATCCAAAAGTGACAAAGTGTATGGAGCAGAAGAATGTCACGATTTTGTGACCTATCGCGTTTTTGCGACCTATTACAGTTTTGCACCAGAAAGCAGTTCAAACGGCCTGATGAAGTTTTGCAATTTCCAACGATTAAAAGCACTCCAAAATTAAATGTTTTGCTACTTTCCAATGCGCGCAAGGTAGAAGAACATGTCCAATCCATCAGAATTAAAGACGCCTCCAATATTTAAAGTGCCTGTTCACGATATTTTGCAGCTTTCAACTTCCCTTGATAATGGCCATTTAACGAAGAGATATGGGCCCTCGTTTTTGTTTCATTCTCAGTTGTAATTCATTAAAAGCAGAGATTGTCATTTCTCCAAGGTAGATTAAGGGGGTTGTTTCTTCGAGATCTGTTTCATTTATTAAATGTTGTAATATGAAAGAAAGAGGACGGACCTCTATAAATACCAATGTAAAACTCAAGCAAAGGGAGGAGGATCTTGTTGTAGAAATTAAAATAGAAATCCTAGATGCAATTGCTTCCATTCTTAGTGTCTTCTGGAGTTGATGATCTAAATAGTTGTGCATGTTTAGCTTTCTGTCTGAGTTTCTTCTGTTAGTCCAGTGTTAACATAAGTTAAATTATTCTATTCTAAATTTGGCTGTGTTTGCATTTGAATGTTCGAAGTGCAATTGGAAGCGGACTCATGGCTATTGCGTGATCTAATTTTTGTATACGTATTCTAAGAGTCCGTTGCTACTGAGCTTTAGGATCTAGTTGAAGTTATTGTTGTTCAAGGTTGTTCTCCCATTAACGATCGGCTTCGGCCATATTTCCCGTCTCTTTCCATAATTTCCCATTTCTTTTCGCATATTTCCCGTTTCTTTCCTACAACTCTAGTCTTGAAACCAGTTTAGATTAGTGTGGGAACCAGCCCTCTCTGGAGATTGGTCTGGGAGACATTTCTTTCTCCCAGCATTTCAATGTTGGCCGGGTCTAGGGTGCATAGACATAGAAAATCCTTTCTTGTGGCAGATTCGTGACCAACAATTTTTGGCACGCCCGATGGGACAGACTTCTTCTGTCTCAAAGAATCCATAATCGATGGGATAAGCATTATTTCCAATTGACAAACCCACCTGTGCCAACAGTTTTTGGCACGCCCAGTGGGACAGACTTCTTCTGTCTCAAAGAATCCATAATCGGTGGGATAAGCATTATTTCCAATTGACAAACCCACCTATGCCAACAATTTTTGGCACGCCCGATGGGACAGACTTTTTCTGTCTCAAAAGATCCATAATCAGTGAGACTGATTATTTCATTGTTTAACACCCGGAGGTATCAAGATTTTTGATGAGCTGTCTTGATCTCATAGCGGAGATTTGTAAGTTCATCTGGCGACTTTGCTTAGTTGAAGATCCGAATTTCTTGATCGTAGATGCCTTTTCAAGCTGAAATAAGATACCCCAGATGAATCAAGGTTTGGTGAGCAGCCTTGACCTTATAGGGGGAGGAAAGAATGTTCTCTTGGTGACTCTAACTTGACAACAATCATGATCTCATAGATCACTGCTATAATGGCGAGGTTGTGTCCTAGATGGGATGATCCTGGCCCTCTAAATCTCCAAATTCAACACGAGATTCCCAAAAGTGCCCTGAAAGCTCTAACAAAATACAATGGCACCACAGGAATGGCCCGAGAGCATATTGATGATGTTGCTGCTTTAGCGACCCTCCATGATATAATCCATGAAGATGTCATGATCAGATTTATGGTCTCGTCTTTGGAAGGAAAGGCGTTGTAGTGGTACAGATTGCTCGGGTGTAAAAGTATCTGCTCATGGGATGATTTAGTGGGAGCACTCATTACAACATTTGATGGCTCTCAGGATCCCTACCAACTTTTGATGCATCTCTCCACCATCAGGAGAATACCTTAGGAGAGCGCCATAGATTTCAACGTTCAATTTTGTAGAACTTGGAAGAGAATTCCAGGGGAGATCCAACCATCACCCGCCCAAGCCCACCTCTTCTATGTTTGAGATTTCCATCCAAATATTAGCCTTCTATTACTGTAATCAGGTGAAAGTTGATTCCCTCAAGTCTTTGAAGAAGCATTACAAGCAGAGCACCTTCTGCTCCTATCAGGAAAATTACCGTGGGGAGAAACTCCATTAATTTCTCCAGTAGTTCCTGCTCCTGTCTATCCCATGCAGTATTCATCATGGCAGATCCCACATACTATGCAGAGACCTGAAATGCAGTTCTGTGGAACTCAAGAGGCAGGTTACATCCAAGGCCAACGATGGGCATATGCAAGCACTTTCCCAGCAATGAACAATATGGTTGCTTGCAGTTTTCATCAAGAGATGGGCCAAGTAGAAGAACAAGTTCAAGTTCCAGAACCTGAGCACAAAGAGGGCACAATTTTGCACAACATGCAAGTATTCAGCCAGAACCCATTAAGCATGCCTCACCAAAAGGTTGAACCTGAGGAGATCAAGGAAGCAGATTTATCATCAGAAATATTTTGTGATCGCACCAAGGGATTGGAGGAGCCTGTACTCAGCCCACAGCCAATGAAGTCTTCAAAGTGGTGGTATTGGTTCCAGCCACTGCAACTGGTACCTAAATAAAGCCCCTATGTGGCAAACCTCTTTGCCACATTACTCATCAATAGCACGGGTACTAGTAAGAATGATAACCTGCCATATCGCACTCTGTTTGCAACATGGAGAACTTTAGGAAGAGGCCAACCAAACTTCAAAGATCGACTGAAGTATGATCAGATATGGTCTGGACATTGCAGGTTCACTGGATAGACACCAGAAGCTAGGTTTGTGGTGGCGGCATGCCAATCATGTCACAAACTTTTGTAAATATTGTACATAGCAGAAAAAAAACAAAAAGACAAAAAAAAAGGAAGAAAAAATAGACAAAAAAGAAAAAAAAATTGTTTTTTTTACTACGGATCTTTTTGCATGCGAGCTCGCAGGTACGTTTATTTCTTTTCCTTTTTCTTTTCCTTCCCAACAGCTAGTTTCTTTTCCTCTACTTCTTCTTTCCACTTCCTTCCTTCATTTCCCATCCTCTCCTATTCCTTCTCCTTCTGCAATTACTCAAGCCACTGTTGTTGTTTCTACTCCCCTCTCTAATATTCCCATTTCTTCATTTCCCCTTTCTTCTAAGTCTTTCACTTTTAAACACTTTTTTCATAGTTCCTACCACCACCTCCATCCCCTCCACTTCCATTTCATTTCACAGCAGTTGGTAGCATAGTAACATTTTGTTGCTGTATCTTCCATTTCCATTCCTCCATCTTCCACCATTCCATTATTCCCCATCCCCGTTCCATGGCCTGCACATCCGCAGGGCATCATTTCCTTCATTTCTATTTTTGTAGTTCAGGTGCTTTTCACTACTGCCTTGAAGATCCTTTCACAACACTTGGTGATTACCCAACTCATCCGAGCTAGGCAAAGTGCAATAGTTCTCAAGAAATAAAGGAAGTTCTGCTATTCCATACATTTCTGTTGATGATCCTATTTTCCAGTACTGAGTACCAGCAAGAGTTTGTAGCAGCCACCTACAGAGATGTCTCCCGTCAGTCAACTTTCTGTTCTCAGTTTTTTCTTGACTCTGGTGCCCAATGGATAAAGGCCTGGGATTCGTGCATCCAGCAGAACTGTATACCCCGCGAGCTGCCAAGAATGTTGGCATTTTTGCCACATTATTTTTTTTGTTGTTTTTGTTGCAAAAGAATGCTCGATTCCTCTGTTTGTAAGTGAAAACCCAAGTTGTCGAGAAATCATGACCTATCGCGTTTTCGCGGCGTCCGTAACACACAAACGCTAAGTTCAAAAGTTGTCACGAAATCGTGACCATCATTTTTTCATGGGGTCCAAAGCAAAGAGGTGTGAGCATGGAAATATGTCACGATATCATGACACATGATATCATGACATGTTGTGATATCGCGACCTGTCACAGTGTCGCGGTGCCAAATGCGAAAAAGGGCTAAGTCAAGGAAGTGTCACGATATCGTGACACGTCATGTTTTCATGACCTATTGCATTATCATGGTCAATGCAGTCAATGGCAGCAAGGGGGTAAGGTTGTCACGATATCACGACGTGTTGGAGTTTCACGGTCAACATGGTCAACGGAAGCGCTAAAATGAAGTTGTCGCGATATCACGACATGTCACGAAATCGTGACATAAGGCAGCAATGGAGCAGTGTGATGAAAAATGTCATGATATCAAGATAGTAAAGCAAGCAAGGAGAAAATTGTTCGAAATGTCGCGATGTCGCGACATGTCGCGTTATCACAGCAAAGTTGAAAGAAAGGCATAAGGCATGAAAGACGTCGCAATTTTGTGACATTTTTGAGGATGAGGTCAAGCAAGAAGAAGACGTCGCGATATCGCGACAAGAAGCGGTAATGATGAAGAAGGCAAGAAAATGTCATGATTTTGTGATGCATTGGGGCGAAAGGGCCAAGTGCAGGTAATTGTCGCGATTTCGCGACATGACAAATTTTCGCAGACGAAGAGCAGGAGAAGCCAAGTGAAAGGAAGATGTAGCGAAATCGTGACTTGTCGCGTTTTCACTGTTCAAAGTAGCCAAAGGACAACATGGGTAGAGAATGTCATGATTTCACGATAGGTCATAGTTTCACAAAAATAGAATGGAGAAAGAGCAGAATAGTACGAAACGTCGTGATTTTGCGATGCGTCATGTTTTCACGAGCTAAGGTGGCGAAGGAAACCAAGGAGCCGAATATGTCATGATTTCACGACATGGTTGATTTTTGTGATCCGAAAGTGACAAAGTGTACGGAGAAGAAGAATGTCGCGATTTCATGACCTGTTGCATTTTCATGACCTGTTATAGTTTTGCACCAGAAAGCAGTTCAAATGGCCCGATGAAGTTTTACGATTTCTAATGATTAAAAGCACTCCAGAATTAAATGTTTTTCTACTTTCCAATGCGCGCAAGGTAGAAGAACATGTCCAAGCCATCAGAATTAAAGACGCATTCAATATTTAAAGTTCTTGTTCGCGATCTTTTACAACTTTCAACTTCCCTTGATAACGGCCATTTAACGAAGAGATATGGGCCCTCGTTTCTGTTTCATTCTCAGTTGTAATTCATTAAAAGTAGATATTGTCATCTCTCCAAGGTAGATTAAGGGGTTTGTTTCTTCGAGATCTATTTCATTTATTAAATGTTGTAATATGAAAGAAAGAGGATGGACCTCTATAAATACCAATGTAAAACTCAAGCAAAGGGAGGAGGATCTTGTTGCAGAAATTAAAATATAATTCCTAGATGCAATTGCTTCCATTCTTAGTGTCTCCTAGAGTTGATGATCTAAATGGTTGTGCATTTTTAGCTTTCTATATGAGTTTCTTATGTTAGTCCAATGTTAACATAAGTTAAATTCTTCTATTTTGAATTTGGCTGTGTTTGCATTTGAATGTTCGAAGTGCAATTGGAAGCAAACTCATGGCTATTGCGTGATCTAATTTCTATATACGTATTCTAAGAGTCCGTTGCTACTGAGCTTTAGGATCTAGTTGAAGTTATTGTTGTTCAAGGTTGTTCTCCCATTAACGATCGGCTTCGGCCATATTTCCTATCTCTTTTTGTAATTTCCCATTTCTTTTCGCATATTTCTCGTTTCTTTCCTGCAACTCTAGTCTTGAAACCAGTTTAGATTAGTGTGGGAACCAGCCCTCTCTGGATATTGGTCTGGGAGACATTTCTTTCTCCCAGCCTTTCAATTTTGGTCGGTTCTAGGGCGCATAGACATAGAAAATCCTTTCTTGTGGTAGATTCGTGACCAACAATCCCCTAGGTCCAAAATTGGGGTTCCCCCTTCCTGATCTCTAGAGGATAATTTAGCATTCAAATTCCCAGCAATAATCCAGTCTAACTCTTCCCTTGAGACTCTCATGTTATGCACAAATTTCCATTGATGCATCTGACCATCTAGGTTTTGAGCCCCATAAAAATTTGTGATTAAAACATTTTCAGTTGTGACATTATTTCTAAAATGTGATGTGAGAACACCCCTCCAAGCTATATGTTCTATTGCAGTCCATTCAATAGAGTTCCAAAGAGTAACTATCCCCCCTGAGGCCCCTTGGGCAGCCACTTTCATATGACCAGCACCCCTCCAAAGTCTGTTAATTGTTTTACACATAAGATCCAATGACATTTTTGTCTCCTAGATAAGAAAAAATTTGTTTTACATTTTTCTAAGAGTCTTTAAACAACAGATTGATGGGTTCTACTGTTTAAACCCCTAACATTCCATGATTGTATAATCATTGGTTACCTTGAGAGCAGTAAAAATCTATTGGCCTCATCGATCCTCCAGTGATCAGTTTGTCTCCTTGAGCTGCTATCAATTCCTTATTTGAATTTCTACCCACTCTTTGAGAACTGCCATTTTTTGATCTCTTTTCCACCTGAGTTATCCCTATAGTTGGCCTTTATCTATTCTTTTTTGCTATGCCCATGCTGACATCCTTAATTATTGGTTGTTCTTGGTTATGCACTATCAATTCCCCAGCACTCTCTAACTGCGATAACTCACTATACTCAATTACCTACTCTATGATGGGGGGAGATGAAAGAGGAGCTTGAACATGGTTGTTATTATTTTTATTATTTCCATCCACTCCTTCCATGAATTGTTCTTCTTCTTGGTCCATTAGTGTCTTAAATATCTCATACCTATTGGAGGGCTTGAGTTGGGTTTTCTCTTTACCATCTTTTTTATTTTGTCTTCTCCTTCTTTTGTGTTGTTCAAAACCATCTACCTGTGCTTCTTTACCTTGAGAAATATTGATTGGTTCTTTGTTGATTGTTGACTTACCCTCCTTAGGAAGATTTGACATTCCTAGAGGAGCCTCCATTTTTATGTTCATATTATTTGGGCAAGATTGGAACAAATGCCCATATTTATGGCAAACTTTGCATCTGAATGGCAATGCCTCATAATCCAATTGGATCCAAGATAGTCCTGCAAGTTCAAGTTCCACATCTGCGAGTAAAGACTGGCTAAGATCCATTTCCACACATAATATTGCATAAAAAATTGTGTTTCCTTCTATTGTGTCTTTGGAAACACCCAAATGTCTTCCAAGGAAATTACCAATAATTTCCAATACCTGCTCACTCAAAAAATCCATTGGAAGTGCATACAAATGGATCCAAACCGGGACAACAGTGGGTTCAATTCAAGGATCAAATCCCACTCTCCAAGGTTGAACAAATAATCCTGTCGGACCATGATTCCTCTTTTCTTATTCGAAAGCCCTATTTCTATCGGCAAGTGAAGAAAAACTAACAATAAATATCCATTACTAATAAACCACAAAGAATACTCACCAAGAGGCTCCCAGTTTTGCCGGACCCAAGAATGTAAAAAATTCAGGGTAGGGCAAATACCCATGAATTTATAGTTCAAATCATGATTGGCTCTATATAAAACTATTTCTTCAACCATTTTTTGCTCAATGAAAATATTTGGCCTTGATTCTGAATTTGGCAAGCATCCATTAACTCGTTGAGATGTTGATCTTTTTCCAGCAGCCGTAAAGAGCATTTTTAATGCAGTTTTTTGTGCTTCTTTAGTATTTGATAGAGATTTATCCTTTAACAAATTTGCAAAAGAACTATGTCTCTCTAGAATATGATTCAGAGGTGTCCCCATTAGGCCCTCCTGAGACAACAATCTTGTCTTCAAATCCACAGTAACCAGAAATCTCTTCGGCTACCAAACTGATGCCCTAGTTTTCTCTTCCCCAGAAGTGTCTGATGGTTTCAAATAAAAATTATATCTAAAACTTTATAGGTTAAGCATCATTTATGTAAATATTTTACAAGAAAGATAATAATATAATTGTGAACATAGTATATTTTGAAAATTTATTTATAAATATTATATTAGTTCTTTCAAACCACACATTTTAATAAACAATGGTAGAACGAGTTGTCAATACACAACACTACATGTTTGAAATAATTAATTAAACATTTCGTCAACTCTTTTACTAAACAAAAAATAATATTTTTGGATGTTTCTTTTACATAGGATATACCTAAAAGTTGATGTTATCTTCTTTCTATAAACATTCTTTAATAAAACTTTAAATTAAGGTGCTTAGGATTTCAATTGCTACAAGTGATGGAGATTGGTCTAGGGTTTTGAGTATCATTATGGTCCTCAATTTTGGCATACCAATGCACATCATTGATGCTGCAGAAGGGAATGCATGTGATAATGGCTTCTTTCAACAGATTGTGCAAATTTGTGTTGAGAATGGTTTACAAGGTAACCCTCATTTTGTTCATGTAATTATTCCATTGCTTGAAGTTGATTATGCATGTCACAGTTTAGAATCACTCATCCTTGTTGGGTATTTCATTGATCGCATTTTATAATGAGTTTTCCCTTAGGGCCTAGTTTAATACAACTTGAAATCCTCATGGATTCAAGCTAATGATGCTTCAAAACCTTACAAAGGTTTTTTTTTTGCTTTGTGGAAAGAACCCATGTTAAGGTGATTTATGAACATGGCTCCTGGTACATGAGAATCTATGTACTTGTTTTTTCTCCTTGGATCCATGATTTTTCTATTTCTAAGGAAAGATCTACCAAATTTCTTATGTAGGTGGAATTCCTAGCACTCGCTCTACTTTTGTGGTCCTTTCTCAATTGTATAGTAGCCCCTTTAGGCTGTGGCATTTTGGTGGAAACGAACAAATTATCCATTCATGTCCTCAAAAACATGTTTGCATTGAGATTGATATTTCTCGAGATCTCAAGGAGTCCATTGACATACAATTTGGTGACATTGTGCTATCCCAATGGGTCCTCTACATTAATTTTCCCAACACAATTGTCCCTTGATGCCACATAACAAGGACAAAAAAAGCCCCACCACACTGATTTTGCCCACTCCTCAACCTTATGAAGATGGTTGGATGACTGTGGGAGGGCATAAAAAACCATATTTGGCTACTTCTAAAGGTACAAGTCAGATGTCTCACAACCGGTAAAAAAGGGTATGAAAAGGAAAAAGTTGGTCTCCTAGTTGAACTGCCAACAATGAGGCTCCTTAGTCTCAACAAATTCATACCCCAAGGGATGCATAGAGGTTTCTTCATAGTCTACCCAACCAATCAATCCTTCAGTACATTTTCCCTCGGTTAACGCAAGGTACTCTCGTAGCTCGAGAAGGATATCTATAGAAGAAGATGTCACTCCAGAGAAGCAACTTCATATGACTAGTGTTCAGTTAGGCAGTTATATTCCTGATTCATCCAACTATAGTTTGTTGGAGTATCTTAGCGGTGTCAAGAATATGTCATTGGATGCATAACCATCATCGATGAAATTGGTGGTTCCCTACTAAGGAAGCAAAATCTAAAATGCCTTCCCCTTCTATGTGATATTTACATTCTTGTAGTCCTCAACAAGGGAAAAAAGATGAAGGCATTCTACCCGAAAAAGTGTTTTAGCCTTTCAACTAAAGAATTCCAATAACTTTGCAACATACACATAATGACGAAGCAATAAGTCTACTTAGTGCCTTGAGCTACAGTTCTACAATTTAAAGTTTTTTGTTACTCTAGTTTATTTTTCTATGCTTATTTATGTTGTGTATTTATCCTTTTAGGGGTTGGTTCCGATTTTGATTGTATGGGTGGCCTTGTGCCTCGAGCTGTGATCTTTCCAGCTCCTTTTTTATTGTAACCTATTTTATTTTTATTGAATATAATTGTTGGTTCCGATAGAAAATCTTTTTTTTGTGTGAAATACTTTTTATATTCATCCGCCATGGAGATTGAACCCGGGTCACATCACCGATAATGCAAGTGGCGTCCTAGACAAACTTTAAATTAATATTCAAATAAAAATCAAATTTTTAATAACTATATTAAATAATTAAACATTTTTCTAATAATTTTTTTAAATTAAAAATCATAATTATTCTATAGTTTTAAATTTTTTCTATTGATAAAAGAAGGTTTTGAAAGGGACCCCAAACCTTTTACAACGCAAGCCAAAAAGGAGATCCACAAGTGAAAATCCACACAAAAACCAAAAAGGGACAAACCTTAAGAAAAGAAAGGCTGGAACAAGGCAGCTTTAGAGGGACATGACAAAATAGCAAAAAGAAAGGAAACACATCCAAAAAGGAAACCCACCAACAGATTATTCCAAGGCAATGGGATGATCCTACCTCCCATATTCAAGGTTCTGGTTAGCCTTTGCAGAATGGTTCAACTCCACTATCAAGACAGGCATGTGAAGGCTCAACCCAGAAGGGAACGGACCGCTCGGGACCATCTCATTCAGAGTCGACACAAACTGTTGGTTGGTTTCAATGGAACCGGAGGCCACCTTCAAATTGGTGATTCTGGAGATGACCTTGCTAACTTGGATAAGCGAAGAATTGGGACTAGGTCATCCAAGTTAGTCAACAGCATAGACTCTTCAGACGAAAACGTTTGGATATCTAAACCATAAGAAGGGGGTGCAGACCGAAATATCACCTCACGCAAATGCTTCTTGCAACTGGTAGAAGGAATATCAGAAGTGAAATTATCCTAATCCAAAATCACGACACCTTAATGTTATGGGGAAAGCGCTGCAGGGATGGGAGTAGATCTTGACTGAGCTGACTATTATAATAATTTCTATGACAACTCATTAGGCAAATAAACCCTCTTTAACATAATTCCAAACTCAATTGTATAATACATAAAAATAAATATAATATATTTTTGGGTTTGCCATTTTTAAACGGTAACTATTTTAAATAGAGTCGAACAGTCTTCCAGAAATCACAGACATTGCAGATCTACATAAGAACAAACGTGTGATGTAAAGAAACCATTTATTTCTCATCATTTTGATGCCGCACGTCTCGATCCGCACTTTAATATAAATCGAGACAGGGAAATACCTAACTATAATACATAACTATTTATTCTACGCCTAAAGTCTTAGATCTTGACTGAGCTGACTATTATAATAAATTATATGCCGACTCATTAGGCAAATAAACCCCGTTTAACATAATTCCAAACTCAATAGTATAATACACAAAAATAAATATAATATATTTTTGGGTTTGCCATTTTTAAAGGATAACTATTTTAAATATAGTCGAACAGAGAAATCACACACATTGCAGTTCTACATAAGAACAAACGTTTGATGTAAAGAAACCATTTATTTTTCATCATTTTGATGCCACACGTCTCGATCCGCACTTTAATATAAATCGAGACAGGGAAATGCCAGGATATTTCGAAAGAACCTAGACTCTCAAGGCTAATAAGACATAAGAGAGTTCAATAATTCACTAAACAATATCAACGAATAGGCCTACCGGCCGGCAAAGAAAATTTGTTAAAAATATTGATGAATATGCCTTCAGGCCGGCAAGGAAAATTTGACAACTATAAGCCATTTTTCTTAACTTTATTATGTTGTCATTTTGCGCACTTAAATCATTCTCCTCCAAATATATCGGTAGAAATTTTTAGGTTTGCTTTCCTACGTTCCCATGCTTCTCAATAGCCCAAAAAAAGCTAATTTTGAAGAAGAATTCTCCTTCCTGGTCTATTTGTGGCGCTTCAGCGACAAAAAAAAATTGGACAAAGAGGGTCCGGAGGTGTGCACAGAGGCATTTTTGTGTGATACCAGTAAGAATGTGGTAGTGAAAATGATATCCCAAGGATCTAAACTGACATGGTATTTCTTATTCTCATCTTTATCTTCTCCTGGGACAAGGTTGTATGTTCCTTGCGTACCAGAAAACTTTGGTATTTTTTAATTATCGTTAATCGTATTAAAAGAATTTCAAATTTTAATTAAGTATATATAAAAGTTCTACTTACTTTTTTAAAGTTTTATAATCTAATACAACCTATAAATCTATATTCAAAAGATTGTCAATTGTTTAACCAAAAAAATGATTTTAAAAAAAAAAATTATGGATGATTGAAAATTTTAAATATCAAACTCATAGAATGAGGTACAACCGTGTAAAGATGAAGCTTTCCATGGATAACAAAATAAAGTGAGGTGTATGTGGTCGACTGTTTTCACACATTTTCTTCGAATGTTTTCTCATCTTTGTTTGTTTTTATTGTATAATTTTAAAGGTTAGTAATATTATTTGAACAATTGTTTCAAGTAACAGTTTGAAGTTTGGTTCTTCGTGAGGTTTAAGGCATGAGTGAATGTGTGACGGGTGAAGGTGTGGTAGTTGTGTGGCAAATTCTTTATTAATAAGTATAGCTCTCAGCTTTACTAAAAAAATCATAATCAGAAAGAAAGAAATGTGCGTTGATTTCTTACACCAACCAAATAATTTATATATATGCATTAATTATTTTAACAATTTAATGGCCTTTTCAAACATACTTAATATATTATTTATTTTATTTTTTATAATTATTTCAAATTTTTAACTTAATTTTATATATTAATTTAATTGTTGAAAGTATTTATACGTTTTAATAGTAAGAATATTATCAAAATTTAATTCTTTATATCTGGCAGTCTTGCAAAAGACTTACTGGTTTAGCTTTGGAGGATGGTTTGAAGCAACATAATCCAATCTACATGCTCTTGGTGATATATTTCATCTCTAACATTCATTTTTCACATGCATAAGATTTTTTGGGTAGCATTTTGTTTCAATATCTCTTTATACCTTTGTAATATCTCTTTATACCTTTGTATGCAATAGACAATCCATTACATTTATTACATATTTTTTTAATACATTGTTATTATTCGTTCCCACTTTATTAAGTAGGTCATCCAAGTGGATTCCTTCAACCCCAATCCATTGTGACATGTATTAATCTACTCCCAATCTCCTAGTTCTAATTGCAATATCATGCATTTGCATTCTCATGTCTAAGGTGATAGCTGAATGGCTCAAAAGCTCTCACAATTTTGTAAATATTCATCAAAAACTTACTCACCCATTCTTTACCTCTATAAAACAAACCTATTGAAGCAATATTGAGCCTCTATAATGTAATCTAGAAATGGAATATCTAATACTCTATTCTATGTCTTAGGTAATAAATCTTCTGGCTGTATTTTAGCTATTGAGGATTTACACTAGCTAGCCAAGCTTTGAATTGCTACTCATCCTCTCCTCACATGTACCTCCTAACTTATCCATTTGTTTGATTTTATGGAATTTGGTGTGTAGATCTCTTTGGTAGAATGATCCCATGTTTTAGGGTTACCCATTATCACATCACAACCCACTACGAAAAATTTTGTTACATTAATGCCTCTTGATCCATCTAGGAGCATTAATGATAGAGGAATAAGCAATGTTCCATTAGTGGTCAAGAAAGGATCTAAAACTTAGTCATATAAAAAAGGAATTAAACCTCTTTCTATCTCACTTTAACTAGTATCAAGGCATTTATAAAAAAGTTATTTATGAAAATTATTGTTACTTTCTTTTTGCTTGAGATCCTTATCAAGTTTAAGTTGCTTATATACATTAATTCAATTTAGGAAATATGTCAGATTTGGTTGATTGATATTATTAGATATCTGAGTAAAGGGTATGGCTTTATGATTTTTTTTGTAATACTCAATGCTTAAGTCATGATTCAGTAAGGAAAATTGATAATTTATGAAAAAATTTCATATATGTATACTTGAACACTATATTTTCATCCTAAAGATTCATTACGCATGGTTTATCTAATATGAATCAAGTTACTCTTTCTCAATTTGATAATATAACTATTATTTAAGGTAATTTTTATGCAACTACGTAAATTACTATGAATTAATAATGATAAGGATAAAATATTTCTAATGTTCATTGGTAGCTGGCGTTAGTAGCTCGGCAAATTTTTCAAATCTATCAACATCTGGAGTTTATTTCCTTTGTTCATATTCCTAAGAAATGGAATTGTGTGGTTGATTGCTTAGAAAAATGGGCTTCTGAGTTTGAAGAAGACTAGAATATTAGGGAATGGGTTCAGCTTCCATTGGATTGTTCTCAACATCTTGCTAATTTGCTTGTTATGGATATACCTCATTGAGGTTGTTATTTTTTGGATGTCTTCTGGTCAGGTGCTCGGTGGTATTAGGGTTTCTTTCTTATGGCCCTTGTAAAGGTTATTGTTATGGGATTCTTTGTTTCTTGTAAAGCTTATTGATTTAATACAATTTTACCATTTAAAAAAATAATAATGATAAGGATAAAATATGTAGTTTTCAAATGTTTTCTAAAGCCTATATCAAAATGGATGTCTCTAGTTATCTTTCATTAGCCCTTAACATTATAATATATGGGTTTTTTTATTTTATAGCCATTATAATATTTAAACATTCCCAATGCTTATTTCTATTATAAAGTAGTCAATATTCTAATTTAGGATTACCTAAAAATATTTTCCAATAATCATTAGATGGTGGATGTAGCTACCAAAATGGTAGTGTCAATTTTTGACTACCCATGTAATTAGTTAGTCCTTCAAATCTTGTATCTCATAAAGGAAAAATCCCAAGGAACATGTCTTAGGATACCCAATATTTCATCCCCATAGTAGAATATACATCTTCTAACATTAAAATGTTAGATGGATTGCATATGGTAGGAAACATATTCCAGTCCTCAACCAACCCTCTACCAAATTACCCTATTGTTCATGGTAATAATTGTTAGTTAAATAACTAGCTTGTTTATTTCAATTATCTTCTATAAATTGAACATCTCTTTCTCAATCAACCCTTTCCAAACTCCTTTACACCATTTGTTTGATTCCTTGTCTCCCATTCAAATCCCCTTTCCTCTATAATTTTAGTGCATCTAGCTTGGGAGTTGCAAGCCTTAGTAATAGCTTTGAATTACTTTTGAATGACGTCAAGTAGCCCCTTGTACAAGTTTATCATGAACTTCAAATTTATTTCTTAGAATGTATGAGGACTTAGTCAACATGCATGTAAATTTTATGTGGTTAAGGTCCTTCAACAAAATATATATAAAGCAGTATTTCTTCAATAAGTAAAATCTTGGCATATCGTTACATCATTATTTGTCTCTACTTTTCCCCTAAATTATAACATTCTATGCAAAAAATAAAGCAAGAAATATGGATTTGTTCTAGCATTACCTTCCTCTCTAGCTATGTCAATATTTTGCTCCAAAATAATTCATGGAACTCTTATGTGGAAAACTATGATGCACAACAAATAATTGTTGGGCTTCTATTTTGTTTATCCACCGAAAAATTAATGTGGATTTCCCTTATAGAATGAATTGCTCTCTTTATTGGTGGTAAAGTGTATTATTGTTGTTGATTTCAATATGGTAGAGAATTTCAAAGACGGAAGCTAGAGATGCATTAATTCCCTTAGAAATAGGAATTTTTTAGATGATTCTTCTTCTTGAATTGACTTGGTATATTTTATCCTCTATACAATTACACATCTTTAAACCCCAATGGTATACTTAGTGTAATGGACATGTTGCACTTAACAAGAAATCTAGGTAGCTAGATTAAGTTTATATGACTAAAACCTTCTATAAAATATACCTTTTGATTAGTTATTATCCACTACTTCTTGTAAATTTATTTTTGATCATCTAGCAGTCATTTTTACACTATAGCAAACTCGTATATTTATTAAAAATTATAAATTGCCAAATTAAATATTGCACACATTGATTTTGAGAAATGTATAACCCTAAATGTGTAACCATGAAACTCTTTCTCTCAACTTGATAGTATAAATTGATTTTCTATTTGGTAAGAAAATGTTATTAAGATAATTGTGTTCCTTCTCTATGAATATGAAAAATAGTGATGTATCAATATCATGTACTTAAAAAGTGTTACATAATGGAGTTACTAATATTAGATAATTAGTGTTTTGTCTTTCTACCAACACGTCAAAAAGAATTGAGCAAAGCTAAGAATGACTTGTGACATTTTGATACCTACAAAACCAATGGAGTTTGTGTTAGACCTAGATGAAACTAGCTAGAGCATGGAAATAAAGGTTTTGAATTATTATTTAGTTATCTCCAAAAAAAAATTATCTTGTAAAAAGACCTAGAGTTTTCCAATAAAGTGGTTTGATTCTTATTAATTTTAGTCATACTTTAGAAATATTTTAATCATTTTCAAAAATATTTTTCTAAAGAACCAATTGAATTCCATTCTATTTGACTATTTCAAAGAGTGAATTCCCTCTCTTATATCTCTCATATTGGCTAAATTCTTTGATACTGAACTTTATGAATAATTTAGATAAGAATTTTAAAAAATAAAAGAATAATAAGGCCCCTAGTATTGATGGCCTTCCTACCATATGAAGCAAAATGTTATAGATTATCTCTCTAAATTTATTAGTTAATTAGAGCTTGATAAACTTAATACCAAGAAATTCCAACAAGACAACACTTTAGGATGGCATCCTATTACCTTTCTAAACATTACCTACAAAATAACTACCAAGGCACTTGCCATCTACCTTAGTTATTTTATACAAAATATTGCCAACATGGAATACATCATGTTTATCAAAGGTAGATAAATATTAGATAATATGATGCTTGCATGCTTACCCCCTTAATGGGCATAACAGACTGACTAAAAAGTGCCAATAGTGAAAATTAATTTTGAAAAGGCATATAATAGAATAAGATGGGATTTCATCTTTAAAGTGTTCTATTAGTTAGGGTTTGGAAAAGAATTCCGTAAACATGTAACTCTGCATTTCAATGATCCTTCAATGTTGATATTTAGGTGATCAATTTGTTTTACAACATATTTTCTTTATATATATTAGTTATACAATTTTATCCTCTTACCCATCTCTTACATATAATTATTGCTAATACATTTGGTCATATTTGGAAAAGTATTATTTCTAAAGGATTGTTGATAGGACTAAGGTTTAATAATGGGATACCTACTGTCAACTCACAATTTCTAGATGATTCTCTCTTCTTCTTATGAAATAAAAAATAAAAAGTAAGACCTTGTAATATTTACTATATTTATTTTATGATGTTTCAATATCTAAAATCAACAATGAAAAATTGAAGTTTTATTTTATTCCTTTTCTCCTTGTGTTTTTGATATACTAACAACATGGAAAGCCATTCCTTACGAATATAGTGTATGATACTTTGGGATTTTATTGGGTATAAACATCTCCCTTTTTCTATGAACACACACCCACCCTCTCACACACTCACCCACACCATAGTTTTAACCTTGGACCTCCCGAAGAAGAGCTAAAGCTCAAACCGTTGCACTGTCCCCATGGGACATAAATATCTCCCTCAAATATAATTGGTAGTAGTTAGTAAAATTTCAAAAACCATTAATCTATGGCTTATAACATTTCTATCCTTGGATATATTATTTTAGTTTACAATTAAAGTTTAATATAACATTATATCTATTATTGATATTATTACATAACCTCCTAGTAGTTCCTATTAAGGACTAGTGTACATAATATAATGTTATTTTTTATCTATATGGGATAAAACTAAGAACATGGTAGTTGTCCCTTGGAAACTTTGCACTATTCCTAAAATTAAGTGAGGAATAGGTATTGTGAACCCTTTGACTCATACTAAAACACTTATTTCTAAATAAGTATCCAAATCTCCATATGGAGAGGAACAATGGAAAATTTTATTCAAACATAGATAAGTAAAGCCACTTTTAAAGGAAAATAGTAAAGAACGCATTCAAAGAACAAAGGTTTAGAAACTTAATATTTTCAAATACTATGGTCCATAACTCTTAAAAGGAACTAGATAGTCTAGGGAGAAGTTACCTTGGACCTATCCTAGAAGCATGATACTTTTTCATATAGACCCAACAGAAGTAGATCTATTTTTTGGTGGAATAAAATAATTTGGCATAATTAAAAACCATTAAAATTTTATTCCAATATCTAATACCTTGTGTTTTCAAAAAATTACTACATATAATTATGTATATGTGCTACCTTTTTGCTTGATCCCTAATTTCTTGGTCGTTGGCTAAAGATAGTTTTAATCTACCTTCCTATATGAAGTAGGCTTCTAAGTGTGTTTCACACTTATAAATATATGGTTGTTATCAAGTTAGGGACTTCAACTTCTAATATTTTAAGAATGCACTAGCCCAATAGCACTCTAATTTAGAGTTTATCTTACTTTCTTTATAATAAACCACTTATCATTCCCTCTCTCCTCCAATATGAACTCTAAATGACAAGTATCATTTTCTACATTGAATGGGCTAAGGTACTAGCTCGGATCTATAAATCTATAATAAAATCTGAAGTTTAAATAATAAGCTAGAGATTAATTCAACAAATTGAACACATTGACTTTTTGAGATCCTAAAATAGGTTGTCAAGCATGTTATATTTTTTGTCCTAATGATAAAATAATTTTGAATCTATTTTGGTTATACACTTTTATCCAAAACATTTATCCTATGCTAAGTTTGATATTCTCCACCTTTCATATCTCATGGAAGATTAATCTCTGAGGGAGATCTATTAGTGATGATGATAGTCCTATATATAAAGCATGAAGACTTAATGCTATAAAATATATTTGAAAACAAATATGTAAAAGGGTGTTTATAGGATTCAATGTCCCTCAAGAAAATTTTAGTTAAAATTACATTCAAAATTATTATTATGGGTTTCTAATATTCAATAGCGTGTCTATAATACCTTAAATTTACTACCTATGGCATTGGATAATATTAAGTGTATATCAATTGTATTATTATATGTATGATTAGTGCCAAGCTACTAAATGAAGAACATAAGCTTATACTGATAAAGGGAGTATACAATATAAGATAAAACATTTTAATTTTCATTCCATATGATAGCATCAACAATATTAAAGAAATAAACATTGCATAAATCATCACACACATGGGAGACATGTTTTAATGTGGTTCACCTAATGTGGGTTACTCCATAGAGAAAATATACCTTATAAAATTTCTCAATGGATTCTTTTGGGAATCAATTCCCTATTACAATGTTTATGGACCTCTACCCAAAGGAGACACCAATCCCCTTGTTTTGGTTCATCGATCTCTATCCACAGGAGAACTCTTTCCCATCTACTATGGTAGGTGATATTCTAGAAGACTTTTATCCCCACATCTCTGTCTTGTGGATATCTCTCCATAGAAGACCTTTGTCTTCACTACCACTGGCTAATAGATCTCTATCCATTAGATACTATTTGTCTTTGTTATGTCACCTCCAAAGCTTTCTCTCAACTCTATCTCAAATCTATACCAAAATCTATATTAGACTTTGCTCAAAATTTATCTCAAACCTTATCTCAAACCCTGTCTCAAAACCTATCTCAAACCTTGTATCAAAACTTGTCTCAAAACCTATCTCAAAAACTGTCTCAAACCCTATCTCAAAATATTTCTCAAAACCTATCCTCAAGTCTTCTTATGACTTGCTAACATACTCAAACCAATACTCAAAATTTTCACACAATCATTCAAATAATAAATCACAACTTGCTTACAAACCCTAAACAAGAATTTCCATATTTCTTCAAAGAAATATCACAATAATTCTCAATATCTATCTCAAATTTTCTCTAAACATTCACCAATGAAGCATATACAAATTCACTCAATTATTTCCAACAATGCTTATAAAACAATCCTTTTCACTCCACCTTATATTTCACAACATTCATTTCATCATTTCAAACAAAGGATGATGTGCCCATACCTTTTTGCTTTGATAGAGCTATGTCTTCAAAACTTGTTTTACTCACAACCAAAAAATTTTGCCAATTCTAGGTTAGATAGCAATAGTCTATCTCATAATATCCACAAGAATATTTACCTCAACAAATATTTCACCATACGAGAAATACAATAAAAATTCAAGTCACAAGTACACCTTATCACTCCTTCATTTTTAAAATAATATTCAAAATAACATCAAAAATAAATTTCCTTGTTTGCACCTTAAAATATCCGATGTTTTTAAAATAATATTCAACACACATTAAAAATAAAGTTCCTTGTTTACACCTTATAATCTCCAATACTTTCAAAATAATATTCAACACACAAAAAATAAATTTCCTTGTTTACACCTTATAATATCCAATGCTTGATTTATTTCCTAAGCATCCAAAGTGAAATATTTAATTAACACACTTTATGAATCCGTAAAAAATTCCACACTTGGCCCTTTCAATATCACATGGCTTCAAAACAATTTTTTTCCAAAGCCTTTGACAGATTTAACTCACTAATTGCATACCTTAATAATCTACCCACTTCACAAAAATATTTGCACGTGCGTCAACAACCACCACAAAAATCAAAACCATGACCTTAGCCACCATAACACCCTAGCAAAAGCTAGGCTACTACTTGCACTATGCTTCCATACATGAATCAACGTGCACTCTCTCCCATACAACGTCTTCTTCTCACAAGTTTTGCTAAAAATGAAAATCTTTTTCCTCCTTCACAAAAACCAACTGCGTGGGATTCAAAACTGGGACCAACCTTCATGAAAGCCTTAGCCACGCCTTAAACTACCATCTGTGCTAGCCAATGTTGTTGAATCTAAGTCTGACATCATTTCCTTTTACACCACAACGTCTACCTCAAAGTTACCATAAACCTTTGTCTTCTTCTCCCTTTCGAAAGTCAATCGAGCACATGCAAAGGATATTTAATTCATATTATTATTTTGCCAATGCAAACCTTCAAATATTTATATGTGCTTCAAGTTACCTTGTGATGTTAGTGCATATTAAAATCAAAATTTTTGCTTTTTGATTTATATTATATTTTAATTATAATTACTTAAATTCAATGAATTTAAATATTATAATTTATATATCAACATTTTTTGGGTCTTTTCTTAAGGATAATATTTTGCCACCTCTTAATGAATATTTTAACCTTTTTCCCATATATTATATGCAAATATTTAAGATATTTTTCCTTTTAAACTTGTTTTCCTTTCTTTTTGAAAGGCCCTGTTGGCCAAATATTATAATATTAAAATATTATAATATTAGTCTTTTTCCACTTGCTCTCCTTTTGCACATATTCTTCAAATTTGGTCTTCAACATTTTCCTTATCGTGATTTCATAGCCCATGCAATTTTGACATCAATGACAATCTATTATACTCAAATTTCCAACAATATCCCCCTTTGTCATTGATGGCAACCACTTTCTAAAACACTTGATTTCAAATTTACTCCCCCTAATTGAATGCTCTCCCATTAACTCAAATCTTTATCCCTTTTTCATTAATGGCAAAGGGATTCCTTTGGGACTAAATATAAGACTCTTAACTTAGCCCCCTACCCACCTCCTCTCATTGAGATGTTTAATTTTGGAGTGGAAGTAGGACTACTCCCAATTTTCCTCTAAGATACTCAAAAGTCTCTTTTGGAAGTGGCTTAGTGAAGATGTCTATAATCTGCTCCTTCATAGTAACATATTCAAATTTGACTTGCTTATCGATCACCTGCTCTCTTAGAAAATGATATTTAATTAGAATTTTCTTGGTCCTAGAGTGCATCACTGGATTCTTTAAAAATTTTATAGCACTTGTATTATCACATAGTATAAATATAGGATGATCATGCTCTATCTTAAAGTCCTTTAGAGTTTTATTCATCCAAAACACCTGTGTACAACAAGCAACCACTGTAATATTCTCTGCCTCTACTATGGATAAGGATATTAAATGTTTCTTTCTTAACCAAGAGACTAAAAAATCTCAAAGAAAGAATGCTCCTCCACTTGTACTTTTTATGTCATCAATGTTGCCAGCCCAATCTGCATATGTATATGCTATGAGAGTGAAATTATCACTTTGGGATACCAGAGCCAAAAATCCATAGTCCCTTTTAAATATCTGAGAATCCTTTTTACTACCATAACATGTGTTTCCTTTGGTGCTTCTTGGAACCTTGCTACTAGTCTCACTGTCTGGATTATATCTAGTCTTGTAGCTGTAACATATAGTAGGCTGCCAATCATAGATCTATACAATTTTTTATTTACCTCAAAATATTCATCATTGTTACTTAACTTGCATCCTGTAATCATAGGGGTACTTACTGGTTTGCGTTATTCTAGCTTGAATTTATTTAGCATCTCTTTTATATACTTGGTTTTTGAGAGAAATACACCTTTCTCTAATTGTGAAATCTATAGTCCAATAAAGAAGGACAACTCACCAAGCATTGACATTTCAAATTTATTATGCATGTTCTTTGTGAATTTTTGACACATCTTATAATTGTTGCCTCTAAAAATGATTTATAATTTACTATCCACTATTCCTTTCTTGAAACTTGATTCATGAATATACTTATCCAATCTTGAATGCCAAGCTCTAGGAGCTTGCTTTAGTCCATAAAGTGCCTTCTTTAATCTGCATACATAGTCTGGTTTATCATTTAGGTTAAATTCCTCAGGTTTCTCAATGAAAACGTCTTCTTCCAAGGCACCATTGAGAAAGGTGAATTTAACATCCATTTGATATACTTTGAATTTTTGAAGCTTGCGAAAGCTAAAAATATCCATATGGCTTCAAGTCATGCAGCTGAAGAAAATGTCTCATCAAAGTCAATCCCTTCAACCTATGCATAACGTTTGCATACTAATCTTGTTGTGTTTCTGACTACCTATCCATCTTCATTTAACTTGTTTTTGAAACCCCATTTAGTACCAATCATATTCTTACCCTTTGGTCGTGGTACATGTTCCCAAGTCTCAATTTTTTCTATTTGATCTAGTTTCTCATTCTTTGTCTTGATCCAAAACTTATCTTATCTTACCTAATTGAAATTTCTAGGCTCAATTTTGGATAATAAGGAAAATTTTTCATGCTCACTTTTTCGTATTATCTTCCTCCTTGTTTGTCTCTTATTTGGATTTCCAATGATTAGATCTTTTGGATGATTTGTCTGCACATACATGGATGGATTTTTGGGTAGTAGTCTTTGTGTTTCCTCTTCTTCTGATTCTTTGCCTAACTCTTCTTGGCAACTTTTTTCTTCTTCATACACAATTTCTCTTGTTGGTTCTTTTGATCTAGTTTGCTTATCAACTGTTACATTTATACTTTCTATAATTGTGTGTGTCCTCTTATTATAGCATCTGTAGGTTTTGATCTTAGTGGAATAGACAAGGAAAATACCTTCATCACATCTTGAGTCAAACTTACCCAATTTTTTCTCTTTTCTTATGTAATATTTGCTTCCAAAGATTTTAAAATATTTTATTGTGGCTGGTCTCCCTTTCTAGATCTCGTATGGGATTTTGTGGTTATTTAATCTTATTTGAGCTCTACTAATTATATACACTATTGTATATATTTCCTCTTTCCAAAAACCATATTAAATCTTAGACTCATTTAACATGGCTCTGGCCATATTTTCAACAATCCTATTTTTACTTTCAACTACCCCATTCTTTTGAGGTGTTCTTGTTGCTGAATATTCTATTTTGATCCCATGTTGTTCATAAAATTCTATGAATCCATTTGAGTTAAATTCTCCTCCTCTATATAATATTAAACCCTTAATCCTTCTACCTATTTCATTTTCTACTAATTATTTAAAAGCTTTAAACTTATCAAGAGCTTTTAATTTTTCTCTCAAGAAGGCTATCCAAATCATTCTAGAATAATAATCTATAAATAATATAAATTAACTTTCACCTTGTAGACTCTTTGTCCTTGTAGGACCACATATATCAATGTTCACTAGTTTTAGAGGTTCATATGACATAAATCCTTTTGAATTGAAACTTGTTCTAGTTTACTTTCCATGCTGACATTATTCATAGATTGTGTTTTGTGGCCTTTTTATCTTGGGTAAATATCTGACTGTCTGCTTGTTTCTTATTATTACTATGTTATAAAATTTCAAATGACCCATTATTCTATGCCACAACCAACTCTCATCTTCTTGTGATAAGAAGAACTTTTATCCTTTAATCTATCTTAGCATATAAATATTGGTTGTAGTTCTATTTGCATCTACAATGAGCTTTCTAGTTTTAGATTTTATGATCTCACATCTATTGGGATGAAAGGTAACCATGTGTCCTTAATCATAGAGTTGGCTTACACTTAGTAAATTGTGCCTCAATTACTTCACATACAATACATTCTCTATCCTTGTTTTTCTATTATCTAAACTTAAAGTTCCTTACCCATAGATTTATTTTGAACCATTATCACCAAATTTTACTAACCCTCCATTAATTTCCTCAAGTACAAGAAATTTACTTTTGTCTTCTGTCATATGACTAGAACAACCACTATCAAGGAACCAGTGTTTTCCTTTATCTTGTACATGAAGGGTTGTTTGTACTAACATTTACTTAAAACTCTCTTGCTCTTTTCTTTCTCTCCTAACTATTTAAGTTGTATTCTTTTTGCTTGGTTTAGGAAATACCGCTTTACACCATTTTGCCTTGTGCCCAAAATTATTGTACTTGTAACATATGATATTGTCATTCATAAGAGATGCAAAAGAATTGAAATTTTTATCAACATTATCTTTCACATAACTAGTGCAATGTACAACTCTATGACCATATTTGTTACATGAAAGACAATAGCCATGGAAGAAATTTTGTAACATATTTGAGTCCCTTGAATATAATGGTCGTGTGCTTCTTCTTTTGTGGTTCTTGTAATTGAATTTTGTCCATAGATATTCTTTGCTCTATTATTTCTTGATGCTTTTTCCTTTTAGTACATTGGCATAAGTCACTAGTTTTTCTTATTTTGATGTCTTTGTTTCTTGGAAGCTTGACTCCTCTTTCTTTTTCCCTATCGTTATGTCTTGTTGTGATTTACCCTTAGTATTTTCAACTTCCTTCCTTAGAGAGACAATTTTTTATTCCAATATTTCACATTCTACCTCTCTTGTCTTTAATAATTTTGTCATTTCTTGTTCAATTTTATTTTCCTCTTCAAATTTTATCTTAAGTTCTATGAGATTTTGTAGAAGTTCCATCCTTGCTTCCTCATCCTCTTGAATTTGATCCTTCAAACTTGAGTTCTTTTTTCTATCCTTTTCCAAGTTTCTAAGAGTAGCAAATAATTCCTCTTTTATGTCAAGCATGACTTCTTCTCCATTTTTTGAGGTCATATATGTTCTTGTGGGATATTTCTCCAAGTTTTTAGGCTTTTCACAAAGGAACCTGCTCTTATACTATTTGAAGAACATAAGCTTAACTAAGAGGGGATGACCAATATAAGATAAAACCTTTTACTTTTCATTCCATATGATAGCATCAATGATATTAAAGTATTAAATATTTCACAAATCATCACACACATGGGAGATATGATTTAACGTGGTTCACCCAATGTGGGCTACTCCACAAAGAAAATATTCCTTATAAAATTTCTCAATGAATTCTTTTGGGAATCAGTTCCCTATTACAATTTTTATGGGCCTCTTCCCAAAGGAGACACCAATACCCTTGTTCTGGTTCATGGATATCTATCCACTGGAGACTACTATCCACTTATTTATCACCTCCAAAACCTACTCTTAACTTTTTCTCAAATCCATACCAAACTCTGTCTCTGACTCTGATCAAAATCTGTCTCAAACCCTATCTAAAAACCTATCTCAAAACCTACTCAAACCTTGTCTCAAAACTTGTCCCAAAACCTATCTCAATAACTATCTCAAAGCCTATCTCAAAATCTATCTCAAACCTATCCTAAAGTCTTCTTATGAATTTCTAACATACTCAAAAGTTTCACACAATCATTCAAATAATGAAGCACAACTTGCTTACAAAACCTAAATAAGTATTTCCATATTTCTTCAAACAAATATCACAATTATTCTTAATATCTATCTCAAATATTCTCTAAACATTCACCAATGAAGCATACAAAAATTCACTTAATTATTTCCAACAATGCTTATCAAACAATCCTTTTCACTATACATTATATTTCACAATATTCATTTCATCATTTCAAAAAAATGATGGTATGCCTATACCTTTTTGCTTTGATAGAAATATGTCTTCAAAACCTTTTTTACTCACAACTAAATATTTTTACCAAGTCTAGGTTAGATAGCAACAGTCTATCTCAAAATCTCCACAAGAATATTTACCTAAATAAATATTTCACCATACAAGAATAACAATAAAATGTCAAGTCACAAGTACACCTTATCACTCCTTCACTTTCAAAATAATATTCAACATACATCAAAAATAAAGTTCATTGTTTACAACTTATAATCTCCAATGCTTTCAAAATAATATTCAACACACATTTAAAAAAAAAATTCCTTGTTTACACCTTATAATATCTAATGCTTTCAAAATAATATTCAACACACATCAAAAATAAAGTTCCTTTTTTACACCTTATAATATCCAATGATTTATTTATTTTTTAAGCACCCAAAGTGAAATATTTAATTAACACATCTTATGACTCCCTAAACACTTCCACACTTGGCCCTTTCAATATCACGTGGCCTCAAAACAAAAAAAAAATTCCAAAGCCTTTGACAAAGTTAACTCAAAAATTGCATACCTTAATAATCCACCCACTTTACAAAAATTTTTGCACGTGCATCAACAGTTATCACCAAAATTGAAACCATGACCTTAGCCACCACAACACCCTAGCCAAATCTAGGGTGTTGCCTGCACTATGCATCCACATGTGAATCAATGTGCATTCTCTCCCATACAACATCTTCTCACAAGTTTCATCGAAAACGAAAAGCTCTTTCCTCCTTCATAAAAAATAACTATGTGGGATTCAAATCAAGACCAACCTCCAAAAATGCCTTAACCACACCTTCAACTACCATCTGCGCTAACTAGAGCAGATAAATATAAGTCTGACATTATTTTCTTTTACACTACAATGTCTGCCTCAAAGTTAGCGCAAACCTTTGTCTTCTTCTCCCTTTCAAATTTCAATCGAGCGCATACAAAAGGATATTTAATTCATGCGATCATTTTGCCAATGCAAACCTTTGAATATTTATATGTGCTTCAAGTTACCTTGTGACATCGACGCATATTAAAATCAAACTTTTGGCTTTTTTATTTATATTATATTTTAATTATAATTATTTAAATTCAATGAATTTAAATATTATTTTTTAAATATCAATATTCTTTTTGGGTCTTTTCTTAAGGGTAATATTTTTCCACCTCTTAATGAATATTTTAACTTTTGTTCCATATATTATAATGCAAACCATTATAATATTATTTCTTTTAAAATTGTTTTCTTTTCCTTTTGAAAGGCCCTGCTGGTCAGATATTATAATATTAGTCTTTTCCACTTTCTTTCTTTTTGCACATAGTCTTCAAACTTGGCCTTCAACCTTTTTCTTGCCATGCTTTCATAGCCGATGCCATTTTGACATCAATGACAATCTATTATACTCAAATTTCCAACACTAAACATGCAACTAATTGAATGATCCAGCTATTTACAAAGTGGTAGACATTAAATCTACTTTGGATAGTATTAACTAGATGGTTATAATATTTATAACAACAACCAAAGGGACTAGCTACCTTCTTGTAAATGAATATTTGTATCAACAAACCTTTTTCACAACAAGATCTTGCAATGATTAATGTCTCAAGATCTCATGTACTTCTTTAAATATAGCGAAAAGACTTTTAGCCTTCGACTTCATCTACATAATATTTTTTTTTGATGGTGTATAGAAAATATTCCAATCAAACATTTGAAATTGTATATGTAATATTTTTAGGGCAAAAACTTTACCCATGCTATATTTTACAAAATCCAATATCTTTATGTTATGATGGATATGTTTTCAATAAAAATAATAAAATACAATAGCTTATTATTTTGCAATATCATAATAATAATTCATTTTTATTAAATTAATGCATTATAATGAGTATATACTTAAAAAATAAACTCTTGAAAAATATGGTTATTGGTTTTTTTAGGTATGATTAATGGTTTTTTAAGTGTAAATTTTGGCTTTCCAAATGCCATTATTCCAATTTCTAAAATATTTTTTTCTTAGGTATCATTGCAAAATTTTAGTATTATATGTATTATATCATTCTTATGATGCAAAGCATATGTATTATGATGAGCATCATATTGGGCATTCTTATTATATTGATAATGTTTCCCAAGTAGCAAGCCACAACAATCGATGGAAGTCACATTACAAGTGAATTTATCCATAAAATTTGAGCCAAAAGTAAAGGAGACAATGTGTCTGTGTGATATGTGAGGTGGATCATCCATACTTCCATCCTAGAGTGTAGGGATAAGGATGTGAATTTTTTGATAAATGTAGTTTTTTGACGATAAATTTTATAATTAAGTTTTTTCTAAGCTATTATCAATTATACAATCTACTAAATAATTATTGGTCAAGTGAGAATATGTGATGAATAGATTATCATAGTTACCTACAAATAAAGAGTTATGCTTTAGCATAACTTTGTTGCATTTACCCTTGATATCATTGTATTTCTTTTCTTCTCCTTTAACCACAATGGAAACAAATTGTGGTGGTTCCTCATTGTGATTCATTCTTTCTAAAATATTCAAATTCTTTATGGTCTCTTCTATTATAATAAGGACAATTTTTTTTACTATCAAATGAAGGAGAAGAATTTTTAGAAGAATAAAAAGAGGAATAAGGATAAAAATAATATCTCTTCATCTTTGGCATTTGTCATTGTTGACAAGAGGGCTTGAAAAAAATTTAGTGATTATGGCTATAATATCCCCCTCAATTGTGTAGCTAATTTATCCTTTAGAATTTGGGCATGATTGAATGATGCATTGGATGTCACAAAAGGAGTTTTATTTAGCTCTTTAAAAAAATGTTCTTGTATCCCACTCTTAAACTTCATGATAAGGGGTTATTGCAAGATTTGGTATGTGAAGGAGGATGCATTACCTACTAATTTGGTAGATGTAGCCATGTATAGACATTTGACTATATTGGTATAGGTGAATCCATTTGATAAACAAATTATCATCACAATTTAAGGGATAGACGGTGGAATTTAAGGAAGTGACTAATGCATCTTGAGTGGTGATAGGATTTTGACAAACCCATAAAGCTTAAATTTTGTAAATAACACTGTATTTTCTTCAGATATGTGACTAAAATAGAACCATATCTTCATTTCTAGGATATATATATTTAATACTTTGGGATCCATAGATCCATCGTAGATCTTTACTTCACATTTAGCTTTAGGATGAGTACTTATTTTGATATCTAGCTAGACATGCACGTGATTGAATTTGTCTACCAAATCACTAACTATGTTAGCTATTATCACTACTTGTTTTGCCAAATTATAAGTCATGGATCTTCTAGTCCTAGCTAGGGGGGTTATTTGATAGTATTTTCAAGGATAAGGTTCATTACAAAGGAGATGTCTACTTTATGTTTTAAGAGTGTCGGGTACTACTCGAAATGCACTCCTTTGAAGCATAATTAGGCATATTAAATGGTCACAATATTGGAATTTTAGCCAAATTATATAAGGTCTCAATATTATGGATCTTGAGTAGACTCATATATAAGAGCAATCAATATACTAAATGGCCAAAATAATTAACAATAATATTAAAAAAAAATGACAATAATATGAATATAAATGGCAAAAATCATTCATGGAATAACATGAAGAAAACTTATAGTAGAATTTCTCAAAAGATACATACGAGCTTCAATATTAATATTTGAATACAACATTCAAGTTTTAATATATTTCATGAAGCTTTATATCCATTATATAACCTTATAAAGGTGACTTCTCAATACTTGACTATTACACTCCTCACATATCTTAGAGTTTCAACTTTTCTTATTCCATACATAATATAAACCTCAGATGGGCTTTGGCTTCTCATGTTGCCACTTCTATATGTAACTCTTGACTCTTTATTTTATTGTATACTTTACTCTATGATACTTGCATACTCCTACATGCATATTTGACACTTGCACACTTCTACAAGCACACTCTAATACATGACACTTTTCCACATCCTATACATAGACACTTACATAAATGGAAAATATAAATCACACTTCTAAACTATAGATTCCAGTCCTATTCTAATAATTACATTATACCATAGGTACAATGGGGTTACATTAGAATGTACTAAATAATGTAATATTCTTCAATATACAAAATGTGAAAGATAACACTTCCAATGGATCAAAATTGAAAATATTTTTCCAATGAGTATAAATAAGGATATAATCAAGAAAGGATAAGTGGTTCAAATTGTGAGAAAACTAGTTTCTTAGGAGGTAAAACAAATAGAGGTTTATTGCCAATGCAAATCATTAGAAAATATGCTTTTGGAATATTCCAAGGATTATTTTTTGGAATATGCCTACTTTTTAAATAATATGTGGGTGTGTTTCTTTTTAAACATACAGTAAATAAGTGAAAAAGCAAAATTATTTGAAGGCTATGAATAGATACCCCATGAGAAATGTGGGGTAATCACATTAAGGAATTTGGTTCCCTCCAAGATATTTGGCATCATGTTTCCATCATGGTGACAAGTGGTTTGCTATAACTTATCATGTATTTGGAACAAACATGTTAGGTCAAGAGTACCCTGAGCAAGGGCTACTACACTATGAGAAAATAAAGAAGATACATGGATTTTTTGGTTTTGGTGTCTGATTAACAAAAATACATGATTTCCTTTCACTCTATACTTTTCTTTTTGAGTTAATGCAATTCTTGAGACCAATGGCCCTCAATGGGTAGTCAACCTTTAAAATATCAAAATAATTCCTCATCTAGTAACTAGTGCTTATGGACATTGCTAGCAATAGGTCTCCAAGGTCACCTACAGTAAAATTTAGAGATAGAATGAAAGGGATAAAAAGGTATTCCTAGTCACTCCATAGAGCTGAAGGTTGATTACAAAACTTTGAACAGTCAGTTTGCACTACCAAAATAAGATTGATGTTGGCCTTAATATATGTAGATGGTAAGTGAAGCTAAAAGGTGGTGGTGCTCAAGCTCAAATTTACCTGCAACAACAATAGTGATGGTGTAGACACCAAAATAGCACCAATCCAATTATGTCACAACAAGCATCGATCGCATTGACACACACAGCCCCCAGGGTAGCCCCTAGAGGTTAAACAGTGGTCCTAACCACTCCCAACAGCAGTTTGGAAGTTCAAAGGTCAATTTGGCACCTTTTTGGCACTTTTCTCCCTACTTGTCCCACCCTGGGATGAATAGAAACTAGAATTAATACCACCTAGGGATGAATAGCAGCATTCGTCCCAGGGTGAGGTGAATAGCAGGTTTGACTGTCAAAAAGTCAAACCTCGACAAGTCCGCCAGTTAACTGCAGCTTCAAGCCATGCAATTGCGAGGAACGACTTCAAATCAAATATAAATACTTCAGTCATGCATGTCTTTATTTTAGAGGCCTCATGCAAGGAGACTCTAAATCAGGGAATAATCTATTTTCTCAAAATAGGACATGCAAACTCAAGTGGTGACCTCGCATGCGCATTCAAACAAAGAGACCCTAGGTCTATAAATTGGTGAGATTTCTCACCCAAAAAGAAAACAAAGAGGGGAGCATTTGAGCAATGAAGTGCTGCCAATTTACATACCTACTTGCGATTTGTGCTTTTCACATCCTTAATCTCTCATTCGAAAGGGAGGTTATTGGGTGACTATTGGAAGCACGAATCCGGACCCAAACCCAAGCATTTTGCCACAATACTTCACAAAATTTGTTGAAAACACCCCATAAGAGGTTTTTGACCCATCCCAAGTGGATTGGTGCCAAAAAAAAGTCCCAAACGGTGGGCGTCCTGCCCCTAGGCGCTCCCCAAGCTGTCGTAGTTCTAAACGCCCCACCCCGAGACGAATAGAAATTTGTGGTATATTTCATTTATTTTATTTTTGTATATTATTCTAAGTTATTTAAATAGGCTGTAGTTTAAATTTCACTTCATTCTGATCAATTCTGACTAGGTTTTTGCTATTTCCTGCCTTTACTAACTTGCATATGGCATCATCAAAATTTGGGTGATAGATGCCAAATTGGAGAAATCTGACCTTCTGGGTATTCCCAAAACACCCCCAATTAGCTAACCCCAACTTTACAAGTCATTTGGAGCTTCCAGGATAGGACATTGAAGAGGGTGCTTTCTGACAATTTGTTGCAAGTTTATTCATCCCACCCCGGAGCGAGTACAAATCTGTGAGGAATTTCCCATTGTTCTTTTTACAGTGGTATCCTGGTAAAATATTCATGCTTTTATTAAATTTTTAGGTCATTCTGATATTATTTGGTCATTGTTTTAATATTTTCATGCATACACTAATAGTAGGCCTTGGGAAACGCGTGTTTTATTCTATCTGCAGGTGCTACTAATCCTTTCTGTTTACTTGAACATAGGTATTTGACATAATAGAAGCAGCGATGAGTGAACACTCATATACATAAGCGATGGTGACATTTTGGTCCGCCCATCTTACATGTGGGCACATGGAAGAAGGATTGTTATCCATGGATGTGATAAGAAACATATTTAACGCTCCTATCCCATAAAAAGGAAGGAGACGTATTGTAACACGACTTTAAAAGCATATCAATAAATAGGGCTGTATTCCATATTGTTTTTATTTTATGTTGATTCGTCTATGTTCTTTCCTTTCATGCATTTTTCAATACATAGGCTTTAAGCGTTAAGTTTGGTTTTACACGCATCGCACTTAGGCTTTTCCTTTTTGTTTCCGTATCCTCGTGCTTTCAATGGAGATCACGGTGGTACCTCTGTCCCTTGATTTTAATATTAACTTTTTGATCAGAATTTACTTGTTTTTGCTTACAGGTACCAAGTTTTCAAGCACTGGATTGCTGCTCGTTTCAACCTGTAACGAATACAGAGCTGGAATTCGTGCCACCCTAAGATGAATAGGAATTCGTCTAACCCTAGAATTAATATAGATCTATTATTCATCTCACCCCGATATGAATAGCTCTCTGTGCAATTTCAGAACAAAATTTCAGAGACATATGATTTGGGCAAAGAAGAGGTAGGAGTCCTAAACACCTTCTGTCAAATTTTGCTTTCTGTTCTCTGCTTTCTGATTATTTGCATGCATAGAATAGTTTGAATGCTTGTTTCCTTCATTAGTGCAAATTAAAAAGAACCTCACACACCATGTGGCAACATAAACAACAAGGAGTTGGTCATAAAACCCCAACCCTTAAGCAAGACCAACGGTGGATTTCATCACCACCTTGGCTTGAGATACTACATACATAACCCCAATCATGACTGTTGCTAGACGTAAATCCTGATGAAATCTGATCAAGTGTATTTGGGGTGATTCCCAATGCATGAGGATAAGTCTTCTATGGTAGGTGTCATAAACAGAGTGATTCCCCTTTTGTACCGCCTATGTTCCACGTACCATCTGCTCTCACGTACCAATAGTCTCCCTCACGTAAGGGCGGGTATATAGAGAGGTTGGTATATCGGTCTGGCAATGGTATATCGAAGGGGAGACCATTTTTGGGAGTCATAAGAGCCATCATATTGCATTTAAACGTTCTTTACATAATATTTCAAAAACAAAATCAAAACACACTAAAACAGATTTGGGGCACACTTTTAATCTTTAAACAAGATAAACATTGTTTGTGTGTGATATTTCCTATTTAGTGTAGCATAAAAATCATAAAAAGAGATAAAAATATGTGCATATTTAGGAGCACATCACCATGGTGTACACTCGTAGCCAAGCCCAATCACGGGAAAGCGCTACAGAAAGTGCACCAAGGGGGACAAGTCGCCTCCGATATAGTCCTGAGGACTTGGTCATCCCACCTTGGTGGCCTGACTCACAAGATAGTCCACATCATGCCATAACAGAACAGGACTATAGAGGCACCTCTTTGAGGGGCACCCCCACTCAGCATAGATCCTTTCAAGAGGAGAACCTACACGTAGGACTCAACATAGATAGGAGACCTCCCTTAGAAGCTCATTATGGGTGGGCTAGTGATGAAGTGCTTGAACAACATAGGGTCCATAAGGAGGAGCCACATGATTTCATCATCCCTCCTTTACCCTATCTTACTGTCAGAAACACTAGACCAAATCTAGAGCATAGGTTTCTCCAGCCAGGGCAAGACACTTCTACCCGCACCTTTCACGTATACAAAGGAGAGTATGAGGAAGACCACTACATTCCTCAAGAGCAATACACAGCATGGGAACGATACACCTTAGCACCCGCTATGTATTAGGATCACCCATTGAGGCCAGAGCCTCAAGTGAATGTCGCTAACCTCGATAGAGGAAAGCAACCCATAGGCATCTTGGATCACCATGATCGAGATAGACATATAGGATAGGCATCTAGGCTTCCTAAACATGAGACGGTAGAACAAATTGACTTAGCATCTGCTAAACATGTCGCTCGCCAAGCGCACATCACGTGGCTCAGGCAAGACCAAAAACAGTTAGAACATCTGTGTTGCCTTAACAAAGAGTGCATTCAGCGACATACAACTAAATTATTTTAGAATATTATGCCTAAGAGGGTCCCAACCCTTCGTGCATAGAAAGTAGAAGTGTATGAGAGGCACAACCCCTTGGTGTGGGACATGTCTCTGTGACCACATCAAGTACTGCCTCCACGACCTCCTAGGCCTGAGTGGGAGGCCACTCCCAGAAACAATGATGGGCACCCTCCATGGGCACCCATCCATGTTTATAGGTCTCAGCCAGGCACTCCTCAAGAAGCCTATGAGGAGTATGAACAAGAAGAAGAGCAGGCTGAAATGCCCTACCAAGGCAGAGGGGGTGCTGCCCAGCTACCCCTCCATAGGCCTCAAGTTCCCTGCAACCCATAGAGGGAGCAAACCAAGGAGGAGGAGATCAAATCCTCCGATGCATATAAATCATTTCTAGAGCACTTAGAGTCTATGGAGATCAAAACTTTTGGGCCCCAAAAGCCCACTTTACGCCAACTTCGTAGTCATCCTGTGCATCCATAAGTGCCAGCACCTCCATACCCTGAACACTTTAAACTGCCCTAGTTGGAACTCTTTAGAGGGGAGGAATATGCCCAAGAGCACGTGACTAGATTCTTGAGCCAATGCTTTGGTATTCAGGACAATGATGCTTTGTTACTAAGAACATTCATAACCACGTTCACAGGCCTTGCCTCAGATTGGTTCACTCAATTACCAAAGCACAGCATCAGTAACTTAGACTAGCTAGTGGACACGCTCCTCAAACGCTTTGCCTTCAACACCAAAAATAAGGTGTCATTAAGTGACCTAGCTAGCCTCAGACAGTATGAGGAAGAGACCATGGCGGCCTATGGGAACTGGTAGAGGACACTACTTTCAAAGCTGCCTTACCTCTGTCCCATGTCTGACCTGACTTAGATGTTCTCAAAGAGTTGTTTGAGATCAATCTCCATGCTATTGCAGCTACAGCAATATGCCACTTTAGAAGAATCTTAGGTGCAATCCAGAATCATTGAGGAGATAAATATATAGGATGGCGAGATTGCCAAACCTAAGAAGAAAGAATGGACCAAGAACACAAAAATAGGGACCACGTAATAGAAACCTGCTGTGGTCAATTAGGTTGCTATAAACATCCCTAAGCCTACACAAGCAACATAGCCTCAAAAGGCTAACTATCAGGCGATGCCTCCTAACAATTATGATAGAGAAAACCAAAGGTAGGAACAAAATCAGCAGCGTCACCCTAGGCAAAAATTTACACCTTACATAAAGTCCAGGGACTCCCTGTTTGACCGCTTGTCAGTGAAAAACTTGATCAACCTGCCAGAGATTCAAACCATAGACTCCAATGCACCAAAGCCTAAGGGGTACAGGGAGGACTTGTACTGTAGGTTCCATAGATGGAAGGGACATGACCTTAATGGGTGTTGGAAGTTCAAAGGTTTGGTACAAGACTTAATCGACAACAAGATGTTAGTAGTATACAACCCCATAGCACCAAACAACCAACACATGGGAGTCTTCAAAGACCCCTTGATAGCCCATGATGCGCAGGCAAAACCCCTTCAAGTCAATGAGGTGCAACAAAATTGCCCCATGCAAGGGTATGTGGGGATGATAAGCATAGTGACTAGGAACAAGAGGTACTCAGGAGCTGCCCCCACGGCAGCCACAAGAGAGGTTCCATCGATGTCACAAACTCAACAGCACCCTACGCAACTTCCCTCGCCTAGACCAGTGGCCACGATTCGAACTAGACTTACCCAAAGTCTAAGGACCATGTCGGCTAGGCTCTCCATATACGAGCTTATTCAACAATCAGCGCCCCATCGGGAGGCTCTAATGGAGATATTAAAATCTATCAAGCTGCACCCCCATGAAGCAAACTCTTTCAACAACTTCGTGGGACATGTAAAACAATGTACATAACTAGTCATCACATTTAGAGAAGAATTGAAATCGGTGACCGGTGATATGGCAGACCCACCCCTACACGTCATTGTGCGGGTCAACGGGATCCCATATAAAAGGGTGTTGGTGGACACTGGCTCATCCAGTAATATCATCACAACAGCAGCATTGAAACATATGAAGTGGCCAGCATCTCACATCGTGGCCTCCACCTATACACTGCGAGCATTCAATGATGCAATATGCTCGACAGTTGTCACAATTGTCTTATCCATCCAAGTAGGACAAAAGACTATTCATACATTGTGCCACATCTTGGAAGGTGAGATGGCGTATAATATCTTGCTGGGCCGGCCTTGGATCAGGGACATGAAGTGTGTCCCTTCAATAGCTCATCAGTGCCTAAAGTATACATTTGAAGGATAGGTGTATGTAGTCCCGACAAACTTAGAACCCTTCAAGTACTGCAATATGGTGCAATTCATGCTGCAATCAACCCTTCCATCAACAAATTTGGATTTTTAGTTGAATCCATCTAAACAGGGTCCAATTCTGTAGGCATCTTTGTTGACCAATCCGTCAAGTCCCTAGTTGGGTCCATATTCCTCAGCTAGTCCTTCAACAATGACACCACCTACGGTAGCCACATCAAAAGACAAGGGAAAGAAACCCCTAGAAGAGAAACCACCCTCGGTCTCAACCATCTCGACAGAAGAGATGCCTATCAGAATGGAATTTGAGATGCCTAGTTCACCCCACATGGAGTGGACTCAGTGAGAACTCCCATTCGCTCCCCCTCAACCGCCAAAAATCATTGTTGAGATGGCCAACACGGGCTTGGGGGAGTATATAGTGTGAAACATTGTCGCAACACCTACACTTGAGTCCATGCAGGACATAGGGAGACCTCGACTCCCCATCGGCTCTGTGGTTCCTCTAGGCTACCCACCCAATTAGAAAAACTTTGTTTATGGGGGCCTAGATAACAGCGTTGAACCTTACACGCAAGAGGACAAAGATGAAGAGCCTTTTGCTGAGGATGTCAACTATTTATCTAACCTAGATTTCACTTTAAGATATCTTGGCCAATGTAATTGGCATGGATACGGGTTGGGCAGGTATGAGCAAGGAGTGCGTGTCCTTTGCCAACCAAGATACCAAATGTCATATGACAAGTCAGGAGTAGGGTTCAACCACCCCCTGCCTCTAGACATCTTGGTAGAGAACATGCAAGGCCTAGGGATAGGCAACAAGGATGGGTTGGCATTAGATTCATATGCCAATCCTAACACAACATATACATTGGGAGATTATCTCCCATTGCTAACAACCAACCTTGTTGACCTTAACAACCCTTTCCCTTCAGTCGAAGAGGGAGAAATTTCGAGGACTCCCCTACAAGAGGGATATGGACAAGATCAAGAAGGGTCTTCAGATGATGATTCGAAGTATGAGGTAGCCTCTTGGGATCCTTTCGAGTCTGATAGCAATCATTCACAAGTATATCCCATGGATGATGATCAGGAGAGCTTCCTGATGATGTTCCATTTGGATGCTCCAATTGAGCATATGCTACCTCAAGAGAATTAGGTCCCCCCGTAGAGAGCGGAAAAACCCTGATGGGACCACATTAATTTGCTCGAACAAGATGAGCCTCATATGTCGTAGATAGCTATTGGAGCGCATGAAGGCCTATGGATCTTCAACAGTGATTACGAACATGAAACTATGATGGCTTATCTCAATCATATGCGACAACAGCAATATCCCTTGGACATAGATGACATGTTTGAATAGTTACACATAGGGCCAAGGCATAGGTGGCACCTCAACTAGGTGCAGTTATAGAAATTACTACACCTGCCACTCCGGGTATACAAGGAACATCTTCCACCTGGAGACCCTATCGCATCATCAGTGCATAGAGTGGATCTTGTATTTTTATCCATGCATAGGGCCGATCCATTTGTGCCAGTACCTCCAAATCCAGATCCGAAGCGCATAGAACATCCAGCATGTCTGAGAAATCACACCCACGATAATGGAGACCACAATCATTTCATCAACATGATCTCCATTGATTTAACCATCCCCATCCATGATCCAGTCGATCCAACATGGTCGTTGCACCTAGACCTAGATGCTATAGACTGGGATCATGCTAACACACCGCCATCCCCATCAGAGTACTGGCCTTATGGTGGGATGTTCCATTTCACCCCCAGACAGACTCAGGATGTCTTCCATGCTAAAGAGGAACCTGACGTTTTGAACGATGATCTAAACTCAGCAAACGATATCCACTTGATCCCAACTCCACACCAATTGGAGGACGGATCCCACATGTCGGTCAAGGAGATGACTGATGTAGACATCGGCTCAGATCCAGTGAATTTGCAAATCATCAAGCTAGGGGTAAGTTTATCCTCCGAAGAGCAAGCCGACTACATTACCCTTCTCAAAGAGAAGAAGGAGGTTTTTGCATGGTCATACAAAGACATGCCAGGGATAGACTCGTAGCTAGTCACGCATAATATTATGCTTGATCCGACAGTCAATCCAGTAAAGCAAAAACTATGTAAGATGCATCCAAAAGTATCCTTAATGGTCAAAGATGAGTTACAAAAGTTGTTGGATGCACAGTTTGTCATCTGCATGGATTACCCACCATGGTTGTCTAAGATGGTGCCCGTAAAAAATCTCGATGGGAGGATTCGCATATGCATCAATTTTTGAGATCTAAACAAAGTGATTCCTAAGGATGATTTCCCCTTGCCAAGCATTGACGCATTGGTAGCTACAGCGGGCCATGAAATGCTTTCCCTAATGGATGGTTTTTTGAGATACAATCAAATTCGTCTTAATCTCGAGGATCAACTCAAAATGGCGTTCACAATGCCTTAGGGGGAATTTTGTTATAATTTCATGCCCTTTTGCCTTAAAAACATTGGTGCCACCTACCAACGTGCCATGACGTACATATTCCACGATCACATGCACAAAACTATGGAAGATTACATGGATGATTTGTTGGCCAAATCTCTATTGTGCCCAGACCACCTCGATGAATTAAGAAAGATCCTCGATCGCCTCATTGAACATAAAGTCAGACTAAATGCCAAGAAGTGCGTATTTGGCATCAAATCTAGAAATCTCTTGGGTTTCATAGTCTCAAAGAGAGGAATCAAGGTAGACCCACACAAAGTCAAGGCAATCCTTGAAATGCTTCCCCCAACTACCATCAAGTAGCTCAGAAGTCTACAGGGAAAGGTCATGTCGATCAAGCACTTCATAGTGTAGCTATCTGACAAGTGTCGACCCATGAATAATTTATTGCACAAGGGGGTCGCATTTCACTGGGATGACGAGTGCCAATCAGCCTTTGATGACATTAAACAATACCTAGCTTCACTACCAGTATTGGCACCACCTAGACTAGGAGTTTCATTCTACTTATACATCTTAGCTACTGAGGTGGCACTGGGTGCCATGCTGGCCCATAAAAATGAACTACACAAAGAATAAGCTAATTACTATCTTAGCCACACCCTGGTCGGTTATGAACTTAACTATGCATATGTTGAAAAGCTCTGCTTTGCAGTGGTGTTTTCTACCAAAAATCTATGCCACTACATGCTAAGAAATATGATGTATGTTGTGTCTAAGGATAATCCATTGTGATACATGATGAGTCATACTTATCATAGTAGCCGCACAACAAAATAGATCATGTTGTTGATGGAGTTTGACATAGAATTCATTGGACAAAAATCCATAAAAGTTCAAGTCATCGTCGATCAACTAGCAAAGGCTCCTCTTGAAGACGATCAGCCTCTGATCGTAGAACTACCGGATGATGGGGTCTTCCATGTTTCAGAATCGCCAGATTCTACTGAGCCTGAGTCACAGGCTGACATGACCCTATTCTTCAATGGTTCAAAATGTGAGCAAGGAGGTGGCACGGGAATTGTATTCTTCACACCGTGAGGGGCTCCAATGCCTCTGTCATTTAAATTAGACTTCTCGTGCACCAACAACAATGCATAATATGAAGCCTTTCTCATAGGTCTTCAAATAGTAGTCACCATGAACATAAAATGTTTAAACATCTTTGGGGATTCGCTATTAATTGTCAATCAAGTAAAGGGGGTATTCTAATGTAAATGCCCAGTCTTGCAGGACTACAAAGCCCTTGTGGACAAATTCTTGGCACAACTTGAATGGTATGACATCGAGGCACTCCCTCGATCATCGAATCATTTTGTGGATACTATGGCCCCTTTGGGGTCATTAATCCCGCAAGACCCTTTCGGTGAGATGACAACCATTCAGGTCAAAACATTATCGCAATCTACGATGGAGCGTGCAAGCTCCGACCTGATGCCAGGAATCCACTTGATCTAGATTGAACCATCTCAGGATAGGTTCTCTCGAATCCATTATTGTTTGACTCAAGCCAACTGGGGGTCCTTGTTCTCCCCAACCCCTCTTAATAGCAACACAACATTATTTTTACAAGTTCTTTCCCGTTCAACTTTTGCTAGGGATGAACTTCGAGAGGGATTGGTCATTCATACCATCGAGGTTTCTAATCAGCAAGATTGGTACACACCCATTAGGGATTACCTCAAGATAGGTAACCTCCCACTTGGATTGACACAAGCCACAAAAATATCATTCAAATAGAAAGCGATAAAGCATGTCTTGTTAGGAGACATTTTGTATCATCGGAGCTATGAAGGAATCCTCCTCCATTGCTTGGACCAGCAAGAGTCCGCTTGGGCGATCACCCAAGCCCATGATGGTACATGCGGTGGCCACTTCAGCAGTATGGCCATCGCAAAGCGCATTCTCTGCATGGGCTATTATTGGCCATCTTTAGAGCGAGATTTTTGTGCATATGTAAAGAAGTGTGTGAAGTGCCAACACCATGCTAATTTAACACACGTACCTTCTCAGGCCTTGCAACCGATTCAATAGACTTGGCCTTTTTTGCAGTGGGGCTTCAATCTAATCGAAAAGATCTCCCCTGCATCGTTGGGTCATCACACGTTTATCATAATGGCCATAGAGTACTTCACCAAGTGGGTGGAAGCAATTTTGCTAACCTCTCCAACTGGATCCCGCATTGTGGAGTTTATTTTGCATAACATCATATGTCATTTTGGTATTCCATCCAAGATCCTCTTGGATAATGGGATGCCATTAAAGAATAAATATGTGCGGGCTTTGACAACGAAGTACAAAATTCAGCACAGTTTTTCAACACCCTATTATCCGCAAGCAAATGGGAAAGCAAAGGCGTCAAACAAAACGCTAGTCACCATCCTCAAAAAAACTGTCGTAGACAGTCATAAGGATTGGCACATTCAAATCCCGCTTGCCCTATGGGCATATCGCACTAGCATTCGGATGCCCATTGGGGCTACTCCATTTTCGTTGGTGTATGGCTCCGAGGCTGTCATGCCTCTTGAGTTGGAAATCCCTTCCCTACGTATTTCAATGCAAGAGTTCATCGATGATGACACTGCACGGAAGGCTTGGTTAGACCAACTTACATTGCTCGACGAATGATGTGTCAATGCTCTCGAGCATTTGCGTATCTATCAAGAGCGACTTAAGAGAGCATACAACATGAAGGTGCACCTAAGGGACTTTTAGGTTGGTGACTTGGTCTTAAAAAAGAACCAACAAAATTCTAATTTGTTGTCCCATCTAAGGGACAAGTTCACAAAAAACTAGTTAGGTCCTTATGTGATTGACAGTAAAATAGGACCAGGAACATACCGGCTCACCTCTCTTGAAGGAATCAAGGAACTAGAACCCTTGAACATCAGTCACCTGAGGCCATTCCACATCTAGAGATCCATAGTCCAACTAAAAGCTCCAAGTATTCCCACAATCACTTGGTCAACCCAAAATTCCCCAAAGGTGTCCATAAACCCTTTGGTCAATCCAAAAGCTCCAAGGATTCCCATAATCTCTTGGTCAACCCAAAATGCCCCAAAGGCGTCATTAACCCTTTGGTCAACCCAAAAGCTCCAAGGATTCCCACAATCGCTTGGTCACCCCAAAAATGCCCCAAAGGCGTCATTAACCCTTTGGTCACCCCAAAATCTCCAAGGATTTCCACAATCTCTTGGTCACCCCAATAGCTCCAAGGATTTCCACAATCGCTTGGTCAACCCAAAAGCTCCAAGGATTCCCACAATCTCTTGGTCAACCCAAAAATTCCCCAAAGGTGCCATTAACCCTTTGGTCACCCCAAAAGCTCCAAGGATTTCCACAATCTCTTGGTCAACCCACAAGTCCCAAGGATTTCCACAATTGCTTGGTCAACCCTTTGGTCAATCCAAAAGCTCCAAGGATTCCAGCGATCGCTTGGTCAACTCCAAAATGCTCCAAAGGTACCCATAAACCCTTTGGTCAAACTAAACGCTCCAAGGATTCCCAGAATCGCTTGGTCAAAAATACATATTCAAAAACACACAAAAACAATAAAATAATCAAAATGACAAAAACAATTGCATTTTCATTCCATGCATACTCGTAAAAATAAAAAATATAAAAATATAAGTTGCATTAGGCATCGCATCCATACATTGCATATTTGTTGGTCATATAAGTCAAAAGCACCATAGACTGTAATTACTTGGCAAATCCATCATTTTCTACATCAAATCCATTCCCTAAACACATACATCCCGAATCACACCATCCTCATTTCTAGCATAGTCAGTTGTCTCCTAATGTATGTAGGGTTTTTGTCATTCAGTTGTCTTTAAATTTCTAGCCAAAAAATTGTACAAAGTTAAACAGATTTTACAAGGGAAAGTTTTACTTGGATCACACCTCGTTACGTAACATCCCCACACAATTTCAAACACATAAAATAATTCCCAAGTTGTGTGAACGCAAGAGAAACCTACAAAGCAGTCTAGGGTCCCATAGGTGAAAGATTAGCCTATTCATCCCCCTGAGTGAATGGTTCAAGAGCGCTGAGAATTGACAAAAGGACAAGCTCTTCCCCATTCATTCCCCCTAATCAACAATGGTTTTCACCACTCACAAAAATCCCAATCGCCATTGATCCCTAAGTTTTTCAAGATTTGTACTACATGTCCCTACCAAGGATGGGTAGTCATCCCCAAGGCCTAAAAGGATCAATGACCATTCAAAAACAAAATCCCCACAAGACATCATCATGACCATTTCCAATCACCTTTGGTCTCCAAAGTCGTAAGGATTCGTACTACATGCCCTTGACAAGGATGGGTAGTCATCCCCAGGGCCTAAAAGATCAATGCTCGTACTTCATAATATCCCTAATCCCCTTTGGTTCCCAAAGTCATAAGGATTCATACTACACGTCCCTGCACAGGATGGGTAGTCATCCCCAAGGCCAAAAGGATCAATGCCATTCACAAAGCCACAAACCTACAAGCTCAACCTTACGAAGCTCAAAATGCCAAATCACATAATAGTGGTTATCACCACTATTCAAAATCCTTTGTTCAAAAAGAAAAACAAAAAAAAAAAGAACAATAAACAGTAATTTTTATCACTATGTAAATGAGCACGTATCCTAAACCATTGAACAAAACAAAAGCCTAAACTTGAATCCCTGGAATTCTCAGCATTCAAAAAACCATCTAGGTGATCCTCATTACAGGTTTGGTGGACAGCCCACCTGTCAAATGGCGGTATCCTAAACGCAAGACGATATGTCTATCACATTAGCTTTGTGTTTGAGCAGACCAATGTTTGCATGTGGATGAGCTAGCTTATGGTACCTTAGATTGCCTCGTGGATTAATCTTACTAAATACAACAACGGAGTTAGTGGAGCTAATTAGGTGATCCTCAGTACAAGTTTGGTAGACAACCTATCTGGCACTGGCGGTATCCTAAAAAATACCACATAAATGAACTCAATTTCACATACAGGTATGTGAAATAACTTGGTCAAACTCAAGTTTGATTTATACCTTGTTCAAAAGTCTTGCAAGATAAATGTACAGTCTTGGCTAGTTAGTTAAAACATCTGAATCCCAGAAAACCTTAACTAAATTTTAAAATAACTTGTACATTTCATTACATCCATCACCATCAGATAATACGCAAAATACAAAACAAAGTTATCACATGCAAAATCATTCCACAAAGCCATCACCTAAGTACAGAAAGCTAGTAAAACTTGTACAGTCTATGGTGCCATCGACAAGTTATCAACAACTCATTTCATCCATTCCATATGCATACATCATATAATTAGAAACATCGCATTCATAATACCACATGCATACATCAACGTAAATAAATGTGCATACAACCTCAACTGGTATTCATCCCACCCAGGGACGATTACAGAGCAAAAATTTCAAAAACATCAAAAACTGCACAAAATGCACCAAAAACAATCCATAAAACTGTCCATTCCGGGTGATTTTGCACTTGGCATTCTGGGCATACAAAATAGACGTCGAGGTCACAAATCCTCACTATCCTATTCCCTAAGAAGGCTACCATAGCTGGACCGCTCCACGAGAAGATGTATTTTTGAGAATTTCATCCCCACCTAGCATCACCAAAATGGGTCAAACCCCAACCAAACATAGCAATAACATTATCGAATGAAGGCGCCTTTGTGCCTAACATTCTAAGCATCCAAAACAGACATTGGGGTCACAAATTTTCACTATCCTACTCCCTAATAAGGCTACTATAGCCGAACCGCTCCAAGGGAGGATGAATTTTTGCCAATTTCAAATTACGTCACAAAAAGGGTTCAAACCCACCAAAAACAGGTCAGAATGTTCAGAAACTGCTTAAGCATTCAATGTAAAACAAATGAAGGCACCCTTACCTAAGTCATCTTGGGTCAAGCGACTCGTCCCTTTTCTCATGTCGGTCATTCCCTCATTGATTTGTCACTTGAGGGGGTAGTCACACTTAGTCACCAATCAACAAAAACACACCCAACCATGGCAATGGCACGCATTCAAAGGATCATTGACAAAGACAATCACGCTCCTACTTGGGGCAGCAAACAAGCAATAATCACAAGCTGATCAAACACTTGGTATTCGTGAATCATGAACTCAAGGTTCCCACAGACAAAAGGTTGCACCCTTTGCCTATTCATGACTAATCAATGTCCAAGCTCAAGTAACACCTCACCAAAAAAGGTTAACACTTGAATTAAGTTCCTTAGCTCATCAAAAGCAAGGATTCAAGAATGTATGCCCTTTCCATACTTGGGGCATCAAGATTTGGTTAGGTTTCTGAGAAACCCTAATCATTAGTGCTTTGGTTATCTATTTTTGCTCAGCACTGTGCCTTGCACAACGCTTCCCAAAAAGGGGCATCTGTAGACACCAAAACAGCGCCAATCCGATTATGTGACAACAAGCATCGATTGCATTGACACACACAGCCCCCAGGGCAGCCCCTAGAGGTTAAACAGTGGTCCTAACCACTCCCAATATCATTTTGGAAGGTCAAAGGTCAATTTGGCATCTTTTTGGCACCTTGCTCCCTACTTGTCCCACCCTGGGACGAATACAAACTGGCATTCGTCCCACCTAGGGACGAATAGCAGCATTCATCCTAGGGTGAGGCGAATAGCAGGTTTGACTAGAAAAAAGTCAAATCTCCACAAGTCTGCTAGTTAACTGCAGCTTTAGGCCATGCAATTGCGAGGAACGACTTCAAATCAAGGAGAAAGACTTCAGTCATGCATGTCTTTATTTTAGAGGCCTCATGCAAGGAGAATCTAAATCAGGGAATAATCTATTTTCTCAAAATAGGACATGCAAACTCAAGTGGCGACCTCGCATGCGCATTCAAACAAAGAGACCCTAGGTCTATAAATTGGTGAGATTTCTCACCCAAAAATAAAATAGAGAGGGGAGCATTTGAGCAACGAAGTGCTGCCAATTTACATACCTACTTGCGATTTGTGCTTTTCACATCCTTAATCTCTCATTCGAAAGGGAGGTTATTGGGTGACTATTGGAAGCATGAATTCGGACCCAAACCCAAGAATTTGGCCACAATACTTCACAAAATTTGTTGACAACACCCCATAAGAGGTTTTGGACCCATCCCAAGTGGATTGGTGCTGAAACAAAGTCCCAAACGATGGGCGTTCTGCCCCCGGGCGCTCCCCAAGCTATCATAGTTCTAAACGCCCCACCCCGGGACGAATAGAAATATGTGGCATATTTCATTTCTTTTCTTTTTTCATCTTATTCTAGGTTATTTAAATAGGCTGTAGTTTAAATTTCACTTCATTCTGAGCAATTTTGACCAGGTTTTTGTCATTTCCTGCCTTTACTATATTGCAGATGGCATCATCAAAATCTAGGTGATAGAGGCAAAATTGGAGAAATATGACCTTCTGGGTCTTCCCAAAACATCCCCAATTAGCTAACCCCAACTTTGCAGGTCATTTGGAGCTTCCGGGATAGGACATTGAAGAGGGTGCTTTTTGACAATTTGTTGCAGGTTTATTCATCCCACCCCAGAGCGAATACAAATCTGTGAGGAATTTCCTGACTATTCTTTTTGCAATGGTCTCTTGGTAACATATTCATGCTTATTTTAAATTTTTAGGTCGTTCATATAGTATTTGGTCATCGTTTTAATATTTTCATGAATACACTAATAGTAGGCCTTGGGAAACACATGTTTTATTCTATCTGCAGGTGCTACTAATCCTTTCTGTTTCCTTGAACATAGGTCTTCGACATAAGAGGAGCATCAAGGAGTGAACACTCATATACATAAGTGGTGGTGACGTTTTGGTCCGCCCATCTTACATGTGGGCACGCGGAAGAAGGATTGTTATCCATGGATGTGATAAGAAACATATTTAACGCTCCTATCCCCTAAAAAGGAAGGAAAATTATTGTAACATGAATTTGAAAGCATATCAATAAAGAGGGTCGTATTCCATATTGCTTTTATTTTGTGTCGATTCGTCTATGTTCTTTCCTTTCATGCATTTTTCAATACATAGGCTTTAAGCGTTAAGTTTGGTTTTACACGCATCGCACTTGGGCTTTTCCTTTTTGTTTCCGTATCCTCGTGCTTTCAGATGGCCTATTACATGGAGATAATGATCAATAAGGTAGAAAAAATATTGTGCAAGGTCGTAGAGGCCTTCATAATTTATACACAACCATGTGTGCATGGTGTAAGCTAAATAATAGCTTGGTAGTGCAATAGTAATGCATGATGGAAACCTAGTCACTATCTATGAAATATTTCCTATAAATTTTCTCAGGGTATCTATGGTTGTAATGATGGGGGTTGTGCACTTTACACTCACTTAAGGTGTATAGGTACCTTAGTGGCATCATTATGGTATACCTAAGGGTGTATTGTTGTGTCACCAAATAGTACATCATATGAAACTTACTTCACAAAATATATGATAAAAAATCCATGATGTGTGGACCAAGAAGAAACAATAAAGTTAAACTAACTACTATGTCATTATGAAAAGGGATGGAGTGTGTGGCATTCATAGGCTAAAATAGGTCCTTTTAATGTTAGTCATAGTCTCCTTGTCATTGAGGTTGTCTTCAAGAAAATCATAGTGCATTTGTCTACACTTTTTGGGATGAATTAGCTAAGTGGCTAATGTTAGGCATGAAGGAGACTTTGAAAAAAAGTGCAATCTCCCCTAAACAAGATATGATAAATTATAGAGGTCATCATCAAGTAGAAACAACAAGTTCTCATGGAAAATCAAGTTGGAAATAAGTGCAGTTAATATCAAGCACTCATACTTGTGCAAATAGCAAATGAACGGAGGGATATGGTTCTTAATGTCATAGTGACATCAAGTAGAGAGGCATGGTTGATAGAATCATTGATATCTATCTTTACGATAACAAAGAGGACCCATACACATGGAAATTCTAAAGGATTAAGGGAGAAACTACACACACAAAGTCAAAATTTATGTAGGTCAACCAAAAAAAATTGACTCTGTGGTAGCACAACAAATGAAACAAGTTTTGGATTAAAAATTTGTAAAATAAAAATTATGGACAAACAATCCCCTCTTTAGAGAACTAGACTTGAAGCTTCAATAATCAAATCAACGCAAAGAAAAACCTGTAAGAACAACCCAAGTCCTCTCATTGGCACCTACTCTAATACCAATCTAATGTGGATCATCTAAGCTTGGTCATTACATTATGAAATAATATCTTAAATATCCTATACAAAATAAGAACCCATTAGTGACTAGCAACCATGATCATCAACCAAACACATTAACGATTTCATCTAGGTGGCTTTAAACTCTAAAATATGGTTACAAAAACATGTGCTTGCCAACCTTGATAATTTACTACATTGTCATCAACCATATTCATTGTATTAGATTTTCTTGTATATATTTTACATTAAAATTTATTAATATATATTTTATTCCTAATCTATTGTCTATTTAAATATATTTTTCTATATATCAACAACTTACCTGATCTAGGTAGTTTTGTTGATAATCCAACCATGAATTTATCTTAAAACAACAACTTTCTATGTAAACTTAAAAAGGAAAAAAAATACAAATAGAATACAGGATTATTGACCCTTTCACTAATGATACACTCATATCCATGTACTTTGGGGTTCTTGAGAAACACCTCAAAATTTAGGTTGGTCTTTGTTTTTTGTGATATGTGAGGTGGAGCTTCCATCCTTCCATCCTAGAGTGTAGGGATGAGGATGTGGATTTTTTGATAAATGTGGTTTGTTAACAATAAATTTTAAAATTATGTTTTTTCTAAGCTATTATCAATTATACAATCTATTGAATAATTATTGGTCAAGTGAGAATATGTGATGAATATATTGTCATAGTTACCTACAAATAAAGATTTATGCTGTAGCATAACTTTGTTGCATTTACCCTTGAGCTCATTGTATTACTTGTCTTCTCCTTTTACCTCAATGGAAACAAATTTGTGGTTGTTCCTCATTGTGATGTTTTACAATGATATTCTTTTTCTTTCTAAAATATTCAAATTCTTTATGGCCTCTTCTATTATAATAAGGATAATTTGTTTTACTATCAAATGAAGGAGAATATTTTTGAGAAGAAGAAGAAGAGGAAGAAGGATAAAAATAATATCTCTTCATATTTAGCTTTTGTCATTGTTGACTAGAGGGCTTGAAAGCTTTTGGTGATTATGGCTATCATATCCCCCTCGATTGTGTAGCCAATTTCTCCTTTAGAAGTTGGGCATAATTGAATGATGCATTGAATATCACAAAAGGAGTTTTCTTTAGCTCTTTGAACAAATGTTCATGTATCCCACTCTTAAAATTCATGATGAGGGGTTATTGTAAGATTTGGTATGTGAAGGAGGATGCATTACCTACTAATTTGGTAGATGTAGTCATGCATAGATATTTGACTACACTGGTATAGTTGAATCCATTTGATAAACAAATTATCATCACAATTTAAGGGGTATAAGGTGGCATTTAAGGAAGTGACTAATGCATCTTGAGTGGTGATAGGATTTTTACAGGCCCATAAAGCTTAAATTTTGTAAAGAACACCTTTTTCTCTTCAAATATGTGACTAAAGGAGAACCATATCTTCATGTCTAGGATCTAGTTATTTAATATTTTGGGATCCATAGATCCATCACAAACCTTTACTTCACATTTAGATTTAGGGTGAGTTCTTATTTTGATATCTATCTAGACATGTATGTGATTGAATTTGTTTACCAAATCACCAACTATGTTAGCTATTATCACTACTTGTTTTACAAAATTAGAAGTCACGGATCTTCTAGTCCTAGATAGGGGGAATATTTGATAGTATTTTCAATGATAAGGTTCATTACAAAGGATATGTCTACTTTATGTTTTAATAGTTTTGGGTCCTACTTGGAATGCACTCCTTTGAAGCATAATTAGGCATATTAAATGGTCACAATATTGGAATTTTAGCTAAATTATCTAAGGTCTCAATATTATGGATCTTGAGTAGACTCATATATAAGAGCAATAAATATACTAAATGGCAAAAATAATTAACAATAATATTCAAAAAATTGACAATAATATGAATATAAATGGCAAAAATCATTCATGGAATAACATGAAGAAAAATTATAGTAGAATTTCTCAAAAGATACATACAAGCTTCAATATTAATGTTTGAATATATTTCATGAAGCTTTATCTCCATTATATAATATTAAAAAGGTGATGCTCCAATACTTGACTATTACACTCCTCACATATCTTAGAGTTCCAACCTTTATTATTCCATACATAATATAAAACTCACATGTGCTTTGGTTTCTCATGTTGCCACTTCTATATGTGACTCTTGACTCTCTATTTTCTTGCATACTTTACTCTATGATACTTGCATACTCCTACATGCATATTTGATACTTGCATACTTCTACAACACATCTAATACATGATACTTATCCACATCCTATACATAGACACTAACATAAAGGGAAAATATAAATCACACTTCTAAACTATAGACCCTAGTCCTATTCTAATAATTACATTGTACCATAGGTACAATGGGGGTACATTAGCATGTACCAAATAATGTAATATTCTCCAATATACAAAAGTGAATTATAACACTTCCAATGTATCAAACATGAATATAATTTTCCAATGAGTATAAATAAGGATATAATCAAGAAAGGATAAGTTGTTCAAATTGTGAGAAAACTAGTTTCTTACGAGGTAAAACAAATAGAGTTTTATTCCCAATGCAAATCATTAAAAAATATGCTTTTGGAATATTCTAAGGACTATTTTTTGGAATATGCATACTTTTTAAATAATATGTGGGTGTGTTGCTTTTTAAACATACAGTAAATAAGTGAAAAACAAAAGTATTTGAAGGCTATGAATAGATACCCCATGAGAAATGTAGGGTAATCACATTAAGTAAGTTGGTTTCCTCCAAGATATTTGGCATCATGTGTCCATCATCGTGCCAAGTGTTTTGCTAGAACTTATCATATATTTGGAACAATCATGTTAGATCAAGAGTACCCTAAGCAAGGGCTATCACACTATGAGGAAATAAAGGAGATACATGGATTTTTTGGTTTTGGTGTCTGATTAATGAAAATACATGATTTCCTTTCACTTTATACTTTTCTTTTTGAGTTAATGAAATTCTTGATACCAAAGGCCCTCAATGGGTAGTCAACCTTTAAAAATATCAAAATAATACCTCATCTAGTAACTAGTGCTTATGGACATTACTAGCAATGGTTCTCTAAGATCACCTACAATAAAATTTAGAGATAGAATGGAAGGAATAAAAAAGTATTCATAGTCTCTTCATAGAGCTGAAGGTTGACTAAAAAACTTTGAACAGTTAGTTTGCACTACCAAAATAAGATTGATTTTTGTTTTAATCTATGTATATGGCAAGTGAGGCTAAAATGTGGTGGTGCTCAGGTTCAAAGTTACCTACAACAATAATAGTGATGGTCTATTACATGGATATAAGGATCAATAAGGTAGAAAAAATATTGTGCAAGATCATAGAGGCCTTCATAATTTATCCACAATCATGTGTGCATGGTGTAAGCCAAATAACAGCTTGGTAGTTTAATAGGAATGCATGATGGAAACCCAATCATTATCTATGAAATATTTTCTATAAATTTTCTCATGGTATCTATGATCGTAATGATGGGGGTTGTGCGCTTCACACACACTTGAGGTGTATAGGTGCCTCAGTGGCATCATTATGGTATGCCTAAGGGTTTATTGTTGTGGCACCAAATAGTACATAATATGAAACTTACTTCACAAAATATATGATAAAAAACCCATGATGTGTGGACCAAGAAGAAACAACAAAGTTAAACTAACTATTATGTCATCATGAAAAGGGATGGAGTATGTGGTATTCATAGGCTAAAATAGGTCCTTTTAATGTTAGTCATAGTCTCCTTGTCATTGAGGTTGTCTTCAAGAAAATCATACTCCATTTGTCTACACTTTTTGGGATGAATTAGCTAAGTGGCCAATTTTAGGCATGAAGGAGACTCTAAAACAAAGTGCAAGCTCCCCTGAACAAGATATGATAAATTATAGAGGTCTTATTCAAGTAGAAACAACATTTTCTCATAGAAAATCAAGTTGGAACTAAGGACAGTCAACATCAAGCACTCATACCTGTGCAAATAGCAAACGAATAGAGGGATATGGTGCCTAATGTCATAGTGACATCAAGTAGAAAGGCATGGTTGATAGAATCATTGATCTCTATCTTTGTGATAACAAAGAGGACCCCATACACATGGAAATTCTAAAGATAAAGGGAGAAACTACATACACAAAGTCAATATTTATGTAGGTCAACCAAAAATAATTGACTCTGTGGTAACACAACAAATGAAAACAGTTTTGGATGGAAAATTTGTAAAAGAAAAATTGTGGAGAGACAATCCCCTCTTTAGAGAACTAGATCAACAATTAGAACAACGCAAAAAAAAACCCATCAAAACAACCCAAGTCCTCTTATTGGGGCTCAACCTCCCCCTTTATTACATTATTTGGGTAATGTAATAACTAATAGCTATACTAGACTACTAACATCCCCTTACATTATTTTGCAATACAAAGTGAGCTACGAAACAATTCAAATTTGACACGTCCAAGTGCCTTAGTGAAAATGTCTACAACTTGAGCATCGGTGGGAATGTGCTGAAGCTGAATTCGGTGCTTTGGAACTTCCTCTCGAATGAAATGACATTGTGTGTCAATGTGCTTTGTTTTTTCATGATGGACTGGATTCTTGACGAGGTTCATAACACCCTGATTGTCGCAAAACAAGTGTATTGGAGATTTTGATGGATGGCCCATACTTGTCGAATGCGACGTAACCATATCACTTCGCACACAGCCTTCACGTGCGGCGCGATATTCTGCCTCTCGTTGAAGAAATAGCAACCACCGTTGCTTCTTGCCGTGCCAAGAGACAGGACCGGATCCTAGATGAAAAATGTATCCATAAGTTGACTTGCGATCATCAAATGATCCGGCATAGTCGGAGTCCGTGTATCCTTGCAAGAAGAATTTGTTGTTCCTCTTGTATTCTAGGCCATATTCCATAGTACCACGGACATAGTGAAGAACACGTTTTGCTGCTTTCCAATGAGTGGTCTTAGGCTCCCGCATGAACCTCGAAAGATAGTTGACAACAAAAACGAGATCTGGCCTAGTATTGGTCAGATATATGAGACTCCCAATCAACTGTCGATAGAGAGTACCATCTACCTGAGGTGAGTCATCATATCGCGATAATCGAAGTCCATTCTCCATAGGAGTTGCCATTGGCTTGCAGTCAGTCATGCGATATTTATCCAACAATGTCTTGGCATACTTTTTCTGAGACACTTTGATGGTGTGCTCCTTCTGGCTGAATTCCAGACCAAGACAGTAATGGAGAAGTCCGAGATCTGTCATCTCAAAAGATTTGCACAAGTTTCTTTTGACAGGAGAGATCATATCTTCTCGAACTCCCCGTAATGAGCAGATCATCCACATAGAGTACAAGCAACACTATCTCAGAACCCTGTTTCTTGAAATAGAGGTTTGCATCTGACGGACATCTCTTAAATCCATGCTGCATTAGGTGATTGTCCATTTTTATATACCAAGCTCGAGGAGCTTGTTTCAGACCATACAAGGATTTGACCAATTTGCAAACTTTCTGCTGTTGGCCTTCCACTTCAAATCCTTCAGCCGAGTCATATAGACTTCTTCTTGGAGATCACCATTAAGAAAGGCACTTTTGACATCCATCCGGTGAACTTTCCACCCATATTGTGCTGCCATAGCACACATAACCCGAATTGTGGTCATCCGAGCAAGTAGGTGCAAAAGTTTCCTCATAGTCGATGCCTTCCTTTTGAGCATAGCCCTTTGCAACAAGTCGGGCCTTATGCTTATCAATTGTTCCATCTGCCTTGTACTTGACTTTGTATACCCATTTGCAGCCAATAGGTTTCTTTCCATGCGGCAGATCAACAAGCTTCCAAGTTTTATTCTTCATCAGAGACTCATACTCTGTATCCATAGCGGCCTTCCACTGAGGCTCACTGAGAGCATCTTGCACTGATGCAGGTTCAAGACTATCTATGGTAGACATGAATGCCCCGTCATCATCAATATCCATATCCTCAACTTCTCTACTTGGAGTCACGTAAAGTTCCTCAAAAGATTGACAAAGATCATCAACCTCACCCGCTTCTCGGCTTCTCTTTCCTTTTGAGCCATACCGCGTGTACGAGGTCTATCCAAATTCAAATTGGGAGGAGTGGATAAATTTGCATCTCTCGATTGTATTTGTACACCATTTAGGATTCTTCTTCGGTGGTGGTGAAGAAGATGTAGAAGGACCTCCTGTCTCGTGTTGACGAAGGAATCTCCTCTTCCTTAGGTTCCACAATATCCTGGTGTACTCGTAGATGTGCTCTGTGATGTGAAAGCTTCATCAAAGACAACATCTCTCGCTGATATGAATTTTCTTGGTCAAAGGATCTATCAACCGATATCCTTTAGAGTGCTCATAATATCCAAGAAAAATACATCTCAGTGTTTTCTCATCTAGCTTCTTCCTTTTCTCTTTCGGTATGTGCATGAAAGCTTGACACCCGAAAATACGTAGATGAGATATGGAGGGTTTTCGACCACTCCATGCTTCCTGTGGAGTCATTCCTTTTAGGGCCTTTGTGGGTGCCCTATTCAAAAGATACACCGCAGTGGTGACAGATTCTCGCCCAATATTGTTGCCCAAGAGTAGCTCCCGTGAGCATACAACGAACCATTTCCATGATAGAACGGTTCCTTCTCTCAAGCAACTCCATTCTGCCGAGGAGTATAGGCAGTTGTTAACCGTCTCTTGATCCCATGCTTATCTAGGAATGCAGAAAATTCATTAGAGGTAAACTCTCCCCCCTCGATCCGAGCGGAGGGTTTTGATAGAAGCCCCCGACTCCTTCTCAACGGATTTCTTGAACTCGCCGGAAGAATGCAAAAGCTTCAGATTTCAGTTTGAGAAAGAAAACCCACATCTTTCGTGAGTAGTCATCTACGAATAACCGAAAGTACCTCTTCCCTCCAACACCGTTGGGTGTGAAAGGACCGCATAGATCGGTGTGAATTAGCTCCAGAGGTTTTCGTGCTCTTGTAGAGCTCTTCTCAAATGGTACTCTATGCTGCTTTCCCCGCCAGCGCTCGAGCACACTCGGCAATGTGGCGTAAAGGGAAGGAAGACCCTTTACCATCTCATACTTGCCGAGCTCAAGTAAGTAGCCGTAACTAAGATGCCCATATCTCTTGTGCCATAGGGAAGTTGCCTCCTTGGTAGAGACAATCATGGCAACATGTGGAGTAGAGATAGCATCTAGTGCAAATAAGCCATGCTTATATGAAGCTGTTGCAATCCGCTTACCCTTCTTGGTAATTGTACAACACTTCTTTCCATTCTCAACACGAAAGTTGACAACCATATTTCTGTCCAGGATTTGTGTCACTGACAACAAATTGTTGGCCAATCCCGGAACATAGAGGACCTTGTCAATCTGACACTTGCCATCAGGAAGAGTGACTGAAACTGTACCCTCTCCCTGAACCCTGTAGGTTTTATCATCAGCAATGGTGACAGGTTTGCCCTCCTTGGCCACAAATGATTCAAACCACGATCTGTCGCCAGTCATATGTTTACTAGCTCCAGAATCGACATACCAAATAGGATCCCTCTCTGTGGAATTTGTGGTAGTCATGAGCACCTTATGTGCCCATTCAGAATCCGAGTCGATTCTTCAACAACAACATTCACCCGGGGTTGCTTGTTCTTATTTTGTGGTTTGTTTTGGCCTTTCTCCTTGTTCTTATGCCAACACCTGTTGGTGTCATGGTTGTCTTTCTCACGGATCTTGCACCACCTCTTCTTCTCTTGAGGTTGTTTGCCTTTTCCTTTCGTATCCTGTTGAGAATTTCCTCCTTTCTGAAAGTTGCCTCCTTTTTGCCCATTACCTTTCTTCCTAGAACCCCGCCTGTTGGTGTATAGGGCTGTATTGGAAGAATCATCCTTGTGAAGTTGGCGTGCCTCCCGTTGTTGGAGCAGATTGACCAACTCGATGTAGGTAATTTGTCGTTGGGACACCTGGATGGAGGTTATCAACATATCAAATGAAGAAGGTAAAGCTCTCATCACAAGTGAAATGAGAAGCTTTTCATCCACGGTATCTCCGAGAGAACTCAATTTCTCTTTCAACTCGGACACTCGCACGTAAAGAGTTCAACTGTTTCACCCTGCCTCAAACTCAAGTTATGAAGTTGTTGTTGAAGATGAAGAATGGTGGATTCATTCTTCCCCTCATAGATGGTTCTAAGGGCATCCCATGCCTCTTTACCACTTGCTTTGTCAGCTATATGAGGTTGCACTTCATCTGAAACAGCAAACAAAATGAGCACCTTTGCTCTACTGTCTTTCTTGTCAAAAGCAATCTGATCTGCTGAAGGACCTGTGGATCCTGTTGTTGGTGAAGGCCTTGTTGCTACTCCAGTAACAATATCCCACAAATCTTCCATTTGGAGAATAGCCTTCATCTTATGTTTCCATGGTGTATAATTTGGACCTTTCAATAACTGATGCGGATCAGTCATCAACTTTGCAACAGCTGCCATAGTGAAGGTTCCTTATATCACCAAATTGGTCCCCCTTTCGATATACCTTTTGCTAGGCCAATATACCGTACAAAATACCCGCCCTTACGTGAGGGAAACTATAGGTATTTAGAAAGATCAACAAAAAATCACCCGCCCTTACGTGAGGGAGACTATAGGTGAATTTTAGAGATCATACGATACGTGGAACATAAGCGGTACCGAAAGGGAATCGCCTTGTTGATGGCACCTACCATAGAAGATTCTTCTCATGCGTGGGGCGTAACTTCCCCTAAACACTATGAAGAATACTTCGTCAGGATTTACGCCTAAACACAAGTGCGATAAAGGGTAGTGGATGGAGTAAAAAATGCAAAAATGGCGTACTTATTCCTCCCCGACGATTTATAGAGAACAAGCTCAGACGTCGTTATAGCAGCTATATTAGGCGGCGGATACAGTAGCCAAATCACGACAGCTTTACCTGTAAGTGCTGGCGAGAGGTATCGCAAATACCGAACGCTGCAGAGGCAATAAAATTGCACAGATGGGTTTTATATTCCGGGGACTTAGGGAGTGTTTTGATTTTAATTTTTAATGTTATAGTGCAAAAATGAAATATGCAACATACAACAAAAAAAAATTGCCCACAAGAATAACCCACAAGGTGTCGGTCACAAGCTGAAAATGCACCTTTTACAATGCCAAATTGCTATTTTTCGAAAAATTACTCTCTATCCCCCTTTGATTTTTGAAAAATATCCCCCCTTAAAAAGGCGTTCTTTAACAAAGCATTTTAATAATTATTATAAATTTAAAATTAAAATAAATAATTTTAATTTGTATAGTTTTAAAACTTATAAAAAATAAATTAAAATTAAAATTTTAATTTATAAAGTTAAAAAACTATAATTAAAAAATTAAAATTAAAAATTTTAATTAAAAAATAATAATTAAAAATGACTTTGCAAAAAAAAATTATACCTTAGGGGGAGTCGGCGGGATTCGAACCCCCGACCTGCAGGCTCCCTGAGCCTTAACCGCACGGCTCACGACCACGTGAGCCAGCGGGCTGATCCGAAAAGATCAGTAGACCTCCTCCCTTATCAACCCGAATCCTCCTCCTCCTCGGCCTCTGCGGCTGCCGGCGCTCCTCTCTGCCGAGGCAAAAACACCGCTCCTCTCTGCGGCTGCAAAACACACCGCTCCTCTCTGCGGCTGCAAAAAAAATGTTCTTCCACAGACCAACGTTTTTTTTAACGGGAAGGGGGGGTGGCTCTGTGTTTTTTTTTTTTTTTTTTAACGGGAGGGTGGGTCTCGCAGTCTCGCCCTTCTTCCCTGCCACCTGCGCGCGCGTCCCTACTCCCCCAATTCCCGCGTGGGCGGGAATTTAAAAATCCCGCGCGGGGGGGGTTCTCCCCTCCTCGACTGCGGCGCGCGGGTCCGGCCCGGCAGGGCTGCTCGCACGCAACGCGACAGTCCTGTCGCGCGGGCACGGGCCTTGTCGCGACAGTCCCCTGCGCGACGCGTGGCGCTCGCGCGTGTGGGCGCGTCGCGGCCTGCGGAGCGCTGCGCTCTGTCGTGCGTGGGCGCGTCGCGGCCTGCGGAGCGCGCGCTCTGTCGTGCGTGGGCGCGTCGCGGCCCGCGAGCGCGGGCTCGCGTGCGGGGCGCGTCGCGCGCAGCGCGGCCTCGCGCTCGTGCGTCGCGAGCTGGACGCGCGTTCGGCTCCTCCCCGCTCTGCGCGAGGTCCTGCATGTCCTTTTTTTTTTTTTTTTAATAAAAAAAATTCCTGTAACGCACGGACTGCGAAAAAGAAAACTCTCGCCGAGGTAACGCACGGACTGCGAAAAAAAAATCGCGCCCGAATAAAAAACGCACTCTGCTCCTCACCTCGCCCCTGGCTCTGATGCCATGTAGAATTGTGCAACGAACAGTTCTTATTATTCAGCATCAGGTTATATAATGTTTACAGTAGCCGGGAATAGTCACCGGCGGAACGGATCTGTTACGAAGTTGTAACAGTCTGCCAAATAATGTAATATGTACAAAAGACTAACAGTCCTAAACAATACGCTAACACCAAACTGGAGGAGTTCTCGTGGAACACAGCCCATACTATGGCGGTGTTGACGTCGACATACAGTCAGATATACGAGCGTTGCTATAAACAGCTACGGGCAAATTCGGAGGAATATATGGTAGTTGTTCTTCGAATTTCAAAATCTTGATCACGTCTCTCATCGGCGGCCTTGCTTTCGGATCTGGATGAGAACACAACAATCCCACTGCCATGAGTTGTTCCATTTCCTCTGGATGAAAGTTTCCTCCCAAACTCTGATCAGCAGCATCCAGAATTTTCCCCTGTCCATACAAATCCCACACCCATTCCATCAGTCTCGAGTTATGCTCGCTCAAACTCCGCTCCACAGGGTGCTTTCCGCAGGCTATTTCCAAACTCAATGCCCCAAAGCTGAACACGTCGGATTCGGGACTTGCCTTTCCTGTCACCACACACTCGGGGGCCATATACCCCAACGTCCCCGTAACCACAGTTGTATGGGATGCGTCATGATTACGTTCCACCACTCTCGCAAGGCCAAAATGCCCCAACTTGGCATTGAAATTAAAATCCAACATGACGTTGCTCGCCTTCACGTCTCTGTGCACGACCTGCTGGTCCCAACCCTCGTGAAGATAAACCAGAGCAGCGGCCACATCGCAGGCAATGCTGTACCTCCGCTCCCAATCCAGACCACCGTTCTTCTTCTCGAAAATATACTTATCCAGACATCCATTTGGCATGAATTCATAGACGAGAACCATCCTCCCCCTCTCGTAGCACCATCCCAAAAGCTGCACGAGGTTGCGATGCCTCAGCTTGCTGATTATGGTGACCTCTGAAATGTACTCCTTTCGGCCCTGCTTGGAACCTCGGGATATTTTCTTCACAGCTATGACCTCGTCGGTGTCGGGCAGGACTCCTTTGTAGACGCCACCGGAGCCTCCCTGACCCAGCTTTTCGTCGTCACTGAAGTTTCTGGTAGCGGCGCTGACCTCAGTGTAGGAGAACCTTCGCGGGCCCTGAGCGAACCACTCGTCCAACTCCATGTCGCTTTCGTGGCCCGCTTCTCCGTGGCACTTAAAGTACCACCATCCACCAAGGAACAGAACCCCGCAGGCCACGACTACGCAGACGGAAATCAAAATAACTTTTACAGAAGTGGCGTTGCTCTTATTTCCAGTACTGCCATGTGAAGCGGGGTTTTTTATTTCCCATGTATATTCGGCGAAGAATTTCCAGGCATACACCGTGTGGGTCTCTAGGAACAACCCTGTGGAGGCCGAAAGGCCGACCTTGATATTCTCAGGAAGAAACTTTCGGAGATCTATACCGTAGGACAAAATTTAGCTTTCCGGCTTAGAAATGTTAGTCTGGTCACCGGATGGGTTACTTAAAAGAAACACCTTGAGCCTCTGGTTTCGGCCATCGTAATCCACCCACGCGTCCCAGTATTCCCCGTTCTTAAGCGTTTCGTTGTGCAGCCTATCGCTTGCATTCAACGAAGCCGTCTTGACGGAAAATATAGAGTTGGCATCGATTCCGACATGGTTGTCGTCCAGATCGAAATAGTTCTGGTACGTGTCGAACTCGATGGCGACAACCTGGTTTGATGAATTTGCGTTTGTTGCCTGGTTGAAGACACCAAGCCATTGGCCCGTGGAGCCCACCGGGGGCTCGAAGTCGAGAGGTGCGAGGAAGAAAGTGAGTCCGTCCCCGGCCGAGGTATTGCCGACCTTGCTGATGATGAACTGGAAGTGTGTGATGAAATTCGCGAGAGCCTGAGATGAGTTGTCCCACAGGGGAATCGATTTGTTGAATGTCGCACACCCGTACCCTACAGTGGATTCGTTTGTGGTGAGCTGAATTACCCTCCCTTGAAGGTAGGCGTCTTTGTAAAACATGATATTTGCCCGAGGGAAAACAAGGGTGAGGTTTCCTGCATATGCCACGAAAACCAAGCGAATAGCGATGCACAAGTAGAAAAACAGGGGAAGCGGAGTCTGAGATTGGCTCGCCATTGCTGCGCTGTTCATGTGGGTAACGATAATAATCTAGTAATAGCACTCGATATGAGTAGGCCATCGGCAGCCGCAGTCTCCTAATCCGCGTGGAAATGGTCGTTGTATAAGTTTCCACGATTCTTCCACAGTAAGACGCGTCTTATGTAAGAGTTATGCTAGAGAAATGCATAAGCCTACCTTTCATTTCTTTGAGGGGACAGTGGGTAACACGCCTATGTTGTAAGAGTTATGAAAAGCATAAGCATACTGGATAAGTTGGATGGTAGTAGTTTGTGCTGAAGGTTGTCTTAGTTGACTTTGTTGGTGTGGAGAGTGGGGTCTGGGATATGTTGACTTATTTTACCTAACCAAAATTGCCATGAACAAATGGTATTACTCTAAGCTTTATTTATATTATAAAATAAAATAAAAATAAAATATATATTTTTTATCTTGGTTAGTGTAAAAAAACCATGTTTAGAACAAGGCATCTACATCTTTAAAGGGAGAGTTATCAATAGGAGCTAAACATATAACCATCACACATCCATCTCCTCACACACTCGGTTTGGACCAAAATAAATTTTCATTTTAATTTTAACAATGTGATTAAAAATGAAATATTGTCTACGTCTCCAAGGGCCCTAGGTTCAAACCTTGGGGGCATGTCAATGGCAAAGGTAGTAGTTTGACTAGGTGGATTGGTAATTATCTGTCTGGCTAGACATTTATCAAAAAGAGATTTAGGTTCAAACCTAGGGAGCATGCCCATGGTAAAGATAGTAGTCTAATCTGAATTCTCTGAGTGTGTGTTAGATTGATGATGATGGTATGAATTTTTAGCGATTATTTTCTTCGTATTAAATCATTAACAATAGGTTCAAACCTTGGGAACATGCCAATAACAAAGGTAGTAGTTTGGCTAGGTGGATTAGTAATTTTCTGTCTGGCTAGACATTTATCAAAAAGAAATCTAGGTTCAAATTTGGGCACCATGCCCATGGTAAAGGTAGTAGTCTAATATGAGGGTGCATGCCCATGGTAAAGGTAGTAGTCTAATCTGAATCCTTTGAGTGTGTGTTATAGATGATAGTACAAATCTTGAACGATGATTTTTCTCATATATTTTTTTTTTTTATTTGTGGATAACATCCCAAAAGGGATGCCACTTTCGGGTAAGACCCAAGGAGGCAGGGGTATCCTTTTCCTCATATTAAATCATTAACAACGAGGTGATATAAACTTATTAGGAGACTGTCCGTCTAGATAGACATTTATCAAAAAAGAAATCTAGGTTCAAATTTGGGCGCCATGCCCATGGTAAAGGTAGTAGTCTAATATGAGGGGGCATGCCCATGGTAAAGGTAGTAGTCTAATCTGAATCCTCTGAGTGTTTGTTAGATTGACGATGATAGTACGAATCTTGAGCGATGATTTTCCTCATATTAAATCATTAACAACGAGGTGATATAAACTTATTAGGAGACGCTCCTGCGGATTTGAATCCTAAACTTTTTAGTTACTAAAAATAGTTTGGATGTAACCAACTCCCCTTGTATAAAAATAAAAATAAATATTATATTGTTTTAAGTTTCTACTGGACATGTTTATGCTTTGGACACTCTTAATTTTTTTACCCAATGAACTAAAGTGTACACAGGAAAATGGTGTTACTCTAAACATTATTTAAATAAAATAAAAAATAAAAATTCTTCATTTTAATTTTAACACTAAAAATAATTTTTTAATTTGTAATTTGAATTTTGAATTCTATTTTAAAAAATTAAGTTCAAACTAAAATAAATATTATGTAAATTTATATTTATATTTATATATATTTTTAAATTATGCCCATAAATACAAGTTTGTTAGTTTTTATCAATTTTATCGTTACTCTATATAAAGGTTGAGTATTAAGAAAAGATAATTGTTCTAAATAGTTGGGTTTAGTATTGAGAAAATATATATATATATATATATATATATATATATATATATATATATATATACGTTAATTATTTAAAAAACTTATTTTTAATTTTTTTCTTTAATAAAAGTGAATATTTTTATATATCTTTAGTTTTATATTTTTTAAGATTATTAATTTTATATTTTCATTGCACTTGTAAGTGTATGATCTCAATGAAGTATTGGTACATGGGCGTATTCATATAAGTGAAAGTTTTTTTTATATATATAGATGTATATAACAAAGAATTATATTAATTATCTTTGAAAAAATATGTTTGATTGATTTTTTTTTAAATGGATTAAATAATTATTTTGAACTAGATTTTATATTTTTATATATCTTCAATTTTATATTTTTGAAGTTATTAATTTCATATATTTTTTTATTATGTGGAAGAGGGATTTTGAAAGGATCACAAAATCATTTACAAAGGGGTTTTGAGGGTCTTTGAACCTTTAACAACAAAAAAAAGACCTCAAAAATATGGTTCCAAGATAAACTAAAACAAGGATATGAAGGAAATATAAATGGATCCAACAATAAGAAATAGACACCAACCTCCAAGAGAAATATCAAGATCTCCCAAGATCTATATGAGACCAAAAACAACAAAAACTAGTAATAACTAGGAACCAATCTCCAACAGAGATCTAGAATCTCTAAGATTCATATTAAGCCTTTAGCAAAAATAACAATTAAAAAAAGCATAAATTTTGAGGTGATTCAGCAAACATCCTTAAAACCAAGAACGTTATTAAAAATTTCATAATCTTAAAAGTCACGATCAAAATTTAAAATCAAAATTTTAAAGCCCCTTCCTTCCCAACCAAACAAGATCACATGTAAAACTGGCTAACAACCATTGTTCATCAAGATTTAACTTAAATTTGAATCCAAAAAATAAAAAATTTCCACTTGAAAGAGAAAGGAGAGATCATGGATCCATCTAACAAGGACAATCAAACTAGCTAGTCCAAATACCCTAACACAAAAATTTCACAGTAAACAAAAGGATCTACACCTTTAAAATCTGGAAAATATGAGCCTAAGGACAAAAATAACGCTAGGATCTCCTGAGAATGCTTTCCAGGATCCATAAAAAACTTTAGAATTGGTTCCATCCCAATAGTAGCTAGAATCAAATCTTCTTAGAGTCCTCCTCCCTTTCAACATAAAGAGCTCTTGAAGAAAATTTGCAAGACCTAGAAAAATTAGATCCACATCCTTTGTTAAGATGCCTCAAGGGAAGGTCCGAGGTGTAGACCAATTGGTTCATCCAAACCCCACAAGGGGGCGGAGGTCCAAGGTTCAAATCTCGGGCCTCATCGGACTGAACGCTTGTCCCTTTCCTGGTGCTTTCAGTGGCGTAAAAGGTTTAAAATGATTGTGGCATGGTGGTTATAGGGGTGGACTGCATAAATATCTATGTGGTGGCTTCTGAGGCGAATAGCACAGAATACTGTGGTGGCCATAAAAAATTGGATAGCCTGCCTGGATTCATGGCGGCTACCAATTCCATGTAAATTCAAACAAAAAAAAAATGCCTCAAGGGAAATTCGTTGAGTCCCATGTAGCTATAACCTTGCACATAACAACTTTAATAATTTACATTATTCTCCCTTCCAAAACACTCACCATGAGGTAGATAGCCTGCAAAAATCTCAAAGGATCCATAAAATAATCCATGTTCTCAGAAAAAGTAGTTTTAGGACTAACAAATAAGAAAAAATTAGCTAGAAATATGTTTACATCAGCAAAGAAAAAATGCAAATACTTTTTCATCCATTAGCAAAGGAAAAGTACAATAATTTTCCATCCAAACCTAAGGCTACTAAAAGAAATTACAATAATAATATTTGTGAATCCATAAGGATAAGATCCAAATTCTTAAACCAAGAAGATCTAGGATCTCCCAAGATCCTATACACAGCTAAACCGTGCATCTGGGAGACACCTCTACAACTAGAAAATTTGCTACCAAATATCAAAGGCCAACCCATAAATTTGACAAAGAGGTAAATATAAATTCCACCAAATATGGACATCAAAGCTTTTAAGAACCTCTAAGGATCCATAGCAGGATCCTTTTTCATGGGTAAAGTAGATCTAGGATCATCCAAAATCCTATACACAACAAAACTATGTATTTGAGAGGCACCCCTACAACCAACAAAAATGTTGTCAAAAACCAAATGCCAACATGAAGACTCGACCAAAAGATAAACATTGAATCTACCCAAGATGTACTACAAAGTCATGAGAACCACATGAACCTTCTTAAGGAACACCAAAACATTTGATATCAAAGTCACACCAATCCAAATGGGCTCCAAGCCCACGATAACATGAAACACAATCCCAAAAACAGAGTTCCAAAGTAGGGGAACCCATCCACATGCTTTCTACCACTCAAACACTTCATCTCTCAGCTCCTCGTCCTCCATATCTTCCTCCTATTGCAAGATATTTGTTTTGTATAGTAACTAAAACATTTGTTTATGGTTACTCATCATTTTCATGCCACTTCCATTATAGTTGCATATCATTTCCACTACATTTTAGTATAATTTATTAATTCCATATATATTTTTTTGATTGGTTGAAAAAGGGTGTTGGAAGGATCCTCTAACCTTTTATAACAAATGGGACAATCTTTAGGATACAACAATCAAGGACCATCCTAGCCCAAATAAGATAAAATGAAAATTGAAAAAAGATATAGGATTTTCCTACTTAGGGAAAATACCACCAAAGATCTCCATCAAATAAACATTTGAAAAGGGGTTTCCCACTCAGGGAAAACCCTTACCAGCAATTCAAATTTTGAAAAAATATTCTTATGCATGAAAGTCTTCACTAGTAGTAAACTACAGCACATAAGAAAAACTAGGAAAAAATAAGAGGTTCCCTACCCAGGGAGACCTTCACCATGGATCAGTGGTAGCTTGAAATATGGAACGACAATAAAGAGAGATCTCTATAGGCCATGAGATCTCACTACAATGGAGACAAATATCACAATAAAAAGATGGAAAATCCTAGAGAAAAAACAATCCATTGTGCCACCTCATGGCTAGAAGGGAACATCTCACATGAGGACTATCATTAGGAGATCATATTTTGTAGTAAGCACACATGCATAGGACCCTCCTTTCAAAAACCAAAAAACTATAGAAGAAGAAATCCATGAGTCACTCATGCTAGAATGCCAACCAACCCCATCAACTATCCATCCAAGAAGAAATCCATGGACACCTTCATCCATAGTTGCACAAGAAACATAGGGCCCATCCCAGAGGCGAGAAATAAGTAGAAGAAAAATGTACCACAGAATATCCAAGATAGATAAAAATGGATCTTCTAAAGTCTAACCCAAAAACAAAAACAAGAGTCACTCAACTATGGATGTTAATAACATGGCCTTACCTAAGACCAAGAAAAACGTAGAGGAAAAACCCTAAACCCACTTATAAATACCAAAATATCCTAAACCCACTTCTAAAGGCCCATCCCAGTATAGCCATAGGAGCCACTCAACTACGAATGATAAAACCATGGCCCATTATCGAGACCAAGAAAAATGCAACGAGTAGATACTAGGCTGCAACATCATTGGCAAACAGGAAAGAAGGAGCCCCTTTTTAGAAGCCAAACCCGAGGGATGAGTATATGAAACCTTCTAGTAGACAACAATAATGCACAAGTCCCCCAAAATACTAGAAAGGTCCACTGAGATAGTCTCCATATCTCCAACACCTGACTTGCACCATCCGAAATCTAGCCACCATTAAGGCCACCAAGGAAGGTAACTTTAGATCGATCCAACCAAGCATCTATAATCACATCCAAACAAGAAAACATCTTGGAATGCCCCAAGAGGATCTCATAGAGGTCCTAGAAGTGTAGCAGGGAAAACACACAAGTCTACCTAGCTAGGAATATGCAAGACAGGAAGAGGAAGCAGGGAATTCAAAATGCGGTCCTTCCTCCCAGAGTGGAAGACCTCCCACTTCCCCCTAGAGCGGGGTCCTCCCCAAGAGCCTTAACTCCATATATTATTTGTACTTGTCAGTGTATAATTTTAATAATTGATATGTTGGGATAAATATGTAAATTTAAAATGAGCTAATAAATTTATAATTTATTTTATAAAGTAAACATGATTTGTTTTAATTTTGATATGCTTGAATTTTTTGGTCTTTACATTTATTGTTAAATTAAGGTATTATTTTAGTAGTTATCCACCCAAGGTCATATAAATTTTTAATATTAAAATTATTTAGATGGAGTGAGATGGGATATAAGTGCATTCAAATAGCTTGATGATGTTATCATAAATTAACTATATTATAAAGGTTATTTTAAACACTTTATTTAAACATAATTAATTATCTTCATGTGGATGTAATATTTGTAGTTTTTTTTAATTATTTATAAAAACGTTTTTAATGTTACAAACTAAATCAACGATGTTAGGGTAATTCACATAAAGTCTTTAGAAAACTAGATCATATTTGGTTATAATATTGAATTATTATATTATCAAATGAAATTACTTCAACGGTTAAATTCCCAACTTTTGAGAAACATACTAAGGTTCAAATATTACCAAAGAATATAGTTATAATTACTAAGTTATTGTAATAATACTATGTAATCATGATGTAATTAGAGTGAGAATAATTTCAATTCCATATAACCTATTAAAATTATTTATTATATTGACAAGCAAAATTGAAGTTATAACCTAGTTCATACCATAGTGGAAACAAGTGGATTTTTAAGAGTTTAGACATTGATTTATATGTATTACACATATTAATTATTTTTTTATGAAATATATTTTCCATGTAATATTGAAAATTTCTATACAATTTATAGATTAATGTTTTGTATTTAAATTGTTTCTTATTGTTTGATATATCCTAACAAAATAATTTCAAAAAAATATTTGAAATTATTTTCCATTACTTATGTTATCCAATTAATATTTTTACTATTCAATTTTTTTATAACATGTAACATAGGGAAGGGAATATAGTTGTAAGGTTTTAATTATAAGACTATGTGCAAGATAATGGGATGAGAAGGACCCTTAAATGTATGTAAAATTTATAAAAATAAAGTTACCTAAAATTGGAGAAACAATTCTCAAATCTATATGGATCTTGGAAGAAGGTGGTAATGTAAGCTTATATGCCACTTGTCTAATATGTTACAACACTTGGTATGGTCTATAACATCATGCTACCAACTTTTTATGAGCACATAGTTCCACTAAGATTGCTTGTAGGGTTAGAGTTTAAGGAAGACAATATAACCTACATTGAAATTATCCTTAGAATGGTGTTGGTTAGCCTACTACCACATCTAGTTTTGAACCATCATCAAGTTCTCCTTCAACTACTATAAAATTTGGGTATGCTCCTAAAGAGTTGCATCCATCACCCGAATATTGAAGTATTTTAGAATATATGAAGAGGGTGATATGGGTGGGTACCTATAAATCCTGGAATTTGTATGGAGCAAAGTGTTATGCAACCATTCAGTTAATAACAACCACATAGCCCACTATATTGGGTGCTTCGAGGTAAAACAATAAAGGTAGGTTTCCAAGCATTTATTGACAATATTATTTCACCCATCAATCTAAGGATGGTAGTCCAAGCTCATTCATAGTTGTGCTCCTTGTAGTTTAAGTAGTTCTTACCAAAATTGAATAGTGAAGGTGGGGTCACAATCATACATTATAGATTTTGGTATACCATGGAGTTTAAAAATAGATCCCATGAATATTTGAGCAATAGTGGAGACACGATAAGGGTGGATAAGGGAACATAAATGATCATACTTCAAGAGATGATCCACCACCATAGGAATGACCAGTTGTCTCCTAAATTTAGGAATCCTTTAAAAAAACCATGGATATATCATTTCATACATGTTCTAGGATTGGTAATGGTCATAAAGTGCTTAGAGTAGAAAGTATTTCTCCCTTCATCCATTGGTATATATCACATTCTAACATAAATATTTGGATATATTTTTTCATTCCCTCCTAATAGAATAATAATTTAGCTTGCTCATATATATTCAAAAATTTGAATTGCTTGTAGTGGATGTGACGTGCATTTCCTCATGATATCCTCACTAAGCAATGAGGTTTTAGGGATCATAATACAGGTTTGGTTTCTCAATAGTTGTTCATCCCATGAATAATTGGTATGAGAATTGGAATCCCTTTGAAGTTATTTCTACAAATTTTGTAACAATGGGTTCTTGGCTATTTCTTCTTGTAGTTGGGAGACCCATTGAGGAAGTGGGTATGAAAGAAAACATAATGTTGTCTAATCCTCAAATTGACATGAGAAGACATCTACCAAAATATTTTCCTTACCCTTATTATAAACAATGTCATAATCATATCCCAACTATTTTTAGACCTATTTTTGTTGTGTTGGAGTAGGTACTCTCTATTCCAAAAGTTTTTCAATGTTTCATGGTCTATTTTTATGGAGAAATATATCCTAATGAGATGCAATCACCAATGATTGACAATATGGAGGATGGCCATCATTTCCTTTTCAGAAGTAGACTTCCCTAAATATGTGTTGATAATGTCTTACTATTGAAAGCTAGGGGTCACCCTTCTTTCATTAACACAACACCAATGCCATGGCCTAAAGCATCAATTTCAACTATAAATAGTTTTGAGAAATTGAGAGTGGATAATATTAGTATTGAATTCATGACTTCCTTGAGATCTATAAAATGATATATAAGTGCATATTCCTTAAATTATATGAATATATATATATATAATGGTTGAGGGATTACCTAAAATTTCATGGGAATCTATAGTATGTCTATAATATCTTACAAGAAAATACCATAGAATACCTTTTGAACTCAGTAACTACAAAACTCAAGGACCATTAAATTTAATATATACAAATTTATGTGGACTGATGAACACTACTAATCTTGGAGGACAAAGATATTTTCAACTATTTGTTGATGATTACAAAAAAAAAAAAAATAGGTATATTTATGAAATAAAAATGTGAAGTTTTTAGTTGCTTTAAAAAAATCAATCAATTAGTAGGAACATAAATAGGAAAATTGATCAAGAGTATTCACTCATATAGGGGTGGTGAATTCTTATCAAAAAAAATTGAATCATTTCTAAAATCAAATGGTATAAAATATACTTCAGTACAACATATTCACATCAACAAAATGGTATTGCATAAATAAGTAATTGCTCTATTATGAAAATGGTTCATTGCATGTTAAATGAAGCTCATATTGATCAATAATATTGGGTAGAAGCTATTAAAATTGTAGTATACATACAAAATAGATTATCCATAAAAATACTCAAAACGATTACTCCTAAAGAAGTATGGTCAAGACAAAAACCTTCAATAAAACATCTAAGAACTTTTGGATGGAAGACATATCTACATGTTCCAAAGCAAAGGGGAAAAAATTAGATGATAAAACCATTTGTGGGTATTTCTTGGTTATAATTATGATTCAATAGAATATATAATAACTGACCCAATCACAAAAGATATTAATGTAAGTAGAGATGTGATTTTTGATGAAAGAAATAAAATCTCTATTAAAAATCAAAAGGTCGATACAATACAAGTTTTAAATGTTTTAGATGAAAATAAATCATCAAATAAAGAATCAAAATAAAATATATATAATGATCCAATTAGAAACCCAGAAGTTCACAATAACATTGCAAACAAAAGAGATAAAATTGTATAAAAATATACTTAAGGACTCAAATTTAGAACAATCACCAAATCTTACCACCACAAGACCTCAAACTCAATAGTAAAACCTACAACTACTCAAGAAGCCATAAATCTTACCAAATATTCCTTTGATAAATATCATATTAATGAGCTCAATAGTAGAACCTACAACTACTCAAGAAGCCATAAGACTATCAAAATTTAATACAACCATGGATTTATAATATGCGACATTAATGAAGAATAAAATATGGGATCTAGTTGATTTATCATGAGGAAAGAAAGTGGTAGGTTGTAAATGGATCTACAAGATAAAATACAAAGTGGATGGATCTATTGAAAAATTAAGGCATTATTAATTGCAAAAGGATATACTTAAATAAAAGGAATTGACTATGAAGAATTATTTGCACCTAGAACAAGAATGACTAATATTCAAACAATTTGTGTATTAGTAGCACAACTTGGTTGGAGACTTCATCAAATGGATGTTAAAAGTGCATTACTCAATGGTGATCTTGAAGAATAGGTATATATGTCTTACCCATAAGGTTTTTTTTATCAAAGGATAGGAACAAAATATTTTTAAATTAAATAAATATTTATATAGATTAAAGTAAAAACCAAGAGCATGGTACATAAAGTATAATGATCATTTGTTGTGACATAATTCTAAAATAAGCACATCAAATTCAAATATCTAGACAAAAAAGGTTGGATTTGAAAGAATAATTCTTGTAGTATATGTTGATGATATATTTATTAGAGGAAGCTCAAAAAAATTTATAGATGAAGTTAAAACAATATGGAAAAGGATTTTTAAATGAAAAATCTAGATTACTACATTATTACCTTGGTTTAGAAATTTGTTAGAATGAAAATGACATCACACTAACACAAATAAAGCATGCAAAATCATTACTTGAAAAATACATAATGAAACCTAAAGACACGCCTATGGAACATAGATTACAATTGTCTAGATATGATGAGACATCTCTAGTTTCTACTACTATGTATTGACAACTAATTGGAAGTCATCTATATCTAAAAAATGCCAAGCCTAGTATTATTTTTATTATAAATTATCTCTATAGATTCATGCAAGGACCTAGAGAAAGGCATTGAAGAGCCACAAAAAGGATACCACAATATATCAGTAAGACTACTAAGTATGGACTAAAAAAAATTGACAATTTTTATTTACAAGGATATTCAGATTCTGACTATGTTGGATCTATATATAACAACAAATAAACACCAGGTATGTGGTCTATCTTAGGTTAGGACTTATTTCTTGGTATAGTAAGAAACAACATGCAATGGCACTTTCATCAATAAAAGCAAAATATCATGCAATAAGAGATGCAATATATGAAGCACTTTGGTTTCAATATATATAGTTAGATATGGGAATCTAAAGGACTCCAATAGTATTAAATTATGATAATCAATGAGTTCTTAAATTAATCAAGAACCCTATGATTCATGAAATGACAAAACATATTAAAGTACAATGTCACTTTACTAGAGATCATGTTTAGCATTATCATATTTAGATAAAACATGTTTCTATTGAAGAACAAAATGTAAATATTTTTATAAAAGCTCTTGGTCAAAATAAGTATCAAATATTTCAAAAATTATATATGCACATCAAGAGTTTTTCACACCAAATAATGTAATATGGGGGGCGTTGAATAATATTACATTATTTGGTACATGCTAATGTATCCCATGGTACCTATGGTACAATGTAAATATTAAAATATGTTTTGAGTCTATATTTTAGGAGTGTGATTTATATTTTCCTTTATGTTTGTGTCTATGTGTAGGATGTGCATAAATGTCATAGTGTGAAGTATGCAAGTAAATAGAAATTTAAGAGTCGTGTATATGTAAGATTTATCTTATGTATCAAATAGGTAAGGTTGCATCTCCTAGATATGTGAGGAGTGCAATAGACAAAGAGTTACCTTTCTTAAGGTTATATTATGGAGATAAAGCTCCATGAAATATATCGAATATGACATTCAACATTGATAATATTGAAGCTTGTATGCATATTTTGAGCAATCATACTGTAAATTTTCTTCATGTTATTTCATGAATGTTATCTTTATTGATTTAGGCCATTTAATATATTGATTTGCTCTTGTATTTGAGGCTGCTTAAGATCCTAACTATTGGGACCTAAGATAATTTTGCTAAAAATCCAACAAGTAGAACCAATCCTAAAATAAATCAATTGTTTAAAAGAATATTTTTTATATTTTGTTGGTGGAACTTACTAGTCATACTTGTATCAGAGCAAGTTTCTCTTGGATTATAGCCAACCCATCATAGTCTCCATATGGAGAAATATAGAAAAAATGGCTAATGCAAGCTACAAGAGGAGGAGGACAAGTCCAATATTTCTTGGAGAAAAACTAGTAGAAGGTAGAATAAATTTTCAAGTTGAAATAAAATTAAGGGCTACAAATTAAGCTACAAAAGTGAGAAGAGATCTTACCCATGGTGGACAAATAAATTTGGAAAGATGCAACAATAAAATATTTAGTTGGGTAACCTTTCTTGTAAAGTCACAACATAAATAGAAGGAAATTACCTATAGGAAGTGAATAAAATTTATAAGAGATCCTCGCCCATCAAGATTTTCTAGCTCAATTCCAAAAATTAAATGATAAAATGCAAATGGAAGGAAATTTCCACCAAGGATACATGCAACATGACTAAGGATACTATTGTAAGCAATTAAAATTATGATTTGATAGTTTTGAGCAATATACAATAGGCACGAGCTTCAAATTAACGAAGATTATTTGTTGCAAAGGTTAAATTCTTGGTAAAAATGGCCAAGTGATCAAGTATCCCATTGAGGTAATATAAAGGCCTTCAAAAATGAGGTTTGGATACCAAGAACGTGGTACATGCTCAAAGAAGATTAAAAATATGCTCTACAAAGATAAAGATGCATAAAAAGAATAAATTATTTGAATAAAATCCTTTTTACTTTCGATTAAATGTGTTGTTTTGTTATTATAATTAGCATCGTTCCAAACTCCATCACTATCAATTAGACATATTTTCTCCTAAGGGGTAGGTGGATTGGTAAGTTTTGATGCTTACTAAGAAGAGACTTAGGTTCAAACCCTTGGGGCATCCTATTTGCAAAGGTAGTTGTCTGACCTAAATCTGCTGAGAACGTGTCGATAATGACAATGCCATGCTTGAGCAATCGATGGTCCATTTTATGTTTAAACAACAATGAGACAGAATAAAGATTTTAAGAAACAACCCCAAAATTTAAACCTTGCATGATAATAAAAAATGACTGTAAATGTAATCCATTCCCTATATAAAAATATAAATAAACATGTTCACTATCTCCTATCACTCTCAATTAAACATAATCATCATAATTTTTTATTATTATTTAAAACCATAATAACTAAACACCTTATAAAATAAAATGGACCATTGACCCTTTTTATACCTAAACAAATTATAATAAGATGGGGCCACACTTAAAAGTCCTCTCAACCCATCTATTCATTAAATGTTGTATTTGACCGAATATTTTGTTCATTAACTAAAAATTGAATTGGATTTCTTGAGCAGTTAACGTTATCAACATTAATGTTATCTCGTGACATCTAGAACATCTTTTAATTGGAAAATACGGACCTCTTCGAACGGGATTGCGCTGTGACCAAACCTGTTGTTTCGGTCAAGAATTAAAATCAACCTCTTTAAAATTACTAAAAGACAGCAATGTCCTTATTTTAAAGATTAAATTCATTTTAATAAAAGTTGTTTTATTTTTTAGGAAGTTGGTTGTTTGTATCTTGGTTTAAATTTGGGTTAAGTCAAACACATATCATTATTGTATGGGTTTTAAAGATGCATTTATTTTGAACTTAAATTTCTTAAATGAAAATCCAAAGACATATCATTATAGTGTGCAGAGGATAAAAAATTAGGGTGATTTAAATCGTGCAATTTAAAAAATAAAAAAAAATTAAAAAAATAAAAATAAAAATAAAAAAAAAAAAGACTGACTAACATATCTTTGTGGTACAAAATTTTAAGATAAAACACAAATATTTAAAAAAGTCCCAAGAATCTCAATCCTTATATAATAGTTTCAAAAACATCTAATATAAATATAAGATTTTGAAAGAGACCAATCTGTTTGTAATAAAATTTTAACTGAAATTTCTAACTAATAACTAAAACATATACCATTCCAATTTTTTTAACAAAATAAATAAAAAACAACATTATTAAAAGATGAAAATTCTTGTAAACATGTGACACTAGCCACAACTTACAATTTAAATAAAAATTAAAAATATATCATTACAATATTTTTAACAAACTAAATAAATAAAATTATAAAAATACTTGTAAAAGCAGAGTAGACGGCACCGGCGAAACTTGGCAAAAATCGAAACGCTACAAATTAAAAATAAATAAATAAAAATTCAAATTTAAATTTAACATTGTTGAATACAGTTGTATGTTTCACATGTCTAAACTATTCTGAGTTTTTCATTTTGCCTGAGACTGGAAACAAGTCAAACGTCAAAGGAACCAAACGCTATGCCAGAGTTCGAAAGATATATTAGTTTAAAGTAATTAATTGTTAAAAACTGTCCAATTTCGAACGCCATGACCATTTTTTATTTACTTTTAAATGAAGTGTATAAGTAAAGCTTAACTTATGTTAATTTTTAAAAATTTAAATTATTAAATATTTTATTTTATTAAATGTTAATATAAATAAATAAAGTATTATATTTTAAATATGGATTATGAATATATTACAAATGTTATAAAATTGGGCACATGGAAAGAAATTACAAAGTGAAAATAAAGAAAGATGAAATTTTTTTGGTATTAAGGTAGTTTCAATTTGAAACAAGAAAATTATTTCATAAAAGAAGCTAGATCAAATCAAGGATTTTCCTCTCTAAGAAAGTGGCTAGAAACATCCCCTACATCATTAGATGACAGAGGTTGTTATAGTTCACTTGAATTAGCCATTAAAAGAAAAAAATGATATGGGGATGAGGAAGTACAATGTACAAGTTCAATAGGAGCTAAAGGTGTGAAGGAAAAGGGGAAGGTACATTTTAAAACAAAGGAATATGGGGAGACAAATTTTAAATTAAATGAGGTGAATGAGGTCAAGCTTAATCTAGGTAAATCACCTGTATTATCGTCAAGTACCATAAAATCTTCTCCTTACAATAAAAATGATAGTACGGAGTAGTATAGTAAAGAAAATATTATGGAGGATATCCAAGGTGTTTTAGTCAACATAAGAAAGTGATGACTATGGAGGATCATCTATGCAATTTAGAGTTTTGAGCGCAACATAAAGAAAAAAATGCTAATGAGGCTATTCCTTGTACTTTTGACTCTTTAGGACAACATAAATCTTTAGAAGATAAATCTCATTTTGAACAATGTCAAAAAATAGAATATGTTGATGAAGATAAGAGTGTTAGCCGGAGTGGAAGAAGGAGATGAAGGCCATCAATGCAGGAACAAAAAGAAAAAAAAAACTCAAAAGGATATTGATCTAGGAAGACAAATAAAAATATCATAGGTGTTAACAAGAAGTGGAGCTAAGACCACTAATAAAAATAAAAGTGTTGATGATGAAAATGATATCATGGAATATTAGGGGTATGAATAAAACCCTAAAAAAAGAGTTATTAAGTAATTAATAGGTTTTTATAGCCCTGAGTTCATTTTAATACAAAAAACAAAATTAAGCAATGAAGAATGTAAGGATGCTTTTGTGAAGATTTGGAAGACAAGTGATTGTTTTGCAATTTCTTTTACAGGAACTTCAGGATGTATTGCAATAATATGGTACAAATGTAAATAGGGTTGATAACTATTAGAAGCAAAAAGTATTTGGGTTGTTGTATTATTTTGCAAGAAAGAGGAAAACATCAAAGTTGGGGTTATAAATGTATAGGCTCCAACTATAGTTACTCCTCATGAAAGATGTTGGAAGGACCTTAGCATATTTTTGTCAAATATAATGATAATTCATTTTGATCTATGGAATCTTGGGTATGATTTTAATATTGTTCTATCTCCTTTAGAAAAGAAGGGTATCATTCCAAGATGTTCCAAATCAATGCAATATTTTTTCATTTGTCAATTCAAATGACCTTTGGAATGTTAGTCCCTCAAGCTTTCAATATACATGGGATAATAGATGCATTAAGAAAAATCATATAGGAAAAAGACTGTATAGATTCTTGTTATCCAATAAATGGTTACAAACAAAGTATACAATCTCTTCAGATATTTTATTGTTTGCAGGATCAGATCACAAACCCATTCTTTTGACTTGTGATTTACCTAATAAGGTTCATCCAAAGCCACTCCACTTCTAGTCTATGTGGCTCTAAGACCTTGTTTATTTTACATGGTTATGTTATGGTGGAATGAATCAAAATTTGAAGGATCATATATGTACAAGTTTGTTCACAAGTTGAAACATTTAAAGAAGCAAATGAAGATATGGAATGTTAAATATTTTGGTAACATTTTCAAAGAAAAGAAAGAAATTGAATCCAAGTTCAAAAATTTACAAGATATGATAGAAATTAATGGAATGGATTAGAATTCTATTGTGAAATAAAAACAATTACTTTATGGTTATCATAATGCATTGAAAAATGAGTCATATTGGTTCCAAAAATCTAGAGATAAATGGCTCAAGGAAGGATATAGAAATACAAAAAAAAATCATGCTATAGCAAAAATAATTTTTTTTGTTTGTCATATCAAAAATATTATAACTCTAGAAGGAAGAAATGTTGAGGACGAAGAAGATATAAGGAATGAAGCAATTAATTATTTCAAAAATATTTTGTTAGATTATAGGCAAGATAAGGAGGCACAAGAAAAACTTATACAAAATATTCCATCAATTATTACTCAGGTACTAAATGAAATATTTATGGAGAAGATATCTATGGAGGAGCTCCATGAAGCAATTTTCTCTTTCCATCCTAACAAGGCACCTGGCTCTAGTGGATTTCCTACCATTTTCTTTTAAAAAATTTGAGATTTACTTGAATAATGAGTTGTTAGTTACATTTGAAGAGACCCAAAAAAGGAAAGTTATAATAATTTATATCAATGCTACTTTTATTACCTTGGTTCCCAAGAAAGGTGATACAAAATATTTTGATAATTTTTGTCCAATAAACCTTTGTAATATGATTTATAAGATAATTTCCATCGAATAAGACTTTGTAATTTGAAAGTTCATGGAAAGCATGCTATAAAGGAAAGTCATAAGCGATTGCCTACATTACACGATTTTGAATAGAATTTAAAATTTTATTCAAAATCATGCAAAAGAGTGTAATATCAACTCTAAGATGGTAGTATCAATTTCAGATTATGGTAGGCCTTCTGGCATCAAGTTAAATAAAAACTAATTAAAATAAGTATTATTGAAAGCAATCCCAAAATCTAAACCCTAATTAATAGTAGAAAAGAACTACGAATGTAACCAACTCCCTTATCCCTTATGAAATAAAACAAAATCCTAAAAATAAAAACCAACTATTATCAAACAAATCTAAAGATAATAACAAACTATAATTTCGAGAGACTAATCTTTAAGATTCAAGTCACCCCTTAGACCCTTTTCGAAAGACTAATCTTTAGGATTCAGATCACCCCTTAGACCCTTTTTAGACCTTGGTAAGTCTGCAAAAAGAAAAATATAACCTGCCTACCTCTATTAAATGACTTTGAATAATTTTTTCAAGTTATATCTTATCTATATCTAATAAAATTTGAAAGTTCCAAGTAGTCAAGTTGAAAACATGCAAAAGAAATGCATAAACATAAAATTTGAAAGTTCCAAGTTGTCAAAATCTGGAAAACATGTAAAATAAAATTCATAACCTACCTACCTCCATTCAATGATTTAGATTAGAATTTGAAAGTGTGAAAACATTAAAAAAAAAATAGTCATAACTTATTGAAATTTTGGAAACATGAAAAAGGATAGCCATAACTTACTACCTTCATTAAACGATTTTGAATAAAGTTTAAAAGTTTAAATTCTAGATTTAGAGAACATGCAAAAACGATTTTGAATAGAAAGTAAAAATTTGTAAAGCCATAGCTTGCTTACTTTTATTTAAACTTAGAATATCATACAAAATTGATGATTTTAGTCTGCTTTGTTGATAGTAGATTTTAATAATTTAGATTTAAAAGATAATATGGAGGATGATGAAAGTAATGGAAGGAGCACAAACAATTTTTTTACTGGAGAAGATAACATAAGCAGTACCCCTCTCTTTCAAAAAGTTTTATTTGAGAGATGTGTTTCAACTAATCGATACAAGCTAGAGAAATTGGATGATGCAAAGAAATAATTATCTAAAGTACGAGTAAATGTACAATGCTCTCCCCAAGGATCCAATAATGCCTTTTGGACTAACTGCCAGAGGGAATAACAAGTTCAGTGGGCAATGAATCTATGTATCTCATCACAGCCCCAAGGTTAGTCACATGGAAGCTTATGATATTAGCAAGTTCATGTTAGAGTAGCAAAGTAGATCACATGTAGTAGGGAAGTAGTGGTAAATTTGTGGGTATGCTCAAGGAGGACCTTGAGTAGGTTTTGGTACCCTACCATTTCATGGAAATGAGAATGAGGCTAAATCCAAAGAATGGGAGGCTAGAGATTGACTATAACAAAGTTGAAGTCTTATTTGCAATTGCCTCATGTGATATCCCTATCTATGATTTGGGAGATGTCACTTACCCAATTCCTTCTTTTAGAAGCATGGCTCTCCATCCCAACAATACTAAGTTTTGGGACACCCCTTGGTTAATGATATAGGTGACTAGATTCAAGTATGATGGTACAATGTTAGGAAATATACACATCATGGATATTAACATCTTATTCGTGGACACCAAGATCAGATTGGGCTCCATCATCCATCACCACCTAGCAATTGTCCAACTACTTCCCTACTATTACTTGTAGATAGATCCCTCTCCCTCCCAAAAAAATATGGACTACAATGCCACTGCCATTTCAGCCATTATGTGCCCCAAAACAATTTAGATTTATTTTTAGAAATTCATAATTCTTATTAGGATTTAGTCTAACTTTCTATTTTCTTAGGCTTTTAAATATAAGGAATTAGGAAAAACAACTTTTACAACCAAAATAAGAACAAGTTTTCAAGCCTCATGACATCATGTGAATCTAATCAAAATATTTATGAAAATTTGTCCCTTAGGTTTATCTACAACCAATAAAAATGTAGTTCATATCCTTTTAATTTTTTGTAATGGAAGAGGAGCTCATCATGGAGACCAATAGGTTGCAGCCACCAAGGATGCAACATCAACAACACCAATAGATGTGGTATTGAGAAATGATAGTGATATAAATTCAGGAGGAGACTCATGCCCTTATTGCTTTTAGGCACAAAATGGACAACTTGTGAAGACAACAAGGGCAATAATCATCAGTGAGTCCATTCTATTTATTTTGGAAAAAATTATAGCTAGCTAACTTTCATTATGCTCTATGATTTCATTGTTAGGAAATAACATTTGGTAAATACATGACTCTCATGTAATTTCATGTGTTTATCTTATGGACGCCCTCACACTTTGTATTCAACAACTAATTGTTTTCATGGTTGTCAATTGTCCCCACAACACTCTATTTTCTTTGTCATATGTCTCTTTGTTGGATCTCCCTTCACTATATGTCTTATGACTTTCCTTTTTTTCTTAAGAACCATTGGATTCCAATGCTTCTATGGTGGTAAAGAATGATGATGAACAAATGTACTAAAATATTAAAAATATATATTAATCTTCTATAATGGTTTGGTCATATTATAAAATAATCACTTTCTAGAAAGGTTTGATCGACATGGCTAGCAAACATATGCTTTTAGAACCTATTTCCTGCCTTTTAGCATTGTCTCAAAGGATAATTTATAAGATCTATAATTATGCAAACACCGTTTCCTAGCAATGCAATTTTGGATTTTGGATTCAATAAATCCATATCAATTTTGACCCAAGTACTTCCCCCAATTGAGTAGTAGGACTTACACCTGAATCTACAAAATATATTAACTATTAAAAATGTTATTTAAATATCTTAATGAGTTTGTTTTTCAAATATATAATTGTTATTGATATAAAAATTAAATATATAATATTATAAAAAATAACCTCAAAAAATGTGTTACTACCAAATAAAATGAATCTACGTAAAATAATAAAATTAATATAAAAATATTCACCAAACTAAAAAAACATATCAAATACAAATTTTTTTAATTACTTAATGACCACACTATTACAAACTAATTGAGGTAGGCTACTTCTCTTTCTCTTCTTTTTTTTTTCCCCTTAATACATAAGGGAGTTGGTTACAACCACGCTGTTTTTAGTAATTATCAAGAGCAGATTCAAATCACAAGGGTTGCTTCCAAGGAGCCTATTTCACTTGGTTAATTGGGATTGGGAGTCCACGGATCAGGAGTCCACGGATCGCTTGAGGTTTACACAGTCGTCATCCATCTGACACGGCTTAAAGAATTCAAAGAAAACTATCATCTTTATACATTGACACTTCAAAGTTTGAACCCAAACCTCTTACTCTTGATACAATAACCTAAATAAACATTAGATCGTACTAACTAGTAATAACATGCATAATAACAAGAAGATGAATTTCTGTATTATACAATAGTGGCTTGGAGGGCCCCAAGGATAAGATAAATTTACTTGTGACGGGCTTGATGTTCCGATCAACCAGCCGTATTGGAGTTCGTTGTCGAACCCGCCCCATATGATGACGGTGTTGGCGTCGCCATACTGTGGGATGGATGAGCGTTGGTATACACGGCTACGGGCAATTTCGAAGGAATATATGGCAGGCCTGCTTCGAATTTCAAAATCTTGACCACGTCTCTCATCGTCGGCCTTGCTTTCGGGTCTGGATGCGAACACAACAATCCCATCGCCAAGAGCCGCTTCATTTCCTCCGTATTAAAATTTCCTCCCAACCTCTCATCCGCAGCATCCAGAATGTTCTCCTGTTCATACAAATCCCACACCCATTCTACCAGTCTGGAGTTATGTTCTGTCAAACTTGGCTCCACAGGGCGCTTTCCGCAGGCTATTTCCAAACTCACTGCTCCGAAGCTGAACACGTCCAATTCGGGACTGGCCTTTCCCGTCACCACACACTCGGGGGCCAGATATCCCAACGTCCCCGCAACCACGGTTGTATGGGACGCCTCATGATTACGTTCCACCACTCTGGCAAGGCCAAAATCCCCCAGCTTGGCATTGAAATTGGAATCCAACATGACGTTGCTCGCCTTCACGTCTCTGTGCACGACTTGCTGGTCCCAATCATCGTGAAGATAAACCAGAGCAGTGGCCACGTCGCAGGCAATGATGTACCTCTGCTCCCACTCCAGACCACCCTTCTGCTCCCCGAAAAGATACTTATCAAGACTTCCGTTTGGCAAGAACTCATAGACGAGAAACAACTCGCCCCTCTCGTGGCACCATCCCAAAATCTGCACGAGGTTGCGATGTCTCAGCTTGCTGATTATGGTGACCTCTGAAATGTACTCCTTTCGGCCGTACTTAGAATCGCTGGATATTCTTTTCACGGCTACGGCTTCGTCGGTTCCGGGCAGAATTCCTCTGTAGACGCCACCGAAGCCTCCCTGTCCAAGCTTTTCGTCGTCGCTGAAGTTTCTGGTAGCTGCGCTGAGCTCCGCGTAGGAGAACCTCCGTGGCCCCTGAGCGAACCACTCGTCCAACTCCATGTCGCTTTCTTGGCCTGGTTCTCCGCGGTGCTTAAAGTACCACCATCCACCGGCGACTATAAATGCGCAGGCCACGGGTACGCAGACAGAAATCAAAATTAATTTTACAGAAGTGTCGTTGCTCTTATTTCCAGGACTGCCATATGAGTCGGGGTTTTCGATTTCCCACGAATATTCGGCAGAGAAGTTCCAGGCATACACGGTGTGGGTCTCATAGGACAACCCCGCGGAGGCTGCAAGGCCGACCTTGATATTCTCAGGAAGAAACTTCCGGAGATCTATATTGTAGTACAAAATTGGGCTTTCCGGCTTAGAAATGTTAATCTTGTCGCCGGATGGATTACTTAAAAGAAACACCTCAAGCCTCTGGTTTTCGCCATGGTAATCCACCCACGCGTCCCAGTATTTCCCATTATTAAGCGTTTCGCTTTGGAGCGTGTCGATTGCATTCAACGAAACAGTCTTACTGGAAAACATAGAGTTAACATCGATTCCGACATGGTTATCGACCGGATCGAAGAAGTAGTTCCGGTACGTGTCGAACTCGACGGCGACAACCTGGTTGGGAGAATCTCTGTCCGGTGTCGTGTTGAAGAGACCAAAGCCATGGAAATCATACCATTCTTTTACTGAGGGTTCGAAGTCGAGAGGTGCGAGGAAGAAAGCGATTCCTTCCCCGGTCCAGGTGCTGTTGACCTCGCCGATGATGAATTGGAAGTGTGTGGTGAAATTCGCGAGAGCCTGAGAAGAGGTGTCCCACAGAGGAATCGATTTGTCGAATGTGGCAGACCCGTAGCTCCCTGTCATGTCGCGAGTGGAATGTTTTGGGGTGAGCTGAATTACACTCTCTTCAGAGTAGGCCCGATTTTGAAGTGTGATATTTGCCTGGGAAGGGAAAGCAAGGCTGAGGTTTCCTGCAGATGCCACGAAAACAAAACGAATAGCGATAGACAAGTAGAAAAGAAAGGGAAGAGTCTGAGTTTGGCTTGCCATTGACGCTGCTCTTGCCATTGTCACTTAAAACTCCTCTCTCCCTAAATCCTTGATGTTGTAATATTATGTTGACTGAATATGTTGCTTCGTTTAATGGCTAAAGCCTTGGACAATTGGATTTCTTCAGCAGTTAATTATCTAAGGAACATGTAATTGGCAAATACTGACCTCTTCTGTGCATTTTCTACGACGCTATTGGGCTGAGACGCAACCTCTTCTAAATCAACCTCTTCTAAATTAGTCAAAGGCGGCTGCAGGCAATGTGCTTATTTTAAAATTAAATTCATTTTATTTAAAAAATGGCCGGCCTTGTGCTTATTTTAACGAAAAACTGAAATCAAATCGCTTGGGAATTATTTAAAAATTTGTATAAAACAGATAATGTTTCGTGTAGACACAGACTAGACGGCAACGACCACAACTTCGCGATCTAAACAAGAGTGAAATTGAAACGTCACCGTATAGAATGAAAAAAATTCAAATTTCAATTAAACGTTGTTCAATACATTTGTATGTTGCGTGAGACTTGAAACAAGTCAAACATCTAGAGGAACCAAAAGCAATGCCATACATTTTTAAAGATACACTTGTGTAGACCATAAATGCCGGAGTTCGACAGATATATTAGTTTAAAGTAATTAATGGTTTAAAAAATGGTCAATTTAGAAGCCTATGACAATCATACAATGCATTTTTTTTATTTACTTTTTAAATGAAGTGTATAAATAAAGATTAACTTCTGTAATTGTTAAATTATTTTAACAAATACTTTATTAAATGTTAAGAGATATATTCTATTTTTAATGATATTATTATTTATTTTTATAATATTTTTTTTTAATATAAAAATTATTGTATTGTTTTTATTAATTATTTTAATATTCTTAATTAATAATTTTATAATTTAAAAATAATGTTCTTGTTGGAACAACTTAGTGGTATGGTTTTGGGTTTTTATCTAGGAGATCTAGGTTCACGAGAGCCTCACACCCTTTCAAAACCTATGCTTTACCTTAAAAATTTTAAATGGGCCAAAACCTTTTCAAAACCCGCATTTTTACCTCAAAATTTTCAAAAAACCTAAGCTTTACCCTAAAATTTTTAAAAGGGTGAGACCTTTTCAAAACCTGCTCTTTACCTTAAAAAAATATAACCGACAGGGAAAGACTTGCCGATAGTCTATCCCAATTTAATTCCTTGTAAGGTCAAGGTCCCATTGACTTTGTCTTTACATAACAGGCTAAGTATAGAAGAAACAATAATTAAAATCTTAAAAGAATATATTATAAAGAAAGAATATGCTAATTCATTAGTTTGGAGACTTTTACCTTTAATTATAATTTTCAAGTCACTATTACTTTTGAAGTATATAAGGTCTTAGAAAGCATAGAGTTTTTCATACAAGTTAAATGTTTGGAATATTTTATTGAATAGGTTGAAAAGTTGGGGGCATATCAAGGTCACCCTTGTTATGAATTGAACTTGGGTTTTCATTAGGAAATCCTAATACCTTTTGCCATTGTGTTGTCCTATTGAAACATGTTTGGAACATATTTCATATTTTCTTTTTATTAATAATTTAAGTTAATTTCAAACATATGTTTTTAGATAAATTTAAAAACTTTTTTATTATAATGATTGGTTTTGAAAAGAGATTTGTTAAACTATGAAAATACATTGATATTAAGAAAATATTATAATCTCTTATTATGGCATGGTAGAATAGAAAAATGTTCTCTTTTTTTTCTAAAGTATGAACCAAAAGAATCTAGATTTAATTATCTAGTTATGACATATGGTAGATAGAGAAATGTTCTTTCTTTTTTTTTTCTAAAGTATGAACCTAAATAATCTAGATTTAATTATCCTAGTTAAGGCAATTTCACATGAAAATGAAGATATTGAATGATAAATGTAATTCTTCCTTGTATTTTTAGTTTTTTTAAAGAAATATAGTAGTTATTAGGATTTAGTTTTGAATATTTAAGCTTCAAAAGATAATGTTTGTTTCTTCAAAGTTGAATTTTACTCAAAATTCCAAATGTGCTCCAAGAAGCTAGAATGAGCTAAAAATATTGTGTATTGACAAACATCATTAGTTAGTGAAATATTAGGTGCTAAGATTATAATGTAACATAGTATCAAAGTAGATATGGAGTGGATTTACTTTATTATCTGGATAAATTATTTATAAAGCAATTTTGAGGAAGATCTTGTTTGACAATTCCTAGGATTTCATTTGAAAAACTCTAGTGAGAACTTGGATGTGGAGGATCTCTCATATGATGGTAGTTGATTCATTGATGATAAATATTTCTTGATAGGTTCATCATATTTTTTCTCTTTTTGACATTCGATATATTTAACTGATTAATTATTTTTTGTATGGATTATTCCAATGATTCCCTAAAGAAATAGATTTTTTTATTTAATTTGATAGATTATATTTTTTAAGATTTTCTAAAAACATTGTTTATATTTTATGAATTTTTATAAAACAATATTCCCTTCTATACTTTAGATTTTTTTGGCATCAATACAATACATATGAGAGGGAAGTTTGTGTGGTTTTTTAAGCTATCAAGAAGAATCTAAATATTTTGAAGATAAACCCTAGTTGCCAAATAAGCCTTGGGTAAGATTTAGTGCATGGCAAAGATCTTTGATACATTTGATAGGTTGTTAGAATGGTCTGACAACCTTGTATGTTACTTTGGCAAGAGATCAATTTTTAAGCATCTTGCAATAAAATAAAAACCACATCCACACAATAGTGTAATAATAGTATTAAATAAGCTTGAAATTAATAATATTGCACAACAAAATCAAAATACAATATATTATATTGTAAAAAGCAAGAACATCACATAATCACAGGCCCCTTTTAGGGGAAACCTCCTTAGAAGAGTTTGACATAACAAATATAAGTTCCCTTCAACTATAACACTCAAGGGTTGGCATCATGTGCAAGTGGCCACACAAGCTATAATCTTCTACCAACAAGTAGTTGCATTCTTTATAATGGTTACATTAGAGAGCCCCGCTTGTCTAGATTCCACAAGTGACACATACCATTACAAAAAATTACATAATATCATTAGGATGGGATCCCCATATTAAAAAGGAGGAGATTACATAGCAATGTTAGGATGGGGTTCTAACATGCCCTTATACTTTAAAAAACTTTATCCTCAAATCTGAAGATGGGGAAACTATTATTGTAGCTATTAGAGAGGCTCTCAAGTGGCATATCTTGGTTGTAAACCATACCACTAGACCATAACTTCAATGATGATGTGGTTATAGAGAGTACAGATTCTTTGGTATAAAATACTATCAGAATCCAAGATGACTAATCCTTCATCTAACTTAGGGATTGTTAATTGGACTTAATTATGGTTTCTAAGCACCTTCTTGAGATAAGAGATATCGCAAACTAGATGGATCTTGGAAGAAGGTGGTAATGTAAGATTATAGTCCACTTGTCCAATCCATTAAAACACCTAGTAGGGTCTATAAAATTATGCTACCAACTTTTTATGAGCATGAAGTTGCACTAAAGACTACCTCTAAGGTTAGATTCAAAGGAAGACCATGTCACCTAAATTGAAATTATACTCAAAACTATGTTGGTCAGTTTGTTGCCACATTTATCTTAGAACCATCACTAAGTTCTCTTTCAACTACTATAAAATTTGGTTTTTCTCTTAAAGAGTTGCATCCATCACTTAGACATTAGAGTTTTTAACAATATATGAAGAGGGCTAAGGGGATGGGTACCTATAAATTGCCTCAAAAGGATTCCTATAAGTTGTATGGAAGAAAGTGTTGTTACACCATTTAGCTAATGACAAGCACATAGACCACTATGTTGGGTTCTTGGAGGTAGAACAATAAGGGTAGATTCCAAGCATTATTGATAATCTTATTTTACCCATCAGTTTGAGTATGGTAGACCAATCTCATTCATAGTTGTGTTCCTTGTAGTTTAAATAATTCTTGCCAAATTTGACTAATGAAGGTGGGGTCATAGTTAAACATAATAGATTTTGGTATACCATGGAGTTTAAAAATGGAGTCCATGAAAATTTGAGCAATAGAGGAGGCATAATAAAGGTGGACAAGGGAACACAAATAAGCATACTTCAAGAGATGATCCCCCACCACAAGAATAACCAATTTTCCTTCGAATTGAGGAATCCCTTCAATAATCCATGGAGATATTAGTCCAAACATGTTCTAGGATTGGTAATGGTCATAAAGTGTTTAAAGTAGATACTATGTCTCCCTTCATCCATTGGTAGATATCACATTTTATCATAAAATTTTGGACATATTTTTTCTTTCCCTCCTAATAGAATGATTGTTTAGCTTGCTTATATATTTTTAAAAAATTTAAATGGATTGTTGTGAGTGAAAAATTTATTCCCTCATGATGTCCTCACAAAGTGATGAGTTTTTAGGGATTGCAAGGTAATCTTAGTATCTCAACAATTTTCCATCCCATTAGTACCTAGTGTGAGAATTGGGATCCCTTGAAATTATTCCTGTAAGGTTTGTAATAGTGGGTCCTTACCTAATTCTTCTTCTAGTTTGGATACCCATTGAGGAAGTAGAGATGAAAGAGAAAATATTTTTTATCCCAAAATTGACATGAGAGGGCATTTTCTACAATATTTTTCTTCCCCTTCTTATAAAAAATGTCATAATCATACCCCAACAATTTTTAGACCTATTTTTGTTGTGTTGGAGTAGATACTCTCTATTCCAAAAAATGTTTCAATATTTGATGATCTATTTTTATGGAAAAATACCTTCTAATGAGATTCTATCACCAATGATTTATAGTTAAAACTAGAGGTCACCCTTCTTGCATTAACACAACACCAATGCCATGGCTTGAAGCATCACTTTCCACTATAAAGATTTTTTAAAATTTGAGAGTGGTTAGTATCAGTGTTCAAGTCATGGCTTCCTTGAGATCTATAAAAGCTTTTCTATAGGATTTGACCACATAAAAGAGTTTATTTTTAACATGGTAGTAAGTGGAGCTACTATCTTTCCATAACCTTATATAAATCATCAGTAGTAGACAATGAGATCAAAAAATCCTTGAAGGGCCTTGAGAGTTTTAGGCTTAGGTCAATTTTTTATAGCTTCAATTTTCTTTGGGTAAAACTTAACTCCTTGTGAAATACTATGCGCTAAATATTCTAACTCCTTTATTCCAAAAGGAACATTTGGATCATTTAAAAAATAACTAATGGTCTTGTAATGGTTGCAAGGTTTGATCCAAATGTTGTAGGTTCTCTGCAAAGTGTGCATATAGATGAGAATATCATCAAAGAAGACCAAAATAAACTTATGAAAAAAATTGTAGAAGACATTATTCATGAGGCTCTAGAATGTTAAAGGATCATTAGTTAGGATAAATAGCATGACATAAGTTTTGAATGTCTTCCCCCTTGATCCTTATTTAATAATATCCAAATCCATGATGTAAAATGAACGATAATTAGATTAGGAAATAATCAATCAAACATTAGGATTTGTCATTAACTTCAAAGTATAAATAGGTTACAAAATATATTATTTAATGACTTAGCATTGGAAGCGCTAACGTTGTTTAATAATAGATTATTCTAACAAACTAACTAATTATCATAATATATTTAGTTATTAACCATAGTAACTAGAAAATAATTCGTAGCATAGTAACTATCTCCTATGGTAGAAAATTAAATGTAATAACCTATGTAGTATAATGCAATATACTACCTATTTTACCCTAACATCCCCCCTTTATTACATTACTTTGATAAAAAAAAATTATTTTGGAACAGTTCAAATTTGACACGTCCAAGTGCCTTTGTGAAGATGTCATCAACCTGTTCATCGGTGGGAATGTATTGGAGCTTGATGTTGTGTTTAGAAACTTCATCACAAATGAAATGAAAATTTGTGTTAATATGCTTTGTGCATTCATGATGGACTGGATTCTTGACCAAGCTCAAAACACTTGAGTTGTCACAAAACTTGTGAATATGAAGTTTCTTTGGTAGGTCCATGGTAGCCAAGATGCGACTTAACCATATCGCTTCACACACAGCTCCACGTGTAGCGCGATACTCTACCTCTGTTGAAGATAAAGTAACCACCTATTGCTTTTTACTATACCATGAGATAGGACTAGATCCAAGATGAAATACATACCTTGATGTTGATTTTTTCTCATCTATGAATCCAACGTAATCAAAGTCAGTGTAACTCTGTAAGAAGAATGAATTATTCTTCTTATACTCTAGACCATAATCTACACTATCCTAAATGTAGTGAAGAACCCTCTTAACTGCTTTCCAATGAGAGACCTTTGGTTCTTGCATGAATCATGAAATATAGTTTATAACATAAGTAATATCTGGTCTAGTATTAGTCAGATAGATGAGGCTTCCAATCATCTATCTATATAGTGTGCCATCTACCTGTGATGAGTTATCATATCGTTATAACTGGAGCCCTAATTCCATCGATGTTGCTTTGGGCTTACAATCAGTCATACGATATTTTTCTACTAAATTCTTGGCATACTTTTTCTGAGTCACCCTAAGATGATTCTTCTTCTGTTCTATCTCAAGGCCAAGATAGTAGTGGATAAGTCATAGATCTGTCATATCAAATGACTCTTTCAAGTCATCTTTCATGGCTTTAATCAATTTCTCTGAATTTCTAGTGATGATCAGATCATATACATATAACATAAGAATCACTATTTCAGAACCTATGTTCTTGATATAGATATTTGTGTCAGATGGACTTCTCTTAAATCCATGTTATAGTAGGTGACTATCCATTTTTATGTACCATGCTCTTGGGGCTTGTTTTAGCCCGTATAATTATTTGACCAACTTGCAAACTTGTTGCTCATGGCCTTCCTCAACAAATCTAGGAGGTTGAGTCATGTACACTTCTTATTTTAAGTCACCATTTAGAAAGGCACTTTTTACATCCATCTGATGTAATTTCCATTCGAACTGTGTTGCCATAGCACAAAGAACTCGAATGGTGGTCATCCTTACTATAGGAGCAAAGGTTTCCTCATAGTCAAGGCCTTCCTTTTGAGCATAGCCCTTCACCACAAGACAGACCTTATGCTTGTCTATGGTACCATATGCCTTATATTTGACTTTGTAAACCCATTTGTAGCCTATGGGTTTCTTTCCTTTAGGTAAATCTACCAGCTTCCATATTTTATTCTTGATGAGAGAGTTATGTTCTGCATCCATGGTTGTCTTCCACTGAGGTAGTCTAAGTGCTTCATCAACTGTAGAAGGTTCATTTTCATCAAATGATGACAAGGAAACCCTCTCCTCATATATTTCCATATCATCTTCCCTTTCTAACTCTCTATCAACAGAAAGATATTGAAAATCTGCACAAAGATCATCAACTAAAGTGGATGTTTCAGTCTTTTCTTGTTGAGTCATGCTTCGTGCCTTTGGACGATTGAGATTAAGATCAGGTGGGGAAGTGAGTTTGGAATCTTTCATTGTGCTTGTATGCCATTTGGGAGGCTTTTTCTATTGTGGATAATGAAGTGGATGTTGCTCCTCATCATCTAGGTATACTGATGTAGTGTTGGGTATGAAATCTTCATCAAACACTACATCTCTACTAACATGTATTTTCTTGGTAAATGGGTCTATGAATCGATAGCCTTTTGATAATTCATCATATCCAAGAAAAACACATGGTAGGGACTTCTCATCTAATTTTTTTCTTTTCTCCTTGGGTATATGCATAAAATCCTTACACCCAAATACCCGTAGATGAGATATGGAGGGTTTCCTTCCACTTCATGCTTCCTGAGGAGTCATACCTTCAAGAGACCTTGTGGTTTCCCTATTTAGAAGATATATTATAGTTTGAACAGCTTCAACCTAGTAATTTTGCTCAATATTATCTCCCTTAAGCATACATCGAACCATTTCCATAATGGACTGATTTCTTCTCTCAACAACTCCATTTGACTAAGGAGAATAGGTTGTGGTCAACTATATTTTTATCCCATGTGTCTATAAAAATGAGGAAAATTACTTTGATGTGTATTCCCCCTTGATCTGAACAAAGGGTCTTGATGAAACATCCTGATTCTTTCTCAACTAGCTTTTTGAACTGTTGAAAATAGGTAAATGCTTCAGACTTCAACTACAATAAGAAGACCCACATCTTGCGTGAGTGATCATCTACAAACAATTGAAAATGCCTTTTTTCTCCACAACTGGTAAACATGGGACCACACAAATCTATGTGAACCAACTCCAAAGGTACCTTAGCTCGAAAGGAGCTATTTTCAAAGGGTACTCTATTTTTCTTGCCTGACAAGCAATCTGAGCACATTGGCAAAGTAGATGAAAGAGTAGGTAGTCCTTTTACCATTTGATATTTACTGAATTCTAGTAAATATCCTAAACTTAAATGCCCAAATATCTTATGCCATAGATATGTGGTCTCTTTTGTGGTTACTGCCATTATAGTATGTGTTGAGGTAATTGCATCTAAGACAAATAAACCATATTTGTATGAACTTGTTGCTATCTGTTTTCCTTTCTTAGTGATAAAGCAACATTTCTTTTCTTTGTCCACCTTGAAATTGACATTCATGTGATTGTCCAAGATTTGTGGAACTAACAAGAGATTATTTTTCAATCCTGGTACATAAAGAACTTTTTGAATTTTACATTCTCCATCTGGAAGGGAGAAAGAAACACTTCCTTCTCCTTGAACTCGATAGGTTTTATCATTAGCAATGGTGACTGGTCTACCTTCTCAAGCCTCAAATGTCTCAAACCAGGACTTATCGCCATTCATATGCTTACTAGCACCTAAATCTATTTACCACACAGTGTCCTTGTGAGGGGAATCTATATGTGTCATGAGCACCTTGTGTGCTCGTTCAGAGTCTAAATTAGAATCTTCAGCTGCAATGTGTCCCTATTGTTGTTTATTCTTGTTCTTTGGTTTGCCTTTGCCCTTCTTATTTCTTTGTTCATTAGGCAGTTTGTTCTTAAACCAACATCTTTTGGTTTCATGAGTGTCCTTGTCACAAATCTTACAATACTGCTTCTTCTTCTTAGTCTCTTTGCCTTAACCCTTATATTTATTAGAAGAAGAACCTTTCTATTGATTCCAATTTGTCTTACCACCTTGTCTATTTGATAAAATAACATTGTTGGATACCTCATCTCTTTTGAGTTTATTAGCTTCTTCTATTTGAAGCATATTTACCAACTCAACAAAATTCACTGCCCTTCCAAAGACTTGTAATGAAGTGATAAACATTCTGTAGGAGTCGGGAAGAGCCCTCAAAATGATAGAGGTCAAGACTTGGTATTCCACTTTTCTCCTAAGGATTTTAGTTTTGTTTTCAATTCTGCCACTCTGTAGAGGAATAGCTCTACTGTTTCTTCTGATTTCATATGAAAAGTATGAAGCTATATTTGGAGGTGAAGAATCATTGATTGATTCTTACCCACAAAGATGGTTGTTAAGGCATCTCATGCCTCCTTACCATTCTTAGCTTCACTGATATGAGGTTGGATATCATCAGTAATAGCTAGCAATACCATTAAGGATAGTTTTCTATTCTTTTTATCAAATGTTGTTTGATCTGCTCTGTTGATTGAGGTCTAGTTCCACATCCATCCACTATAGACCATAGATCCTCTATAGTTAAGATAGTTTTCATTTTAGTCTTCCATGCAAAATAATTTAAACCTTTGAGAAGTTGGCTCTTAGTGAGATACTTATGCATCATGGCGATGGTGAAGGTTTCAAATTGATAGGACTAAGATGGTTGTATATTGCACTATACCCTAAAAAGAGTATATGGAAGATGTTTAATTTATTTCTATAAGATATTTAATTGCACCTGCCTTAACACCCTTAACAAGGGATAAAAAGTTTGAGGATTTTAAGCCAAAAAAATAGAGCAAATTAAAGGGGTAGGTTTTGAAAGACTTATGATTGTGCTCTCTAGGATATTTAATGGCACCTGCCTTAACACCTTTCAATAAGGATAGAAATTTTGAGGAAATTAAGCTAAACAAAGAGAGTTAATCAAGGTGTTTTGAATTTTGACTTTTGATGGGGAATAAAATTGACTTTGTTTTAACCTGTGCAAGGTGTAGCACGATTTGGAGTGAAGTTTGGGTTTTGTGAAATGCTCCTTCAATGTTCTATCTGATTTTTTAATTGCACATAAAAAACATGACTATTAGTGCAATAATAAAAAACAAGAGAGCAACCCAAATTATTATCACTCTAGGTGTCGGATGCAACCGAAAATGCACCTAGTATAGTCAATTTTTAATATAATGTGTCGAGTACAATCGAGAATACACCTTTATTGCTTTGAAATATCTCCCCTTTCTCTTTACAAGTTTGCAAAAAAATAGAATCACAAGATATGACTTCTATCCCTCCTTAATTTTTACAAAATTAAAAAATTAGAGCACTCCTTTCAAGACAAGTCGACACACAACCCATGTTTGAAAGGCTTCCAGACCAGTTGACACATGAATTTGGTTTTTTTCTTCCACACTCAAGCCTGAGGAGCAAAAAAAAATAGGATTGAATAGATCTCAAGTTTACAACAAAAAATTGATATTTTATGTTTTGTCTCCTTTCTTGAAGGAGAGAACAAAAGCAAAGTTTGAAAGTTTGTGGAAAATGAGATAACATTTATGCTTCCTCAATCATGGCATGTTATGTGTTTTGCAATAGAATTGTTGAGTTTCTATGTCTTATATCTCCAAAAATGAATGAAGAAAACAATAGAACTTATGTGGAGTTTATTGCAAAAAAATGTTGAAGCAGCTTTTAAAAATTTGCCAAAAAGAGGTTCCTATGTGAAAGCACGAGATTTCGGAAACAAAAAGGATAAACTAAAATGCAATGTAAATCAAACTAAAATAACGCTTAAATCCTATGTTATTGAAAAATGCGTAAAAAGGAAGAACATGAACACAAGATATTAAAGCAATATAAAAATCGGCCCTTTTATTGATATGCTTTGCAAATTCGTGTTACAATGCGTCTCCTTCCTTTTTAGGGGATAGGAGCGTTAATTGTTGCTCTTTTACAACTTGTTTCAGAGTTCCTTCTTTCGTGTGCCCACATATAAAATGGGCGAACCAAAACGTTGTCGCCGCTTGCGTTGGTAAAGGTCGATTCCTCGTTGTTCCTACAATGCTGCAAATCTGCGTTCAAAGAAACAAACAAAGAATCAGTAGCACCTGTGTATGAAAAATAAAAGATAAATCTAATGATGGTTAAATTGAATCTAAATGAACTAAAAACTTGACAAAAGCATAAACATGAAACTAGCTAACTACTACAAAAGAAATAAAGCGGGGGGTGCCCGAAGGCAAACCACCCGCGGGTGAAACTTTGCTTCGACACCAATCCGCTTAGGATGGATCTGAAACCTTATGTGATGTGTTGTCGGCAAATTGGTAGGATATTGTGGTCAGAAAAATCGGTGTTGGTTCTTGATTCGTACCTTCAAAAGTCACCCAATAACCTCTCCTTCGATTAAGAGATTATGGATGTTGAAAACACAAATCGCAAGTAAATGAATTAGCAGCACTTCGTCGCTCAAAATGCTCCTTCTCTGTATCCTTTTTGGGTGAGGAAACTCACCATTTTATATACCCAAGGGGTCTCTTTGAATTAACATGCAAAAGTGTTTCTTTGCATGAATGCTTTTTGTGTGAAGAGAAGACTTCTTCTTGATCAAGGGCTTCTTAACTGTCTTTGTGCATGTCTTTGTATGTTTTATAAAAGCTCACTTGCACTCCCATGCAATAAAGGGATAGCTAAGTGGCAAATCTGAGTTGTCTTAAAAAGCTCACTCTCATTCCCATGCAGTGAAGAGAATGTCAATTGGCAGACATGAGTTGTCAAAAGAACTCACTCGCACTCCTATGTCATGCATAAAAAGCTAAGTGGCAGTTCTGAGTTGTCACATGCCGAGATCTGACTTTTTGTCGGTCAAACCTGGCATTCGTCCCACCCCAAAGCGAGCGCTGGCAATCGTCTCTGGGTGAGACGAGTATTAATCCACACTCGTCCCTGGGTAGGACGAGTAAAAATAGCACTCGTCCCTGGGTGGGACGAATAATAAATAAAGTGTCTAAAAGGTGCCAAATTGATTTTTGACTTGCAAAACTGTTGTGCGAGTGGTTAGAACCACTGTTTAACCTCTAGGGGCTGCCCTGGGTGCTGTGTGTGTTAGTGCAATCAATGCTTATTGTCACATAATCAGATTGGTGCTATTTTGGTGTCTACACTATGTTTCTTTTGTCTCCAATTGAGAGAACACTTTTTTATTTTTGGAACATTTAAGGAAAAAAATTTGTTTGGATTTCAAGTTCTCTAAGTTTGATAAAGCAAAAAAAAATATGTATTTAAGATGAAATTTCTATAATTTAGGAAAATTTTGGAAAAAATTGGTCCAATTTGATTAAAAATTAAATATTTTATACCAATTTGAAAATAAATTATAAAAAAAAAATCAAAAATAATATTATTAATGCTGAAAAAACTATAGAAAATTAAAAAATTTCGAAAAAAAATTATGAAATTGATTACTTTGTATTTGGAGGCGTTGGGAATCGAACTGGTGCCTCCACGAATGCTAGGTGGTCGTGCTATCCAACCAATCCAATGCCTGGTTAGAAATGTCTTCGACGTGGCTACAACTTAAGGTGGCCATGACGGTGATGAGCCTTTGTGGGATTTATCCCACATGCATCCAAAAATGGGATGCATAAGGCTTTATAAGCCATGACACTCTCATCCAACATCGATTGCCTACGGGTAATTAACAAATCTCACCCGCCCTTTTTGGACGTTGCCATGTGGTGCCAGGGGTGGGCCTAGTCGAGTCCAAGTTAGTCTTATCATCTAGTGGTTGTCTGCCACGTGTCAAGTCTGATTCAGTCCTCTGATTCAGTCAGTGTCTAGGTGGCACATGGTCATTGTGCCATGTGTCACCTAGTTAGTGTCCAGGTGGCACATGGTCACGATACCATGTGTTGCCTAGTCAATGGTTTAGGTTGTACCTTGATGTGCGTGTAGTCCATAGATCATTAGATCTTGCCACTTGTCGCATTATGGTTGGTCAAGTTTAGGGATCGAAGGACCTCCTACCCTCATGGATCTTGAGGTGGTCAGGGATCGAAGGGCACTACTGCCCTCACAAATATTGAGGTCATGGTCCACATGTACGTCCAACTGGGAGCCAAGGGCACTCCTGACCTCTCAGCCCTCCCATATCTATGGAGGCCATGTGGGTCTACGGGCATGCATGTGGGCCTGTGTGACGCGTGCAGGCCTGGAGGGCCTACGTGTTGCCTATGGGGCCAGCAGGCTGCTACAGGGGGTCCAATGGACCTGCATGACACGTGTGGGCCTGGTGAGCCTACACATCGTGTGCAGGTCCTGGAGGGCTTGTGTGTCGCCTACATGGGGCTAGCAAGGCTGCTCCTGTGATCTAGACCTATAGGCCTGTGAGCCTCGTGGAGAGTGGCAAAGATCCAAAAAGTGTCTGGGAATCCATGCGAGGAGACAACAGGCCTGATGGTGCAAAAGAGTCAGTAGGGAGGAGGCAACACAGATGTCAGGTAACCAGGTGGAACGAGCGATGCTCATGTTATCCATCCCAGTGAGGATACCAACGATGTAAAATGAACAAGAATTAGATTAGGAAATAATCAATTGAACATTAGGATTTGCATTAAATTCAAAGTATAAATAGGTTACAAAATAGATTATTTAACTACTTAGCATTAGAAGCGCTAACGTCATTTAATAATAGATTATTCTAACAAACTAACTAAATATCAAAATATATTTAGTTATTAACCATAGTAACTAGAAAGTAATTCGTAGCATAGTAACTATCTCCTATGGTAGAAAATTAAATGTAATAACCTATGTAGTATAATGCAATATGCTACCTATTTTACCCTAACAAGCCAATATCCACCTTGGAGAAAATCTTTGCACTATGTAACTCATTAAACAACTCATTAATCATAGGAATAGAGAAATTGTCTTTAGTGGTGAGATTATTGAGTTCACAAAATTTTATACAAAGCCACCATGACCCATATTTATTTCTAGTTAATAGTACCAGTGAAAAATAAGGATTTTTACTAGGTTTAATTTCCTCTATTTTTAATAACTTTGAGACCAACTTCTCAATTTCTAATTTTAGCACATAGGGGTATCTATAGGGTTTGATGTTAGGTAGTAAGCTATCTGGAACCAACTGTATTACATGATCATGGGAATGACATGGAGGTAATCTCATGGATTCTACAAAAACTACATTATATTTAACCAAAATGAGTTACAAATCCCCTTGAGTTTCATCTACATCAAAAGTTTGGGGCTGAATTGTAAAAAATTGGGCTACTACACCATGTGAGAATTTTTTAATAGTTTTTGTACTTGACTTAAACTAATAACCTATAGGGATCCTACATGTGAACCATGAAGAGTGTGTGACCTTCCATTCTAAGATAATTACATCCATAGTTCAACAAAGTTCCATGCTATTATTTCCAAAGTATAGAGCCATTGTACCCTCAACACGATATCACATCCTCCAAGTGAAATTCCAAATATATCAGTTTTGAGTTCATAATCCTGTAACTTCAACTTAATATTTTGATATTTACCCTTACAAGGTAATGTTCTTGCATTTACCACCATGATTTCAAAATACTTGCAAGAATGGACGTAGTAGTTTGCTTGTTTAGCTACTTACGGATCAATGCAATTGTGTGTATTGCTTAAATCAATAAGAATTATAATTCTTTGTACTTTAAATAATCCTACTACCTTCATGGTTTGAGGGGTCGATATTCTTGTATGTCCATAAAAAAAATCTTTGTCTATGGTTCTTCTTATGTTTAACCCTCTTCCTTATGCTCTTACTCCTATGGTTCTACTTCCTCCTTAGGTATTTCAATTATTGTAGATTCATGCACATATAACATATACAATTTTTTTGTACACATCTATGCCCTAAATAATATTTCTTATCATAATCATAACACAAGCCTTATGCACCGTGGACATCCATTTCCTCCCTAGCTAGTTGTTTAACTAGTGGAGATTTATTGTGAGTATTCAATGTGAGCTTGGATGGAAATGAAGGTTTAGCCTATGGAAATTTAGATGAATGTCTTTGGGAATTAGCTTTTTTCTACTAGTCTAGCCAATCCTATGGTGTGCATCATCGATTGTATTTTAAACATTTTTACCTTTGTTTTTATGTCATCCTTGAGCCCACTAATAAAACAACTCTAAAAAAATCTTCACTAAAACCCCTTGTCCTATTAGTCAATTTCTCAAATTGAGTTTGATACTTACAAATAATAGAGGTCTATCTCAATTTTTTTAAATCTCCTAATAAATCATCTTACTCGCTAGGTACAAAATGAGTGAATAACTAGGATTCAAATTCTTCCCAATAAATATTAAGAGCCATTTGTTGCACCTGTTGAGCATACAAATGATACTTTAACTTTTCCATCCCTAGTGCCAATTTTTTTGGGTAGGAAGAGGTAAAAGACAACTATTTTTGTTTCAAGGGTAAGACAACATATTTGGAACAAAATATATTCCCTATCGAAAGGAAATTCATTTTCCCTATGATTTGGGTATGCCAAGTCATGGAAATTATGGATAAACCAAGAGGCCATAGATAGATGTTCTATCAATGAGCCTTTGTTGTTATTGTAGACACCAAAACAGCACCAATCCGATTATGTGACAACAAGCGCTGATCGCATTGACACACACAGCCCCTAGGGCAGCCCCTAGAGGTTAAACAGTGGTCCTAACCACTCCCAAAAGCAGTTTTGGAGGTCAGAGGTCAATTTGGCACCTTTTTGGCACCTTGCTCTCTGCTCGTCCCACCCAGGGATGAATACAAACTGGCATTCATCCCACCCAGGGATGAATATCAGCATTCGCCCCAGGGTGAGGTGAATAGCAAGTTTGACTAGCAAAAAGTCAAACCTCGACAAGTCCGCCAGTTAACTGAAGCTTCAAGCCATGCAATTGTGAGGAATGGCTCCAAATCAAGAAGAGAGACTTCAGTCATGCATGTCTTTATTTTAGAGACCTCATGCAAGGAGATTCTAAATCAGGGAATTATCTTTTCTCTCAAAATAGGACAAACAACTCAAGTGGCGCCCTCGCATGCGCAATTCAAACAGAGAGACCCTAGGTCTATAAATTGGTGAGTTTTCTCACCCAAAAGAGATATAGAGAAGGAGCATTTGAGCAATGAAGTGCTGCCAATTTACATACCTACTTGCGATTTGTGCCTTTCACATCCTTAATCTCTCATTCGAAAGGGAGGTTATTGGGTGATTATTGGAAGCACGAATCCGGACCCAAAACCCAATTTTTGGCCATAATATCCCACAAAATTTGTTGAAAACACCCCATAAGAAGTTTTGGACCCATCCCAAGTGGATTGGTGCTGAAACAGAGTCCCAAACGGTGGGCGTTCCGCCCGGGCGCCCCCCAAGTTGTCGTAGCCCTAATCGCCCCACCCCGGAGTGATTAGAAATATATGATATATTTCTTTGATTTTTCTTTTGCATATTATTCTAGGTTATTTAAATAGGCTGTAGTTTAAATTTCACTTCATTATGAGCATTTTTGACCAGGTTTTTATCATTTCCCGCCTTTACTAATCTGTAGATGGCATCATCAAAATCTGGGTGCTAGAGGCCAAATTGGAGAAATATGACCATCTGGGTCTTCCCAAAACACCCCCAATTAGCTAACCCCAACTTTGTAGGTCATTTGGAGCTTCCTAGATAGGACATTGAAGAGGGTGCTTTCTGACAAATTATTGTAGGTTTATTCGTCCCACCCCAGAGCGAATACAAATCTATGAGGAATTTCCTAACTGTTCCTTTTGCAGTGGCCTCCTGGTAACATATTCATGCTTTTGTTAAATTTTTAGATCGATCTGAGATCATTTGGTTATCGTTTTAATATTTTCATGCATACACTAACAGTAGGCCTTGGGAAATACATGTTTTATTCTATCTGCAGGTGCTACTAATATTTTATGTTTCTTTGAATGTAGGTCTTCGACATCAGAGGAGCAGGAAGGAGTCAAAAATCATATACACAAGTGGTGGTGACATTTTGGTCCGCCCATATTACATGTGGGCACGCGGAAGAAGGATTGCTATCCATGGATGTGATAAGAAACATATTTGACGCTCCTATCCCCTAAAAAGGAAGGAGACGTATTGTAACATGAATTTGAAAGCATATCAATAAAGAGGACATATTTCATATTGCTTTTATCTTGTGTCGATTCGTCTATGTTCTTTCCTTTCATGCATTTTTCAATATATAGGCTTTTAGCGTTAAGTTTGGTTTTACACGCATCGTGCTTGGCATATTCCTTTTTGTTTTCGTATCCTCGTGCTTTCAGTGGTGATCATGGTGGGACCTCTATCCCTTGATTTTTAAGATTAAATTTTTGATCAAAGTTGCTTGTTTTTGCTTACAGGTACCAAGTTTTCAAACGCTTGGACTTTGTTCGTTTCAATCTATGACGAGTACGCTGAATTCATCTTATCCAGGGATGAATAGGAATTCGTCCTACCCTAGAATGAATACAGATCTATTATTCATCTCACCTCCAGATGAATAGCTCTCTATGCAATTTTAGAGCAAAAATTTAGAGACATCCGATTTGGGCAGAGAAGAGGTAGAGGTCTTAAACACCTTCTGTCAATTTTTGCTTTCTGTTCTCTGGTTATTTGCTTGCATAGGAGAGTTTGAATGCTTGTTTGCTTCATTTATGCAACTTAAAAAGAACCCCACACACCACGTGGTAATTTGAAACAACAAGGAGTTGGTCGTAAAACCCCAACCCTTGAGCAAGACCAACGGTGGATTTCATCACCACCTTGGCTTGAGATACTGCATACATAACCCCGATCGTGACTGTTGCTAGACGTAAATCCTGATGAAAGCTGACCAAGTGTAGTGGGGGTGATTCCCAATGCATGAGGATAAGTCTTCTATGGTAGGTGTCATAAACAGAGTGATTCCCCTTCCGTACCGCCTATGTTCCACGTACCATCTGCTCTCACGTACCAATAGTTTCCCTCACGTAAGGGCGGGTATATAGAGAGGTTGGTATATCGGCTCGGCAAAGGTATATCGAAGGGGCGACCATTTTTGGGAGTCATAAGAGCCATCATATTGCATTTAAACGTTCTTTACAAAAGCTTTCAAACAAACATCAAAACACACTAAACCAGGTTTAGGGCACACTTTTAATCTTTAAACGAGATAACCATTGTGTTGTGTGTGTGATATTTCCTGTTTAAGTGTAGCATAAAAAATCCTAAAAGAAGATAAAAATCTACACATCTTTAGGTAAACATCACCATGGTGTACACCCGTAGCCGAGCCCAATCACGGGCAAGCATTGCAGAGAGTGCACAAAGGGGGGCAAGTCACCTCCGATATAGTCCTGAGGACTTAGTCATCCCGCCTTGGCGGCATGGCACCCAAGATAGTCCACATCATGCCATAATAGAATAGGACTATAGAGGCACCTCTTTGAGGGGCACCCCCACTCAGCATAGATCCTTTCAAGAGGAGAACCTACACGTGGCACTCAACATAGACAGGAGACCTCCCTTAGACGCTCGTTATGAGTGGCCTAGTGATGAAGTGCTAGAGCAACAGAGGGTCCAGAAGGAGGGGCCACATGATTTCGTCATCCCTCCTCTACCCCGTATTACTGTTAGAAACACTAGACAATATCCAGAGTATCAGGCTCTCCAGACAGGGCAAGACAATTCTGCCCGCACCTTTCATGCATACGAAAGGGAGTACGAGGAAGACCACTATGTTCCTCAAGAGCAGTACATAGCGCGGGAGCGATGTACCTCCGTGCCTACTATGTATCAGGATCACCCATTGAGGCTAGAGCCTCGGGTGAATGTCGCTAACCTCGATAGAGGAAAGCAACCCATAGGGATCTCGGATCACCACGACCGAGATAGACATGTAGGAGAGGCATCTAGGCTTCCTAAACAAGAGACGATGGAACAAATTGACTTGGCATTTGCCAGACATGCCGCCCGCCAAGCGCAAATCACGCAGCTCAGGCAAGATCAACAATAGTTAGAGCATCTGTATCGCCTTAGCAAAGAGCGCATTCAGCGTCAGACAACCGAATTGCTTCATAACAATGTGCCTGAGAAGGTCCCAACCCCTCGCGCACATAAAGTAGAAGTGTATGAGAGGCATAACCCCTTGGTGCGAGACAGGTCTCCGCGACCTCATCAAGTACTGCCTCCAAGACCTCCTAGACCTGAGCGGGAGGCCACTCCCAGAAACAATGATGGGCACCCTCCGCGGGCACCCACCCATGTTTATAGGTCTCGGCCAGGCACTCCTCAAGAAGCCTATGAGGAGTATGAACAAGAAGAAGAGCGGGCTGAAATGCCCTACCAAGGCAGAAGGGGTGCTATCCAGCCACCCCTCCATAGGCCTCAAGTTCCCCGCAACCCACAATGGGAGCAAACCAAGGAGGAAGAGATCAAATCCTTCGATGCATATAAAGCACTGCTAGAGCGCTTAGAATCTATGGAGATCAAGACTTCTGGGCCCCAAAAGCCCACTTTACGCCAACTCCGTAGTCATCCTGTGCATCCGTCAGTGTCGGCACCTCCATACCCTGAACACTTTAAACTGCCCTAGTTGGCACTCTTTAGAGGGGAGGAGGATGCCCAAGAGCATGTGACTAGATTCCTGAGCCAGTGCTTTGGCATTCAGGACAACGATGCTTTGTTACTAAGAACATTTATAACCACATTCGTAGGCCCTACCTCGGATTGGTTCACTCGATTGCCAAAACATAGCATCAGTAACTTGGATCAGCTAGTGGACGCGTTCCTCGAATGCTTCACCTTCAACACCAAGAAAAAGGTGTCATTAAGTGACCTAGCTAGCCTCAGGAAGTATGAGGAAGAGACCATGGTGGCATATGGGAACCGATGGAGGACGTTGCTTTCAAAGCTGCCCTACCTCCCTCCCATGTCCGACCTGACTCAGATGTTCTCAAAGAGCTATTTGAGATCGATCTCCATGCTATTGCAGCTACAGCAATATGCCACTTTAGAGGAAGCTCTAGCGCAAGCCAGAATCATTGAGGAGATCAAGATACAGGATGGCGAGATCGCCAAACCTAAGAAGAAAGAATGGACCAAGAACACCAAAATAGGGACCATGCAACAGAAACCCATTACGGTCAATCAGGTTGCTATCAATGTCCCTAAGCCTGCACAAGCAACACAACCTCAAAAGGCTAACTATCAGGCGGTGCCTCCTAACAATTATGATAGAGAAAACCAGAGGTAGGAACAAAATCAGTAGCGTCACCCTAGGCGACAATTTACACCTTACACAGAGTCCAGAGACTCCCTGTTTGACCGCTTGTCAATGGCGAACTTGATCAACCTGCCAGAGATTCAAACTATAGACCCCAATGCACCGAAGCCTAAGGGGTACCGGGAGGACTTGTACTATAGGTTCCATAGATGGAAGGGACATGACCTTAATGCATGTTGGAAATTCAAAGGTTTGGTACAAGACCTAATCGACAATAAGACATTGGTGGTGGACAACCCCGTAGCACCAAACAACCAACATATGGGAGTCTTCAGAGACCCCTTGCCTGCCCATGATGCACAAGAAAAACCCCTTCAAGTCAATGAGGTGCAACAGAATTGCCCCATGCAGGGGTATGTAGGGATGATAAGCATAGTGACTAGGAACAAGAGGTATCAAGGAGCTGCCCCTACGGTGGCCACTGGAGAAGTTCCATCGATGTCACAACCTCAACAACACCCTACGCAACCTCCCCCACCTAGACCAGTGGCCATGATTCGGACTAGACTTACCCAAAGTCTAAGGACCACGTCGGCTAGGCTCTCCATATACGAGCTCATTCAACAATCAACGCCCCATCGGGAGGCTCTAATGGAGATATTAAAAGCCATCGAGCTGCAGCCCCATGAAGCAAACTCTTTCAACAACTTCGTGGGACATGTAAAACAATGTACAGAACCAGTCATCACCTTTAGAGAAGATGAATTGAAATCAGTGACTGGTGATGTGGTGGATCCACCCCTGCACGTCATTGCATGGGTCAACGAGATTTCATATAAGAGGGTGTTGGTGGACACTGGCTCATCCAGTAATATCATCACAACAGTAGCATTGAAACATCTAAAGTTGTCGGCATCTCACATCGTGGCCTCCACCTATACACTGCGAGCATTCAATGATGCAATATGCTCGACGGTTGGCACAATTGTCCTACCCATCCAAGTGGGACAAAAGACTATTCATACATTGTGCCACATCTTGGAAGGTGAGATGGCTTATAATATCTTGTTGGGGTGGCCTTGGATCCGGGACATGAAGTGTGTCCCTTCAATAGCTCATCAGTGCCTAAAGTATACATTTGAAGGATAGGTGCATGTAGTCCCGATAGACTTAGAGCCCTTCAAGTACTGCAATACGGTGCAATTCATGCCGCAATCGACCCTTCCATCAACACATTTGGATTTTTAGTTGAATCCATCTAACCAGGGTCCGATTTCGTAGGCATCCCCATTGTTGAGTCCATCGAATCCCCAGTAGGGTCCATCTTCCTCATCTGGTCCTTCAACAACGATGCCACCTACGGTGGCCACACCAAAGGACAAGGGAAAGAAACCCCTAGAAGAGGAACCACCCCTAGTCTCAACCATCTCTACCGAAGAGATGCCTAGCAGAATGGAAGTCGAGATGCCTAGTTCACCCCACATGGAGTGGACTCAAGAAGGACTCCCATTCGCTCCCCTCAACCGCCAACGGTCACCGTTGAGATGGCCAACATGGGCCTGGGGGAGTATCTAGTGAGGAACATTGTAGCAACACCCACACTTGAGTCCATGCAGGACATGGGGAGACCTCGACTCCCCATCGGCTCTGTGGTTCCTCTAGGCTACCCACCCAATCAGACAAACTTTGTTTATGGGGGCCTGGATAATGGCGTTGAAACTTGTATGCAAGAAGACGAAGATGAAGAGCCCTTTGGCGAGGATGTCAACTATTTGTCCAACCCAGACTTCGCATTGAGATATCTTGGCCAATGCAATTGGCATGGATATGGGTTGGGCCGGTATGAGCAAGGAGTGCGTGTTCTTTGCCAACCGAGATACCAAATGTCGTATGACAAGTCAGGAGTAGGGTTCAACCACCCCCTGCCCCTAGACATCTTGGTAGAGAACATGCAAGGCCTAGGGATAGGCAACAAGGATGGGTTGGCATTAGATCCATATGCCAATCCTAACACAACATATACATTGGGGGATTATCTCCCATTGCTAACAACCAACCTTGTTGACCATAACAACCCTTTCCCTTCGGCCGAAAAGGGAGAAAATTCGAGGACTCACCTACAAGAGGGATATGGACAAGACCAAGAAGGGTCTTCAGAAGATGAGTCAGAATACGAGGTAGCACCTTGGGATCCTTTCGAGTCTGATAGCAATCATTCACAAGTACATCCCATGGATGATTATCAGGAGAGCTTCCTGACAATGTTCCCTTTGGATGCTCCAATTGAGCATATGCCACCTCAAGAGAATCAGGTCCCCCCGTAGAGAGCGAAACAACCTCGATGGGACCACATTAATTTGCTCGAGCAAGATGAGCCTCATATGTCGCAAATAGCTATTGGAGCCAACGAAGGCCTTTGGATCTCCGACAGTGATTATGAAGATGAAACTGAGATGGCTTATCTCAATCATATGCGACAACAACAATATCCCTTGGACATAGATGACATGTTTGAATAGTTACACATAGGGCCAAGGCATAGGTGGCACCTAAACCCAGCATAGTTATAGCAATTACTGCACCCGCCACTCCAGGTATACAGAGAGCATCTTCCGCCTGGAGACCCTATACAACCATCAGTGCCTAGGGTGGACCCTATATTTTTATCCATGCATAGGGCTGATCCATTTGTGCCAGTACCCACAGAGCCAGATCCGGAGCACAAAGATCATCTAGGATGTCCGAGCAGTCATACCCATGGTAATGGAGACCATAATCATTTCATTAACATGATCTCCATTGATTTAACCACCCCCATCCATGATCCAACCGACCCGACATGGTCATTGCATCTAGACCTAGATGCTATAGACTGGGATCGCGCTGACACACCGCCATCCCCATAGAGTATTGGCCTTGTGGTGGGATGTTCCATTTCACCCCGAGGATAGACTCAGGATGTCTTCCATGTTGAAGAGGAACCTGACGTTCCGAACGATGATCTAAATTCAGCAAATGATATCCACTTGATCCCAACTCCACACCAGTTGGAGGACGGGTCCCACATGTCGGTCGAGGAGACGACTGACGTAGACATCGGCTCAGATCCAGTGAATTTGCAAATCATCAAGTTGGGGGTAAGTCTATCCCCCGAAGAGCAAGCCGACTACATTGCCCTTCTCAAAGAGAAGAAGGAGGTTTTTGCATGGTCATACAAAGACATGTCGGGACTAGACCCGTAGCTAGTCACGCATAATCTAACGCTTGATCCGACAGTCAAGCCAGTAAAGCAAAAACTATGTAAGATGCACCCAACAGTGGCCTTAATGGTCAAATATGAGCTACAAAAGTTGTTGGATGCACAGTTTGTCATCTACGTGGATTACCCACCATGGTTGTCTAACATGGTTCCCATCAAAAAGCCTCGACGGGAGGATTCGCATATGCACCGATTTTTGAGATCTAAACAAAGCGAGTCCTAAGGATGATTTTCCCTTGCCGAGCATCGACGCATTGGTAGACGCTACAGTGGGCCATGAAATGCTTTCCCTCATGGATGGTTTCTCGGGATACAATCAAATTCGTATCAATCCCGAGGACCAACTAAAAATGGCGTTCACAACGCCTTGGGGGACATTTTGCTATAAGGTCATGCCTTTTGGCCTTAAAAATGTTGGCGCCACCTACCAACGTGCCATGACGTACATCTTCCATGATTACATGCACAAAACTTTGGAAGATTACATGGATGATTTGTTGGCCAAATCTCTTTTGTGCCCGAGATCATCTCGATGACTTAAGCAAGATCCTCGATCGCCTCATGGAACATAAAGTCAGACTAAACCCCAAGAAGTGCGTATTTGGCATCACATCTGGAAAGCTCTTGGGTTACATAGTCTCCAAATGAGGAATCGAGGTAGACCCACACAAAGTCAAGGCAATCCTTGAAATGCTTCCCCCAACTACCATCAAGCAGCTCAGAAGTCTATAGGGAAAGGTCGCGTCAATCAAGCGCTTCATAGCGCAGCTATCTGACAAGTGTTGACCCATGAATAAATTATTGCACAAGGGGGTAACATTTCACTGGGATGACGAGTGCCAGTCAGCCTTTGATGACATTAAACAATACTTGGCTTTACCGCCAGTATTGGCACCACCTAGACCAGGAGTGTCATTCTATTTATACATCTCAGCTATTGAGGTGGCACTAGGTGCCATGTTGTCCCAAAAAAATGAACTACACAAAGAACAGGCTACTTACTATCTTAGCCGCACCCTGGTCAGTTATGAACTTAACTATGCATACGTTGAGAAGCTCTGCTTGGCAGTGGTGTTTGCTACCAAAAAGCTATGCCACTACATGCTCAACAATACGACGTATGTTGTGTCTAAGGAGAATCCATTGCGATACATGATGAGTCATACTTATCATAGTAGCCGCACGGTGAAATGGATCATGTTGTTGATGGAGTTTGACATAGAATTCATTGGATAGAAATCCATAAAAGGTCAAGTCATCGTCGATCAACTGGTAGAGGCTCCTCTTGAAGATGATCAGCCTCTGACCATAGAACTACCTGATGATGGGGTTTTTCATGTTTTAGAATCGCCAGATTTTGATGAGCCTGAGTCACAGGCTGACATGACCCTATTCTTCGATGGTTCTAAATGTGAGCAAGGAGGTGGCATGGGAATTGTATTCTTCACTCCACAAGGGGCTCCAATGCCTCTATCATTTAAATTAGACTTCCCGTGCACCAACAACAATGCAGAATACGAAGCCTTGCTCATAGGTCTTCAGACAACAATCACCATGAACATTAAATGTTTAAACATCTTTGGTGATTCGTTGTTAATTGTCAATCAAGTAAAGGGGATATTCCAATGTAAATGTCCAGTTCTGCAGGCCTACAAAGCCCTTGTGGACAAATTCCTGGCACAACTTGAATGGTATGACATCGAGGCACTCCCTCGATCATCGAATCATTTTGCGGATACTATGGCCTCCTTGGGGTCACTAATCCCGCAAGACCCTTCTCGGTGAAATGACAACCATTCAGGTCAAAACATTATCGCAATCCATGATGGAGCATGCAAGCTCTGACCTAACGCCAGGAATCCACCTGATCCAGATTGAACCATCTCAGGATAGGTTCTCTCGAATCCATGATTGTCTGACTCGCACCAAATGGGGGTCCTTGTTCTCCCCGACCCCTCTTAATAGCAACACAACGCTATTTTTACAAGTTCTTTCCCGCTCAGCTTTTGCTAGGGATGAACTTCAAGAGGGATTGGCCATTCATACCATCGAGGTTTCTGATCAGCAGGATTGGTACACACCCATTAGGGATTACCTCAAGTTAGGTAACCTCCCACTTGGATTGACACAAGCCATGAAAATATCATTTAAATAGAAAGCGGCAAAACATGTCTTGTTAGGAGACATTTTGTATCATCGAAGCTATGAAGGAATCCTCCTCCATTGCTTGGACCAGCAAGAGTCCGCTTGGGTGATCACCCAAGCACACGATGGTACATGTGGTGGCCACTTCAACGGTATGGCCATCGCAAAGTGCATTCTTTGCATGGGCTATTATTGGCCATATTTAGAGTGAGATTGTTGTGCATATGTAAAGAAGTGCATGAAGTGTCAACACCATGCTAATTTGACACACGTACCTTCTCAGGCCTTGCAACCGATCCAATCGGCTTGGCCTTTTTTGTAGTGGGGCTTCGATCTAATCGGAAAGATCTCCCCTGCATCGTCAGGTCATCACACGTTCATCATAACGGCCATAGAGTACTTCACCAAGTGGGTGGAAGCAATTTCGCTAACCTCTACGACTGGAACCCGCATTGCGGAGTTTATTTTGCATAACATCATATGTCATTTTGGTATTCCATCCAAGATCCTTTCGGATAATGGGATGTCATTCAAGAATAAATATGTGCGTGCTTTGACCACAAAGTACAAAATTCAGCATAGTTTTTCAACACCCTATTATCCGCAGGCAAATGGGCAAGCAGAGGCGTCAAACAAAATGCTAGTTGCCATCCTCAAAAAGACAATCACAGATAGTCATAAGGATTGGCACATTCAAATCCCGCTTGCCCTATGGGCTTATCGCACTAGCATTCGGACGCCCACTGGGGCAACTCCATTTTCATTGGTGTATGGCTCCGAGGCAGTCATGCCTCTTGAGTTGGAAATCCCTTCCCTATGCATTTCAATGCAAGAGTTCATCGATGATGACACTGCACGGCAGGCCCGGTTAGACCAACTGACGTTGCTCGATGAACGATGCATCAATGCTCTCGAGCATTTGCGTATCTATCAAGAGCGACTTAAGAAAGCATACAACATGAAGGTCCACCTAAGGGAATTTTAGGTTGGTGACTTGGTCTTAAAAGAGAACCAACAGAATTCTAATTTGTCATCCCATCTAAGGGACAAGTTCATGGCAAACTGGTTAGGTCCTTATGTGATTGATAGTAGAATAGGACCTGGAACATACCGGCTCGCCTCTCTTGAAGGAATCAAGGAGCTAGAACCCTTGAACATCAGTCATTTGAGGCCATTCCACATTTAGAGAGCCATAGTCCAACCAAACGCTCCAAGGATTCTCACAATCGCTTGGTCAACCCAAAATGCCCCAAAGGTATCCATAAACCCTTTGGTCAAACCAAAAGCTCCAAGGATTCCCACAATCGCTTGGTCACCCCAAAAATGCCCCAAAGGTATCCATAAACCCTTTGGTCAAACCAAAACTCCAAGGATTCCCCAATCGCTTTCAACCCAAAAAATGCCCCAAAGGTATCCATAAACCCTTTGGTCAAAACCAAAAGCTCCAAGGGTTACCATAACCGCTTGGTCAAAATAAATATTCAAAAACAAACAAAAACAATAAAATCATCAAAAATAAACAAAAAAATTGCATTTCAATTCCATGCATACTCATAAAAAATCAAAATACAAAAATATAGGTTGCATTAGGCATCACATCCATACATTGCATATTTGCTAGGTCATACAAGTCAAAAGCACCATAGACTGTCATTACTTGGCAATTCCATCATTTTCCACATCAAATCCATTTTATAAATGCATACATCCAGAATAACACCATCCCCATTTTTAGCATAGTCAGTTGTCTCCTAATGTATATAGGGTTTTCGTCATTCAGCTGTCTTTAAATTGCTAGCCAAAAATTGTACAAAGTTAAACAGATTTTACAAGGGAAAGTTTTACTTGGATCACGCCTCGTTACGTAACATCCCTACACAAGTTAAAACACATAAAATAATTCCTAAGTTGTGTGAATGCAAGAGAAACCTACAAAGCTGTCTAGGGTACCATAGGTGAAAGATTAGCACTGTTCATCCCCCTATGCGAATGGTTCAAGAGTGCTGAGAATTGACAAAAGGACGAGCTCTTCCCCATCAATTCCCCTTAATAAATAGTGGTTTTCACCACTACCAAAAATCCCAATCACCATTGGTCCCTAAAGTTGTAAGGATTCATACTACATGTCCCTGCCAAGGATGGGTAGTCATCCCCAAGGCCTAAAAGGATCGATGCCATTCAAAAACAAAATTCCCACAAGCCATCATCACGACCATCTCCAATCACCTTTGGTCTCAAAGTTGTAAGGATTCGTACTACACGTCCCTGAACAGGATGGGTAGTCATCCCCAAGGCCTAAAAGATCAATGCCCTTACTTCATAATCTCCATCATCCCCTTTGGTTCCCAAAGTCGTAAGGATTCGTACTACACGTCCCTGAACAGGATGGGTAGTCATCCCCAAGGCCAAAAGGATCAAGGCCATTCATAAGCCACAAACATACAAGCTCAACCTTACAAAGCTCAAAATACAAAATCAAATAACAGTGGTTCTCACCACTATTCAAAATCCTTGCTCAAAAAGAAAAACAAAGAGAAAAATAAACAGTGATTTTCATCACTATGTATACGAGCAAGTATCCTAAACCATTGAGCAAATAAAAAGCCTGAACTTGAATCCCTAGAATTCTCAGCATTCGAAAACCATCTAGGTGATCCTCATTACGGGTTTGGTGGACAACCTACCTGGCAATGGCGGTATCCTAACCGCATGATGATATGTCTGTCACATTAGCTTTGCATGTGAGTAGACCAATGTTTGCATGTGGATGAGCTAGCTTATGGTACCTTAGATTGTCCCATGGATTAATCTTACTAAATACAACAATGGAGTTAGTGGAGCTAATTAGGTGATCCTTAGTACAGGTTTGGTTGATAGCCTATCTGGCACTGGTGGTATCCTGACAAATACCACATAAATGAACTCAATTGCACACACAGGGATGTGAAATAACTTGGTTAAACTCAAGTCGGATTTATACCTTGTTCAAAAGTCTTGTGAGATAAATGTACAGTCTTGGCTAGTTAGTTAAAATATCTGAATCTCAAAAAATCTTAACTACATTTTAAAACAACTGGTACATTTCATTACGTACATCACCATCAAAAAATATGCAAAATACAAAAACAAAGTTTTCACATGCAAAGTCATTCCACAAAGTCATCCCATAAGTACAGCAAGCCAGTCAATCTTGTACAGTCTATGGTGCCATCGACAAGTTATCAACAACTCATTTCATTCATTCCATATGCATACATCATATAATTAGAAACATCGCATTCATAATACCACATGCATACATCATCATAAATAACTATGCAAAAATTTCAAAAACAACAAAAACTGCACAAAAATGCACCAAAAAAAGCAATAAAAGTGTCCAATAAGAGTGCTTTTGCACTTGACATTCCGGGCATGCAAAATAGATGTCGGGGTCACAAATCCTCACTATCCTACTCCCTAAGAAGGCTACCATAGCCGGACCACTCCACGGGAGGACGGATTTTCAAGAATTTCATCCCCAAAAAGGCATCACCAAAAGGGTCAAAACCCAACCAAAAATAGCAATAACATTGTCGAACGAAGGCGCCTTTGTGCCTGACATTCTTGGCATCCAAAATAGACGTTGGGGTTACAAATTATCACTATCCTACTCCCTAAGAAGGCTATCATAGCCGGACCGCTCCACGGGAGGACGGATTTTTGACAATTTCAGCTCCAAAATGCATCACAAAAAGGGTTCAAACCCACCAAAAATAGGTCAGAATGTTCAAAAACTGCTTTCGCATTCAATGGTAAACAATTGAAGGCACCCTTACCTAAGTCATCTTGGGTCAAGTGACTCGTCACTTTTCTCATGTCGGTCATTCCCTCATCGATTCGTCGCTTGAGGGGGTAGTCACACTTAGTCACCAATCAACAAAAACATACCCAATCAAGGAAATAACATGCATTCAAAGGATCATTGACAAAGACAATCATGCCCCTGCTTGGGGCAGCAAACAAGCAATAATCACAAGCTGATCAAACACTTGGCATTCATGAATCATGAACTCAAGGTTCCCATAGACAAAAGGTTGCGCCCTTTGCCTATTCATGACTGATCAATGTCCAAGTTCAAGTAACACCTCACCGAAAAAGGTTAACACTTGAATTAAGTTCCTTAGCTCGTTAGAAGCAAGGATTCAAGAATGCATGCCCTTTCCATACTTGGGGCATCAAGAGTTGGTTAGGTTACTGAGAAACCCTAATCATTAGTGCTTTGGTTATCTATTTTTGCTCAGCGCTATGCCTTGCACAGCGCTTCCCAAAAAGGGGCATCTGTAGACACCAAAATAGCACCAATCCGATTATGTGACAACAAGCGCTGATCGCATTGACACACACAGCCCCTAGGGCAGCCCCGAGAGGTTAAACAGTGGTCCTAACCACTCCCAAAAGTAGTTTTGGAGGTCAGAGGTCAATTTGGCACCTTTTTGGCACCTTGCTCTCTGCTCGTCCCACCCGGGGATGAATACAAACTGGCATTCGTCCCACCCAGGGACGAATATCAACATTCGCCCTAAGGTGAGGCGAATAGCAAGTTTGACTGGCAAAAAGTCAAACCTCGACAAGTCCGCCAGTTAACTGAAGCTTCAGGCCATGCAATTGTGAGGAACGGCTCCAAATCAAGAAGAGAGACTTCAGTCATGCATGTCTTTATTTTAGAGACCTCATGCAAGGAGATTCTAAATCAGGGAATTATCTTTTCTCTCAAAATAGGACAAACAACTCAAGTGGCGCCCTCGCATGCGCAATTCAAATAGAGAGACCCTAGGTCTATAAATTGGTGAGTTTTCTCACCCAAAAGATATACAGAGAAGGAGCATTTGAGCAATGAAGTGCTGCCAATTTACATACCTACTTGCGATTTGTGCCTTTCACATCCTTAATCTCTCATTCGAAAGGGAGGTTATTGGGTGATTATTGGAAGCACGAATCCAGACCCAAAACCCAATTTTTGGCCACAATATCCCACAAAATTTGTTGACAACACCCCATAAGAAGTTTTGGACCCATCCCAAGTGGATTGGTGCCGAAACAGAGTCCCAAACGGTGGGCGTTCTGCCCCCGGGCGCCCCCCAAGCTATCGCAGCCCTAATCGCCCCACCCCGGAGTGATTAGAAATCTATGATAGATTTCTCTTGATTTTCCTTTTGCATCTTATTCTAGGTTATTTAAATAGGCTGTAGTTTAAATTTCACTTCATTCTGAGCATTTTTGACCAGGTTTTTATCATTTCCCGCCTTTACTAACATGCAGATGCCATCATCAAAATCTGGGTGCTAGAGGCCAAATTGGAGAAATCTGACCATCTGGGTCTTCCCAAAACACCCCCAATTAGCTAACCCCAACTTTGCAGGTCATTTGGAGCTTCCTAGATAGGACATTGAAGAGGGTGCTTTATGACAATTTATTGCAGGTTTATTCGTCCCACCCCGGAGCGAATACAAATCTATGAGGAATTTCCTGACTGTTCCTTTTGCAGTGGCTTCTTGGTAACATATTCATGCTTCTTTCAAATTTTTAGGTCGATCTGAGGTCATTTGGTTATCGTTTTAATATTTTCATGCATACACTAACAGTAGGCCTTGGGAAATACATGTTCTATTCTATCTGCAGGTGCTACTAATATTTTCTGTTTCTTTGAACGCAGGTCTTCGACATCGGAGGAGCAGGAAGGAGTCAACAATCATATACACAAGCGGCGGCGACGTTTTGGTCCGCCCATCTTACATGTGGGCACGCGGAAGAAGGATTGCTATCCATGGATGTGACAAGAAACATATTTGACGCTCCTATCCCCTAAAAAGGAAGGAGACGTATTGTAACACGACTTTGAAAGCATATCAATAAAGAATCACCATATTTCATATTGCTTTTATCTTGTGTCGATTCATCTATGTTCTTTCCTTTCATGCATTTTTCAATATATAGGCTTTTAGCGTTAAGTTTGGTTTTACACGCATCGTGCTTGGCATATTCCTTTTTGTTTTCGTATCCTCGTGCTTTTAGGTATGACTAGAAGAGATCATTTTCCTAGGCATAATTTATTATGATAAAATTCTTAACTATGAAAATAATTATATTGCATTAATATTACAACATACATGAATAGGGCAAAATTAAAACTAGGCAAAATAAATATAAATTTTAAATCATACAACTTGTGGTTGTCCAATCCATATCATTTTTTACACTTATATTATTATGGCAATGATTATTTACCAACTATATAGAATTTTAAAATGTATAGCAGAAAATAAACTTTAATGCTTTAAAAAAAAAAATCTAGTCCTAATCTAAATAGATTTTACAGAAAAATTGAAGGTTTAAGGGTAAGAGAAAATAAAATATAACAAACAAGCTAGTACTACCCTACAATTCAATTCTGATTTAGTAAAACAATAATTTATATTTTAAACCAATTTCAGCCTAACCAATATTCACACAACCTAATGTTTGAGATAGTGTAATCTTCATAGAAGAAATAGACTATGAAAATATACTGAGTGCAACCTATAAGCATGAAAAACACACCATTGCAATAAAATAGGATAATTGTATTAAAACTAAAAGAGTCCCTTCTAATTAAAGAAGATATTTTTGTCTCTCATGCTACAATCAAGGTGAAGGTGGGTTTTGGAGTTGTGCTTGGACCACCGATGGATTTGATTTGAGCCTTGTTGAATAGATACACACAAGAAAACAATAATATGTTAGTAGCACCTATGTATAGACATAAAAAGTAAGCTAAGAACAAGTGTAAATTGAAATGTAAATGTGCATGTGCAATGTAGGTATGCAAACTTGAAGTGTGGATGATGTGCATGCTTGATCCTAGGGTGATTTTGGCAGCATTTCCCTTATGATTTCTTATGCTCCTATGCAAATGAGGGAAATTGAGCAAGGGCTAGGGTGAGGTAGATGGTAGACGAGTTGGCACTTAAATGGAAAGAGGCAAGGGCCTCGACAGATTTGGAGGATTCTACTTGGTAGAATGTGCAACCTCCACATTGAATTCCCTTGAGTTGAGTGAGCTCTCATTAATTTGTTGTGTGCCTTGAGGGCTACACTTAACTCACTTTGATACTAAGCATTTTTTACAATTTAAATAGCACAACTTTAGAGGAAAAGTGTGTGAAGGGGACCAAGTGGAGTAATGAGGGTGTGATTTATGAATATTATGGAAATCTCATGGTGATTTAAAATAAATTTTAAAGTTATTGTGCATCCCTTAGGATTTGAATGAGTGCTTAGTGATGAGATTAAAGGGCTAATGGAAAAATTAAGTGCATAAGCAAGATTGTGAGAAATTTAAGGAGGGAGAGGGAAATAAATGAAGACTAGGTGGAAATTAGGATATTAGGGAGAAGATAAGCAAGATTAGGGAAGCTAAACGGAGTAGGGAGATATTAGGAGAAGATTAGGGAGAATTGGAGGATTTTAGAAAATTAGGAGGAAAAGGGAAATTGGAAGAAAATAAGAACCTTAGGGAAACTTAGAAGAATTAAAAAGAGAATTTAGAGGAAATAAATAGAATTAGAAAGGCTAGGGAATTTTAGAGGAAATTAGGGAAAATTGCTAGAAATTAGGGAAATTTGAACGAATTAGGTAACAGAAAGGTAATTTGGAGGAATTTGAGCAAATTTTGATAATCTGTGAGGGTTTTAGTGTAATTTGAGGATTTCGGCAAATTTGTTGAATTTTATTTGCAAATGATAAATATTTGATGTTTATAGATGCCATTTTTTGTATTGTGTTGCATGAAACACAAAGTGATGAAAAAATAAGAGATATTTGGTCCATTGAATGCAAGTCTTTTGCTTATTGCCCTAGCAAAAATGTGAATGGTTTTCAAAATTTTGGAGGTTTTGCTTATCCCCTCAAGTGGCAAGGCAATGGAAGATGAAACATATGACAAAGATGAGCCAATTAAAAAAATGAATATGAATGGTTGAGCATTTTGATTGATTGATTTCATTGATTGAGCTATGCATGAGAGGAAAAGAGCACAATCTTTGGCAAAAGGATGTAACCTTTTGAACCTAATAATTGAAGGATAATGATAAGTGGAAGTAGGTGTGATAGATATAATATGATAAATATTGATATTTAGGTTTGATCATTGGTCAAAAAGTACATAGATATTTGCCAATATGCATGACTTGAATTGCTTAATCAAGGCATCAACACGATAGTACTAACCTCACTGCGAGACATATGGTAACATGGGATGCAAAATACGAATGAAATAGATGAAAAAGGTAAAATGAGCAAATGTGGAGAAGACCACCTATCAATTTGTATTTCCTAGGAATGAAAAATCTAAATGTACTTTCAAGATACTCAAATAACCTAGTGTTTGCAATCAAACTTATCTAATAATCAAATAGGCTCTTGAAGATACTAAAACCACCCAAGGAGTCAAGTCTCTCAAGGATCAGTTATGTGTGTTGTGAATATTCATTGCCAATTTTGAGTGAGGTTGGATTGACCATGTGTAACTCAAGCCATTGTATGCTAGCTCATCCGTGAGAGTACATAGATATTTCAAAATAAGGTCGCTAATGTGATAGACATGTTGCCATGCAAAGGGATTACTCCACTATCAATCATGCATCTATAGCCGCAATGGAGATAACCCAATATTCCATCGATGGTGCTCCACTACCAGCCAAGCATCTATAGCCCTAGTGGATATATCTTAGATGGCCTAGGATCTATGATGAATGATAAGATGTATTTCGTGTTGTTTCTTAGTACTATATTTTTATGATTATTTTTTACACAAAGGATCCTTAGGCTTGGATTATGCATAATAGGAATTCACTTTATGATGATAGTGACATGTAAATTCATATTTCCTATGCACCAAAATAGATTTAATATATGATATAAATGTGTGGTCCAAGAGAGAGTGAGATTTAACCAAAAATTATTGATAACTCTTCAAGGATTGATTGACATTCAATAGAGGTTGATTACGACAGTAGGAATTACTGAGTGACCAGAAGAACCTAAATATTCTCTAAACTAGAGACCTCAAAATATATAAGGTGTCACATGGGTGGTATGAAGGAATGGGGTGGCAATGTGCAAGAAATATACATGAAACTGAATAACACATGAAAGGGGGGACGAATACAACCATGAAGATACCTTTGATTAACACAACTGTTAGAAAATAGAAAAATACTTGATTGATTTATCTCAATGATCAATTCTGTATAAATAGCAGAGTTGATCATTGAGAGTCGTTGGATTACAACAACTCATCAAACCTGATGAAGACACCACTTAGAGTTCTCCTGACACATTCACTTATTCATTAAAGTTCTAGTGAACTTAAAAGAATATTCAATTATTCTAACACCCCCCCTTAAGTGATACTAGGGGAGATTCTACAAATGAGTCGTGGCAACTAGGCTTGATTAAGTACTCATATACAAAATGTGATGAAAAAAATATAGAACACTAAAGAAAAGTCCCCTAAAATCAAAGTGAAGATAAGATGGAGAAAGAACCACAAAAATTGCATGGGTAGTCAAAAAAAGGGCTTCCACAAGCATGAGTATGTAGTTTCCACCTATATAAGTACAATGGGCTGAAATAAGGTCCAAAAGTCATAGACAAACAGCAAAACAAGGAGCTTTTCTTAAGTATGAGTACCAGCAATAATTAAAAAACATGACATCCTGCCTTTGTCATACAATGAACAAATAGCGTCTAAAAATAATCACAACACCATAATACGGTAATGCAGTTCCTAAGAATGAGTCCTGGAAACAATCCAGGACACCTTCGAATGCAACAAATAGGGATCTTACAACTTCGATTTTAGTGGCAACAAATATTGGCTATCAATCCAGAACAGAACAACCATCAGAAGCTCTGAGTACAGCGGTGCTGGCAGTATCAACAATTGGCAAGGGACCTAAAAGAACATGTTTTTAAAAAAACACGTGATAAGATTTAGCAGGAACTTCTCCTTGGATTGTTAAGAACATTGCGAGCATTTTATCTTGGGATTCCACCTCCATCACAAATTAGCTTGCCCTGACATTTCACCACGAGCATCTTTCCGGGAAGCCTACAACGGATATGGCCAAAACACAACAGCGCCATCTGAAACAGGTGTTTCTCCAACAAACAGCAGGCAAAAAATGCCCTGACGCAGGCAGAAAAAAAATTCCCACGGTGCACGAGTTCCTCGATGACTATTCCCGTCACTAATAAACATGAACTCCTTTTTAAAAAAATGAGAAGAAAACATAATTTGATGGAGCTAAATAAGCTTCTGTTGCAGCCCAAATATGATGAACGACATAAAAGCTTCCCAGTACATAACAAAATAAACTGCATGGTGATGAGCCAATGCTCGAAGTCGCAGCTCTCGAATAGGAAGTATAAAAAAACTTGATTATGGTTTGTGAAGCCCGCCATGCTTCAGATACTCCCACAGAGTGGAACTGCGTCATCCCAAAAACACTGCCATTGCAGCCTGCACCATCAATATGGCGAGGCGACATGAGGGAAGGTCACCATAGAAAATGGACTGTTGCTTCTGTAGTGTGCTGCCACGTCCACACATGCCCCAGCACGTCCATAGCCAGAAAAAAAATACCTGTTGCTACAGATCAGGGCTATACAGCATGGGTCACTTTCTCCCTCATTGCTCGCACCAAAATTTCTTCTTCATTCCATGATGTGAAAGTCCAAACACCGTTGCAGTCGCTGCCTTTAAAAAAATATGACTTCCAGCACATCGGTGAATCTATTTTTTTTCTCTCCATCATCGAATGCACCATGGAAACTCATCGCCATGCTTGACGCATCAGAAAAATCTTGCTCAGACATCTCATAGTTTCATATCATCGATACCAGTAGTAAGAAATATGCAATATTTGAGATTGTTTATCACATTGGTATGCAAGGAGATAATGGTCACCGATATTCTTTGGAGTTGAAAGAATGCACAAGAGTCACGATATGGGCTGCAATAACTCAACTGCAAGCATGTACTGTATGTAGCTGCTCTTGCTTGAAGAAGGCTCTCTGAATTTATCTCTGGAGCCTGCTAAATAGAAATAAAATAGATAGCCTGCTACTGTCGCAAAACAAATATTGCAGATCACGTCCTTGAATCCCTACTAAATCTTGCAACCTCGTGGCCATACAAATTGCACACCTTTAGAGCCGAAGTACGACTGCATCTTCATATTATCAGGAACAAGCAAGTGGGCTGTCAATCGATTTTGCGATTTAGATTCTCATAGCTGCGAATCACCACCACGGCCAACACCACAACCTGGAACTTGTGGATCTCCAACGCCATTAAATCAAACACCACCCCCCAAATCACAAAGGCATTACTTTTTTGTTTTTGCTTTTCCACACTCCTCTTTAACTCTCACCAATATAATTATTACCCCCCCTGTTTTTTTTTTAATAAAACCCAAAATTTTTTACCACAATAAATGGAAGTGAGAGTAAATTATGGCTTTAATTACGCGACAACTATCTGAAAAAGCTCTCGGGAAGCAATGGGTAAGATGTTCAGGCAGTCACCATCAACAGATCTTTGTAGTATCCGAAGCAACGCCAACAGCTCCAGTTATTTGTCAAAGAGATAGAGAAGCCTTCTGAAGCAACGCCAACAACTCCAGTCATTTGTTTTTTTTGGTGTAGAAACAATCTGAGGTAATTAATCAATGCAAATCAGATTCACCAAATCAGGAGGTAACAATGTGCGGAGTGAGCCAACAACGTATCCATTGAGGAAGACTCCAGTTCCACCATAATTGCTGCCAGACGCTGAGCAGGGAAACACATTCTACAACTCGAATCCTTCTGAATGCCAATGATATTTCTTCTCAGGAGCATATTGCAGAGATATGATCTGTCAAATGGGCTGGAAGTTCGTCTCTTCTAAATAAGAACTTCCGATAAAATCACATGGCAACAATAAATCCAATTCATTAATACACGTCCTCTGTTTGAACCGCAGTTTAGTTTTGCTCGCCCAGATTTCAGCAGGTTGTGACTTCTAAAACAATAGGTAGTGGTCAATTGATGCAAGAGCACGCCGTGACAACCTTGCTCAACCTTATCGGATTTCCTCCACCTGAGAAAACTGTTGACGGCACAGCACTCCCAACACTAAAAATAGCATAATTTGCTCAATAAAACAGATTGCCCCATCTGTGCAGATGCACTTGGCTTGTGAGGCCTGTATTCGAAACCGGTTTATTCTGTCAAAAATAGCGTCTCCTTCCTTAAGGGAGGGTATATCAGCAATAGATATTATTCCACTACAAATTCTTCATCTGCTGTAACACTGTCCGGCTAACGTAGCCCCACCCCTAGCTCATCAGCCCACGAGATGGATGCTTATTGACATCGCCTAGATCGGCTTCTTTGACTGCTTCTATTATGCAGAACTAATCTGCACACAAACAGATTTGCGCAAAGAAGGAGAAACTGCTACGCTGATCACCAGATCATTGCAACAAACAGAGTGCTTCCATCCCAAAACAGTTGCCTTTAACGTTTCCTTCACTCAAAAAACTCACCGCCATTAGAACTGGTAGAGATGGTGCTCGCGGCGATCCACCGAAAGTTAAGCACAACAAAAAAAAATTAGTTTTGGAGCACGCGAGAGATGTTTCACGCTGGATATTTAGGCTATTTCAGCTGAGGATATAATGCGTACAACCATCAAAAAGGGCCCATATAAATCACTCACAGCATAGCGTCTTCTTAAAAATTAGGATAGACAAAAAGTACTGAAGAGAAAAATGATCTGAGGAAACCTCCATAAGGAAAATCCCTCACGAGGGAAATCCTCCCAAATCCTCCCTCAGGTACACCGGGCAGAGAAAGCCCGTTTTGATATCATGTTAGAAAATAGAAAAATACTTGATTGATTTATCTCAATGATCAACTCTATATAAATAGCAGAGTTGATCATTGAGAGTCGTTGGATTACAACAACTCATCAAACCTGATGAAGACACCACTTAGAGTTCTCCCAACACATGGAGGAGTGAAAACTCAAGTGTGTATCCTAATGAACTTAAGAAAATATTCACTTATTCTAAAAACAACAAAGTCAAGCAGAATGGCACAAACAAAAATAATCTGAATAGTGATCAAAATTGCTTTGAGGTCCAAAAAATGAGATCACACGAAGATGCAATGTTGTGAGAATGAGGTAAAAAAGTGAAAAATGACAAAATGAAAAAGAAGAGAAAAGAACGTAGTAAAGAAACAAGGAATAAAAATGGAAGGATAGAAGAGAGAAGATAAGAGGAGAGGAGAGAAAGCACAATAGTCTATGGTATGTAGCCATTCAAAGAGTGACCATACAAATAGGAGTGTGGTGAAAGGAAAGAAGACAAGGAAAGGAGAGACAAAATAACATGAATTGAATGAAGGTTGAATGCTATGCAGTTGTGATGCTAATGTGGGTGATGATGGGTGTAAAGTAGATTGATTGGACACTTAAGAAGGTGACATAAAATCACCCTAAATCATGATCAATGTAAGATACCCCAATTATGGAAACCACAAAAATACTTGAGCCTTGTCATTTACAAATTGATGAGCACGGTGAAATAACTATGCTAATCTAACAACTAAGCTACTGAGCTAGGGATGCTAGTGCTAATGTGACCAAAGTCATAGTGCTATAGTAAGTCAAGTCGCTATACTAAAACTATACTATGATTGAGGGTGCTAACTAAAGTGAATGATAGCCTTTAATAGGATTCTTGGATAGACGTAGCTTCTAAAAATAGGTGTTTAGAAATTGATCATATTTCAAGACAGTAGTGAGAGTGTCATCCTACTCAAGTGCTAAAGTGTTGTGATGGGGTGGTGTAGAATGTGCAAATACAATGGAGGCTAGTGACAAAGGGTGGATGGACCTGAGTGGTGTGGGTGAATTTGAGTGGTGGTTATAGCTGACATGTGGGGTGATGTGAGCTATATTGTGGGTTTAGAACATGAGTGGTTGGAAGTGAGATAGAATTGGGAAGGATGGATTTGGAAGTGGTGTTGAAGGTTTTGGAGATGGCATAGATGTTTTGGGTGAAATATAGGTGCTACCTATGCAAACAAAAATCCATGCATTCAATTAATCAAATAAAAAAATAATATATTTTTGAGGTTTTTGATGTTTTGTAGATTTTGTTGTTTTATGTTTTTGTGAAGTTTTCATAGTGTTTTTGTGCTTTTTTGAGGTTTTGTAATGTTTTTGGTATTTTTAGTTGTTTGTTGTTATTTTTTGGAATGTGGACATATGATTTTGAGATGTGTGGGCTAGAATGAGAGAGTATCATGGTGACAGAAGTATTAACTTCCCTTGATCAAACAATTTTTTCATTAAATGCTTGAACTAATGATAATCTTCAATAACATGACCCATCTGACGATGGAAAATGTAATAATAATTTTCATCTTATAATTTAGGCTTGGGTCGATGAGCATCTGTAGGATGGATGGCAAGTAGAAAAATTAGGTGTGCCTCCTACAAAATTTTGAAGATGATCAATATTGGATTGGATAGGGGGGTTCAAGTGTGAGGTGAACAAAGTGGATGAGGTGGACAAAAAGGGTGTGATGGAAGTGTAGTGGAGGAATATGGCATAGAGGAGGATTGAGGATAGACTAGAGGGGTATCTTGGAAACTCAAGTGTAGCTCAATAATTGTGATTCAAGCCAAGATGTGTTGTAGGGTAGGTGAAGGTGGAGTTGGAGCATTGCTTTGATGACTCAAATAGTGTTCAATGTTGGTGAGTCAATCCAAGATTTGTTGTAAGTCTGATCAAGGTGGAGTTGGAGGTAGAGTGATGTGATATGTGTGTTGAGATGGTGGACATGGAGGCAATAAAGTGGAGGACTATATTTTCTATTATTATTGTGGAGGGTGAAGCCCACAAAGAGAATGATGTAAGAGGTGAGGGGACAGGAGAAAAGGAGTAAAATGTGGTGTTGGAAGAAGAGGTGACAAAAATGGAGTTGGAAGGAGGGGTGGTAGATGGGGTGTTGGAAGAAGGGGTGGCGAGGAGGAGGTTGGAAGAAGTGGGCAAAGATATGAAGGGGATGAAAGGATAGGTGGAAAACATGGTGTTTGAAGAAGTGGTAGAGTGGGAAGGAGAGGTGGGAGATGCTTTGTTGGTTGAGACAAAGATGATTGGGCTCACGAAGAGGCTGGGTTTTGATTGGGTGGTGATATGGCTACGTTAGTGGGTTGAGGAGGAACAAGATTAACTCATTTTTATTAGAGGGGCTAAGATCCAAATCTATCATTGTTGAATCTCATCAAATCCATCATAAGTCATAAACCCTTACATTTCTTCATACAATACCATAAACTACCTAGGTTCAAGACCATAGGCTCTAATACCATTGTAGAGTTTTCATTACATAAAAACCTTAAGGTGTTAGTGTCTGATGCAATCTATGTATTTGAAAACCTCACAATTTAGTTAGTCTGAGGGCCCAAGGTGGCAGTTAGTCCACTAAGTCAAATCCCCGAGGTGCAGTGGTTAGTCCAACACTAGGAAGCATAACCATCTAGTAGATAAAAAGGTCAATGAAGACTTTATTTTGCATCCTTCTTTAGCTTGCATAAAAAAAAATTAAGCTAGAAATTTTTATAACTTAAGGGGTGATCACATAGACTAAGCATGTTTACTCTATTTTTTTATGGACTATTGTAGACCATGAATTTCTTTGTTTTGGTTCTTTCAATTTTTCTAAGAAAGAGCTTTTATTTTGATGGGAATTATTTTGATTCTCTTAGTTTGTTTACTCTATATATACTTTCCAACCTTGTAATATCTACATTATATTGAATCATATTAAACATTTTTCTTTAAAAAATAATTTTTAAACTATATTTTTTTTTTTAATAATTTTTAAACTATATTAAATATCTAGCACTCAACCATCTTTTTCACTTTTGATATTTATATTATAATTTATTAAAATAAAGTTCAAATTGTTTTATATTTTTAAATATTTAAAAATATATATTATTTATATAAAATATATATTAATCTCTATAATATAAAATATAAATTTGAATAATTAAGTAAAATGTAAATTTTTAAGGATTGAAACAATATGCACGACTACTACATTGTTGCATATGGTGATCTGATAACAACTTGTATTTAACCATATTTTTTATTTTTGATATTTTTAATTATATAATTTATTAAAAATAAAGCTCGATTTATTTTATATTTTAAATAAAAATATATTTTATTAATATAAAATTATATATTTAAAATTTATATAAATAAAATATAAGTTATAGTAATTAAGTAAAATTAACTTTAATATATTTTAAAATTTTGAAACAATGTCCAACAACTTTACATTTTAACTATTGGCTTTTAAGCTAGAGTATCTGAAGTCCTAATATTTTGGATCTATAGTAGTCTCAAATATAATAGAAAATTAAAATATAAGATAGCTAATAATACTAATAACATTCAAGATAATATCAAATATGAATATAAAATGGTCAAATTCATTCATGCAATAACATGAAGAAAACTTATAATAGAATTGTTCAAAATATGCATACAAGATTCAATATTATTAATACTTGAATATGATCTTCTTCAAAACAATACATGGAGTTTTGTCTCCATAATATAGCTATACAAGATGGCTCTTCAAGTGTTGCCTATTGCTCTCCATATGACAACTCTCACATCTTCTTTGGTTTCTCATCTTGCCACTTGTATGCATGACTCTTGACTCTCTACTTATATGCACACTTAACTCTATGAAACTTGCACTCTTCTATATGAAACTGATACTTCTACATGCACACATAATACATGATACTGAAAGCACGAGGATACGGAAACAAAAAGGAGAAGCCAAGATGCGATGCAAAACGAAACAAAAGATAACGCCAAATCCTATGAATTGAAAGTGCATGAAAGGAGAGAAGCATAAACGAATCGAAACCAAATAGGAAGCCAATATGGAAGACAACCCTTTTTATTAATATGTTTCAGAACTTGGTTACAATCCGCCTCCTCCATTTTTAGGGGCTAGGAGCGTTAAATGTGTTCTTGTCACATCCACAGATGGTATTCCTTCTTTCGCGTGCCCACATGTAGAATGGGCGGACCAAACATCACCGCCGCTTGCGTTGATGAGTCTTGACTCCTTGCTGCTCCTCTAATGTCGAGATCCTACATTCAAGGAAACAGAAAATAGTCAGTAGCACCTGTAGATAAAATGAAACATGCAATCCCCAAGCCTACGATTAGTGAATGCAAAAAATGAATAAAACGGTAACTGAAATAGATCCAAATGAACTAAAAACTTGACAGGGGCATGAGGACATCACCAGGAGGGCACTACAAATGGAACAGTCAAAAAATTAGCCACAGATTCGTATTCGCTCCGGGGCGGGACGAATAGACCTGCAACAAAGTGTCAAAAAGCACAGTCCCAAATGTCACATTCGGGAAGCTCCAAATCACCTGCAAAGTTGGGGGTTAGCTAAATGGGAGTATTTTGGGAAGACCCAGAAGGTCAGATTTTCCCAATTTGGCCTCTATCACCAGGAATTTGATGATGCTACCTGCAAGTTAGTAAAGGCGGGAAATGATAAAAACATGATCAAAAATGCTCAAAACGATGTGAAATTTGAATGACAACCTATCTAAGTAGTATAGAATCAGATGCAAAAATAAAATAAAGGAAATCTACCATAGATTTCTATTCACTCCGGGGTGGGGCGTTTAGAACTGTGATAGTTTGGGGGGCGCCCGGGGGCAGGACGCCCATCGTTTGGGACTCTGTTTTAGCACCAATCCACTTGGGATGGGTCCAAAACCTCTTATGGGGTGTTGTCGACAAATTTGGTGGGATATTGTGGCCAAATGTTTGGGTTTGGGTCTAGATTGCGCTTCCAATAATCACCCAATAACCTCCCTCCAAAAGAGAGATCAAGGATGTAAAAGCACAATCGATGGGTGAGGATATAATTTGGCAGCACTTCGTTGCTCCAAAGGCTCCTCTCTGTATTCCCTTTTTGGGTGAGAAGACTCACCAATTTATAGACCTAGGGTCTCTCTCTTTGAATGTGCATGCGAGGGCGCCACTTGAGTTGCTTGTCCTATTTTGAGAGAAAATATTATTCCCTGATTTAGAGTCTCCTTGCATGAGGCCTCTAAAATCAAAGACATGCATGACTGAAGTCTCTCTCCTTGATTTGAAGTCGTTCCTCGCAATTGCATGTCCTAAAGTTGCAGTTAACTAGCGGACCTATCGAGGTTTGACTTTTTGCCAGTCAAACCTGCTATTCGCCTCACCCTGGGGTGAATGCTGCTAATCATCCCTAGGTGGGATGAATACCAGTTTGTAATCGTCCCAAGGTGGGACGAGTAGGGAGCAAAGTGCCAAAAAGGTGCCAAATTGACCTTTGACCTTCCAAACTACTTTTGGGAGTGGTTAGGACCACTGTTTAACCTCTAGGGGCTGCCCTAGGGGTTGTGTGTGTCAATGCGATCGGTGCTTGTTGTCACATAATCAGATTGGTGTTATTTTGGTGTCTATAGATGCCCCTTTTTGGGAAGCGTTGTGCAAGGCACAGCGCTGAGCAAAAATAGATAACCAAAGCACTAATGATTAGGGTTTCTCAGTAACCTAACCAACTCTTGATGCCCCAAGTATGGAAAGGGCACGCATTCTTGAATCCTTGCTTTTGACGAGCTAAGGAACTTAATTCAAGTGTTAACCTTTTTCGGTGAGGTGTTACTTGAGCTTGGACATTGATCAGTCATGAATAGGCAAAGGGCGCAACCTTTTGTCTATGGGAACCTTGAGTTCATGATTCATGAATGCCAAGTGTTTGATCAGCTTGTGATTATTGCTTGTTTGCTGCCCCAAGCAGGGGCATGATTGTCTTTATCAATGATCCTTTGAATGCGTGTTATTTCCTTGATTGGGTATATTTTTGTTGATTGGTGACTAAGTGTGACTACCCCCTCAAGCGACGAATCGATGAGGGAATGACCGACATGAGAAAAGTGACGAGTCGCTTGACCCAAGATGACTTATGTAAGGGTGCCTTCAGTTGTTTACCGTTGAATGCTTAAGCAGTTTTCGAACATTCTGACCTATTTTTGGTGGGTTTTAACCCTTTTTGTGACGCATTTTGGAGCTGAAATTGTCAAAAATCCGTCCTCCCGTGGAGCGGTCCGGCTATGGTAGCCTTCTTAGGGAGTAGGATAGTGACAATTTGTAACCCCAACATCTATTTTGGATGCCAAGAATTTCAGGCACAAAGGCGCCTTCGTTCGACAATGTTATTGCTATTTTTGGTTGGGTTTTGACCCATTTTGTGACATCATTTGGGGATAAAATTCTCGAAAATCCATCATCCCATGGAGCGGTCCGGCTATGGTAGCCTTCTTAGGGAGTAGGATAGTGAGGATTTGTGACCCCAACATCTATTTTGCATGCCCAGAATGTCAAGTGCAAAAGCACTCTTATCGGACAATTTTATTGCTTGTTTTTGGTGCATTTTGTGCAATTTTTGCTATTTTTGAAATTTTTGCTCTATAATCATCCCTGGGTGGGACGAATACCAGTTTAGTAATCATCCTAGGGTGGGACGAGTGCTAACTAGAGTGCTCATCCTAGGGAGGAATGATTACAGGCTCAAAAAGCCTATTTAAGGGCCAAAACTAGGTTTTGGGCTCATTTGCATTTGTTTTTCCTAGCGATTTGGAGCTCTGAGGAGGAGGAGGTCAATTCTACGAAGCGAAGCGCTACCAAATTTTTCCGCCACCATGAGTTCATGGACCGGATCATCAAGCGATGGAGCCGAAGCGAGACCAGTGAGTGCTCTTCCTCTTTAGTTTGTTGTGCAGTATTAAAAACCGTCAAGTTATTTGTTTTTTTCTTTTGTATTTTGTTTTTCAAATTAAAAATGAAACCCTAGAAAAATGTGTGTTGTTATGTGTGAATTTTTGTGTTATGGCTTCATTAAAACTTAGGTTGAAACCCTAGTGGAAACCATGTTTATTGTGCATTTGTTGTAAACTAAAAGAAACCCTAGTCTAATCAAAAATTAAAACTTATTAAAACTATTTAACCCTAGTTAAACAAAGATCAAAAGTTAGTTTAAAACTTAGCTTAAAAACGTAGTTTAGAACGTAACCTAAAAACTTTGCTTAACCCTAGTTTAACAAAGATCAAAACTTAGGTTAGAAACGTAGGGTAAAACTGAGCTTTAAACAACGTAGCTCAACCCTAGTTATTTTTTTTGTTTTTTTTTGTTTTTAATTTATCAGTTTAGAGTTAAAAACCCTAGGAACTAAAATTATTTTTTAATTTTTTTTTTTTTTTAATTTATCATTTAGAGTTAAAAACCCTAGATTAAAATTATTTTTTAATTTTTGTTTGTTTTTAATTTATCCTTTAGAGTTAAAAACCCTAGGACTGACAAATTATTTTTTGAATTTTTTTTTGTTTTTAATTTATCAATTTAGAGTTAAAAACCCTAGAACTAAAAATTATTTTTTAATTTTTTTGTTTTTTAATTTATCAGTTAGAGTTAAAAACCCTAGAACTGACAAATTTTTTTTAATTTTTTTTTGTTTTTAATTTATCAGTTTAGAGTTAAAAACCCTAGAACTGACAAATTATTTTTTGAATTTTTTTGTTTGTTTTTAATTTATCAGTTTAGAGTTAAAAACCCTAGGACTGACAAATTATTTTTTGAATTTTTTTTTGTTTTTAATTTATCAGTTTAGAGTTAAAAACCCTAGGACAAATTATTTTTGAATTTTTTTTTTGTTTAATTTATCATTTAGATTTAAAAACCCTAGGACTAACAATTATTTTTGAATTTTTTTGTAGTTTTTTGTTATTTGTCTATTTTTAGCTGTACATTGTTTTATGCATTGTTGTATATTTTTTCATGGTTTTAATGTTTTTGTGTTGTTTTCTTTTGCAGGTTGTGAAGAGCCGGTACCGTGTGCCCACGGTTTTCACTGAAGCATGGGAGGCACTGACTTTGGCTGACTAGGAGTGGCTTGATGCCCTTGGGCTCAAGAAGGTGACTCGACTAGAGCCTATGGTCGGGGATCGGGCCTATCTGATGGCCCTGATCAACTTGTGGGATCCCCAGACCAACACCTTCCATCTCCCAACAAGGGAGATGACAATGACCTTGGAGGATGTCTATCGGATTCTATGGATTTTGATAGACGGACTACCGATCAAGACGACATCGCGGGATCAGAGGACAATAGTGTTGACACGCTGCTTCGGGCATGGGGAGGAGTTGGGTGTGGACAACCAGTGGAGAGGGTAGAGGGTGACTGCTAGATTGGTGGCATTTTGGTTCGATGGTGGTTAGAGATGGGTGTGTTGGGAGTGAGGCACGCCGTACTGATGGGCCTCATTTCCAACATGCTGCTACCCGACTCTTCGGGTGTGAGGTTCCCGTGGAACCTACTGGAGGTGGTGTTCAGGTTGGTGGAGTGTCCTACGGAGGCACCTATGATCATGAGATGGGGATAGACTCTGCTGGCACAGCTCTATGATGAGTTGTACGAGGTCCGCTATCGGAGGCGAAAGGGGATTGGATGTAGCTATCTGTTGTAGTGCTAGGCTTGGCAGCACATAGCGGTGGAGAGGCCGATTGGGTTGCCATGGATGACTCGAGCAGAGATGGTAGACCGAGAGATCGGATATGGGGCATTATGGTGGAGGTCTGAGGAGCAGGGACAGAGTCGATGGTGGGCAGGTGTCGTAGGGCACTATGTCGATGCCTTCGCTCGGCTTGCTCCAGGGGAGGTGTTTTGGTGCCCCTATCGGGACTGTCCAGCCTGGCTTGAGGCTGGAGAGTGGCTCCGATGGGTACGTAGGGAGTGGTGGCTGATTGGGCGGCATGGGACCGAGCAGGAGTTCTTCCCATATGGTCGGGTGACACGATAGTTTGGGGTGCACCAGGGGTTGCCTAGTGAGCCCTTGATCTATCGGATAGGGGGACGAGAGGACTCTGGTCTAGCTAGTCATTGCACCATTGGGTGAGGATTCAGATATAATGATTGATGTCCCGGACATGGATGACATCGGGGTTACTGATTAGTATGACCAGTGGTGGACATTACGATGATGGCGAGGCGAGGGGCCTCTAGGGGGCGCAGAGGCGGCAACAGCAGGGGGTGATGAGGGTAGAGGCACCAGGAGATGATTGGGGAGTTCCACTCGAGGATGCGAACATGGTAGAGGTGGATGATTTTGGGGGGGATTTTGGGGTTCCAGATCAGCCGAAGATGCAGGACGTCCTAGAGTAGTGGGAGCCGAGCAGGCTGCTATTCTGAAGATGCCAATGCCTCAAGCAATTTTAGAGGATATGGAGGTAGGGTTGCATGCTGAGAATGCATGATTGGAGGGGCTACTCCAGAGGTGGGATGAGGAGCTCGAGGATGCGCTATGGGAGAGGGATCTCCTATGAATGCAGTTGGTAGAGTGGGAGAATGCATTGGCTACGTACCACCGATAGGATGGGGATACCGATGCTGCGTAGGAGAGGGATCTCCTACAAACGTAGTTGGCATAGTGCAACGAGAATTTGGCTATGTATCATCAATGGGAGATGGACTTGGTTCGACATCGATTGGAGATGGAGGCAGAGATTATCCACCTCGAGGGGTGGATACCTACGTTTAGTGGAGGCGGATCATCATACCGCTCGAGAGGGAGTGATACTGAGCAGTCAACATCCTCTCGATGTAGGTGATTGGATGAGGGAGGTGCTAGTAGGCATGATGCAGGGGCTAGCAGCAGCCACCCTGAGGGGTCCCATAGGACCCACACCATGGGGGGTAGTTCCCGTCGCACCGATCCTACGTGATCATGGTGGCCGATGCCCTAGGCTTGGGGGTTTTTGAGTTTTTGGCTTTTTTGTGAGGTCAGAGGACCGGTTTATTGTAGCCTATGGGCATTTTTTTGATGATATATATACAGATGACTTTATTTGTGTTTATACACTTGTCATGGTTTGTTTTTCTATTTATGCACAGTTATTTATGATGATGTATGCATGTGGTATTATGAATGCGATGTGTCTAATTATATGATGTATGCATATGGAATGAATGAAATGAGTTGTTGATAACTTGTCGATGGCACCATAGACTGTACAAGATTTATTGGCTTGTTGTACTTATGGGATGGCTTTGTGGAATGACTTTGCATGTGATAACTTTGTTTTTGTACTTTTTGCATATTTTCTGATGGTGATGTACGTAATGAAATGTTCCAGTTTGTTTTAAAATGTAGTTAAGCTTTTCTGAGATTCAGATATTTTAACTAACTAGCCAAGACTGTACATTTATCTCACAAGACTTTTGAACAAGGTATAAATCCGACTTGAGTTTAACCAAGTTATTTCACATCCCTGTGTGTGCAATTGAGTTCATTTATGTGGTATTTGTCAGGATACCGCCAGTGCCAGATAGGCTATCAACCAAACCTGTACTGAGGATCACCTAATTAGCTCCACTAACTCCATTGTTGTATTTAGTAAGATTAATCCATGAGACAATCTAAGGTACCATAAGCTAGCTCATCCACATGCAAACATTGGTCTGCTCACACGCAAAGCTAATGTGATAGACATATCGTCATGCATTTAGGATACCGCCATTGCCAGGTAGGCTATCCACCAAACCCATAATGAGGATCACCTAGATGGTTTTCGAATGCTGAGAATTCCAGGGATTCAAGTTCAAGATTTTTATTTGCTCAATGTGTTAGGATACTTGCTCGTATACATAGTGATGAAAATCACTATTTATTTTTCTCTTTTGTTTTTCTTTTTGAGCAAGGATTTTGAATAGTGGTGATAACCACTGTTATTTGATTTTGGATTTTGAGCTTCGTAAGGTTGAGCTTGTAGGTTTGTGGCTTATGAATGACATTGATCCTTTTGGCCTTGGGGATGACTACCCATCCTGTTCAGGGACGTGTAGTACGAATCCTTATGACTTTGGGAACCAAAGGGGATTAGGGATATTATGAAGTAAGGGCATTGATATTTTAGGCCTTGGGGATGACTACCCATCCTATTCAGGGATGTGTAGTATGAATCCTTATGACTTTGGAGACCAAAGGTGATTGTGATGATGGCTTGTTGGGATTTTGCTTTTGAATGGCATTGATCCTTTTAGGCCTTGGGGATGACTACCCATCCTGTTCAGGGATGTGTAGTACGAATCCTTACAACTTTGGGGACCAACGATGATTGGGATTTTTGCTAGTGGTGAAAACCACTATTTATTAGGGGGAATTGATGGGGAAGAGCTTGTCCTTTTGTCAATTCTCAGCACTCTTGAACCATTCGCACAGGGGGATGAGCAGGCTAATCTTTCACCTATGGTACCCTAGACTGCTTTGTAGTTTTCATCTTGCATTCACACAACTTAGGAATTATTTTATGTGTTTTAACTTGTGTAGGGATGTTACATAACGAGGCGTGACCCAAGTAAAACTTTCCCTTGTAAAAATCCGTTTAACTTTGTACAGTTTTTGGCTAGAAATTTAAAGACAACTGAATGACGAAAACCCTACATACATTAGGAGACAAATGACTATGCTAAAAATGGGGATGGTGTTATTCTGGATGTATGTGTTTATAAAATGGATTGAATGTGGAAAATGATGGAATTGTCGAGCAATTACAGTCTATGGTGCTTGTGACATGTATGACCAACAAATATGCAATGTATGGATGTGATGCCTAATGCAACTTATATTTTTGTATTTTGATTTTTACGAGTATGCATGGAATTGAGATGCAATTTTTTTTGTTATTTTTGATGATTTTATTGTTTTTGTTTGTTTTTGAATATTTATTTTGACCAAGCGGTTATGGTAACCCTTGGAGCTTTTGGTTTGACCAAAGGGTTTATGGATACCTTTGGGGCATTTTTAGGTTGACCAAGCGATTGTGGGAATCCTTGGAGCTTTTGGTTTGACCAAAGGGTTTATAGATACCTTTGGGGCATTTTGGGTTGACCAAGCGATTGTGAGAATCCTTGGAGCTTTTGGTTTGACCAAAGGGTTTATGGACACCTTTGGGGCATTTTGGGTTGACCAAGCGATTATGAGAATCCTTGGAGCTTTTGGGTGGACTATGGCTCTCTAAATGTGGAATGGCCTCAAATGACTGATGTTCAAGGGTTCTAGTTCCTTGATTCCTTCAAGAGAGGTGAGCCGGTATGTTCCAGGTCCTATTTTACTATCAATCACATAAGGACCTAACCAGTTTGCCATGAACTTGTCCCTTAGATGGGATGACAAATTAGAATTCTGTTGGTTCTCTTTTAAGACCAAGTCACCAACCTGAAAGTCCCTTAGGTGAACCTTCATGTTGTATGCTTTCTTAAGTCGCTCTTGATAGATACGCAAATGCTCGAGAGCATTGATGCGTCATTCATCGAGCAACGTAAGTTGGTCTAACCGGGCCTATCGCATAGTGTCATCATCGATGAACTCTTGCATTGAAATGCGCAGTGAAGGGATTTCCAACTCGAGAGGCATGACTACCTCGGAGCCATACACCAAAGAAAATGGAGTTGCCCCAGTGGGCGTCCGAATGCTAGTGCGATAAGCCCATAGGGCAAGCGGGATTTGAATGTGCCAATCCTTATGACTATCTACGATGGTCTTTTTGAGGATGGTGACTAGCATTTTGTTTGATGCCTCTGCTTGCCCATTTGCCTGTGGATAATAGGGTGTTGAAAAACTATGCTGAATTTTGTACTTTGTTGTCAAAGCATGCACATATTTATTCTTGAATGACGTCCCATTATCCGAGATGATCTTGGATGGAATACCAAAATGACATATGATGTTATGTAAAATAAACTCCGCAATGCGGGTTCCAGTCGTAGAGGTTAGCGGAATTGCTTCCACCCACTTGGTGAAGTACTATGTGGCCGTTATGATGAATGTGTGATGACCTGACGATGTAGGGGAGATCTTTTCGATTAGATCGAAGCCCCACTATAAAAAATGCCAAGCCGATTGGATCGGTTGCAAGGCCTGAGAAGGTACGTGTGTCAAATTAGCATGGTGTTGACACTTCATGCACTTCTTTACATATGCGCAACAATCTCGCTCTAAATATGGCCAATAATAGCCCATGCGGAGAATGCGCTTTGCGATGGCCATACCGCTGAAGTGGCCACCGCATGTACCATCGTGGGCTTGGGTGATCGCCCAAGCGGACTCCTGCTGGTCCAAGCAACGGAGGAGGATTCCTTCATAGCTCCGACGATACAAAATGTCTCCTAACAAGACATGTTTTGCCGCTTTCTATTTAAATGATCTTTTCATGGCTTGTGTCAATCCAAGTGGGAGGTTACCTAACTTGAGGTAATCCCTGATGGGTGTGTACCAATCCTGCTGATCAGAAACCTCGATGGTATGAATGGCCAATCCCTCTTGAAGTTCATCCCTAGCAAAAGCTGAGCGGGAAAGAACTTGTAAAAATAGCGTTGTGTTGCTATTAAGAGGGGTCAGGGAGAACAAGGACCCCCAGTTGGCTTGAGTCAGACAATCATGGATTCGAGAGAACCTATCCTGAGATGGTTCAATCTGGATCAGGTGGATTCCTGGCATTAGGTCAGAGCTTGCATGCTCCATCATGGATTGTGATAATGTTTTGACCTGAATGGTTGTCATCTCACCGGAAGGGTCTTGCGGGATTAGTGACCCCAAGGAGGCCATAGTGTCCACAAAATGATTCGATGATCGAGGGAGTGCCTCGATGTCATACCATTCAAGTTGTGCCAAGAATTTGTCCACAAGGGCTTTGTAGGCCTACAGAACTGGGCATTTACATTGGAATACCCCTTTGACTTGATTGAAAATTAACAATGAATCACCAAAGATGTTTAAACATTTGATGTTCATGGTGATTGTTGTCTGAAGACCTATGAGCAAGGCTTCGTATTCTCGCATTGTTGTTGGTGCACGAGAAGTCTAATTTAAATGATAGAGGCATTGGAGCCCCTTGTGGTGTGAAGAATACAATTCCTATGCCACCTCCTTGCTCACATTTAGAACCATCGAAGAATAGGGTCATGTCAGCCTGTGACTCAAGCTCATTAGAATCTAGTGATTCTAAAACATGGAAGACCCCATCATCAGGTAGTTCTATGGTCAGAGGCTGATCATCTTCAAGAGGAGCCTCTGCTAGTTGATCGGTGATGACTTGACCTTTTATGGATTTTTGTCCAATGAATTCTATGTCAAACTCCATCAACAACATGATCCATTTCGTCATGCGGCTACTATGATAAGTATGACTCATCATGTATCGCAATGGATTCTCCTTAGACACAACATACGTCATATTGCTTGAGCATGTAGTGGCATAGCTTTTTGGTAGCAAACACCACTGCCAAGCAGAGCTTCTCAACGTATGCATAGTTAAGTTCATAACTGACCAGGGTGCGGCTAAGATAGTAATTAGCCTGTTCTTTGTGTAGTTCATTTTTTGGGATAGCATGGCACCCAGTGCCACCTCAGTAGCTGAGATGTATAAGTAGAATGACACTCCTGGTCTAGGTGGTGCCAATACTAGCGGTGAAGCCAAGTATTGTTTAATGTCATCAAAGGCTGATTGGCACTCGTCATCCCAGTGAAATGCTACCCCCTTGTGCAATAATTTATTCATGGGTCGGCACTTGTCAGATAGCTGTGCTATGAAGCGCTTGATTGACGTGACCTTTCCCTGTAGACTTTTGAGCTGCTTGATGGTAGTTGGGGGAAGCATTTCAAGGATTGCCTTGACTTTGTGTGGGTCTACCTCGATTCCTCATTTGGAGACTATGTAACCCAAGAGCTTTCCAGATGTGATGCCAAATACGCACTTCTTGGGGTTTAGTCTGACTTTATGTTCAATGAGGCGATCGAGGATCTTGCTCAAGTCATCGAGATGATCTGGGCGCAAAAGAGATTTGGCCAACAAATCATCCATGTAATCTTCCAAAGTTTTATGCATGTGATCATGGAAGATGTATGTCATGGCACGTTGGTAGGTGGCGCCAGCATTTTTAAGGCCAAAGGGCATGACCTTATAACAAAATGTCCCCCAAGGCATTGTGAACGCCATTTTTAGTTGGTCCTCGAGATTGATACGAATTTGATTGTATCCCGAGAAACCATCCATGAGGGAAAGCATTTCATGGCCCGATTGTAGCATCTACCAATGCATCGATGCTAGGCAAGGGGAAATCATCCTTAGGACTCGCTTTGTTTAGATCTCAAAAATCGGTGCATATGCGAATCCTCCCATCGAGATTTTTGATGGGCACCATGTTAGACAACCATGGTGGGTAATCCATGCAGATGACAAACTGTGCATCCAACAGCTTTTGTAGCTCATATTTGACCATTAAGGCTACTGTTGGATGCATCTTACATAGTTTTTGCTTCACTGGCTTGACTGTCGGATCAAGCGTAAGATTATGCATGACTAGCTATGGGTCTAGCCCCGACATGTCTTTGTAGGACCATGCAAAAACCTCCTTCTTCTCTTTGAGAAGGGCAATGTAGTCGGCTTGCTCTTTGAGGGATAGACTTACCCCCAGCTTGATGATTTGCAAATTCATTAGATCTGAGCCGATGTCTACGTCAGTCGTCTCCTCGATCGACATGTGGGACCCGTCCTCCAACTGGTGTGGAGTTGGGATCAAGTGGATATCATTTGCTGAATTTAGATCATCGTTCGGAACATCGGGTTCCTCTTCAGCATGGAAGACATCCTGAGTCTATCCTGGGGTGAAATGGAACATCCCACCGCAAGGCCAGTACTCTGATGGGGATGGCGGTGTGTCAGCATGATCCGAGTCTATAGCATCTAGGTCTAGATGCAATGACCATGTTGGGTCGGTTGGATTATGGATGGGGGTGGTTAAATCAATGGAGATCATGTTAATGAAATGATTTTGGTCTCCATTACCATGGGTGTGGTTACTCGGACATCCTAGGTGATCTTTGTGCTCCGGATCTGGCTCTATGGGTACTGGCACAAATGGATCGGCCCTATGTGCGGATAAGAGGATAGGGTCTACCCTAGGCACTGATGGCTCTATAGGGTCTCCAGGCGGAAGGTGCTCTCTGTATACCTAGAGTGGCGGGTGCAGTAATTGGTCCAACTGCACCGGGTTGAGGTGCCACCTATGCCTTGGCCCTATGTGTAGTTGTTCAAACATGTCATCTATGTCCAAGGGATATTGTTGTTGTCGCATATGATTGAGATAAGCCATCTCAGTTTCATCTTCATAATCACTGTCGGAGATCCAAAGGCCTTCGTTGGCTCCAATAGCTGTTTGTGACATATGAGGCTCATCTTGCTCGAGCAAATTAATGTGGTCCCATCGAGGTTGTTCCACTCTCTACGGGGGGACCTGATTCTCTTGAGGTGGCATATGCTCAATTGGAGCATCCAAAGGGAACATTGTCAAGAAGCTCTCCTGATAATCATCCATGGGAGTCACTTGTGAATGATTGCTATCAGACTCGAAAGGATCCCAAGGTGCTACCTCGTATTTCGACTCATCTTCTGAAGACCCTTCTTGGTCTTGTCTATATCCCTCTTGTAGGTGAGTCCTCGAACTTTCTCCCTTTTTGATCGAAGGGAAAGGGTTGTTAAGGTCAACAAGGTTGGTTGTTAGCAATGGGAGATAATCTCCCAATGTATATGTTGTGTTAGGATTGGCATATGGATCTAATGCCAACCCATCCTTGTTGCCTATCCCTAGGCCTTGCATGTTCTCTACCAAGATGTCAAGGGGCAGGGGGTGGTTGAACCCTACTCCTGACTTGTCATACGACATTTGATATCTTGGTTGGCAAAGAACATGCACTCCTTGCTCATACCGGCCCAACCCATATCCATGCCAATTACATTGGCCAAGATATCTCAAAGCGAAATCTGGGTTGGACAAATAGTTGACGTCCTCAACAAAGGGCTCTTCATCTTCATCTTCTTGCATGTAAGGTTCAATGCCATTATCCAAGCCCCCATAAACAAAGTTTGTCTGATTGGGTGGGTAGCCTAGAGGAACCACAGAGCCGATGGGGAGTCGAGGTCTCCCCATGTCCTGCATGGACTCAAGTGTGGGTGTTGCTACAATGTTCCGCACTAGATACTCCCCCAAGCCCATGTTGGCCATCTCAACGGTGATCATTGGCGGTTGAGGGGGAGCGAATGGGAGTTCTTCCGGAGTCCACTCCATGTAGGGTGAACTAGGCATCTCGACTTCCATTCGGCTAGGCATCTCTTCGATAGAGATGGTTGAGACTAGGGGTGGTTCCTCTTCTAGGGGTTTCTTTCCCTTGTCCTTTGGTGTGGCCACCGTAGGTGGCATCGTTGGTGAAGGACCAGATGAGGAAGATGGACCCGACTAGGGATTTGATGGACTTGTCAATGGGGATGCCTACGGAATCGGACCCTGTTTAGATGGATTCAACTAAAAATCCAAATGCATTGATGGAAGGGTCGATTATGGCATTAGTTGCACCATATTGCAGTACTTGAAGGGCTCTAAGTCTATCGGGACTACATGCACCTATCCTTCAAATGTATACTTTAGGCACTGATGAGCTATTGAAGGGACACACTTCATGTCCCTGATCCAAGGCCGGCCCAACAAGATATTATAGGCCATCTCACCTTCCAAGATGTGGCACAATGTATGAATAGTCTTTTGTCCCACTTGGATGGGTAGGACAATTGTGCCAACCATCGAGCATATTGCATCATTGAATGCTCGAAGAGTATAGGTGGAGGCCACGATGTGAGATGTCGACAACTTTAGATGTTTCAATGTTGCTGTTGTAATGATATTACTGGATGAGCCAGTGTCCACCAACACCCTCTTATACGGAATCCCGTTGACCCATGCAATGACGTGCAGGGGTGGATCCACCACATCACCAGTCACCGATTTCAATTCATCTTCTCTAAAGGTGATGACTGGTTCTGTACATTGTTTTACATGTCCCACAAAGTTGTTGAAAGAGTTTGCTTCGTGGGGCTGCAGCTCGATGGCTTTTAATATCTCCATTAGAGCCTCCCGATGGGGCATTGATTGTTGAATGAGCTCGTATATGGAGAGCCTAGCCGACGTGGTCCTTAGACTTTGGGTAAGTCTAGTCCGAATCATGGCCACTGGTCTAGGTGGGGGAGGTTGCGTAGGGTGCTATTGAGGTTGTGACGTCGATGGAACTTCTCTGGTGGCCACCATGGGGGCAGCTCCTGGGTACCTCCTATTCCTAGTCACTATGCTTATCATCCCTACATACCCCTGCATGGGGCAATTCTATTGCACCTCATTGACTTGAAGGGGTTTTTCCTATGCATCATGGGCAGGTAGGGGGTCTCTGAAGACTCCCATCTATTGGTTGTTTGGCGCTACGGGGTTGTCCACCGCCAACGTCTTGTTGTCGATTAGGTCTTGCACCAAGCCTTTAAACTTCCAACATGCATTAAGGTCATGTCCCTTCCATCTGTGGAACCTACAATACAAGTCCTCCCTGTACCCCTTAGGCTTTGGCGCATTGGGGTCTATGGTTTGAATCTCGGGAAGGTTGATCAAGTTTACCGCTGACAAGCGGTCAAACAGGGAGTCCCTGGACTCTATGTAAGGTGTGAATTGTCGCCTAGGGTGACGCTACTGATTTTGTTCTTGCCTCTAGTTTTCTCTGTCATAATTGTTAAGAGGCACCGCCTGATAGTTAGCCTTTTGAGGTTGTGTTGCTTGTGTAGGCTTAGGGACGTTTATAGCAACCTGATTGACCGTAGTGGGTTTCTATTGTGTGGTCCCTATTTTGGTGTTCTTAGACCATTCTTTCTTCTTTGGCTTGGCAATCTCGCCATCCTGTATCTTGATCTCCTCAATGATTCTAGCTTGCGCTAGAGCTTCCTCAAAAGTGGCATATTGTTGCAGCTGCAATAGCATGGAGATCGATCTCAAACAGCTCTTTGAGAACATTTGGGTCAGGTCGGACATGGGAGGGAGGTAGGGCAGCTTTGAAAGCAACGTCCTCCATCGGTTCCCATATGCCACCATGGTTTCTTCCTCATACTTCCTGAGGCTAGCTAGGTCACTTAGTGACACCTTTTTCTTGGTGTTGAAGGTGAAGCATTCGAGGAACGCGTCCACTAGCTGATCCAAGTTACTGATGCTATGTTTTGGCAACTGAGTGAACCAATCCGAGGTAGGGCCTACGAATGTGGTTATAAATGTTCTTAGCAACAAAGCATCATTGTCCTGAATGCCAAAGCATTGGCTCAAGAATCTAGTCACGTGCTCTTGGGCATCCTCCTCTCCTCTAAAGAGTGCCAACTAGGGCAGTTTAAAGTGTTCAGGGTATGGAGGTGCCGGCACTGACGGATGCACAGGATGACTATGGAGTTGGCATAAAGTAGGCTTTTGGGGCCCAGAAGTCTTGGTCTCCATAGACTCTAAGCGCTCTAACAACGCTTTATATGCATCGAAGGATTTAATCTCTTCCTCCTTAGTTTGCTCCCATTGTGGGTTGCGGGGAACTTGAGGCCTATGGAGGGGTGGCTGGATAGCACCCCCTCTGCCTTGGTAGGGCATTTCAGCCCGCTCTTCTTCTTGTTCATACTCCTCATAGGCTTCTTGAGGAGTGCCTAGGCGAGACCTATAAACATGGGTGGGTCCCCGCAGAGGGTGCCCATCATTGTTCCTGGGAGTGGCCTCCCGCTCAGGTCTAGGAGGTCTCGGAGGTAGCACTTGGTAAGGTCACGGGGACCTATCTCGCACCAAGGGGTTGTGCCTCTCATACACTTCTACTTTATGCACGTGAGGGGTTGGGACCTTCTCAGGCATAGTGTTATGAAGCAATTCGGTTATCTGACGTTGAATGCGCTCTTTGCTAAGGTGGTACAGATGCTCTAACTATTGTTGATCTTGCCTGAGCTGCATGATTTGCGCTTGGTGGGTGGCATGTGTGGCAAATTCCAAGTCAATTTGTTCTATCGTCTCATGTTTAGGAAGCCTAGATGCCTCTCCTACATGTCTATCTCGATCATGGTGATCCGAGACCCCTATGGGTTGCTTTCCTCTATCGAGGTTAGCGGCATTCACCCGAGGCTCTGGCCTCAATGGGTGATCCTGATACATAGCAGGTGTGGAGGTGCATCGCTCCCATGCTATGTACTACTCTTGAGGAATATAGTGGTCTTCCTCATACTCCCTTTCGTATGTGTGAAAGGTGTGGGCAGAATTGTCTTGCCCTATCTAGAGAGCCTTGTGCTCTAGATTTGGTCTAGTGTTTCTAACAGTAATAAGGGGTAGAGGAGGGATGACGAAATCATGTGGCCCCTCCTTATGGACCCTATGTTGCTCTAGCGCTTCATCACTAGGCCACTCATAACGAGCATCTAAGGGAGGCCTCCTATCTATGTTGAGTGCCACGTGTAGGTTCTCCTCTTGAAAGGATCTATGCTGAGTGGGGGTGCCCCTCAAAGAGGTGCCTCTATAGTCCTATTCTGTAATGGCATGATGTGGACTATCTTGTGTGTCAAGCCGCCAAGGCGGGATGACCAAGTCCTCAGGACTATATCGGAGGTGACTTGTCCCCCTTTGTGCACTCTCTATAGCTCCTGCCCATGATTGGGCTCGGCTATGGGTGTACACCATGGTGATGTTTACCTAAATATGTGTACATTTTTATCTTCTTTTAGGATTTCTTATGCTACACTAAACAGAAGGGAAACACACAATCAAAGCAATGGTTATCTTGTTTATAGATTAAAAGTGTGCCCTAAATCTGGTTTAGTGTGTTTTGATGTTTGTTTTGAAAGCTTTTGTAAAGAATATTTAAATGCAATATGATGGCTCTTATGACTCCCAAAAATGGTCGCCCCTTCGATATACCATTGCTAGGCCGATATACCAACCTCTCTATATACCCGCCCTTACGTGAGGGAAACTATTGGTACGTGAGAGCAGATGGTACGTGGAACGTAGGCGGTACGGAAGGGGAATCACTCTGTTTATGACACCTACCATAGAAGACTTATCCTCATGCACTGGGAATCACCCCCACTACACTTGGTCAGCTTTCATCAGGATTTACGTCTAGCAACAGTCACGATCGGGGTTATGTATGCAATATCTCAAGCCAAGGTGGTGATGAAATCCACCGTTGGTCTTGCTCAAGGGTTGGGGTTTTACGACCAACTCCTTGTTGTTTTAAATTACCACGTGGTGTGTGGGGTTCTTTTTAAGTTGCATAAATGAAGGAAACAAGCATTCAAACTCTCCTATGCAAGCAAATAACCAGAGAACAGAAAGCAAAAAATGACAGAAGGTGTTTAGGACCCCTACCTCTTCTCTGCCCAAATCGGATGTCTCTGAATTTCTGCCCTGAAACTGCACAGAGAGCTATTCATCCCTGGGTGAAATGAATAATAGAACTGTATTCATCACAGGGTGGGGCGAATGCCCATTCATCCCTGGGTAAGACGAATTCCGTACTCGTCATAGACTACATCCAACATTTGAAAACTTGGTACCTGTAAGCAAAAACAAGCAACTTTTGATCAAAAATTTAATCTTAAAATCAAGGGATAGAGGTCCCACCATGATCGCCACTGAAAGCATGAGGATACAGAAACAAAAAGGAGAAGCCAAGATGCGATGCAAAATGAAACAAAAGATAACGCTAAATCCTATGAATTGAAAGTGCATGAAAGGAGAGAAGCATAAACGAATCAAAACCAAATAGGAAGCCAATATGGAAGACAGCCCTTTTTATTAATATGTTTTAGAACTCGGTTACAATCTGCCTCCTCCCTTTTTAGGGGCTAGGAGCGTTAAAAGTGTTCTTGTCACATCCATAGATGGTATTCCTTCTTTCGCGTGCCCACATGTAAAATGGGCGGACCAAACATCACCGCCACTTGCATTGATGAGTCTTGACTCCTTGCTGCTCCTCTAATGTCGAGATCCTATATTCAAGGAAATAGAAAATAGTCAGTAGCACCTGTAGATAAAATAAAACATGCAATCCCCAAGCCTACGATTAGTGAATGCAAAAAATGAATAAAACGGTAACTGAAATAGATCCAAATGAACTGAAAACTTGACAGGGGCATGAGGACATTACCAGGAGGGCACTACAAATGGAACAGTCAGAAAATTAGCCACATATTCGTATTCGCTCCGGGGCGGGACGAATAGACCTACAACAAAGTGTCAAAAAGCATAGTCCCAAATGTCACATTCAGGAAGCTCCAAATCACCTACAAAGTTGGGGTTAGCTAATTGGGGGTATTTTGGGAAGACCCAGAAGGTCATATTTTCCCAATTTGGCCTCTATCACCAGGAATTTGATGATGCTACCTGCAAGTTAGTAAAGGCGGGAAATGATAAAAACATGATCAAAAATGCTCAAAACGATGTGAAATTTGAATGACAACCTATCTAAGAAGTATAGAATCAGATGCAAAAAAAAAATAAAGGAAATCTACCACATATTTCTATTCACTCCGGGGTGGGGCGTTTAGAACTGCGATAGTTTGGGGGGCACCCGGGGGTAGGACGCCCATCGTTTGGGACTCTGTTTCGGCACCAATCCACTTGGGATGGGTCCAAAACCTCTTATGGGGTTTTTTCAGCAAATTTGGTGGGATATTGTGGCCAAATGTTTGGGTTTGGGTCCAGATTGCGCTTCCAATAATCACCCAATAACCTCCCTCCAAAAGAGAGATCAAGGATGTAAAAGCACAATCGATGGGTGAGGATATAATTTGGCAGCACTTCATTGCTCCAAAGGCTCCTCTCTGTATTCTCTTTTTGGGTGAGAAGACTCACCAATTTATAGACCTAGGGTCTCTCTGTTTGAATGCGCATGCGAGGGCGCCACTTGAGTTGCTTGTCCTATTTTGAGAGAAAATATTATTCCCTGATTTAGAGTCTCCTTGCATGAGGCCTCTAAAATCAAAGACATGCATGACTGAAGTCTCTCTCCTTGATTTGAAGTCGTTCCTCGCAATTGCATGGCCTGAAGTTGCAGTTAACTGGCGGACCTGTCGAGGTTTGACTTTTTGCCAGTCAAACCTGCTATTCGCCTCACCCTGGGGCGAATGCTGCTAATCGTCCCTGGGTGGGATGAATACCAGTTTGTAATCATCCCAGGGTGGGACGAGTAGGGAGCAAAGTGCCAAAAAGGTGCCAAATTGACCCTTGACCTTCCAAACTACTTTTGGGAGTGGTTAGGACCACTGTTTAACCTCTGGGGGCTGCCCTAGGGGTTGTGTGTGTCAATGCGATCGGTGCTTGTTGTCACATAATCGGATTGGTGTTGTTTTGGTGTCTACAAGATACTTGTGCATATTCTCACATTACATATTTGCACACTTAATTATATGACACTTGTGCACTTTCTCTCATGACACACTGCACTCTTTTATTTCAATGGGTTCTATAAGATTGAATTGGACCCCACCCATATTACATCATCATTACATAGTGGTATTATAATAAATATTAGATATTATACATGTATCACTTGGCAAGATTCAAACCTAGGTCTCCTCCTTGAAATGTTGAGGAATCTATCTAGTTGAGCTAAAGCCTCTTGATTATACACCTGAACTCTTACTTACATGACACGTGTGCATATCTTGCACATAGACACTTACATAAAGGAGAAATATAAATCACACTTCTAAACTATAGACTCAAATCCTATTCTAATATTTACATTGTACCATAGGTGTTATGGGGGTAGATTAGCACATACCAAACAATGTAATATTATCCAACACCTACCTGTATTACATTATTTGGTTATTGCAGAATTTAGTCTTCAATATTTATCTTCATCTTGGATATTATGTTCATTTATTGTTCTTGTTTGTAATATTTGCAAGATAATATTAGACTATGCCTAATCCATTTTCTTGTTTTCTATATTTCTAATAAATCAAGCAATTCACCATTAGTTTTATTCTTAGATAAAAGATGATTTAATATTTCTTCAACTCCTACTCTACAACTACACTGAATTCTAATGTTCATAAGCTCTTCTTCTTTCTTATATTGATCTTTGAACCATTTAGATTCATTCTTTATGACTCTTGAAATTGTTTCAAAAATAAGACTTTGAAGAAGATTGTCTAATCTCATTAATAATATATTTTTCTAGGTTTTCATATTTGTTTTCTCTATATCAACAAAATGTTAAGAATGATTATTTCTTCCACAAATTTTGCATGGATAAAGATTTCAACATCTTAATTCTATATGCCCAATTTTGATTGCAAAAATTACATTTCAAATGATTATAATATCTATCTTTATATTTCAATCCTTGCTTTCAAACACTACTTTGTAATCATAATTATTAGTACTCATCAAAAAATTATGCAACCATTAATATAATATTAAGGAAATCCTATCTTTATTCTCTTAGTAAATGACATATATATTTTTTGATGATGTGTTGTTTTTTACTTGAATACTTATATCCATAGTCAAAAATAAATTTAGTTGAATTCATTATTACTCCATAGTTTTCAATTTCAATGAACTCTAATATTCCAAAATTTTAAATTTCCTTCAGAAAAATAAAATTGCAATTTTAATTTTTGCAATTTTTTTGAAGTAGCAAGCCTTTTATCTCCTCAATAATTAAAATTTGTGAATTTTATAAATCTTCAAATTTCAAAAATTCTAAATATTTTTTTTTTTAATTTTCAAAATTTCATTTTCGAAGTAGAAATTCTTATCTCTCCAAAATCTAATTTATTTTTCAAATTTTCAAAAATGAAATTTTTAAAATATATTGCAAAAAAACTAATTGCAAAAAAGTATCATATTAAATATTTTTCAAAAAGTATTGAAGTCCTTTTATATCCCACCTTAATATTAAAAACTAGATTTGTACCTTTTAACTCTCTCTTAAATAATTAAATTTTCTAAGTTAACAAATTCCTTCGAATTAAACTTTAACTTAGGACTTCAGCTATAGTACCAAAAACTAAATTGCTAATATAATGGTAATTCTTCTTACTTATACTTAATTGAATATGTTGACCATGACTTATAAGGTGATTTGTGTTTACTGACTTGAAACATTTATCAAGCAATGATCACTAATGTTACACTTACAGTGACACTGAGAGGGGGGGTGAATCAGTGTGATCTTTTAAAATTTTAAACTGGCAATACTTAATGCAGAAATGAAGCAAATTTAAATCAGATATAACAAGAGAGCATCACACACAACACAGATTTAACGAGGTTCACCAATGTGGCTACTCCTCAAAAATGACTGCTTGGACTACCATCCAAATCCAGCCTTTGCAAAGCAACAACTTTACAACTCATTTACCAACACCAACTGGAAGGAGCACCAACCCCTCAATTTTTTTGCACCAACAGAAAGGAGCACCAACCCCTAATTCACCAACACCTACTGGAAGGAGCACCAACCCCTTATGCCAAGCTGCAACTTGGACTTCAAAGAAAATAACAGAAAAATACCTTCAACCTTTTGCAAACTGTCTGTTGTTTCTGTACACTCTGCTGCTTCTGCGTAATTTCTTCGCACCACCAGTTTGCCTCTGCGCAATAGTCCCGTGCACCAACAACTGATCGCCTCTGCTCCTTTGCTCTTTACTGCCCTCAGTTCGCTCTCACTTCGCACTTAGATCGACACAACTCGCTCTCTGCTCAACGCGGACTTTACTTGCGCAAGTTCGATACGCATTCGATACCCTCAAACTCGAAAACCGCCCTCCTTTTATAGCATAAATTCATGAGCAAAGATCTAATCTTAGTCGGCTGAAAAACCCTAATTTTAGTCGGCTGCAAACCCTAGAGATCGTCGGCTGCAAAACCCTAATCTTCGTTGGCCCAGATTCAACTTTGTCGGCTTCAACCGCCTCTCTCGCCTCTGTCACTTCTGTAGCTTTCTTCGCGAAACTACAACATGTCATGATATCGCGACACCTTTTGCGGCCGTACGCCTTCTTTACCCTACTATCACGAAAATGTGACACTTTTGGCCTTTGTCTACTTTGCCAACGTTCTTGTCATGAAATCGTGACACTTCTAACTTTCGCTGACGTCATCCTCACTCTTGTCGCGAAATCGTGACCCTTTTGCTTCTAGGCCTTCTTCTCCATTTTGTCATGAAATCATGACATTACTGGCATCGTACAGTCTCTCTCCTCCTAGAGTCACGAAACCATGACATGTCATGAAAATGTGACATCTTCATCCTGCTAGCTTCTTCACTGCTGCCTATCACGAAATCGTGACACTTTTTCCATCCATACATATTTCTTTCATCCTGTCATGAAATCGTGACGCTTTCAGCTTTCGGAGGCTTTTCTTGCAACCTGTCACGAAATCGTGACACTTTTTGCCTCTTTGTCCTTTTCTAGGCTTGCACCCGTGAAAACATGACATGTCGCAAAATCGTGACACTTTCTCCTTAAGTCTTTTTCTCTCTTTCCCGCGAAAACATAACATCTCAAAATCCTCAATCTTTTCCCTTCCTTTTTCTTCCTTAGCTTTTCCAAACATGTCGCGAAATCGTGACATTTTCTTCCTTAGGCTTTTTCTCCAAACATGTCGCGAAATCGTGACAGTTTTCTTCCTTAGCGCTTTTTCTCCAAACATGTCACGAAATCGTGACAGTTTTCTTCCTTAGCGCTTTTTCTCCAAACATGTCACGAAATCGTGACAGTTTTCTTCCTTAGCGCTTTTTCTCCAAACATGTCACGAAATCATGACAGTTTTCTTCCTTAGCGCTTTTTCTCCAAACATGTCACGAAATCGTGATTTTCCTTTTTCTTCCTTTTCTCAAACATGTCACGAAATCGTTTTTTCCCTTTTCTCCCTTCTTTTTTCCATCATCTCTTCTTTTTTCCCTTCTCTCTCTCCATGTCGCGAAATCGTGACAATTTTCTTTGCACTTTCTCTCTCCTCTAACATGTCGTGAAATCGTGATAGTTTTTCTGCTGAATATGTCGCGATATCGCGACACTTTTCTTACTTGTCTTTTTCTTTGAATTTTTGCAAAAAGGCAACTATGGTCTTCTTGGAAACTCACTTTCCATGTTCTGAATAACCTTTGAACTTCTGTCCTCTGCATCTGAATGACTTCTGAACTCGCTCGTCCACTGCATCATTGGATCTAACTGACTGTGTTGACAACAATGACAAAACTCTTGCAACACCTTGCTCAACAATCTCCCCCTTTGGAATTGTTGGCAACACCTGTGTAAATTCCTGTAACTCTTCTCCCCCTTTGTCAATAATACCAAAGGGCTGCTGCAGACTCCCCCTGAGTCCATACACACAATTCTCAGGCACAATTTGTTGCACTTAGCACAAATTATGATCATGAGCAAAAGAATAGGCAAATACTCAAATGCTCCCCCTGAGAAAGTGATCCCTGTAGCTAGTCACTTCTTGGGAAGTGTGACTACTCCCAATTTGTTTCGAAGGTACTCAAACACTTCCTTGGGCAATGGTTTTGTAAAAATATCTGCTACTTGTTCTGTGGTTGGGACAAAATCCAATTTAACTTCTCCTTCTGCAACTTTCTCCTTCAAGAAATGATACCTGATGGCAATGTGTTTTGTCCGTGAGTGCATTACTGGATTCTTGGAGATGTTAATTGCACTGGTGTTATCACACTTAACTGATATTGGTTCACTGAAATTAATACCAAGATCTTTCAAAGTTTGTTTCATCCACAAAACTTGTGTACAACAAGTTGTTGCTGCAATATATTCTGCCTCAGCTGTTGATAAAGAAACTGACTCTTGTTTCTTGCTGTGCCAAGCAACCAACCTGTCATCGAGATAAAAAGCACCTCCACTTGTACTTTTCCTATCATCAACACATCCTGCCCAATCTGCATCTGAATAAGATATAAGGGTGAAGTCTTTACCTTTCGGATACCATAACCCATACTCCATAGTACCCTTGAGATATCTGAGAATCCTTTTTACTACTGTCACATGAGTCTCTTTGGGACTGGCCTGAAATCTTGCTACCATGCAAACTGCCTGCAGAATATCTGGTCTGGTAGCTGTTAAATAAAGTAAGCTTCCAATCATTGATCTATACATGGTTTGATCTACAGGTGGAGATTTGTCATCTTTACTCAACTTGCAGCCTGTCACCATAGGAGTGCTAACTGGCTTACAGTCCTCCATTGTGAATATTTTTAGCATCTCTTTCACATATTTGACTTGGGAAATAAATATGCCTTTCTCATTTTGATTAACTTGTAACCCAAGAAAGTAAGACAGTTCACCAATCATAGACATTTCAAATTCTTTCTGCATTTTATTTGCTAAGTCTTTACATGATTCATCTTCTTTGCTTGCCAAATATGATATCATCTACATAAACAACTAGAACAATGAGATGCCCATTTTCTGTTTTGACATACAGATTACTGTCCACCATACCTTTCTTAAACCCCTGTTGAGAGAGATAGTTATCTAGCCATGCATACCATGCTCGGGGTGCCTGTTTTAAGCCATATAAAGCTTTCTTTAATTTGCAGACAAGATTGGGATCTTCACCAATTTGGAAACCATCTGGTTGTTCAATGTACACTTCTTCTTCAAGTTTCCCATTTAAGAAAGCTGATTTTACATCCATCCGGTAAACTCTGAAATTCTTATGAACTGCTAAGGCCGGAAACATTCTGATTGCTTCTAATTTGGCCACAAGTGCAAAAGTCTCTTCAAAATCAATGCCTTCAACTTGTGCATACCCTTTATAGACCAATCTCGCTTTATTTCTAACTACCTGTCCGTCTTCATTCAATTTATTTCGAAATATCCATTTGGTGCCGATTACATTCTTATCTACTGGTCTAGGAACTAATTCCCAAGTTCTGTTCTTTTCAATCTGATCTAACTCTTCATTTATTGCCTTCATCCAACTATCATCTTTGCTTGCCTCAGCTATACTTTTGGGCTCAATGCAGGATAAAAGAGAATAATTGCTTACTACTTTCTTTCTTGTCTGAACACCAGTTGTGGGATCTCCAATTATTTGATCTCTGGGATGATTCTTCTGTCAATTGCCTGTTTTGAATTTCTTGTTTTCTTCCACCTCCGAGTCATCAAATAAGTCATCTGAGTCAAGTGTTGATTTCTTTTCTATTTCATTTTCCTCATCACCTTCAATGGCTTCTTCATAAATTGGGTAATTTTCTTCATAGTTAACTGTTCTTTCCCTTCCTTCATCAAATTTAACATCAGCACTGTCCACAATTTTCTTGAGTCTCTTGTTGTAGCATTTATAAGCTTTGCTTTTTATCGAATACCCAACAAAGACACCTTCATCTGCTCTATTTTCAAACTTCCCAAGATTGTCATCAGTGTTTCTGATGTAACACTTACAGCCAAAAACTTTGAGATGTTTTGTTGTTGCCTTTCTTCCAAACCACAACTCATAAGGAGTTTTACTTTCATGAGTTCTCAGCATGTACCTATTTTGAATGTATACTACAGTGTGGACTGCTTCTTTCCAAAATCTGTCTATTATTTTGTTCTCAGCCAGCATAGTACGTGCCATTTCCTGTACTGTTCTGTTCTTTCTTTCTACTACACCATTCTATTGGGGAGTTCTAGCTGCTGAATATTGTCTCCTGATCCCATGTTTTTCACAGTATTCTTTAAATTCATCTGAAATGAATTCTCCTCCTCTATCTGATCGTAAGCATTTGATCCTTTTTCCTGTTTCATTCTCAACTAGATGTTTGAAAGATCTGAACATTTCAAAAGCTTCTATTTTATTCTTTAAGAAAAATATCCATGTCATTCTGGAATAATCATCAATACACAGCATAAAGTATTTATCACCATTTATGCTTTGAGTTCTCATCGGTCCACATAAGTCTGTATGTATAAGATCCAGAGGTTTGCTGGTGTAGTACTCTTTTGTTTTGAATGAGGTTCTGGTTTGCTTTCCTTTTTGACACGAAGCACAAATGCTATTTGAAGGTTTTCTAATGGTTGGAATGTCTCTTACCACCTGATTCGAGCTGATTTTCACTAGATTATCAAAACTAATGTGTCCAAGTCTCTTGTGCCATAGCCAGTTTTCTTCTTCCTATCCAATGAAACAATTACCTTCTAAGGTTTCTGAGAGTGTGTACAGGTTGCCAGATGTCCTTGATCCAGTAGCTATCAATTTTTTGTTGTTTGATTTCCTGACTTCACAACCCTGCTTCTTGAAAACAACTTCATGTCCTTTATCACAGATCTGACTGACACTCAACAGGTTGTGCTTCAAACCATCGACAAACAAAACTTCTTCTGACTTGATCTTCCCATCACTAATTTTAACTGATCCTTTTCCGATTATCTTAGCTCCATCATTATTTCCAAATTTTACAGAACCACCCTCATATTTCTGCAATTTTTCAAACTTCTGTTTATCACCTGTCATATGACTTGAGCATCCACTGTCAAGTATCCATGGTACCCTTTTGCTCTGTGCCTTGAAAGCTGTTTGAACTATTAAGGATTCCTTTTCTTCCCTAAGTTGTTCTTTCTGCTTCCATTCTGATTTGACTGTGATATCGGGTTCTAGTTTGGACTTCCCTTTTTCAATATCTTTTGCATATCTTTCAAAAATTTTTCCATTTTGTCTTGGCCTCTATGGTTGAAATTTTCTTTTTTGAAGTTGATTTGAAACAGAGGTACTGCGACAATTTCTTGCAATATGCCCATAGTTGTGACAGTTAAAACATTCTACTGCATAATTTGTTAGAGGAGCAAAAGCATTTCTACTAATAAAGCTTCTTGGTCCTACAATATACTTGCAGTCTGCAATTTTATGCCCATAACCGTTACATTTGAAACAGAAACCAAAAAAGTGATGATTGAACCTGAAAGATGGTCTTTGCCAGGTTGTAGTAGGAACCATAGATCTTCTTTTTCTTTGATTTGTGACCTTGGTAAAACCATCATTGTCAGTTCTCCTTTTGGGCCTGGCATTACTGCTTTTATTTGCCTGAGTTGTTTTTCTTTCATCAGTCTGTTTCTTCTCTTCATTCCTCACAGTTTCTACATTTTTGGCTTTTGGTCCATTTGACGATTCTCCTTCCATGAAGCCTAGACCAAATTTGATGCCAGCAGGTCTTTGGTCACTTAAAATTTTATCCAGCTTCATCGAACTTTCTTCACGCTTTTGATGACAGCTGATTTTTCGATCCAGTTCTTGCATCTGCATTCGTAGACTGACATTCTCTTCTTCTAGTTTACAGCAGTAATCTATCTTCATGGTTATCTGAACTTCGAGATCCTCAGATATTTTCTTGTATTCCTCTGTCTGTATTTTCAAACTGGTTATGATGTCATTTGCATCCTCAAGCTTCCTTGAAAGTTTATAATTTTTTCTTTTCTCAGATTTCCATTCTACAAGAGCAGAGACCAGTTCACCTTCTAGATCAACTTCTGCCTCAGGTTTTTCAACACATGCTTTAGAGTTCATTCCTTCTCTCTTCTCTGATTTTTCTACCTCTTCTGATTTTTCTACTTCAAATGCCATGAATAGAGCTTCACCCGTTCCTTCTTCAGAATCCTCACTAGAGCTGTCCTCTGAAGAATTTGTATTCCTGGAGATGAAGCTTTTCTTTTTGAAGTTGCCTTTCCTGAAGTTTGATTTCTTCTTCCAGTCACTTCTTTCTTGGTGCGAAGTTTCCTCACCCTGGTTCTTCTCATTGAGTGGACATTTTGTCGCAAAGTGCCCAATGCCTCCACAGTTAAAGCATTTAAATGGTAGCTTTCCTCTGTATTTTCCTTTTCCCTTTCTCAATTTTTTGACAAAATTTGCTTCCATTTCATCTGATACATCCTCTTCTTCAGACTCTTGTTTTGTGTCTTTGCCTTTTAGGGCTTTGAAAGCTGCTTCTCTATCTGTGGGATTAGACCTTCCTATTCTCATTTCAAAAGCAGTCAAAGAACCATGCATCTCATCCATACTAAAGCGATTTAGATCTTTAGCTTCTTCTATGGCTGAGACTTTCGAATCAAACCTTGGAGGGAGAGATCTTAATACCTTTTTCATGATCGTAGCATCATCCATATCTTCGTCGAGACCTCTGATTGAATTAGTGATTCCGTTGACTCTTAGCATGAAAGCCTCTATGTTCTCATCATTGTCCATCTTTAAGGATTCGAATTGAGCTCGATGTGTTTGAAGCTTGGCCTCCTTGATCCTATCGTCTCCTTCATGAATGTTCTCTAGTTTATCCCATACATCTTTCGTGGATTCACAGTTTATGATTTTGACTAGCTCACTGTCCACTAATCCACACATGATGGCATTTTTTGCTTTCGAATCATTTTCAAATGCCTTTTTATCGGTAGTGTCTGTTGGAGCAGTGGCGGGAGCTTTGTAACCATTAACTACTGCACCCCAGATGTCAAAACCCAAAGCACAGAGATATGTCTGCATCCTTATTTTCCAGAAAGCATAGTTAGTTCCATCAAACAATGGTGCTTTGTTTGAGGAGAAACCTTCACCACTTGCCATTGCGTCACTTCCAAGATCACCCTAGCTGATTGAGCCTATTCAGGAACCTTGCTCTGATACCAATTGTTACACTTACAGGTGACACTGAGAGGGGGGGTGAATCAGTGTGATCTTTTAAAATTTTAAACTGGCAATACTTAATGCAAAAATGAAGCAAATTTAAATCAGATATAACAAGAGAGCATCACACACAACACAGATTTAACGAGGTTCACCAATGTGGCTACTCCTCAAAAATGACTGCTTGGACTACCATCCAAATCCAGCCTTTGCAAAGCAACAACTTTACAACTCATTTACCAGCACCAACTGGAAGGAGCACCAACCCCTCAATTTTTTTGCACCAACAGAAAGGAGCACCAACCCCTAATTCACCAAGCACCTACTGGAAGGAGCACCAACCCCTTATGCCAAGCTGCAACTTGGACTTCAAAGAAAATAACAGAAAAATACCTTCAACCTTTTGCAAACTGTCTGTTGTTTCTGTACACTCTACTGCTTCTACGCAATTTCTTCGCACCAACAGTTTGCCTCTACGCAACAGTCCCACGCACCAACAACTGATCGCCTCTACTCCTTTGCTCTTTACTACCCTCAGTTCGCTCTCACTTCGCACTTAGATCGACACAACTCGCTCTCTGCTCAACGCGGACTTTACTTGCGCAAGTTCGATACGCATTCGATACACTCAAACTCAAAAACCGCCCTCCTTTTATAGCATAAATTCATGAGCAAAGATCTAATCTTAGTCGATTGAAAAACCCTAATTTTAGTCGACTGCAAACCCTAGAGATCGTTGGCTGCAAAACCCTAATCTTCGTCGGCCCAGATTCAACTTTGTCGGCTTCAACCGCCTCTCTGGTTCTGTAGCTTTCTTCGCAAAACTACAACATGTCACGATATCGCTACACCTTTTGTGGTCGTACGCCTTCTTTACCCTACTATCGCAAAAATGTGACACTTTTGGCCTTTGTCTGCTTTGCCACCGTTCTTGTCACGAAATCGTGACACTTCTAACTTTCGCTGATGTCATCCTCACTCTTGTCACGAAATCATGACCCTTTTTGCTTCTAGGCCTTCTTCTCTGTTTTTGTCATGAAATCATGACATTTCTGTGCCGTAGTCTCTCTCCTCCTAGAGTCACGAAACCGTGACATGTCACAAAAATGTGACATCTTCATCCTGCTAGCTTCTTCACTGCTGCCTGTCATGAAATCGTGACACTTTTTCCATCCATACATTTTTCTTTCATCCTATCGCGAAATCGTGACGCTTTCAGCTTCCGAAGGCTTTTCTTGCAACCTGTCACGAAATCGTGACACTTTTTGCCTCTTTGTCCTTTTCTAGGCTTGCACCCGAAAACATGACATGTCACGAAATCGTGACACTTTCTCCTTAGCTTTTCTCCTTTCAAAACCCTTTCCTCCTTACTTTAACATGTCGCAAATCGATTTTCTTCCTTAGCGCTTTTTCTCCAAACATGTCGTGAAATCGCGACAGTTTTCTTCCTTAGCACTTTTTCTCCAAACATGTCGCGAAATCGTGACAGTTTTTTGCCTTAGCGCTTTTTCTCCAAACATGTCGTGAAATCGTGACAGTTTTCTGCCTTAGCACTTTTTCTCCAAACATGTCATGAAATCGTGACAGTTTTCTTCCTTAGCGCTTTTTCTCCAAACATGTCGCGAAATCGTGATAGTTTTCTTCCTTAGCGCTTTTTCTCCAAACATGTCACGAAATCGCGATAGTTTTCCTTGCCTTTCTCTCTCCTCTAACATGTCACGAAATCGTGACAATTTTCTTCATTTTTCTCTCCTAAACATGTCGCGAAATCATTTTCTTCCTTCCTTTTTGCTTCCTTTCTCTCTTCCAACATGTCACGAAATCGTGACAGTTTTCCTTGTGCCTTTCTCTCTCCTCGGCCATGTCATGAAATCGTGACAATTTTGTTTGCACTTTCTCTCTCCTCTAACATGTCGCGAAATCGTGATAGTTTTTCTTGCCTGCTGAATATGTCGCGATATCGCGACACTTTTCTTACTTGTCTTTTTCTTTGAATTTTTGCAAAAAGGCAACTATGGTCTTCTTGGAAACTCACTGTCCATGTTCTGAATAACCTTTGAACTTTTGTCCTCTGCATCTGAATGACTTCTGAACTGCCTATCCACTGCATCATTGGATCTAACTGACTGTGTTGACAACAATGACAAAACTCTTGCAACACCTTGCTCAACAACTAACACACTCTGCTATGCTACAATGGACTACTGAAATAAATTGTGACATCGTGTAACATTAAACCTTGCAAAATATCTCTAAAAAATATCTTATCCTACCTATTATTTTCTTCTCTTTCATGACTATGAATGGTGATTTACTTGGTTTCTTTTCCCAATGTTTTCAAAAATGTCTAGATCACATTACTTCAATTACACTTTGGTTGGTATAGGGAATAATATTTTGGGCTCTATTTTATTAGGTTCTCCTTTTGAATGGATCTCCTACAATTTTAAATGGTATTCAGTCTTATCTATTTTACCTTGTGATTAGCTTAATGTTTATTCTCGATTACCTTGCTAATAGCTAACTTGCTTACCCTTATTAAATTATGCATTGACTAGTCTGATTCTCTTTACAACTAGTGCACTATCTGGTCCTACTCACCATGTAAATAGCTCTCTATTTTGACTAGATCTACTTATTGAATGGTGCTCAGACTAATATCTCTCTATTCGTTCTTGATCACCTTGTAGATAGCTCTCTATTTTTCCTAGTTTGACTTCCTAAATTATTATTTGGCTTATCAAATTCACTACCTAGACAGGTCCATGTATGGAAGATGCTTTGAGACTAAAACTCCCTTCTTATTCAAAATTTTCCCTTTGGAAGTTTTAATGCTTCTCTTTCAATTCTTTCTTCAATATTTTTCTTCTTGAGATCTTCACTATATTTTTTCTTTTCTTTTCTTTCTCAAGTTATTGCTCGAGTTCTTCAATATCTTTTTAGGTACTTGCCTAATCTCTTCAATATATTTTCAAATTTTAACTTGAGTTCTTAAATATCTTTCTTAGGTTACTTGAGTTCTTCAATATATTTCTTACGTTCTTGCTTGAGTTCTTCAATATCTTCTTAGGTTCTATCTTGAGTTCTTCAATATATTATTAACCTTCTTAAGACTAGAACTGTATAAGTGTGCTATATAGTGAGGGTCAAATATGAATAAAGCTTAAAGCACTATAATATCTCAGGTGGGTTTTGGTCGTTCAATATGTGGTTCCCTATCTTTAGAGATAATCTAAAAAATGAGGATTACTTTTTATTTGTTCCCTCTTCAAGGTGAGTCTTGGTCTTCACTTCTCGAAAGACTAACATATAATAATATTTTCTAGAACCTTTATAAATCAATCTATCAACCGAAAAATTAAAATTTATAGCAATATAATTCTATGCTTTCTTCATGTGATTCAATATTAATTCACACAAAAGGTTTCCTCTAATGATAGAAAAATATATTACTCAAAGTAGCTCTGATACCATTATTGGATTTTAAGCTAGATTATATTAAGTCCTAATAATTTACATATTGAATACTATTAAAAATAAGAGCAATAAAAATATAAGATGACCAACAATACTAATTGCATTCAATATAATATCTAATATGAATATAAAATGGGTAAATTCATTCATGCAATAACATAAAAAAACTCACAACAAAACAGCTCAAAATACGCATACAAGCTTCAATAGTATTAATGTTTGAATGTGATCTTCGTCGATACAATACATGGATATTTGCCTTCATAATATAACCATACAATTTGATTCTTCAAGCACTTGACTATTGATATTTATATGAAAACTCTAACATATCCTTTGGCTTCTTATCTTGCCACTTGTATACATGAATCTTGACTCTCTTCTTACATACACACTTAACTCTATGACACTTGCACTCTTTTATATGACACACTTCTACATTCATACCTAATACATGATACTCACATCCCCACATTATATATTTGTATAATTACATGACACTTGTGCACTTTCTCTCATGACACACTTGGATTCTTCCTTACATGATACATGCATATCCTATACATAGACATGTACATAAAGAGGAAATATAAATCACACTTCTAAACTATAGACTCAAATCCTACTCTAATATTTACATTGTACCATAGGTACTATGAGATTATATTAGTATATACCAAATAATGTAACATTCTCCAACAATAACCATAGTGTAATATTATAACAACTTGAGATATCTCTTCTTTGACTAATTATTCTTATATTATTTAATTTTAAAATGTTAAAGCTTACCTATAACATTTAAACCTTAATTTAAAATATAAAAATCTTGATTCTCATTAGACTACTTTAAACCTATAAACAAAATTCAAGATACTTTTAATTATTTTAGATTTTATTGTGTCCAAAAAGTTATAAAATATTATTAAATTATATTAGTTTAATTGGTTATATTTTTCAACATTCAAGAAGAAACCTAGATTTTACCTTGCTAAGAGATACATGGATAATATCTAAATTTTTATAATATTATTGTATAATGATAATATAATATAATTTAATATAATATAAATAAACCAATTTTTTTTTTAAGAGTTCAACATTTATATGATAGAGGTTATAGAAATGTTATGGTCCAAGGGGATTCTCTAAACATTATTAGAGATTTGAAATCGGAAGAAACAGAGAATAGGTTTATACTTAAAATTATAAAGGATGCTTCAAGGATCCTAAAAGAGATGAGTGATGTTGTAATTGATCATATCTATAGAGAAGGTAATCATGTTGCTGATATTATGGCCAATATGGAGGTGGATAGTGGTCAAAATAGAATTTGGAATAATAACTTTCCACTACCATTACAAAGAATAGTTGCATTGGAGGTTGAAGGTCAACCTGGTAGAATGAATAATATAAAAAAATTAATGAATTTGGTTGTTAATTTATATCAAGGTCATTGAGCTAAAATATAATGCTTAATCTGAGCCTAGTCGATCTGGGCAATATCTTTGTAATTCATTTTTTTGTTAGTGTATCTTTAGCATCATTCATTCCTAGGAAGAAAGGTGTGTGATTTTTGCTAGGATCTCTTTTGTTGACCTGTGGTTTTTATTTTCCATTATGATCAGGTCTCTCTTGTAATAGGGCCCCTTTCAAAATCCTATTTTTCACCCAATATCAAAAAAATAAGCTTATTTCAATCCTATATAACTAATTTTAAAAAATATCCTTAAAATATTTTTAGTAATATTTTAAACATTTTTGGGTCTTAAGGCTTGGTTCAATGGTCAAAATGCTTCTGTAGGAGTGTAGAGACCAGGGTTCCAATACCTTAGGTATTTTAGTATTAGTGTATGTGTTGTGTCAGCGTAGTTGACTACGTAAAAGGTTTACCCAATGCAACTGGAGGTTATAGTAGCGACAAGGAGTGAGATTCGAACCTACAAAGAGGTGTAGAAAATTATAACGAGTTACCAATTTCTCTAGTATAATAAAAATATATATTTTTTAAACATATTTACTATTTATATTTAGTTTTAAATAACATAAAAATATATGCATTTTTCTTTACTAAAATTAAATTAATCAATAAAATCATATTCTTACACCATTTGAAAACAATTTCTATAAGTTCTATCTATAAATGTTAAAAGTAACTATTATCATTCTCTTATACTTACAAATAGGTTATTATATTCTATGTATTGACATTTAAGATCTTAATTCCCTTTTAAAGGAAAGATATTAATCTGGAATTTATCTTGTTCAACCTGCAAATAGGGCATAAATTCTCAACAAGTTTTAGAATAATTTTTTAGTTAAAGTGCCCCTCAAAATATTACGTTTGGTCAGCAATGATCATTTATTATGACTTTTTATGAATGAAAAATGACAGCAAGAGAGGGAACTTCAGTGGTGGTGTGTGAGGAAGAAGTTAAAGTTTCAAAGGTGTGATGAACAAAATTTATCTCTTAAAAAGTTGTAATTCTATTTAATTAAATTTAAGGTGAATTAATTTTATTTGTAATACATAAAAATTAAAAATAAGTATAATTTTATTAATTTTTTGAAATATTTTAATATTATAAATTATTTTAAAAGGTTTTTTTTTATTTTGAATACAAAAATGTAATGTTTTTTCATCTTTTATTATAATTCAATGTATAATAAGAAATCATATAATTTTTTACAAACCTTAATCATAATCCTAAATATAATTTGAGTCCTACTAATTAGTAATAACACTAACTATTACTGATAGTATGACTAATTACAATAAATTAATTTAGGACATAAGGGTCCTAATATGTTCTCTTCCATCAAAATATTTGTCCTCAAAGTTTAAAATACAAAAAATGTTATTAAAGTTGGTGGATTGGCTCTCATGTTGCATCTTCTAGTTGTTAACCTTATTTGTGTACCAAAATGTTAGTGATTGTGTGGTTACAAAGTTGGAAGTACAAATAATCCAATATTACCTCTAATTTGAGAATAATTAATCATTTTCTATCAAGCTTAAGCAAGGTTGGTTGTGGCTGAACATGTTGAATCTTGGAGGTGGATGAAAGGTCCAAATTATAAGTTATTGATCCAATGCATTACAAAATATAATAAAGCCCATAGAACTTAGGATCTAATTTATGATAAACTTTTATCTTTGGGGATGTTTGCTTATATTGTTGCAAATATAAAATTGCCATATCACCTTCAAAAAAATATTGTTCTAAGCAATGTTGATCAACTTGTTATTTCATTCAATTCTAGGCAAAAATTAATTTATCCTTAGGAACTAAGATAATGATCTCATGAGCAAAGAAAAAGTAATCCAAAACTTGTACCTCAAAATTATTTATAATGTAGGAAGGGAGTGAGGGTGGTGATTGTCTATACACTACTTCATAGGTGTCATCTTCATTACCATATGATTGGTGTTGTACCACTATTCTACAAAGGGAAACTAGTTGGTCTAGTGAGTTTGTTCCTTAGAGTTAAAGCATCTTAAGTAGGTCACTAGGCACTTGTTGACAAATTTTGTCTATCCATCAATTTGTAGATGATGTTTAAGCTCGTGTAAAGGTGTGCTCCTTAGATATTAGATAGTTCCTTCCAAATGGTTCTAATGAATATTGGATCTCAATTATTGACTATATAAGTTCTCATTTCATAGAGGTTATAGATTTTATCAAATAAGGTTTAGGTGATAGTGGATGCTTTATATTGTTGTAAAAGTGGAAAAAAGTGGTTATACTTGGATAGGTTGTTCAACACCATAAAAGTGATTGATTTTCCTCTAGACTTGGGTAATCCTTCATTAATATACATGGATATATCTCCCCAAACACGAGGTTTGCAATATCCCTATGGTTGTGACTATTTCTCCCTTGTGACATTAAAAGATGTCACAATATTCAACAAAGCATTTGATATCCTATTTCATCCCTCTCAAAAAAAATTCCAACAAACTCTTCCATTGGTTTTAAAAAATTTAGAATACTTAGTGGGTAGAAAAGCATGAAGTTCCTACAATATTCAATCATGGATATATAAATTAGAAATTAACATAAAATTCCCTTTGTAGCACAAACAATTTTCATCCCAAGAGCAATCAAGTTTTTTTCTTACATTATAAGTGATTTGTTGGAGGAGTTGTTGAATAAAAACATGTTCATATAATTCCTATTAAATCTCCTACACCCATTTAGGTATTGGTAAGGATAAAGCACACAATGATGATGAAGATTTAAATTTGTGGGAGAGCATTGACAAATATATTATCCTTACCCTTCTTATGTAAAATATTATAACCATAACCTAATAGTTTGGAGATCCACTTGTTGTTCTACAAAGGATATATGATGTTTTAAGAAGTAGCAAGACTATGATGATCAATATTAAACTAAAAGAGCTGGCACACAAGATAAGGATACCATTTAGTCACTACATAAAGCATGGTGAGCATATTTTTCTCATAAGTTGATATTAATATTCTTCCCTACAAGTGATTTTTGGTAAAGTCCAAATGCCATCCTTGTTACTTCATTATTGCTCTAATTATAGAGTTATCACTTTTGATAGTAAAGAGTTTAGAGAAATTTTGTGTAGCTAAAATATGTGTGTTATGCATAGCTTTCTTAAAAGAGCATAAAATATTTTTGTAGTTGCTTATTCCATGTGAATACATTTTTTTTAGCAAGGTGGTTAGAAGGGCTACAATATTATTATAGTCCTTCATAGTCTTATGATAATACCCTATAAGCCATAAAAATTAATGGTTAGGATTATACAAGTTTGCATATCTTCATTCTTCTTGTGATCCATAATAAATCCTTTGGATGATAGTATATGTCAAAGATAATCTCTGGTTGCCCAAAGAAACACTTTGAATGCTTGACAAAAAATTGGGTGTCAACTAGAATTGGTGTTTGATCCAGGTGAACTAATTTTTCATATCTTGTTTTAGTATTAGATCAAGATATAATCAAAGAAAACTAGAATGAATTTCTTGATGAATGTATGAAGTATCTCATTCATCAAGCTTTGAAATGTGTATGGAGTATTTGTAAGACCAAAGGGCATGACAAACAATTCATAGTGACCTTCATGGGTGAAAAAAGTAGTCTTGGGGATATCTTCTTCTCAAAAATAAATTTAGTGATATCTTGATTGTAGGTCCAACTTTGAAAAAAAGTAGGCCCCATCCATTTCATCAAGAAGTTCATCAATCACTAGAATTGAAAACTTATCCTTTTTTGTGATCTTATTTAACTCCTTGAAATCCATACACAAATTCTTTGAACCGTATTTATTTTTACTAAGAGAGTTGATGAAGAACAGGGATGATGCTTGCTTGAATAATCCCCACAAGTAATTCTTTCACTATTTTTTAATCTTTTTCTTATATATATATAAGAATAATGATATGATAAAATAGTAGAGGGAATATTTATTGGGAATAATTGAATGACATAGTCATATAAATGATGATATGGAAGCCCATGTGACTTACTAAATACCAGGGCATGGCAATCTAAGATTCCAATAAATTCAATAGATTGGATTGAATTAATAGACTTTTTAATATTCATGGTATAAAGTTGAACTACAATCCCATGAGAATCCTTTTTTAAAATCTTCTCCATGTGGTGAGAGCTTATAATGCTTAATGACCCTACTTGAAGGTTTTGAAGAGTATATTGATTGTCATCTTTGTAAATTGCATCCACATATTAGCAAAGTCCCATAAGATAAGTCCTACGATGCATAACCATTGGGTATCCAAATCCACATTATGATGATACCAAGGGTAGAATAGATATATCATACTATAAGTTATATTCCCTTATTAAGAGCTAAATATTTTTACATTTGATCTTACAAGGTAGTGTTCAAAGCTAGAGCTTGGACACACATATCAATCTACTTTTTTGGTAATTTGAAAATACAAGAAATTATGAGTATTTCCACTATGATAATAGTGAAGGGATGCTTCTTGAAGTATTATCAAACCTTCATGATTTTAAGTGTAGAAATCCCTAAGGTATGCACACATATTTCTAGTGTTGGGTACTTAGATGACCTACTTCTTGTCTATGTCCTTTACTTGTTAGTCTTAGGATGGATCAAAATATTTAGATGGAATATTTGACCACATATATAAGAGATAATTTATAATCCACATATTTATGCCTAAGGGAGTACTATTCATCATAATTATAATTAGGGTTAGGCATAGCGACTATTTATCACCAAATTGGCTTAAATTAAGATTTTCAAAACTTGAAATTTGCTAATATTTGGGACCCTTTATCAGACCCCATTAGCCAAAACATTTTGGGTATAATTTTTTTTTGGGTTGATTTACCCCAATTTTATACTAGTTTAACCGTTTTAAGTTTAAATTTCCAACATTACCCCTAATAATAGTGAACCTCCTACATGCATTTGGATACTATTCGCTTGGATTTCGAAACTGATTCACCAAATTTTTATAAATACATTTTGGGGTCGATCCCTTATGCATGATCCTGATTATAATACAATCCCTTATTATGAAAATCTTCATATTAGTCCTATTCAAGAATTTGATAGGTTTCATGTGCATATTCTGATTAGGTGTGTGAATAGGTGGTGGTTTGTAAGTATGTTGCTAAGTAGCAAATTTATCTTTGGCCAATTTAGCTAAGCTAATAGCAAATGTCATATCGTAAGGGTTGAAAATTTTTACTTAGGATAATGTCCTTAAACCCACTAATAAAATAATTATGAAAGAAGGTGTCATCTAAGCCTTTTGTCCAATTTTTAAAAAATTTAAATTGTGTTTGATAGTCTTAGGTTGATCCAATTTGCTAAATTTTGGTTAATGCACCCATGAAATAATCATATGCACTAGGTCCAAAACAAACAAGTAACTCCCTATAAAATTCCTCCCAAGTAGGTGTGGCAAAGGTCTTCCTAAACTACAAATACCACTGAATGTCTCCATGCTCTAAATGAAACAAAGAAATGGATACCTTTTTTCTAAAATAAGGTGTGACTTAAGAAGAAATTTTATTTGGCCTTGTAAATCCAACTAGTGGGTTCATCTTTATCAAAGTGAAGAAATTTTAATTTAGTTTTTCATTGGTGTAATGGCTAAAATACATACATACAAATCCCTAAAATGTGTCCTTATCTTAGACCTAAAGTTGGTCCTTATCCTAAACTTGAAGCTAGTCCTTGTCCTAAAATGGAGGGCTATCCTTATCCTGAGTAGGATTGTCCTTATAATAGCAATTGCGAGAATACATTCTATAAATAAACTTGTTTAGTGCTAAGCCCAAGGATCCTAGACTTAATTTTCTCAATTTAGTCCAATTTATCAAGTTTACTCAAAGTTAAGAGGTTAATCTTGATTTTATTGAGATCTTCATTTACATTTTCCAAGGAGAATTCTTGAGAACATATGGTTGAGGCCATATTGGGTACCAAAAGGGAGTTTGAAAATTCTTATTGGAAATTATATAACAAAATAATCAACTTGAAGAGAGGATCATAACATAATAGGTGCCAAAATCATTTAATTTTTTTTAAATACCTAAAAAATGGGGAATCTATTGATTTTGAGGAAATAATGATTTTGATACTTTTCTGAATTTATGAAAATGAGGGAAGGACAATATTTTTCTAAACTAGGAAATGAGGGAATTAGGTGGAATTTGCAATTTCAAAAAAACAATTCTAAAATTTATACTTTTTAATATATTTTTCTCCAACTAAAATAAAAATTGCATCAATGTCCAACAATCTTAAAATTATAATGTTTTACTAAAAAATGATCAAAATTCAAAAACTATTTTTGCATTAGATTTAGTATAAAAAATATAATTTTACTTTTTTGGGGTGTGTGAGATACATTTTTATGAAAATAAAAGAATTGATTTTTCAACAAGGTTTGAAACCCTAACATTCACAATAGTATTTGGTCCTAGATCTTTATAGATTGAAATAAATTCGTTGTGTAATATTGAAACCCTTAGTCTATACAAAACTTTTTTGGTTGAGATTTTTTTTTACTAAAGAAGAGCAACTTAACGAAGTAGATGTTTTAATATATTTATAACTGCTTTGATTTGAAGATAACAAGAACTGAGTAACAAACCCTAGATTGTGTCTTCTTAGGATCAAGGAAAATATGTTATTAACCCATATGTTGACTAAGCAAGTACCACTTCGAGGTACTAACATCTTATCCTAGGTAGTTCTATTGATAATCCAACCATGAATTTATCTAGACAATGACAAATCTTTAAATACACTTAAAAAGGCAAAAAAACTACAAATAAGGTATGAGGTCGTTATCCTTTTCACTATCAACACACGTATAACTACTTGGAGAAAGTTGAAACTTACACCTCATCCTACAAAAAAGTATTAACCTATTACAAATATTGTTTAAATACCATGGAAAGTTTATTTTTTTTAATTTATGATTATTGTTACTAAAAAAATAACTCTATAAAATATTCTATATAAAAAAAACTTCCAACAATAAAATTATATTTATATATATACCAAAATACAAATAAAATATAAATTTTATTAATTATTTAAAAAATTAATTTGTAATTAACCTACCTCCTTCAAAGCTCTTAATACAAAAAAAAATAAAATTGGCCCTTTCTCTTGTTACCATCTAACATATAATAAAAAAAAAAGCATACCATTCTTTACAAACTCTAAAGCAGTAATTAGTAACCTACTAACTAAACCAGGCTAATTATAATAATTAAATAGTAACATAAACGTGAACTAATGAATGATTCCGTACCATACAGCAGAAGCCTGGAGGCGTTAGGAGAAGGATGAATTTACTGCTGACGAGCTTGATTATACTCACAAACCAGCCATAATGGAGGAGTTCATCGTCATAGACATCATCCCATACTATTGTGATGTTGACGTGGACATACTGGAGGAGTGATGAGCGTTGGTATACACGGCTACGGGCAAATTCGGAGGAATATATGGTAATTGTGCTTCGAATTTCAAAATCTTGACCACCTCTCTCATCGTGGGCCTCGCCTTCGGGTCTGGATGCGAACACACCAATCCCACAGAAATTTTGATTGCTCTTCCTACTCCTATCCACCATCTTCTATCCACCATTTTTTGATATATTGCAAATCAACTCGGTCTTTCGTGTAAAAAACCCAAATAGAAATCTTGAAACATTCTTTGAAGCTCATATACTATTTGTTTGAGGTCCTCATCTTTAACCAAATTGTTAATAAAAATCAAATCCTATGATTTGAGATCTTTTCTTCAACCAATAGAAACCTATGATTTGGAGTTGTTGCTCAAGCTATTATAAATTTTGACCTTTGAACCTCTATTTCCTCCGGATTAAAATTTCCTCCTAACCTCTCATCCGCGGCATCCAATATTTTTCCCTGTCCATACAAAGCCCACACCCATTCCACCAGTCTGAAGTTATGCTACTTCAAGCTCCGCTCCATAGGGTGCTTTGCACAGGCTATTTCCAAACTCACTGCTCCGAAGCTGAACACGTCCGATTCCGGACTAGCCTTTCCCGTCACCACACACTCGGGGGCCAGATACCCCAATGTTCCCGCAATCACGGTTGTATGGGAAGCCTCGTGATTATGATCCACAACTCTCGCAAGGCCAAAATCCCCCAGCTTGGCATGGATCCAACATGACAAATTGCTCGCCTTCACGTCTCTGTGCAAGACCCGCTGGTCCCAATCCTCGTGAAGATAAACTAGAGCGGAGGCCACGTCGCAGGCTATGCTGTACCTCCGCTCCCAATTGAGACCACCCTTTTGCTCCCCGAAAAGATACTTATCCAGACTTCCGTTTGGAAGGAATTCATAGACTAGAAGCAACTCGTCCTTCTCGTGGCACCATCCCAAAAGATGCACGAGGTTGCGATGTCTCAGCTTGCTGATTGTGGTGACCTCTGAAATGTACTCCTTTCGGCCCTGCTTGGAACCGTGGGATATTCTTTTCACAGCTACGGCCTGGTCGGTGCCGGGCAGGATTCCTCTGTAGACGCCACCGAAGCCTCCCTGTCCGAGCTTTTCGTCGTCGCTGAAGTTTCTGGTAGCTGCCCTGAGCTCCGCGTAGGAGAACCTCCGTGGCCCCTGAGCGAACCACTCATCCAACTCCATGTCGCTTTCATGGCTCGCCTCTCGGTGGCACTTAAAGTACCACCATCCACCAACGAATATAAACGCGCAGGCCACGACTACGCAGACGGAAATAGAAATAACTTTTACAGAGGTGCCATTGCTCTTATTTCCAGTACTACTGCCATGTGAGGCGTTATTATTCGCAGGGCTTTCGATTTTCCACGAATATTCGGAAGAGAAATTCCAGGCATACACCATGTGGGTCTCTAAGGACGATCCCGTGGAGGCCGAAAGGCCGACCTTGATATTCTCGGGAAGAAACCTCCGGAGATCTATATTGTAGAACAAAATCGGGCTTCCCGGCTTAGAAATGTTAGTCTCGAAGCCGGATGTTTTAAGAAACACCTCGAGCCTGTGGTTTCCGCCATCGTAATCCACCCACGCATTCCACAATTTCCCATTCTTAAGCGTTTCGTTTTGCAGCGTATCGCTAGCTTTCAACGAAGCCGTCCTCTTGGAAAAAATAGAGTTGACATCAATTCCGACATGGTTGTCGTCCGGATCGAAGTAGTTCTGGTACGTGCCGAACTCAACGGCAACGATCTGGTTGGATGAACTTCCATTTGTTGTCGTGTTGAAGAGACCAAGCCAATAGCCCTCGGCGTTCGTCGGGGGTTTGAAGTCAAGAGGTGCGAGGAAGAAAGTGAGTCCGTCCCCGGCCGGGGTAGTGAGGTTGATGATGGTGAATTGGAAGTGTGTGGTGAAATTGGCGAGAGCCTGAGAAGAGTTGTCCCACAGAGAAATCGATTTGTTGAATGTGGCACACCCGTAGCTCGAGTTCAGGTTGCCAGTGGCTTCGTTTTTTGTGAGTTGGATTAGCATCCCTTGAAGGTAGGCATCTTTGTAAAACGTGATATTTGCCTGGGGAATAAAAGCAAGGTCGAGGTTTCCTGCATATGCCACGAAAACCAAAGGAATAGCGATACACAAGTAGAAAAGAAGGAGAAACGGAGTCTAAGATTGGCTTGCCATTGACGCAGCTCTTGCCATTGGCTACTAAAACTCCTCTCTACACCTAAATGTTTATAATGTTATACTATCCTTGATGTTGTAATATTATGTTGACTGAATATGTTGCTTTGCTCTTAGAGTCTTGGACAATTGAATTTCTTGAGCGGCTAACTTATCAACATTAATGTTATCTCTGACATGTAAGACATCTTTTAATTGGCATATACTGACCTCTTCCATGCATATTCTGCAATCTCTTGTTTTAATCAAGAATTGACATCAACCTCTTTGAAATATTTAAAAGGCAGCTGCAGGGAATGTGCTTATCTTAAAAATTAAATTTGAAAACGTCCCAAAATACAAGAAGCACCGGCCGGCCTAGTGCTTATTTTAACGAAAAATTGAAATCAAATCTCTTTGGAATTGTTAAATAATGATTCGTCTAAACACGAGTAGACGGCACGGACCACAACTTGGTAAAATTGAAACCTCACCGTATGCCCAAAAAATAAATAAAATAAAAATTAATTAAACTTTGTACAGTATGTTTCACATGTTTACACTATTCTGAGTTTTTGATTCGGCCTGAGACTTGAAACAACTCAAACGGCTAAGACTTGAAACAATTCAAACGGAATGCGAGTTCGACGGATATATTGGTTTAAAAGCAATTAACTGTTAAAAATTGGCTAATTTAGAAATCCATGACAATCATACTATACAATTTTTTTATTTACTTTTAAATGAAGAGCATAAATAAAGCTTAACTTTTGCTTATTGTTAGGTTTTTTAATAAATATTTAATTAAATGTTAATAAAAATAAATAAAATTTACCTATTAAATTTTAAATAATATTATTAAAAGTTAATAAGGTTCTGGTTTTATGGTTGGAATATGTGGATGATGGAACATACAAAAGGTTTAGATTTTGATGGCACCAATAGATTATATAGTTCAATATGACTAAGTTAATGTAAAAGTGAAAGGATAACCCTTTCAAAACCTATATTTATATATAAATAATATTTTTTAAATGATATATATATATATATATATTTTTTTTTAAATGAAATATTTATGTTGTTTTTTATTATTTATTTTAATTATTTTAAATAAATTTTTATAATTAAAAATTAATATGTTTTAAAAATTTTAAAGTAGTTTTTTTTGTTATATTAATATTATAAAGAAAGAAGATGCTAACATAAATTTTTTACTTTAACATTTATTTTTTACTTTTAAGTCATTAGAACTTTAACATTTATTTTTTACTTTTAAGTCATTAGAACTTTTGAAGCATATATTGTCTTGACAATTGGGGAGTTTTTCATATAAGTTAAATGTTTGGAACATTTATCATATTTTCTTTTTATTGATAATCTATGCCAACTCCACACATTTTTTTTTTATATAAGTTAAAAAACTTGTATATTATCCTCATAGGTTTTTAAATAAATAAATATATATATATATATATATATATATATATATATATATATATATATATAATATGTTTTAAATGAAATATACAGATTATATTATGTTGTTTTTTATTATTTATTTTAATTATTTTAAATAATTTTATATAATTAAAAATTAATATGTTTTAAAATTTTTAAAGTAGTTTTTTTTTGTTATAATAATATTGTAAAGAAAAAAAGATGCCAACACAAATTTTAAGACTTTAACATTTATTTTTTACTTTTAAGTCATTAGAACTTTTGAAGCATATAATGTCTTGACAATTGGAGAGTTTTTTATATAAGTTAAATGTTTGGAACATTTATCCTATTTTCTTTTTATTGATAATCTACCAACTCCACACATATTTTTTTGTATAAGTTAAAAAACTTGTATATTATCATGATAGGTTTTTTTTTTTTTTTTTTAAGAAATATTTCTTATACACATCCATAGTGGGGATTGAATTCGGGTTTTTTTTTGAGAAATACTTCTTATACACATCTGTCATGGGGATTGAACTCGGGTCACATCAAGTGACGTCCTGGCCGGTAGACCACATCACGTGGATAGGTTTTTTTAGATAATGACTTGTTTTGAAAAGGAACATGTTAAACTATGAAAATACATTGACATCATGAGAAAAGTATAATAAAGAAATATTATTTTATTTTTCTAAAGTTTCAACCCAAATAATATAAATTTTATTATCCCAATTAAGGCAATTTAAAATAAAAATTGAGATCTTGAATGATAAACTTAATTTTTTCATATATTTTTAATTTTATTAAAGAATAATGATAGTGATTAGGCTTTAGTTTTTAATATATAAACTTCAAAAAAAATAAAAATTGTTTGATCAAAATTGAAGTTTACTCGTAATACCTCAAATGTATGCTACAGAGTTAGAATAAGCTAAAAATATTATATTTTGACAAACATCATTATTTATGCAAGCTTAGATTCTAGGATTAAAATATAACATGGTATCAAAGTAGGTATGAAGTAAATTCACTTGGTTATGTGGAGATATTGTTTCTAATGATTAAAAATTCGTAGGGTTTCATCTAAAAAACCTTAGTGAGAACATGGATTATGAGAATATCTCATATGATGGTAGATGATTCATTGATGATAAATATTCCCTGATAAGTTCACCATATTTCTTTATTTTGATATTCAATTCATTTGATATATACGTTATATATATATATATATATATATATATATATATATATATATATATATATATATATATATATACGTATATATATATGCTTCTCTACTTTAGATTTTTGGCATTGATACAATACATATGAGAGGGAATTTTGCATGGTTTTTGAATCTATAAAGAAGAATCTAAACATTTGGAAGATAACCCCTAGTTTTCAAATAAGACTTGGGAAATACTTAATGCATGCAAAATACCTCTAAGAGACTTGATAGGTTGCTAGAATGGTCTAACAACCTTTTATATTTCTTTGATAAGAGATAATTACTTGATGGATTATATTCTAGAAAAAGGGTTATATAGGGGAAATTTTGAACTAGTGATGAGAGACCAATAGCTTTTGTAAGCTCACCACTAAAAGATGCTCCACTTAGATATTCAACCATTGATAAACAATATTTTTCTTTAATCAAAGGTGTAAATTTTTTGATCTTATATCCTACATAGCAGTGTTTGCAATAGTGCTTGATTTAGCTGTGAAAATGGTGTTGATGCATAATGAGCTAGGAGAACATAGAGGTAAGTGGATGTCTGTCTTGCAAGAGTTTGATTTGAAAATTTAGCCTATGAGAATTGTTAGAGAACATAGATTGAGCAAAGCACTAGCCAAAATTGACCCTCATATTTCATGTCAATGGTATTCCATGGGAGAGGTTACAAATTATGAATGGTATCAAGACATTGTTCACTATATGCTAAACAAAGTATGCCCTAGTCACTTGAATTCCACACAAACAAGAGCACTACATGTCAAAAGTGTGAATTTCATGATAAAATTAGGCATTTTGTATCGAAAAAATCATGAGGGAATTTATTTGATATGCTTAAGCAATAAGGAGGTTGTTGAAGTTCTTAAATATTTCCATGGTAAGTATGGAACTGGGCATGGATCAAGAAGTATCATAGCACACCAAATACTAAGAGCTAGTTATTATTGATCCTATGTTTTTAAATATGCCCATGCACATGTATGATCATGTCATGTTTATCAGATTGCGGCTCATTGAGAAAGGAATTATCCCATACCATTATAGTTAGTGATTGAAGCTTACTCATTTGCACAATGGAGATTGGACTTTATTGGTGTTATTAATCCCAATACGTTAGGAAACCATGAGTTCATCCTAACTACCACTGATTATTAGACTCGTTGGACTAAATATCAAGCATTCAAAAACTATACAATAGAGGTTGTAATCCAATATCTTGAAGATAACATTGTGACCAATTTTGGGATACCATATGCTCTAGTATGTGATAATGGCCTTGCTTTATCTTCTTAATATTTTTTAAATGGACTTATGATAATAAGGTAACTCTAAAATTATCTTCTAATTATTATCCTCAAGGAAATGGCGTAGCAGAGTCAACTAATAAAAACATACTAGAAAAAAATAGAAAATATTTAGACAAAAATTCTAGGAATTAGCATAATAAATTGAAGTATACTTTGTGGTAAAATAGAAAAAGGATTAATTTTTTATTTGACACATCTCCCTATCATCTATTTTATGGTCAAGATCTTATTTTTTCCACAAACCTCAAGATCCTTACATTACAATTCATGAAATATTGCTTAGAAATATATTACAGGGTAGAAGCTAGGCTATTGAATTTGATGATTTTGTATGAGAAAAGGGAAGAGGCACTACTAAAGTTTTGTAAGCATCAAGAAATGGTAAAATTATGGTTTGAAAAGAGGGTCAAGATAAAATCCTTTAGAATTGTTGATCTAGTGTTGTTGTGGGATAAAGGCCATGAAAAGAAAGGAGATCATGGAAAATTTAACATCCTTTGGTTAGGTACATTTCAAATATATGTGATTCTAGGAGAGAATACCTTTAGGTTAAAAATCCTAACTAGAGAGGATGTCCCATTACTAGTGAATGGATAATTTCTCAAACACTACTTTAGTGCTTGAGAGTATTCCAATCCTAATTCTATTTTTTACTTTTTTCTTGAATTAAATCATCCAATTACAACCAAATTATGTTTGCTCTAGGCTGAAAAAAAAAATTCTACATAGTTTGGAGATAAAAGGTCCTAATCTAAACTCAATGAAGTCGAGATTGGCTTAATCATCTAAAAGTAATACAAAAGGATGTTACAACTTCATAATAAACATATTTTAAAGAGATTCTAGATCAAGATGAATGAAACCATTATGGTTTGGTTCTCAAGCAAAAATTATTTAGATGTTCACCTTCCTATTTACCGTAGTGATCCCCAACCCAAAAATAGACCCAAATGCTTACAAATTGAGAAAAATAAATATATTAAAAAAAGAGAAAAAAAAGAAAGGGAAGTCAATTGCCTAAGTGATTCAAACAAACTCTATTAGGGCTATGAATGCCTAGCTAGTAGTAGAGCAAGGTCTAGAGTGGGATCAAAGATAACTCCATTAGGGCTATAAATGTTTGGATGGCAACAAAGCAATATCTAGTAGTTGGTGGTATGTCTACCTATGAAGTGAAGCTTATAATTACTAGACCAATGTTTGCTCAAGGGTGAACTAGCCTAATTTCTAAACTATGGTGGCAAATTTTAACTAATTCTAGAATAAAAATGAACTCATATGCACACACTTTTGTTGAAATAAAATGGAGTATTGCTTTTAGGTTAATTGTTTAACCCTAGCCTTGGATAGATGCCAAGTTTTTGGTTTTGTTGGTCTTGAAGTTTCATTTTTTAGAAAGGGTTCTTTCCATCTCCAAATTACTCAAGAGCATATTCTAGCAAACTTACCATTTGTTGTTGTTCTTGCACAACATGCCCTAGTCTACATGGATTAGAGACCCATTTTCTTAAATTGTGATGATTGTTTTTGTTGTTTGTTTAGGTTTTGAAAATAAAATTTAAGCTTCCCCTCTATATAAAAAACTAAAAATAAACTCTTCCATTAGATAGGGTTCGAAATAATATTTTTGAAAAGTATAAGCTTTCCTGTGTCTAATTAAAAAACAAACCCTCTTGGATGGCCTTTTTCTGTATGGGAAGTTAATATATTTTAAATATGATTATTGAGGAAAGCAAGCATATAATGTATTCTATGGATATTTTGTCTCTCATGCATTACCATTAAGCATTAAACTTATCATGTTTAATAAATATTAAAAATTAAAAAATATATAAAAAAATCGGTGATGTGGGGGAGTTGGAGGAAGTGGGTTGTGTAAAACTCCTAGGAAAAGGGAGGTCCTAGGTTCAAATCCCTTCCCCTCACATGCATGCAGATATGTAACTCTGGGGTGTGTTAATCCCACCCACCCAGTACTCAAATATATATATATATAAGAGAGAATAATAAAAATATTTGAATACCTACAATTAATTTTATCTTACAAATGCTATGATGCAGATTCTCTTACACATTATGACGTAGATATTGCAACACATTATGATGCATATCTGACATCATACATGCTCTAATATATTATGATGTAGATGCTTTGATATATTATGACCTAGATGCCTTGATGCATTATGAAACATATTTGATGTAGATGCTCTAATGCATATATGAGATATATTCTTTGGCACACTATGACATGTATCTGATGTAGATTCTCTGATGCATTATGATGCATATCTGATGTAAATGCTCTAACACATATATGAGGCAGATTATTTGATGCACTATGATGCATATATGACGAATTATCTTACACATGGGTATAATTGAGGTGTAACCTCCAAATTAATTGTAACATTATGTGAATATACCTCTCAAATTGTATAAATACAGGCTCACTAATTATCTAGAAAGGTAAAAAAAACATTCATTATGCTAGTTTTTTAATATTTGTTTTCTTTTTGTTTGTCATATGAGCTTTCTAAACCAATCTTAGTAGTGCTTTGATAATCGTTCTTGTAATCCATCAAAGAGGGAAACTCTGGAGTAAATTTTATTTTTCCCTTTGAAGATTGCACCATATTAGATCTTAGGTTGTGTGAATGCTTGTTGGACCAGGGTTGGTTTTTGATATTATCACTTTACCAGATCATAATTGAATATCAAGGTAGTATATGTTTATTTCTTTTATTTTTTTTTATTTTTTTTCTTACCCTAATACCTTTATTAAAAAAAAAATGATTAGATTAGAAATAGGTTAATTTCTATTTAAAGCATTTAAATGTTTATTTTCTCTTGCTATGTAATTTAAAATATTGAATATTTGAAAATGAATTGTTGTCATGCAATTTAAAAACTTCATAATTTTTTTATTTGCAAATAAATCCTTGATATGCAAGTAATTTTTAAAATATTTTCAAATGCATCATTGTTGTGCAATTTCAAATTTTATATATTTTCAAATGAGTCATTGATGAGAAAATAAAAATCTTATATATTTGCAAATAAATTATTCATGTGCAATTGAAATTTTCATATTTGCAAGGAATCATTTTCATGTAATTAAAAATCTAAAAATAAAATTTCAAATAAATTATTGGAAAACAATTAAAAAACAAATCACATCAAATAAATCATTGATGTACAATTCAAAATTTCATATATTTACAAATGAATCATTGATGCACAACTAAATTTTTCACATATTTGCAAGTGAAATATTGTTATACAATTTAAAATATCATAGATTTGTAAATGAATAATTTCTTTGCAATTTCAAATATTTGTAAATAAGTCATTAATACAAAATCAAAAAATATATATGCAATTTAAAATCTTATAAATTTACAAATGAATAATCTCAATGCAATTAATATTTTTGCAAATAAATCATTGTCAAGTAGTTAAAAAATTCACATGTTTGCAAATGAATCACTAATTTTAACTAAAACTTTCATGTATTTAGAAATAAATTATTGATGTGCAAATGAAACTTTCATAAATTTGCAAATGAATCATCCCAATGCAATCAATATATTTGTAAATAAATCATTGTCAAGCAATTAAAACTTTCACATATTTGCAAATGAATCATTGATTTCAAGTAAAAATTTCATGTATTTGCAAATAAATTATTGATGTGCACTTGAAAATTTCATATATTTGCAAATGTATCATTGTTGTTATACACAATCAAATATGAGTGCAATATATGTGGGTTGGGAGACTATAGTTGACATGGTTTAACATTTATATTTCTCTTACTTAGTTTTAATTTTGCTCAACTCACACATGTTGTAATATCTATGTATTAAAATTATTATTGAACAATTAAGTGTTTGACATTAAAATATTGTGGTAAAGAATTTGTTTATGTGATTCATACTAGTAAATACTTCTTGAAGGAACAACTATAACAATCTCTAAGTCTATTTGTGCTTGCCAAGACTTGGAAACCTTGGGGGAAAATATTTCCTTTTCAAGAGGAAACAAATTATGTTTCAAGTATGTTGGCTTACCTTTGACAATGTGTTATTTGCATGCTCAACATAATGTAATCTTATTTAATTCCCTAAAATCCACACACACATGCCATGAACCATATTATTTTTTGACTAAGAGGACTAATGAAGAATAGCAACTGATGCTTAGCCAAATAATCCCTACTTAGAGTAAATATTGCATCATCTTTTCAAACTCTATTTTTTACATATAAGGATAGTGGTAGAGCTAAATATTAGGGGTCATACTTCTTAGAAAAAATTGAATAACATACCCGTATGAATGACAAGGGGGAAGCTCATGCAACTCATTGAAGAAAAGGGAATAGCAGTCCAAGAGTTTAATCAATTCAACAAATTGACTTGAGTCGATAGACTTTATAAGCTTAATGGTACAAATTTGAGATACAATGTCATGAAAACCTTAAAAGCTTATCTATGCGATAGGATATTATGACACTAAATGACCCTACTTGAAGGCCTCAAAGAGTATAATGATGGTCATTCTTTATACGTTGCATTCATATTTTATCAAAGTCCAATAAGATAGGTCTTAAGGTGCATAAGCATGGGGTACCCAAAACCATATCACAGCCACCCAAGGGTAGCATAAACATATTAGATTACAAGTTGTGGTCCCCTATTGGGATTCAAATATTTCTACATTTGCCCTTACCATGTAGTGTTTTCTCATTGGTGATCATAACTTCAAATCTAGAGCTTAGATACACACAATTATATGATTTCTTGTTAATTTGTACATCCAAGAAGTTATGGGTACTGCCAATATTTATGATAATAGTGATGGGATACTTCTTGAAGTACTTTTGAACCTTTATGATTTGACGTGTAGTAATCCCTATTAAGGCATGCATAGAAATTTTTGGTGTTGGATCCTCTCAAATATCCTATTCCTCCTTTATGTCTTCTAGTTGTTGGTCTTTGGATGGATCAAATATTTAGAAAGAAGAGTTTACCCCACACCTAAGAGATAGTTTTTGTTTCACACATTTATGCTTAGAGGAGTACTTTTTATCATTATTATAATAGTGTCCACAACAAGCCTCTATTTTAATCTTATTCAAGCACTTGATAGGTGTCATGTGCACATTTATATTTGGCGCATAAATAGGTGGTATATTGGTGGTAGTTTTTAGGTATGTCGTTGAGCAACAAATCTATTTTTAATAAATTTAGCTAAGCCAATAGTAGACATCGTACCCTAAGGGTTAATCATTTTCACTTCTATCTTGATGTCCTCTTTCAACCCACTAATAAAACAACTATAAAATAAGATATCCTATAGGCCTTTTGTTCTATTTGTTAAATTTTCAAATTATGCTTGATAGTCATAGATTGACCCAGTTTGTCAAAGTTTGGTTAATGCACCTATGAAACCTTCATGTACATTAGGCCTAAAATGTTCAAGCAGATTCCTACATAGATGTATTAGAGGTCTTCTCAAACCACAAATACCACTAGATGGCTTCATGCTCTAAATTTAAAGGAAGCAATGGATATCTTTTTCCAAATTAGGGTGTGATTTAAGGAGAAATATTGTTTGACCTTGTAAATCCAACTAGTGGGTTCATTTCCATAAAAGCCAAGGAAGTCCAACTTAGTTGATCATTGGTGGGGTAGCTAAAATGTAGGTATGACAAGGCCTAAAGTGTGTCCCTATCTTGGATGTAAAATTGGTCCCTATCCTAAACCTAGAGTTGGTCCCTATACTATAATGGAGGGTTATCCTTGTCTTAAGTAGGATTGTCCTTGTAGTAATAGTAACTGTGTAAATGTATTTTGTAACTCATCCTATTTAGTGCTAATCCAAGGATCCTAGACTCAATTCCTTAAATTCCATCCAATTTATCAAGTTTGATCAAATCTAAGAGGTTGTCATTGATTTTATTGAGGTTTTCATTCATCTTTTCCAAGGAAAGTTCTTTAGAATGGATAGTTGGGGCCATATTGGGCACCAAAAAGGAGTCTAAAAAGTATTTTTGGGGTTTTTCAAAATTATTAGCTTGAAGATAATATCACAATAGGATAGGTACCAAAATCACCAAAAGAAAATAAAAGAGCCTAAAAAATAGGGTTTCTATTGATTTTGGGGAAATGAGGATTTTTGTACCTTTTTATATTTATAAAATAAGGGAAGGATGATATTTTTCTAAAGTGGAAAATGAGGGAATTACATAGAATTTAAAATTTCAAAAAAAAATCTCAATAATTAGATTTTTTTAATTTAATGATTTTTTTCAAATGATAAAAATATCATCAAAGTTGATTTGGATTGGAGGAAGTGCAAAGATTTTGGTTCTTAGGGTCTGAAGTGATGGAGATGCTGGGTGCCACGTGAGCCTTGCACAGGCTTGCATGCCTCTACGAGTGCCTGCATGTGGGAGTTTTCTCCTTCTTTTGATTCAGTGACTTCTTCTTATTGCAAGGATGGATATTTTATCAATTTTTTGGGGTGGGTTATTGCTGTGCGAGAGTGTCTTTTTCTGATCCGAGTGTGGGATAGTTATGGATTTTCTTGGAGGTATTCAATTCTGAAATAATATCTCATTTAAGGAATCCCTTTGTAGCTCGAGCTCTTCTTCTGTTTGTCATAATGCGGATGATAACTCTTCAGGCCCAGGTGGTTCTTCTTTGGAAGTAGGGTTTCATCCAAATCAAGTTAATGGATGCTTGGAAAGGGTTGGGGAGTAGCCTATTCTTATGATTCAGCCTGATTCAATTGCAGAGGATGTGGATTATATGCAAAATCATGCTTTAATATGCAATTTTTTATGTATTTGCGTCCCTTTCTTGGCATTTTAAATGTGGTCCAGGAGTACTTGGAACCTGATTGGCGACATGGAAATCATGAGGGGAGCTAATAATTTCTTTTTGGTGGTGTTTTCTTGCTTGGAAAACCGAAATAGGGCTTTTGAGGGGGGTCATACTTTTACAACTAGACTGGCCCATTTATTAAGCCTTAGCACATGGGTTTTAATCCAACTGAGGAGATTCCTTCTTGGGTTTTCGTGTGGGTTCGTCTTTCATGGCTGCCTTTAGAGTTTTTGCGGATGGATATTTTGCATATGATTGCATTGTTGTTAGGCAAACCGGTGGGACCGTCTCAGCAAACTTTAGAAAAAAGGTAGTCTCATGTGCCCATATTTGTGTTGAGTTGGATTTAACTAAGCCTCTGCCTAATTCTATGCAAATATGTGTTGGGTCTTTCTCTTGGGTTAAAAAATTAGACTATGAAACTCTTCCTTTTTGTTGTCAGTTGTGTCATGATTATGGGCATCTTCAGCGTAAATGTCCTAAAATGCCTGAGAATAAACCATATAGTTCTAAAAATCTAAATCTACAATCTTTTGTTGGGAATCCAGTTACGCAAGATGTTGGGCCTATTTAGGGAAATGGTCCCATTGATGTTAGTCGGGCAGATAAAGAAGGTTTTGTTCTGGTTAAGACTCGTAATAAGGGAAAAGGGTTGAAGCGGACCTTTACTAATAGACAGATGGATGGCTTACATAATAAGTTTGATGCCTTGGATGAGTTGGCATTTCTTGATGAAGGAATTAATGGTAATTTGAATATGGATGCTAAAAATATGACTTAGGTGTTGGACCATAATGGGCAACAGGAAGTAACAGATCCTTCTATGGACATAGCCCTGGCAATTGTTCTTGTTTTGGAGGTGCGCAGGATGGAGTGAAATGGGATGAACCTCTTTTGGTTGACTTGTTAAATACTGGTAGAGGAAAGGGTTCCAAGCCTGGTCTTTCTCTAGGTTTGCTCCAAAAGAACTTCAAAAAATGGGCCCTTGCAAAGATAGTTAAGGTGGGTAGGAAGAAAGATGCAGATAAACTTCATGTGAAGGGAGAAATACTGGTTGAGAGTGGGGTGGTTAAACCCCTGGAGTCTCCCTTTCCTTCTCTCTCGAAATGATTGTTCTTTCCTTAAATGTGAGAGGTTTGAATAGCTTACCTCATCAAAAAGCTATTCGAGATTTGGTGCAGGTGCATAAGTCGGATGTTGTTTTTCTTCAAGAATATAAATTATCAATGGAGGGTCTATTTAGTATTGCTTCTAAACTCTGGGCTCAAGGTCTTTGTCAGTGTGTTGGGGTTGTGGGTAGTGTTGGTGGGATTGTTAGCCTTTGGAATCTATACAAGCTTAATCCTCTTTGGTAGGTCTCGAATAAGTCAGCTCTTTCTATGATAGCTTCTTGCCATGAGTTTGGAGAAGTGGTTTTATTAACTAACATTTATGCCCCCTTAGATATCACTGGGAAGGTGTTGCTTTGGAATTATATTCGAAGTTTTCGGGCCTTGGTTCCAATATATCCTTGTATTATGGTAGGGGATTTTAATGCTATCTCTAGTATTTATGAGAAGTGGGGAGGTGTGGGTACTTTGGGGCCTGCCTCTAGGCTCCTTAATGATAATATTCAGCTTCTTAATCTTGTAGATATTAATCCGATGAATGGTGTGTTCACTTGGATGAATAGGCGGTGTGGTTCTAACTCAATATCTGAGAGATTGGACAGATTTCTTACTTATTCATATTGGGTTAGCAATTCTTGGGTTTTTAATTTAGAGGTTCTTGACTGGAGGGGATCGAACCATTGGCCTATTAAACTTGCTATTTCTCGGCAAGAAATGGGTCATCACCCAAGTTTTAAATTTTAGTTAATGTGTCTTAGGGATCCCTCTTTGTACGAATTGATGAAATTCTGGTGGATTCAGGGTTGTCCTTCCCATGGTATTGCTATGTACTCTTTTGTTAAAAGGCTCCAATTTGTGAAATTTCAACTCAAAAAGTGGAACAGGTAGTGTTTGGGAATCTATTTCAGGCTAAAGCTTTGGCCCAAAGTAGGCTTGATGTTATCACCAGACATATCAGAGATCATGGGCTTACGGAGCAGAAACTGCAGGAGGAGTCTGAAGCTTTGCATGAGCTTCAAGAGTGGGAACTTCAAGAAGAAATTTTTTGAAAACAAAAGGCCAGAGTGGAATGGTTATAGGAAGGAGATCGAACGACAAATTTTTTCTTTAATAATGTTAAGGCTCAAAGACATGGCAATGGTTTTTCTAAAATTATTTCTTCTCAAGGTATTTAGTTGTCTACTTCTCAGGATATCTCTTGGGAGGCTGTTCAGTTCTTATCTTCCTTATATTTCGAGGATTCTTGTGTGGATCATGTTGATGATCATACTATTTTACATTGTATTCCATATTTTATTTCAGAAGAGATAAATGTGCATCTTCTTCAACCTATTTCCATTGATGAATTAGAAAGGGTAGTTTTCCTTATGAATACTGGGAAAGCTTTGGGGTCTGATGGATTCCTTGTTGATTTCTTTCAACACTTTTGGGAAATTATTAAATCTGATATTTTGAAGGTTGTTCTCGAGTCCTTTCATAACCATCAGTTGTTGAAAGCTTTGAATTCCACTTTTTTTTCTAATTCCTAAAATGGAGGAGGTTAGTTCTTTTGATCAGTTTAGGCTTGTTACTCTCTGCAATGTGGTATATAAAATTATTACAAAGTTTATTGCGGAGCATCTCAAGCCTTGGTTGTATAGATTTGTTTATGATGAGAAGGGTAGCTTTGTGGTTGGTCGACAGATTCTGGACGGGGTGGCTATTGCCTCCGAGGCTATTCATTCTATGAGAACTTCTAAGGATAAATTTATGTTTATGAAGTTGGATATGGTGAAGGCATATGACAGGGTGAAATAGTATTTTCTTCACAAAATCCTCTTGGCCTTTGGTTTTGATCCTTCCTGGATTGAGTGGATTATGAGTTGTATTATGACTCCCTCATATTTTGTCCTAATTAATAGGGAGCCCTCTCCTCTATTTCATGCTTCCCGGGGTCTTCGGTAGGGGGATCCTTTATCTCCTTACTTGTTTATAATTATGGCTAAAGGTTTGGGTCACTTGCTTAAATATCAGGTTCATCAGGGTCTTATTCATGGGTGGAAATGGGAGATTGGTAGGCCAGCTATTTCTCATATTTAGTTTATTGATGATAATGCTCTCTTGGGTGTGGCCTCTATTCGTGAAGCAACCAAATTTAGACACATGTTGGATATGTATTTGGTTGTCTCTGGTCAGAATATTAATGAGCATAAGTCTACTATTTTCTTTTTCAATAAGGATCTCAGGATTCAAGCTAGAATTGCTCAGATTCTCAGGTTTCAGGTTGGGACTCTTCCTCTTATGTACTTGGGGATTCCTATTTATGTTGGTCCTCTACCTAGGTCATTTTGGACTAACATCCTTGATAAATTTTGCAATCTAGTTAGTCATTGGACTCATAGATGGTTGACTTTTGTTGGTCGAATTTTACTTCTGAAGTCGGTTTTTTAGGATTTACCAGTGTATAGATGCCTTATTCAAATTGCTCTGACAAGTTTTCTTCATGATTTGGATTCTCTTTCTAGGAAATTCCTGTGGGCTAGTAATCTTGATTCCTCAAAATGGATTCTTGTTAAGTGGGAGACTATTTGTTGACCGAAGCAGGCAGGGGGATTGGGTCTCCGCCTAAGCTCTATTTCTGGGACTGCTTTGGCTGCTAATTTGTATTGGCGTTGGTGTAGTAATCAGGAGTAAACTTGGGCTAGGATTATCTTCCACAAGTATCTCAGGGGATGGAAGGTTCTAAGATTCATAGATACAGCTTGACTGGTCGAGGATCATTTGTTTGGAATAATCTGAAGAAGGATGCAGAGTTGGTTAAACAGGGGTTGTTCTAGATTTTTTATAATGGGTTTTGGGTTCTTTTTTGGCATGATTCTTGGGATGGCTTTTCTCCTCTCCTTAGCGAGTTTCCCCATCTTCAAGATCTTGCTCAATGCTTTTTGAATTTTGGATGGGTGAGGGTGGTGGATTTCAAAACTATTAAGTCCTTTGGTCAGATGGTTAGTTTCTAGTGGAAGGATCCTCAGGAATGGCTTGATGGTGGCCTATGGATGTGAGGACAGAACTAATCTATATTTTTGCTAGCCATCCCTGCTCTTCTCTACCTGGGGATGATGTGCTAGCATGGGGGAGAGATAATAGAGGGATATTTTCGGTTGTTGTTGGTTATTGTGTTTTGGATTGACATTGGTTTGGGGAGGATGTGGTCTCGTGGTGGAAGCAAGTTTGGAATAAGTTTATTTGGCCTAAGTGTAGTTTTCATGTGTGGTTGGCTACTCATAACCGGTGTCCCACTTGGGATAATCTTCAAAAGTATGATTTTTTTGGCCCCTCTTTATGTTATAACTGTGGGAAGGATGAGGACTCTATTGGGTATTTACTTCTCCAATGTGACTTTGCTCGTCAACTATGGCATTATTGGTGGAGAGTGTAGAATCAACCTTATTCGCATGCTTCATCTGTAGTTGATTTTTGGAAAAGTATGGGGCGGCCTCCTGCAACGGCTTTCTTTTTACAAGTTGGGTGGAGCATTGGTCCTTCATGTATTTTTTGGCAGATTTGGCTTGAACGAAATCGCCATATTTTCCAAGGGAAGGAATTAACTGCTTCTCAGGTTTGGCAGAGGATTTTGCAAATGATCCAGGAAACTATGTTCGCAAAATGTCAGATTATTTCTCTCGTGGACCAAGTGGAATGTCAGATCATGGAAATATTAGGTTTGTTGGTTAATGGTCCTGGTCCTAATGTCTCTTGTAGACAGAGGGGTCAGAACAATCGGGTGCAGAGGGCTAGTAAATGGAATCCGCCTCCTCCAAGAGTGTTGAAGATTAATATGGATGGATCTTCTCGGGGTAATTCGGGTAATGCTAGTATTGGTGGTGTGGGGCGGGATAGTAGTGGTACTATCCAATTTTTTCTCTTGCTTCAAGGGATATCATTCTAATAACTTCATGGAAGCTCTTGCAATTTTATATGCTTTGGAACAAGGGTATGCTTTGGGTTGACGTCAATTTTTTTGTGAATATGATTCTTAGATTGTTATAAATTTGTTGAATTATGGGGATAGTCTTCATGGTAGTTTGTGGTTGAGTTGGATTGCTCAGAAAATTCTCAATATCTCTGCTCACTTGGAGTTCATTTCTTTTGTGCATATTCCCCGAAAGTGGAATGGGGTAGCGGATTTGTTAGCTAAATGGGCTTATGAGTTTTAGGATAGTTGGGATGTTCATAATTGATCTCAACTTTCTTCTGATTGCTCTCAATCTCTCTCTTCTTTATTGAGAGCTGATATGTCTGAATAGTTTCTTCTTTTTCTTTGTATCTTGGATGTTTTGCTAAGTTAATAAATTTTTACTCTCTTTTTAAAAAAAAATATCATCAAAGTTCACCAATCTTACTAAAAATGATCAAAAATTAAAAACCTTTTTTTTTTGCATTGGGTTCATTATTAAAAGTAGAATTTTAATTTATTTTTGGTGTATGGGATGCATTATTTTGAAAATGAAAGAATTGATTTTCCAATAAGGTTTGAAATTCTAATTTGTATAATATTGTTTGGCCATAGATCTTCACAAATTGGAATAAATTCACCATGCACGATCTTGAAAGCCTAGCATATAGAAAATATTTTTGGCTTGAATCTACATGGTTGAAGAAGAGCAACCTAATGAATTGGATGTTTTTAGATGTCTATAATTGCTTCAAGTTGAAGATATTATGAATTGATTAATGGGCCCTAGAATATGGCTTCCTAAAGTTAAAAGACAATCACTAGCCATAGACATTGTCTAAGCAAGTATTGCTCTCTTGGTACCAAAAACTTACCCAATCTAGGTAGTTTGTTGATAATCTAGCTACAAATTTATCTTAAAATGACAACTCTCTGTATACACTCAAAAAGAAAAAAAAAATACAAACAAGATACAAGGCCATTAACCATTTTTACTGGCAACATTCTAATCTAACTACTTGATGATACTTAGAATACTCAAAATAAGTTTTTAGGTAGATTTTCGTCCAATTACTTTCCCAATTAAACAAGAGAAACTTAAACTCAATCGTAAAAAAAAAATTAACTATTACAAGTGTTGTTTAGGCATCATAATAAATTTGATTTTCAAATCTATAATTATTGTTGTAAAAATTAATTACATGATACTATATGAAACATGCTAAAAACACTTTGATACCAAATAAAAGAAATCTACTTATAACAACAAAATGAATATAAAAATATACATATAAATTTTAATAATTGCTTTCAAAATTATACTGTTACAAACCACTCCAAAAGTGGCACATAACCCTAAATATACTTTAGATCCTACTAACTAGTACTAACATGACTAATATCAAGAAGGATGAACTGTATTATACAACTCCAAGGCCCCAAGAAGATGAATTTACTCCTGCCTTGATGTTCCAATCAACTAGCCATACTGGAGGAGTTCATTGTCGTACACGCCCCACACTATGACGTCGAATTCCATACGGATGGCTTAGCGTTGGTATACACGGCTACAGGCAAATTCGGAGGAATATATGGTAACTCTGCTTCGAATTTCAAAATCTTGACCACCTCTCTCATCGTCGGCCTTGCTTTCGGGTCTGGATGAGAACACAGCAATCCCATCGCCATGAGCCGCTCCATTTCCTCCGGATTAAAATTTCCTCCCAACCGCTCATCTGCTGCCTCCAGAATTTTCCCCTGTCCATACAAATCCCACACCCATTCCATTAGTCTCGAGTTATACTCGCTCAAGCTTCGCTCCACAGGGCGCTTTCCGCAGGCTATTTCCAAACTCACTGCTCCGAAGCTGAACACGTCCGATTCGGGACTCGCCTTTCCCGTCACCACACACTCGGGGGCCAGATACCCCAACGTCCCTGCAACCACGGTTGTATGGGACGCCTCATGATTATGTTCTACCACTCTTGCAAGGCCAAAATCCCCCAGCTTGGCATTGAAATTGGAATCCAACATGACGTTGCTCGCCTTCACGTCTCTGTGCACGACTTGCTGGTCCCAATCCTCGTGAAGATAAACTAGAGCAGAGGCCACGTCGCAGGCAATGCTGTACCTCCGCTCCCAATCCAGACCACCTTTTTGCTCCCCGAAAAGATACTTATCCAGACTTCCGTTTGGCAGCAATTCATAGACGAGAAGCAAATCGCCCCTCTCGTGGCACCATCCGAGAATCTGCACGAGGTTGCGATGTCTCAGCTTGCTGATTATGGTGACCTCTGAAATGTACTCCTTTCGGCCCTGCTTGGAACCGTGGGATATTCTTTTCACGGCTACGGCCTCGTCGGTGCCGGGCAGGATTCCTCTGTAGACACCACCAAAGCCTCCTTGTCCGAGCTTTTCGTCGTCACTGAAGTTTCTGGTAGCTGCGCTGAGCTCCGCGTAGGAAAACCTCCGTGGCCCCTGAGACAACCACTCGTCCAACTCCATGTCGCTTTTGTGGCCCGCCTCTCGATGGCACTTAAAGTACCACCATCCACCAACGAATATAAACACGCAGGCCACGACTAGGGAGACGGAAATCGAAATAATTTTTACAAAAGTGCCGTTGCTCTTATTTCCAGAAGGGCTAGGGGTCGGGGTTTCGATTTTCCACGAATATTCGGAAGAGAAATTCCAGGCATACACCTTGTGGATCTCTAAGACCTGTCCCGTGGAGGCTGAAAGGCCGACCTTGATATTCTCGGGAAGAAACTTCCGGAGATCTATATTGTAGGACAAAATCGGGCTTGTCGGCTTAGAAATGTTAGTCTCCAAGCCGGATGGGTTACTTAAAAGAAACACGTCGAGCCTCTGGATTCCGCCGTTGTAATCGACCCACGCGTCCCAGTATTCCCCATTCTTAAGCGTTTCGTTTTGCAGAGTGACGCTTGCATTCAACGAAGCCGTCTTATTGGAAATAACGGAGTTGACATCGATTCCGACATGGTTGTCGTCCGGATCTAAAATGTTCGGGTTCTGATACGTGTCAAACTCGACGGCGACGACCTGGTTGGATGGATTTCCGTTTGTTGCTATGTTGAAGAGACCAAGCCATTGGCCCGTGGCGTACGCCGGGGGTTCGAAGTCGAGACGTGCGAGGAAGAAAGTTAGTCCGTCCCCGGACAAGAACCTGGGGCTGCCGACCTTGCTGATGACGAATTGGAAGTGCGTTGTGAAATTCGCGAGAGCCTGAGAAGAGTTGTCCCAAAGAGGAATCGGTTCCTTGAATGTCGCACACCCGTAGCTCGAGTTCAGGTTGCCAGTGGCTTCGTTTTTTGTGAGTTGAATTACCGTCCTTTGAAGGTAGGCGTCATTGTAGAACGTGATATTTGCCTGGGGAGTGAAAGCAAGGCTGATGTTTCCTGCAGATGCCACGAAAACCAAACGAATAGCGATACACAAGTAGAAAAGAAGGAGAAGCGGAGTCTGAGACTGGGTTGCCATTGACGCTGCTCTTGCCATTGACTCTTAAAACTCCTCTCTACACCTAAATGTTTATAATGTTATACCATCCTTGATGTTGTAATGTTACGATGACTGAATATGTTGCTTTGTTCATGGTCTAAGAGTCTTGGACAATTGGATTCCTTCAGCGGTTAAGGTTAATGATATCTCCTAACATGTAAGAACATCTTTTAATGGGCGGATACTGACCTCTTCCATGCATATTCTACAATCTCTTGTTTTAATCAAGAATTGACATCAACCTCTTTGAAACTAGTAAAAAGGCAGCTGCAGGGATGTGCTTATCTTAAAAATAAAATATGAAAACGTCGCTAAATACAATTAGCACCGGCTGGCGTAGTGCTTATTTTAACGAAAATTTGAAATCAAATCTCTTTGGTATTGTTAAAAAAGATTCGTCTAAACACGAGTAGACGGCACGGACCACAACTTGGCAATCTAAACAAGAGTAAAATTAAAACCTCACCTTTAAAAAATCAAATTTTAATTAAACATTATTGAATACATTTGTATGTTTCACATGTTTAGAGTATTCTGAGTTTTTTTATTCTGGCTGAGACTTGGAACAACTCAAACGGCTAAGACTTGAAACAATTCAAACGGCTAAAGGAATCAAACGCACACGTTGCGAGTTCTACGGATATATTAGTGTAAAGCAATTAATTGTTAAAAATTGGCTAATTTAGAAATCCATCACATTCATACTATACAATTTTTTTTATTTACTTTCAAACGAAGAGCATAAATAAAGCTTAACTTTTGCTTATTGTTAGATTATTTTAATAAATAGTGTATTAAATGTTAATAGAAATAAATAAAATTTAAATAATATTTTTAAAAATTAATAAATTTTTTGTTTAATGATTGGGACATATATATGGATAATGTAGAATACATCAAGGTTAGGTTCAGATCTTGGCTGCAGCAAATAGACTATATAGTTCAATATGCCCAAGTTGATGTGAAAGAGAAAGGAAAGCTCTTTTAGAGCCCTTATATATATATATATATATATATATATATAATATATATATATATATATATATATATATATATTATTACATATTTTTATAATGTTTTATATTTTATATAATAAATATAGATTATATTATGTTACTTTTTATTATTTATTTTAATGACTTATAATAATTTAATAATAATATGTTTTAAAATCTTCAAAGTAGTTTATTTGGTTATATTAATATTATAAAGAAAGAAGATGCTAAAACATAAATTTTGAGACTTTAACATTTAATTCTAACTTTCAAGTCATTAGAACTTTTGAAGCATATAATGTCTTGGGAATTGAAGAGTTTTTCATATAAGTTAAATATTTGAACATTTATCATATTTTCTTTTTATTGATAATCTATGCCGTCTCCATACATATTTTTTATATAAGTTAAAAGATTGTTTATTATGATGATAGGTTTCTTTAGACAATGAGTATTGAAAAGAAACATTTTAAACTCTAAAAATACATTGACATTAGTGAAAAACTATAATCTCTTATGAGGAAATTGTTTTTAGGGAAACATCCTTTCCTTTTTCTAAACTTTAAACCAAGAATATAAATTGGATTATCCCAATTACGGAAATTCAACATGAGAATTGATATCTTGAATGATAAACTTAATTCTTCCATATATTTTTAATTTTATTAATGAATAATGATAGTGATTAGTCTTTAGTTTTTTATATATAAACTTCAAAAGATATTTTTTTGTTTGACCAAAGTTGAAGTTTACTCAAAATACCAAATGTATGCCCCAAAGCTAGAATAAGCTAAAAAGATTATGTTTTGATAAACATCGTTAGTTAATGAAAGCTTAGGTGCTAATATTATAATGTAACATGGTATCAAAGTAGATATGGAGTGACTTCACTTGGTTATGTGGAGAGATTGTTTCTAAAGGATTTTTGATGAAGATCATGATTGAAAATTCTTAGGATTTCATCTAAAAAATCCTAGTGAGAACTTGGATCATGACAATCTCTCATATGATGGTAGATGATTTATTGATGATGAATAAACCTTGATAGGTTCACCATATTTCTCTATTTTGATATTCAATCCATTTGACCAATTAACTGGTTTTTAGATGGATTATTCCAATGTTACCTTAAACAAATAACTTTGTTAAATATGCTAGATTGTTTTTTTAAGGTTTTTTGAAAACATTGTTTATAATTTATGGACTTTTATAAAAATTTCATTTCCTTCTCTACTTTAGATTTTTGGTATTGATACAATACATATGAGAGGGAAGTTTGCATGGTTTTTGAAGCTATGAAGGAAATTCTAAACATTTGGAAGATAACCCCTAGTTTTCAAATAAGACTTGGGAAATATTTAGTGCATGGAAAATAACTTTAAGACACTTGATAGGTTGCTAGAATGGTCTAACAACCTTTTATGTTGCTTTTTCAAGAGACAATTACTTGATGGATTGTGTTCTAGAAAAGGGTTATATAGGGAAAATTGTGATATATATGCACAAAAAAATTAATATTTTGGATTATTTACAAAATTTTAGGTCTTATTTCAACACTTCTAATGATTTCTATGTTTCAACACCTATTTTTTGTTCTGAAATTTTCCCTCCACAAACCAAGTTTTTGAATTTCTAAATCTAGAATATTTTGTTTGGCAATGGGAAAGGATAGGTAGACATGCAAAATTTGGTGTCTTAGTTGTTAGAATTCACAATATTTTTTAGAAATGACTAACAACAATCGATCCATTTTTATGTTATACAAAAAGAAAAAGAAACGATGAAAAATGGAAAATAGACAGATATTTGGGGTACTCGTAGGTGCATAAATAATCATTGTATAATCCATAAATTATATTCACTACACCTTGATAATAAAATAAGGACTTAGAGGGTGTATTTATACTTATACCAAAACCCCAATTACATAATAAAGTTTAATCTAAGTTGATATAGCAAGAGGGCTTAAATTTAATTATAGGTTATAAAGAGGGTTTAACCATAACAAGATTAACTGCAATCCATAATGATTACATAATAAAATATAATAATAAACTAATACATTATGCAATGAATGCCCTTAAGCTTATCAATATTGCATCATACAATGTTGGCCTTAGCCAAAAACTAGATTATAAGTTTAATAACCCCTATAATTAAAATGGGGGGGCAAAAAGAGAAGACATTACTGAAAATAATATCTTCCTCCCTGTAATGGATGCTTTAATGGGCCTCTATATTTGAGGTAATTTCTTCAAAATCTTTCTTGTCATTTGGAAGATATCTACCAATATTTCAAATTTTATCTTTATTTCTTTTCAATTTTAGCAAAATAATCTTTGTTGGGTGTCCTTCCCTTTACAATATCCATAAGTGGTCTTTGAATTCTTTGAATATTTATAGAACTTGAGCCCCTAGGTCTTAGCCTCCATTTATTTGAATTCTTGTGTAATCTTGCAATTATGGAGTCCCACCATAATTTTGTATTACCACCTAAAAATGAACTAGGAGAGGAAAATTTTAATCAAGAGTAAGAGTCTTTTGATATTATAGGAACATAGGAATCATATAAACCATTAGGTTCAACATTTGAAAAGAGGGATATATATTAGCAAGGACAATCTTCATGTATTCTCTATCATATTTTTGTTTTAACTCTAGAAGATGCAATATCTTCCCTCAATGCTTTGAATCTTGCATTATAGTCATAAATGTTATAAAACTCAACTAGTGTAAGAGAGGAAATATTAAATTCAAAGTGACTTACTTTAGTATTATTTAATTTTCTAAAAATCTCATGCAATTTTGACCATACCTTGATACAATCGTTATTCTCTTTGATGTGGAAAAGTAAATCTAGTTCAATTAGCAATGAAAATAGGCTAATAACCTCATTTTCTCTTTGATGGTAGGTTTCTTCATCAAGAACAACTACTTTATCCTCTTGAAAGATGTACCATAGGTTCTTACCACATAATAGACCAATTATTTTATTTGATGAAATACTATAATTTTACCCATTAAGATGATTAACTAGGTGAAAGCATGAGGATACGAAAACAAAAAGGAATATGTTGAATACGATGCATCTAAAACCAAACTTAACGCCAAAAGCCTATGTATTGAAAGAATGCATAAAAAGGAAAGAACATGAGCGAATTGACACAAGATAAAAGCAATATGGAATAAGGTCCTCTTTATTGATGTTCTTTCAAAGTCATGTTACAATACGTATCCTTCCTTTTTTAAGGGATAGGAGCCTTAAATATGTTCTTAATCACATCCATGATAGCCATCCTTCTTTCGCGTGCCCACATGTAAGATGGGCGAACCAAAACGTCGTCATCACTTGTGTATATGATTGTTCACTCCTTCATGCTCTTCTGATGTCAAAAACCTACGTTCAAAGAAATAGAAAAGATTAGTAGTACCTACAGATAGAATAAAGCATGTATTTCCCAAGGCCTACTGTCAATATATGCATGAAAATATTAAAACGATAATCAAATGACCTCGGATCGACCTATAATTTTGACATAGGTATAAATATGTTACCAGGAAGCCACTACAAAAATAACAGTCTAGTAATTCCTCATAGATTTGTATTCGCTCCGGGGTGGGACGAATAGACCTATAATAACTTGTCAGAAAGCACCCTCTTCAATGTCCTATCCAAAAAGCTCCAAATGACCTACAAAGTTGGGGTTAGCTAATTGGGGGTGTTTTGGGAAGACCCAGAAGGTCAGATTTCTCCAATTTGGCCTCTATCACCCAAATTTTGTTGGTGCCATCTGCAAGTTAGTAAAGGCGAGAAATGATAAAAACCTGGTCAAAAGTGCTCAGAATGAAATGAAATTTAAACTGTAGCCTATTTAACAGATCTAGAATAAAATGCAAAAGAAAAATCAAAGAAATCTATCATAGATTTCTAATCATCCTGGGGTGGGGCGAATAGGACTGTGACAGTTTGGGGGGCGTCCGGGGGCAGAACGCCCACCGTTTGGGACACTGTTTCGACACCAATCCACTTGGGATGGGTCCAAAACTCCTTATGGGGTGTTGTCGACAAATTTTGTGGAATATTATGGCCAAAATTTGGGTTTTGGGTCGGGATTCGTGCTTCCAATAATCACCCAATAACCTCCCTTTCGAATGAGAGATTAAGGATGTGAAGGCACAAATCGCAAGTAGGTATGTAAATTGGCAGCACTTCGTTGCTCAAATGCTCCTTCTCTGTATATCTTTTGGGTGAGAAAACTCGCCAATTTATAGACCTAGGGTCTCTTTGTTTGGAATGCGCATGCGAGGGTGCCACTTGAGTTAATTGTCCTATTTTCAGAGAAAAGCTAATTCCCTGATTTAGAATCTCCTTGCATGATGTTTCTAAAATAAATACATGCATGACAGAAGTCTCTCTTCTTGATTTAAAGCTATTCCTCGCAATTGCATGGCCTGAAGCTTCAGTTAACTGGCGAAGTTGTCGAGGTTTGACTTTTGCCAGTCAAACTTGCTATTCGCCTCACCCTATGGCGAATGTTGCTATTCGTCCCGGGGTAGGACGAATGCCAATTTGTATTCATCCTTGGGTGGGACGAGCAGAGAGCAAGGTGCCAAAAAGGTGCCAAATTGACCTCTGACCTCTAAAACTACTTTTGGAAGTGGTTAGGACCATTGTTTAACCTCTAGGGGCTGCCCTAGGGGCTGTGTGTGTCAATGCGATCAGTGTTTGTCGTCACATAATCGGATTGGTGTTATTTTGGTGTCTACAAATGCCCCTTTTTGGGAAGTGCTATGCAAGGCATAGCGTCAAGCAAAAATAGATAACCAAAGCACTAATGATTAGGGTTTCTCAGTAACCTAACCAACTCTTGATGCCCCAAGTATGGAAAGGGCACGCATTCTTGAATCCTTGCTTCTGACGAGCTAAGGAACTTAATTCAAGTGTTAACCTTGTTCAGTGAGGTGTTACTTGAGCTTGGACATTGATCAGTCATGAATAGGCAAAGGGCGCAACCTTTTGTCTGTGGGAACCTTGAGTTCATGATTCACGAATTCCAAGTGTTTGATTAGCTTGTGGGCACGATTGTCTTTATCAATGATCCTTTGAATGCATGTCATTTCCTTGATTGGGTATGTTTTTGTTGATTGGTGACTAAGTGTGACTACCCCCTCAAGCGACGAATCGATGAGGGAATGACCGACATGAGAAAAGCGATGAGTCGCTTTACCCAAGATGACTTAGGTAAGGGTGCCTTCAATTGTTTACCGTTGAATGCAAAAGCAGATTTCGAACATTCTGACCTATTTTTGGTGGGTTTTAACCCTTTTTGTGATGCATTTTGGAGCTAAAATTGTCAAGAATTCATCCTCCCGTGGAGCGGTCCGGCTATGATAGCCTTCTTAGGGAGTAGGATAGTGACAATTTGTAACCCCAATGTCTGTTTTGGATGCCAAGAATGTCAGGTGCAAATGCGCCTTCGTTTGACAATGTTATTGCTATTTTTAGATGGGTTTGGACCCGTTTTTGGTGGGTTTTAACCCTTTTTATGATGCATTTCGAAGCTAAAATTGTCAAGAATTTGTCCTCCCGTGGAGCGGTCCGGCTATGATAGCCTTCTTAGGGAGTAGGATAGTGAAAATTTGTAACCCCAACGTCTATTTTGGATGCCAAGAATATCAGGCGCAAAGGCGCCTTCGTTCGGCAATGTTATTGCTATTTTTGGATGGGTTTGGACCTGTTTTTGGTGGGTTTTAACCCTTTTTGTGACGCATTTCGAAGGTAAAATTGTCAAGAATATGTCCTCCCATGGAGCGGTCCAGCTATGATAGCCTTCTTAGGGAGTAGGATAGTGATAATTTGTAACCCCAATGTCTGTTTTGGATGCCAAGAATGTCAAGTGCAAAAGCACTCTTATCGAACACTTTTAGGGCTTGTTTTTGGTGCATTTTGTGCAGTTTTTGCTGTGTTTGAAATTCTTGCTCTGTATTCATCCCAGGGTGGGACGAATTCCTATTTAGTATTCCTCCCAGGGAGGGACGAGCGCTAACCAGAGTGCTCGTCCCAGGGAGGAACGAGTACAGGCTCAAAAAGCCTATTTAAAGGCCAAAACTGAGTTTTGGGCTCATTTGCATTTGTTTTTCTTGGCGATTTGGAGCTCTGAAGAGGAGGAGGTAAATTCTGCGAAGCGAAGCGCTGCCAAATTTTTCTTGTGACCATGATTTCACACACCGGATCGAGCGGCGAAGCCGAAGCGATACCAGTGAGTGCCCTTCCTCTTTATTATTTTGTGTTGCAATTGGAAAACCGCAATTTGCTTATTTCTTATGTTTTATTTTTTGTTTTTCTGGTTTGTAATTTATCAGTTAAAGTTTAAAAACCTTAAGTCTTAATTTTGAATTTTTATGTTTATTTTTGAATTTATCGGTTAGAATTAAAAACCCTAAAACTGACAAATGATTGTGTTTTAAATTTTTTGTGATTGCTTTTTTTAATTTATCAATTTAGAATTAAAACCCTAGGACTGACAAATTAGTTTTTTGAATATTTGTTATGTTTTTGTAATTTAGCAGTGTAGAGTTAAAACCCTAGAACTAAGAAATTAGGTTTTAGAATGTTTGTTGTTTTTGAATTTATTAGTTAGAGTTAAAACTCTAGGACTGACAAAGGATTTTTTATTTTGTAATGTTTTTTTTTGTTGTACATTTTGATGCATTTGCTGTATATTCATGGTATTGCGGTACATGTTTTTTTGTTTATTGTTCTAATGTTTTTATGTTGTTTTCTTTTGCAGGTTGTGAAGAGCCGGTACCGTGTACCCACAGTTTTCACTGAAGCACGTGCGACGCTGACTTTGGCTGACTAGGACTGGCTTGACGCCCTTGGGCTCAAGCAGGTGACTCGACTAGAGTCGATGGTCGGGGATCAGGCCTATCTGACAGCCCTGATCAACCTGTGGGATCCCCAGACCAACACCTTCTATCTCCCAACAAGGGAGATGATGGTGACCTTGGAGGACATCTATCGGATTCTTTGGATTCCAGGACTGTCGATCCGGACGACGTCGCGGGATCGGAGGACAGCAATACTGATATGCTATTTTGGGCATGGGGAGGAGTTGGGTGTGGAGAGCCCAGTGGAGAGGGCGGATGGTGACTACCAAATTGGTGGCATACTAGTTCGATGGTGGCTAGAGAGGGGTGTGTTGTGAGTGAGGCACGCATTACTCATGGGCCTCATTTCCAATATGCTGCTTCTCGACTCGTCAGGTGCGAGGTTCTTATCAAACCTGCTAGAGGTGGTATTCAAGTTGGTGGAGTGTCTGACAAATGCATCGATGATTATGAGATGGGGATAGACTCTACTGGCATAGCTCTATGATGAGTTGTACGAGGTTCACTGTCAAAAGCAAAATGGGATTAGTTGCATCTACTTGTTGCAGTGCTAGGCTTGGCAACACATAGCAGTGGAGAGGCCGATAGGGCTGCCTTGGACGACTCGAGTGGAGATGACAAACTGAGAGATCAGATATGGGGCACTGTAGCAAATGTCAGAGGAGCAGGGTCAGAGTCGATGATGGGCAGGTGTCGTAGGGCACTATGTCGATGCCTTCACTTGACTTACTCCAGGGGAGGTGTTCTGGCACCCCTACCAGGACTATCCAGCCTGGCTTGATGCTGGAGAGTGGCTTCGATGGGTACAGAGGGGGCGATGGCTGATTGGGTGGCAAGGGATTGAGCAGGAGTTTTTCCCATATGGTTGGGTTACATGATAGTTCGGAGTGCGCTAGGGGTTTCCTGGTGAGCCCATGGTCTATCGACATCGGGGAGATGAGAGGACTCTTACTTGGCCAATCATTGCGCCACTAGGTGAGGATGTGAACACAGTAATAGATGTCCCAGACGTGGATGACATCGGGGTTACCATAGAGTATGAGCAGTGGTGGACTCTACGATGATGACGAGGCGAGGGGCCTCTAGGCGGTGTAAAGGTGGCAGCAACATGGGATGAGGGTACAGAGGCATCTAATGAGGGTTGGGGTGCTCCGTGTGATGATGCAGACATGGTGGAGGTGGAGGATTTTGGAGGGGAGTTTGGGGTGCTGGATTAGCTGGAGATGCAGGATGTCTTGGAGCAATGGGAGCTAGAGCAGGCTGCTATCCCGAATTCTCTGAGGCCTCAGGTAGGTTCAGAGGATGCGAAGGCAAGGCATGGCGCTGAGATAGCATGATTGGAGGACCTGCTGTAGAGATGAGATGAGGAGCTGGGGGAGGCTCTGTAGGAGAGGAATCTCTTACGGACTCAGCTAGCTGAGTGGGAGAATGCATGGACTACATCCCATCGATAGGAGGGGGATACCGATGCTACATAGGATAGGGATCTCCTATGGGCACAGCTAGCATAGCGTGAGGACATAGTAGCTTACTACCGTCAGTGGGAGGTAGAGTGGGGTCGACGGGAGGCAGAGTGGCTTCGACATCGGATGGATATGGAGGGAGAGATTATCCGCCTTGGTGGGCAGATATCGAAGCCCCCTAGAGGTGGATCTTTGCGTCGGATGAGATACAGTGATACTAAGCAGTCAGCATTGTCTCGTCGTAGGCAGCTAGACGAGGGGGGTACGAGTGGGTGTGATGCAGGGGCGAGCAGCAGTCACCCTGAGAGGTCCCATAGGACCCACACCATGGGGGGTAGTTTCTGTCGCACCGATCCTATGTGATCATGGTGGCCGACACCCTATGCTGGGGGGTTTTTGAGTTTTTTGGCTTTTTATTGCAGGATTAGAGGATCGGTTCATTGTAGCTTGCGGGCATTTTTGATGATATATACAGATGACTCTTTTTTTGGTGTTTATGCACTTTTCATGGTTTTTTTTTATGTACATGTATTTATATTGATGTATGCATATGCTATTATGAATGCGATGTGTCTAATTATATGATGTATGCATATGGAATGAATGAAATGAGTTGTTGATGACTTGTCAATGCACCATAGACTGTGCAAGATTGACTGGCTTGCTATACTAATGGGATGACTTTGTGGAATGACTTTGCATGTGAAAACTTTGTTTTTGTATTTTGCATATTTTTTGATGGTGATGTACAAAATGAAATGTACCAGTTGTTTTAAAATGTAGTTAAGCTTTTCTGAGATTCAGATATTTTAACTAACTAGCCAAGACTGTACATTTATCTCGTAAGACTTTTGAACAAGGTATAAATCTGACTTGAATTTAACCAAGTTATTTCACATCCTTGTGTGTGTAATTGAGTTCGTTTATGTGGTATTTGTCAGGATACCACGAGTGCCAAATAGGCTATCAACCAAACCTGTACTGAGGATCACCTAATTAGCTCCACTAACTTCGTTGTTGTATTTAGTAAGATTAATCCATGGGACAATCTAAGGTACCATAGGCTAGCTCATCCACATGCAAACATTGGTCTGCGCACACGCAAAGCTAATGTGACAGACATATCATCATGGGTTTAGGATACCGCCATTGCCAGGTAGGCTATCCACCAAATCCGTAATGAGGATCACCTAGATGGGTTTTGAATGCTGAGAATTCTATGGATTCAAGTTCAGGATTTTTATTTGCTCAACGGTTGAAGATATTTGATCGTATACATAATGATAAAAATCACTATTTATTTTTCTTGTTTTTATTTTTGAGCAAGGATTTTGAATAGTGGTGATAACCATTGTTATTCAATTTTGTAGTTTGAGCTTTGTAAGGTTGAGCTTGTAATTTTATGGCTTATGAATGGCCTTGATCCTGTTACCCTTGGGGATGACTACCCATCTTGTTCAAGGACATGTAGTACGAATCCTTACGACTTTGGGAACCAAAGGGATTAGGGATATGATGAAGTCATGGCATTGATCTTTTAGGCCTTGGGAATGACTACCCATCCTATTCAGGGACATGTAGTATGAATCCTTACAAATTTGAGACCAAAGGTGATTGGATATGGTCGTGATGATGGCTTGTGGGAATTTTGTTTTTGAATGGCATCGATCCTTTGAGGCCTTGGGGATGACTACCCATCCTTGGCAGGGACGTGTAGTACAAATCCTTACAACTTTAGGGACCAATGGTGATTGGGATTGGTAGTGGTGAAAACCACTGTTTGTGAGGGGGAATTGATGGGGAAGAGCTCGTCCTTTTGTCAATTCTCAACATTCTTAAACCATTCACACAGTGGGATGAACAGGCTAATCTTTCACCTATGGTACCCTAGACTGCTTTGTAGATTTCTCTTGCGTTCACACAACTTAGGAATTATTTTATGTGTGTTAACTTGTGTAGGGATGTTATGTAACGAGGCGTGATCCAAGTAAAACTTTCCCGTGTAAAATTTGTTTAACTTCATACAATTTTTGGCTAGAAATTTAAAGACAGTTGAATGACAAAAACCTTATATACATTAGGAGACAACTGATTTATGCTAAAAAAATGGTGAGGGTGTTATCCTAGATGTATGCATTTATAAAAAGGAGTTGATGTGGAAAATGATGGAATTGCCAAATACTGACAGTCTATGGTGTGTTTGACTTGTATGACCTAGCGAATATGCAACGTATGGATGTGATGCCTAATGCAACCTATATTTTTGTATTTTGTTTTTTATGAGTATGCATGGAATTGAAATGCAATTTGTTTGTTATTTTTGATGATTTTATTTTGTGTGTTTGTTATTTTTTATTATTTTATTGTTTTTGCTTGTTTTTGAATATTTATTTTGACCAAGCGGTTATGGTAACCCTTGGAGCTTTTGGTGTTGACCAAAGGGTTTATAGATACCTTTGGGGCATTTTGGTTTGACCAAGTGATTGCGAGAATCCTTGGAGCTTTTGGTTTGACCAAAGGGTTTATAGATACCTTTGGGGCATTTTGGGTTGACCAAGCAATTATGAGAATCCTTGGAGCTTTTGGGTTGACTATGGCTCTCTAGATGTGGAATGGCCTCAAATGATTGATGTTCAAGGGTTATGTTTCCTTGATTCCTTCAAGAGAGGCAAGCCGGTATGTTCCAGGTCCTATTCTACTGTCAATGACATAAGGACCTAACCAGTTTTCCACGAACTTGTCCCGTAGATGGGATGGCAAATAAGAATCCTGATGGTTCTCTTTTAAGACCAAGTCACCAACCTGAAATTCCCATAGGTGGACTTTCATGTTGTATGCTTTCTTAAGTCGCTCTTGATAGATACGCAAATGCTCGAGAGCATTAACGCGTCGTTCATCCAGCAACGTTAGTTGGTCTAACCGAGACTGTCGTGCAGTGTCATCATCGATGAACTCTTGCATTGAAATGCGTAGGGAAGGGATTTCCAACGCCAGAGGCATGACTGCCTTGGAGCCATACACCAACAAAAATGGAGTTGCCCCAGTGGGCATCCGAATTCTAGTGCAATAAGCCCATAGGGCAAGCATGATCTGAATATGCCAATCCTTATGACTGTCTACGACTATCTTTTTGAGGATGGTGACTAGCATTTTGTTCGACGCCTCTGCTTGCCCATTTGCCTGTGGATAATAGGGTGTTGAAAAATTGTGCTAAATTTTGTACTTTGTGGTCAAAGCACGCACATATTTATTCTTGAATGACGTCCCATTATCCGACAGGATCTTGGATGGAATACCAAAATGACATATGATGTTATGCAAAATAAACTCCACAATGCAAGATCTAGTCGTAGAGGTTAGCGAAATTGCTTCCACCCACTTGGTAAAGTACTCTATGGCCATTATGATGAATGTGTGACGACCGAACGACACAGGTGAGATCTTTTCGATTAGATCAAAGCCCCACTACAAAAAAGGCCAAGCTGATTGGATCGACTGCAAGGCCTGAGAAGGCACGTGTGTCAAATTAGCATGGTGTTGACACTTCATGCACTTCTTTACATATGCACAACAATCTCGCTCTAAAGATGGCCAATAATAGCCCATGCAAAGAATGCGCTTTGCGATGGCCATACCGCTAAAGTGGCCACCACATGTACCATCGTGTGCTTGGGTGATCGCCCAAGCGGACTCCTGCTGGTCCAAGCAACGGAGGAGGATTCCTTCATAGCTTCGACGATACAAAATGTCTCCTAACAAGACATGTTTTGCTGCTTTTTGTTTGAATGATATTTTTGTGGCTTGTGTCAATCCAAGTGGGAGGTTACCTAGCTTGAGGTAATCCCTTATGGGTGTGTACCAATCCTCCTGATCAGAAACCTTGATGGTATGAACGACCAATCCCTCTTAAAGTGCATCCCTAGCAAAAGTTGAGTGGGAAAGAACTTGTAAAAATAGCGTTGTGTTGCTATTAAGAGGGGTCGGGGAGAACAAGGACCCCTAGTTGGCTTGAGTCAGACAATCATGGATTCGAGAGAACCTATCCTGAGACAGTTCAATCTGGATCAGGTGGATTCCTGATGTTAAGTCAGAGCTTGCATGCTCCATCGTAGATTGTGATAATGTTTTAACCTGAATGGTGGTCATCTCACTAGAAGCGTCTTGCGGGATTAGTGACCCTAAGGAGGCCATAGTATCCGCAAAATGATTCGATGATCGAGGGAGTGCCTCGATGTCATACCATTCAAATTATGCCAGGAATTTGTCCACAAGGGCTTTGTAGGCCTATAGAACTGGACATTTACATTGGAATATCCCCTTGACTTGATTGACAATCAATAACAAATCACCAAAGATGTTTAAACGTTTAATTTTCATGGTGATTGTTGTCTGAAGACCTATGAGCAAGGCTTCGTATTTTGCATTGTTGTTGGTGCACGGGAAGTCTAATTTAAATGACAGAGGCATTGGAGCCCCTTGTGGAGTGAAGAATACAATTCCCATGCCACCTCATTGCTCACATTTAGAACCATCGAAGAATAGGGTCATGTCAACTCGTGACTCAGGCTCATCAGAATCTGGCGATTCTAAAACATGAAAAACCCCATCATCCGGTAGTTCTACAGTCAGAGGCTGATCATCTTCAAGAGGAGTCTCTGCCAGTTGATCGATGATGACTTGACCTTTTATGGATTTTTTTCCAATGAATTCTATGTCAAACTCTACCAACAACATGATCTATTTTTCCATGCAGCTACTATGATAAGTACGACTCATCATGTATCGCAATGGATTCTCCTTAGACACAACATACATCGTATTTCTGAGCATGTAGTGGCGTAGCTTTTTGGTAGCAAACACCACTGCCAGCGAGCTTTTCAATGTATGCATAGTTAAGTTCATAACTGACCAGGGTGCGGCTAAGATAGTAAGTAGCCTATTCTTTGTGCAGTTCATTTTTTTGGGATAGCATAGCACCTAGTGCCACCTTAGTAGCTGAGATATATAAGTAGAATGGCACTCTTGGTCTAGGTGGTGCCAATACTGGCGGCGAAGCCAAGTATTGTTTAATGTCGTCAAAGGCTGACTGGCACTCGTTATCCCAATGAAATGTGACCCCCTTATGCAATAATTTATTCATGGGTCAGCACTTGTCAAATAACTGCGCTATGAAGTGCTTGAACGACGTGACCTTTCCCTACAGACTCCTAAGCTACTTAATGGTAGTTGGAGGAAGCATTTCAAGGATTGCCTTGACTTTGTGTGGGTCTACCTTGATTCCTCGTTTAGAGACTATGTAACCCAAGAGCTTTCTAGATGTGATACCAAATACACACTTCTTGGGGTTTAGTCTGACCTTATGCTCCATGAGGCGATCAAGGATCTTGCTTAAGTCATCGAGATGATCTAGGCACAAAAGAGATTTGGCCAACAAATCATCCATGTAATTCTCCAAATTTTTGTGCATGTAATCATGGAAGATGTACGTCATGGCACGTTGGTATGTGGCGCCAGTGTTTTTAAGGCCAAAAGGCATGACCTTATAGAAAAATTTCCCCCAAGGCATTATGAATGCCGTTTTTAGTTGGTCCTCAGGATTGATACGAATTTGATTGTATCCTGAGAAACCATCCATGAGGGAAAGCATTTCATGGCCCGTTGTAGCGTCTACCAATGTGTCAATTCTCGACAAGGGAAAATCATCCTTAGGACTCACTTTATTTAGGTCCCAAAAATTGATGCATATGCGAATCCTCTCGTCGGGGTTCTTGACAGGAACCATGTTAGACAACCATGGTGGGTAATCCACGTAGATGACAAATTGTGCATCCAACAGCTTTTGTAGCTCATCTTTGACCATTAAGGCCACTGTTGGGTGCATCTTACATAGTTTTTGCTTTACTGGCTTGACTGTCAGATCAAGAGTCAGATTATGTGTGACTAGCTGCGGGTCTAGTCCCAGCATGTCCTTGTATGACCATGCAAAAATCTCCTTAAACGATATAATCATTGTTTGTGTGTTTGATACTGCCTGTTTAGTGTAGCATCAGAAAACCTAAAAAAGATAAAAATCTACGCATCTTTAGGTAAGCGTCACCATGGTGTACACTCGTAGTCGAGCCCAATCACGGGCAAGCACTGCAAAAAGTGCACCAAGGGGGACAAGTCACCTTCGATATAGTCCTAAGGACTTGGTCATCCCACCTTGGTGGCCTGACACACAAGATAGTCCACATCATGCCATAATAGAATAGGACTATAGAGGCACCTCTTTGAGGGGCACCCCTATTGAGCATAGGTCCTTATAAGAAGAGAACCTACACGTAGCACTCAACATAGACAGGAGACCTCCCTTAGATGCTCGTTATGAGTGGCCTAGTGATGAAGTGTCAGAACAACAGAGGGTCCTAAAGGAGGGGCCACATGATTTTGTCATCCCTCCTCTACCCCAGATTACTGTTAGAAACACTAGACCAAATCTAGAGTATCAGGATTTTCAAACAAGGCAAGACTATTCTGCCCGCACTTTGCACGCCTATGAAAGGGAGGATGAGCAAGACTATCATGTTCCCCAAGAGCAGTACACAGTGTGAGAGCGATGTACCTCCGTGCCTACCATGTATCAGGATCACCCATTGAGGCTACAACCTCGGGTTAATGCAGCTAACCTCGATAGAGGAAAGCAACCCATAGGGGTATCGGATCACCACGACCAAGATAGACATGTAAGAGAGGCATGTAGGCTTCCTAAACAAGATTTGATGGAACAAATTGACTTGGCATTTTCCAGACATGCCACTCGCCAAGCACAAATCATGCAGCTTAGGCAGGATCAACAACAGTTAGAGCATCTATACCGCCTTGGCAAAGAGCGCATTCAGCGTCATACGGGCAAATTTCTTCATAACAATGTGCTTGTGAAGGTTCCAATCCCTCGCACGCATAAAGTAGAAGTATATGAGATGCATAACCCCTTGGTACGAGATAGGTCCATGCGACCTTCAAGTATTGCCTCCGAGACCTCTTAGACCTGAGTAGGAGGCCACTCCCCGAAACAATGATGGGCACCCTCCGTGGGCACCCACCCATGTGTATAGGTCTTGGTCAAGTACTCCTCAAGAAGCCTATGAGGAGTATGAACAAGAAGAAGAGTGGGCTGAAATGCTCTACCAAGGCAGAGGGGGTGCTATCCAGCTACCTCTCAATAGGCCTCAGGTTCCCTGTAACCAACAACAACAGCAAACTAAAGAGGAAGAAATTAAATCCTCTGATGCATACAAGTGTTGCTAGAGCACTTAGAGTCTATGGAGATCAAGACTTTTGGGCCCCAAAAGCCCACTCCGCCAACTCTGTAGTCATCCTGTGCATCCGTCAGTGCCGGCACCCCCATACCCAAAACACTTTAAGCTACCCCAGTTGGCACTCTTTAGAGGGGAGGAGGACGCCCAAGAGCATGTGACTAGATTCCTGAGCCAGTGCTTTGGTATTCAGGACAATGATGCTTTGTTGTTAAGAACATTTATAACCACATTCGCAGGCCCTGCCTTGGATTGGTTCACCCAATTATCGAAACATAGCATCAGTAACTTGGATCAGCTAGTGGACGTGTTCCTCGAATGCTTCACCTTCAACACTAAGAAAAAGGTGTCATTAAGTGACCTAGCTAGCCTCAGGCAGTATGAGGAAGATACCATGGTGGCATATGGGAATCGGTGGAGGACGTTGCTTTCAAAGTTGCCTTACCTCCCTCCCATGTCAGACCTGACCCAAATGTTCTCAAAAAGCTATTTGAGATCGATCTCCGTGCTATTACAGCTACAGCAATATGCCAGTTTACAGGAAGCTCTAGCACAAGCCAAAATAATTGAAGAGATTAAGATACAGGATGGCGAGATCACCAAACCTAAGAAGAAATAATGAACCAAGAACACTAAAATAGGGACCACGCAACTGAAACCCGCTACGATTAATTAGGTGGTTATCAATGTCCCTAAGCCTACACAAGCAACACAGCCTCAAAAGGCTAACTATTAGGCGGTGCCTCCTAACAACTATGAGAGAGAAAACCAAAGGCAAGAACAAAATTAGTAGCGTCACCCTAGGTGACAATTTACTCCTTACACAGAGTCCAGGGACTCTCTGTTTGACCGCTTGTCAGCGACGAACTTGATCAACCTTCTAGAGATTCAAACTATAGATCCCAATGCACCAAAGCCTAAGGGGTACTGAGAGGACTTGTACTATAGGTTTCATAGGCATAAGGGACATGATCTTAACGCATGTTGGAAGTTCAAAGGTTTGGTACAAGACCTAATCGACAATAAGACATTGGCAGTGGACAACCCCGTAGCGCCAAACAACCAACATATGGGAGTATTCAGAGACCCCTTGCCTGCCCACGAGGCATAGGCAAAACCTCTTCAATTCAATGAGGTGCAACAGAATTTCCCCATGCAGGGGTATGTAGGGATGATAAGCATAGTGACTAGGAATAAGAGATATCCAAGAGCTACCCCCATAGTAGCCACAAGAGAGGTTCCATCGATGTCACAAACTCAATAACACCCTACGCAACTTCCCCCGCCTAGACCAGTGGCCATGATTCGGACTAGACTTACCCAAAGTCTAAGGACCATGTCGGCTAGGCTCTCCATATATGAGCTCATTCAACAATCAGCGCCACATCGGGAGGCTCTAATGGATATTTTAAAAGCTATCGAGTTGCAGCCCCACGAAGTGAACTTTTTCAAAAAAATTGTGGGACATGTAAAACAATGTATAGAACCAATCATCACCCTTAGAGAATATGAATTGAAAATAGTGACTGGTGATGTGGTAGATCCACCCCTGCACGTTATTACATGGGTCAACGGGATTCCGTATAAGAGGGTGTTGGTGGACACTGGCTTGTCCAGTAATATCATCACTACAGTAGCACTAAAATATTTGAAGTTGCCAGCATCTCATATTGTGGCCTCCACTTATACACTGCGAGCATTCAACGATGCAATCTTCTCGACAGTTGGCACAATTGTCCTACCCATCCAAGTGGGACAAAATACTATTCATACATTGTGCCACATCTTGGAAGGTGAGATGGCTTATAATATCTTGTTGGGCCGGCCTTGGATCAAGGACATGAAGTGTGTCCCTTCAATAGCTCATCAGTGCCTAAAGTATACATTTGAAGGACAGGTACATGTAGTCTTGGAAGATTTGGAGCCCTTCAAATACTGCAATACAGTGCAATTTATGCCGCAATCAACTCTCCCTTCGACATATTTGGATTTTTAGTTGAATCCATCTCAATAGGGTCTGATTCCGCAGGCATCTCCATTGACTAATTCATCAAGTCCTCAGCTAGGTCCATCTTCTTCTACTAGTCCTTCAACAATGATGCCACCTACGGTGGCCACACCCAAGGACAAGGGAAGAAGAGGAACCACCTCTCGTCTCAAACATCTCGACAGAAGAGATGCCTAGCAGAATGGAATTTGAGACGCCTGGTTCACCCTACATGGAGTGGACTTAGGAAGGACTCCCATTCGCTCCCCCTCAATAGCCAATGGTCACTGTTGAAATGGCCAACATGGGCCTAGGGGAATATCTAGTGAGGAACATTATAGCAACGCCCACACTTGAGTCCATGCAGGACATGGGGAGGCCTCGACTCCCCTTCGGCTCAATGGTTCCTTTAGGCTACCCACCCAATCAGACAAACTTTGTTTATGGGGGCCTAAATAATGGTGTTAACACTTGTATGCAAGAAGATGAAGATGAAGAGCCCTTTGCGGAGGACGTCAACTATCTTTCCAACCCTGATTTTGCTTTAAGATATCTTGGTCAATGCAATTGGCATGGATATGGGTTGGGCAGGTATGAGCAAGGAGTGCATGTTCTTTGCCAGCCGAGATATCAAATGCCATATGAAAAGTTAGGAGTAGGTTTCAACCACCCCTTGCCCCTATACATCTTGGTGGAGAACATGCAAGGCCTAGGGATAGGCAACAAGGATGGGTTGGCATTAGATCCATATGCCAATCCTAACACAATGTATACATTGGGAGATTATCTCCCATTGCTAACAACCAACCTTGTTGACCATAACAACCATTTCCCTTCGGTCGAACAGGGAGAAAGTTCAAGGACTCACCCATAATAGGGATATGGACAAGACCAAGAAGGGTCTTCAGAGGATGAGTCAGAGTATGAGGTAGCACCTTGGGATTGTAGACACCAAAATAGCACCAATCCGATTAAGTGACTACAAACACTGATCGCATTGACATACACAGCTTTCAGGGCAGCCCTCAGAGGTCAAACAGTGGTCCTAGCCACTCACACAGTAGTTTAGAAGGTCGGAAAATGAGCAGAGCAAAGTTGGTCGCTTTAACAAGCCTTTAATCTAAAGCGAGCCTTAAAAAACGTTAAGCTCAAAAGCAAGAAAGCTTCAATCAAGAGCAAAACTTCAAAGCAGACCAAAACTTCAAATGCAGGCAAGCCTTAATCAAAGGGGAACCTTGGCCTTAGACGTCGTGAAATCGCGACGTCGCGATTACGCGACGTCGCGAAATCGTGACACCTAAGGCCCAAAGGGGAGCCTTGGCCTTAGACGTCGCGATTTCGCGACGTCGCGAAATCGCGACACCTAAGGCCCAAAGGGGAGCCTTGGCCTTAGATGTCGCGATTTCGTGCGTCGCAAAATCGTGACACCTAAGGTCCCAAGGGGAGCCTTGGCCTTAGATGTCGCGATTTCGTGCATCGCGAAATCGCGACACCTAAGGTCCCAAGGGGAGCCTTGGCCTTAGATGTCGCGATTTCGCGCGTCGCGAAATCGCGACACCTAAGGTCCCAAGGGGAGCCTTGGCCTTAGATGTCGCGATTTCACGCGTCGCAAAATCGTGACACCTAAGGTCCTAGGGCTCCCCTTGGCCTTAGATGTCGCGATTTCGTGCGTCGCAAAATCGTGACACCTAAGGTCCCAAGGGGAGCCTTGGCCTTAGATGTCATGATTTTGCGCGTCGCGAAATCGTGACACCTAAGGTCCCAAGGGAGCCCTTACGAGAAATCGTGACACCTAAGGTCCCAAGGGGAGCCTTGGCCTTAGATGTCGCGATTTCGCGCGTCGCGAAATCGCGACACCTAAGGCCCGAAGGGAGCTTCGGCCGAGGGTGTCGCGATATCGCGACGTCGTGATATCGTGACACCTAAGGCCCAAAGGGAAGGCTCGGCCGAAGTGTCGCGATATCGCGACGTCGCGATATCGCGACACTTCGGCATTTTGCGCTTTAACAGACTTGCGACTAGTCAAGGCGGATTCGACCAATTAAAAGCAGACACGTGGCGTCACTGCATACCCCTTTTTGAAGAGACCCCGTGGGTCTGAAGAATGGCGGACTTCACCAACTGCATTAATGAGACGAGCAGTTTCAACAACAAGTTCGGTCCGAGGCCATGCCTCATAACTACTGACGTGAGTTCCTAGCGATAATCTCAGTGCGAGCCATGTCTCATAATCATCTGACAAGGGTCAAACCTCAGCGGCCCCTACGGACTTAGGGTTTTGACATTAATGTTTTAGAGGCGAAATCCTCTATAAAAACTAGCTCAATGCAATGTAAAAGAGACCACGAAGCATTTTCGAAATACAACGAAGTGCTGTTGAACTCGATACCCGACTGCATCAGTTTGGGTTTCTCCTTCTTCACATCCAGAATCTCTTGCAAAGAGAGGTTGGTGGGTGGTTTTCCAGAAGGTGAATCTGAACCTTCATACCCGACAGTGGATCACTATATCCCACTAATTCGATGACAATTCTTTTCTTTGAGATTTCGGGCCCATTCCCAGTGGATTGGCGTCGAAATCAGATTCTCACAGTGGGCAGCCCGCTCGGGTGCCCCGCAAGCTTTAAATTCATCTTAAACTATTCTGCTATCACGTAGTTTTCTTATTACGTCATACGCTGTATTTAAAAGGTTTACGTTTTATGTTGTCTAAATAACTCAAGCTTTACGTTAGAACATATCTTGCAATACGCTATACGTCCGAATGTATCTTGCAGTACGTCTTATTGAATATTAGCATGCAACACGATGAAATACTAACTTACAGGCAACAGCGTTAGAATCGGCCGACTGTTTTAATGACAGTTTACGTTTTATAATATATGCCATTTTCGAATATGTTGAAATAACAGTTTACGTTTTATGTTTTCGAATACATGTTGTTTCGAATGCATGTTGTTTTCTGTTCTCTGTAAAAGTTACATGTTTACGTAGAGTTATTTCATTCACGCATATAAACAATCCTTCACATGCATTTTTCATTATTTCCCAAAGACAAACGTTCTATCCTCTTGTTGCAGGTGCTACTAAACAGTTTATTGTTTCTGTGAACGCAGGATAAGCAGCAGCAAGCAAGGGCTCATTAACATCAGCGACGGCAACACTTTGGCCCGCCCATTTTGCATGTGGGCATGCGGAAGGAAGAAGACTGTGTACATTTGTAACAGAGATCCATTTAACGTTCCTAGCCTCTAAAAAGGGAGGAGACGTCTTTGTAACCGAGGATAAGAAGTTTGAATAAAGAGGGTTGTGCTTTAATACGTCTTTCTTTTATTTATCTCTTTTCTTTGTTTTGTGCATAGTGTTTCTTTTACTTCCGGAATCTCATGCTTTCAGTGGCGATCACGGTGGGACCGTTCCCTGATTTTTTTAAATCACAGAAACTAATCAGATTTGCTGTGTTTTGTGCTTAACAGGTACCTTTCTTAAGCCGGAGGTCAGAAACAGCAAGTCCGGGCAGAGAAGAGGTAACGGTTTCTAACTGTTTATGTCATTTTCTCTGTGATATTTCTGTTTATTTTATTTGTTTATATATTTTACTTTCATTTTTTTTTTTTTTTTTTAGTTGTAATATTTCTGTTGTAATATTTCGTTTTTTTTTTTTTTTTTTTTAAAAAAAAAAAATTAAAATTTTTACTTGTTGTTTTTCGGTTTGTAGTGTTTGTATGGCATAGGGAAAGGTTTCTTTTTCTTCGCTTGTTTCATTTTTATTAAATAAAATGAACCCCACACACTTCACGTGGTAAAATTGAACCAAGGAGCTGGTCGTAAAACCCCAGCCCTTGAGCAAGACCAACGGTGGGTTCATCACCACCTTGGCTTAGCTTTGCATCCATTTCCCCGATTGTCACTCGTTGTTAGGCGTAAATCTTGATGAAAGCTGACCGAGTGTTGTTGGGGTGATTCCCATGCACGCGAGGATAAGTCTTCTATGGTAGGTGTCATTAACAGGACAATCCCCCCTTCCGTACCGCCTATGTTCCACGTACCATCTGCTCTCACGTACCTATAGTTTCCCTCTCGTAAGGGCGGGTATATAGAGAGGTTGGTATATCGGTCCGACAATGGTATATTGAAGGGGCGACCATTTATGGGAGTCATATGAGCCAACATTATGCATTTAAACGTTCTTCAAAAATTGCAAAAACAAAACAAAACATCAAAATGCACTAAACCAGTTTAGGACACACTATTAATCCTTAAAAGAGATAATCACGGTTTGTGTATGAGTGTGTTCATTTTTGCTTAGTGTAGACAAAAAGACAAATCACCATAAACGAGATAAAATCTGCTTAGATAGTAGAGAAGCACCACAATGGTGTACACCCGTAGCCAAGCCCAATCAAGGGCGGACGCTGCGGAAGGTGCACAAAGAGAGGGCGCTAGTCGCCTTCGCTTTAGCCCTGAGGACTTGGCCATACCGCCTTGGCGGTCCAGCCTACAAGAGAGTCCATATCAGGCCCCATCAAAAAGAACTTATTGGGAACCCCCTCTGTGGGGTATGCCCATTCAACACAGTCCCTTTCGGGAAGAAGCTTTACATGTAGATCTCAATGTAAATAGACAACCGCCTCTTGAGGCTAGATTTGAGTGGCCACAGCACGATGAAGCGCTAGAGAGGCACACTGTCCATTTGGAGAGACAACGTGGATATGGCATCTCTTCTTTACCTCCCATTAGAACAGAAAGACAAAATCCAGAGCGCAGGGCTCTTCACACAGGGCAAGCTCACTCCGCCCGCCCCTTTCACACCCATGAAAGGGAGTACGAGGAAGATCATCGCATTCCTCGGGAACAACATACAGCGCGGGAACCTTGCGTTTCCGCACCTGCTAGGTATCATGATCACACATCAAGGCTAGAGCCTCAAGTAAATGTCGCCTACCTCGACAGAGGGAAGCAACCCATTGAAATTTTAGATCATCAAGATCGAGGCAAACACATAGGAAAAACATTCAAGCCTCCTCAACAAAAGAGGGCAGACCAAGTTGACCCGGCAGTCGCCAGACATGCCGCTCGCCAAGCCCGAATCACGCAGCTTGAGCAAGGTCATCAGGAGTTAGAGTACTTATACCGCCTGAATAAAGAGCGCATGCAACGCGAAGCGGATGAGTTGCGCTATAAACTACCTGAGAGGGTGCCAACCCCTCGCACCCACAGAGAAGAACAATATGAGAGGCACAATCCTTTGGTGCAGGACAGGTCTCCGCGACCTCGTCAAGCTTTGCCTCCGAGACCTTATAGACCCGAGAGGGAGGCCACTCCCCGAAACAATGATGGGTACCCTCAACGGGGACTCAATCAAGGTCATAGGTCTCGCCCAGAGACTCCTCAAGAAGTTTATGAGGAGTACGAACCAGAAATAGAGCGGGCCGAAACGCCCCATCAAGGCGGGAGGGCTGCCACTCGGCCACCCCCCCATAGGCCTCTAGTCTCCCATAACTCACAACGGGAGCAAACAAAAGAGGAAGAAATAAAATCTTCCGATGCATACAAAGCGCTATTAGAGCGTTTGGAGTCTATGGAGACAAAAGCTTCCGGGCATCAAAAACCCACATTACGTCAACTCCGTGAGTCATCCAAGTGCATCCCTCGGTGCCTACACCTCTTTACCCCGAACACTTCAAGTTGCCTCAATTGGCAGTCTTTAAAGGTGAAGAGGACGCACAAGAACATGTCACAAGGTTCCTAAGTCAATGCTTCGGCATCCAAGATAATGATGCATTGTTGCTTCGAACTTTCATAACCACATTCGCAGGCCCTGCCTCGGATTGGTTCACACAATTACCCAAACACAAAGCATAAACAACCTAGATCAATTAGTAGATGCGTTTCTTGAACGCTTTGCCTTCAACACAAAGAAGAAGGCATCACCGAGTGATCCGGCCAGCCTCAGGCAATATGAGGAAGAAACAATGAAAGCATACGGGAATCGATGGAGGGCTTTGCTTTCTAAGCTACCCTACCGTCCCCCTATGTCTGATCTTACACAGATGTTTGCACAGAGTTGCTTAAAATCAATCTCTGGTCTATTGCTGCTGCAGCAATACGACAGTTTAGAAGAAGCTTTGGCGCAAGCCAGAGTTATAGAAGAGATTAAGATAGGCGAAGGCGCAATCGCCAAGCCTAAAAAGAAAGAGTGGAATAAAACCACTAAGACCGGGACAACGCAATCACAACCCGCTGCGGTTAACCAAGTTGCGATAAATGTTCCCAAGCCTGTGCAAGAAATGCAGCCCCAAAAGGCTAATTACCAGGCAGTGCCTCCTAGTTATGAAAAAGATAATAAGAAACAGGAGCAGAATCAGCAGCGTCGCCCTAGGCGACAATTCACCCCTTACACGGAGTCCAGGGACTCCCTATTTGACCGCTTGTCAGCGACAAATTTAGTCACCCTTCCAGAGATCCAAACTATAGACCCTAACGCCCCCAAGCCTAAGGGATACAGAGAGGAATTGTATTGTAGATTCCATAGGCGCAGGGGACATGATTTAAATGGATGCTTGGAAATTCAAAGGATTAATCCAAGATTTAATCGACAATAAAACATTGGCCGTGGACAACCCCATAGCGCCAAATAATCAACAAATGGGGGTATTCAAGGACCCTTTGCCTGCTCACGAGGCACAAGCAAAACCTCTCCAGATTAACGAGGTGCGACAGAATCTTCCCATGCAAGGATTTGTGGGAATGATCAGCATAGTGACAAGGAACAAAAAGTACCCAGCAGTTGCCCCCGAGGTAGCTACGAGGGAAGTTCCGACAACATCGCAGCCTCAACAACGCCCAACGCAGTTGCCTCCGCCTAGACCCGAGGTCACGATACGAACCAAACTCACGCAGAGTTTGCGGACCACATCGGCTAGGCTTTCCATTTACGAGCTTATTCAACAATCAACACCTCATAGAGAAGCTCTTATGGAAATATTAAAAGCCATCGAATTACAACCTCACGAAGCAAATTCTTTCAACAACTTCGTGGGACATGTGAAGCGATGTACGGAGCCGGTCATCACCTTCAGAGAGGATGAAGTCAAAGCAATATCGAATGACACGGCAGATCCACCCCTGCACGTTATCGCGCGGGTCAATGGGATCCCGTACAAGAGAGTGTTGGTAGATACTGGCTCGTCCAGTAACATCATTACCACTGCAGCCCTAAAACATTTAAAGCTGCCAGCCTCTCATATCACAGCCTCCACATACACACTGCGAGCTTTCAATGATGCAATATGCTCGACAATCGAGCACAGTTGTTCTACCTGTCCGGGTAGGACAAAAGACAATACCAACATTGTGCCATGTGTTGGAAGGCGAGATGGCTTACAATATACTGCTAGGGCGGCCTTGGATCAGGGACATGAAGTGTGTCCCTTCCATCGCTCACCAGTGCTTAAAGTATGCTTTTGAAGGAGAAATACATGTAGTCCCGATGGACTTAGAACCCTTCAAGTATTGCAATGCGGTACAACTAATGCCTCAATCGACCCTCCCTTCAACGCATTTGGATTTCCAGTTAAATCCATCTAAACAGGGTCCAATACCGTAGGCACCACTGGTGACCAAATCACCAAAATCCCAGCCAGGTGAATCCTCATCATCTGCTCCTTCATTACCAATGCCACCTGTCATGGCTAAACAGAAGGACAAGGGAAAACAGATCATGGAAGAGGCTCAGCCCCTAGAAGAGGGTTTGCCCACAATATCAATGGTATCAACAGAGGAAACACCTAGCACTACGGAAGCTGAGATTCCTAAACCACCAAACATGGAATGGACTCAAGAAGGACTCCCGTTCCCTCCCTCCCAAGCATCAACAATCACTATTGAAATGGCCAGCACAGGCCTGGGGGAGTACTTAGTGCAGAATGTTGTGGCAACGCCTACAGTAGAATCAGTACAAGATATGGGGAGACCTCGCCTTCCCATAGGAACAGTTGTTCCTCTAGGTCACCCACCCAACCAGACAAATTTTGTGTATGGGGGCCTTGATCATGGTCTTGAACCATGCAAGCAAAAGGAAGCAGACGAAGAGCCTTTTGTTGAAAACATCAACTATCTGTCAAACCCAGACTTCGCCCTAAAATATCTCGGCCAATGCAATTGGCATGGATACGGGCTAGGCAGATATGAGCAAGGGATGCGGGTCCTTTGCCAACCAAGATATCAGATGCCATATGATAAGTCAGGAGTAGGGTTCAACCACCCCCGCCCTTAGACATCTTGGTAGAAAATATGCAAGGCCTAGAAATAGGCAACAAGGGGGGATTGGCACCAGATCTTTATGCCAACCCAAATACAGAATATACATTGGGAGACTACCTCCCATGGTCAACAAACACCCTTGGCAACAACAATAATCCCTCTCCTTTGCTAGAGAGAGGTGAAAGTTCGGACATTAATCCTCAAAGAGAACATCAACGATGTCCGGACATCTTTTTGAAGCTATTCCCCTTAGAGGTTCCAGTTGAGTCAATACCATGTCAAGAGAATCAGGTCCCTCCACCAAGAGTGGAACAACCGCAATGGGACCAGATTAACTTACTGGAACAAGGAGAACCCTCAATGTCGCAAGTAACAGTTGTTGAAGAGAATGAATATTTTTGGATCTCCGAAAGTGATTCAGAAGATGAGACTGAGATGATCTATCTCAGACATGCGCGACGGAATTATCGCCCTTTAACTCATGAAGATCTAATGGGACAGATGGGCATAAGGTTAGGGCATGAATGGTGGGTAGACCCAGCGAGGTGGGACCAAGTGTTGGATCCATGGCTCCAAATTCACGATGAACACCGTCCACCCCGAGACCCTATCATGACAACAAGTGCCGAGGGAAGACCCCTGTCCTCCTTTTAGCACATAGGGCCGATCCGTTCGTGCCCGTTCCCCTAGAGCCAGATCCAGAGTATAGGGAGCATCTAGAAGAATCAAGTTATCACACCCGTGGTAATGGAGACCAAATTCATTCCATCCACATGATCTCCATTGATTTGACCGCACCCATCCGCAATCCGGCCGATCCAACATGGTCATTGCATCTAGACATAGATGCCATCGATTGGGATCGCGTCAATTCACCTTTGTCACCATCGTAGTACTGGCCTTTCGGTGAAATGCATCATTTTACCCCAGGGACAACTCAAGATATTTTTTAGGTTGAAGAGGAACCCGAGGTTCCCAATGCAGATCTAAATTCAGCTAATGATATCCATTTGATCCCGACTCCACATCGCTTGGAGGATGGATCCCACATGTCGACCGAGGAAACGACTGATGTAGATATCGGCACGAATCCAATGAATCCATAGATTCTCAAGTCGGGGGTAAGTCTTTCCCCCGAAGAGCAAGCCGACTACATTGCCCTTCTCAAAGAGAAGAAGGAGGTTTTTGCATGGTCGTACAAAGATATGCCAGGACTAGACCCGCAGCTAGTCACGCATAATTTAACGCTTGATCCGACAATCAAGCTCAGTAAAGCAAAAACTACGTAAGATGCATCCAACAGTGGCCTTAATGGTCAAAGACGAATTGCAAAAGCTGTTGGATGCACAGTTTGTCATCTGCGTGGATTATCCGCCATGGTCTGTCCAACATGGTTCCCGTCAAGAAGCCCGACGGGAGGATTCGCATATGCACCGATTTTTGAGATCTAAACAAAGCGAGTCCTAAGGATGATTTCCCCTTGCCGAGCATCGACGCATTGGTAGACGCTACAGTAGGTCACGAAATGCTCTCCCTAATGGATGGTTTCTCGAGATACAATCAAATTCGTATCAATCCTGAAGACCAACTAAAAACGGCGTTCACAACACCTTGGGGGACATTTTGTTATAAGGTCATGCCTTTTGGCCTTAAAAATGCTGGCGCCACCTACCAACGTGCCATGACATATATCTTCCACGATTACATGCACAAAACTTTGGAAGATTACATGGATGATTTGTTAGCCAAGTCTCTCTTGCGCTCAAATCATATCGATGACTTAAGCAAGATCCTCGATCGCCTCATGGAGCATAAAGTTAGACTAAACCCCAAGAAGTGCGTCTTTGGCGTCACATCTGGAAAACTCTTGGGTTTCATAGTCTCAAAGCGAGGAATCGAGGTGGACCCAAAGAAAGTCAAGGCAATCCTTGAAATGGTTCCCCCAACTACAATCAAGCAACTCAGAAGTCTGCAGGGCAAGGTCGCATCGATTAAACGCTTCATAGCGCAATTATCTGACAAGTGCCGACCCATGAACAAATTATTGCACAAGGGGGTTACATTTCATTGGGATGACGAGTGCCGATCGACCTTTGACGAGATCAAACAATACCCGGTTTCGTCGCCAGTATTGGCACCACCTAGACCAGGAGTGTCGTTCTACTTATACATCTCAGCTATCGAGGTGGCACTGGGCGCCATGCTAGCCCAAAAGAATGAACTTCACAAGGAACAGGCTACTTACTATCTTAGCCGCACCCTGGTCAGTTATGAACTTAACTATGCATACGTTGAGAAACTTTGCTTGGCGGTGGTGTTTGCTACCAAAAAGCTACGCCACTACATGCTCGAGCAACACTACGTATGTTGTGTCTAAGGAGAATCCATTGCGATACATGATGAGTCGTACTTATCATAGTAGTCGCACGGCGAAATGGATCATGTTGTTGACGGAATTTGACATAGAGTTTATTGGACAAAAATCTATCAAAGGACAAGTCATAGCCGATCAACTAGCAGAGGCTCCTCTTGAAGACGATCAGCCTCTCGTCATAGAACTACCCGATGATGGGGTCTTCCACGTCTCGGAATCGCCGGATTCGATGAGCCTGAGTCACGAGCCGACATAACCCTATTCTTCGATGGTTCTAAATGTGAGCAAGGTGGTGGCACGGGAATTGTATTCTTCACACCGTAGGGTGCTCCAATGCCCCTGTCATTTAAATTAAACTTCCCATGCACCAACAATAATGCAGAGTATGAAGCCTTGCTCCTAGGTCTTCAGACAACAATCGCCATGAACATCAAACGACTGAATATCTTTGGTGATTCGCTGTTAATAGTCAATCAAGTCAAAGGGGTATATCAATGCAAATGCCCAATCCTGCAGGCTTATAAAGCCCTCGTGGACAAATTCCTGGCAAAACTTGAGTGGTATGACATCGAGGCACTCCCTCGATCATCGAATCATTTTGCGGACACAATGGCCTCCTTGGGGTCACTAATTCCGCAAGACCTTTTCGGTGATATGACAACCATTCAAGTCAAAACCTTATCGCAATCCGCGATGGAGCGTGCAAGCTCAGACTTGACGCCAGGAATCCACATGATCCAGATTGAACCATCCTCGGATAAGTTCTCTCGAATCCGAGATCGTCTGAAACGTGCCAACTGGGGGTCCTTGTTCTCCCCTACTCCCATTAATAGCAACACAACGCTATTCTTACAAGTTCTATCCCATTCAGCGTTTGCTAGGGAGGAACTTCAAGAGGGATTGGCTGTTCATACTGTCGAGGTTTTTGATCAACAGGATCGGTATTTACCCATCGGAGACTACCTCAAGTTAGGTAATCTCCCACTTGGATTGACTCATGCCGCAAAACGAGCACTCAAGCAGAAAGCGGCTAAGTATGTCTTGATAGGAGACATTTTGTATCGTCGCAGCTATGAAGGAATCCTCCTTCGTTGCTTGGACCAGCAAGAGTCCACTTGGGCAGTCGCCCAAGCGCACGATGGTACATGTGGTGGCCACTTTAGTGGTATGGCTATCGCAAAGCGCATTCTTCGCATGGGCTATTATTGGCCATCTTTAGAGCGAGATTGTTGCACCTATGTCAAGAAGTGCGTGAAGTGTCAACATCATGCCAATTTGATGCACGTACCTTCTCGGGCCTTGCAGACAGTCCAATCTACTTGGCCGTTCTCGCAGTGGGGCTTCGATCTAATTGGAAAGATCTCCCTCGCATCGTCAGGCCGTCACACGTTTATCATAACGGCCACAGAGTATTTTACCAAGTGGGTGGAAGCAATTCCGCTTACCTCTACGACAGGACCCCGCATTGTGGAGTTCATTTTGCATAACATCATATGTCGTTTTGGTATTCCATCCAAAATAGTCTCGGATAATGGGACGCCTTTCAAGAACAAAGACGTGCGTGCTTTGACCACAAAGTACAAGATTCAGCACAGCTTTTCAACACCCTATTATCCGCAGGCGAATGGGCAAGCAGAAGCGTCAAACAAAATGCTAGTTGCCATCCTTAAAAAGACCGTCGCAGATAGTCATAAGGATTGGCACATTCAAATCCCACTTGCCCTATGGGCCTATCGCACTAGCATTCGGACACCCACTAGGGCCACTCCATTTTTGCTCGTGTATGGCTCCGAGGCAGTCATGCCTCTAGAGTTGGAGATTCCTTCCTTGCGCATATCAATGCAAGAGTTCATCGATGATGACTCGCACGGCAGGCCCGCTTAGACCAGCTTACGTTGCTTGACGAACGACGCGTTAATGCTCTCGAGCATTTACGTATTTATCAAGAGCGACTTAAGAAAGCTTACAACATGAAAGTTCACCTGAGGGACTTTCGGGTTGGTGATTTGGTTTTGAAGGAAAACCAACAAAATTCCAGTTTGTCGTCCCACCTAAGGGACAAGTTTGCGGCAAATTGGTTAGGTCCATATATCATTGATAGCAAAATAGGACCCGGGACATACCGGCTAGCTTCTCTTGATGGTATCAAGGAAACAGAACCCTTGAATATCAGTCATTTGCGACCATTTCATATCTAAGAGAGCCAAATCCCAAAAAGGCTCCAAGGATTCTTGCAATCGCTTGGTCAATCCCAAAAGGCTCCAAGGATTCTTGCAATCGCTTGGTCAATCCCAAAAGGCTCCAAGGATTCTTACAATCGCTTGGTCAATCCCAAAAGGCTCCAAGGATTCTTGCAATCGCTTGGTCAATCCCAAAATGCTCCAAGGATTCTTGCAATCGCTTGGTCAATCCCAAAAGGCTCCAAGGATTCTTGCAATCGCTTGGTCAATCCCAAAAGGCTCCAAGGATTCTTGCAATCGCTTGGTCAATCCCAAAAGGCTCCAAGGATTCTTGCAATCGCTTGGTCAATCCCAAAATGCTCCAAGGATTTCCACAATCGCTTGGTCAAAAATCAAGAAAATTCAAAAACAACAAAAATCATCAAAAACAACAAAAATTTGCATCTCATTTCTAGGCATACTCAAATTCATCAATAGAGAGTTCTTCTCGCACTTCATCTTCATATTCACAAAAATCAATCCATCAAAAATACAAAAATACATAGCTGCATTAAAGCATTGCATCCATACATTGCATATTTGTGGTCGTATAGGTCAAAGGCACCATAGGTTGTCATGGTTCTACTAGTCCATCTTGTTCCACACTGTTCCATTTTACAAAAACAACAAAAACACCATGCATTGCTTTTACCATACTAGAGTCAGTGGTCTTTTAATGTATCAAGGGTTTTCGTGATTCAATCATCATTTTGCTCTTTAGCCATGTAATGTATCAAGTCAGACAGATTTTATGAAGGTAGAGTTACACTTGAAATACACCTTGTTACGTAACATCCCAACACAAATTAAAACACATAAAGATTCCCAAGTTGTGTGAACGAAAGATGAAACCTGCATAGTAATCCAGGTCACCATAAGCGAAACGGTTATCTTGCTCATCCCCCCGTGCGAATGGTTCTAGAATGCCGAGAATTGACAAAAGGACAAGCTCTTTCCTATCCATTCACCTCCATATACAAGTGGTTTTCACCACTACCAAATCCCAATCATAGTTGGTTCCCAAAGTTGTAAGGATTTGTACTACACGTCCCTGCCAAGGATGGGTAGTCATCCCCAAAACCTAAAGGGATCAACACCATTCACAAACAAAATTCCAACAAATCATCATCCTAACACTTTCCATTCACCTTTGGTCTCCAAGTTGTAAGGATTCGTACTATCCGCCCCTAACCAGGATGGGTAGTCATCCCCAAGGCCTAACAGATCAATGCCCTTACTCCATAACCTCCATCATCCCCTTGGTCCCCAACGTCGTAAGGATTCGTACTATCCGCCCCTAACCAGGATGGGTAGTCATCCCCAAGGCCACAAGGATCAAAGCCATTCACAAGCTCAAATCCACAATACTCAAAACACAAAATCAAATAACAGTGGTCATCACCACTATTCAAAATCCTTGCTCAAAAATAATTAATAGAAAATAAACAAGTGATTTTCATCACTATATAGACGAGCAACCCTCTAAATCATTCAGCCAACAAACATCCCGAACTTGAATCCCTAGAATTCTCAGCATTCGAAAACCATCTAGGTGATCCTCATTACAGGTTTGGTTGATAGCCTATCTCGCAATGGTGGTATCCTACCCGCATGACGATATGTCTGTCACATTCGCTTTGCGTGTGTGCGGACCAATGTTTGCATAAGGATGAGCTAGCTTATGGTATCCTGGATAACACCGCAGATTAATCTAACTAAATACAACAAAGGAGTTAGTGGAGCTAATTAGGTGATCCTAAGTATAGGTTCGGTTGAAAGCCCATCTCGGCACTCGGCGGTATCCCGACAAATACCACATAAATGAACTCAATTGCACACACAGGGATGTGAAATAACTTGGTCAAAAACAAGTACGATTCATACCTTGTTCAAAAGTCTTATAAGATAAAGTACAAGTCATGGCTAGTAAGTTAAAACCGTCTGAGTCTCAGAAAACCTTGGCTACATTTCTAAACCAACTGCGCTACTTTTCATCCTTACAATACCATCAAAAAATACAAAAAAAAGAACAAACCACATGTATACATACAAAGTCGTGCATCACAGCAATCGCCTAAAAAGACAAAATAATAGAGTTCTAAACAGTCTATGGTGCCATAGCCAAACACCACAAAGTCCATCCATCCATTTCATTTTTGCATATCACATACATTTGCATTCATCACAACATATGCATCCATCAATATAAAGTAGCATGCATCCATCAACATCAATCATTATGCATACCATAATATCATGACATATACACAAAGAAAGAAAATCAAAACAACAAAAACATCACAAAAATGCAACACAAAAACATAGCAATAAGCATTGCCAGACACAAGTGCTCTTGCACTTAACCTCTTGGCATAAAAAAATCGATGTCGGGGCTCAAATTGTCACTCTCCTACTTCCCCAAGAAGGCTACCATAGCCGGACCGCTCCACGGGAAGACGGGTTTTTGATAATTTCACCCCATTATGGCATCACCAAAAGGGTTAACACCCACCAAAAATAGGTCCAAATGTCGGGAAACTGCACGTGCTTAAACGGTAAAACATCTAAAGGCACCCTAACCTAAGTCATCTTGGGTCAAGCGACTCGTCGCTTTTCTCACGAAGGTCATTCCCTCATCGATTCGTCGCTTGAGGGGGTAGTCACACTTAGTCACCAATCAACAAGCACACACCCAATCAAGGCAATGACATGCATTCAAAGAATCATTGACAAAGACAATCACGCTCCTGCTTGGGGCAGTAAACAAGCAATCATTAAATTGATCAAACACTTGGCATTCCCGAAGCATGAACACAAGGTTCCCCTGTGGACAAAAAGGTTACGCCCTTTGCCTAATCATGACCGATCAATGTCCAAGCTCAAGTCACACCTCACCAAAATAGGTTAACACTTGAAATCAAATTCCTTAGCTCGTCGAAGCAAGGATTCAAGAATGCATGCCCTTTCCATACTTGGGGCATCAAAAGTTGGTTAGGTTACCAAGAAACCCTAATCATTAGTGCTTTGGTCGTCTATTTTTGCTCAGCACTGCGTCACCCGCAGCGCTTCCCAAAAAGGGGCATCTGTAGACACCAAAACAGCACCAATCCGATTAAGTGACTACAAACACTGATCGCATTGACATACACAACTTTCAGGGCAGCCCTCAGAGGTCAAACAGTGGTCCTAGCCACTCACACAGCAGTTTAGAAGGTCGAAAATGGCAGAGCAAAGTTGGTCGCTTTAACAAGCCTTCTTAAAACAAAGTCAAAAGCAAGCCTTTAATCAAAAGCAAAACTTCAAACTTCAAATGCAGGCAAGCCTTAATCAAAGGGGAACCTTGGCCTTAGACGTCGTGAAATCGCGACGTCGCGATTTCGCACGTCGCAAAATCGCGACACCTAAGGTCCCAAGGGGAGCCTTGGCCTTAGACGTCGTGATTTCACGCGTCGCGAAATCGTGACACCTAAGGTCCCAAGGGGAGCCTTGGCCTTAGATGTCGCGATTTCGTGCATCGCGAGTGACACCTAAGGTCCCAAGGGGAGCCTTGGCCTTAGATGTCACGATTTTGCGCGTCGCGAAATCGCGACACCTAAGGTCCCAAGGGTAGCCTTGGCCTTAGACGTCATTCGCGCATCGCGAAATCGTGACACCTAAGGTCCCAAGGGTAGCCTTGGCCTTAGATGTCACGATTTCGCGCATCGCAAAATCGTGACACCTAAGGCCCGAAGGAAGCTTCGGCCGAGGGTGTCGCGATATCGCGACACCTAAGGCCCAAAGGGAAGGCTCGGTCGAAGTGTCGCGATATCGTGACTGTCGCGATATCGCGACACTTCGGCATTTTGCGCTTTAAACAGACTTGCGACTAGTCAAGGCGGATTCGACCAATTAAAAGCAGCCACGTGGCATCACTGCATACCCCTTTTTGAAGAGACCCCATGGGTCTATAAGAACGACGGACTTCACCAACTGTATTAATGAGATGAGCAGTCTCAACAACAAATCCGGTCCGAGGCCATGCCTCATAACTACTGATGTGATTTCCTAGCGATAATCTCTGTGCGAGCCATGTCTCATAATCATCTGACAATGGTCAAACCTCAGCGGCCCCTGCGGACTTAGGGTTTTGACATTAATGTTTCAGAGGCGAAATCCTCTATAAAAACTAGCTCAATGCAATGTAAAGAGAACTGTTGGCATTTTTGCCACATTGATTTTCATTGAAGTATTAATGTATACATTATTGCAAATCTAACGTTTATACAGGCTTTGATGCGGCTTTGAAGCAAAAAAGGAGAGAAATTGAGCAAAAAATGGCTAAGTCAAAAAACTGCAGCGATGCACTGACATGTCGCAGAATCGCGGTCAACGCAGTCAACGCAGGCAGGTTGGGCGGAACCGTCACGATATCGCGACGTGTTCCAGAATCGCGGGTCGGTCGGCTTCAAAGACACAAAGTTGAAAACTTGCAACGCATCGCTGACATGTCAGCGAATCGCGACACTGGCGGCTTCGAAGGGACAAGTGCCAAAACTTGCAGCGATTCGCTGCATGTTCGAGCAGAGCGAAGCTGCTGTTCGTGGACTGTCGTAACGGTTTCATGCATATTGTAAAAAATGAATTTAATGAAGAGGACCGCGAACGTTTCATTGCATTTAATTTTTGTTTCTTCGAGGCTGTAATCAAGGGATCGTGTGCATAATTTCTGTTGCATGGTTGTAGATCACGAGGAAGTTGGTTTCAAACATTAAATGCTGCAAAGAGGACGGACCTCTATAAAAACCAATGTAATTTTCATTTACGGGGGTTGGAAAAGTTCTCTGCTAGAAACTGAAGTTCATTTGCAGGAATAAAGGATTGGCTTCTAATTTTTTGAGTGGTTGCATTAGTGATTTCCTTTCTGTTCCTGTTGCATTTCTAATAGTATTTGTATTTATTCATGGCTGTTGCATTTAAATTCTGCATATTGGATTTATGTACTGCCGTGAGAGTATGATTCCTAGAATGTGATTTTGGAGGGTTTCTCTACGTACATCGTGCGAAAGTTAGATTGATAACCTTTATTGCTTGCTGTTGCTGCACTTTAAATTTCCTGCTGTTATTTTCCAATCCCATAACTTTGGCCTGCGGCCATATTTCCCATTCCTTTCTGCAACTTTTCAATTTCTTTCCCGCAACCCTTATCTTAAAACCACATTTTAGAGTAGTGAAGGGAACCAGCCCACTCTGGAGATTGGTCTGGGAGCCATTTCTTGCTTCCAACCTTTCAATGTTGGCCGGGTCTAGGGCGCAATTGTAAAAATCCTTTCCTGTGGCAGATTCGTGACCAACAAGACCACGAAGCATTTTCGAAATACAACGAAGTGCTGTTGAAACTCGATACCTGACTGCATCAGTTTGGGATTTCTCCTTCTTCACATCTAGAATCTCTAGCAAAGAGAGGTTGGTGGGTGGTTTTCCAAAAGGTGAATCTGAACCTTCATACCCGACAGTGGATCACTATATCCCACTAATTCGACGACAATTCTTTTCTTTGATATTTCGGGCCCATTCCTAGTGGATTGGCGCCGAAATCAGATTCTCACAGTGGGCAGCCCGCTCGGGTGCCCCGCAAGCTTTAAATTCATCTTAAACTATTCTACTATCACGTAGTTTTCTTATTACGTCATACGCTGTATTTAAAAGGATTACATTTTATGTTGTCTAAATAACTCAAGCTTTACGTTAGAACATATCTTGCAATACGCTATACGTCCGAATGTATCTTGCAGTACGTCTTATTGAATATTAGCATGCAACACGATGAAATACTAACTTACAGGCAACAGCGTTAGAATCGGCCGACTGTTTTAATGACAGTTTACGTTTTATAATATATGTCGTTTTCGAATATGTTGAAATAACAGTTTACGTTTTATGTTTTCGAATACATGTTGTTTCGAATGCATGTTGTTTTTTGTTCTCTGTAAAAGTTACATGTTTACGTAGAGTCATTTCATTCACGCATATAAACAATCCTTCACATGCATTTTTCATTATTTTCCAAAGACAAATGTTCTATCCTCTTGTTGCAGGTGCTACTAAATAGTTTATTGTTTCTGTGAACGCAGGATAAGCAGCAGCAAGCAAGGGCTCATTAACATCAGCGACGGCAACACTTTGGCCCGCCCATTTTGCATGTGGGCATGCGAAAGGAAGAAGACTGTGTACATTTGTAACAGAGATCCATTTAACGTTCCTAGCCTCTAAAAAGGGAGGAGACGTCTTTGTAACCGAGGATAAGAAGTTTGAATAAAGATGGTTGTGCTTTAATACGTCTTTCTTTTATTTATCTCTTTTCTTTGTTTTGTGCATAGTGTTTCTTTTACTTTCGAAATCTCATGCTTTCAGGGATCCTTTCGAGTCTGATAGCAATCATTCGCAAGTATATCCCATGGATGATGATCAGGAGAGCTTCCTGACAATGTTCCCCTTAGATGCTCCATTTGAGCATATGCCACCTCAAGAGAATCAAGTCCCCCCGCAGATAGCAGAACAACCTCGATGGGACCACATCACTTTGCTCAAACAAGATGAGCCTCATATGTCGCAAACCACTGTTGGAGCCAACAAAGGCCTTTGGATCTCTAACAGTGATTATGAAGATGAAACCAAGATGGCCTATCTCAATCATATGCGACAACAACAATATCCCTTGGATATATATGACATGTTTGAATAGTTACACATAGGGCCAAGGCATAGGTGGCACTTAAACCAAGCATAGTTATAGCAATTACTGCACCTGCCACTCTAGGTACACAGAGAGCATCTTTCACCTGGAGACCCTATCAAACCATTAGTGCCTAGGGCAGACCCTATCTGCATATCCACGCACATGGCTGATCCATTTGTGCTAGTACCTACAGAGCCAGATTCGGAGCACAAATATCATCTAGGATGTCCAAGTTACAACACCCGCAATAATGGAGACCACAATTATTTCATCAACATGATCTCCATTGATTTAACCGCCCCCATCCATGATCTAGCCAACCCGACACAGTCATTGTATCTAGACCTAGATGCTATCGACTAGGATCACGCTGACATCGCCATCCCCATTAGAGTACTGGCCTTGTGGAGGAATGTTCCATTTCACCCCAGGACAGACTCAGGATGTCTTCCATGTCAAAGAGGAACCTGATGTTCCGAACGATGATCTAAATTTGGCAAACGATGTCCACTTGATCCCAACTCCACACTAGTTGGAGGATGGATCCCACATGTCGGTCGAGGAGACGACTGACATAGACATCGGCTCAGATCTAGTGAATTTGCAAATCATCAATATGGGGGTAAGTCTATCCCCCGAAGAGCAAGCCGACTACATTGCCCTTCTCAAAGAGAAGAAGGAGGTTTTTGCATGGTCATACAAGGACATGTCGGGACTAGACCCGTAGCTAGTCACGCATAATCTGATGCTTGATCTGATAGTCAAGCCAGTAAAGCAAAAACTATGTAAGATGCACCCAACAGTGGCCTTAATGGTCAAATATGAGCTACAAAAGATGTTGGATGCACAGTTTGTCATCTGCATGGATTACCCGCCATGGTTGTTTAATATGGTTCCCGTCAAGAAGCCCGACGAGAGGATTCGCATATGCACCAATTTTTAGGACATAAATAAAGAGAGTCCTAAGGATGATTTTCCCTTGCTGAGCATTGACGCATTGGTAGATGCTACAACGAGCCACGAAATGCTTTCCCTCATGGATGGTTTCTTAGGATACAATCAAATTCGTATCAATCTCGAGGACCAACTAAAAATAGCGTTCACAACGCCTTGGGGGACATTTTGCTATAAGGTCATGCCTTTTGGCCTTAAAAATGCTGGCTCAACCTACCAACGTGCCATGACGTACATCTTCCACGATTACATGCACAAAACTTTGGAGGATTACATGGATGATTTGTTGGCCAAATCTCTTTTGCACCCAGATCATCTCGATGACTTAAGCAAGATCCTCGATCGCCTCATGGAGCATAAGGTTAGACTAAACCCCAAGAAGTGTGTATTTGGTGTCACATCTGGAAAGCTCTTGGGTTACATAGTCTCTAAACGAGGAATCAAGGTAGACCCACACAAAGTCAAGGCAATCCTTGAAATGCTTCCCCCAACTACCATTAAGCAGCTTAGGAGTCTGTAGGGAAAGGTCACGTCGATCAAGCGCTTCATACTGCAGTTATCTGATAAGTACCGACCCATGAATAAATTATTGCATAAGGGGGTCACATTTCACTGGGATGACGAGTGTCAGTCAGCCTTTGACGACATTAACTAATACTTGGCTTCATCGTCAGTATTGGCACCACCTAGACTAGGAGTGCCATTCTACTTATACATCTCAGCTACTGAGGTGGTACTGGGCACTATGCTGTCCCAGAAAAATGAACTACGCAAAGAACAGGCTACTTACTATCTTAGCCGCACCCTGGTCAGTTATGAACTTAACTATGCATGCATTGAAAAGCTCTGCTTGGCAGTGGTGTTTGCTACCAAAAAGCTATGCCACTACATGCTCAGCAATACGACGTATGTTATGTCTAAGGAGAATCCATTGCGATACATGATGAGTCATACTTATCATAGTAGTCGCACGACAAAATGGATCATGTTGTTGATGGAGTTTGACATAGAATTCATTGGACAAAAATCCATAAAAGGTCAAGTCATCGCCGATCAACTGGTAGAGGCTCCTCTTGAAGACGATCAGCCTCTGACCGTAGAACTACCGGATGATGGGGTTTTTCATGTTTTAAAATTGCCAGATTCTGATGAGCCTGAGTCACAGGCTGACATGACCATATTCTTCGATGGTTCTAAATGTGAGCAAGGAGGTGGCACGGGAATTGTATTCTTCACTCCACAAGGGGCTCCAATGCCTCTGTAATTTAAATTAGACTTCTCGTGCACCAATAACAATGCAGAATATGAAGCCTTGCTCATAGGTCTTTAGACAACAATCACCATGAACATTAAATGTTTAAACATCTTTGGTGATTCATTGTTGATTGTCAATCAAGTCAAGGGGATATTCCAATGTAAATGTCTAGTTCTATAGGCCTACAAAGCCCTTGTGGACAAATTCTTGGCACAATTTGAATGGTATGACATCGAGGCACTCCCTCGATCATCAAATCATTTTGTAGATACTATGGCCTCCTTAGGGTCACTAATCCCGCAAGACCCTTCTAGTGAGATGACCACCATTCAGGTTAAAACATTATCGCAATCTATGATGGAGCGTGCAAGCTCTGACTTAATGCCAGGAATCCACCTAATCCAGATTGAACCGTCTTAGGATAGGTTCTCTCGAATCCACGATTGTCTGCCTCGAGCCAACTAGGGGTCCTTGTTCTCCTCGACCCCTCTTAATAGCAACACAACGCTGTTTTTACAAGTTTTTTCCTGCTCAGCTTTTGCTAGGGATGCACTTCAAGAGGGATTGGTCGTTCATACCATCGAGGTTTCTAATCAGCAGGATTGGTACACACCCATAAGGGATTACCTCAAGCTAGGTAACCTCCAACTTGGATTGACACAAGTCACGAAAAGATCATTCAAACAGAAAGCGGCAAAACATGTCTTGTTAGAAGACATTTTGTATCGTCGGAGCTATAAAGGAATCCTCCTTTGTTGCTTGGACCAGCAAGAGTCTGCTTGGGCAATCACCCAAGCACATGATGGTACATGTGGTGGCCACTTTAGCGGTATGGCCATCGCAAAGCGCATTCTTCGCATGGGCTATTATTGGCCATCTTTAGAGCAATATTGTTGTGCATATGTAAAGAAGTGCACAAAGTGTCAACGCCATGCTAATTTGACACACGTGCCTTCTCAGGCCTTGCAGCCGATCCAATCGGATTGGCCTTTTTCGTAGTGGGGCTTTGATCTAATTGAAAAGATCTCCCCTACATCGTTCGATCATCACACATTCATCATAACGGCCATAGAGTACTTTACCAAGTGGGTGGAAGCAATTCCTCTAACCTCTATGACTGGATCCCACATTGCGGAGTTTATTTTGCATAACATCATATGTCATTTTGGTATTCCATCCAAGATCCTATCGGATAATGGGACGTCATTCAAGAACAAATATGTGCATGCTTTGACCACAAAGTACAAAATTTAGCACAATTTTCAATACCCTATTATCCGTAGGCAAATGGGCAAGCAGAGGCGTCGAACAAAATGCTAGTCGCCATCCTCAAAAAGACAGTTGCAGACAGTCATAAGGATTGGCATATTCAGATCCTGCTTGCCCTATGGGCTTATCACACTAGCATTCAGACGCCCACTGGGGCAACTCCATTTTCGTTGGTGTATGGCTCCGAGGCAGTCATGCCTCTAGAGTTAGAAATTCCTTCCCTGTGCATTTCAATGCAAGAGTTCATCGATGATGACACTGCGTGGCAGGCTCGGTTAAACCAACTAACGTTGTTGGACAAATGACGCATCAATGCTCTCGAGCATTTGCGTATCTATCAAGAGCGACTTAAGAAAGCATACAACATGAAAGTCCACCTACAAGAATTTCAAGTTGGTGACTTGGTCTTAAAAGAGAACCAATAGAATTCTAATTTGCCATCCCATCTATGGGACAAGTTCACGGAAAACTGGTTAGGTCCTTATGTCATTGATAGTAGAATAGAACCTGGAACATACCGACTTGCCTCTCTTGAAGGAATCAAGGAAACAGAACCCTTGAACATCAGTCATTTGAGGCCATTCCACATCTAGAGAGCCATAGTCAACCCAAAAGCTCCAAGGATTCTCATAATCACTTGGTCAACCCAAAATGCCCCAAAGGTATCTATAAACCCTTTGGTCAAACCAAAAGCTCCAAGGATTCTTGCAATCGCTTGGTCAAACCAAAATGCCCCAAAGGTATCTATAAACCCTTTGGTCAACACCAAAAGCTCCAAGGGTTACCATAACCGCTTGGTCAAAATAAATATTCAAAAACAAGCAAAAATAATAAAATCATCAAAAATAACAAACAAACAAAATAAAATCATCAAAAATAACAAAAAAATTGCATTCCAATCCCATGCATACTCATAAAAAACAAAATACAAAAATATAGGTTGCATTAGGCATCACATCCATACGTTGCATATTCGCTAGGTCATACAAGTCAAACGCACCATAGACTATCAATATTTGGCAATTCCATCATTTTCCACATCAACTCCATTTTATAAACGCATACATCCAGAATAACACCCTCACAATTTTTTTAGCATAAATCAGTTGTCTCCTAATGTATATAAGGTTTTTGTCATTCAGCTGTCTTTAAATTTCTAGCCAAAAACTGTACGAAGTTAAACATATTTTACACGAGAAATTTTTACTTGGATCACGCCTCGTTACATAACATCCCTACACAAGTTAACACACATAAAATAAGTCCTAAGTTGTGTGAATGCAAGAGAAATCTACAAAGCAGTCTAGGGTACCATAGGTGAAAGATTAGCCTGTTCATCCCCCTATGCGAATGGTTTAAGAATGCTGAGAATTGACAAAAGGATGAGCTCTTCCCCATCAATTCCCCCTCACAAACAGTGGTTTTCACCACTACCAATCCCAATCACCATTGGTCCCTAAATTTGTAAGGATTCGTACTACACGTCCCTGCCAAGGATGGGTAGTCATCCCCAAGGCCTCAAAGGATCGATGCCATTCAAAAACAAAATTCCCACAAGCCATCATCATGACCATCTCCAATCACCTTTGGTCTCAAATTTGTAAGGATTCGTACTACACGTCCCTGAACAGGATGGGTAGTCATCCCCAAGGCCTAAAAGATCAATGCCCTGACTTCATCATATCCCTAATCCCCTTTGGTTCCCAAAGTCATAAGGATTCATACTACACGTCCCTGAACAGGATGGGTAGTCATCCCCAAGGCCAACAGGATCAAGGCCATTCATAAGCCATAAACTTACAAGCTCAACCTTACAAAGCTCAAACTACAAAATCAAATAACAGTGGTTATCACCACTATTCAAAATCCTTGCTCAAAAAGAAAAACAAGAAGAAAAATAAACAGTGATTTTCATCATTATGTATACAAGCAAATATCCTCAACCGTTGAGCAAATAACAAGCCTGAACTTGAATCCCTAGAATTCTCAACATTCAAAAACCATCTAGGTGATCCTCATTACGGGTTTGGTGGACAGCCTACCTGGCAATGGCGGTATCCTAAACGCATGATGATATGTTTGTCACATTAGCTTTGCGTGTGCACAGACCAATGTTTGCATGTGGATGAGCTAGCTTATGGTACCTTAGATTGTCCCGTGGATTAATCTTACTGAATACAACAACGAAGTTAGTGGAGCTAATTAGGTGATCCTCAGTATAGGTTTGGTTGATAGCCTATTCGGCACTGGCGGTATCCCGACAAATACCACATAAACGAACTCAATTGCACACACAGGGATGTGAAATAATTTGGTTAAATTCAAGTCGAATTTATACCTTGTCCAAAAGTCTTGTGAGATAAATGTACAGTCTTGGCTAGTTAGTTAAAATATTTGAATCTCAGGAAAGCTTAATTACATTTTCAAATAACTGGTACATTTCATTCCGTATATCACCATCAAAAAATATGCAAAATGCAAACAAAATAGTTTTCACATGCAAAGTCATTCCACAAAGTCATCCCATTAGTACATCAAGCCAGTCAATCTTGCACATTCTATGGTGCATTGACAAGTCATCAACAACTCATTTCATTCATTCCATATGCATACATCATATAATTAGACACATCACATTCATAATAGCATATGCATACATCAATGTAAATACATGTACATAAAAACAAACCATGAAAAGTGCATAAACACCAAAAAAAAGAGTCATCTGTATATATATCATCAAAAATGCCCACAGGCTACAATGAACCGGTCCTCTGACCCCCCAACAAAAAGCCAAAAACTCAAAAAACCCCCAAGCCTAGGGCATCGGCCACCATGATCACGCAGGATCGATGCGATGGGAACTACCCCCCATGGTGTGGGTCCTATGGGACCTCTCAAGGCGACTGCTGCTCGCCCCTACATCACGCCCACTAGTGCCCCCCTCATCTAGCTACCTACGATGAGACGATGCTGACTGCTCAGTATCGTTGTCTCTCGTTCGACGTGAAGAGCCACCTCCAAGGGGCTCAGGTATCCGCCCACCAATGCGGATAATCTCTACCTCCATATCCATCCGATGTCGAAGCCACTATGCCTCCCACGACCCCACTCTGCCTCCCACCAACGGTAGTAAGCTACTATGTCGTCACGCTGTGCCAGCTGTGCTAGCAGGAGATCCCTCTCCCATGCAGCATTGGTATCCCCCTCCTATCGACGGGATGCAATCCATGCGTTCTCTCGCTCAGCTAGCTGAGTTCGTAAGAGATTCCTCTCCTGTAGAGCCTCCCACAGCTCCTCATCTCATCTCCACAGTAGGTCCTCCAATCGCGTTATCTCAACGCCATGCCTTGCCTTCGCATCCTTCGAACCTTCCTGAGGCCTCGATGAATCCGAGACAACAGCCTGCACTGGCTCCCACTGCTCTAAGACATCCTGCATCTTCGACTGATCTGACACCCCAAACTCCCCTCCAACATCCTCCACCCCCACCATGTCTGCATCATCACATGGAGCACCCCAACCCTCATCAGATGCCTCTGTACCCTCATCCCCTGCTATTGTCGCCTCTACACCGCCTAGAGGCCCCTCGCCTCACCATCACCGTAGAGTCCACCACTGCTCAACTCTACGATAACCCCGATGTCATCCACGTTCGAGACATCTATTTTTGTGTCTACATCCTCACCTAGTGGCACAATGACTGGCCAAGCAAGAGTCCTCTCATCTCCCCGACGTCGATAGACCACGGGCTCACCAGGCATCCCTTGGCGCACCCCGAACTATCGTGTAACCCGACCATATGGGAAGAACTCTTGCTTAGTCCCATGCCACCCAATCATCCATCGCCCCCTCCGAACCCATCGAAGCCACTCTCCAGCCTCAAGCCAGGTTGGACAGTCCCGGTAGGGGCGCCAGAACACCTCCCCTGGAGTAAGCCGAGCGAAGGCATCGGCATAGTGCCCTACGACACCTACCCATCATTGACTCTGACCCTGCTCCTCCGACCTCCACCACAGTGCCTCGTATCCTATCTCTCGATCTGTCATCTCTGCCCGAGTCATCCAAGGTAGCCCTACCGGCCTCTCCACTGCTATGTGTTGCCAAGCCCAACACTACAACAAGTAGCTGCAACTAATCCCCTTTTGCTTCTGGCAGCGGACCTCGTACAACTCATCATAGAGCTATGCCAGCAAATTTTGTCCCCATCTCATAATCATCGGTGCATTTGTCGGACACTCCACCAACCTGAACACCACCTCTAGCAGGCTCCACGGGAACCTCGCACCCGATAAGTCGGGAAGCAACATGTTGGAAATGAGGCCCATGAGTAATGCATGCCTCACTCCTAGCACACCCCTCTCTAGCCACCATCGAACCAGTATGCCACCAATCTGGCAGTCACCCTCCACCCTCTCCACTGGGCTCTCCACACCCAACTCCTTCCCATGCCCGAAACAGCGTATCAGTACTGTTGTCCTTCGATCCTGCGACGTCGTCCGGATTGACAGTCCGTCTATTGGAATCCGAAGAATCTGATAGACGTCCTCCAAGGTCACCGTCATCTCCCTTGTTGGGATATGGAAGGTGTTGGTCCGAGGATCCCACAGGTTGATCAGGGTCATCAGATAGGCTCGATCCCCGACCATCGGCTCCAGCCGAGTCACCTGCTTGAGCCCAAGGGCGTCAAGCCAGTCCCAGTCAGCCAAAGTCAGCGTCGCACGCGCTTCAATGGAAACTGTGGGTACACGGTATCGGATCTTCACAACCTGCAAAAGAAAACAACATAAAAACATTAGAACAATAAACAAAAAAAAATGTACCGCAATACCATGAATATACAGCCAATGCATCAAAATGTACAACAAAAAAAAAACATTACAAAACAAAAAAATTCTTTGTCAGTCCTAGAGTTTTAACTCTAACTGATAAATTCAAAAACAAAAAACATTCAAAAACCTAATTTCTCAGTTCTAGGGTTTTAACTCTACACTGCTAAATTACAAAAACATAACAAATATTCAAAAAACTAATTTGTCAGTCCTAGGGTTTTAATTCTAAATTGATAAATTAAAAAAACAATCACAAAAAATTTAAAAAACAATCATTTGTCAGTTCTAGGGTTTTTAATTCTAACTGATAAATTCAAAAACAAACACAAAAATTCAAAATTAATTTCTCAGACCTAAGGTTTTTAAACTTTAACTGATAAATTACAACCAAAAAAATTTCACAAAAAACAAAAACAACAGATAACTAGGGTTGATCTACGTTTTTACGTTCAGTTTTACCCTCCATTTCTCACCTACATTTTGAACTTTGTTAAAATCGGGTTAAGCGCGGTTTTAAGTTATGTTCTAAACTAAGTTTTTCAGCTAAGTTTTAAACTAAACTTTTGATATTTGTTTAACTAGGGTTAAATTAAGTTTTAAGCTAAGTGTTCATAGACTAGGGTTTCATTTTTAAAATTTGAAAAACCAGAAAAACAAAAAATAAAACACAAGAAATAAGCAAATTGTGGTTTTCCAATTGCAACACAAAATAATAAAGAGGAAGGACACTCACTAGTATCACTTCGGCTCCGCCACTCGATCCGGTGTGTAAATTCATGGTTGCAAGAAAAATTCGGCAACGCTTCGCTTAGCAGAATTGACCTCCTCCTCTTAAGAGCTCCAAATCGCTAAGAAAAACAAATGCAAATGAGCCCAAAACTTAGTTTTGGCCTTTAAATAGGATTTTTGAGCCTGTACTTGTCCCTCCTTGGGACGAATACTAAACAGTAATTTGTCCCACTCCAGGATGAATACAGAGCAAAAATTTCAAAAACAGCAAAAACTGCACAAAATGCACCAAAAACAAGCCCTAAAAGTGTCCGATAAGAGTGTTTTTGCACTTGAAATTTCAGGCATGCAAAACAAATGTCGGGGTCATAAATCCTCACTATCCTCCTCCCTAAGAAGGCTATCATAGCTGGACCGCTCCACGGGACAACGGATTTTTGAGAATTTCATCCCCAAACGGCGTCACCAAAACGGGTCAAAACCCATCCAAAAATAGCAATAACATTGCCGAACAAAGGCGCCTTTGTGCCTAACATTCTTGGCATCCAAAATAGACATTGGGGTTACAAATTGTCACTATCCTACTCCCTAAGAAGGCTATCATAGCCGGACCGCTCCACGGGAGGATGGATTCTTGATAATTTTAGCTCCAAAATGCGTCACAAAAAGGGTTAAAACCCACCAAAAATAGGTCAAAATGTTCAAAAACTGCTTTTGCATTCAACGATAAACAATTGAAGGCACCCTTACCTAAGTCATCTTGGGTCAAGTGACTCGTCGTTTTTCTCATGTCGATCATTCCCTCATCGATTCGTCGCTTGAGGGGGTAGTCACACTTAGTCACCAATCAACAAAAATATACCCAATCATGGAAATGACACGCATTCAAAGGATCATTGACAAAGACAATCGCGCCCCTGCTTGGGGCAGCAAACAAGAAATTATCACAAGCTGATCAAATACTTGGCATCCATGAATCATGAACTCAAGGTTCCCACAGACAAAAGGTTGCGCTCTTTGCCTATTCATGACTGATCAATGTCCAAGCTCAAGTAACACCTCACTGAACAAGGTTAACACTTGAATTAAGTTCCTTAGCTCGTCAGAAGCAAGTATTCAAGAATGCGTGCCCTTTCCATACTTGGGGCATCAAGAGTTGGTTAGGTTATTGAGAAACCCTAATTATTAGTGCTTTGGTTATCTATTTTTGCTTGGCGCTACGCCTTGCATAGCGCTTCCCAAAAAGGGGCATCTATAGACACCAAAACAACACCAATCCGATTATGTGATGACAAGCGTTGATCGCATTGACACACACAGCCCCTAGGGTAGCCCCCAAAGGTTAAACAGTGGTCCTAACCACTTCCAAAAGCAGTTTTAGAGGTCAGAGGTCAATTTGGCACCTTTTTGGCACCTTGCTCTCTGCTCGTCCCACCCAAGGACGAATACAAACTGGCATTCGTCCCACCTAGGGACGAATAGCAGCATTCGCCCCAAGGTGAGGCGAATAGCAAGTTTGACTGGCAAAAAGTCAAACCTCGACAACTCTGCCAATTAACTGAGACTTCAGGCCATGCAATTGCGAGGAATAGCTTTAAATCAAGAAGAGAGACTTCTGTCATGCATGTCTTTATTTTAGAAACATCATGCAAGGAGATTCTAAATCAGGGAATTAGCTTTTCTTTGAAAATAGGACAATTAACTCAAGTGGCGCCCTCGCATGCGCATTCCAAACAAAGAGACCCTAGGCCTATAAATTGGTGAGTTTTGTCACCCAAAAGAGACCCTAGGTCTATAAATTGGTGAGTTTTGTCACCCAAAATATATACAAAGAAGGAGCATTTGAGCAATGAAGTGCTGCCAATTTACATACCTACTTACGATTTGTGCCTTCACATCCTTAATCTCTCATTCGAAAGGGAGGTTATTGGGTGATTATTGGAAGCACGAATCTCGACCCAAAACCCAATTTTTGGCCACAATATTCCATAAAATTTGTTGAAAACACCCCATAAGGAGTTTTGGACCCATCCCAAGTGGATTGGTGCCGAAACAGTGTCCCAAACGGTGGGCGTTTTGCCCCCAGGCACCCCCAAACTATCATAGTCCTATTCGCCCCACCCCGGGATGATTAGAAATCTGTGATAGATTTCTCTAATTTTTCTTTTGCATTTTATTCTAGATCTGTTAAATAGGCTGTAGTTTAAATTTCATTTCATTTTGAGCAATTTTGACCAAGTTTTTATCATTTCTCGCCTTTACTAACTTGCAGATGGCACCAACAAAATTTGGGTGATAGAGGCCAAATTGGAGAAATCTGACCTTCTAGGTCTTCCCAAAACACCCCCAATTAGCTAACCCCAACTTTGCAGGTCATTTGGAGCTTTCTGGATAGGACATTGAAGAGGGTGCTTTCTGACAAGTTATTGCAGGTCTATTCGTCCCACCTCGGAGCAAATACAAATTTGTGAGGAATTTCTAGATTGTTCTTTTTATAGTGGCTTCCTGGTAACATATTTATGCCTCTGTCAAAATTTCAGGTCGATCTGAGGTCATTTGATTATCATTTTAATATTTTCATGCATATACTGACAGTAGGCCTTGGAAAATACATGATTTATTCTATCTGCAGGTGCTACTAATCTTTTCTATTTCTTTGAACACAGGTTTTCGACATCATAAGAGCAAGAAGGAGTGAACAATCATATACACAAGCGACGCGACGTTTTGGTCTGCCCATCTTACATGTGGGCACGCAGAAGAAGGATGGCTATCATGGATGTGATCAAGAACATATTTAATGCTCCTATCCCTTAAAAAAGGAAGGAGACGTATTGTAACACGACTTTGAAAGCACATCAATAAAGAGGACCCTATTCCATATTGCTTTTATCTTGTGTCGATTCGCTCATGTTCTTTCCTTTTTATGCATTCTTTCAATACATAGGCTTTTGGCGTTAAGTTTGGTTTTAGACGCATCGTATTCAACATATTCCTTTTTGTTTCCGTATCCACCGTGATCGCCACTGAAAGCACGAGGATACGAAAACAAAAAGGAATATGTTGAATACGATGCGTCTAAAACCAAACTTAACGCCAAAAGCCTATGTATATAAAGAATGCATAAAAAGGAAAGAACATGAGTGAATTGACACAAGATAAAAGCAATATGGAATAAGGTCCTCTTTATTGATGTGCTTTCAAAGTCATGTTACAATACATCTCCTTCCTTTTTTAAGGGATAGGAGCGTTAAATATGTTCTTAATCACATCCATGATAGCCATCCTTATTTCGCGTGCCCACATGTAAGATGGGTGGACCAAAACATCACCGTCGCTTATGTATATGATTTTTCACTCCTTTCCGCTCTTCTGATTTCAAAAACCTGCATTCAAAGAAACAAAAAAGATTAGTAGCACCTGCAGATAGAATAAAACATGTATTTCCCAAGGCCTATTGTCAGTATATGCATGAAAATATTAAAACGATAATCAAATGACCTCGGATCGACCTGAAATTTTGACAAAGGTATAAATATGTTACCAGGAAGCCACTACAAAAAGAACAGTCTAGAAATTCCTCACATATTTGTATTCGCTCCGGAGTGGGATGAATAGACCTATAATAACTTGTCAGAAAGCACCCTCTTCAATGTCCTATCTAGAAAGCTCCAAATGACCTATAAAGTTGGGGTTAGCTAATTGGGGGTGTTTTGGGAAGACCCAGAAGGTCAGATTTCTCCAATTTGGCCTCTATCACCCAAATTTTTCTGGTGCCATCTACAAGTTAGTAAAGGCGAGAAATGATAAAAACCTGGTCAAAAGTGCTCAGAATAAAATGAAATTTAAACTACAGCCTATTTAACATATCTAGAATAAAATGCAAAAGAAATATTAGAGAAATCTATCACAGATTTCTAATCATCTCGGGGTGGGGCGAATAGGACTATGATAGTTTGGGGGGCACCAGGGGGCAGAACGCCCACCGTTTGGGACATTGTTTTGGCACCAATCCACTTGGGATGGGTCCAAAACTCCTTATGGGGTGTTTTCAACAAATTTTGTGGAATATTGTGGCTAAAAATTGAGTTTTGGGTCAGGATTCGTGCTTCCAATAATCACCCAATAACCTCCCTTTCGAATGAGAGATTAAGGATGTGAAGGCACAAATCGCAAGTAGGTATGTAAATTGGCAACACTTCATTTCTCAAATGCTCCTTCTCTGTATATCTTTTGGGTGAGAAAACTCACCAATTTATAGACCTAGGGTCTCTTTGTTTGGAATGCACATGCGAGGGCACCACTTGAGTTAATTGTCCTATTTTTAGAGAAAAGCTAATTCCCTAATTTAGAATCTCCTTGCATGATGTTTCTAAAATAAAGACATGCATGACAGAAGTCTCTCTTCTTGATTTAAAGCTATTCCTCGCAATTGCATGGCCTGAAGCTTCAATTAACTGGCGGAGTTGTCGAGGTTTGACTTTTGCCGCTCAAACTTGCTATTCGCCTCACCCCGGGGTGAATGCCGCTATTCGTCCCCGGGTAGGATGAATGCCGGTTTGTATTCATCCCCGGGTGGGACAAGCAGAGCAAGATGCCAAAAAGGTGCCAAATTGACCTCCCGACCTCTAAAATCGCTTTGGAAGTGGTTAGGACCACTGTTTAACCTCTGGGGGCTGCCCTAGGGGCTGTGTGTGTCAATGAGATCAGCGCTTGTCGTCACATAATCGGATTGGTGTTCTTTTGGTGTCTACACTAGGGCTTTGAGATCCATGTTACATAATTTGATCTCTAATAGCATATTGGGTATGTGAATTGATGTTGCTAGTGTGTATAACTCAAAATTTCATGCAATTTAAAAAAATATGCTCAAAATACTTTTGTTTGTAAATGTTATGGCATCCATAAGTTTTGTTGTAATGGACCCCAAAAATTAAAACTAAATCTCCAAATATTAGTGTAGTAGCATCCAATTGCTTAATACCACTTGGCATAAAATGGTTTGTATGTGTCTACTTATTCTTTTCCACTGCAATATCCTTATTCCAGTGAGAATACAAGTGTTGCATATGGATTGGCACAAGGGATAAATTCATACAAAAACTTTTATACATGGTACATAGGGGTTCCACATCAACCATCACATCAGCCTTAAATTTTACCCATGCAAGTTTCTTTAAAAATCTACTTACAAGAATTGAACCTTCATCACTTGCCTATGAAGAACATTGCTCTAGCCAATGTTCCTACCTTTCAATTATGGGAGGAAAAACATTGTCAAAAGAAACAAACCCTCCATACCTTGAGAAGAAAAGAAAGGAGTATGCACTACCAAAAATCAAACTTAGGTTTGTTGATTTGTTATTACCTTAGTAAGGGCACACTTGCCAATACAATAGGTTTCCAAGCTGATGGAAAATTCTCATGATATCTTGAAATCCTAAGAGCTTGTAACCCATATTAAAAACTTCATCCATAGTATGCATATAGTCCTAATCATTTTTTTTCATAAGGGCTCAAACTCATGAACCTCTTGCCATAAATCTTATTTCCATGTCTAATAGCCATCAAAGTAGTATCATGGTTGCTACATGTCTTCATATTTCCATATCATAGAGGATGACCCAAAAACCCTTTCTTAAAGGTGCATGATAGAGCATGCACATGAAAGCAAGTGCATGTATGCAAGCACATAAGTCAAATTGAATTTTCTTATGCAAAAAATAAGGGCAGCCAAACTTTATAAATAATAAATTAGAATTGCAAATAGATACATGGTATTACCTTAAAAATTGTAAAGTAAATAAATTTTCTTTGAAAGTACGTGTGATATATTGTGAAGGGGGATTCACTCTTTGCTTATTCTATAAAAAAATGCTTGTAAATATTTGAGGAATAATTCATCCTAGAACACTGAAGAATAATTAGAGGCTCAATGTTAATTTCCCATGTGATCAAGTGATGCTACTCTATGCTTGCTCTAATACAATGTAATTCACAATATTTTCTAAAAATAAATAAAAGCAATCCATCCAACCAAATGTTATATAGAAAGTGAAAGAAAGAAAAATATATATAAATAGACATAGTGATATGGGGTGCACGTAGGCATCATAAATCCTGACGAAGATAGACTGAGCGTAGCTGGGGTGAATGTTGATTTTTTTTTGCAACTTTTGAGAATTAGGGATTCTTCAGGAATTGGGTAGGGGTGATGCTTGTCCTTTTGCCAACTCTCAGCATTCTTTGGGTCATCCGCACAGGGGGATGAGCAAGATAACCGTTTCTCTTATGGTGACCTAGATTACTGTGCAGTTCATCTTTCTTTCACATAACTATGGAATTGTTAATGTGTTTAGTTTGTGTTGGGATGTTACGTATCAAGGTGTATTTCAAGTATGACTCTACCTTCGTAAAATCTGTTCGACTTGATACACTACATGGCTAAAGAGGAAAATTTTCGCTGAATTACGAAAACTTGTGATACATTAAAAGACCACTGGCTCTAGTGTGGTTGAAGTAACGGATGGTGTTCTTGTTGTTTTTGTGAAATGGAACAGTGGGGAACAAGATGTACTGTCAGAGCTATCACAACCTATGGTGCCTTTGACCTATACGACCACAAATATGCAATGTATGAATGCAATGCTTAATGCAGCTACATATTTTTGTATTTTCGATGAATTGAGTTTGGCGAGTATGAAGATGAGTTTTGAGAAAACTCTCAATTGATGAATTTTGGTATGCCTGGAAATGAGATGCAAATTTTGTTGTTTTTGATGTATTTTGTTGTTTTTGAAATTTTTGATTTTTGACCAAGAGATTGCGATAATCCTTGGAGATTTTTGGATTGACCAAGAGATTGCGATAATCCTTGGAGCTTTTTGGATTTGACCAAGAGATTGCGATAATCCTTGGAGCTTTTTGGATTTGACCAAGAGATTGCGATAATCCTTGGAGCTTTTTGGATGACCAAGAGATTGCGATAATCCTTGGAGCTTTTTGGTTTGGACTATGGCTCTTCAGGGGATAGAGGTACCCCCAGCTTGATGGTCTTTGCACTTCGGATCTGGCTCTAGAGGTATGGGCATGAATGGATCGACCCTATGCACAAAGATGAGGACAGGGTCCGCCCGTGGTACTGATGTTGTTATGGGATCTCTGGGCGGAAGTTGATCTTTATGTACCCAAAGTTGTGGATGTAACGCTTGGTCCCACTGCGGTGGGTTAACACACCACTCATGCCCTAGTATTATGTTTATTTGTTGACATGCTTCATCGATGTTTATGGGATGTCGATGTTGTCGCATGTGATTGCTATGGGCTATGTCTGTTTCATCCTCACCTTCGGACAATGTGTATAGCTCACCAGAATCCGGAGATTCCGAGACATGGAGGACTGCATCATCAGGTAGCCCTATGGTTAAAGGTTGATCCTCTTCGAAAGGAGCCTTATGTAAGTTGGGCCTTGGGAGCTCCAAAATCTTGGCCTCTACCAACTCTAAGCGCTCTAGTGCGTTGCATGTATTGGGAGATTTGAACTCCTCCTCTTTGGTTGGTTCTTATTGAGGAACTTGGGGCTTATGGAGGGGTGGCCAGATGGCACCCCCCATGCCTTGGTAGGGCAGTTCATCCCGCTCTTCTTCGTGCTCGGATTCCTCAGAGGCTTCTTGATGAATTTCTAAGGGTGGCTCATAAGCCTGGGTGGATGTTTGAGGAAGGCACCCGTCATTGGTTATAGGAGCGGCCTCCCATTCATGTCTAGGAGGCGTAGGGGGTGGTGCTTCAGGAATCGAGAGAGTAGATTCCCGCTCCTGTCTAGGAGGTGTTGGGGGTAGCTTTTGATGAGGTCGCGATGACCTATCTTCCCCCCATGGGTTGTGCCACTCAAAATATTTTGTCTTATGCATGTGAGGGGTTGGAGTATTTTCTTGCATAGTGTGTTGGAACAGCTCATCCTTCTGGCGCTGAAGGTGCTCTTCGTTAATATGGTACGGTTCCTCTAACGGTAGTCATTCGAGCTCAAGTTGCGTGAGTTGCTTGAGATGCATGATATATTCGATAGATTCTATGATAGTTGGTCCCATCGCCTCATGTATAGAAGGCCTAGATGCCTCTCTTAGATAAAAATCTCGGTCGTAGTGATCCAAGATCTCTATAGGACACATCCCTCTGTTAGGGGTAGCAACATTCTCTCGGGGCTTTGGCCTCAGTGAGTGGTCCTGATAGATAGCAGGTGCGAAGGCGTATTGCTCCCGCACGGTATATTGCTCTCAAGGAAGGTAGATGTCTTCCTCATGCTCTCTTTCATAAGTGAAAATGGGGTGGACGGAGCTATCTCACCCTGCCCGAAGAGCCTTGTGCTCTGGATTTGTCTTTGTAGTCCTGACAACTAGTGGGGGTGAAGGAGGGATAGTGTAATCATGTGGTTCCTCCCATCGAACCCTATGTTGACCTAGTGCTTCATTGCGGGGTGACCACTCATAGCAAGCATCTAAGGGAGCTCTCCTACGGATGTACCCCTCATGGAAGGGTGTGTGCTGGGTGCTATGCTGAACAGGAGTGCCCCTAAAAGAGGTACCCCTATAGTCCCTTTCTGTTAAGGTGTGGAGGGGACTGCCTCGTATGTTAGGTCGCCAAGGTGGTATGACCAAATCCTTGGGATTGTAATGGAGATGACTTGTTCTTCCTTGGATATTCCCCATAGCCTCCGCCCATGATTGGGCTTGGCTATGGGTGATCACCATGACGATGTCTCTCTAAAAACCCTAAAAATTGAAATGAGTCATATGGGGCCCAAAATCGGTGTGCGCATCCCTCTTATAGTATATAAGACAAAAATGAAGTTTCAAGTCCTAGCTCTAAATACATTAGGAGATATTGACATCCGAACAGCTCAAAAAGTGCATAGAATTGCGTGTCCAATTTTAAAACCTAATTTCGGGGCACTAGATGATGGAATTTGGCCCCAAAAATTGACTTTTTTGGGCAAATAGGATTCTAGGGAATCATATTTGTTTAAAATTATCCCAACTAACTCCCTGTAAAATTTCAAGTCAATCGGAGCTACGGTTGAGAAGTTATGGCCCCGGCAAGATGCACTAAAATTTAGAGAAAAATATAAAATTTCCCATATTTTGTTGGATGGTCCTGCATCACTTATGGGAACCTTAGGGCACTTTTGGGTTGACCAAAGGGTTCATGGACACCTTTGGAGCATTTTGGGGTGACCAAGCGATTGCAGGAATCCTTGGAGCTTTTGGAGCGAGTGACAAAATGCATAGATTTTTATCTTTGTTTATGATTTTTTTGATTTTTTTTATTTTTGATTTTTTTTGTCTAAACATAAAATAGCATACACACACAAGCAATGATTATCTCTTTTAAAGATTAATAGTGTGCCCTAAATCTGGTTTAGTGTGTTTTTGTTGTTTTGTTTTGTTTTTGTAGGTTTTGTAGAACGTTTAAATGCATTATGTAGGCTCTTATAACTCCCAAAAGGTCGCCCCTTCAATATACCAACCAGGCCGATATACCAACCTCTCTATATACCCGCCCTTACGAGAGGGAGACTATAGGTACGTGAGAGCGGAAGGTACGTGGTACGTAGGCGAGTACGGAAGGGGGATTGTCCCGTTAATGGCACCTACCATAGAAAACTTATCCTCGCGTGCATGGGAATCACCCTAGCTATGCTCAGTCTGTATTCGTCAGGATTTACGCCTAACAACAGTTGACAATCAGGAAATGTATGCAAATCAAGCCAAGGTGGTGATTAAATCCACCAATGGTCTTGATCAAGGGTCGAGGTCTTACGACCAGCTCCTTGGTTTAAAATTGTTTCGTGGAGTGTGTGAGGTTCATTTTATCCAACTAAAATGAAACATGCATGAATGACTTTTCCTAAGCAATGCAAGCTAAAATGGAAATAGTCAAAGAAACAGAAACAGAAACAGAAAATTTCAACAAAGATGATGAAAATCCTTACCTCTTCTCTGCCTGCTCCAGTTGCCTCTGAAATTTTGCTCTGAAAATTTGCAGACAGAAAATCGTCCCTTGGTGAGACGATTAACAGAACAAAAATCGTCCCTCACAGAGACGATTTTACAATCGTCCCAGGGTGAGACGATTAACAGAACAGAAATCGTCCCTTGCAGAGACGATTTTACAATCGTCCCAGGGTGAGACGATTTCCAGAACGGAAATCGTCCCTTGCAGAGACGATTTTACAATCGTCCGAGGTGAGACGATTTCCGTAACAATCGTCCCTTGCGGAGACGATTAACGATCTGCAAGAAAAAAAATGTACCTGTCAAGCACAAACACAAAAATTCAATCAGTTTCTGTGATTTTAAAATAGGGGACAGCGTCCCACCGTGATCGCCATTGAAAGCACGAGATTCCGGAAACAAAAAGGAAAAACTAAACAAAATTGCATTAAAAGGAAAGAACACAAATGAATGAACACAAGATATAAAAGCAATATAAACTATAGCCCTTTTTATTGATATTCTTTTCAATTCGTGTTACAATACGTCTCCTTCCTTTTTAGGGGATAGGAGCGTTAGATATTGATCTCTACAATTTGCTTCAGAATTCCTCTTTCGCATGCCCACGTTTGGAATGGGCAGGCCAAATGTTGTCGCCGCTTGCGTTGGTAAGGTAGACTCCTCGCCGCTCCTCTAATGTCGCAACTCTGCACTCAAAGAAACAAACAAGAAAGTCGGTAGCACCTGTGTATGAAAAATAAAATATGATTCTAACGATGGTTGAAATGAATCTAAATGAAATGAAAAACTTGACAAAAGCATAAACCTGAAACTAAAAGAAATACCACGATTATGAAAGCACAAATCGCCAGTAAGTGAACTAGCAGCACTTCGTCGCTCAAAATGCTCCTTCTCTGTCTCCTTTTGGGTGAGAAAACTCACCATTTTTATAGACCCAAGGGGTCTTTTTGAATTAACATGCAAAAGTGTTTCTTTGCATGAATGCTTTTGTTTGTGAAGAGAAGACTTCTTCTTGATCAAGGGCTTCTTAATCGCCTCTCGTGCATGTCTTTGCATGTTTTAGCAAAGCTCACTTGCACTCCCATGCAATGAAGGGATAGCTAAGTGGCAAATCTGAGTTGTCTTAAAAATCTTACTCTCCTACCCATGCAGTGAAGGGAAAGTCAATTGGCAGATGTGTGTTGTTAAAAGAACTCACTCGCACTCCTATGTCATGCATGAAAAGCTGAGTGGTAGTTCTGAGTTGTCATGCACTGAGGTCTGACTTTTTGCTGGTCAAACCTGGCGTTCGTCCCACCCCGGAGCGAGCGCTAATAATCGTCCCCGGGTGAAACGAGTACAAATCCATACTCGTCCTTGGGTAGGACGAGTACAAATTCGCACTCGTCCCTGGGTGGGACGAATAAGAAATAAAGTGTCTAAAAGGTGCCAAACTGATTTTTGACTTGCAAAACTGTTGTGTAAGTGGTTAGAACCACTGTTTAACCTCTGGGGAGCTACCCTGGGGCTGTGTGTGTTAATGTGATCAGTGTTTGTAGTCACATAATCGGATTGGTGCTGTTTTGGTGTCTACACTAATACAATGTAATTCACAATATTTTCTAAAAATAAATAAAAGCAATCCATCCAACCAAATGTTATATAGAAAGTGAAAGAAAGAAAAAAAAATATAAATAGACATAGTGATATGGGGTGCACGTAGGCATCATAAATAATCACTACATTATCCATAGATTACATTCACTGCACTTAGATAATCAAATGAGTGAAATAAGGGTATTTATGCCAATACCAAAACCTTAAATTACATAATAAATTTTAACCTAATTTGACATAATAAGGAGCCTAAAGGTTAATTAAAAGTTATAAATAGGGTTTAACCATAACAATGTTAAACATGGCCCATAGAAATAACATGATAAAATATTATTATAATTTAATATGTTGTACAATTAATGTCCGTAGGCCTATAATGTTACATCATACTATAATTTTAATATTGGTCATATTGTTGGCTTCACATTTTCATGGGGTAGTTTCATATTGAATGAATGATAATAATATAATAGCAAGTCATGATTCTATTACAATAATGGTGTTTGAGTTTAAAATCCAAAGATAATATTTTACTCACTATATAAGTTTTGACATGACAAGCACATGCATAACAAGTTTTTGAGAGGGTATTTTTAGGCTCTAATTCCTATCATTGAGTCGTAACTGAAGAGGATGATGTTGTTGGAGAATATTACATTATTTGGTACCTTGCAAGTATCTTGTAAATACTTTGTAAATATTTGGTGTCTAGGTGTCTTGTAAATATTTGGCATTTAGTAATCATTAGATGTTTGTATTTATTAGGGAGTCAATAAATATATTTCTCCTATGATAAATATGAAGAGTCATATCTCCTATGAGTTTGAGGAGATGAAGATATAGTTGAAGATAAAACATCAATAAACTCCATGTAAATGCTTTATGTAGGGGTTACAGTAGAGATTTATGTAATTTAAAATACAATACATTAGTTTGTACTATAATTCATTGTAAACTTGTAATATGAATATAGAGTGTTTGTTTACCATGAGTCATGGATTAAATATTTGTAATAGTTCCTTTATGGTATATTGTATCAAAGAGCAATATATAGAGAAGTCTCTACTAGAAGTAAAATAAATAAGTTTGCATAGTATATATTGCATGAGTGCTCAAGAGGACATAAATAAATCTACTTAAAGTATTTATATCCAAACTAAAAAAAAATGTGAGTACCCAAACATTTAGGTAGATGTCTTTAGAAGAATTCCTTGAGTAATAAACATCTTGAGTAGAAGCCATATAAGGATTATTTTCTATTAGCACCAAAGGTTGGTGAAGGTAGCATAGTTGGACTATAGTTGGATCAAGAGGAGAATCCCTAGAAAATGATGTCACTAGAAGGAAATATGTAGAAAGACCCTAGTACAAGAACAAATCCATGTCAAGAAATCCACATGAAGAGAGCCACAAGAAGAGATTAATATGAATAAAGCTACGTAAAAAATGCTATGAGAAGATATCCATGGAAAATATCCATGAAAAAATAGATATGGGATAGAGATACAATGAAATAACCATGGGAAAAGACCTATGAGGAAAGATTCATGGAAAAACATCCATGAAGAAAGAGTCATGGGAGAGATCCATGAGGAAAGAGCCATAGGAAGATAAATAAGAAGAGAAAGTTGCAGGAAGAAAGCAAGATAGAATGGTCCCTACTATTAGTGCATCTAAATTCTAACTCCAAAGCATCCCAAAATCTAGTGTAATGGAAAAAAAAAACCTCAGTGTGTCCAATTATTTATTTCTAACAATATTAAATAAGGAGAAAAATTCTAGTGCATTGAGAAAAGAATAATTGGAGAGATGTTTAACATAGATTAAAATCATACAAGTGTAGCAACTAAGATGGACTATATTTGGAAGGAGAAAGAAGCCAGAATGGACCCAACTTGACTATATCTAGAAGAGGTTGAAATAAACCCAACTTGGATAAACTAGAACTATAAGAAAGAATCCAAAGATATTTTAAAAATTTAAAACACCCAAGATACTCGATGATGTGTTATCATTAATTTTGGGAGGTATGGCACCTAAGAAATTTGAAGGGAAATGCAAAATTAAATTTTGAAATACATTTTTCTAGTGCTCACTAAGGCACACTCGTATAATTCTTTTAAATTATTATTTTTAAGTGTAGTGGATTTTTATATTTAAAGAAGGTAATTTAAATTTTTAAATAAAGGGACAAGTTAGAAGATCAATTCCTACTTGGTATTTAAGAAATATGTAGTTCATTTATGAAGGAATATTTTTAAGAAAATATGTTGATAATTAAAAGGAATTCATAGGGAAATTTTTCTTAAATAATAAATTCATTTTTTTAAAAAGGAAGAGGCAAAAAAGAATTGAAGAATCAAATTCAAAGAATTAATTAAATCCATAAAGTTGAAATTAATGTCTACATTCACAAAAAATTAAAAGACTCATTCTCATTATGATATTTAAAAGGAAATATTAAAAGAAAATGTTTGCTTGACCTATGAAAAAAAAATCATTCAAGGAATATTTTTGCAGGAAAAGTAAGACCCTTATCAAATTTATTGAAGTCCATTTGATCTTATAAAGTGCATTTATTTTTTCAAGTGATATTCTTAAAGGAACATTTTGAAAGAACATTGTTGAAGGACTTGTTTTTCAAAAAATGAGATATTGAAGGTTGGTTCAAAGATAAGATCATATTAAAAATTTAATCTTATGATCCTATGATAATATAGCTTTATTGCTAACAAATATTACATCAAAAAATGTAGATTCTCTTGATACAATGAAATTATTTAGAAAAATAACCCTATCCAAAGGATGATCAACATGGAACTTCATATCAAACATTTTACAATTGATAAAAAAAACATATTAGATGGTTAGTCAATGAGGATAATTATGCAATTTTTTCATCAGATGCTTGGTTGAAGCCTTATCCTCTTATATTTGACTCAAAATGGCAACCATTGGCTCAAGCATGCCTAGCTTGTAAAGGTCCAAAGGTCAAAGACTATATTAATATGAGCAAAAACTCCAGATTATGGATTTCTTTTAGTAACCTGGTTGAAGGGGAGGAACTCAAATAATTACAAATGAACTTCAAAAAATGCTTCAAGAGTTTTATTTGTTGCTTTTTACACAAAAATATGAGTTGGTTTGGAATATGTCAAAGGATTGTGGATACTCAAACAAACTGGGATATGAGGATTTAAAGCAATCAAAATTTCCTACTCCTAAATATTTTCCTTGGAAGAATGTTTGATCATTAGAGGTTGTCCCTAAGGCCTCAACATTCCTTTGGTTAGCAGTTCAAAGTAAGATTCTTAAAGGAGAGATTCTACAAAGAAGAGGATATAATGGACCTTTTAGATATACTTTGTGTGAGAAGGATTTAGATACATCATACCATTTACTTCTTCACTATCCCTTTCCTCACACCATTTGGGTTTACTTTTTTAAATATAAAATTATATTGGGTAGCTCCATCAACATTGAAAGAGTTGATGAAATGTTAAATTAATTATTGCAAAGCTAAGACATTATGTATTATGTGGGGGATCGGGCCTATCATTATTTTCTAGAATTCAATGCTTCAAAGGGATAATAGAATTTTTAAAAATAAATCTCAAAATCATGCCCAAGTTTGGAATCATATTATTGCATTTTGTAGAATGTCTATAAATATGGCGCTCATCATGGGAAGTCTCAAGTGCAGAAAAAGAGTTGGTAACAACTTGGTTACAGGATTTGAAAATACATTGAAGAGTCATATGCGATAATGTAATCAAAACAAAGGATCTACTTTGATCTGGGGTAAAATCAAAATATCTAGAAATTGGATTTATCAAAATTAATTTTGATGGTGCTTCTAAAGGAAACTGAAAAAAGCTGGTGAACGTTATGTTTTTAAAAATAATGAAAGCAAAATTATCCTCACTCATTATCATATGGAACTTCAACTAACAACTATGTGGAGGCTAAGGCACTTCATATAGAGATCAAAATTGCAACAAAAAAAAGATTAAAATATATTTCAATTGAGGGGGATTCAAAAATTATCATCAATGCTATCAAGAGAAATGGATGTACGGATTGGATAAAAAGTAACATTATTGTTCATCTATTATTGGAGGCAATCACTTGGAAATGTGAGCATATTTATAAAGAAGGAAATCGGGTAGTAGATAATTTAGCCAATTGCGGTGTTAATCTTCATCTTGGTGAAATTCAAATTTTAGAAGGCAATTGGCCAAGTGAGATTTTATATCTTAATAAAATGATGTCAAGGAGTTGATTGTGACACATAGAAGTTTAAGGAAGTTGAAGAATATATTTAATAGAAAAAGAAATGAAAAATATTTGTGATAAAAAGGCATGTTGGATATGGTTTAATTGACCTAATAAAAAATATAATATTTTGGTATTTTGATGGGAGTGGCCCCCATATAACTTAATATCTATATATATATAGTTATTATTTAACAAATTATTTTGGTCTCTTGTTAGGTTAAAAACATTATGTTCTATTATGTAAAAACTTAGACTAAAATATTTTTGAAGAATAACAATCTAGGTCAAGATAAATTTTGCATTATTAAGGAACTGGAAGAGTGATGGAAGACACCAGACTTGGTAGGAAGGGAGTTCATTTTTAAATATAAATTAAGAGTGGGGATCTATGTGGTTTCAAGCAAGAATAGATGGGGACCCATTGTAGGACCATGACTAGACTTTGGTGGGCAGGAAAGGAAAGAAGAAATTTGTGGGCTCGACCTCCATTGAAAAAAGCAAGACCTGTTTTATGGATATGATACGTGAAAACCCCTTTGTTTTATAGGAAATATGTTGGTTGCTAAAATCCACCCTATGAAACTAGGAGAGCACATGTTGATCATCCTGGATGCTCTAGTTGATCGAAACTTAGGGAATTTGTCAAACTATATTATCTATAAATTCCTAGGAGCCTGGCCAATTTTGTCAATTTGATGAAAATAAAATAAAACAAATTGGGATCTGAAAGGGTAAGCCTCTTTAAAATCCTATCAAAGTGTTTTTTCATAGTTGTCTTTACATGCTCATAAGATTTTCAAAAGGCTCTACTAGGTGGCTCATGGTTCTTAGGAGCAATGATGTTTTTTGTTAAGTTGTGGGAGTCTAGTTTTAAACTTAATATAAACATATGGATAAGGTGTTGGTATAGGTGTGACTGTATGGTTTGCCTTTGGATTTTTAGTCCCAAGAGATCTTTGAAATGATTAGAAAAAAAAAATTGTTTTATTTTTATTTTTATTTTTGAATTTACATGGTGGAATCGGTAGCCACCACGAATCCGAGTAGGTTGTCCAGCTTTTATGGCCACCACAATATTCTGCGTTATCTGTCACAAAAGCCGCCACGTAGATCTTCACGCAGTCCGCCCCTATAACCACCATGCCACAATCATTTTAAACCTTGTACGCCTCTGAAAGCACTAGGAAAGGGACAAGAATTCAGTCCGGCGAGGCCCGAGATTTGAACCTTGGACCTCCACCCCCTTATGGGGTTTGGATGAACCAATTGGTCTACATCTCAAACCTAAATAATTAGAATTTACCTTGGGGTATTCCTAGCTATTTTATCATCTATGACCAAATAATCATTAGCGGCACATGTTAGGTTCTACATTAAGGTGGACTTGCAAAAATCGCTCCCAAAATTCAATACCATATCTTTCAAGCTAGGAGTGCATGTCTAGGAAGTCAAATATGAGAACCTACCCTTTTGTTGTAAGGTTTATTATGAGTATGGTTATATGGCTTGAGACCACTCCTACGATGTCTCTGCTAGGGAGAAGGTTGAGCAAGAAAAATGAAGGGAGGGTGGAAATTACCAAATGGGAGAGCAAGGGGAGTGTTGGAAGTATTGCATTATTTGGTAACTTGCAATAATATTGCAAGTACCATGTAAATATTCTAGTTTAGAGTGTTGTAAATATTTTGAGTATATAGTAGGTGTCATGTAAGTATGAATTTATGTAAGGTTTTATCATTTAGTATATGCAATCATTAGAGTGTTTGTATTATATGGATATGTAGAGTCAATAATAGATTTATTATTATGTGGTATTTCTCCCATGAGAAATATGAAGTGTTAGATCTCTTGTGTGTGTGAGGAGATGAAAATTTTGTGTAAGTAGAAAGGTCAATGGTTGTGAATGTGAAGAGTCTCATATCCATGTGTGTATATATTGAAGATAAAGCATTGTAATAAGGAATCAAAAAAAGCTTTGTGATACATTAAATTTGCATTTCTTAGGTAGATATATTTCTCTACAATAAATATAGTGATATATTATTCATTGTTATTATCGTGGATTAAATATATTGTGTGAATATTTTGTCTTGATGTATTATGAGATCCTATGAGGAAAGTATTGAATTACTAACAAGAAGTTGAGCTCTAGGACTTCTTAGGATCAAGACCCTATAGACCTTCTAGAATCTCCAGAAGAGTAGCCAAGAATTGTGGAAGCTCCTCAACTAGAAGGAGATGAGGTAGAGGCAAAGGAGGATGTTTTAGAGATTAATGAGAAAGTGACCAAGTAGCAAACCTAGCCTTAGAAAATTCTTCAACTAAAGAGCTAACTGAATTAAATTTTTAGTTTGTTTCTTCTTCTTTACCCTTGCATGTTGAAGAGAGGGAACTATAGGAGAGAGGTATTTTATCAACTCTTTGTAGTAATAAAAATAATACTAAATAAGTGCACCTAGAATTGGGAGCACATCCTAAACAAAAGGGTAGACACTTTATTTTCTAAACAATATCTAGAGAGAAAAAGAAAGAGATAGCAGATGGTAAACAACAAATATTATTGGATCTATATTCAGGAGGGGGTAAGCCCTTTAGAAAGGTGTAAAAATGAAGATCATTTATTGGAATATTGTGGGATTAAATGTCCTTAATAAGATAAGGGTTCTTATAATATTATTAGAAGTCATCAACCAGATGTTTTGCTCCTCTAGGTAACAAAAATTCTAGTTAGGGACATGGAGAAAATTAGAACTTTTTGCTACAACAAGAGTAGAATGTTTTTAGTTGCAACAATATTCGTTGTAGGAGGTTTACATTTTTTGTTGAAATCCATAGGTTTTTGAGGGAACTCTAATAGCTTAAAATGGCACATTCATCTTAGTGGAGCTCAAACACTTAGAATTGAATACAATAGGTGTTGTTACTAATGTGTATGCTCCCAACTTGAGATGCTTCAAAATGGATTTATGGGAAGAGTTTTTTATATTCAATAACAAGATAGAAAACATCAAATGGATGATAATAAGGGACTTCAATATTTCCCTAAATCCAAAAGAGAAGAGAGGATGATAGCTAAAATTTTCAATTTTATGAATGAGTTTGGGGACTTTATTACTAATGTAGGTTTAGTAGACCTAGATTTGAAAGGATTTAAGTTTACATGGACAAACAGGACAGTGGGAAAATAAAACATCCAAGTGAATTTAAATAAATATTTATGCTCTACCCATTCGTTCTTGGAGGGCTTTAATCTAGTCTTGATGTCTTTGTCTAGGATAATATCTGATCATTTCTCTGTAGTAGTCAAGTTGGATATGGGCAGAAAGACTTGTTTTATTTTCACTTGAGCTAATGTGGTTACAACATCCAAACTTCAAATATCTTTTGAGTGATTAGTGGAACAATCGAGTTTGGGGAACTAATTTGTTCAAGCTAGTTTAGAAATTCAAACTAGTGAAAAAATAATTAGGAACGTGGAATAAGTAATATTTTCTATCAAAATAAATGTTTGGAAAAGGAAATGAAAGATATTCAAGGGCATATGGAGATCGAATATCATATTCATGATCTACTAGTAAAATAGAAGTAGGCCCTTAATGAGTACCACAATGTCTTGGCAAAAGAGAAAGTTTATTGGAGGCAAAAATCTAGGTTTACATGGATAAAGGAATGGGATCGTAATACTAAATTTTTTTCACATTACAACCTCTTCCATAGAAATAATAATACCATCAAATATATTGAGAACATGCATGGTCAAAAGCTCTAGGAAAAGAAGGAGATCAATGGAGAGATTATGGATTACTTCAAACACCTTTTATATAGAAAATGTGTAGGGAAGATGAAGTGGTTCAAGAGATTTTAGAATTTATGCCCAAACTGGTCATTGAATATATAAATTAAATCTTAAATGCTCTTGTATCTAACAAAGAAATATTTTTTCCCTAGGGAGGGATTAGGCTCCAAGGCCTGATGGATTTCCTAGAGGTTTCTTTCAAGAATTTTGAGATATTATGGGAAAGGATGTCATTTGAGTAGTCAAGGAAGCCCAAAGGAGTAATAAGTCGAGAGAATTAAATAACACATTCATAGCCTTGATTCCTAAGAATCAATATCCTTGCACATGTGTTGACTTTACACCTATAAGTCTTTGTAACTTGATGTATGCATTAATTACTTATCAGCATTAAGACCAATAGATTCAACATTTTTTGCCCCACACCATTTCAAATGAACAAGGAGGTTTTATTCAAGGAAAATAAATTGTGGATGGTATAATGGTACATGAAACAATCCATTCTATTTCCAAGGGTAAGCAAGCAGGTATGGTGGCTAAACTAGACATGTTAAAAATGATATAGTTGATTGGAACTGTATCAATAGGGTCTTGGAGAGGTTTCGTTTTAATAGAAAGTGGAGAAAGTGAGTTATGGAGTGTGTCACTTTTTCAAGATTCTTAGTCCTACCGATGGATCCCTTCAAGATTTTTCAATAGCTCTAGAGGTATTCGCCAACAAGATCCTCTTTCTCCTACATGTTTATCATCTTAATAGAAGCTTTGAGGAGAAGTATAAACAAAATATGGATTTGAAAGATTTGATAGTCACTCGTGATTTAAGACCAATTACCTACCATCAATTTATGGATGACACATTGGGGAGAGCCTTAGTTAAGGAGGCTAGGATCCTTTAGCAGGTTATTGACTTATATGAAAGACTGTTGGGCAAAAAATCAATAACAATAAGCGTAAGGGTTTTATCCTCAACACCCCTCATAGAACGTAGAGGAGGATATTAGATATTCTAAGATGACAAGTTTATAGATTACCTTATAATTATTTGGGAGTTTCCCTCTTTTATGGAAGAATGGTTGCAACCGTATGGAATCCTATAATGGAAGAATTTTACTGGAAATTGGCCAATTGGAAGGATAAGCTTCTTTCATAGGTAGGAAAGCTATAACAGTAATCCATACTTCAAACATTACCCATTTACTCAATGACATCCTTGAGAATACCAACTAAAGTGCAACATGATTTAGAAAGGAGGCAATACTCTTTCATATGGGCAAGGACAAAGGACAAACACAAATTTCTTCTTGGTTTTTGGGATCGAGTATGTAGATAAAAAAAAAATGGGGACTAGGGATAAGGAGTTTGAAAGAAATAAACGAGGGCTTAGTGGTAAATTATGGTAAAATTTTGGGTAGGGGAATGCTTTTTGGATCAATATTTGGAGAAGGAAATATTAGAGGCAGTATGAAGAAAGAGAACAACTTATTAGTGGAGGATCAATGATATGGAATGACAAAATTAAGAGCTAAGAGATAATAGAGAAAAGTGTCATTTGTAATATTAGAGACAAAACTAAGGTCAAGTCTTAGGATGATAGATGTCTAGGCTCCAAACCTCTGAATCAAGAGAGTTTCTATGAATTACATCATATTATAAGAAGAGCATATGGAAAAATATGAGTGACTACATCCAAAATAAAGGTGGCTTCTACCATTGGAGACCTCTGATAGTGGAGAATCAATCTAGGAAGGTAATGGACGCTCTAGAGGAATGATTGAGAGTTTATTATATTCCTTAATTACCAACAAGTTATTAGCTGTGGTGATTGTGGTCCAAAGATGGACCAAACCAAGTAAAGTCTAGTTATCAGGTGGCAAAAGAGGAAGAAGTTACAAATTTCCTTTGGCTAAAGATTTGGATTAGGAAAGGAGTCTTAAAAATTATCTTCTTCCATTGGATAACTATGCAAGGAAAAAGTGTTAAATTATGGGTAACCTTTGCAAAAATGACCTTGCAAGACCTTCTATATGTGAGCTTTGCCTGACTAAAGAAGAGACTCATAATCATCTCTTTATCCATTGTCAATACACGATAGAAAATCAAGGATAAATTTTTGGTCAAAAGTGGATTTTTTGGGTTTTTATGTTTCAAAGTAGAATACTTCGGTTACTTTAGCATCTGATACCACCTACACAATCTAGAATATCTAATTAAAAGGGAAATAAAAGGATTTTTAGAGGAGAAATATGGAATATCAATAGGATTGTGAAGCGTATCAGTTTGAACATCAAAGAAATAGTGGAAAACTAGGACTAGAGGGACAATACAAAAAGGAATAGAGAAAATTATAGCTAAAAACTAGACCTTAGAATCGATCCCCATTAATGGGGTTAGAAATAAGGGAACAATAGAGATATAATAAAATGGAACCCACCAAAAGAAGGATGGGTCAGATTGAATTTTGATGGGGGCTCAAAAGGTAACTTTAGACCACTTGGAGGAGGAGAGGTTTTTCATGACCATAAGGGGATTCTCCTTGGTGCTTATTCTAAGTTTTATGGGACCACAACCAATATGATGGTAGAGGTAAGGGCGATTCTAACCGAAATTACAAAATCTCAATTACTTGATTTTAATCGAATCCATGTGGAAGGTGACTTGTTGGTTGTCATCAATAGCCTCAAAGAGAAAAAGTCATTAGAATGTTTTCTTCAAGATATTATTGGTGACACTAAGAGGCTCCTAAGTCATTTTGAGAAGGTCAAGCATATTTATAGGGAAGGTCATAATTTGTTTAATTGGGTATCAAATCAAGGAATAATTAGTAAAGAGAATATGGCTTGGGACCAATAACAAATTCCCCTACATCTTTCTAGATTGAATAACCAACCCACATCTCAATGATTAAAATATTTAGAAAGGAGAGGAGGAAAGCCTTAATGATGGTGATGATTAGTATCATGATTTGTGTCTGTCTTATAATTTCTTGTTTGTTGTTTTATGTCTTAAATTTTAATTTTAGTTTTAGCCTTAGTTACTAAATTCATCGAATTTTTTAGATAAAATTTGAGATTCATCGAATTTAAAACCTTAGCGAATAAGTTTGGCGAATAAACCCTAAATTCGACAAGAAAAAAAAATTGGGTGGAAATGGTGGTGGATGGTATCTTACTTTAAGCCGACAGGTTCAATTTGTCTGAACATTCGAAGAGTTGATCAAGACATTAAACCTCGGGTGATCATTTGGAGATTCTGGACATACTGATCTGCCCTACACCATCTGCAATTGCAAAGACAATTAATAGAAATTCCCAGGTGGAGGAGGCACTGAGATCTCAACGGTTCCTTCCAACATGTGAACAACAGTCTTTATCGATGGTCTAAGAGACGGATCTGTTTGGATGCACCAAAGCCCAACCATAACCATTCTTTCCAGCTACCTCAAATCAACGTCGTCGTCTTCTATTTGTTGTTGCACCACCAGTGTTCCAAGCCTCCCTTTCTTAAAGAAATCATAAACCCATCCAAACAAAATGATTTCATTTTTTGCAGCATCCAAGTTCATATGTTTCCTGCAGTACCACTCCAAAACTGTAATGTGTTTTCAACCCAAAATTCACAAGAAACAAATTGGACAAAGAATGCAGAAGGAGAAAATGCATGTATTTATGCAAGTTATTATTTTTATATGATTTTTCTCATCTTTTTCTTTTATATAAATTTTAAATAAAATAAGTATTTTTGACATTTAATTGTAATGTTTATAAATATATTTTTGATATATTTAAGTAAATTTTATACTAATAATATAGAATGTATAAATATATTTTTAATACATTTAAGTAAAAAAAAATTCTTTAAAAATGTAGAATGGAGGTTTACATTCTTTTAATACATTTAAATAAAATTTTATATTTAAATGTTGAAAGTAAAATTAAATGACATTTTTTTGTTTTCCTAAAAAAAAAAACATAAAATAACATCATTAAAATATACTTTAGAAATATATAACAACGGAATTATTAATGTTTCTTTAGTTACTAATTTATTTACATAACATCGAAAGATATATTCACATTTATATTATATCAAATTTTATTCCAAAATTTTAAACATGTGAAATTTCTTTCGAACTTTAAGAGTGTCCAATTCAAATACAAACTCAAACTTGAAAAGTAACTTATAACCATCAATAACATGAACTTTTTTGAATAAAATGAAGACCCACTCAAAATCTTATTTTTATTACTAAAAAAATCTAAATTAACAATAATTATAATCATTTAAACAGTAATTTTTATTTTTATTGTAAAAAAACGAATATAAAGTGAAACTCACTTAAATTATACTTTAAATAATATATTTAAACTAATGGTTCTGCTGCGAAACCTTAGGCTCCGTAATGTTTCCTGAAAGTGCGGCCTTGAATTATGCTACGTGTTGTATTTCTTTCAAAAAAAAAAAAAAAATTATAAATTTAATTTAATTTATAAAATAAATGTTCTTTGTGCTTTCGAAGCTGCCTTCAAAGGGCGAGGGAAAAAACAATAAAAATAATAATTATAAATTATGCTACGTGTTGTATTTATAAAAAAATATTAAATTTAAATTTAATTTATAAAATAAATGTTCTTTGTGCTTTCGAAGCTGCCTTCAAATTTCGTAGGAAAAAACAACAATTGAAGATAAAGTAGATTAGAAAAACGTTGTATTTAAAAAAAAAACTTCAATTTTAAAACATGTTGAATTTGAACAAAAATAATACTCTAACCTACAAAGTATGAATCGGCTTGAATAAACAACAGCTTTAAAAAAAGGGAGGGGTAGCCGAGTGAATGCGAAAATCGCGACCAAAATGGACTGAAGAACCGTCTGCCAGTTTATAAAATGTTGCAACACAAACCTATCGCCTTCCGAAACTTTCTGCTTGGTACGAGAGTGGATAAAATTCTAGAAAAACAAGCCAAAGCCAGGGTCGAGGGGCTTTCCTTAACGATATTTAGTATTTGTTACTTCCTCACCCAAGCTTGGAAATTAACAGGAAAAAGTGTATATATATATGAATAGATCTTTGTTGATTGAATCGGGCAGCATGAGATCCAATATTGTTTCCGAGGTTAGTTGATAAATTTCCTATTCCCCTTCAAATTTGAGAATCTGGGTTTCTTTTTCCTCCCCTACCCCAACCTTCCCTTTTTCTTCCCCTCCTGCAGCAGAAGCAGGATTTACTAAATAGAAAAGTTTGAATTTAGCCAATATTTCATTCAAAATCAATTTAGTTTTTTTTCACTAAATTTAAACAGTCTCCTTTTTATTTGTTATTATCTGCTTAAGGCAAAAGAGAACCTGGAACAGAACAAATTAGGTTACCACAGTCGAGATAGATTTACAAAACCCAAAGATTAGCTATTCGTATGCGCTTGACGTGGTGATAGCATAATGTTGTAATGTTCTGATGGAACAATGGTAAGAGTTTGAGGAGGGCAGAGCAGGTGCAGGTTCAAATCCCCTTTCAACTTGGGCATTTGGGAAAGTTTACACCAATTCCACCCTTAGGAATAATATAAACTAAAAATACTGTTAATATTAGAGATCTGTTAGACTTTTTAGCAGAAAACGAAGAAGAATAAAGTGCTGCAAATAACTGGGGACTGCTAATATGGGGTCATCCGTTCCGCCTGTTAGTCTAGCTGCCTGATATTCTTTTAGTAGTTTAGAATGTTTTGAATGAAGGAAAAAAAAACATGTAAAAGAAATAGGGTATCCCTAAAAGCCCAACTGGGTAGATAAAAATATGGGAAAATTGATCTGGATCTAACGGGCAGAAGAATATCTAAGTTCGTTCTTCTATACCCTGCAACAGAAAAACAGGGGAAAAACAGAGATGATACATGACAGCAGAAACAGTAACCAAGAAGTCTGGTTTTATCATATATACAAGGGAATTCACAGATGCTGTTTAGAAGGAAACAGGTCCTTTGAGATTAGAACCCAGATCTGATTTCTCCTGGCATACTTGCCCACAAAACTCCCACTCAAAGGAATTTAAAGAACAAGTACAATTCAGTTGATGAACGGAAATTGCCCTAACAGCGAACTCCTAACTGAAACAAATATTAGCTGTGACATGGCTGTCTACATAGCATTTAGAAAGCAAACAACTCAAACCTCCCTCAAAACTTGATGGTCTCCATCATTGTTGAACAATTTTATACAAAAAGTGTGAAGTTTGGTGATTTTCTAGCTTAGGCGTAGAAATTCCACGAACATATTTGAACATGCAATCGATGAAAACTAATATATATCACACTACATCTTTTCCCATTTCCGTCTCTCAATCTAACATCTAATTGATTCCATTATACAATGATTAAAAACAGATGTTGAAGTAGAACACCTAAAGGGAAAAGCTAAGAGACACGGCAAATGATTCTAGGACAAATTTTTCAACAACCATATGCAAGTCAATAGCATTTTTGTACGAATGTGAAGTTCTTTGTACATGTTTTTATATATATTTTTAATAAGTTTGTACATGTTTATATTTATTTTATATATATATATATTTTGACTAGATAATAAGGGGTTTTACTCGGGTCCTCCACCCTTGACAAATTACAACTCTCTTCTTTAGAGCTTGAGAGTTTACAAATAAATACACTACTCATTTCAATTGAGATGCTATAGCTAGAAACTTACATAAATTTACATAAAATGTCTGAATTCTTGATTTTCATTTTTTGGATCTTTTCAATTTTCTGTATGAATACAAATATTCTAGAATTCAACATCCTTCTTGACATTTTTCTATAGCAGCCTTCACAATACCAAAACTTCACCTCTACTATCTATGCATTGCATCTTAGTAGAGTAATATTTCCAAAACATCGCACTATCATAGTCCGCTTTACCAAATTTGGATTGCGTGTTTCCTTCCTGATACACAAGTGCAACCACAAAAATTATAATAAATAGTTTATATGAAAACACATTATTGTTATAAAATAAAGCAGATATTACCAATGAAAAACATTAAAGTAAATCTTAATCATTATTTGATTTAGGCAGTCAACATTTTCTTGTCAGCTTCAGTTAAACTTACTGCTTCCTCTAACCTTGGAGAGGAGAAATTAACTTCACGATTCTCGATCAAAACCCCTATATTGGCTAGCCTATCTACACATTTGTTTCCTTCCCTTAATATATGTGTAAACCTGATTTCTTCAAACTCTTTAGCAAGGTCTTGAATTTCCACAATTATCTCTTGTATGTTCCATGGAGCCTTTGCTTTCCTCAAAATTGCATTTATTACTATGAGAGAATCACCTTCCGTCCATACTCTGTTCCATTTCATTTGTTTGTATATTTTTAACCCTTCTTAAGCCGCCAAAGTTCAGCTTCATTATTTGTCTTAAATCCACTATTGAAAGCGAGACAAAATCTCTCCTCTATTATTTCTAATTATTCTTCCTCCTCCTATTGGTCTTGGATTTTCTTTAGATGCTCCATCAAAATTCAATTTAACCAACTCCACATCTGGTGGTTTCCACTTTATATTCTTTGCCTTCTTTTTGCTTCTCTTGTATCCAACATCATAATTCCATTTAATGACTTGACTCATCTATCAAGGCTTTCCACTTCTAGATTAGGGCCTGGGTGAGTTGATAGGGTTGGTTTAGACTCCTCTATGGCTAAACATATCTTTCTTTTCATTACCTCTAAATTGCTTTCATTTCCTTTAAATATTCTTCTATTCCTTTCTAGCCATACAATCCAAAGTATTGTATCTTTTGATATATCCCATATTGTTTGTAAAGCCTCACTTTTATAAGTGCTTTGCCATTGCTTTAACCTATCTTCAATTCTGCTATTCATCACCATGCATTTACCAAACATATTAGGAATCCATTGTCATAGTTGTCAGACTATTGAGCAATGTCCCAAGAGATGGTCTATACACTCCTCCTCCTTTTTACAAAGAACACATTGAGAGAGGCCATGAAAACCTCTTTTCATAGGGCTATCCCAGGATAAAATTCTTCCATGACCTACTAGCCAAACAAACATTTTGACTTTAGGAATGCTTGGGCTATCCCAAATATCTCTCCATATTCTAGTGATATTACTATTTTGTTGGTGCTTTACATTATATCCACTTCTTGTTGTGTATTCTCCCGAGCTATTCAACTCCTAAATCAATTTATTCTTGGCTCCCCTCGGAATAATTACAGTTGTTATCTTTCTACTCAATTGCCTCCTAGCATCAATATCTTATATACTTGTAAAAAAAAATTCTTTCCATTTGTATCTTCCTTCCTGATCCTTGTACAAAATGTTTGAAACCCTATCACCATATTTGTCTTGAAGCAATCTCATCCAAGGTTTCAAAATTGGATCTAAATTGAGTGGTTTTTTATCACACCAAATATCCATCCAAATAGAATTTTTTTCTCCAATTCTCATTACCCATATTAAACCTTTAATCATTAGATCAATAGATTTTTTTAAACCATTCCAAAGAGCAGAACCATTTGGTAGAGAGAATGCAGTAAATATTAAAATTGGGTCATTGGGCTCAACACACTTAGAACAATTCTTGCCCATTGTCTTTGACTCTCTTTATACAATCTCTGGATTACTTTTCCCCTAAGAGCTAAGTTTGTATCTGTAAGAACTCTTAAACCAAGACCTCCCCTAGTTTTATCATCACACACCTTGCTCCATGTCACCAAAGGAAATTTCCTCTTATCATGTAAACTTGACCATAAAAAGGATCACATAGTATAGATCAAAACTTTTTTCAACTGATTTTGGCATAGTATATAATGACATATAATAGGTTGGAATGGCCTGTAAGATGGACTTAGTTAACTGCACTCTTCCTACTAACGAGAACCATCTACCTTTCCAAAATGGTAGTTTATTTTTAACTTTACTAATAACTAGATTCCATAATTCTATCCTCATTCTCCCCTCAAATAAAGGCATCCCTAGATAAGTTGTTGACAAATTTGCCTCCTCCATTTGAAGTAACCTGCAAATTCTTGCTTTGATATTAGCTGGAGTGTTAAGGAAGTAAATTTTGGATTTTGTCCTATTAACTTTTTGCCTTGATGCTCTTTCGTATTCCTTTAAAAAGTTATTCAAAGCTCTAGCTTCGTTTATCCTTGCCCTTCCAAAAAGGGTTGTATCATCTACAAACTGTTGATGGGTGATGTTATCGATGTTATTACTAACCTTAAGTCCACTTATAAGCCCATCTTTGTAAGCCTTCTTTAAGTTCCTACTCAAAACCTCTGCCATAATAATGAACAAATAAGGAGATAGAGGATCTCCTTGTCTAAGGCCTTTCTTGGCTTTAAAAGATTTTGTTACTAACCCATTGACCAACACTGAATAAGAAACTGTAGAGACACAAGCTTTAATCCATCTAACCCATTTCTTCCCAAATCCAAACTTTTCTAAAACTGCAAAAAGAAAATCCCAGTTAACCCTCTCATAGGCTTTACTCATATCAAGTTTTAAGATCGTTGCTTTCTCTTTTCGTGAAGTTGTTGAATTTATAACTTCATGAGCTACTATGATCTCGTCTAGAATTTGTCTCCCTTTCACAAATTGTCCTTGCTCTTCTGAAATTAATTTTGTCTAACAATGGCGTTAATCGATTTGCCATCACTTTGGAGATAATCTTATATGCCATATTACATAGGCTTATGGGTCTAAAAGAATCAAACAATTCAGAATCCTTCTTTTTTGGAATTAGGGTAAGATATGTTGCATTTATTATAAGGTATGTATTGTTTTACCTTAGACTATTCCACTGCCACCAATAAAGAATCCTTCACTATATCCCAATTATGTTGGTAAAAAGCTGCAGAGAGCCCATCTGGACCTAGGGATTTGTCTATGTTAAAAGAGAAAAGAGCTAAATGAACTTCTTCTAGAGTAATAGGCTCCATTAGTTTCCTATTGTCTTCATTCATTATAACTGAAGGTACATCTTGAAGAAGTTTATCATTAAGAACTTCAGTCTCCTCCGATCCTAGAATATTCTGATAAAAATACCTCTTTTCTATTTTCACTCTGATCTTCAATCCAAACCCTTTCTATTGATTTAATTCTACTAAGTCTTGATGTTGATCTTTGTACTATAGCCATCCTATGAAAAAACTTTGTATCTTAATCTCCTTCTTTTAACCAAGTCTGTCTTGATTTTAATCTCTTGAATTTCTCTTCCTTACTCAAAATATTATGATATTCACTAAGCAACTCCCTTTCCTCCGAGCTTGGATTATTATGATCACCTTTTTGGAATTTTGAAAGTTTATCTTTTAGTTCTTCTTTCTTCTCAAAAATATTTCCAAAAGTGTTCTTGTTCCATTCTTTTAATCTAGATGTTATAGGTTTAATTTGTTTTGGAAGAGCATATAGCCCATCATTTCCTAAAGAATTTTACGTTTGTGCTATCATATCAATGAATTGAGGATGGTCTTCCCACATCTAGTCACATTTAAAAGATGATATTTTTTTGAATTCACTTACTACCATTTTAACTCTTCTTGGCCAGTGATCTGAACGAATCCTTGTTAAGGTATTAATTTTAGCACAAGTTCCTTCATCTAGCCAATGATCTAAGAGTATGCATCTGTCTAATTTTTCTGCTATTAGGTTTTGGCCTCTCTTGTTGTTGGTCCATGTATAGTTGTTTTCTTCAAACTCAACCTCCCATAGATTATTGTTTTGAATAAAAGCTGAGAAATCTCTCATACTTTGGGTTAATTTCCTAATTCCCTCAATTTTTTCATCCAACTTGGTTATGGCATTAAAATCTCCTATGATCATGATTAGGGTTTCTTGGTCTTTACTTCTCATTAAGGCTTCAATCCCACTCCAAACTTCTAATCTACCTGACTGAGTTGTAGGTCCTAGACATTGATAAGGATGAAACAAATATCTGCAAAGTAGCAAGTGACTAAAGAGGCTATCCAATGCCTAATTTTATGAATGGTTACACAGGACGTTCTAGAAGGATTCCAACAAGTTGGAATTTCCCTTGCCACTCCTTTAGAATCCATAGCATCCCATTCACATCTTGCCCCATACTGCTTTCATATTTTTTGAAACTTCTTTTGTCATTTTAGTTTCCTGGATACAAAGAATATCAGACTTATTACTTAAACATAGGTCCCCGATACACCTTTGCTTTGAGGGGGCATTAGCACCCCTTATATTCCATGAGATGATAATCCTGTCTCATTAAGGGCTCTTGGCCCGCCTGTGTATTACCAATATCATTTTGTTGTTTGGTAAATAGAAGTTCAACCAACTTAGTTTGTGTTCCTTTCTCTATGTTTGCTCTTGCTTCCTTGGATCTTACTTGATAATTTGAGGGTTTTCCTCTTTTTGCCTTGCCTATATCAGGAGTAGGTCTTATTATTCTATTCGTCAATATTCTTTCACAATTTTGTTTTTCATCATATTTATCCTCTCCTGGCTCTACGACAGAAGCTTTTGACTTGTCCTGCTCATTTTCTGGTCTTTCCTTGTTAATGGTAGAGGTATTCACTTTTAAAACTGCATTTTCTTTATCAAATTTTTTCTCCTAAATGGTGCATGGTACTTCAAGAGAGTTTTCAAAATCTGATGAGACACATTCCTTAGGTTCATTCAGGATCATACTGAATAGACGGTTCCTTGTTAATATGTTAAACCTGTTGTACTATGTCATCTAAGTTTTGATTTACTTTTTCTTCATAGGCTAGCCTCAAAAGAGTTGGTATTTCTTCCAATATCCCTCCTTGCTGGTCTCCATTGTTTATTTTCTTTCATTTTTCTATTCTATTTTTTGGAAGGTGAAAACCATCTTCATCCATAACCATTTGTAAGTTTCTCTTGCGGTTTTCTACATATGATTTTGCTGTCTCTCAATATGCCCCACCTCATGACATCTTCTACATCTAAAAGATACGTTTTCATAATCTATGGTTTGGGCCCACATCTTATCCCCATACATAAGGATGATTGATTCTAGTAAAGCTTTACTTACATCAATCATAACCAATATCCGAGCATAAATAGCCAAGAATCCATCTTTCGTATTATTTGAAATCTCAAGGAATTCTCTTAGAGTTTTGCCTATTGCCTTGAAGGTATCTATTTCCCAAAATTCAATGGGTAACCCCAACATCCTTACCCAGACTGGTACTAGGGATAGCTTTAAATTTTCAGGTGAAAAACCTTCATACTAGCGGATAAGGAAGAGTCCTGCTCTTCCCATAAACCAAGGACCCCCTTCTAGGATTTTCTCTCTTTCTTCCCTAGAACAAAAAATGGCTGGGAAGAAAGGATAGAATCACTCTTGGAGACTTCCAACTCCTATCAATCCATTTTCTCAAGGTTGAAGCCCTTGGCCAATACCTATTAAATTTATCAAAAACCATCCTATCTTAGAGCAACAAGGATCTCTTTGAGGTGCGCTTTCTAACCTCTACCACTAGAGATGATTCTAAAGATTTAACTATAAATCAGTCTAAAGAAAGGAAACTAAAACTCAAAATCTATTGAAATTTATCAAAATGTCCTATAGCAAATATAATATTTGATAAAAAAATTATTTTAGTTTGCATGCAAAATTTCTAAGATAAAAAAAGGAAAAAAAAACTTAGCTGAAAAATTCTGTCTAGATAGAATGTCTTGCCTCACTGAAGTCCTAGCTCTTCATTGCTCTTACCATCGTCTGAATCCTAGCTGACAAATATTTGCAATTTCGTTTTTTGCGACTTGAAAAATCGTCACTGCCCTTGTTCTAGATGGTTGACTTCACAAGGTCGTATCTCCTTCAATATTGCATTTATTTTAGATATTTACATTAATAAAACTATTTTTTTTTTTTTTGAACATCATGACAAATTTTATAGCTAAATTTTTTAACGACAATTCTTTTGATTTTTATCCTTGTCAAACTTGAACCAAAACCCAAACTTGGTAAACCAGGTCTCCATTGATATCTTACTCTAGGAAAAAGAATGAAAAAAAACGGGAGTTGGGAAAAAAAGAAAACTGAAGAAAATGCAAATTTTCACGGTTTTTTTTTTCATGCATATCGCAATGAATTGACATTATGCAAATCAAATGTTAATAGTGTACATGATATAAGCTTAACTACACATGAAAGCGGCAATTGATACAAGCTTAAACTACACATGAAAGTGGCAAGTGATAAAGCCTTAAACTACACATGAAAGTGACAAAACACACCTTGTATTGCTTATAATATAAAAAGGTACAAATTACAAAATATGTCATGAGTCATGACAAATAGACTGCCTCAAGGTCTTCGAATCCCTTTGCCCTAGCAGAATCTCTAGTCTCTCTTTGTCGTTGTGCCCGTGCCTCTTCTTTTGCCTTGGCTGCTATCTCCTCCGCTAGGTTTTCAAAGTTTTCTAATTCATCCATGGAGAAGAGAGGCTCTTCCTGCTGCTCATGCTGTGGCTGTTTGATCGATTCAGATGATAGATCTATCTCATCTAGGTCAATGTCCTCGGTACTTGTTTATGTAATTTGTTGATGGTGGAGGTGAAGGTTGTAATGGCCTCTTGGCTATTGTGAAAATTTTCAACATGCTTCTTAGTAATCATAGCTCACTAATCTTGAACACATTTCTGATTAGTTAATGATCATTTACCCACATTATTTTTGGCTTAGATTAGAAATATGGAACTGATTATGTGAGAGAGAAGGGAATTCTGAACTCATGGAAAACTGAATGTGATGCCATGTTTACATGCAGATTGTTCATTTTCGGTGCCTGGATAAGCCAAAGGAAAATGACTTTTGTCTTGAACTGTAAGTGTCATTAATGCACCATGCTTCTGGGTTATCTTGTTTTTTCTAAAATCATGTATTCAACTTTTCATGTTTTAGAGTAAATGATAATTGGGTAGTGTTTCACTTAAAGAAAATGTTTGATTGCTCACAAAATTTAATGACATGCCAGATCAAAAGTCTACACATATGATGATGTTGTGGAAAGGATTGCACAGCATCTTGGTCTGGATGATCCTTCTAAAATCAGACTTACAGCACACGATTGTTACTCTCAACAACCAAAGCCTCAGCCTATCAAATACCGTGGTGTTGACCACTTATCTGATATGCTGGTTCATTACAATCAGGTTGAATACATTAGTTTCAATTTAGTATTTATTTATTCATTTTTATATTTTCAAAATTTTCTTTTAGCCGATTTATATCCAAGTCTTTCTGCTAGATTTTAGCTTGATTCTTAATTTAGTATGTTGTTAATTTTGGATTTTTATCTACTACAGACTTCTGATATCTTATACTATGAAGTTCTGGATATTCCACTCCCAGAGTTACAAGGGCTAAAGACACTAAAAGTAGCTTTTCATCATTCAACGAAAGATGAAGTGAGAAGATGATTTCAAATATAATACATCGCTACAGATATTACATTGTTGCAGCACCATAAGATAACTGTCTTGCTGATAGTCATTTTTTCTGTATATTACAGCTATCTGTACACATGTTAAGATTGCCCAAACAAAGTACTGTTGGAGATGTCATTAATGATCTGAAGACAAAGGTATTCCTTGACTGTCCTAATGCCTGCTACATGTATCCAAACTGCCACATGGCAGTATGCAATTGCACTTCAATCATGTGCTTGTTGCCTAGGAGTTTATAGTAAGCTTGTCAATTGAATACATGACTCCTTGCAGTCATGTGACTGTATGTTTGGACTTTTAGCAGTTGACACTTGATTTTGTTGAATATCTTTTTGTCCTGGATCTCTTCATCAGTTGGTTTTGTATTTTATGTAGCAAAATATTTTCTTCCTTTTTCTGTTATGCTGAGTTATTATATTATCAAAACGTGTACTGAAATTTACTTTACTGGGTATGTTTCATTCCCAGTTTGAACTGTTTTAATGAGAAATCAGAAGTTGCTAGTGTTCTAGCAATCTGTCTTGGTAAAGTTTGTATAATACAACGTTTATAGAATGCCTAAATCAATGGTAAACATGTGTGCTGTACGCAATTCTTTATTAGAGAGTATCACAAAGGGGATTCCATTTATATGAAATGTTTTAAGGAATTTTTAGGAATTTAGGGAAGCATTTATTATATCTTGTTTTCAATTTAAGCCTGTAGTTTTTTCAATTTAAATTACACTATTAGAGACAACATCCATTGTAATCAAGCATGGTGACATTCTTTTGTGCTGAAAAGGTAGATTTATCCAGTCCCAATGAGGAAATACGATTACTTGAGCTGTTCTACCACAAAATTTACAAGGTTTGGTGCTGCTTTTAACATGTTTGTTGTTATATGGTTCTGACTGCAGATTTTTGAATTTATTTTAATGTTTTTTAAAGGGTCTGTAGATCTTCTTTTCCTTTTCCTAACCTGTAATGTATCGCTGTTATGTTGCTGTGTTCATTTTAGATTTTCCCACTTAACGAAAAGATTGAGAATATAAATGATCAGTATTGGACTTTACGAGCAGAGGAGGTATTTCATTGCCCCTCAAAGCACTAGATACTTGCCTTACACTTATCGTGTACTCAATTTACGTGATTCTGTTTGGTAACTCATTGTAGGTGGCATCATCTCAGAAATGAGCTAACTGCAATTCTTATTCGACAGATCCCAGAAGAGGAGAAGAATCTAACCCCTCAAGACAGTTTAATCCATGTTTGTCATTTTACAAAAGATGCATCTCAGAATCACATGGTTAAAATCATTTACTATTGCTTGTTTCACATCATCGTTGAAACCAGTATTAAGTGTTATAATTTAATGTGCATTGAACTGTAGTTCCTCCTTATTTTATGATTGGATACAGCTGGCTCAAAATTTTGGGGAGCCTTTCTTTTTGATTATCCATGAAGGTGAGACTTTAGCTGAGGTTAAACAGCGAATCCAGAAGAAGTTGCAGGTCCCTGATGATGAATTTGGCAAGGTAGGATTCTTGTTTTTAGTTGTAATTTTGTTTAACTTTTGCCTTATTCAAATTTAGTGTGTTTCTTATTTGCTAACATGAAGTGTTAATCCTTTTTTCTTCTTGGAAACAGTGGAAGTTTGCGTTTTTCTCCTTGGGTTGGCCTCATTACCTTAAAGATACAGATATTGTTTCTAATCACTTTCAGGTAAATCTTGTGTTTCTTGTGAAAGACAACATCCCTCCATCCTTGATGGAAAGTACACTGCCTTATTGATAATTTAACTCACATTTGAATCACTCATTTTCACAGAGGAGAGATACCTATGAAGCTTGGGAGCAATACCTTGGGTTGGAGCATCCTGAAAGTGCCCCAAAGAGATCTTATCAAACTAATCAGGTTGAAATCTTCAAGTCTCAAATAGTAAAATATTTTAGGTGATTTGTAATGATTTATTCCCCCCACCCCAACAATTATTCACATGTAGCCACTTATTTCAAAAAATTTCCAATGTTTTCGACGAAAGAGTTAAAAATCACGATTTTTGCCGATTTTTCCAGGCCTCAACGATAAGTTGCCAATATCAATTTTTGAACTTTGGTTCTTGTGATTTCTGAATCCTAGGTGTCATTGTTTTGTTCTTGGGGTTCACATGAGTCTGGTAATCCATATTGTTTTCTTCTATGGGTTGACTTTTACGGATAAATACCAAATGGAAAATTATATGTACGAAAGAATTCATGTTGTGATATGGGGACTATGTGCAGTCAATTGTGCCTTGTCTCCTGAGTTTTTGAAATAGTTTGTTGTGTGTTTATTTTAAAAGTTTGGCAGTAACTATGCGATTCATTTAGTATATAGATTCCATCACAAGACTACAAGTGTGCAAACAATCTCCATGTTTAGAATCTCAAGCACACCTACAGTTTACAGACAATATGATTCATTTAGCTTCTATTATAAACCAAGGCACAATCATGTTTCTCATGCAGCAAAGATGATGATAGAGACTACCGAATATCTACTTAGACCAGCCAAATTTAAGAAACTACACTGGGGTAAAATCACTTTGAAAATTGAAATTAAAATTCAATGATGGAAATACATAACTCTGGCATGGAGGTTTTGACTGACCAAAGCAGGGACAAGGCTGTCAGCTATATATTTCCTTTGGAAGGGCATATCCAAAAGGACTTTTGATGAAAATGATTCCCAAGTCTGCTTGGTATGATAGTGTCTCGGTAATGCACCTTAAAGGCAGAATTAATGGTTTCTAGAAGGATGTAGATTCTTTGCCTACTGAGTAGAGGCTAGTATGGTAACTTCCCTAACTTCATACGATGAGGTTTTGTCATATGTTTTTGATTGTCAGCTGACGTACCATTGATGCCACTGGGTGTAACACAATATGCATTCTTCTAAAAAGAAATGTAATGATAGCTTTAAACTAAGCCATATTGAAATATTTTTGACAGCAACCTTGACAAAAATGAAAAAAGCCTCATGCTTATTGTGTCAATATGAACAGGAGTCAATAAGACAAGATTATGTTGTCAATATGGAAAGGGGCCAATGCAAGGAAACTTGTTGTCACAAACAAAGCACTGGATTGAAAAATTTGTCCGGACAGATTGGTTGAAACTGTTAGGGAAAAAATATCCTCATATCATATTGTATTTAAACTTTTTCAGATAAGATAAGGAGCATGCTTCATCTATTTGGGATCATTTTGAATGCACTGTAGCAGTTGTCAAATAAAACTTGTTTAAACTTTTAGGAGATAACAGGAATACCAAATTCTTGGAGGAATGAATTTATGCCCACATCATGAAATGACTCTTTGGCACTTCTGAATCCCTGAAGCAGTGTGGTCTAATTACAATAAGATACTATAACGTATCAGTTCAGAAGGCTTTACAACATAATTTAAAATATCTTTGATGGGAAGCTAAAGAAGAGGATGGTCCATGAGATGCTAACCGAGATAAAACATCAATAGGAGTAGTGTGAGAGGAAGAGAAGTCACCAAGAAGAGTCAAAACAGGCTCTAAAGGCATGGCAGGATATAACCCATCAAAAGGAATGTCACTCTAATAATAGCGTAGCTTTTCAATGTTGTATATGCTCAAACATTTATCAAGGAATTAATAGGTTCTTATAGTATTGAGTTTATTTTTATACAAGAAACAAAAACTCTTGTGAGGAATCTAAGGATGCAGTAAAATTTTTTGGAAGAGGGGGAATTGTTTGGTGGTTTCTATTTTAGGATCTTCAAGAGGTATTGCATTGATATGGGCCAAACAAAAATGGGACAATTGATAGAAGCAATATATAATTGGGTAATTGGTCTTTTTTTACAAGAAGAGGAAAATACCAAAGTTGAAGTCATAAATGTATATGCTCAAACTACAATTATTGTTCATGACATGTTCATGAATATAGAAGAGTGTCTACTATATTTTTATGAAGAAGTTATCAGAGGATGTTGTCTATGGAGAGTGTTGACTAACGGTGTCCCTGAGGTGATTGTCCTCAGTGTAGCAGAATATTGCAGAAGAGATTGAGATTATCTCTCTTAGCATCCAATGGTGATGATGCTTGAAAAGCTATGTTTCTTGAATGCATGAAAAGTTAAAATCCATGCACAGTACGAAGAGAGGCAAAATGACTGTCTTTTTCCATATACCTCTCATATTTAGGTTAAAATTTTGATGGTTTGGCTGTTTTGTAGATATTAAGTCTCCCTTCGCATTGAATGGTGGTGATCCTTCAAAAGCAATGTTTCTTGAATGCATGAAAAGATAAAAAAACATGCACAGTATGAAGAGAGGCACAATAACCATCTTCTTACATATCCCTCTCATATTTGAGTTTAAATTTGGATGATTTGGCTGTTTTGTAGATATGAAGTCTCCCTTAGCATCCAATGGTGACAATCCTTAAAAAACTATGTTTCTTGAATGCACGAGAAGATAATTTACATGCGCAGTTTGAAGAGAGTAAAAATGGCTGTCTTCTTGCATATATCTCTCATATTTGAATTTAATTTGGATTGTTAGGCTGTTAGGTAGATATGAAAGGGTCGTCTGTGAGCTTGTGTGTAATAACATGGTACTTAGATACTCAAAATTAGTTGGATGGAATATTGGGATATTTATTGTGTATAGAGTGATCACTATTGACATGTTTCCTACGTAATGTTTAATAATCATCTCCTAATATGAACTTGAATTTTTTCTTTTTAATCATATTTAGTCAACAAATAATGATTATGTTAAAGACCATATGTTTTATGCTCTCTTTTCACACAGTTTCTCTTTCACACACACAGATATGCACCCAGACACATAACATGTTTCCTGACTTTATCTCTGGAGTTCATCCAAGAAAACTGCCATATCCATCTTGGATACCTTCCCTGTATTTGACACATCTATGTGTCCCAACTGAAACACTTAAATTGGAAGAAATGAAGATGCTGGTGATGCAGACACATCCAGGAGTCCCTATTTTTGTTCTAAGATTAGCGATTTGAACATCCTTTCCTAGTCATAAGAGCTATTAGCATGGGTGCTCAAAACACAGTCTGATGAGTTGTAGATCTGTGGCTGTCATCCTGAATACATGCCATAAACAAAGGATGCTTCATAGTGTTTCCACCTGTAAAAGATTGAAAAATCCATGAGCTGTACCCTGTATTAAAACTGGAATTCGGGGAGAGCACCTCTTAGTGTTGAAAACCTCTTTTGGTAAGATTCATTATGAACATTATGAACCAGTTAATATCACAAAATATGGCTCGAGTCAAGTGAACTGTATAAACAATCAGTGATGGATGCCGAAAGGAGTCGTCCCCTATGAGAAAACAGTGAAAAGAGGACAAGGTGAAGGACAACAAATATTAAGCCAAGATAAATCTGGAGAAAGGGGACATCACTGCTTAACCCGAGTAGTACTCTTAATCATTGGAAAGATCATGCTTTGCAGAAGCTACCCACCACTGTTGCATAGTCTTATGACATCTGCAGTGAGAAGTTTGCGTACCATCTATGTGGACATTAATAGAATTATCTTATCTTATTTGATGAGAAGATGTTTGAGAAGTTGGAACACTATCAAAAACTATGTTCCAGGGCGATGTGTCTCAGTATTTGGGGGCCATCCTGAAGATGTGTCCTGACATCTCAAAAACCTGTTCTGACATCCCAGAGGACGTCTCACTGTCTTAGAAACACGTTTCACCCTCCCTGTCCTGTAAACTTAGTGGAACACAGATCAAAAGCCTTTCACAAATCCACGAAACAAGAGTAGAATCCACAAAACATGTGTAGGCTTTCGAATGCTTCTGTGTAGGTTCCTCAATAGTAGCATGGAGAACATATGAAACTATGTTGCACAGGGTCGCATCGCCTACACTCAATACCCATGGGTACTTGGCACCTTGTTCCTTTCCATGGAGACATTCTCTTCATTTGTTATGCAGGTAATGCTTTCCTTATATATGGAATTTCATGTAGTCAAATGGGCATGAACTTTATTGTTGGAGCTGAAACTTCTCAGCCCATGCATAATCTGTAGTAGACATGGACTACGTGCTTATAAATTTTTTAAAATATTAACTTTTAAATTATAATTTTTTGGTTAGAGCTATCCCCTTTTCCTAAAATTTGGATGGGACTTTCATGTGTCCCCTTTTTGCATCCTCACATTTCCTTGTCCACTCCAATAGTGTAGTTGGTGGAACATAGGTATCTAGTTTTTATTGACCAACTAAATAGTATCTGTTAGAAGCTAACTACCTAAATAGGTTACTGTTGAATCAAAACTTTCCAGGATGACTTTCTTTGTGTCCTATTTAGTGTCCTTGCGTTTAGAAACCAATTTGAGACTAGATAAACATCTTGAGTGCTTTTTCACTATCTTTGATTTTTCATAGTTTCAGGTTGAATTGACCCTTATGACACTTTTGAAATATGAAGTTTTCTTTTTAGCACTGAACTGTTGATACTCTGGCTTTTTAGTCTACCTCTGAGTTTGCTGGAGCAATTGTATGCTGGAACAAACAAGGTTCACAATGCGAATAAAGTGGTGTAGGAAACCATTGCAGCCTAGTATCTAGTAACAGTTGGCAAGTCCAATTTAAAATAAATAGTTCCTATGGCCTCTGCAATGTTATAGTAACAATATTGATAGGGCTCTATCCTGGATTGTTCAATTGTGTTTTTTGCTGTTAGTGTCAACAAAGGCAAACTTTATCGTTCCTGTTAGCTCTATAGTAAACACCAGTCATCTAATCTCATGCCCTTGTTCTACAGTATGTGTTGGATAAGCCTATCTCCTGATAAAATTCCCTGATTCTTGCTTCTGAGTTGCTACCTTATGGGGAATTGGTTGTGCGAGGATGGCTGTAAGTGATTGGAATCCCAAGACATCTTTAAATGGTTAAGAATAATAAAATAATTTTGAATTCTGTATGCATCTTTCCTTTTATTTTACGACACATTTTTTTATACAATAGAAGTTTCTCACTTGTTAAGCATAAAGAGACCTCTTCTAGACTTCTGAATTGTTTTTTTCTAAGGTTAAGCAAAACTCGGATAAGTAACATGAATACATGAGAATAGACAAGCAGTATTAGTCCTTTATAAAAAGCTTTCTGGATGTATGTCTTACTTTAGAGCAGGCCAAGCCAAAGCACATGTATCATATAAACTTACATCAAAGGGCTTTTAACTCTCCTTAGAAATCTTATGGAGAGCTGACAAATATTTATAATTGAGATGTCCAATCTCTCATGTTAAAGAACAAAACTAATGTCTTTAACTGCCAAGGCAAATGAATTGTCAAACTTGGCATCAACTGACTTGTATAGTCCCTTCTCAGCTATATATACTAAGACCAATGAGCTTGTTTTTGCCATCAACTAAATTGTATAGTCCCTTTTCACCTGAATCTATTAAGAGCAATGAGGTTGTTTTTGCCCATGTGCATGACCTCACATCTGTCTTTATGAAAATGGACAAGAAGTTGAGAATTCTTGGTGATTTCACTAATGGACAGAAAACTTTTGTTCATATCAGGAACATACTGAACATTCTTGTGTTAGGAGGTGAAGTCAATATCCAAATCTCCAATGTTCTTTAGCAGCAAGGTGTATGGTGGTGCAGTTACATTCTCATCCCCACGCGCCGAGCACGCCGAGGGGGGTTGCAGGGGGGAACCGAATTTTTTTGGTGTCCGTACAACCATAATTCTGGGCGTCCGTACATCCGTAATGCTTTTGGGCGTCCGTACGTTGTGAGAGGCAGCGAACAGTTTTCTGGAAGTGAACAGTTTTCGGAAGAGGAAGCGAACAGTTTTTTGGAAGAGGAAGCGAACAGTTTTTTGGAGTTTTCCTTTTTCGGAAAGGAAACGAACAGCTTTTGTTTTTCTATAAAAGGGAATGACCCCTTGCATGTAAATGTTGATTGAATGTAATCATGTCGAAATCAATAGAAGATCAAGCTGCCATTGCCCCGTGGTTTTTCCTACACATTGCAGGTTTTCCACGTAAAATTTGTGTTACTGTTTTTTTCCTGCGTTATTGTGTTTTTCTGCTTGCACATAATATTGATAATTTCTAACATCTTGAACATGTATATTACATTGTTTAATGTCACACTGACATCACCACACCCTTCAACAAAATATGATTTACCATCACCAAGCGAAACGGTCTCATTCTTACTTTGATCTTCAACAACATTAACATACCAATCCTTTCAACATGTATAATGTTTGGAAGCACCAGATTCGAAGTACCACTTAGTGGATTGATCAAATGAACTTAGATTTGTTACAAAACAAACTTCTTCCTGATCTTCTATCTCAGCAACATTTACTTGAATCGTCCCTTGCTGGTTCTGTTATTCTTCTACTTACTGAAATTTCTTTTGAAATGACCAAGTTGCTTACAGAAAATTCAAATGACTTTGGACTGCTTTACATTAAGCTTACCTTGCTTGTGATCAGATGATGGCTTGGTATCAGGATTCTATTCGTGTTTGGATTTTAGTAGTAAATGCACTCTCTGTACTCCTTGAGGTGGGTGCTCCCATCTGAAACTGTCTCCTCTCTTTTGTAGAAGTAAAGAAGATATATTTTCAAAATCAAGAGTTTGAGTTTCAGCAAGCAAATGCAGAGACTCAACAAAAGATTCATAAGATGGAGGCAAACCTTGCAAAACAATGCCAACCATGGCCTGATCTCTTAGATCCTTCGGATGCATAAGGTACTCAGAAACAAATCCTCCTTGCAATCAAGAAGAATAGAGAATATTCTTCAAATACAAAGCATGTCATGCTTCAGATGTCGGATACTTATTCTACAACTTTATCCACAGTGTTGTAGCTTCATTCTTGTTATGAACTTAAGGAGTCAAATCATCTATAATAGACAAATTGAGAAGCATCAAAGCTTCTCTCTGTCTCTTGTCGAATTCAATAACATCATCTGGTCTTGTTTCTTTCTTGAGAACTATATTTGTCAAGTCTCGATACTCATCAATTGTATCTTATGACTCTACACACTGTAATATCTTCTAGTTAGTTTCTGTGAATTTGGAAAATTTAGAGTTTGAATATTTGCCAGTCTTCCTCTAATGACATCCCCAAACTATAAATGCAGAACATCGAACGCCAAACCAACCTTGAACACCAGACTTAGAGCAGTGAATGCCAAACACTGCACCTACTTCACCCAAGCCATAAACTTGGGAAAATTGTCTCTTATCCTAGCTGGGAAAGTGAGCAAACTCCAAGCTGCACTTTGCCCAAGCTGGAAATGTGAGCAACCTCCAACCAATGCTTTGCCCAAGCTAGAAACATGGGCAAACTCCAAGCTGCACTTTACCAAAGCTGGAAACATGGGCAAACTCCAAGCTGCACTTTACCACAACCTGGCCGAACTCTGAATGTTGCAAGCCACAACTTTATCAAGTGAGGAGAAAACCAATGAACGACAAATTTTGAAACACCAAACAGTGTCTTTCAAATCCAGCATATCTAAACACAATGTAGGAGAAAACCTTTGTTGGCAATGTCGCAACACCAAAACTGCAAAGGCATTGACTGCCAAAGACAAGAATACAACTTGGCTGAGATGAATGGTGTGAGGCAAACTCCTCCTTTGCCCCTTCCTTGGCTCTGATTAAACACAGGCTGCACTGTTTGCATTTTTGAGCACAAATTTATAGTGATTTACATTCTGGTAACCAATTTGTGTTAATAACAAAAACTCATAACAATCCTAACAAGTTACCATAACAAATTGTGACAGTTGCAATCCTAACAACTTACCCTAACAAATTAACCAACTGTAACAAACAAGACAAGAATAGATATCCCTATCTTATCTTCTTTCTAACAAACTAACTGCTGGTTGATAAACCAGATCCATTTTCTTACGAAGTTGAGGCTGTTACTGCTTCTCCTCCTCCTGTTGCACTTCCTCTTTGACTTAGCATACTGGCTATTGCTTTCTCTTGAGCTTCCATGAAACTCTTGTATTTCATGGGCTGTAGCATTGTTTTGCTCTGCTGATATCTTGTCCTTCTTCCCTCTCAGGGTGCTTGCAAACAAAGTCAGTGTTCTACCACAGCCTCTCTCAACTTGGACAATGTCCCAGATTCTCTAGCTAAACTCTCCCAAGCACAGTTTGTCTCAGTTTGCAACATGCTCTGATACCAAATGATGCAATAGATTTATTAAAAAAAGTCAAATCAATAAATGAACTGGCAGATCTGTTATTCTATTATCTATTTATGAATAACAGAGATAATCATCATACTAAACACCTGAAAATATCATTACATGTACAGAAAACATCAGAATTATATTTCATAGCCAGTCCCTATTGACACAAAATTCTGCTTCTCTTTGATATAGTGAACTAGTTAATTTTCAAACTGTTTACTTAAACCCTGTGCTGGAAAACCACCAACTAAAACCACTATTTGTTTACCTTTATCCAATGTGCCAACTACATAACCCCAAGCATTAAATACATAACCATCTTGAGATGCAAATACAATATTATCTTGTGATGCTTCTACATCAAATATCCAGTACCCATACTACATCATTGACCTCCATGGCATTCATATAGATCCAAGTTTCTTGGGCTTAGCAAATTTCCTTCTTTGCTTCATCCTACGGTTTTTGCATGTGTTTTGGTGTTCAATCAGAGCATGTGCAATAGAGCCTTCAATGCTAGGCATTGAAACGTAATTTAGCATGTTAAGATTGAGACATGCATTTAACTACGCACTTGATGCCACTACATAGGGGGCATGAAAGACCATCATCCATCTTGATCATAAGCCACTTCAATTTCTTCATTCATAGACTAAGCTGGACAATGTGCACAAACAATGCACACCACATGAAGTGGATGACCTACCTGCAACAATGCCTCCATGTGATTTGACATCACAAGTGCAAGGAGATTCAAGCAACTCACTATCTCATGAGCCCACCAATTCAAATGATTCTGGTAGTGATGAACACTTACAATCACAACTTTAATGATTGGCGTTTACTCTAGCTTGACGATTGTGATCTCCTCCAATGCAACAACTTGCGTAGAGTGAGCTACTTGTTGACCGCTAGGATAGTGGACTACTCTATTGTTTAGAACATCTCGCAGTGCCAATTCCTGATCTAGGAGGCCCACCACTCCAAAGTAGCTATACACTTTGGCGTTAGCAAGACCCTGATGGTATCACAATAGAAATTTATTGGCCACACACGCATCAACATGTAGAGTTCCACATCAAGTCTCGTGTCCCTTGTAACATCGCCAAGCTAGTGAATGGGATGTTGGGATTCGACATACCACTACTAATTCCTTTCGGGTTTTGGGAATCGATTAAGATGGATTTTCTCTTAGGTCTCCCTTCAACCAAGTGCCAAAATAATTGCAGCTTTGTCATAGTTGATAGCTTTTCAATGATTGCCATCATGATGGCATGCAAAAAAGATGTCAACATGAATTAGCCCACTAGATGATTTTAGAACATGTATGGATTCATTTTGGCATCTCAGAATACATTGTGTTGGATCAAGATTCTAGGCTTGTTAGCCTGTTTTGGCAACACTTGCATGAGTTACTTGACACTTGCTTGGATTGTTCAATTGCTTTCCATTTGCTAACAAATGGACAAATTAAGGTGGTTATAGGCCATTGGTGTGCTTGCATTGGATGTGCAATCATGATCATCCTTGCACTTGGGATGGGAATATACCCTAAATTCACCATTCTTACAATGAAGCCTTTTACAACTCCACAATTCATAGTCCTTTCCAAGGATGCCTCAGGTTTGAGCCTTAACACTCCCTTGGTCATAGCCTTAACACTTCTTATTTGTCTTTCCTTTGTACAATTTGTAAGATTTTTTTATGTTGCTTCCATTGCTATCCATATGTGTGATGTAGTCTAGAGTATGATAGGGATGCATGCATGTCGATTGCTTTGTGGCCCTACAAAAGTATTTGTCTTGAAAGCATAGCATGAAGTATGATGGGCCTTGTGCATGATTTTTTCATAGGTGATAGTGCTTCACTCATTGTCGACACTCTAAATTGGTAGGCTCCATGGAAACAAATGTCTATGATTGGATCCGAACAAAGAATGTGAAATGTGATAGGTAAGCTAAGTGCAGGAAAGGGCGAGTAGATGCCAAATGAGAGCATAGTTGCTTCCATTCATTCAACTAGGAGACAATTTTGAAATATTTTTGATTGAGAATATTGGAGGGCATGTGTTTGCATTTGCGGATGTCAACAATGATCTTAATTGCTATGTTCTATTGGCAGAGCTAATAATGCGATACCTTTGATTAATCATTCAAAGAATAAATACAAAGTGATAGGCTATAGTTAGCCCATAAAATCACTAACTAATAGCTAACTAACAACAATATGCTAACAATAAAATATGCCGACAATAAGAAATGTCGGTATCTAACCTAGGATAGTAAACTAATCTACCCTAACAACCAAATGAGGTAATAAAATAGTTACCATAGAATAGTAACTCTAACATCCCCCCTTATTACATTATTTGGGTAATAATATAACTGTCCCAATACAGTGAAGAAGAAGAAGAGAAATGAAAGAATGTTGGATCTTGCTTTGTCTTTGGCTCGCTGGCTCTGGCTTTGGCTCTAAGTGTACCTCTGGATTTGTACCTCTGGGTCTATCTTGGGATCTGCCTGTGAATCTGCCTGTGAATCTGCCTTTGGATCTGCCTCTAGAACTTTGTCTCTGGGTCTGTCTTTAGGTTTGTCTCTGGGTCATTGTCTCTGGGACTGCCACTCGGTCTGTCACTGGATTTGCCTCGGGGTCTACCATAGGTTTTACCTTTTTGGTAGAAGCCATACAACATTTCTTTCATCATGGTCCATTGTGTGAGATTTGTCCATCCACAATCTATATGAACCTTGTTGGCCATTTTCACTTTGTACCAACAATTTGAAGAAGAGTGATTTGTACATCCACATGAATCACAAGGATGTAATTTCCAACATCTAGCTGCAACATGTCATGTTTTTCCACAATGATTGCAACAATGCTTTTTTGGATATGGAGGAGATTTAGGGTTTACAAACATGGTTTTACTGGTACTTGTTTGTCCAGAATAGCCAAGGCCTTCATTCTTTGCCCTGACATTTAGCATTATTGGAGTTTTAATGCCTTGTTCCTGTTTACCTAATCTCTCACCATTGAATCCCATTTTCTTCATCAGTTTGGATCCATATCCTTTGGTGTGTTTTTCAAAACACCCAATTTCATCATCTTCATCAATGCTTTTAACAATATGGCATTTGTCACTATTGATGAGATTATGGTGCTCTTTTTGAGGAGGTTCAGTTTTTAAGTCACTAGTGTCACAAGCAAAGTCTGCTTTTGAAATGAGATCACATGTGCTACAACTGATATCTACCATTGAAGGTATGAGGTCGCCTGTATCACAACAAGCATTTGCCACAATGGGCTGAAGGTCACTCGTGTCACAACAAGCATTTGCCACAATGGATTGAAGGTCACTCGTGTCACAACAAGCATCGACCATTAGGACCTCTTTTTCCTCACTTATGTTCAGTTTCACTTTATTTTGGGCAATGTCAAGTGCAACCAATGACATGTATATGCCCCTTATAACACCAATAGTGAATCAAGCACCATTTTTCTGAAGGTCTTTACAAGACTCAGAATCTTCGAGTAGGGCTACTAAACCATTGTTTAGTGTGAGAAATGTGCCCTCCTCATAAAAATCTGGTCTATCCATCTCAGGTGGAAAATAAAGACCTTTAACTGATCTAACAACATAATCGATTGGTTTTGGGGGCTTGCTTTTTCTTTGATCTGCCCATTTTTAAGGTATCGGTCACTGCCGGAAATGCATCTTTTACAATGAAATTTTGCAAAATAATGGCTAAGGTGTCGGTCGTTGCCAAAAATGCACCTTTACAAATGATTCCCCCCTTTTTGCAAAATGAGCTTGGAGGGAAAAAAAATGAGTATCCCCCCTTGTTGCAAAAATTATATCCCCCCTGGTTGGAATTTTTTTTTTTTAATCCCTCTTAACACAACAAGAAAGCCTGTTGGGCAAGTGCTGAAATTCGCCCCTTTAGTGCAAAAAATGCAAACTAAGAAGCCACAATGGCTTTTACAATGCTTTCTTGTATTGCCCCCCCTGATTGCACAATATAAATATATGGATTGTACAAAATATTGTTTTTTGTGAATATCAATCATTTAATTAATAATAAAATAATTTTGATGAAAAATCATGAATTTAAAAAAATAAATAAATGATTTTAATCAAAACAATATTAAATTATTAAATTTTTTTTGAAAAAATACTCTAAGAAAATGCAAAAATAAAATGAAGCCGGTGGGGTTTGATCCCCCAACCTATCGATCGGCAGGCGCCTTATCTGCTGGTCGCCGACCACACCGGCTACCACTGCCATCGCCGACCACACCGGCTACCACTGCCATTGTGGTTTGAAGAGCACAAAATAAATCTTATAGCGCTCCTTCGATCGAAAGCGTCGCGGGAGCTTGCGGATTCCACCACCGGCGGCTCCACTCTGTCTCGGCGGGCGGCGACAATGGTCTTCTAGGGCGTCTATCTGCAGTCCAAATTTTTCTGCTAGGTGCTGCTTGGTTCTGTGATCAAAACGTTTTCAAAATGTTGAAATACGACGTATATCAACCCTTGCACAAGGGGCGGCTTACATCACACCTCACACCTCACACCTCCTTGTTGTTGGTGGAAAACGTATGAGACAATCTCCTACTTAAATCGCGCGCGGGCCCAATGTTTCTCCAACAAGTGGCTCTCGGTGGCTACTCTCCTGCGAGCGGCACACCTTCCCTTTGCCTTAGACTGCAACTGATCGAGCGGGGTTCAATTTTGGCAATTGCTCGAATCTGCTCAAATGTCCACCACAACGAGCATGACATCTACGATCTTTGTCGTGGGCGATTTCTCCCTGCGTGAGTCGGCGCTCAGTCCAGCAGGGTTGTAATCCGTCGATTTGGCCACCAACTGTGCGGCTAGCTTTCATCGGGGAGCATGGGCGGCATACTCTTTTCCCGGTGAGCAGTGCTGTGACTTTGCAGCGACGACACGACTACTCTCGCTGCAGGGCGGGTCGCCGTCAAGCGTCTGCTCAATCGATCTCGACGCAATTTTTTTTTTAAAACTTCCACTGCGCAAAAATTTTACCCCTCCCAACTGCGTCTTGTACTGTGGATAAAATATTCGTAGGCGAGAGCACGTTTTCTCCTCAGCACTGCGATTTTCTTGCGATCAGCGAAAGCCTGCAAATTAATTGAAGCCAACACGATCCTGCAATTAAGCCAATTACAAGTCGTTTTCACAGACTACAAAACAAAACAATGTTCCCCGGAAACGCGGTCGCAAATGATCTCGCTGCGGTGTCTATCAGTTTCTCATTGCCGAAAAAAAATGCCTGGCTGTCGCGCGGCTTGGCTGCAATGGCGTCTGCTGCATCAAAAACGATTGGTATGAAAACGTCTACTAGTCTGCAACACTTTTGGCTAAGAACTGGCTAGACGCAACGCCGATCAGTTTCAAGTCTTTCGATGTAAATTGTGTCCTCCACAGCGATCTTCACCATGGGAGCACTTGGAAACTGCTTGTATGCAACTCGGCTCTGCAGATAGGCAAGGATCTCTGGGACGAAATGTCCCACATGCGGGGTGCGGATTAGCTTAAAGCTCTTTACAACGAAGAGAGCTCATATAACATTACAACCACCTTTGGGTGGTCCACTTCATCCTGATATTTTGCTTGCACGCCACGTCTTTGCCTTTCTGTCCACCCACATATGTCGACCCATCTAGACTTAGGTCAGAATCGGTCACGTTACCTCTAGGGTTAGGTCCACTCGATCTTGACACGTGTATGTCCAGTCAGCGGTCAGGTCACTTCGTCTGAGCTGTGATGTCCAGGCGCGTTACCTCTAGGGTTAGGTCCACTCGATCTTGACACATGTATGTCCAGTCAGCGGTCAGGTCACTACGTCTGAGCTGTGACTGGAGGTCGCCAGATCGTCTGTGACTTTGTCCACGTAGGTCGACCCATCTAGACTTAGGTCAGAATCGGTCACGTTACCACTAGGGTTAGGTCCACTCGATCTTGACACGTGTATGTCCAGTCAGCGGTCAGGTCACTTCGTCTGAGTTGTGATGTCCAGGCGCGTTACCTCTAGGGTTAGGTCCACTCGATCTTGACACGTGTATGTCCAGTCAGTGGTCAGGTCACTTTGTCTGAGCTGTGATGTCCAGTCAATAGGTCGCTAGATCCTCTGTGGCTTTGTCCATTGTTGCTAGCTCGTCTGTAGTTAGCCTAGGTAGGTACGCTGGTCCCGCATTCTGTCAGAGTCAGGCTGTCAATGTGTGGGATTCTGTGCCCACTTGGTTGGTCCCGCACTCTGTTAGAGTCAGGCTGTCAGAGTGTGGGTGCTAGCCGCTGCCGTCGTCAGGGTCCTGTCAGGACCGCCACAGAATGTCCGCGTCAGGTCAGTTCCTCCCTTCAAGGTCCAGGTCCGTGAGTCTTTGGTTGGTCCAGCAAATTCCCCAGTCTGCCACATGTCCTGTTGCACTATCCGTCCAGCACAGGTCTGACAGATTGACAGGAGTCCCAATCACATCCCACGTCCACCTCACTGTCAAATATGTTCTGTGATTGCATCAGGTCGTGCTTGCCGTCGCCGTCAAGGTCTTGTCAAGACTGCCACAGAATGTCCGCGTCAGGTCAGTTCCTCCCTTCAAGGTCCAGGTCCGTGAGTCCGATTGGTCCAGCGAATTCCCCAGTTTGCCACATGTTCGGTTGCACTGTCCGTCCAACACAGATCTGATAGATTGACATTACATTACACTGTCCGTTGCACTGTCCGTCCAACACAGCTCATATAACATTACAACCACCTTAGGGTGGTCCACTCCGTCCTGATATTTTGCTTGCACACCACGTCTTTGCCTTTCTGTCCACCCACGTAGGTTGACCCATCTAGACTTAGGTCAGAATCGGTCACGTTATCTCTAGGGTTAGGTCCACTCGATCTTGACACGTGTATGTCCAGTCAGCGGTCAGGTCACTTCGTCTGAGCTGTGATGTCCAGTCAGTAGGTCGCCAGATCGTTTCTGGTTGTGTCCATTGTTGCTAGCTCGTCTGTAGTCAGTCTAGGTAAGTACGTTGGTCCCGCATTCTGTCAGAGTCAGGCTGTCAGAGTGTGTGGGATTCTGTGCCCACTAGGCTGGACCCGCACTCTGTTAGAGTCAGGCTGTCAAAGTGTGGGTGCTAGCCGTCGCCGTTAGGGTCCTGTCAAGACCGCCACAGAATGTCCGTGTCAGGTCAGTTCCTCCCTTCAAGGTCCAGGTCCGTGAGTCTCTGGTTGGTCCAGCAAATTCCCCAGTATGCCACATGTCCGGTTGCACTGTCCGTCCAGCACAGGTCTGACAGATTGACAGGAGTCCCAATCACATCCCACGTCCACCTCACTGTCAAATATGTTCTGTGATTGCATTAGGTCGTGCTTGCCGCCGCCGTCAGGGTCCTGTCAGGACCGCCACAGAATGTCCGCGTTAGGTCAGTTCCTTCCTTCAAGGTCCAGGTCCGTGAGTCTGGTTGGTCCAACGAATTCCCCGGTCTGCCACATGTTCGGTTGCACTGCCTGTCCAACACAAATCTGATAGATTGACATTACATTACACTGTCCGTTGCACTGTCCGTCCAGCACAACTCATATAACATTACAACCACCTTAGGGTGGTCCACTCCGTCCTGATATTTTGCTTGCACGCCACGTCTTTGCCTTTCTGTCCACCCACGTAGGTCGACCCATCTAGACTTAGGTCAGAATCGGTCACGTTACCTCTAGGGTTAGGTCCTTGATCTTGACACGTGTATGTCCAGTCAGCGGTCAGGTCACTTTGTCTGAGCTGTGATGTCCAGTCAGTATGTCACCAGATCGTCTCTGGCTTTGTCCATTGTTGCTAGCTCGTCCGTAGTCAGCCTAGGTAGGTACGCTGGTCCCGCATTCTGTCAGAGTCAGGCTGTCAGAGTGTGTGGGATTCTGTGCCCCCTAGGCTGGTCCCGCACTCTGTTAGAGTCAAGCTGTCAGATTGTGGGTGCTAGCCGTCGTCGTCAGGGTCCTGTCAGGACCGCCACAGAATGTCCGCGTCAGGTCAGTTCCTCCCTTCAAGGTCCAGGTCCGTGAGTCTCTGGTTGGTCCAGTAAATTCCCCAGTCTGCCACATGTTCGGTTGCACTATCCATCCAACACAGGTCTGACAGATTGACAGGAGTCCCAATCACATCCCATGTCCACCTCATTGTCAAATATGTTCTGTGATTGCATCAGGTCGTGCTTGCCGCCGCCGTCAGGGTCCTGTCAGGACCGCCACAAAATGTCCGCGTCAGGTCAGTTCCTCCCTTCAAGGTCCAGGTCCGTGAGTCTGGTTGGTCCAGCGAATTCCCCAGTCTGCCACATGTTCGGTTGCACTGTACGTCCAACACAGATCTGATAGATTGACAGGAGTCCCAATCACATCCCACGTCCACCTCACTGTCAAAGGTCGGCTGGCCAACAGATCGCTTGAATTTTGTGGACCAAAAATATGCCCAAGTCGTTAAGCTACTAGAGCCTCGACTATCGGGGCGGACCAATCACATCTGACGTCCACCTCACAGTCAAAGGTCGGCTGGCCAATAGATTGCTTGAATTCTGCGGACCAGAAATATGCCCAAGTCGTTAAGCTACGAGAGCCTCGACTATTGGGGCGGACCAGAAATATGCCCAAGTCGTTAAGCTATGAGAGGCTCGACTATCTGGGCTTTGATACCATATTGGCAAAGCTAATAATGCGATACCTTTGATTAATCATTCAAAGAATAAATACGAAGTGATAGGCTATAGTTAGCCCATAATATCACTAGCTAATAGTTAACTAACAACAATATGCTAATAATAATAAAGATGCTAACAATAAAATATGCCAGGTATCTAACCTAGGATAATAAACTAATGTACCTTAACAACCAAATGAGGTAATAAAATAGTTACCATAGAATAGCAACTCTAATATGGTCCATGTGTACGGGTCTTGGGCCCCAAGGGCCTTGTCTTGCTATGCCTAGCATTGTGGAGACTTTGAGATGGGTATGGGATTTTCTTCGACTTCTGTTTTTGGTATGTTAGGCTGACCATCTTCGAAATGTCTAGGCTGATCGTCCTTGAGACAATTGCAATTTGGGATGCTGCCCTTGAGACATCGTGGGGACATTGAAATGGTTTGAACAGTCTTGGAGACTCTTGAGAGTTTCAGGGCTGCCCAGAAGTCCCTAGGATAGTTGAGGGACATTGAGACACCCCCTAGCAAGTTTCAAGGACGTTTGGTGTCTCAAATAATGTCCAACCCTTTGGGTATTTAACATACATATGCTTGTATAAAATTATATTAATATATATATATATATATATATATATATATATATATATAAAAAAAAAAAATATATATTCAAATTTCAGACGTTTTATGAAATTTGGTTGTGCAATGGATAGCTGGGGCTTGGGCAATATGTATGTATAAATTTTTTTACATAGAGCCAAATTTCAGATTTTTGTTAAATTTGGTTATGCAATGAATAGTTGGAACTTGAACTATGGATTAAATTTCATATTTGTATAGTTTCAACCTTGATACTTTGATGCATGCCTTTGTTTTAACATTTTCTTGATGTTAAGCCCTTTGAGGTAGTGTTATTTACTTCTTTTGTTTTACATCGGATAATGTTTTTTTTTTTAATCAAATTTTTAAATTGGTTATATGCATTTGAATTGGGCCCCACCTGTATTACATTGTGACTGTATCATGGTATTACAACAACATTTTTGGCAGTTATGGATGTATTGCATGACAAGATTTGAATTTGGGTCGCTTCCTTAAAAGTCGAGGTATTTAACCAGTTGAGCTCATGCCATTTGATGAAATGTTAAATTTCACCCATGGGATTGGAACCTTGATCTACAATGTGGAACTCTTCTTTTTCCACCACTTGCCCTAAACCCCATGGGCTTACATTGGGTAATTTTATATTCATGCGTATAAAATCTTAGTTGTGAGTCTTTGACTTGTCTTTATATACCATAGTATCAAAACTCTGCAAATACTTGACAGACTTGTGAGTACTTGTGAGTCTTTTGCCTATCGAGCAGCCTGCACTTGACTTGCCGGCTAAAGTTCCCAAAGAGAGCACTCAAAGAGCACGTGACGAGAAACTTGTCAAAACTTGTTAAATCACTTGGCCATAAACTTACCAAGAAATTACCAAAAATGCACTAAGGAGGAGGAGGAGAAATAAAACTTTTAAGGATTTGTAAATTTTCTTTGATCATATGATGGGCATTGTGCTCTTTCATTAAGCAAAATCTACTAGAAAATTGACTTTTATGTTTTTAAATCCATTTCTTTTGCTTTCTACAAGTATTTTACATGTGATATAATTTTATTTATGAATTTATATGCTTATTTTATTTTCTAAGCTCTTGCAAAGTTCTCCCTTGAGTTTTTGCGGGTCCAAGTTCAAGTCAAAGTTTTGACTGTTGAGGTTTGGGTCGAGATTGGGATTTCTTTTAGCATGTTTTAATTTATCCATTTTGGGTAACCCTCAAGGCTGTAATTCTATGCTATACAATTGTTCCACTTTAGAGTAGTTTACACTAGATTCTTTACTCAGTTTAGCTTATTTTTGTTGTACTTTGTGCTTACTACAATGTATTGTAATTTGTAACAGCTCTTTTCAATGAGTCACATTGCCCTACTTTGGCCATCTGAAAACATTGACAGAATTCTCTCATCTTATCTAGTTCCCTTCTAGAAGAGTTAAACTTCTTTGTATTATGGTCTTCTATTCGAGGAGGTTTTCTTCCTTTTTCTAGTTGAAGAAGGGAGTGGTGGTTAAAATTTGATACTTACGTTTTTATCATTTTTAACAAACAATCATAACAAAGGATTGTCCAATAAAATTCATGTAATTTCATGTTGAAATTATAATTTGCTTCATGGCCAAGAGCCGACATTGTGTGATGTATTGGATAGGCCTAAGGGCATTTCATTGTACAATGTATTTATTATTTTTGTAATATTTTATTATGTAAGCCCATTGGGCCTTGGTTAACCTTGTTATGGTTAAACCCTATTTATTATTTGTAATTAACCTAAAAGCCCACTTATTATGTCGACTTAGGTTAAACTCTATGATGTGATTGGGGTTTTGGTATTGCTATAAATACCCCTCTCACACTCATTTCTTATCAGAGTGTTGTGCAATATTATCTACGAATATAGTGAATTTATGGTGCCTACGGTTGCCCACCAAATCCTTCTCTTTTTTGTCCTCCTTTCGTTTTCTGTATAAGATTTTAGTGCATGATTTGCTTCTGTTCATTTTTTGAAAGCATTGTGAATTTCGTCATGGTATTAGAGCTGGTATGGAGCTTCCTCACTTGGTCATACAAGAACGTTCTTCGGTGCTTCGATTTTTCTTTTGAATTAAAGGGTAATTCTCCTTTCACCTCATTCGCTTTTTTTGCACAAGAGGTTTAAAAAAATGTTTTTATTTATTATCTGCTTACCCAATTTTTTTGGTGGATATCCATCGTGCTTCCAAAGATTATTTGCAAAAGCTAAGAGCCAAAGGATGGGATACCGTAAGGACCTTGAGTCCGTGGATCCATACGCTTCCACCTCACCTTGGTATTCGTGCATTGAATTTGAGTTTTAAGGGTGGCCCCTTTGCATGCCTTGGCTTGTGCTTGGTGGCCTCACGATAGGAAGTGCATGTCGTCTTTCTATATAGGGAAAGCACACCTCATCTTGTTGCGAAGGACAACCATTGTGGCCAGACAGGCATATTCCAAGGTGTCCTTGCTTGGAAATCGTGAGTTTGAGTTGCTACATACAGGTTTTTTGGTGACTGTGGTTGCGCAAGATTCAAGATACTCTCAGGGCATTATCAGTAACTTTGTAGATGGAGTTTCCTGCTTGAAGGTTGCTATGGCATGGTGATTTTGGCATTGGCATTGTGGAGGATAGGGGAGATGGTTGAATCGCACTTGTCCTCCCTTTTCCACTGCTTGGGTGTGTGTTGATTTCCTATTGAGGCTCCATCCCTTTGAACACCACAATGTGGCGTTCTCTAGCAGTTGTGCAAGCGTATCAACACTCAACTTGTGTTGATGCATCCATTGACTTGAGGAATACAATTCCTCTTGTAGAAGCAACCAAAAAATTAATCAATGTCCGATTCTTCTATAAATCCACCCATTGGATATGATTGTGCACCCCCTCTTCCTCCATACCGTGTGCTGCTCTTCAACCAACACCTGAATATCCTCCATGGATTCACCAAGGAGAAGGCCCCAAAAATCATCATAATTTGGCACCTTAAATCCTGCACCATAAACTGTTAGGGCATTACCATTCCCTGCCAATATGGAGACCTCGCCACATTGAAGGGAATGTTTGAAAAATACCAGAAACTTGCACAGGCCTTCCCTGTGGCCTTGTGCCTCTTCTCATTCCATGCGGTCATACCCTCCAGCATGGGTGGTGACCCTAGTGTGGAATGCTCCACAGTAAAAGACTCTTTCGTCCCACTCTTTAGGTGTGCAACTGATGGACTGGACCTGTTGTCACATTTTGTAAAGGGGTAAATTTTTTGAAAATTTAAGAAATTGTTGCTATTTCCCTCATTTTCCTTGTAGTTTTCCTCCTGCGGTTTCCATGTTTTCATGTCTTCCATTTTCTGTTTTTATTGCTTTACTTGCAAGTATCTCATCTGTTTGAAAAAGGGGCAAAATTATAAAAAAATTGTAAAATGTTCTAAGTGTACGCTGCCCGAATTCGCTGTTTTTCTCAAGCGCTGCCCGACGTCGCAGCAAGATTTGAGCAACATTGGACGAAAGAAGTAAGTTTTGAAAATTTGTCTCAAGTCTGGAAACCACCCATTGTCGCTCCATCTTGAAGTGCCGCTCGTCGTCGCTCTCCTTTCAGGGCGACCATGGGCGGAGGATGAAGAAAAGTGGCCAAAACATTCTAAGTATAGACCTCCCGTTGTCGCTCCAAAATCCAGCGCCACCGGTTGTCGCAGTAAGCTTTTGAGCGATATGGGGCGGAGTTAGAACAAGTTGAAAATATTCTAAGTGTGGGCAGTCCAAAGTCACCCATTTCCTCGAGCGTCGTCCGATGTCGCTGCAGTTTTTGAGAGACATTGGGCGGAAGAAGCATAGAAATTGAGAAACTCCCAAGTCTGGAGCCGCCCGAAGTCGCTCCATTTTGGAGCGTCGTCCGTTGTCGCTCCCCTGTTTGGAGCGTAATTGGGCGGAAGAAAGAGGAAAAGAAAGTGAGAAATATCCTAAGTGAGGAGCCTCCCATTGTCGCTCGGTTTTGCCAACGCCGCCCGAAGTCGCTGTCTCCCTCTAGCGTCGTCTGTTGTCGCTCCCCCCTAGTCAGAAAAAATAAGCAAGTGACTTCGGTCATTCCCCCCTTCATCAACTATCTCCAAATCAAGACCAAGCACCTGTAGTTTTGGGATTTGTGCCCGACAAGATGTGACAGAAGGTGTGCCACCAAGGTACAAGGCAGATGAAAAATTGAAGAATTGACTGTACCGTGCCTACCGCATTAACTGAACAGAGCTGCTCACCTACCAAATCTGCACGAAGTTGTACTGTTTCCAGGTAGATCTTGCTGCAGGTGCATTCACCGCTCGCAGGAGTCAAATCTCAACAGCTTTTGTCAGGTCTTGAACTCTGTACTTGAATGTAATTGGGGGGGAAATTCCTGCTATAAATAGTAGATGATCTTCATTGTAAAAGGGTGGAGGGGGGACATATTGCTAAGAAAGCTACTGTAACTGAGCATTTGCTTTTAAATCAAAGTATACTTGGCTCCATTACCTGTCTCCATCTTTTATGTTGCCTTCTGTAGGTATTTTTGCATCGTGTCATTTATTTTTCTGATTGTTGTCATTCTGCATTATGGATTTCAGCATTGGCAATTAAGTAGACCTGGAATACTGAGTGAAGGATACATAGGATAGAATTTCAGTAATGGTTTATGTTACATACATTGTTTTGATTGTTGTTGGTTTAGTGATAGGTTAGTGACTGTGCTGCTTGTTCTTCCCCACCCGGAACACATAACATTTATGTTTCTTTCTATATTTTGTAATTTCTTTCTAGCACTCTTATCTAAAAAACCAAGTAGATTAGTATAGGAAGTCGGCCTCCTTCGGAGATTGGCATGGAAGGCATTCCTCCCTTCCGGCCTTTCAATATGCTGGGCGAATCTAGGGCACAATAGATTAAAATCCTTTTCTAAGTGGTAGATTCGTAACCAACAGTTTCTCTGGCACGCCCGGTGGGACCCGAAAGTTTCCCACCTCATAAGCAGTATTGAAGCATCAGTGTCCGCTTCAGTGGTGTCAAGTCTGAACACCTGGTGACTCTGCTGAACCTGAATATTCTTCGAGTCCTGAAGGCTGGTTCCTATATCAAAAGCTCCTTCATGCATATGAGATGGAGAGTTAGGAACGCGAGACAAGGGCTTCCTGAGTTTTATGAGCTTGACATTAACGCTGCTGGAGAGCACCCAAGGCTGGTTGATTACCACGTCGATCAAGACGAAGCTGAAGCCGAAGTTGAAGAGCAAGAGAGCTTTAGAAAGCACTGAAGATTACCACGACCTTGATCAAGGCGATCAAAACGCAGAGATGGCGAATCCTTAGCCAAATGCTTCTGAGCTATTCCCAGCAGTCGATTCCATTAGACCCCTCAATCTGGTCGGGCAAGATGTTGTTCCGCCCGCTGCTTTAAAGGCTATTCCCACATACAATGGAACTGGGAAGACGACATTTGAACATATTCAAGACATCCTGGCCTTGGCTGCGCTTCATTCCATCACTAATGAAAATGTCAAAACTCATCTTTTGGCGCTCTCTTTCGCGGGAAGCTTCTGTACTGGTACAGATCCTTGCCAGAAGGTGTTATCACCGGATGGGCTCAATTGGCTAGTCGGCTGTGCAAAGGATTCAATGAGTCTGTGGATCCATTCTCGTTGTTGCACCAATTTCAAACCATTCAACGACATCCGCAAGAGGAAATATTAGACTTTAATGTGAGGTTTGCTCGGTCTTGGAAAAGAGTACCTCTTGAGCTGTGTCCTTCCTATGTACAAGCTGCCCACTACTATGTCAGAGCGTTCGGCCCGGACATCAGTTTAGTCATCAAGTTAGCCCGCGTGAACACTTTTCCTGAGTTGTATGAGGCAGCTCAGAGGGCAGAGCTAGATATGATTGCCATAGGTAGGCTCCCGCCCAAGATGCAATCGCCTATCTACCCAGATTTTCCCCAATCACAGTATCCACCAGCGTTTGCCTCATCCGCTGCATATCACGATCCATCATGGAATCCTGCACCAGTGATCACCCACTATCCTTCTCAAGTGCATTTCCCCACTCAGCCTGTGCCTTCGCTTCCATCAGCCCCCCAATACCCTTCACTTTCCGCTCCTCCACAATACCCAGCATTGCCTCCAACACCGCAGTTGGCACCATTGCCTCCGCCGGTACAAGCCAACGATGTGCAGTCTAAAAATTTGCAACAAATGGAGTCACTTACTTCTGTCTGTCGAACGCTGTCCAATGACATGTCTGTGATGAAGAAGAAGCAGGCTCAGCAAGAATTTATTCCTAGGAGACCATATCCTCCTCCAACGCTGACAAGAGATCAAGCTGCTCAGGCCCATAGACCTTCGGCAAGAAATGTTGCAAGCAACCCAGAGGCAAGCACTTCAGACCGTGTGCACTGGTGCTCTACTTGTAATGATCCTCATGGAGAGGATAGTTGCACGTTGCATCAGCACTATATCCAAATCTTGGCAGACATCATCTTGGAAGGCAAGTTAACATGATACGAGAAGAAGGTCGCAATGTTGTAGTTTCTGAAGAGGACCCTGTGTCAATTCTGACCAGGAGTGGGAAGAAGCCAATGGAGGTGGATACAACCCAGATGCAGCCTTTGAAGGTATACACCAGAAGAGAAAAGGTGCAACCTGCCGTAGAAGCTCCTGATAAATCACCCGTGCCTTCACCTGCCAAGGAGAAGCCACAACCTGCCAAGGCTCCAGTGACTCAACCTCTGGCTGAAACAAAGGAGCAAGCTCAAGTACCTGTCGCTAACAAAGCGACGGAGGGTTGAGGCCACGCAACAGTACCGTACCAAGTACGAGCCTGCGAAGGAAGCAGAAGGACTCGGTACTTCAGCAATACGGCATTGTAGATGAGCTGAAGAAGACTCCAGCGAAAATAAGCATGTATGATGCCCTTCAACTCCCAGGTTAGGTAGATTTGCTGCAAGAGTCTCTGAAGACTGTGAAGGGAGGAAAGCCACCACAACCCATGTTAACTCAACCCCTGACTACTTCAATCACGGGGAAAAATAGGCCACCCCCTTTCTACTTGTCTCTGCGGATGGAAGGCCATGTGGTTCACAACTGCATGGTCGACTCCAGTGCATCAACCACTGTTATGCCAAAGGTTGTTTGTGAAGAAATCGACATGGAGTACACACGGAGCAGTCAAGGTGTCCTGCAATTAGATGGCACTCCTGTGAAGACAGTGGGTTTCATCAAAGACATTCCTGTCCAGTTGCATAAGGCGCTAGAGATCATGGTCATTCAGGAAGTTGTGGTTGTTGACCTGGAGCCCTACTTCGGCATGTGCCTCTTGAGGGAGTTTACCGCCAAGCTTGGTGGATACTTGTCACTTGATTACTCACACATGGAGATCCCTTTCAAAGGGAGGAAAGTGAAGATATATAATGAAAAGCCTTCTACTTTCCTAGTCGGGAAGATGCCCAAGGAAGAGCAGCAGAGTGAAACGGTCCATCTGATGACCGAGGAGTTAGTAGAAGTGAACCTGTTGGAAGAGGCCATAGAGCAACTACAAGCGGAGGATGAGTTCTCCCTGCTTGATTTCAATGCCATGATCAAGTAAGTCATAGGCTGCTACTCTGTCACCCAACCTGAGAAGTCGAAGGAGACAGTAAAAGAAGATATAGGCCCTGCCCCCAATGAGCTGTGGAAGCTATATTTTGACGACGCCTGATGCAAGAACAGCGCCGGGGCAGGGGTCCTAGTCTCACCATCTGGAATACAAAAGGACTACTGTTACAAGCTGGCCTGGAATTGCACCAATAATGCAACAAAGTATGAAGCCTTGTGCTTAGGCTTGAAGAAAGCGGAGAGACTAGGGATCAAACACCTGCAAATCTTCGACGATTCAAGGTTGGTGTGCAACCAGATCACCAATAGGTGTGCCTCTAAGAAGCATTACCTCAAGGCATATTGCAACCGTGTCTGAGACCTGATGGAGTCGTTCGACTCCTTAAATGTCAAAGCTATCTCCAGAGAAAAGAATAAACATGTTGATATCTTGGTGTCAGTTGGAGCTAGGTATGTCCCGACTGATGACATTATGCAGAAGCCGAAGCCGGTTCGTACCATCTACAAGCCTTCTATGCCTGATAAGGACACCCACTGGCAGGGGTTCGATTTTGATGAGCAGATCATCAACTTTTTGATTTATGAAGCAAGTTCAATCGAAGGTAGAGACCCTGATGACAAGCAATACGAGGGGTTGATACAGTTGAAGAATAATCATGTCCCAAAAGGACTGATTACCCTTGCAAGCCTGTTTGATCAAAATGATAGAGCTATATCTCACAGGATCAAAGTCGACTTGCACCTGGATCAGGCTCTATGGGCAGACCACATATCTGTCAAGAAGTCTATCAAGACATCCCCACATGCACTAGTTTACGAGAAAGAGGCAGTTTTGCCTACTCATATTGAGATGCCCGCACTTTGGTTGCTGGATGACGAAAAAGACAACCTGGATCCCCTTGATGCTAGGTTAGCTCAGTTGTTGCAGCTTGAAGAACAGAGAGAAAAAGATCATGAGGCTTTCATGAAGCATGCTGGCACCCCACGAAACTGGTTCTCAAAAGGAACTACAGCCAGGGTCTTCAAAGTTGGCGATCTAATGCTGAAGTGGGATTCACTGAAGGCGAAACCTGGCAATCATGATAAATTTGACGCCTTCTGGGAAGGCCCCTTCCAGGTTGCCAGGGTCAATCAGTTCAATTCTTTCGTGCTAAGAGACATGGAGGGCCACATCCTTCCAATACCGGTTGATGGCTTTCATCTGAAAGCCTATCACCATTGAAGAAGTACCGAAGGTTCCCCTTGTACATATTTCCCTTTCTGCAGTTCAAGTTTGTTCTTTTCAGAATGTAAATATTTCAGTAAGTTAATTTTCTGCTTTGATTCCAAAAAAAAAAAAAAAAAGTCTAGTGTTCTTTGTAGAAAGTGCCTGGTAGCAGAAGAGAAAGGCAGGATGGGCTAGACTCCTTAGCCCAAGATGGATGTAAAATCTGAAAAGGGCTAAAAATTTTCACTACGTGTTTAGACGCCCGACTTCGCCCAACCCAGCCGGCGACGCTCACCTTCGCGCCTATTTTCAAGCGAACTCTGGCAGGGTTCCAAGCAGCTCAATTAGCGAAAAGGGAGAAAAAATTTGGCTAACTCCAAGCACCGCCCAATGTCGCTCGTTTTCTCCAGCGACGCCAGGAAGTGCCTCCCGAATTCAACAAAATTGGGAGTTGAAAGTATAGGAAAAAATTGGCTAAGGCATGAGCGCTGTCCAAAGTCGCTCAAAATTTAAGCGTCGCCCATCGTCGCCTTGAAAAAATCAACGAATCTGGGAGGCGCGACAAGGGAAAAACATGCCAAAAAGTTTCTAAGTGTGTAAGGACTTTCGAAGTCGCTCATTTTTTTGGGCGACGCGGGAAGTCGCTCCTATTTTCAAGCGAACTTCGGCGGGCTGTCTAAAGGCGTCAGAAAATGAAAGAAATTTTTCTAAGTATGAGCCGTCCGTTGTCGCTCATTTTTTCGAGCGCCGTCGGACGTCGCTTACTTTTTTTAGCGAAATCAGGCGGAGTGTAGACTCGAGCGAAAGAAAATTCAAAATCACGCCAAGTCCCACATGCCGCCAATCACTCACCAAGATGGTAAAAAGCTCGGGTTCGCGCACCTTTTCGGCGACTCCAGGATTCGCTCCCAATATCGAGCGACTTTTGTCCTTGGTGCAATTTTTAAAATCACAGACCTCATGGCGCGTGCCAAGGTGGCGGCGGATGACAGCCCACATTTTAAAAGAAAGAATGATTGCACAATCCCCAATGTTGATTTCATTAAAGGAAAGGACAGTCTGGGCCAATGAAGTACAAGTTGCGCTCCCCAAGGAAGATCTCACGCACGGTTGCCGGAGAATAACGGCGCCACTCACCCACTTCGCGCATCAGAGCTTTAATTCCACTATCTGTCATTAATGCCAGCTTTTTACCTGTATTCATAAAAGGCGCAATCACTCATTTTACTCAGATTAAAATTCAGTTCGAATTCCAGCTGCAAAAGAGATAGAAACCCCGAATTGCGCTAGCCCAACTGAATTTTCAGACTCCTTCGCTGCCATGGGTAAGAAATCGACTGCTGAGAAGGGTAAAGCCCCTGTGTAGGCAGCGCCCAACGCGTCTCCAAGCGAGTCAGAGTCGCAAGCAGCTTCGAGCTCGCCTGAAAGAGAATTGCCTAAGGGCAAGGGCAAGGCGAAGAGCGCAAAACAGAAGGGCCCGCCTCCGTCGCCTGTAGACTACCTGGGAGGGTACCGGGATGGTGATTATTCGCAGAGTATTACAGAGCTGCGACTGACAGTAAAACAATGGTGGGCGAAGGTCTCGGCATCGCACCCTTTCGGAGCAGCTTATCATTCGAACTTGTTCTGGTTCTTATGACCGCCAGTCCACCACTGCCCGGAGCTGGTCGAGTCTATAGTAAGATACTACAAGCCTAGCACCCTCTAGGTCTGCAACTACGAGGGGAAAGTGTTGTTTTCCCTCTTCAAGGAGAATGTGCAGATGGTTGTTGCGCCGGGGCACTCGCCAGACTGAAGCAGCATCGTCAGAAGAGTGAGCTTGGGTGAACAGAGGGACAGATGCGTGGACAATAAGAAAATGAGGGATTTCCTCAATTCTTAGCTAAAGCAGCCACTGTCAGCCTCAAAATGGCCGACGATGCTAATACCCCTCGAGCGCTTCAAGAGCACGTACATATACACCATGCTGGCCTGGGTCTTGGGTTGCGGCATTGACGCAGTCGTTCACCCATATCAGATTTTCCTCGCAGAGTGCATTTTGCGTGGGGAATTCTATGACCCCAACGCTCTGAAACAGGGAACACGGCCAATCTTCTTCGACTGGGCTGACTGCGTTGCCTACGGGATTCACTCAGGCCTCGTAGACTTGGAGGGAAGGAGCACTGAGTTTCGGTACTGTTCGTTCCTGACTTGGTTGTTCCTGTTCCATATGCATGATCAGATGAACACTGTCCCGCTATAACAAAAGGACGAAAAAGGCTTGCAGCTGCCAGTATATGAATGGACTAACGTCCTGAACAGGAGGGAATCGTATTACTGGTTTAACTTCAAAATTTTAGGCGCTGCCCTGGCCCTCCTCAATGGCGTAACATCGCACCCTCTGCTAGACATGACAAGGCATTTGGTGCGAAACGAAATCGACGACACCTTTAGGCTGACGTAGGGCATTGTCATTAGTGTACGGCTTCACAGGGAAGCCCTTCCTCCTACCATACTTCTGCACGGAGTATCAGTTCGCCCTGGAGGTAGCACGACAGATGGACTATGTTGACCAAGAATATGGTTAGGGCCGAAAAAAGGGGCGTATTTTCAGATATCCAATTATCTGGGGCGACATTGAGGTCTATAAGCACGGGCAACACCGATATCTGGCAGCAACCCTCTTGAGATTCGGCCTGGTGGAGCTCCCTCAGTGCTAGAGATATGATCCGATAGAGGTGATTAAGAAATTCACGGACTCTTGCCCGTGGCCAGAGATCATGGCGGAAAGAAATATTCCAATCGGGAGCGACCTGGAGGCGTATCGAAAAAATGCAGTCACTCTCACCCTGGCATGATTTTAATTGCACAGAGATGGAGTATGATCCCGAGCACAACAATGACCACAAAATCGGATCCGTGGGCTACAGAAGGATGTTGTCCAAGGTGAAATCGTTGGGCTGGAGCGAGGAAAAAAAAAAAGAGTGTTGGATAATAAGATGTCGTACGGGGAATGACAAATCAGAGAAGCTGTTGGCCGACGACCACAAGTTCTCCGAACTCTACGACAAACACGTTGATAGTGGCAGCCGCTCGTGTTCCATGACATCGTGTCCCGAGGCGTCCGAGGCAAGCATAAAAAGGGGACCCTGCCTCAACATTCAATTGCACAAAGAGCAGGAATCCGCACAGTCAACTCTGGCGGCGAAAAAAGGGTCGAAGCTGTCAAAGTCAACCCAAATTCAGATTTACGGTTTTGAGCCCCCACCTGACACTCCATCCTCAGCCGCTGCCGCCGCAACGGAAAAAGTTGCCATGCAAGGAGAGAAGAAAAGAAAGAGGTCTGAAAAGACCAAGGAGAGGCGGCTTGCACCCTCAAAGAAGCTGCGTAGCAGACAAGGGCGCCTCCTCAGAAAAGCATTGCTACCAGCAAGGTCGTGAACATCGCTGAGGACAGCCTCGAGAAGGGGACAGACGAGTGGGTCGTCTGAGTACTCCGAACGCCGGCTCAGGGGGAGCTTGCAGGTACGCATTCTCAGGCCCCTCAACAAACTCCCGAAACCTTGCCTGTTGCCCCTTCCTCTTCCATAGGCAAGCCTGTTTTGCTGCTTCTTCCCAATCCCCATTCACTCAACCCTAGCCTGGCCTAAAAACATTTGGCCATTTCGCCCAGGATCCCTACGCCTTCCAGACGTTGGGCCAAACCCTAGGTCGCCTGCACTCAGTGCTGAAGAAACCCTAGAGTCCCCTCACCGTTCGTCTCCCTATCCTCAGGAGCCGCCCACTTCCTCACAGACTCCGTCGCAGGCGACAGCAACGTTCTAGCGCGGCCCCTACCTCCCTGTTCGCTGAAAAAATGCTGCAACCAGATTTATCTTTGGCGCACCCCCTGTACGAAGGACTGGAGCCGGCAGAAAGACAGCTGTAGGCCGCTGATGATTAGCCCCTGGCAGCCAAGGCAGCCTAGGGCTCCTTCACATTTCTTCAGGGAGTCAGGAAGAGACAAGGAGAGGAGATCGTCGTTGTGGAAAAGCGCACCAGGTTTGACCTGGACAAAAGGGTGATCCATACGTAGAAAAGGGTCCCCAAGGTAAAAAAGCCTATCAAGGACATGATTGACGACGATTATGAGTACCAAAGCAAGGATAAAAGCTTTGATGACATCGTCGAGGAGAATGAGATAGGCAGGATCAAAAGGAAGGCTGACTCGCTGTTCATCAAACAACAGGAGACGAAACAAAAGGTCTACCAGCTTGAAGACCAAAAGAGGAGACGCCCATTGTCGCTCGGTTTTGCCGGCGCCACCCGCAGTCGGTGTCTTCCTCTAGCGCCGTCCGCCGTCGCTCCCCCCCAATGAACAAAAATCAGCAAGTGACTTCGGTCGTTCCCCCCTTCATCAGCTATCTCCAAATCAAGACCAAGCACCTGTAGTTTTGGGATTTGTGCCCGACAAGATGTGACAGAAAGTGTGCCACCAAGGTACAAGGCAGATGAAAAATTGAAGAATTGACTGTATCGTGCCTACCGCATTAACTGAACATAGCTGCTCGCCTACCAAATATGCACGAAGTTGTACCGTTTCCAGGTAGATCTTGCTGCAGGTGCATTCACCGCTTGCAGGAGTCAAATCTCAGCAGCTTTTTGCAGCTTTTGTCAGGTCTTGAACTCTGTACTTGAATGAAATTAGGGGGGAAATTCCTGCTATAAATAGCAGATGATCTTCATTGTAAAAGGGTTGACGGGGGACATATTACTAAGAAAGCTATTGTAACTGAGCATTTGCTTTTGAATCAAAGTATACTTGGCTCCATTACTTGTCTCCATCTTTTATGCTGCCTTCTGTAGGTATTTCTGCATCGTGTCATTTATTTTTCTGATTTCTGTCATTCTGCATTTTGGATTTCAGCATTGACAATTAAGGTGACCTGGAATACTGAGTGAAGGATACATAGGATAGACTTTCAATAATGGTTTCTGTTACATACATTGTTTTGATTGTTGTTGGTTTGGTGATAGGTTAGTGACTGTGCTGCTTGTTCTTCCCCACCCAAAACACATAACACTTATGTTTTTTTTTGTATTTTGTAATTTCTTTCCAGCACTCTTATTTAAAAAACCAAGTAGATTAGTATAGGAAGTCGGCCTCCTCCGGAGATTGGCACGGAAGGCATTCCTCCATTCCGGCCTTTCAATCTGCTGGGCGAATCTAGGGCACAATAGATTAAAATCCTTTCCTAAGTGGCAGATTCGTAACCGACAGGACCCACTCTGGCATTGAAATTGGCTAAAGGGGTTGCCAGTACCTTCTGTACGAGGTCGAGTATAGGGAGCAGCTATGGCCTCGCTTGTTCTTCGTTTTAGTTCTTTTCTCTCAGTGTAGTCTGATAGGAGGGCATTGCATTCCCTCTCAACCTCAACAGGCACCTTTGAACATAGCTTGACATCATGGCCTTGTTTCCTTGCCAAGTGGTATTTGAGGCGGTTTATGCCTCCATAAATTGTCCCCACAAAATTGTAGTAAACCTTCCCTTTCTTTTTCCCCTCCCTTGCATACTTTCACGCTGCATCTCTTTTTCCCGTCAGTTTATTTCAATGTGGCTGCACATGGAAACAAACAATTAGTTAGAAACTTAAAAAAAGAAAAGAAATTTGCCCTAGGGTTTAAGCATTGACAGCTGAAACCGAGCTTTTCTATCTCAAATGAAACATTTGGATGGCTGTTGCAATTAGTTATAAACTTAAAAAAAAGGAAAAAATAGGCCCTAGGTTTGAAGCATTGACAGCTGAAACTCAGTTTTTTTTTTACCTCGGATGAAACAGTTGGGTGGTTAGATAACTTATATTCTTTAAAACTGAAGAAGATTTGGATTGAGGATGCAATCTACTGTTTGTGTTGGTCTGCTTTCAGCTTTTTTGCAACTTAGAACAGCAAAAATGAGGGCCATTTGAAAAAAAAAAGCTTTTTAAGCCGTTTCCCTTTACGTGTGTGCGGCCAGACGAGTTTTTTCTTGGGACTCGGTGAGTTCTTTTTACTCCCAAGTCCCGAGGACACGGTGAGTAAAAAAAATTGGAAACTTGGCTGAATAAAAAAAACTCGCCAGGTTGAGCCCAAGTGACTATGTGAAGCCAACTTGGACTCGGACTCAACAAGTTTTTAAAAACTCTTCGAGTTTCGTAATAGAGGTTTATATCGACGACATTGTGTTGCATATTTATCCTTAGCTAATTTAGCCAACTCGATAGCTTCCATCAAGGCATTGGGTTTAAACATTTTGACTTCAGCACGAATATATTCCTTCAAGCCATTATTAAAGCAACTTTCGAAAAAAACTGTATTGTTTTGATTTCCTTATCTAGCATTTCCAAGGAAAGGTCTTGAAATCTTTGGTCACCTGTGGTCTGCTAGAGGGGTTATTGGGAGTTATGCCAAAATGATCAACATGTTGTGAGGTTCAAATTGGGATAGGTGGCTAATAGGAAACAATTTGACCCAGACTTTTTTTTTTAAAGCCCTGCTATAGTCTGTTCTCTTACCTTAAGGGGGACTGTTCTGTGAGAGCAACCAAATTCACCACTGTTTGTGAGACATTTGTTGTTAAAGTTTCAGACTTTTGGACCATATTGGAGTTGAACACACGAGACTCAACTGCCATAGTACCTTAGTTCTAAATGATGTGATAAATTGACCCATTGTCTCATTGTACTAATTTGGCCTTTTTTGCTGTATTCTACCTTGCTATTTCAGATTTACTCAAAAATTTGCAAATATGCTTGTATCTGCTAATCATTTACCAAATATGCCTAGATATGTTTGCAGCTAGAGTTTATGGAAATAATTTCTAGGCTAGGGTGTGTGTGGTTTGTAGGCTCTTTGATATACTTGTCCTGTTTGTAAATAGTGAACTGGCCCAATATTTTAGAGCTCTAACTAAGGAGGGTCCACTGTAGCCGTAGCCACACTATCCTGTCTCCTAGTTATGAAGAGAGTAACTTCTTGGGTCTAACTGCTTACCGATGCACATAGATTTAGACAACCTATGGCTTCCTATGTCTAAGGTTCTCCTAAACCCTAGAGTATCTTTCGATATACTTCAAGGTAGGGGGAAATTGAACTCTGTCTACAAATATAAGGCCTAGGTGTTGTTATATCCTGTCCCACCTCACTTCATATGTCGAAACATGCTTATCCAATAATGATAGCTCTCGGTAAATTGACATAGGGTTTTTAACCTACGCCATTATTATTGTTAAAAGGGTATGGCCAAAAAAACTCTCAGTATGGCACAACTTTCATCACTTTATGTTTACCAAAATCTTGTGCAGGCAAGGTGAGAGGATATGATGGGTAGTTGTAGTAGGCCACAAAAATTTTGCTGCAACTGTTGTAGAATGTGGCCTTGGAAAGAGCTTTGATATCATTTTCTATTACCTTACTTGCAAAAGATGATCAAATAAAAAACAATGTTTGAAAAGAGCAAAATGCTCAATGAATCATAGAGAATAGCTGCAAAAATGATTATGTTCATGAATCACTTATATATTATCGTGGGCCTCTTCGAGGGGCAGCCTCCTTAAGAGCAGAACTAAGATACAAAAAATGATTTGAGATGATATCATTACTACAACTTTGATATATAAGCATCACAAACCCTAAGCCTAAGGGTCTAAGGTCAATCCCACATACAAAATAGGCACCCAAGTTAGATAGCTAAACTATGATTATTGCAATGCTCAATAAGTCATAATAATAATAGAAGGTTAGGACCTAAGGGTCCCAACATTTCATTTGTTGTAAGATGTGAAATGGATGCCAAATTCTTGTCTTTGTGTATGAATAGGTTATTCTCATCCCCCCCTACTATTGATAATGCATCTTTTGTATAATTTGTAGTCCTAATGAGCAAGATTGGAGATCAATGATGATGATGGCTCCATTATCAACAAGTCGAGCTTTGAAATGTCACCTTTTGTTATATTGTCAAAGATAATGCACTTTAATAGTCTTGCGTCCGAAATGTTTTTGAGTCTTTTGCTTTTTATTGATTGTATTTTTTTGTTAGTTAACAAAGTTTTTATAGAGATTGGATGTTGACACTAGGATCCCCTTTTTATTTATGTGAGGACTTGGGCAACGCGATACTACCTCAATATGTGTATGTATATGCTATTGTTAGGATCTCATCCTAACCCTTACTGTAATAACTTCTTTGATGTAATAATTCCTAGTGAACATGGGTAGTACTTATGATTAATATTTTATAATGTTCTAAGTTTTAGCTTAGGTAGTGCCTATGACAAATGGCACCCTTTTCTATGTAACACATGGTAGATAGGTTAGGTAAGGTGGCCTTGTGCATGTAATTCGAGTGGCATTGTGCATGTAATTCGTGTGGCATTATGCATGTAATTCAAAGTGGCACTATGCATGTAATTCGGGTGGCATTATGCATGTAATCCAGGTGGCATTTTGCATGTAAGCCAACCTTAGAAGGAAACTCTTTAAATACCCGAAAAGGCACCAATGTAATCATCTTTTTGCAAATTAATGAAGTGTTGAAGGAGGTTGCCCCCTCGAAGAGGCCTGCGATTATATCTATTGTGAGATTGTTCTTTTTAAGTAATTTTTGTTATCATATGCATTTAATTCTGAATACTGTTATAATGTTTCTGTGAGTTTATTTCCAAGCAAATGTGTGAGAGTGTGATTATTTGAGTTGAGAGTGTGTTGTTTAGTATATTTTATAGTAGGATCTTAACAAGTGGTATCAGAGCGCTTTCCAGGGCCAAGTTCTGCTGTAACTGCAACGATTCTTGCCATCCAATCCGTCTGTTAGGTATAAATTATGTGTGTTTTTCCGTTCCTGTTTTTCTTTATTAAAAAAAAAAATCCAAAAAATACAATGCATTTTTTTTCCAGATCAAAAAAAAAAAAAAAAAAAAATCTTTTTAGATGAGTAGGTAGAAACTCTGTGCCGGGGGTTTTAAAATATCGCAAAGGATCTGTCGTTATTGGCTAAGCTAGATAGCCCATAAAGCGTCTAGTGAAGTGAGGGGCGATCAGGCTCCAATACCCAGGCCTTAGACAGAACTCGTGCACGGACTTGAGCTCCCACGTATCTTCGGGTATATCGGGAGACCATCTAATTTTAAACAAAATTTTAGCCATTAGGAAGCTTTTCGGCCTTGTATTACTCAATCTACGGGACACAGCATCCTAGACGATTACCCTCTCGTATTGTCAGAGAGGCAGGTAGTGTGCTCAAGGGTATGTGTGGAATCCTCCTTGAGTAGTGGCCTGAAATATTGGTCCAAGCACTATTGTTCGTCACTGTCGGTATATTAGAGGGCCTATCGATGGTACATACTCCTCTACCTAGCATTCCTTGGTTCTGTTAAAACTTCAACCTGTAAAAAACGAAAAAAAAAAAAAAAAAAAAAAAAGGGAAACCAAACCTCCCTATTCGTAAACCTGCATTTCAAATCCCCAAAAGTGAGCATATGAGAAAGGAGTCCTCTACTAAAAAAATAACAGAAAGTACATGCATTCGGGATAGACCATGAGGGTGACACTTAAGTTGACGATACCGGAGAATAATGATCAAATTTACAGATGGCGATCACGATCGAGTCGATTAGGTCAGAGAGGACAACACAGTCAGGTTAGAATTTACAGCTTTCAGGGTTAGAACAGAACTGTCATAACAATCACCTGCAAAATATAGAGAATCTTGGGGCTAGTGAGGTCAGTAGTGTTAGAGAGACTGTCAGGACTAGGCCAACCAGTGAGAGCATGACACGAGGCCAGTTATAGATAGTGCTCCAGTACCCAACTTTTGCTCTGTAGCTCAGAATCAAAAAATTGTAAACACCGTTAGACTCAGCAAAACAGGAGAAAAAAAAAAAACCGAGTATGGGGTGCCAAAAAGTAGTGTTGAGAGATATAGCTCATTGTGACCACCTCTTCGAGCTGATCGTTTTGATATATAGAACCCAAGCACTTTTTTGGGCACTTACTAAAAATAGTAAGTCCTAAAAACTCAATTCTATTTTTAGTAACTGGTCACAAAATGTTTCAAAATGGCCCAGGGTACCCGTGGACATCAAAAAGAACTAGACCACTTGAAATCCTTAATAAAAGCCATTGAGAACTTACACTCGACTTTTCACTCCATAAGGGAAGAGGTCCAAGGTCTTTGCCTAGAGCATGAGGCCACTAATAACCGCTTAGAAGAAGCACCGACAGAAGTAGACAACAAACTAAAAAGAGAACGACCCAAAATAGAACACCAAGCTGAGGGTTTTGCAAGGAATCATGACCATGATCCATCATTTAAAATGCCCAAATTGGACTTTCCCAAATTTAGTGGGAAGGATGTTGATGGGTGGCTATGTAGGGTTGATCAATTCTTTAGAATTTATAATGTCCCCATATTTCATCGAGTCCAGATGGCTTCCTTTAACTTGGAATGCGAGGCTCTACACTCGGTTTCAATGGTTGCGTATTGCCAACCCAAATCTCTCTTGGGAGAATTTTGAATCCCAACTACTCACTCGATTTGGTCCTAGTGAGTATGAGGACTTTACAGGGGCCTTGACCAAACTACAACAAACACGGTCAGTCCGTGAATACCAAGCTCAATTTGAAAAATTGGCCAATAAGACGAGGATTGAATGAAGGGTTCTTCCAGAGTTGTTATATTAGTGGGTTGAAGGGGGAACTCCAAGCTGAAGTAAGAATGTTGAAACCACAAACCATGATGGAAGCTATTAGTTTGGCCCGTTTGGCCGAATCTAAACTCTCTGCCCAAAGGCGCCCATCAAAGTTTCCTCAAAATAGACCTTCATTTCCTTCTCGATCCCAACACCCATTTGATAATAAACCTGCTGCACCCAAGCGCCTAACCACAGAAGAGATGGATGCACGTCGTCCCAAGGATTATGCTATAATTGTGATGAAAAGTTTTTTAAAGGGCATAAGTGTACACACAAAAAATTGTTCTTCATAGATGTTGAAGAACCTGATAACTCTGACCGAAGTGATGAGGATGAGGACCCTCCAGAAACACCTTCCCCACAAGAAGAAGTGAAACAGAAACCTGAGACAGCAATTACAGTCCATGCTCTTGCAAGCATTACTACTCCACAAACCATGAAGGTTGCAGGATTTTTCAAGGGCCAACGTCTTTCCATCCTTATGGATTCGGGAAGCACACACAACTTCATTGACCCTAGAGTTGCTCAGTGGGAAAATTGCTATATCCACACTTGTAATTCCTTTGAGGTCATGGTAGCCAATGGGGGAACCTTACCTTGTAAAGGAAAATGTTGCAATGTTAAAATCAAGATAGGGGACTATGAACTCAAGCAGGACATGTTTGCCCTCCAGTTGGGCGGATGTGATATTGTTTTGGGATCTCAATGGTTGAGTACGTTGGGCACTATCAATTGGAACTTTGCCGAACTCTAGATGCAATTCTCCCAAAACGGACAAACACACATCATCAAGGGCTCCCCAGTAGGAACACCTCAAATTATTAGTTCAAATGGCATGGAGAAATTGCTAAAGAAATCATCACATGGGGTCATTGCACAACTATTCTCCATCCAACCATCCACCTCTCAAATGGGTGAAACCCCATCAAACCTGCAATAGATTCTCCACAAACATGAGGCCATCTTTGCGGAACCAACTACACTACCACCGCATCGCTCTCACGACCATGCCATTCCATTATTTTCGGATAGTGCACCTCCCAATATCGGACCATACGGGTAACCTCATGCCATGAAGTCGAGAGATTGAGACAATGATAGAGGAATTACTCAAGGTGGGTATCATTCGGCCTAGTACTAGTCCCTAATCGCACCGGTCTTCATCGGTCCTCAAGAAGGATGGCTCCTGGCGACTATGTATTGACTACTGGGAACTCAACAAGATAATTGTCAAGGATAAATTTCCTATCCCTGTGGTTGATGAATTACAGGGGACCATGTACTTCACCAAGCTAGACCTTCGCTCTAGGTACCATCAGATCCGGCTCAGGGATGAAGATATTCCTAAAACTGCTTTTCGCACTCATGAAGGTCATTATGAATTCTTGGTAATGCCATTTGGTCTCACAAATGCTCCTTCCACATTCCAAAGCCTGATGAACAACATCTTTCGCCCTTTTTTGCGGAAGTTCATCCTTGTGTTCTTCGATGACATCTTGATTTACAGTCACACATGGGAAGAGCATCTCAAGCATGTAGATCAAACCCTACAACTATTGGCCGACCATCAATTGTTTGCAAAAAGGTCCAAGTGTTCCTTTGGTTTGACTGAAGTGGAGTATCTGGGACACATTGTCTCAAAGGATGGTGTCAAGGTTGACCCTAAGAAGATCCAAGTAGTCCAAGAATGGCTGAAACCATGCACTCTCAAGGGACTTCGAGGATTTTTAGGGCTTACAGGCTATTACCGTAAATTTGTCTGTAATTATGGAAAGATAGCCGCCCCCTCACCTCCATGTTGAAGAAGGATTCTTTTACTTGGACAGGGTCGGCTGAGCAAGCATTCCTGGAACTCAAGCATGCCATGACCACCACTCCAGTTTTAGCCATGCCAGACTTCTCTAAAAATATTGTCATTGAAAGTGACGCTTCTGGTCGTGGTATTGGGGCGGTATTGATGCAAGAAGAACGCCCTTTGGCTTTCACCAGCAAAGCCCTATCTGATCGCAATTTAGGAAATCCACATATGCCAAGGAAATGTTGGCAATATTGCATGCAGTCCTGCATTGGCGACCTTACCTCATTGGGCGCCATTTCTCCATCAAAACTAACCACTAGAGTTTGAAATACTTTCTAGAACAACGGGTTGCCACCCCCGAGCAACAAAAGTGGGTATCAAAACTCATGGGCTACGATTATGACATCACGTACAAAAAGGAAAGGAGAATCTTGTGGCGGATGCTCTCTCTCGCCAATTTGAGACCCTTAGTATTTTGTGCGCCATTTCTGCACCATTGCCCAAATGGATTGAGCCCTTGCGTCAAGAAATACTTCAAGAAGAAGATTTAAAAGACTTGGTTGCTTCACTTAGGGATGATCCAGAGTCTACACCAAGATATAGTTGGGATGGCCAGGATCTGCGTTACCATCAACGCCTGGTTCTTCCTCCTAAGTCCTCACTTCGAGAGCTCCTCATGAAGGAATCACATGCTACTCCATCTGCTGGCCATTCAGGGTTCCTAAAAACTTATGAGCGACTCAAGCGCACCTTCTTTTGGAAAGGTATGAAACAGGACATTTGCTCTTTTGTAGCTGACTGCGACACATGTCAAAGGATGAAAGGGGAAACAATGCACTCTCCGGGCACTCTTCAACCATTGCCGATCCCAGAGCAGGTGTGGACTGACATCTCCATGGACTTCATAGAAGGGCTACCTAAATCGGGAGGCAAGTCGGTTATTTTCGTGGTACTGGACCGCCTTTCAAAGTATGCTCACTTTTGTGCCCTAACCCATCCTTACACAGCATCCACTATTGCCCAAATTTTTCTTGACTCCATCTTTTGCCTTCATGGCATGCCAGCCTCCATTGTATCTGATCGTGATCCCACCTTTACTAGCAATTTTTGGCAAGAGTTGTTTAAGTTGCAAGGGACTCAGCTCAAAATGAGTTCAGCCTACCATCCGCAAACGGATGGTCAAACAGAGGTTGTTAATAAATGCTTGGAAACCTCCCTTTGCTGCTTTGCCTCCGATCATCCTACTCATTGGGCAAAATGGCTTTCCTTGGCCGAATGGTGGTACAACACTTCCTATCATACCGCCACCAAACTCACACCGTTTGAGGCAGTTTACGGGCGCCCCCCACTCACGCCTTCCTCCTACATTCCGGGCAGCTCCAAGGTGCCGTTGACAATGCTCTGAGTCAACACACCGAGGTCCTCTGCCAACTCAAGCAAAATTTGAACGTGGCCCAGAATCGGATGCGCCAACAAGTCGATCGATATCGTTCCGAGCGCGGTTTTGATGTGGGTGATATGGTCTTCCTTCGCTTGCAGCCATACAAACAATCTTCCCTACAACTTCGCAGGTGTTAGAAGCTCGCTCCAAAATTCTATGTTCCTTATCAGGTTCTACAACGGATTGGCCCTACAACTTACAAATTGGCTCTTCCCCCCACTTCCAAGCTCCACCCTGTTTTTCATGTTTCCCTTCTCAAGAAAGCTGTGGGCACAAAGGTACAGGTTCAATCAACACTCCCCGAATTGGATGAAGAAGGCTCCATCTTACTTGCACCTGAGCAGCTGCTGGATTATCGAAGTCGCACTCTGCGCAACCGTACCATTACAGAGGTCCTTGTTCAGTGGCATGGGCTTCAACTCGAGGATGCTACATGGGAGTCTCTCCATCAACTCCAAGCAACGGTTTGCTCATTTTCAGCTTTGAGGACAAAGCTTCTTCAAGGAGAAGGGCATGTTAGGATCTCATCCTAACCCTTACTGTAATAACTTCCTTGATGTAATAATTCCTAGTGAACGTGGGTAGTACCCATGATTAATATTTTGTAATGTTCTAAGTTTTAGCTTAGGTAGTGCCTATGACAAATGGCACCCTTTTCTATGTAACACATGGTAGATAGGTTAGGTAAGGTGGCCTTATGCATATAATTCGAGTGGCATTGTGCATGTAATTCGTGTGGCATTATGCATGTAATACAAAGTGGCACTATGCATGTAATTCGGGTGGCATTATGCATGTAATCCAGGTGGCATTTTGCATGTAAGCCAACCTTGGAAGGAAACTCTTTAAATACCCGAAAAGGCACCAATGTAATCATCTTTTTGCAAATTAATGAAGTGTTGAAGGAGGTTGCCCCCTCGAAGAGGCCTGCGATTCTATCTATTGTGAGATTGTTCCTTTTAAGTAATTTATGTTATCATATGCATTTAATTCTGAATATTGTTATAATGTTTCTGTGAGTTTATTTCCAAGCAAATGTGTGAGAGTATGTTTATTTGAGTTGAGAGTATGTTGTTTAGTATATTTTATAGTAGGATCTTAACAGCCATGCTATGTGTGATGGATTAATTTGCAAACATGTATGGGTTCAAACTCTATACCTAGGCCTCTTTTTGAAGGAATCTAAAGCAAACATTTAAAACGATGGAAGAAAACAGTGAAATGCAACAAACAATCCCTAGGCTACGTGCCTTTGCGATTCCAACACTCACAAAAAATGTAGAAGGAGACTTTATCCTTTTAAGGCATACAAGAGATTATGCATTCATACAAGACTATCCTAAATGCAACTATATGCTATACACTTTCTTGCCTAAATAAGATTTTATGAAATAAAAATCGAAAATGACAAGCTAAGTCTATGTTTTTCCTTTTATCAAACTTGCAATGAAACCAAAAACTAGAGCGTGAATATAGTGACCAGAAACTAGATTTCAAGCCAAATAAATGGAGCAAAGAGGGCTATGGAGCAAAACTACTCGATTTTGCCTCACAGGCAAATGCACCACCCATAACCCCACTAACGCAAATATCCCTCAGCCAACGCAAATGCGAATCCTTCAAACATAAGCAAAACAGAAACAGGGATGAGAGCAAGGGGGTCTGTCCAACTAAGATAAGGGTTGATACTTTTTGAGTTGAGAGGTCAGACCCCTTGATCAAAACGAGATAAAATGTATAAAATATGCACCGGTGACGTTTACATTGCCTATTGCAATCGGGCGGCACAAATGCTTGCGAAAGAGAAACAAATAGCTATAGTGTAGAGAGCAGTTGCATGATAAATGCGAGAGTATGAAATACCAAAAAAAGCAGTGGGAATGACGTTCAAAGAATAAAGATTAAATAAAAAGCCACCAACTGCAAAAGCGTCGCCTCGTGCAATTAGGTGGCGCAAATGCTTATAACAAGAAAATAGGGAATTATAGTGAGGTGTAGCAAACAATATGGGAGCACATGGATAATATATCTAGTAGAAAGCTATTACATTATTAAATGCGATGAAAACCCTATTCCGAGCAGGGAAGGTCAGGGGAGAGCTACCAAGCACAAATGCACCGCCTCTTGCAATTAGGGACCACAAATGCTACGGATGGGGTTTCGATTAGAGGAGGGGTAGAACAAATCAGACTCTAGGAGCCCACAAAGGAGGGAAGGATTTAGAGAGGCAGGAGGATCTATTATCCATTGAGTGTAGCAAGAAATCAAACATTAATTTGTCCAATAATGATGTAACAATCAACAAAGATAAGAAAAACAAAGGGGAGTATTAGATGAAAGGATTGCTTTGCAAGAGAGATGCTCAAGAGGCGATAAATATAATATTAGAATAACAACATATATTTAATAGAGCTCAAGAGAAATGGCAGCAGCATGTAAGTAGCAAAGAATGTTGTTTTTGCCCTCCCCCTAGGGTTTATTTATAGTTCTTTCATGTGGGATTCTTGGAGGGAAACTTTTAGATGTTCAACGTTCAAAGGGAATTGGACACGGATAAGGGAGGAGCGTGCGCGATCATGGCAGGGAGTGGACATGTGCTTGCGAGGCACATTTTTGAGATTTTGCTTATGCCAAAGCATTTCCACCGCTTTCATTTGTGCCATCGGTGCAAATGAAGCTAGTGCAAACGTGATTAGACCATTTAAAACCAATGTTGGGTGGCAAAATCCAATCTGTCTAGTTTTGCATTTGCGCCACCCTATCACGTTTACGCTGCCGGTACAATTGCATTTGGAGGGTAAATGCCTTGAGGTTGATCCAGAGGTAGGTTTGGCTAGTTTGGGATTGACTGATAGAAGTCGACGTTGTCTAGGTGCGCAAAATTGAATGTCTACAGTTATATACAAGAAGTCATATATCCACATGCATGAAGTATTTTGCTTCTATTGCAAGCTTCTTGATTATTCTTTCATTTTTATTGCTTTAATTTTGTTGATGTCCCATTATCTTCCTGACCTTAACAAGGATATTCTTTTGAGTGATGTCCCATAACCCTGATGTGTAATCTGTATTGGGATTGAGTCAAGAGAAGCAAATAAGGTTCATAACATAGTCGGAAAACTTGCTATACTCATAAAAATTGTGAGCTTTTGAGCTAGGTGAGAAAATTGCTTGAAAACTTGGTGACAAGTTTTGGCTAGAAATTGATAATGACATTGTAGGAAAACTTCAATAATTCGCCAAAGAATCATGAAAATCAATCATGCATAGAAAAGAGACCAAAAGGGCATACAATTTGAACTACTTTTCACTTTTTCCAGCTCAATCCTTCTGAGTACTAATTCTTGAAGACAAATTTGATCTTGTCCATCATATTTAAAGCTGATTTTGGTGGATTTTATTGTGTTTATGGGAAATTTTACAACTTGGAGGAAGATTTAGAGGCAGGGTTTGTGATATATTTTTTTAGAAATTTTATGGTTTTTTTTTGTTCTTTTCTATGTTGCATTCTTTTCCCAATGCTTATAGCGTAATATTAACTTTCTATGCTTTTGTTTTGTAGATAGTTACTTAGGGTGAGGGACGTGGACTTGCTAATCAAACTAGTGAGGTAGTCAGCTTGGATTTATGGTAGAAAGTGCACTCTTCCCAATCAGGTGCTTTGCAAACATTGTGGCAAAGACACAAGGGGAGACAACAATCATCTCAAATTTCATCTTGCAATTATACTACGCCATGTTGTAGAAGTGTGCCTTTTGTGGACCTTGAAATCTCTAGAAAAATGATAACCTTCCTTGCCAACAAGGAGAAGTTAGAAAAAGTAAAGAACTAAAGTTGCAGTTGATGTGGGGCTTGCATGCATCGACTACAAAGATAGCCCTACCACTAAAGAATCAAAGTCTATCAATGGCCTACACATTAGACGTTCTTCAAGAAAGAGCACAACAGATGGAAAGGATAGCCCCCACGGTTTCTTTCCTTCCTGCACAAAGGTGCAATCATTCCTTGAGACAATAGCTATAGAAAGGAGAAGCTAAAGGAAGCTCGAATAGCTGTGGTGAACTTTTGGTACTATTGCAACATACACTTCAATGTTGTGAACAATCCATATCGGGATGCCTTGGGGAGAAACGAAATGAAATATTATTAATGTCCACGGTGGGCCAAAATAAGACCCAAGGGACTATAAGGACAATAATGATTGCCAGCTAGCAGGCTAAAAAGCCCAACAAAGAAAATAACTAGGATAAATACAAGATGAAACCTCACAATTGGGCCAAAGAGAAAGGGAAAAGAAAAGGGAGAGCGGAGAGGGGGAGGGCTACAGTCCAAAATAGAGGAGTGCATGCCAAGAATGGAGAGAGAGGAGGGGGGAGGGAGCAGCCTAGGGGCAAGCTCTAAGAACCCCCCAGAAACTAATCTCTCCTAACAGTCGAGGCTGAAGTACCGGAGCTGAAGAATTCCATGATGTCTTTGCCCATTGCTAGTTCGGAACCCTGACAAACTGTGGGTGTGTTGTCTAGTGATCCTGCTTTTGTCCGAACTGGATGATGTGGGGTGTTTTTGACCGGAGTCACTTGGTCTGTCGGAGCTGGTGAAGTATGTTGTGATGAGCCGATGCTGAGGAGGGTGAGATCCATTTGGAGAACTTTTATGTCGTCGAAACTGAGTTATCTCCCTAATAAAGAGTGCGAGACACCGCTGGTCCAGGTATCTGAAGAAGGTAGAAACAAATCGAGAGTTGTCCCTGAAATGGCAATGGAATCTATCCCAAATCTCTTAATAAATGGGACAACAAAAAATAAAGTGATGAAGGGTTTCAACTTCACCCACCGAGCAAAACAAGCAAATCTGCTCCTCCATCGGAAGATGGTGATCTGACTCAATCCGGAGTTGGTGAGAACACACCCTGAGTTGCCCAATAGTGATTCAAAGACTATGGATTGTGTGTTGTTGAAGGTATTGTGGAGGAACTATTTTGCCCTCCTGTATCTGTAAGAAGTGCTCATGGTAGAAAGACAACTTGGGGGAAAGAGGGGCAACAAGAGAGATCAATGTGCATCTGGTATACTGGAGACTAACATCCTTCTGGATCTCGTGGTGCATCTTATCCTTACTAAGCCGAGAGGGGGGAGAACCCCCAAAGAATAAGGGGGGAGCCTGTCTATGTAATCAAAATAACTGGTTGAGGGATGAGGCCTCCTATTGCAAAGGATTTCAATGGGCCCTTGATGGAGGAGTGTGTTTCAAACACGTGAGCACTTGTAGAAGAGCAAAAGGAAGTAGGGAACAAAAAGTTGCAATATTTTATTTGATGAGTGAACAAATTTGAGGAATCACTCTTATTTACTTTTTAGTGGTTTTGTCATATGGCATGAACTCAAGGTATTAAAAGTGTGTGATCCTAATGTAGAGACCTAGGTTCATATATTACCAAGCAACATGTAATGCCATGATAATGTGGTTTGTTGAAATCCTATGGTAACACAATGCTGATATAATATGGGTGGGGCATATATTTAAGTGCATTTGATTGGATCATTGGTCTTCATGAAGTTAGTTGATGCCTTCATAGAGGTGAATAGTGCACAACTTTTTTCACTTTCTTGGAGGAGGTGGTGGTCAAAGCAAGAGTAGAGAATGATGTACAAGTATTGATGAGCAACACAACTTATGTGGTTGTAGAGAAGATTCTTGAGAAGTACCACACTATATTGATGTATCCCACCATATTATGGAGACTTGTGTGCAACCCATTGCATTGACCTCGTTCTTGAGGATATTGACAAATGGTCATGTATGACAATTATGGTTGAAGTTAAAAAACATCCCCAAATTCATTTACAACCACACATAGGTGCCCAACTTGATGAGAGAGCACATTATTGGGAAGGATATTGTTTGACTCAAAGTCACCTGGTTTGCCTCTCACTTCATTGCCTTCTAGACCTCTTATAGGGATTAGGTGTGTAATTTAATAAATAATAGTTGTTTATTTTTAATTGTCGCTTGATGTAAGGATTAAGGTGCACCGTTATCATTGAATGCAACCTTATCCATTACATGTCTTGTAATGCCTATTTATAGGCTTACGTTATCAATGGATTACAAGTTTGGATTGTCATTGAGTTTCCTTTGTCTGTTGTAATTGCTCCCATATCATTGGTATCAGAGCAGGTTACGGGTTACAGGCTAGTATCCTCTTCCCCTAGGCCAATATTGGTTCAAACGGGGAATGAGAACGCCTTCGTAGATTTGTCTGTGGAGCAGTTACTTTCGTTTCAGACATTTTCATTGCAGGCTTCTTTCAGAATTGTTGATTCCATTTTGCGGTTTCGTCCTGCTTTCCACCTCGCAATTCTTGACAATCGCAAACCTTCGTTCGTTTTGTGCTCATTCAAATCACATCATCTGTTTCCATCTTTGACAACATGATGTCGAGTACAACTCTCGCGTGATGAGGTCTCTGCACAACTTGTTGTCCTCACTGCAAAACTTCATGAAATTCTTGTAATCATGCATCAACTGCCTACCGAAGATCTCATTGCTAAACCTTGTGATATCGCCACAAAACTCCAAGCAATTCATGCCGCAATGTTTGCTGCCGAAGATCTCGTTCCTGCCAAAGATCTTATTGAAAAAGATCAGGATTCCGCTCCTGATTCCGAGCTTGAAGAAGTTGTAGCCACACCTAGATTCGAACCAGGGTCTCTGGGTGAAATTCCGAACGTCTTTCCATTAGATGATGTGGCTTCTGTTGCTCCTGGTGCGGATTTGAGCTCCATTGCAGCTCCTGATGTCGAGCCAGAAGATGTTTCGCCGTCTGCCATGGTTCCTGTGATTCCTGCATCTTTGCAGCCTAGGAGTTACAATCTATTTTCAGTCGTTGATCCGATACACTGCGCCTGGCGCTCCGTATGTTTCGGCACCTTCCGACGCCTCACGACGCTTTTCCTAGTTTTTTTGCTGCATGACACAATAACGGCGAGAATTATCAACACCTTTGCTAAGGTTCTTCATTTTACCGACGAAATCTCGACGATTGTGGTGCACACTTGTCACTTTTTCCAGGTTGGAAACCATAGTCGCAGCGTTATACTCCATCTTTTGGCGCCACCATCAGCGTTTCCGCCTCCTCCATGGCCACCCGATAGTGATCGCTGCCCATCTACAGTTCTGGCATTTATGCAATGTGCTCGATGTTTTTTGCACTCTTTCGGCACTTTTCGGAGACTTCCAACCAACTTCCATTCAAATTCGACGTCCATCCATTGCATCTCGACGTTTTCTTGCTCGTTTGGCTCGTGCTGTGCATCAAGAGCGTGTTTGAACACCTGCTACTCTTTTGGTGCGCCACATTTCGTGATCTGTGTGAGCGACGTTCACTAGTGGCCATTTTCAACATCTGTGACTCAGTTTCTCATCGACGATCGTCGTTCCTCCGCGATTTCGTCAATGCCGACGCTGCCAGCTGAACGCGACCCACACTGGTCACTTTTCCCTTCACGTTTACGGTATTTTTCGCATGTTTTTGTCAATTTGCGACGACCACTCACACTTTTCTAGAGTCTGCTCCAGCTCCGACCGATGCATCACTTCGTCTTTCCGTCGTTCGCAGCCTCGTTTGCAATTTCATTTTCAAAACGTTCTGTGGGATTTGTCCCACATCGGCCATGTTATGGCCTTATTGCGTTTTATTTACGGTGCGTCCACCATGGTTTCCTGTCCTCGCCCAAGCACCGTTGCCATGTTCTGTCATCCTTACCGCCATTCTTCCCTTTGCCTGCTAGGTGAGTGTCGTCCAATATCCGACCATTCTATGCCACCACGTCGTCATCATCGTCAGCATCGAATCCCGCATCGCTTTCGGTCGCCAACGTCTGCATCATTAGTCCCGCCTTGTCAGCGTCATCGTAGAGTTGTACGTTTGTCCAGTCCATTGGGTTCCCCCTGTCGTCGTCAACCTGTGTCAGCTCCATTATCAATCACGTGTTCTGGGTCTTGCTCAACCTGCCACACGTAATGGTTCTGGTCTGGGTCATTCTATCATGTGTCGTGTTGTATTCACATGTCTTGTTCCACATCGGGTCGGCTTGTCCTATCGCAACATCCGCTAGTACGTTCCATCCGGTCCTGTCGTCGTCAGTCACGTTGTGTTAGGTCGTGTCAGTCGACCCCCAACCTTGTCACCTGCACTTTGCGCACTGTCCACGTGGTCTTGCTTTCCGTGCTCGGTCCACCTTTCCGTGTCGGTCAGCGACACCCTTACTGGCCATTGCTCCCATCTATTATGCACTCCCCATCCTTAAATCAACGCGCCAACCCATTTAATAAAACAAAAAAAAATTCAATGTCGCCTTTATTTAATATTTCCACCTTGGTTGCGGCATACCGAAATTAAAAACCAAACCAAAATTTTTAATGTTGCGTCCTTAATGGATGCGTCTTCAACACTTTTCATTCAATAAGCGTCCTTGTCCTTAATGTGCGGTGATACTTAAAACCAGAATTTAATGCCAATTTTCAGCTTGGCATCTTTTGGCACATAGTTCGAGGTATATTCTCCGACATTAATTGTTGCTTTCTCTTGCCGTTTCGAGGGACTCATTTCAGCTATCCGCCGACATAGCAATGTTTACAGTCATCGGAGAGCATTTTCTGAGCCTGACTCAGATCTAGGGCCAGATTTTGGTTTTTTGAAGACCTATCAAAGTTCATCATTTTGGTCTTCGTCTTTTTGTAACAGGTTGGTTAAAAGAGTACATTTTCGGTTGTACCCGATACTCTTGGTTGTTTTCCTTCTTTCTCTTCCACATTTGTATGCATTGGGGACCAATGCTTCTTCAATGGGGAGGAATGATAGGGATTAGGTGTGTAATTTAATAAATAATAGTTGTTTATTTTTAATTGTCGCTTGTTGTAAGGATTAAGGTGCACCGTTATCATTGAATGCAACCTTATCCATTACATGTCTTGTAATGCCTATTTATAGGCTTATGTTATCAATGGAATACAATTTTAGATTGTCATTATGTTTCCTTTGTCTGTTGTAACTGCTCCCATATCAACCTCATAGCTGAATAGGATCCTCTCAAGAAGGATGTCTATGAGTGAATGATGAATAGGGTTGCCATTTCATACCAAGGAGGATGCAAAGAGGGTTGTCAAGATAGTTTTTGACAATTTTTAGAAGAACATGCAAAAGATAATAAAGGTAATTTACAAATTTTAATATTCCTTGGCTTTTTGAATTTTAATTTCTAATTCCTAAATTTATGTTTAGATTCACAATTTTTAATAATTTTTTTTGTTGATTTTTATTGTTCCAATGACAAATCCTTTGGTCAATGTTATTCAACTTGTAGGATGCAATCAAATGTCAATGGGTTATTTGTATGAGGCCATGAATAGGTCGAAGGAGGATATCCAAACTTATTATTGCAGAGACAGGTGCAAAATTGATCCCATTTGGTGTATTGATGGGAGATAGATTAGGTAAGCCCATAGATGAACCCTGATTTATTTTTTAGTGATGCATTTGACCTTGATGAGGATCCCATGGATGGCCTCTACTATTGAATAGAGAGGATGACACCTAACCACCACATAAGAGTCCAAATCATCGAGGAGTTTTAGCATACAAACTAGCAGAGGGGATGGTCTTTCATCATTCTTTTATGTTCAATAGAAGTCAATCTTGTGGCCAGCTAAAACTATTTTATTTTAAAAAAAAACTATCTATTCTTTGAAATTAGAGATATAGTTTTAATTTAATTACAAAATTATAATTTACAATTTATAAAAATTCTTTTTTTGGGGGGGCAGATTTGTGGTGGGAAGATTATGATGCTAGATCATCAAATTTTCAAATGATAGTGATTCACATTTTGAGTCAGCCTTGTAGCGCTTTTGGGTTTGAGCAAAACTAGTTGATATTTAAGAGCATACACACCAAGAAGCGTAACAGATGGACACGGAAGGTGCCTCAAGGACCATGTGTTTGTTCAATATAATTTTCAACTTCACATAGAACAATTGGAGGGGGATGAGTTGGATGTAATTTCTAATTGTATTGACGAAGACATGGAGCCCGTGTTCACTAAGAAGGACATTGAGGAGTTGGAGAGGCAAGCAATAAAATGTGAAGTATTGGAGGAAGATGCATCTAAGGAAGGGAAAGTAGAAAGCTATTCAACATTGCTCGAGTGGGTTGTATTTTTTCGTTAATTTTTGATGATAGCTGAACTATCATGAAATTGTAATTATACTCCTATGAAAATCTAATAGAAAATCGACTTTGTAGCTCTCTAATCTCATTTTTGGTATATTGTTTTATAGGATGGGATGGGATCACTTGTTTGGAAAAGCTAGAAGATAGAGCCATGTGTTTGTTCAATACAATCTTTGACTTCATATCAAACAAGTGGAGGGAATTGAGTCACAAAATGCGATTTACGTGGATGAGCTGGATCCAATTTCCAATTGGATTGACAAAGACATGGGGCCTGTGTTCACTGAGAAGGGCATTGAGGTGTTGGAGAGGGAATCAATGAAATGTGAAGCATTGGAGGAAGATGTATCGAAGGAAAGTAAAGTAGAAAGCCATTCAAAATTGCTCGAGTGTGTTGTATTTTTTTGTTAAATATTTATCATCATTTAACTATCGTGAAATTGTAATTATACTCCTATGAAAATCTAATAGAAAATTGACTTTGTAGCTCTCTAATTTTGTTTTTAGTATATAATTTTAAAATATTGGATGGGATCACCAGCTTGGAAAAGCTAGAAGATAGAGGCCCTAGCGGTGAGGGGAGTGAGAGGACTTGGTAAATGAATTTATATATTTTGTCCGATGTTCCTTCTGCTGGTTTTTTGCCACGACTTCAAGAGCCAAAATTGACCTTTTGAATCAAATTGTAGAATCTTATATCTAGATTTGTTCTGCCAAGATTTATCAACTAGAATATTATAACAATGTCTCGTTTTTTCTTTTCCTTTTTAAAATTAGTTTCTACCCAAAAATAGTCATTAGGCATTATTAGTACTTTTATCATGCAAGTTGTGTTCCAAAATTGAGGTACCCCATATCTGTGCATAATTCTTCAATCTTAGTCGCTGACTCGCTGACATATCTATCCTACAATTCCTTCTATCTTACTCGCTGACATCTTCTTTATCCTTCTGTCTCACCAACATTCTTCTCCCTCCATATTGATATAACAAAAAGAATTCTTGTGTGGAAATGGAACTAATATGTTTGCTGCGCTAACATATCTGTTATAGCCTAGTACCATGATTTAAACAGTCACTTACATTTGGGTATGCACATTGACAAGAATTCAAAGTTCATACGATAATGCATACTTGTGAGTATTACATAAGAGAAGTTCTGTTCTGTGTCTATCTATATGGAGGTTCTAAGAATCTGGGGAGACATTACCATTCTTTGTCAACTGCTTAATTTATCCATGTTGCATGGAGTTTCTGGGACGGGGAAGATGTGGGATAGCAGGATGCATTCCCCGAATTGTGGGGTTTGCCTCCAAAATCTGGGACAACGGTGAGATGACTTGGGGATGGTTTATATATATAAGCCCCAAATTGGAGTTTTTAATCCTGAAATTATAAACATGTAACATAACATCATATAGAGGCATAGGAATTTAGGGATTTGAAGTAGTGTAAAAGCATAGAAAACAATAAACATCAAATATCCATCAAACATCCATGACCATCATTCATGTAACAATAAAATTTGAAAACCACAGGCAATTAGGATTCTCAATAATCCAAGTTCGAACTATATAAACAAAATGAAAGTGAAACCAAGTTCTCAGCATTTTTGCAAGGGCATGTGAAAAGTGAGCTTGTTTGGTATTTGCTTGAATGAAAGACTTAATGAACTTATTGTTTGAATGAAAGACTTAATGAACTTATTGCTTGAATGAAAGACTTGATGAACTATCTCCTTTGATTATGTAAATACAAATGGCTGTGTGCACTCTATTATTGGTATTTGGAGTAAGGTTGTGTTGGACTTTACATGGATTCAATGTGAAAGCATGTTAAACTGCCTGTAAAAGTTGCTCCTAGCAACTATAGGTCTCCTACACCTATGAGGCAATAGAGATAAAGTATATTAAGTAATCTATGGGTTTATATCAAAGGACATATCTGAAATTGCATTGTAGACAATCTTATTATGGGCATTGTAGACATGTTCTGTGATATTGCAGGCTTGTTAAATGTGTTTGTGCTTCCTTGAAAGACTTGTTAAATGCATTTAATTCTTTTTTGCATATCTATATATGCATTTATATCTTTTGGAAGACCTGTACATGCATTATACTTGTTTGGCAGACCCATTACATGCATTTGATGTCTTCTGCAAGACCGGTACATGCATTTATGATTCCTTTGGCAGGATTCTATTAGCATTATGATGGTGAATTTCTTCATCAATCTGATTGAGAAAATCTTGATAGTTGTGTTGGGCATTGTCTGGGGCACCCAACTGTCCTGGGGACAACTGTGGGATGTGTCCTACATTTCGCTTGTGTCGACGGGACGGTCCTGGACATCCCCACAACGTCTTGGGGACGTCTGGGCATCATGGAGATGTTTTGGGATGACATTTTTTCCGGGACGATGCAGGATGCCCTTGGATGTATTGGGAATGACTGCCACAATGTCCCCAAAAATGGGGATATTTTGAGGACATTTCTTTCCTGTCCTCCCTACCCCGAAATGAGGGGCCAGGGGGGACGCGTCCAGGTGTAACATAGTAAACTATTGATTTCTGCTACTTTATTTTTGCTTACATCTGATCAACCATTTCACCTACTTATTAATGGTTGATTAAGTTCTACACAAACTTTGACATAAAATGCTTTAACATGGTAGCAGGTCATTTTAATTTCAGAGATGTATTCACATGGCCATAAACATATGCAGTGTTTTGTTGGCTCTAGGCTATCCAACACTAAATAGTGTGCACATTCCCAATCCTAACACACAGATGGCCATAAGATATAAATATAATTTGGTGAGATTATTACAGTAAAAATTTGTGTTCTTGTACATTGAATCCATCTACAGCTGCCCGTTTGTTAATCTGTCATACGTCAGCTTTTAATGTTGATTATGTTGCTGAGGCAGCACCCGAGGGTGTCAAATGTTACAGGCTGTTTGCAGTAATGTGATAAATTTTGGCGAGAATGAAAAATATGAACATGATGTTTGACCTGTCTTTGGTAAATCTGAAATTCCCTTTTGTTTTCATTTGAATATGTCTTCAGAATATCATTACTTATATGCACCTGTTGGTAAACTGGAGACTCAGGCAGACAGTCTATTTGCTTGTTATTAAGCTTTATAGTCAAAGGTGATTCTAGAACGTAGATGCTCAGATGATTTCTTGGTTTAAATATATAATATAAATGTGTTAATATAGACTATTTTTTTTTTTTTGAAAAAGTGTTATTATAGACTATTACTATAAACATGTTTTATATGTTTTTTAAAACTCTTGAAATACATGGAACTTATATTATTGCAAAACATTTATTTCTCTCTATGCGATTGATTGGATGCGTGCCTTGGGGATGTGACTTATATCAAATGCATCTTGAGTGTGAAACATGATTGGCGATCTTCCTATTGATTGGTTATTGCTATCATGACTGCTCGTTATTTTGACAGAGTAAGGCAGAGGTTGCACTGGTTGCAGCAAATGGAGAACTTGATCTGGCTGTTGAACTACTAAGTAATCAAGTATGTCATTTTACCTGTTTGCTGGTTACGGTTTATCATGCAGAAGTTAACATCAGTGCTTTGTGTGTCTTTTGCAAATCAATGTTTATTAGCTGCTAGTTACTTTGTAATGTACATTTATTTTGACATTTGAATAGCACTTATCTTAAGAATTGCTATTATTGATGGTTAATAAATATCCAGCATGAGCTGAATGTGTCTAAAAACAATTGTCTCGAGACGTAATGAATGGCTCAACGATGAGTATTTTTGAATTGTTATACATGTCTATGCTTTGCAGATAAGACTAAAGAAAGAGCAAGAGGAAAAGGAGCGAAAAATAAAAGAGAAGGCTGAGGCACACCTTTATACCAGCTTGCCACGAGGGAGGCCAGTTGACCCTCGTTTAGTTCGAGCTAAGCGACAGAGACAGGAGCGGCAGGCAGTGGCAGGGGAAGTGTCAGAGGCTAGGGCTGATATGCCCTTAGATGTGTCACCGTTGAGGGCCTTGCCAGCGGCACCAGGGGCAGCAGCTGGGGTTTGGCCTACCCGGACTACAGAGGAGGCAGCGACAGTGGAGAGGGCAGCCCTGATGAGGAGCGTACAGACCTTGCGGGTGCAGGTAGCGAGACTGCAGCAGGAGAGGGACAAGGCTGTTGCTCAGGCATGCTTGCTGCAGCAGGAGAGAGAGCAGGTAGTGGTCCAGATGTCAGCGCTGTTGCAGGAGAGAGAGCAGGTAGTGGTCCAGATGTCAGCGCTGTTGCAGGAGAGGGACCATTCTGTGGCCCAGGCATCTGTGTTACAGCAAGAGAGGGATCAGGCTGTGGGGCAGGTGCAGCAGCTGACCGTTGAGCGTGACGCAGCCATGGCACGAGTGCCTGCAAGCGGAGGAGACGACCTGACTCATATGTTACGGAATCAGTTATCACAGGTACAGGGGCGAGTGACACAATTGGAGGATCAGCTGGATAGATCACAGGATGAGCTGCAAGATGCACTGCAGGATGCATGGGTTGAGGCAGAGCGGGCGGCACATTATCGGGCCCTTTATCATGCCGCAGTTCCGGTCGACCAGAGAGTACCCTCACCTACACGGCCGAGGACTCGGTCTAGGTCGCAATTTGTGACGAGGCAGCCCTAGAGATCTGTGGGGATGGGACCACCGCCATCAGCAACAGGGAGAGACATAGGGTCGTCTTGCTGAGGGGCTGCCATTTTGTGGTATTAGTGCTTATTTTTGTAGATTGAGGAGCTTGAGTGCACCAATTTTGGCTTTGTGGTGCTCCAGTCTACGGATTAGAGTGAGTGTACTGATTTGTTATTGTGGGACACCGTTCTCATGATTATGTATACAGATTAGACTGAGTGTACTGATTTTGTTATTGTGGTACACCGTTCTCATGATTATGTAAACAGATTATTGGATATATATATAGACATGATTTTCTGCTCTATCTTTTGTGTGGCTTTGATTTCTATGTGATGACGAATGTGTCTGCATTTATGATGTTGATTTAATTCTCTTCTGGATTAGTTTTGATATTAAATGTAAAACGTAATTGATTGTAATTTGTCTTAATTTGCATTTATTTATAAATTGTATGAAAACTTCCACAACTTGATTGATTAACAAATAGTGACATTTCAATGGCCAATTTTGAACTGTAACGGCAGTTAAGAAGAGTCCAAGGGAGTTTAATCAGTTTAAGAATGACGACTAAGCAATTGACTGTGAAATAGGGCAGCAAAGGTAAGAGAAATATTTATTATCGCAAATGCGTTGCATGATTACAGTTAAGTGACGCAAATGCGTTGAGACAGGACTTAAGAAATTGGGCATGACATGAGAGCCCTAGGTATTGGTATGATGAAGGAATCTTGCGATAATTGCGCCCAAACGATCAGGAGAGAGAGATGAGGTAAAAACTTTACATCAGCAAATGCGCCACCTGATTGCATGTAGGCGGTGCAAATGTGTTAGTTGTCAATTTGCGTGAAACAGAGGTACGATCAGCAAGGCCCTGTCGGTAGGACAATCGACATGCCAATTTATAGAGGCAAAATCATCAGGGGTAGGTAAATGACTATACCATTTTATGGAGCAAATGCACTGCCTGACCGCAATCAGGCTGCGCAAATGCGCTGGAAAGAATTATGGGATTATGGGAAAATTGGGGGTATTACAAGCAGCAACGTGACTATAGGAACGAAGATGTGTTAACCAAAGGGAATAGAAGTCCCGCCCAAATTGGCAAGTGAATAAGGCAATTCATGGGGAAAATGCGCCGCCTGACTGCGGGCAGTGCAAATGCGGTAAATATGTAGAATGATGCTGGTTTAAGAAGAACGAGGCAAGATCCTACTATAGGAAGGGTGGGCTGGTCTTGTGCGAGGAGTTAGTAATGTTATAGCTACCAAAATCTAATTCATCACCAGCTATCTAATGTTATACCTTTTTTTTCTTCGATGGCTGATGTCGAATCAAAAGGGGATATGAAAGGGTGTGTAGACAGCAAATGGAAAAGTAAAGAGGGAGAGTGTACGATGGTTGAGAAGAATGCATTTCTAAAGAAAAGGTGTGGGGTTGACAGTTTGAGCGATAAAGATGCACAAGATACACAAATTACAAATTATATCCCTTAGCGGTGGCCTGGAGAGCCTGATAAAGGATAATGCCTAGGAGATGCAAAAATGTCCAAGATATATTCAAAAAGTTGTTTCATTCTGAGTGGTGGCATATGCGCCTGATAATGGACAACCACTCAGTTAATGAAAGAATATAAGAATATATATGAGAGTGTGTGGCTTCATTCCTAAGTGATGGCCAATGGGCTTGATAAAGGACAAACGCCTAGAAAATGAAAGAATATGTCTGAGAATATATACAAACTTTGATATAATATAAGAGATATTTAATCTTTTGGTTAGTAAATGCGGAAGGGGGATTTATTTATTTATTTATTTATTTTTGATATATAGGGGAATCGGTTACATTTATAGTGTTTTTTTACTATTAGGCAAGGTTCAAGTTTTGGGGCTGCCTCTTATAACCTTTTTTCGTCTCATTGTTGTTGATCTGACGTGAGATGGAGACCATCGGTCGCTTGGGGTTCATACGTTGTCATCGATTTGACGAGCACTCAAAGGATTCAAAACAAAGGATTCAAAACATACTACTATCTTTGCAAATGGTACCCCCAAGGTTTAAACCCAGGTCTCTTCTTGGTAAGTGCCTGGCTAGACAAGCACTTACCAATCCACCTAGCCATAGCAAGTGCCATAGGGGACATAAGTTAGTAAATGCCCAATGCCCAAGGGGGACTTTGATTAGTAAGTGCCTAGAGCCCAAGGGGGACTTTGATTAGTAAATGTCCAAGAGGGACTTCGATTAGTAAATGTCCAAGGGGGACTTCAGTTAGTAAGTGCCACAGGGGAACTTCGATTAGTAAATGCCCGAGGGACTATAGTTAGTAAGTGCCACAGGAGAGCTTCAGTTAGTAAATGCCCAAGGGAGACTTCAGTTGGTAAATGCCCAAGAGGGATTTCCAGATGTCTATGCTCAAGAGGGACATTAAAATGTTTGTGCCATAGGGGGACTTTAAGATGTCTGTGTCCAAGAGGGACTTTAAGATGTTTGTGTCCAAGAGGGACTTTAAAATGTTTTTGCCCAAGGGGGACTTCTAAATGTCTATGCCCAAGAGAGAATTTAAAATGTTTGTGCCATAGGGGGACTTCAAGATGTTTGTGCCTAGGAGGGACTTCAAAATGTCTATGCCCACGGGGCACTTCCAAATGTCTATGCCCAAGAGGGACTTTAAAATGTTTCTGCCATAGGGGGACTTGAAGATGTTTGTGCCCACAGAGGTATTTATAAATGATTGCAAGGATGTAAAAGCAAAATGTACACGCTCAAAGAATGAATAGCATATTAAAAGAAATTTTACCTTTTTTATTAAGCAATTGGATGCCCGCAGTAGGGGAAGTAATACGACAAATTGGGTAAATATTACCCCCAAGCATGTAGCTGGGGCAAAGTGAAAGAAGATATGATCTTGAATGATAGTGATGATATGTTGTGATGGTCTATCCTGACTACCTCACAGGCCACCAAGAAAAAAGGATATTTCCAACCATTGCCTGGTGTATGTATAAAGTATTATATATCCGCAAAACAATGGTTGGAAGTATCGATTCTTCTCAAGGGTTTGTGAAGCAATCTCGAGAGACAAAGATTGCATATTACAAGACAAAAGAAAGAATATGCGGATGATCATGGTTTTCATCATGTAATCTACTTTTATGATTAAAGGAATTTGATTGGAAAGGTACCTCCTATGGGTCCCGAATGTTTGCATGTAAAATTGTTGCTCCGATGTTTATTATGCCTATGAGGCAAGGGGGTACCAATGTTACATGCCCTTCAAGGGGCAAAAGATACTTCTAATGAATGCGGTATGTCCTAGCGGCTCAAATGCCAGTGAGAGATGGTAAATGCACCAATCTGTTGCTTGGCGAATTCACAAATCATTATGTATTTGAGAAGTATCGATCAATCATTTCCTATCTTCTTAATGGTCTACAGATGGATGAGGGTAGGTGAAATAATGTTTTGTGAAAATTAGTATATGTTGGTTATGTGGCTTGATAGACCTTCATGAAGGCCAACCCCCATTCACCATTGCTAAGCGGATGTGTAAGGTCTTACACACCCACTAGGTAGTGGTCAACGAGGCTTGGTCCTTATGATGATGTATGAGGCAACCCCAATGGTTTGAGAAGAAATAGAATGATAGGAATCGAAATTGTTTTGTCCTTCAAGAGCCCATAAGGAGGTGCAAACAGATTTGGAGGGTGTGCCCTAGCCAACTTATAGGCCAACGAGAGATGGTGATAGGATTGATCGGCTGCTTGGCGCATCCACAATTCTTATGCATTTGCAAAGTATTGATCAATCATGTCCCACCCTCTTGAGGGCCTCTAAGTAGGCAAGGACAAGTGAGTAAATGTTGGGTTGGCTACTTGACAAACCCTTGGAAGGGCTAAGCCTTGTGTACCATTGCCTCGTAGATCTGTAAGCAATTACAAATTTGCAAGATAGTGGTTCACATGGCTTAGACCTCACAATGGGGCATGAGATAACCAACTAAAACGAGTTGATCAAGAGAGAAGGGTTGCAGGAAGTGATGACTTAGGACATTCTTAGGTGTCTGACACACCAACTAGGTGCCTGACACACCAACTAGGTGGTTCAAAGCCTGATATCCATTATCTGGCATATATGCAAATATTGACATATCTACAAGCTATTGGATATTGAGGGATCCAAGTCTTTCATTGGTCTATTTGGAAACATAGATGGATTGGAAGTAGTCAATAAATAGATTGGTCTTAGTTGTCTAGTGTACCAAAAAGAGGTTTGGAACCCTCTATCCATTAACTGATGCACCTGTGAACACTTACACACCCATAAGATAATGGATATTGAGGAACCCAAGCCTCTAAGAGGTTCACCAAGCAATGTAATGGGTTTTGAAAGATAAGATATTGATGAATGGATGTTCTTGATTTCTTGGTACATCGTCTGGGGTGTTTGGGACCATCAAATCATTATCTGCCAAATCTATAGACACATATACACTTGTAAGGTAGTGGATTGGGAGGTTCAAGCTCCTCTACAGTTTGCTAAGCAATGTAGATGGATTTGATGATAGAGAGACAAGTCACAAGAGGCTAGAGATGATCAGGAAAGCAAAGGTGAAAATGATATGTACAAAAAGAAATAGATAGTAAATAGGTTACTCTTGGTTGCCTAATACACCAAGTTGGGTGTTTGGAACCCCGGATCCCATAGCTGACAGATTTATAAGTATTTATGGACCTGCAAGATATAGGATAGAGGGACCTGAGCTCCACTTCGGTCTAGTAGGTGACATAAATAACATTCGATGAAGAGGTAAAGCGTACAATCAAGAAACTTGAGGCGAAAGTCTTAATGGTTGACAAAACATTAAATCATTAGAAACTTATTAATCAAGTCTTGCCAAGAATTCTTAAAAAGCTACAATTGATTTATTGTTCTGGCAATCATTAAGACTTTTGCCATGGTGGGAGGAGACGAAAAGAATCAAGATTGCTCTTTGTTGTCTAATACACCAATTGGGGTGTTTGGAACCCTAGATCCATTAACTTTTAGATTCGTAAGTATATATGCATCTACAAGATATTGGATCTTAGGGGCCCAAACTCTGCATTGATCTAGTAGGCAACGTAGATGATATTTGACTTGCAGAATGCAAAGTTTTCCCATGGATTCCTAGTAGGATGTAAAAGGATCCAACCCTATAAATCCATTGTGTATCAGATCTGCAAGTAATTGCAAGCTTGCAATATAGTGAATTTATAGGCCTAAGCCCTTCAAGGGCTTATTAAGGTGACCTAGAGCTAGAGTTGATTGATGACTGCAAAAGAGGCTCACATTGGAATTTCTAGTAGCATTTGGAAGTGCACATAACATTATGACTTCCATTGTCACATATGGATTTACAGGGCAAGGATGGATAATGTTATTAGCCTTCCTTGCTTCATAATGATCTAGCATGATGGTTTTGATAGGAGAGAGAAGAAATGAAATTTATCGGTTGCATAGTACACCTTTGAATGAGGTTACTAAAATGTTTTGATTGGCATTGGGGAAAGAAGAGAGGGGAATGATAGGGTCATCATGGTCATGGATGATCACGTCATACATCACTTGACCCAAATGAGGGAATAAAGAGGAATATTTTTGAGAAGGGTTGTTGCAATGGTCATATAGAGCTATTGGAGTTAAGGGACATTGTGTTGTTGCTAAGAAATTCTTGAATTGTGATACATATATGGGGGATTGGGAGGACATAACCTGCCATGCTAATATGTTATATATGACCATAACTTCAAACCTAGGCATGGGTTTGATAAGAATAGGTAGATGAAATAAAAGAATCGATAGAAGCAAAATTTGTGGGACTAGGAGAGTCCACTAGCATCAAATACCTAGTGCAAATGTAATGCAATTGAATATTTTGCTAGCTAGGATCATCGTCACATCACTATAGACATCCTAACTTGATGGTATCAAAAATGCAAACTTAGGTAGTCATGCAATCAGGCATATGTGTACAAATAGTTATGATCGTCAAACTATCATGCATATAGGCAACCATGCAATCAGGCACGTGAGTAGGCAAATCATGCAGAGTCATGGATAATATCTTTAAAGATGGAATATGTTAATTGGTTCTTTTAGTTCTTTATCATTAAGCATGACTAGGCAGTAAGCTCTTGATCCAAATTTAGCAGTGATTATGAATGGACCTAGCCAGTTGGGCTCAAATTTACCTTTGAGCTTGGTGTTGTATGACTTGTTAGAATGTTAAATTCCTCTAGATAAAAGTTAACTGAACTTGTTTGGCATAATTTTGTCAAAGCTTCTATGGAGTCTTCATAAGATGGTCCATAACATTGCAACAACTCATTAGTACATTCTTGCCATGTGGGTGTACCAAGTTGAAGTTCATGTCTAAAAAGTCATCTAGCTAGAGCATGATCCAAATTAAAATAAGTAGTTTGGAATTTTTGATTATCACTGACTTGATGCAATCTAAAGAACTGATTTGCTTTGTATATCCAACAAGTTGGTTCATCATCATCATATATAGGAAAAGAGAGTTTGGGTAATGTAATTGAGTGGTTGGTTGGGTTCCCTTGAGTGGATCTTGAACCTCCACTAAATGAACTACCTATAAGAAATAATGGATGTATTAATTTATTTTGATTTACCGGATCTCACACACCTTCAATCTTCTTATGCATGCCTACTAATTTTATGATCAATTTATTCATTACTTCTATAATTTATGGAATTCTTTTTAGGTGAGGTTCCATATTGTCTAATTTGACCTGTAACATATTTACTTGGTGTTGGGACTATTGGTTTTGCTCCATTTGTTCCTTCAATGCTTGCATATCCTATTTGAGTGACTTTTGTCTAGTACCTAGTGCCATAGTCACTCAAAAAGGTCTTCTAGAAGTTCTATAGACACCCTTTTGGTCCAAGATATTTATGTGAGAAAAACTATAACCACAGAGTTCATAAATTCTTCAAAATGTAAAATTTTATGTACCAAATAATGCTTACAGAATCCTTTCTATTGCCCATAGATTGTTTGACTAAGATTGAAGAATGGTTTGTCAATGGTGGTCTTACAATCTGGAAGTGATTTTTTTAAGAAGGTAACCCTAGCAAATTACATGGAAATATTCTAAAATAATAATATGAATATTAATGTTTAATGGTGCTAATCAAACTTACTAAAAGATCAATGCTTGGGATGCCAACACATGTATTGACAAGTTTCTTGCTACAATTGTTGGTAGAGGAAAGCTAGTGGAAGCCATAGCCACATGTTGAAACCTAAAGCTAGAGTCACATACCAAAACCCAAAGCTATAGCTAAAAGCTGAAGCTAGGGTTTATCTACATATTTTATAAATCAGAGAAAATCTAGAAGCAAAAATCTAACAATGTGTGTCGGAATAGTTGACCAATATGAGAAATGAGTAGGGATCAAAAGCATCAACCAAACATATAAAAAAATGCAACCCTACAATATCCTTGATTATTGGATTTCTAGCATTGAATATTGGTAGATTCAGATGCTAGTTGGGAGTCTTTAACCTGAAAAAATATTTGCTAAATTTTACAATTCTCATTTTATTAGAACTATCACTTTGATAACAGTTGCAATGCATTTATAACTAAAATAGAGCAAAAACATAACATAAAAGAAGATTAAGCATGGAGATGGCAACTATAACAAAAAAATTCAGATAATACCAAATAACATAATGGGACTTATAACTAGAGAGAATAATAGATAAGATAAAGAACATGAATGATCAGAATGTTCATTGTGTTATTTTGAAGGGGCAACCTCTTGGAGCAACACTCACTACAAAATAATGTTCATGATACCCTAATGCAATATTACAATAAATATATGTAGTAACACTAAATGCTAGGGTTAGCCACAACTAGGGTTAATTATAACTAACTAACTAATACAGGTAGGGTGGATCCCTAAAATCATATTGTTGCAATATTACCAAAACTCTTATAGAAGAAACTACTAAACAATCTCCCATCTTCAATTTTTTTTTTAAGATCATCCTCACATTCCTCACTACTTAATTTTATTTTTTAAGATCATCCTTACATTCCTCACTACTTAATTTTATTTTTTAAGATCATCCTTACATTCCTCACTACTTAATTTTATTTTTTTAATTATAATAAACTTAGGACTATAACAACCTGTTAATTCTCTAATAACTCTTTTCTTAGGGTATTTTTCATGTCCCTAATATTCCATGATATCATTTTTTATATAAGGGGTAAAGAGAAGGGGTTTTGAAAGGAACCCCAATCCTTTTACAATGACCTATGATATCATTTTCATCATCACTATTTATTTTCATTATACTTCTTGTTAACACTTGTGATATTTTTATTTGGTGTCTCAAACCAATATCCGTTTGAGTTTATTTTTCTTTTTGTTCATGCTTTGGTGACCTTCCTCTCATTTTTTCTTTCCAACCATCACTATCATATTCATTAATCTCTTCTATTTTTTATAATGTTCATAATAAAACTTTATGCTTACCTAAAGAATCTAAAATACAAGGAATAACCTCATAAAGACGTTCTTCTTTATGTTGATCCAAGAACTCTAAAGTACAAGGATGATCATCTAGAGTATTTACTTTCTTATGCTACCTTAACAATCCTAAATTTCCACGAATATTCTCCATATACATTTCTTTATTACGTTGCTTTTGAAATCCTAAAGTGCAACAAATGCACTCTCTACTACATTCATTTCTATTGCAAGGAGATGATTTTATGCTACTTGAGTGAAATGAAGATGATTTACTAGGATTAAAATTGACCTCCTTCACCTCATTCACTTTTGAATTTTCCTTCCTATCTTCCTTCACATATTTAATTCCTTCTAAATTTGAAGTTATGTATTGTTCTTCCTCACCTTTTTCATTTTTATTCTAATGGTTGATTCAAGTGAACTATAATGACCTCTTTCATTTGATGATGTAGGGGGTTTATTGTCACTTTCATAGGAGCAAAAAATTCATGACTTGACCCAACTTCTACCATGATATGATCTCCTTGCTTCATATTGAAGTTTGTCTCATGACCAAAATTTTCCATCTTTCTCGATCATTTTCACTTTGCCATATCTTGCCATATGTCCAATCACATAACATTTGTGACTTTTGAATGCAATGTTTTCATAACCTACTTATTGAACCCATTCTCTTAATTTAGACTTAATCCTAATGGATTGTAGTAAATTTTTTTATTTATCCATAGCAACACATATTTGAGTGTATGCAACATACCTTCTATCCTTAGTAATTGGTACCTCTTGGATGAACTCCCTTAGAGTATTGTTGATGTTCTTTAAAATCTCCTTATTGATGAGCTAACAAGGAAGTTGAAAAAGCCTAATCCACACCAAAAGCTTTTTAATATTCCCATAGAAAATTTCTTAGTCCAAGGTCTTAAATATAATGCATCTTTGCCCCTATACCAAGGGCCACCAATAATTATTTTATGCCTTATTTCTAAACTATATAACGAGAAAAAATCATTCTAGAAGAAAAATAATGGAGTAATATGAATTTGATCCCCACTTCCACTTGATCCAGTTTTGAATCTCCAAAAAACTTGGTTAATATCCATGGAAATTACATATTAAACCCCTTATTTTAAGAACCATTATATCATTCTTGATCATCCCATCCTTGATAATCATTTGAAGTGTAGTATCTACTACTTGAATAGGATTTTTCATAGATTCATTCTTCCTCTTATTGTGAACTAGGATATTCATACTTCCAACTAGAGCATTATTATTTCTAACTATCATGCTTTATAATCTCATCATTGATAATTACTTATTGTGTAGTATCTGCTACCTGAATAGGATTTTACATAGATTTATTCCTCCTCTTATCACTAAGGCATTCATACTTATAATTAAAACATCCTTACTTCAAACTAAGGTATCTTTATCGATTATTTCTTTAAAAAATGACTTTCCTATTATGTTACCTAGATTTTCTTCACATGAATCCTTTAGTTTTTAAGTTTCTCCTAAGGTCTGGAACAAGAAGTGGTGATCACTCCTTTCTAGCACTTTGCTTCCTACTCATACCTAGTGGCTTGCCCTTGACTTTATTCACTTGTTACTAAATAATGCACATCATGACCACATAATGATATTACAACTTGACAATTATGCATACATCTCTTGGAAATATTTGAACTTGTGTCTTCTCCTTGAAACTTGAGGAATATAACCAATTGAGCTAATGTTTTTTTTTAACATGGTGGAATCGATAGCCACCACGAATTCGGGAAGGCTGTCCAGCTTTTATGGTCGCCACAGTATTCTGCGATGTCTACCTCGGAAGTCGCCACACAAATCTTCGCCTAGTCCACCCCTATAACTGCAATGCCACAATCATTTTAAACCTTTTACACCACTGAAAGCACCAGGAAAGGGACAAGTGTTCAGTCTGACGAGGCTCGAGATTTGAACCTTGGAACCAATTGAGCTAATGTTATTTGATATTGGAAAAATAATTATAAACTTAATTTTTTCCTAATTTTAATATTTTCATTATATATTTTTAACATAATTTTATTTTGAAAAATAAATTTTACCTTCCACTTAAATACTTTTTCTTTATATGTGTATTATATAAATTTTAAAATTAATTTCTAAACTATATTAAATATATAGCATTTAACACTATATTTATATACCAAAGATATATAGTATTTTAAATATTATGGATCTTAGCGATCCAAGAGGGAGTGTGAGTTAAGAGAGAGTGTGAGCCAGGAGGAAGTGCGAGCTAAGAGAGAGTGTGAGCCAGGAGGAAGTGTGAGTTAAGAGAGAGTGTGAGCCAGGAGGAAGTGCAAGCTAAGAAGAAGTGTGAGCCAAGAGGGAGTTTGATCTAAGAGGAAGTGTAAGCTAAGAGGGAGTGCAAGACAATATTCAATCATGGTAGAAGAGCGACGAGTTCATCGAAAGTGCATCAATGCTTTAAACCCTTACCAAAAATGTGTGGAACATTGTTTTCAAAAACTTGTTGAAGCAAAGAAACATCGAGAAAAAGAAGAGATAGGGGCTATAGCAAGTCAATAAGGAGTGCAAGGCAAGAGTGAGTACGAGTCAAGAGAGTGCAAACTGATAGCGAGTGCAAGCTGAGAGGGAGTGTGAGTCAAGAGGGAGTGAAAGATAAGAGCAAGCCCCATTAGCTACCATGGAAGGAAAGTCATATTTGAAAGCCCTAATGGGAATTCAAGATGCCTTAGTTGGAAGTATGGAGGCCCAAGTTGGAGATAAGTAGAAGAGCGACTACATGGAAAGTTTGATATAGGTAGCAAATGTTACACCAGAAGTAAGTATCAAGGATGAGATGACTAAGCATGATAGAATGGTTCTTAAAAGAAGAGGGTTAATATGTAAGTTCCATAGATCATGACCAAGGTTTTTAGAGATTCAAAATTGGATCAAGTGGGGATTTTTTTCAAATTATTTTGTGACTTTTCTTCCTAAAAGTTTTTTTCTTGTTATCTTTTCTAGTTAAAAAATTAGGGATAAAATAATGGTTGGTGGACCATGATTTAGGGGAAGAGATGTACTTTATTTAAGACCATTGAATGAAATTTTTCTAAGAAGCTTCCAGTATGGGTTAGGCTTTTTGGACTTCCATATCAGCTTCTAGATAAGGATATTTTAAAGAATATTGAAAATACCCTAGGGAAAGTCATCAAGGAAGGACTAACTACTAAGAAGAAAAAGTATGCTATATATACTCGAATATATGTTGTTATGGATATTTCAAAACCTTTGCCACAATCCATTAAGATTAAATCTAAATCAAGAGAATAAGATCAACATGTAGATTATGAAAATATCATGCTTTGTTACCACAATTATTGTGAGATTGGATACATGGCAAGAGTTTCCAAAGTGAAAACTATGAAGAAATTGATAAAAAATTCTAGCAATGAAGAAAACTATGAAGAAATTGACAAAAAATTCTAGCGATGAGATAAACTTCAAGATGAATCAAGGAAATCATATAGTAATACAAGCTAGATTAGATCAAGGATATTCCACTCTAAAAGAATAGACACATAAATCCTACCTACAATATCATTTGAAAAGTTCAAAAGGAATTAAATATGCAAAATAAGATGTGGAGAGAAATCCTAAAAAAAAGATAACAAAAGAGGTCAAGTTTATTCTAGGTAAATCATCTTCATTTTTCTCAAGTAGTATAAAATCCTCTCCTAATAAAATTAAAAGGAGTGAAGATGTTGTCCCTTGCACTTTAAGGTTTCAAGAGAAGCATAATAAAGAAATGAGGATGGAGGAAGCATGTAAAAATTTAGGATTTTTAGGGAAGAATAAGAAGGTAATTGGTACATAAGAGCATCCTTGCATTTTAGGGTTTCTAGGGCAACATAAGAAGATTGTGTTTTTTAGGTTATTCCTTGCACTTCAGAAAAAGGCAATCCTAAAGATGATAAGTCTTATTATAAGCAATGTGAGAAGATTTTAGAGATTGATGAAGATGAAAGTATTGCTAGGAATAAAAAAATAGAGGAAGATCTAAGAAGCAAAACGAACAGAAAAAAAAAAAAAAACCAAAAAAGATATTGATATAAAAAATAAAAGCAAATATCACAAGTGCTAACAAGAAGTGAGGCTAAACCCACAAATAAATACAAAAAATAATAATGAAAATAATATTTTGGAAAATTAGGGAAATGAATAATAACCCTAAAAAAAGGTATTAAAAAATTATAAGGTTGTTATGAACAATATATTCAAGATATAAAATCTTGGGAGCAAAAATTCTAGCCATTGAAGAAGTTGAATTTCATCTTGATAAAATTTAAATTTCAAAATAAATTTAATATAAAAGGAGCTGATTATGGAAATTTGAGCAGTTTAGTTTGAGGAAGATGGATAATATCTTTGATAGAAAGTCAAATGAAGAATATATTTTATAGAAAGATAAATTTGGGTATGTTTTAATTAACTTGTTTGAAATGTAATGAGAGCAAAATATAATGTTTTGTTTTTGTAATGGAAGTGATCCCCAATAGAAGCCACACAACATTTTTTTTTGGTTATAAAAAAAAAAAGGTTTTAACAAGGTCCCCCATCCTTTTACATAAAATGAGCTAGAAACTGAAAGATTATCAGAATAGTAACACTTCTAAAGGCTATAAAAACTAGAGTCTTGTTGAGCTTATGTCTAGACTATGTATTTATACTTGACAATTAAGCTCCGAGTACTATGCGTGGAACTCGGAGAAGAAGTAAGAGTTCTAGAAAAAAGTCCTTATAATATGCATTTTGTTGCCAAGGTGATTAGATGACTGCCTTGTTGGGGATTACATAAGCAATCAAGTAGATCATTTATGAGAGGGAGTTTAGCAAAACATTACCAATATCCTTATAATCTGAAATTCATTGTGAATCCAAAGATTGTAATGGGAGTGATCCCTAATAGAAGCCATACATAGCTTATTATATATATATTTGATCAGTAGAAAGATTAATTAAAAGTGGGTTTTGAAAGGAGCCCCACAACCTTAATACATCATGGACAAAACCAATCAAACCCACTCAGAATCTGAATAAGCAAAGGCTAAACAACAGGAAGAAGGTCCCAATGGGACAATCCCAAAAAACAAAAAATTAAAATTAAACTCAGATTCTTGCCTAAAATTTGAGTTGGCAAAACCATGAGAGCAAAAAACTCAGCGACCAAAAAATTTAAATTTAAAATTTAAACTTACAATCCTGTCGAGGCCATCTCGCCTAGCCTACCTGACAGGGCCATATCACCTAGAAGGGTCTGGGAAACTAGAAACTAGAAACTAGTTAAAGGAGAAGCAAGAAAATCAAAAACTAGCTAAAGGAGCAGCGAGAAAACTAGAAATGAACAACCCATCTAAGGAAGCCCGAGAAGAGCAGTAGGAACAAATAAATCCCATCAAGGATTAACCATCAAGAAACAACTGCAACAAAGAAGGATCCCATCCAGGAAGGGACATGACCATCACAGGCTGACCCAACAAGATAATCCCATCTGAAAGCTCAAAAAAACCAGACTGATCCAGAAAAGAATCCCATTTAGAAAGGCATGGAAAACCCGAAGACCCATCCCAAAAATGGTTGAAACAAAAACATGATCTAGAAAGTAGATCAATAGATAACATAGATCTCGAAAGGTCGCAAGATCTCTCTACGAAGGAGACTAAGAATGTAGGTTGAACAGGAAGGGTCCAGATAACCCAACCACAAAGTTGACCCATGATTAGAGTGAAATTGAACACAGGGATTGTCAATTGTGGTCCGACAACTATAGAAAATGGTGAAGCATGAGATCCCACCCCAAGACCTTTAAAACTATAGAACCAAACCACCAAAGATGACCACCCACATCAGAAAAACACACAGTCTTGCCAATCTACAAAGGGAAGAAACCATAGAAGTTAGAGCCACAACTGCATAAAAAAGCACAAGCTCCTATCCCAATCTCAAAAGGATAGCCTATAGCAAGATCTCTGTAGGAACACCCAAAGGTAAACAAATACTGGTAAATTTGATCTGGATCAAGAAGGGATGACCATTTGCAGATGCTAAGCATGGATCCTCATGAAACCACAAAAAATGCAGATAGTGATTATGAGCAACAAGAACGAAAAATACCACACCCTCTTTCGGCAACCACAACCCCCTAATTGGGCTAGTAGAAAACCAACCAAACCAAGGCACTTGGGATAGGGTCTCTAGAACAATTCACTAGCTGCGAAGTTTCAGTAAAACATGGAAAACAATTCGAGAAGAACCAGTGGATCTCACGGGCCTAGAAAGATGCAGGCCAAGATCAAGGGAGTGGGAAAATGAGATAAGAACCAGTGGATCTCACGGGCCTAGAAAGATGCATGCCAGGAGCAAGGGAGTGGTAAAATGGGACAGGGGCCATCCCGTTGGAGCCAACCCACTCCCTCTTGCTCCAAAATCAATATTCAATCAAAACACTATCTTTTGCACTTTTAATTTTTTTTATTATATGATTTATTACAATAAAGTTCAAATTGTTTAATATTTTAAATATGGAAAAATGCCAATGGATTCTTTGGTTCAATGGTTGGGAAAAATAATTGATATAACCCAAACATTGAAATTCTATATTTTATTTATATAAAAAATATATTAAGTTTTGTACTAATAAAATATAATTTATAATAATTATATAAAATATAATATTTTTTAAGGATTGAAACAATCTTCACTATTATTTATTTATTTTGATTGGTAAGAAACCCTATGACCAATGAAAAATTGTGTTAGAAAGGAAACCCACTACTTGAACCTTGAGGCATGTCGTCAATCCCATCTAAGTATTACCCCAAAGGTCTACATAGTGGATTTTTTGTGTCTGCAAAGACAAAACAATGGGTGGTTATATCTGCCCATGTGGGAGAGTTGGAGAGGAGTGGGTAGTTGAAACTCTCATGTTGAAGAGGTCCCAGGTTCAAATCTCTTCATATCACATGTTTGTGGATATGCTATGTAATAGTTTACTAGGGACCCTGCTAGTGGTGTGTTTATCCACCCGCTTGATGTAATAATGAGCTTAATGAAATATCAACCAACATTTAAAAAAAAAAAAAACAAGGGGTGGTTTAAATATTGGTTTGAATATTGGACCTCTCATTTATTAATTTTAGGGTCATGTCCCAAAAACCAACTACATTATAACAATAGACAAAACCTTTATGTTAGAAAGGAAACCAACTACTTCAACCTTGAGGTTTTTCGCCATCTAAATATTATTCCTAAGACCTCCGTAGTGGATTTTTATGTGTCTACAAAGACAACATAGATGATGATTCAAACATTGGATGTCTTGAAAACCAATTACACTACAAAGGTGCACAAGGATGGTTCGAACACTAAACCTCTCATTCATCTCAAAGTTTCCACAATTATTACATTGTAACCACGTAATAATAATATAACAACTTACATTTAACCACGTAAATATTATTCTTAAGACCTCCGTAGTGGATTTTTATGTGTCTACAAAGACAACATAGATGATGATTCAAACATTTGACCTCTTAACAACTCCTGTTCATTTCGGGGCCATGTCTTGAAAACCAATTACACTACAAAGATGCACAAGGATGGTTCGAACACTAAACCTCTCATTCATCTCAAAGTTTCCACCATTATTACATTGTAACCACGTAATAATAATATAACTTACATTTAACCATATTTTCATTTTCGATATTTCTAATTATATAATATATTTAAAATAAAGTTGAAATTATTTTATATTTTTAAATATTAAAAAATATATTTTTCTAATATAAAAAACATATACTAAATTTAATATGAACAAAGTATAAATTATAGTAATTAGACATTTATCAAGAGGAAGAAGAGACCCATAATGAAAAACTTGGAGGTAAGTTTATCTGGGGCAAAGGTAGATGTGTGACCTGACTCTGTTGAGTGCACGTTAGTCCGATGATTATGGTACCAATCCTTAGCCACATATGGTCTTCCTCACGCCAAGGACCTAATAACGAGACGAAGTAGAGGTTATAATGACCCAACGATGATAGAGCCAATCCTGAGCCACCGATAATTTTCCTAGTACCAAGTCCCAATAATGAGACGAGGTAAAGGTTATAGTGATAGTTCCAAAATTTAAGCCCATAAAAAATAGTAGAAAATAATAAATAGTTGCCGATTCATGTGTATAAAAAATAAAAAAAAGTTGAAATAATTTACCAATTAAACTTATATTATTTGATTTCAAAATTTTAAAGCTTATCTATACAATTTAAACCTTATTTTAAAGTATACAAATATTCACCCTCGGTATATTCCTATAATCATACAAACAAAACATAATGATTTTTTAATATTTTTTTATTATATTTATAAAATATTATTAAATGATATTAATTTAATTTATTAAAATTTTCAGTATATAGATATAAAGGTTTGATTAGTGTGAGAAAATGTCTGATCAGTCTTCTCCCAACCATGACCCCAACGCACATGTCTGATCAGTCTTCTCCCAACCATGACCCCTCGTGAGAGCTATGCTTATCAATAGGGAATTTAACACACAACCACCACCTCACATACTCTCCCACGCTACGGTTTGAACCTTGTCACCACCTCACATACTTGCCCACACTACGGTTTGAACCTTGAACCTCCCGAAGAAGAACTAAATTCCAAACCGTTGCACTATCCTCGAAACAAGCATTGTCCCCGAAACAAATTCCTTAATATTTAAGGAAATATTCATATTTGAATCTTACCCATATATCATACATATTATTCAAAGTTATTATAATACCATTATATAAATACCATTCAAATCAAACCCATTTCATGGAAAAAAATCTATAAAATATTTTTAATAACTTTTTAACATGTTTAAAATCTATTTCTTATTTATTTTTTATGTACTTAATTTTTTTTCACTTACTTTTTATATAGGGGAAAAGGGTAACATCGTAATGGGACCCTAACCCTATATACTTAAATTTCTTTTCCAAATTTTCACAGCTATAAATATTTTTTCAAATTCTCTCACTTATTTTTGATATATAAGAAAATGGGTAACATCGAACGAGACCTTAACCCTTCATGATATTGAACAACCCTAAATTCATTGGGTAAGGCGAAGTCAACATGACCCTATCTTTAAATTAAACTTAATGAGACCTCAACCTTTTACAACATCAAATTGGAGCAGTCAATCGATAAATACTCAACCGCTACTATCCGATCTTTCTCCTTCTAGGTATGTTGTGGTTTGAACCATGGTCCTCCTCAAAGAGAAAACAAAGCCTTAACCACCACATCATACTTGCATAATTTTACATATTAAGTTAAATCACGTGATTTTATAAAGGGTCATGGTCCTCTCTTACTAAGTAGGTTTTGAACCTTGAACCTTCTTAAAGAAAAACCAAAAACCTTGTCACTAGGGATGTTTGTAGACTTATCCTTCTCAAGCATATTTGAAAGTGCAGATGTAAAAAGGTGTTTACTGGTTTTGCTACTTCATGGGATATAGTTTTAGTAGACTTGACCTTTGATCTTTTGTTATATGTGGGAGGCATTTATTCCCAAGTTTATGGAACTTCTAGCACACCACAAAATGTTATTGACAGACTTTATCAACTTTCTCTTATAGTTTAGGATCTTTAGAATGTCCAAAAAAAACTAAAAGATGGTAGTTAACAATGATGAGCAAATTCAGGATTTGATTACTTCTATTTTTTCTTTGAAAACTTTAGAAGATGTCACAAAAGACACGTCCACAATTTTCCAATTTAACAAGCTCTCCCACAAATGAATGTTGATATTTGATGTATTGCAACAAGATATAGTTGTAGTCTTTTTGTTACTATTAACTTCTATTAGTTATTAGTTATGGATACTTTGCTACTAAACCGCCTCATTTTGTTATTTTAACTAGTGGACAATATAAATATCATAATATTGTAATGTTTTGGATAATGAATTAATATATTCTAACTCTATATATATAAATTACGGAGTTAACTGAGTTAACTCATGTTTTGAATTATTTTTAATTAATTTAAAGATGAGTGCATCTTTCTTTAACAAGTTAACATAGAGATTAGTGTATCTTTCTTTACTAAGAAAAATTGAATTAGTCAAAATCATAATCTCAATTTTACTATTATTTTTAATTAATATAGATATGAGTGTATCTTTCTTTACCAAGTTAAATTTAATTAGTCAATATCATAATCTTGGAGGGACATAGGGCTCGTGAGCGATGTTCACTATGGTGAACAATTTCATATAAACGGTGCTACTGGGAATACTGCTCGACGACGATGAAATGGTGGACAACGGATTTTGCTGAAGGATACAAATTATTGATTTATAATTCTTCTTATAGCAAAATGGTTTGAGGGTGAAAGCGGCTGCATCAGAGATTCCTAGTTCCATTAGGGTTTACGATGGAAATCTAGGGTTTCCTACAACTTCATCTTTTGGATCTCGGGATGGAGGGTTTCAATAGAGATACATGCATTAAGTCAAAAATAAATTTTAAAGAAGCAATCCATGGAGGACCACCTCAAATAGGAGGGGAACACAATCAATTATTGCCAAGGAAACCATTGAGGATGCCAAAGGTCGATTCAAGAAAAATAGAGATAGGTTGCATGAAAGCAACTAATGGATACCCAGTATTAAAGTTGGAAATAACGGATGTCCAAGAAGGAATAGATGCGATTGGGAGGAAAATCCTAATTTGTCGATTCATGGGATTCCGACCAACTCTTGCTACCTTCAAGCAATGGGCTACCAAAAACTGGAGCACTAAAGATAAGTTCCAAATTTTTACTTACCCTAATGGCTACTTTCTTATTTTTTTTTGCTAATGAAGAAGATAGAGAGAACATTTTTCAAGGGGGACCATGGTTTTTGGTAGGGCAGGGCTCTTCATGAAGCCCTGGCATACCAATTTCAAAGCCAAGGAAGAGATGCCACCAATTTCCCCTGTTTGGGTCTGTTTATTTGGTATTTCAATAGAATACTGACATCCAAAGATATTCACAACAATTGGAAATACTTTAAAAGTTTACATGATGACTTATGATAGCACCCAATAGTTAGATTATATTATTTATGCAAGAATTTATGTTTTGATTGATTTTGATAAACCACTTCCAGAGAATATTACTTTACAATATGGGGAAGAAATATGGGAGCAAGTAGTAGATTATGAAAATATTCCATTTAGATGCAGAATTTGTCATGAATATGGCCATATAGCTAAGGATTGTCCACATAAGGTACCTAAAAAAGAGAAAGAGGATGGGGACTTGACATAGTTTCAAATCCCTAAACAAAAAAACATAGCAAAAAATAGCAACAAAATAGAAAACAATTATTTCACCTAACACCTTTGAAATTTTCTCCACAGATGAGCAAGCAGATGATGAGGATAGTCAAATGGAAACAGTTATTATGGAGACACAATTTGATGAAGAGAGAGAACATGAAGGATTGCATGATGAGAAATCATTAAAAGAGCTTGCCTTGATGCTGAGAAATAACAATAAAGGAAAAAAAGTACAATGTAGAAAACCAACCCAAGTGCAAAACAAAAGGGCAAATTCAAACTACAAACAAAACGGATCCACCAAAAGACCATACAAATTCCAATAGTAGTGTTGTGGTACCAAGTAACCAGCCTATAGTCCCAATTGGAATGAAGCAATATACAAATAAAAGGATAAGGATGCCATAATCCTAAGGCTTATAGTCAGTCTCTTTATGGCAATGTTGGAAGCTTAAGCAATTTTTGATATTTTTGGTAATTTGTTAAGCTTTGGTTTATTTTTAGTGTTATCGTTTTTTGTTTGTTTTATCTATAGATCCTTTGTGCTTTATTTTTGTTGTATTTGTTTTTCCTGATTTCATTTGTGGTGTATTTGATTCATTTTGTTGTTTCTATTTTGGATTTGTTTTGTTATGTTGTTTTTGGGGTTTTTCTATGTGGTTCGTGTTCTGTGGTTTTTTGGTTTGTGGTGTATTTGTTTCTTTTTGTTGTTTTTGTTATGGTAGTATTTTTTATGTTGTGTTTGTGGTTTTTTCTGTGTGTTTTATGTTTTGGTGTTGTTTATTTTCATCATTTTTTAAGCTTTAATTGTGTTTTTCCATGTTTTTAATGTATTTGTTCTGTGTGGCTCGTGTTTTTTTTTGTGCATGTGTTCGATTTTGCATTTTCTTATCTAAACACTCAAGGAGTATGCTTTATTTATTTTAGCTTTTTGTGTGTTTGTGTTTATGTGTTCTTGTTTTGTATTTTTTCATCTTATTATGTGTGTTAAAGGTGGTAGGCCATGTGCGAACCCTGGGTATTTTTTGTGGAAGAGATACCCTTGCCTCCTTGGGTTGAAGAACACGAGCTTATATTGAGATGTGGGTGAACAGTATAAGACCACCTTTTACTTTTCTTTCCCAAATACTATTAATCAATATAATCAATGGAAATATCAATAGCAATAACCAAAGCAATGCATAAATCATCACACATAATAGAGACACAAATTTTAATGTGGTTCACCCAATGTGGGCTACCTCCACAAAGAAAATATTTCTTCTAAATATTTCTCAAATAATCTCATGGTAATCCTTCCCAATTACAATGTTTATGGACCTCTGTCCAAAGGATATGCTAATCCCCTAATCTCAAGTTTGTGGATCTCTTCCATAGGAGAACTCTTTCCCCTTCTACTCTGGCTAGTGATCTTCTAGAATACTCTGTCTCTCTGTTGCACTAACTGGTGGATATCTCTCCACTTGAAGACTCTTCACTAAGATTTGTCTTCAATTGTCCTGGCTGATGGATCTCTATCCACTGAGACTTTGTCCTCTATATTCTGTCACCTCCAAATCTTTGTCAATAGGTTCACTTAGAACCTTCTCAAATATGCTCAACAAGATCACTCAGAACTTGTCCAAATCTGCTCAACAAGCGCACTCAGAACTTTTCCAAATTTTCTCAACAAGATCACTCAGAACTTGTCCAAATTTGCTCAAAAGGTCCACATAGAACCTGCTCAAATATGCTCAAAAAGTCCACACAAAACTTGCTCAAATATACTCAATAAGTTCTCTCTAGGAATTGCTCAAATATGCTCAATAAGTCCTCTATAGGACTTTCTCAAATCTACATAACAAGCTTCCACAAAAACTTAGTCAACATAAGTCCACAAGTCTTCTCAAAGACTTGTCTCAAATTTGCTTAACAAGATCACACAGAACTTGTCAAATCTCATAGAATCATAATGAGAATTGTTAGAGACTCAATATGTTCTATACTTAATGCTCAATCAATATCTCAACTCAATCTCATAGAAGCATAAAGAGAATTTTTAGAGACTCAATATGTTCTATACTCAAATCCAATCTCAACTCAAATCAATATCATAGAAACATAAAGAGAATTGTTAGAGACTCTATATGTTCTATTCTCAAATCTCAATCTTAACTCAAATCAATCTCAAAGAAGCATAAAGAGAATTGTTAGAGACTCTATATGTTCTATTCTCAAATTTCAATCTCAACTCAAATCAAGAATATAGAATAGTTTATTTTATGGAAATTGAACAACCACATGCATCCACTTGACTAGGCTCAATCAACTCAAATCAACCAAACACCTCAATGAACAACCCTTTCTCAAAAACCCTAGTCCAAGCATGTATCAATCAACTAAAAATATTTCCAACAATGCTCAACAACAAATCTCACATAACAATGATACTCATGTTCTTTTCTAACTCAAGTTCAAGTTATTTGCACAACCAATGGGCTTCAACAACAATTCTTATAAAACAAGGTTTAATCACAACTCTCAATCCAAAAAACCTTGAAGCATTTAACCAATCACTTTCGAAAAGGAAACCACAATCAATACTTTTCACTCTAATGATATTTTCAGAAATCAACCACCCAAATCAATAAATAGGAGAATGTGCCCATACCTTTTATGAAGATGAAGAAGCCTCTTTGGAAATCTGCCATAATCACAATATTCTCTTGCCAAACTTCATGAGGGTTAGGAGAAATTACAAAACAAATATCATAACCTTTTACACCTTATTTCTCCTAGTCAAAAATCACATCCACCACTAGAAAATAATTAAAAATAATTATTTCCTCAATTAATTAAGCATAGCATGAATATCACCACAACTATTTACCATTTCCTTATTTCTCCTAAAAATCACTTTGCACTAATGCACAACTCACTAAGCTCCTTAATGCAAAAATTCCCACATCAAGTAGTGCAAAATATAAACCACAACTCATAAATCACATCACCATAGTATACCCTCAATAATGGTGCTTGAAACCTTAGCTTTGACAAATTAAAACATTAATTATTCATTCTCAAAAAATTACGACGCGGGCATACCTTAGAAAATAAAAATATTTTTCGGCTCTGAAGAATACGGTGACAACAAACCATGCGAAAATGGGTTTCGGGTGACTCGAACCCAAGACCTGCAGTGAGTGTACCTTTGCACTCCCTCTGCCCACCAAGTGGGCTAAGCTTCCCACGTGAAAGCTATTCCACCTTGTGCTCCTTATGCTTCTTCTTTTCACCCATGAGCTTTTAAACAACGAACAACGCTTCAACCATTACAATGTTAAAATGATTCTCATGGGAATCGAACTCACGACCTCCGTGCTATCAACACCTTTGTACAATCCAAGCTACCACTAGGCCACATTGCCCAATGTGATTTGGGAAGTGGTCGTTGTCTGCTTTTAATCGTTTATTGCGTCACATAAAACAAAACACAAGCTCCTTGCTTCGCATATACCACAAAAGATTATCAACGAGCAAGGATAATCGATTTAAAAACTTGGTGGCATATTTATATGCCTTTCCCTTCGCTTGGAAACGTAGACGCTTTTAAAATTGCCCTCATGACGTCGGCGGACATGGCGGAAAACTTTTTATTTAATTTTAAAATTTTAATTTTAAATAAATTAAAATTTAAACTAAACCTTTAAAATTAAATTTCTCCATCACCGAGGCACCTTTTTCGATGAAACAAAAATCCAAATTGGGTTTTAAGAAAAACCTATTTCAAATCTGCCATCCATGGTTTTAAATAAAACCTTTTATTTTGCTTGCCTTGGTTTTGATAAAAACTCTTCCTTGCACTTTCACAAAACATAGTGCATACCATCATAGATCCTTTTGACATCAAATAACCTTTTGACATCAATGATGATGCAGGAGCATCCGAGGGCAGCAAAGCAATCGAGCATCAACCAAACTTTTTGTTGTTATTTTTTTTCTAAGTAATGCAATGTTATTTTTTTCTAAGTTTTGCAAGAAAAATATGTGTCACGATATCGCGACACAAAAAGTGTCGCGATATCGCGACCAAAACGAAATATAAGGGAGCAGTAGACACAAGGTCGTGAAATTGCGACATGTCGCGGTTTCGTGACATGGCACGAAATCGCGACCACCGCAGGGAAACAAAGGCACGGAGACCAAAGGTCGTGAAATCACGACCACCGCAGGGGAAACAAAGGCACGGAGACCAAAGGTCGCAAAATCGTGACATGTCGTGAAATTGCAACCACCGCAGGGGAAACAAAGGCACGGAGACCAAAGGTCACAAAATCATGACCATCGTAGGGGAAACAAAGGCACAGAGACCAAAGGTCATGAAATCGTGACCAAAGCCAAAGAACAAAGGTGTGACCAAAGCAAGGAAGGCAAGGCGCAGAAGACAAATGGTCGCGAAATCGTGACATGTCACGATTTCGTGACCAGAGTAGGAGAACGGAGGTCGACAGACAAAAACGACACGATGCTTGACGGAGGAAATGTCGTGATATCGTGACATGTCACGATATCGTGACAAAATAGGAAAATAAGCACTCCCAGCTTTCTTAAAGATGGCCCTTCGTGCACAGCAAGTTAGCGGCAGTGAAGCAGCAGTTCCAAAGAAGGATTTCAACGGGCATGTTGGCCACTCGCGCAGGATATCTGGAAGACGCGTTTAAAGCAACTAACAACAAGCAACAGATCGAGAAGAAGATTCCATTGGATATGGTAGCCAGTCATGCACCTCATCTGAAGTCTCATCAATGCAACTTTCCAAAATTGTCCCAGGTGGCAATTGTAGATCGTGGGAAGTTTGAAAGCACAGAGGATCGGGACCTCGATAAAAACCCATGGATTGTGAGGAGAGGGGGTTGGCAAACAACAGTTTGGCTGTATATTCTTGTAAAATTCTTTCGAAGTATTGAAATACAAATTTTGGGCTCTTGTTTCTCTGGTTTTTTGTATTATGCAAGATCTGTTCTCCACCAAGTGGTATCAGAGCCAGTAGTTCCTGAGTGTGTAACAGATCGCCGGAGGAGAGGCAGTTACACTAGGGTCTATGGAAGGGCTTGGAATCGGGTGAGCAGAATGCCTCCAAGGAGAAATATTGTTGGTGGGAGAGGCATGGCAGCAGTGAAAGATGTTCGAGCTTTGCAGCGGCAAATGCAAGCTCTGCAAGAAGAAATGCGCAGAATATTGGAGCCAAGAAGAGACGAAGGTAGTGAAGAGAAGATGATGAAGAAGAAGACCAACCTGAGGAAGAAGAAGAAGCAGTAGATCCGGCTCAGGCTAGACTATACAAAGCCATATCCTAAATTGGGAAGAGGTTGAATATGGAGGTTTCCACATATTTCGGGAACCTTGATCTAGAGGAATTGATCGACTGGATCAACGACCTAGAAGAGTACTTTGAGTATGAAGAGGTTGAGGACCCTGATAGGGTTAGATTCGCAAAGACCAAACTGAAAGGTCATGCTAGAATTTGGTGGAAGGGAGTGCAACTGGAGTGAAATAAAAGAGGGAAAGAGAGAATAACTAAGTGGGAACGGATGGCAGAAAAGCTAAAGAGGCAGTTCATCCTTGGTGATTATGAGTTAGACCTGCTAAATAAAATGCAAGGATTGAGACAATCAAGCAAGTCTATGAAATAATACACAGAAGAATTTCATAAAATAATGATTAGAACTGGCCACTCAGAGGCCAACAAGGAGAAGGTAGCCCGTTATATTAATGGGTTATGAGCAAGTATTCAGGAAGAACTAAGTCTAGTCTGGATGACCACCATAGAGGATGCTTACCAATTTGCTTTAAAGGTTGAAGAGAAGCTCAATAGGAGGTTTGAAAACAAGCAAAGAGGAAGAGGTCATGGCGGAAGAACCGGTGGAAGGAATAGTGGAAGAAGAAATGAAGATTCTCAAAAAAATGGAGAAGGTAGCAGCAATCAAGAACAAAGGAGAGAAAATATAGACCGCCCTCATAATCAGAATAATGGTTACCGAGGGGGAAGAGGCAAAGCTGGACGTGGCCAGGGAAGATGAAGATTTCATGGAACTTGCTTCCAGTGTGGGGAAGAGGGACATCACCAATATGAGTGCCCACAACAACGAGAAAGAAATAATCGAAGGCCGAAAGGAAATGCCAGAGTAGCAGTCGCTGATGAAGATGTTGGATCTGAGCATTCTGAAGAAGCTAAGAGAGGAGAAGTAATGATTGCAAGGAGAGTCCTGCTAAATGAAGAGGGAGCTACAGATTAGAGGAAAATCTTATTTCGCACAAGGTGTAAATGTGCGGGTAAGATTTGCAACATTATCATTGACAACGGTAGCACAGATAACCTAGTTTCAGAGGGAATGGTTACAAAGCTACAACTGGAGAGAAAGAAACACCTACATCCATATCAGATTGCGTGGTTGCAGAAAGACCATAAGGTTTTGGTCAATGAACGATGCACTGATAAATTTTAGTATTAGGAATTACCGTGATGAGGTTACGTGCAACATTCTCGCCCATGGATGCGTGCCATTTGCTGCTGGGAAGGCCATGGCAGTTTGACAGGTGTGCGGTTCATGATGGCCGAGCCAACACCTATTCTGTGACCAAGAATGGAATGCATCATAAGTTGAAGCCCCTGAAGGAGGTGGAAGAAAAGATATGTGGCAATGCAAGAATTTTCTTGGTTGGTGGAAGAAAATTTTTAGATGATTTAAAGCATGAGCATATGTGTTATGCATTAGTTCCTAGAGTTAGGAATACAGAATGCAAAGATGCCCCAGCAGAAGTCCAAGATCTGTTGAAGGAATTTCCAGATATAATATCTGATAATGTGCCTGAGGGTTTACCCCTAGTAAGAAAAATCAGTCACCATATTGATTTGGTGCCAGGGTCAAGCTTGCCCAATAAGGCTGCACATAGAATTACCCCTATAGAAACTGAAGAAATAAAAAGGCAAGTCCAGGAGTTGCTGGAGAAGGGATTTATTAGGGAGAGTCTTAGCCCGTGTGCAGTACCTGCAGTACTAGCACCCAAGAAGGATGGAGAGTGGAGAATGTGCAGAGACTCTCGAGCCATAAATAAGATCACAATAAAATACAGATTTCCACTGCCAAGGATGGATGACATAATGGATTGTTTGAGTGGAGCCAAGTACTTCACCAAAATTGACCTCAAGAGTGGTTACCACCAGATCCGTGTCAGGGAAGGAGATGAGTGGAAGACAAACTTCAAGACAAGAGAGGGCTTGTATGAGTGGTTGGTCATGCCATTTGGGCTTTCCAATGCATCAAGTACCTTCATGCGGCTGATGAATGAGGTACTGAAAGAGTTTTTAGGAAAATTTGTCTTTTTTTATTTAGATGATATATTAATATTCAGAAAAACCCTAGAGGAACACTTGATGCACATTAGGAGGGTTTTTGAAAAGCTGCGGGAGGAGCAGTTATTAATAAATCTAAAAAAGTGTAATTTTTTCAAGAAAGAGTTAGTATACCTGGGATTTGTAATCTCAAAAAAAGGTCTAAAAATGGACCCAGAGAAGGTGAGAGCTATCATTGAATGGCCTTCCCCAAGAAGCACAACAGAGGTAAGATCATTTCAGGGTCTAGCCAGCTTTTACAAAAAGTTCATAAGAAACTTCAGCAGCATTTGTGCACCCCTCACAGAAACAATGAGAGGGGATAAGAAATAATTCAAGTGGACCTTAGGGGTTGAAAGGAGCTTTGATGCATTAAAGAAAAGGGTCACAGAACAGCCTGTTTTGGCACTCCTAGACTTTAACAAAGTATTTCGGTAGATTGTGATGCCGGTGGCAATGCAATAGGGTCATCTCTGAGTCAAGAAGGCAGACCTATTGCTTATTTTAGTGAAAAGCTCAATGATGCTTGAAAAAAGTATTCAGTTTATGACCAGGAATTTTATGCTATAGTTCAGGCTCTAAAGAAGTGGAGGCATTATTTGTTGCCAAAAGAGTTTTTTCTATTTACGAATCATCAGGCATTCCAATACATCAACAGCCAAACAAAACTGAATCATAGGCACATGAAGTGGGTTGAGTTTCTCCAAAGCTATACCTTTGTGTTAAAGCACAGAAGCGGGAAATCAAACAGAGTTGTAGATGCCTTAAGTAGAAGGCGAGAATCAGCGATTGAAATGACGAGTGGAAGTGGTAGGATTCGAAGAAGCGAAGGGTCTTTATCCCGAAGATCCCGATTTTGCGAAGCTCGGACGACTTGCTTGGCACTCGTTATCGTAGACCAGGACAAAATGGTTAGACTTCCTAATCCAAGACGAAATGTTGTTCAAGGGAAGTAAATTATGCATTCCAAGGAGTTCCATGCGGGAGAACTTAATCAAGGAAAAGCACAGCGGAGGACTGGCTAGGCATTTTGGTCGGGATAAGACCATTACCCTGGTGAATGAAAATTACTAGCGCCGCAACTTTAGCAAGATGTGAAAAAGTATGTGCAAAGTTGCAGAATATGCCAGATGGCAAAAGGGATAAGGCAAAACACAGGATTATACCAGCCGTTACCTGTACCTGAGAGGCCATGGGAGGACATCAACATGGATTTTATTCTTGGGTTGCCAAGAACATAGAGGGGAAATGACTCTGTATTTGTGTTGGTTGACCGATTCTCCAAAATGGCACATTTTATTCCCTGCCAGAAGACAAGTGATGCGGTTCACATTGCGGAGGTTATTTTTCAAAGAAGTGGTACGACTTCACGGTCTACCAAGAAGCATAGTTTTTGACAGAGATACAAAGTTTGTTGGGTATTTCTAGAGAACATTATGGAAGAAGCTGAAGACAGATCTGAAGTTCAGTTCGCATACCACCCACAAACTGATGGACAAACAGAGGTGGTAAATAGAAGTCTAGGTAATTTATTAAGATGCTTGATAGCAGATAAACCCAAGGGATGGGATTTAGTTTTGCCGCAGGAGAAATTTGCATACAACAATTTTGTCAATAAGAGTACAAAAAAATCTCCATTCCAAATCATATATGGAAACAATCCGAGAAATGTTTCTGAGCTGAGAAAATTAGATAAAGGAGAAAAGTGCAGTGCAGAGGTTGAGGAATTCATGAAACAGATGAAAAGCCTGCATGAAGAAGTGAAGAAACAAATTACAAAAATGAATACTCGGTATAAAGCAAGAAGCGAGACCAAAAGAGGTGGTTCAAAGAGTTCGAAGTGGGAGATGAAGTCATGGTCCATCTCGGAAAAGAAAGTTTTCCGACCAAAACTTATAACAAGTTGAAGATGAAGAAGTTTGGGCCATGCGAGAATCATCGGAAAAACGAGATTCGAGCAATGCATATGAAGTGGAATTGCCAAGTGGGCTTGACATTTCACCTGTTTTTAACATATCTGATTTAGTGGAATACCATGAAGGAGATAGTACAGAGGCACCAAGCATAGAATTGTGGAGCATTCCAGCGTCTAACCCAACCAAATACGAGATCAAGGAAATATTAGATACTCGTGAAGGCAGAAGCACAAGGAACAAACAATATTATGAGTATTTGATCAAGTGGAAGGGCAGACCTATAGAAGATGCAACTTGGTTATCGAAAATAGAGGTTGACCACCTGGGTCTTCCTCCCAAAGATCAGAAGTGAGGATCACTTCTCAATCCACCCCGGGTGTTTGATGCAGGAGCATCCGAGGGCAGCAAATCAATCGAGCATCAACCAAACTTTTTGTTGTTATTTTTTTCTAAGTAATGCAATGTTATTTTTTTCTAAGTGTTGCAAGAAAAATATGTGTCGCGATATCGCGACCAAAACAAAAGATAGGGGAGCAGCGGACACAAGGTCGTAAAATCGTGACATGTCACGATTTCGTGACATGTCACGAAATCACGACCACCGCAAGGGAAACAAAGGCGCAAAGACCAAAGGTCACGAAATCATGACCACTACAGGGGAAACAAAGGCGTGGAGACCAAAGGTCACGAAATCGCGACCACTACAGGGGAAACAAAGGCGCGGAGACCAAAGGTCGCGAAATCGTGACCACCGCAGGGGAAACAAAGGTGCGGGGACCAAAGGTCATGAAATCATGACCAAAGCCGGAGAACAAAGGCACAGAGGAACAAAGGTCACGATTTTGCGACACGTCGCGAAATCACGACCAAAGCAGGGAAGGCAAGGCACAAAAGATAAATGGTCGCGAAATCACGACATGTCACGATTTCATGACCAGAGCAGGAGAATAGAGGCCGACAGATAAAAACGGTGCGATATCGCGACAGGTCGCGATATCGCGACCAAAACGGGGAGAGAAGGCTTGATAGAAGAAATGTCACGATATCGCGAAAAAATAGGAAAACAAGCACTCCCAGCTTTCTTAAAGGCGGCCCTTCGTGCACAGCAAGTTAGCGGCAGTGAAGCAGCAGTTCCAAAGAAGGATTTCAATGGGCATGTTGGCCACTCGCGTAGGATATCTGGAAGACACGTTTAAAGCAACTAACAACAAGCAACAGATCGAGAAGAAGATTCCATTGGATATGGTAGCCAGTCACGCACCTCACCTGAAGTCTCATCAATGCAACTTTCCAAAATTGTCCCAGGTGGCAATTGTAGATCGTGGGAAGTTTGAAAGCACAGAGGATCGGGACCTCGATAAAAACCCATGGATTGTGAGGAGAGGGGGTTGGCAAACAACAGTTTGGCTGTATATTCTTGTAAAATTCTTTCGAAGTATTGAAATACAAATTTTGGGCTCTTGTTTCTCTGGTTTTTTGTATTATGCAAGATCTGTTCTCCACCAAATGACAACATTTTAGCTTAGGGACTCAAAATGTCCAACAATATTTCCCTTTGTCATTGATGGCAATTCATATTTATTTTACTAAAACCTGATATTCTTTTTTTCTCCCCCTGGGACTTTGCTCCCCCTGGCTCAATGCTCTCTCAAATATCAAATTTCTCCCCATATCAAAACTCTCCCCAATATACACAAATCTCTCCCCTTTGACATCAATGGCAAAGGGTCATCTTTGGGGCTCTAGGCTAAGAATGAGCCTCTTAGTTTAGCCCCTCCCCCAAATCCACATGAGGTAGTTAATTCTGGTGTGGGTATATTTCTACTCCCTGAAAGCACTGTTCTTTGTCTTTATCTTTCTCTCTTATTTTCTGAGTCTTTTGAATCCTCTCACTGTTTCTTTCCAAGTCATCATCCCTGTTCCTGTCATCACTTATGTTCTTGTTATCGTTATTGTTCTCATCCATGTTATTGTTATTATTATTTTTTGGATCTCTATTCTTTTATGAGTCTCTATTCCTGTTCTTGTTCATGTTCCTATTCCTTTTCATGCGCATGTTTTTGTTCCTATTCATGTCTGTTTCTGGAATATTTTATCTACACCATATTGCTATGTGACCATAATTATTCTACTTATAACACAATGTTATTATTCTTTGGAGGTGCAACTATCTTAGGACTTCTCCTAGTGAAGCCATATCCTCTTCTGTCATTAATCTTGCAATTCATTGCCTTGTGACCAAACCCATTGCATGAGTAGTAATACCCATGGAAAAGCTGTCCTTTCCCATATTCCTGTATTTTATGTGTCCTAAATTGTGAATCCATATGCCCAAACCTGTGACATGAAAATCATCTTCCATTGAATCCTCCTTGTCTTGACCTCATTGATCTCTTGTTCTGATTGTTGTTCCATCTGTATCTTCTTTGTACATTGTTCCTCTCTTTGTTGTCCAACTCATCCGATGATGTCCGACTTTCACTTAAATTGTGTTCTTCTGATGTATCTTCTTCTGAAGTTTCTTCTTCATCAAGACTTGAAGTATATTCTTTTTCCTATTTCTTTTGAACCTTTCCAAAGCCAAGACCCGTTGAACATGATGTTTGCTGTTGTCCATAGATGAACTTATCCAAGTTCTTAGAGCTATTTGTGAAACTCTTCATCTTGATCTTGGATTCCTTTAAGTCTTATTTTAGAGTAGTCACTTCTTGTGCTAACTTATCACATTCCAAAATATTTACTTCTAACTTATCCCTGAACTTGCTTGCATTAGCCTTTGAATTTTCTAAATCCTCTATGAGCACTAATATTTCTTCATCACATTCTTGAAACTGAATTTCAAACTTAGAGTGTTGCTTTCTTACCTTCTTTATTGTGTCAAGGGCATGGATAAGTTCTCCCTTGAGATCATATCCATTCTCTATTGAATAATCCTCTATTTGTTTGCCTTTGTCCACATCATTACTTCCTTTGGCTTATCTTTTATAAGATCATTCACTTCTTCTTTTAATGCCATTAGAAGATTTTCATCTGGTCTATTAAGTGCATCTTCAAAATCATCATCACTGAAACTATAACCATTCCTTGTGCAATCATCCTAAATATGTCCAAATCTACCACATCTAAAACACTTGATAATAACTGGAGTCTTTTTCTTAATTGGATCTTTTTCTTCAACCATAAATAAGACTTCATCTCTATCATTGTCTAAAAAACTAGCATCACTATCAATTGAGTACTTACTTGCATTTTTCGCATATTAGCTTTTCTTTTGTCTCTAGAAGAACTTATTTCCTTATTTGTTTTGTCCATCCTTGATTTTCTTCTGGTACCTGTGTCTTTCTGATTCCCTGTATTTGTGATCCTATTTGTCTTCATCATTGTTGTTCTTTGGATCTTTGCATTCTATTGCATAGTGTCCATACTTTCTACAATTGAAACATTTAATAACCTTCATCTCCTTTATCTCATTCATATATTTCATGTAGAAGTTCCCACATTTCTTTTGCTATTTTACATTTCATAACCTTCATAGATTCTGCTCTACGCAAACCTTTTATAATTGTACTTATAGCTCTTGAATTTGCATGCATTAGAAGCTTACCTTCCTTATCTATAAGAGGATTTACTGTTGAATTATATCCAAGTTCCACTGCATCCTAAACTTCATTTCCAAGTGCCATCAGGTAAAATCTCATCAGCATACACCAATATAAGAAGTCGCTTCCATAAAATACTGGTACTACATTATTGAAGGGTCCGTCTCTTTGATCCTTTTGATCTATTTTGTTCTTAGACCACTTTTCTTTCAAGTTGTCAAACTCTTCTAAAGGAACCCGCTCTGATACCAATTGAAGAACATAAGCTTATACTGAGAGGGGGGCTGAACAGTATAAGACCACTTTTTACTTTTCTTGCCCAAATAGTATTAATCAATATAATTAATGACAATATCAATAGCAATAAATAAAGCAATGCATAAATTATCACATACAATAGAGACACCAATTTTAACGTGGTTCACCCAATGTGGGCTACCTCCAGAGAGAAAATATTTCTTCTAAATATTTCTCAAATAATCTCATGGGAATCCTTCCCAATTACAATATTTATGGACTTATGTCCAAAGGAGATGCTAATCCCCTAATCTCAAGTTCATGGATATATTCCATAGGAGAACTCTTTCCCCTTCTGCTCTGGCTAGTGATCTTCTAGAAGACTTTGTCTCTTTGTTGCACTAACTGGTGGATCTCTCTCCACTTGAAGACTCCTCACTAAGATTTGTCTTCAATTGTCTTGGCTGATGGATCTCTATCCACTGAGACTTTGTCCTTTGTACTCTATCACCTCCAAAGCTCTATCAATAGGTTCACTGAGAACCTTCTCAAATATGCTCAACAAGCTCACTCAGAACTTCTCCAAATCTGTTCAACAAGCTCACTCAGAACATGTCCAAATTTGCTCAACAAGATCACTCAGAACTTGTCCAAATTTGCTCAAAAGGTCCACATAGAACATGCTCAAATATGCTCAACAAGTCCACATAGAACTTGCTTAAATATGCTCAATAAGTCCTCTCTAGGACTTTCTCAAATCTGCTCAATAAGTCCTCTCTAGGAATTTGTTAAATCTGCTCAATAAGTCATCTCTAGGACTTGCTCAAATATGCTCAATAAGTCCTTTATAGGGCTTGCTCAAATTTGCATAGCAAGCTTCCACAAAAGCTTACTCAACATCAGTCCACAAGCCTTCTCAAAGACTTGTCTTAAATTTGCCTACCAAGCTCACACAAAACTTGTCCAATATCATAGAATCATAACGAGAATTGTTAGAGACTCAATATGTTCTATACTTAATGCTCAATCAATATCTCAACTCAATCTCATAGAATCATAAAGAGAATTGTCAAAGACTCAATATGTTCTATACTCAAATCCAGTATCAACTCAAATCAATCTCATAGAAGCATAAAGAGAATTGTTAGAGACTCTATATGTTCTATTCTCAAATCTCAATCTCAACTCAAATCAATCTCATAGAAGCATAAAGAGAATTATTAGAGACTCTATATGTTCTATTCTCAAATCTCAATCTCAACTCAAATCAAGAAGAATAGTTTGTTTTATGGAACTTGAAAAAACACATGCATCCACTTGAATAGGCTCAATCAACTCAACTCAACCAAGCACCTCAATGAACAACCCTTTCTCACAAACCCTAGTCCAAGCATGTATCAATCAACTCAAAATATTTCCAACAATGCTCAACAACAAATCTCACATAAAAATGATACTCATGTTCTTTTATAACTCAAGTTCAATTTCTTTGCATAACCAATGAGCTTCAACAACAATGCTTATAAAACAAGGTTTAATCACAACTCTCAATCCATAAAACCTTGAAGCATTTAACTAATAACTTTCGAAAAGGAAACCACAATCAATCCTTTTCACTCCAATGATATTTTCAGAAATCAACCACCCAAATCAATCAATAGGAGAATGTGCCCATACCTTTTATTAATATGAATAAACCCCTTTGGAAATATGCCACAATCACAATAATCTCTTGCTAAACTTCATGATGGTTAGGAGAAATTACAAAACAAATATCATAACCTTTTACACATTATTTCTCCTATTCAAAAATCACATCCACCACTAGAAAATAATTAAAAATAATTATTTCCTCAATTAATTAAGCATATCATGAATATCACCACAACCATTTACCATTCCCTTATTTATCCTAAAAATCACTTTGCACTAATGCACAAATCACTCCTAAATGCAAAAATTCCCACATCAAATAGTGCAAAATATAAACCACAACTCATAAATCACATCACCATAGTATACCCTCAATAATGGTGCTTGAAACCTTAGCTTTGAAAAATTAAAACATTAATTATTCACTCTGCAAAAATTGCAGCGACGAGCATACCTTAGAAAATAAAATATTTTTTAGCTCTGAAGAATGCGGCGACATCAAACCATGCGAAAATGGGTTTTGGGTGACTTGAACACAAGACCTGTAGTGAGTGAGCCTTTGCACTCCCTCCACCCACCAAGTGGGCTAAGCTTCCCACATGGAAGCTATTTCACCTTGTTCTCCTTATAATTCTTCTTTTCGCCCATGATATTTTAAACAATGAACAACGCTTCAACCAATACAATGCTAAAAATATGCTCGCAAGAATTGAACTCATGACCTATGTGCTATCAATAACTTTGCACAATTCAAGCTTCCACTAGGCCACGCTACCCAATATAATTTGGGAAGTGGTTGTTGTCTACTTTTAACCGTTCATTGCATCACATAAAACAAAACACAAGCTCTTTCCTTTGCATATACCATGCAATATTATCAACGAGCAAGGATAATCAATTTAAAAACATGGTGGTATATTTATATGCCTTTCCTTTCTCTTGGAAACATCGACAGTTTTAAAACTGCCCTCATGACGTTGGCAGACATGGCAAAATTTATTTTAATTAAATTTAAAAATTTTAATTTTAATTTTAAATAAATTAAAATTTAAACTAAACCTTTAAAATTAAGTTTCTCCATCACCAGGGCACCTTTTTCGATGAAACGAAAGCCAACTTGGATTTTAAGAAAAAACCATTTCAAATCAGCCATCCATAGTTTTAAATAAAACTTTTTATTTTGCTTGCCTTGGTTTTGATAAAAAATCTTCCTTGCACTTTCACAAAACATAGTGCATACCATCATAGATCCTTTTGACATCAAATAACCTTTTGACATCAATGCCAACATTTTAGCTTACGGACTCAAAATGTCCAACATAGGTCTTACCCAAAAATAGCATCCCTTTTGGGATGTTTTCCATAAAAAAATATCATAATCTTGATTCCTCGCTTTAAATGAAATATAATCTAAATTTTACCTTGTTGAACCAGCCACGCAAAACACAAATCCTCTCAGTTTTAGAACAAAATTTTGGTCGAAGTACCCCTAGAATAATACGTTTTGTCAAGGTTGATCATATATTAAATCTTTTAAGAAATGTAAGATGACGCCAGAGTGGTGTGTGGGGAACAGGTTAAAGATTTAAATGTGTGAAAAATAAAATATATTCTTTAAAAAGGCATAAACCTATCCTTTAAAAAATATATAAATATATTTAACCAAACTTAAATATAAATTTATTTAATCAAATTGGAAGGTAAACTTATTTTTAACAATAAAATTAACATAAATATATATATTAAAATAAAAAATAAAGAATAATTTTATTAATTGTTTGAAAGATTACATTATTGTTTTGAGAAGGTTATTTTATTAAAAAATATTAATGCAAATATACAATTTATTCTTTTTTACTGCAATCCAATATATCATAAGGAACTATACTTTTTTAACTAAACCCTAACCCTGAATCTAAATAGACCTTGGATCCCACAAACTAATAACAACACCAGGTACTAGTAGTAATATGAATAATTACAATAATTAAATAGTTAGGACATAAGGCTCCAAACATATCCTCCCTCAAATGCATTATACTCAAAGCTTAAAATGTGAAAACTATTTTTGAAGCTATTGGAGTGGCTCCCATGTTGCATATTCCAATTATAAACCCCACCAATGCACCAACAATTCAATGTGAGTGTGGTTGTGAAGTTGAGAGGACCAACGATCCAAGTTTACCTCTAGTTCAAGGAGTGATGCTTCACAATGAAGCTTAGGAAAGGTTGTTTGTAACTTAATTTTTTGATCGAGGAAATTCTTCAAACAAGAGATATAAAAAATTGGGTTGATCCTAGAAGTGGATGGAAGGTCCAATTTATAAACCATTGATCTAATGCATTGAAAAATGTAATAAGTCCAATAGAATTTGAGAGCTAATTATTAATGGCCTTTATCTTCAAGGATGTTTGCTTATAGGGATGCAAATGTAAAAATATTGTATCACCTTAAATGGACTACTTGAAGTGGTTTTGATCAACTTGTTGCTTCATTCGATTCTAGGCCACTATTAGGTTGTCCTTGAGAACTTAGATAACACTATCACAAGTAGAGAGAGAGGAATCCACATCTCATACCTTAGAGCTACCTAGAATGTAGGAAAGGAGTGAGGGTGGTGATTGTTTGTATAGCACATAATGTGGTATCTTTGTCACCATATGATATATGGTGGTGTAACACTATTCTTCCAAGGACAACCATTTGGCCTAATGAGTCTATTGCTTGGAGGTAAAGCATCACAAGCAGCCCTGTAGGCACTTTTTGACAAATTTTGTCTAGCCTTTAGTTTGTAGATGCTATGCCAAGCTCGTTAAGGTGTGTTCTCTATGTTGGGAAAAAACATTAGTTAGTTTTATACATTCATATTCATTACCTCATTTAATTTTTCAACCTAGGGTAGCTCGTAAACTTGTGAGAAACCTTGCACAATATATGCTTGTAATTCTCTCCAATGAGATGAGTCCCTCAGATTTATGATTTAGGGGATGTTGTTATTTTTTTGGAGTTATGTTTTAGTTTCCAAACCACTAATCTATCCTAAATTATCAAGACATACCTATACTATATTCAGAAACCAAAATTACACACTTGCTGGAAATTATACAAAATAGGGGAAATAACAAAAATTAAGCTAAGTACAAAAAAACTGGAAACTAGATTATAAAAAAATAATAGAAAGCAAGAAAAGATAAGAGAGGAATATTGTTGAGAGTGGGCCCACAATTATAGCATATTCCACCCATATTCAATCATACACTGGATACTTAAAAAAGATGGATGAAAAATATGTAGGTGTATTTTATTAATTTGCAGTAGGAAAAGTTACATAAAAGATCTGGGATCTTTATTTTAGGGGTTGCCTGCATATTTATAAGATATGCGACCATGCCCTATTACATTATGAAATCAAATCAAATTTAGATTCTTATTTTACAACAGTATGCATAAATGAAGGAGATCAAATAAAATATCAGTTTCAGACCAATCAGTGTATTCTGTTTTATCAAAATAGAATACATTTGATATTTCCATGTTTATTCGATTGCATTGATATTTTAAATTACTGCTAAAAAATAAATGATTGATAATTGATGTTGTCCTTGGTCCACTTTCACTGTTGATAATTCATCCGCATCCATCGTAGAAATCACCATTCTGTTTTTTCGACAATAAGAGTCTGTAGAGGGGGAAAACTACCCTACTGCGTACAATTTCCAATAAAAAGGCTAGATCCATAAGGAGAGAACCTTTCATGGGGTGAATCACGATGGATATGTTGTACTCTATGCTTAGTTCTAGGGGGAAAGGTTCACCAGGAACAATTTAAGGACTCGCTCCAAGTCCTCAAGATATTCAGGAAGGTTTAATGTATTCAATTTAAAAAAACACCTAAGTTTGACCTTTCTAGATCTAAGCTAGAAAAGATAAAGGACAATGCAAAAAATGAAATATGATAACTGAAAAAAAAATGCAAGCATACAAGAGCTAGCCTAAAATTATTCTATCTTTTTGATGCTCACTAACCTAGGGTTTATTCCAGAAAACCTTTAAAGCAAAAATATGCAAAGTAAATGCACAAAAAATATCTTTAGATGTAAACTAAATGCCTTTCACTTTCAGATGCCTAAGAATTAATAACTAGATCAAATTTTCAACTAATAAGATGATTAGAGCATTTATCTAGACTGATGGTTGACTTAGATTTTTCTGCCTCTTGTCCAATGATATCAAAAATACCTGATTTTATAAGATAAATCATAAAAGACTAAAAAATATAATTAGAATTAGGGATCCTACTTAGGCCACTGTGTAACAATCCTTGGAGGCACAAAAATCAAGCCCCCTAGGTCCTTTTAGATGAACTTTTGAAACAAAAGAATAAATTGACCTTTGGAGGATTAATCATAAAATAAAAATGCAATAACAGAAAACAAAAAACAGAATGCAACAGTATGATCTAGATGTAAAATAGAATGTAACAGTGAAAACCAAATCTTGAAATTGCTCCTAGTGTGCCCTAGGGCAAAATCGTGCCTTTCTTGGAGTGGGCGCAATAATGTAGCAACAAAGTCATGCCCTGCTTAGATGGGGCATGATTTCACTTTTGCAGATTGGTTTACCCTAATTAGAGCAAGCAAATTCATGCCTCGCTAATTCCAGGTGTGATATCACTACAAATTAATGAAAAATAAAAAGTGAGTGTAAAATATGAAATAAATACCGAAAACAAAGTGAGAAAACCCTAATGGATGTCATGAAAGCAGGCAGATAAGATTGAAGTATCCAAGCGAGAACTCTATCTCTCCAAACTACACCATGTAATAGAATATTAAATCTAAAATTTGCACTTCAGGGTTAGCTTGCAGCAGAGAAAGAAAAGGAAGAAGAATGAACTATCATAAAAATTTCAATAATCAAAATTTCACATTAAGATCGCACATAAAAAATTCACATATAAAAATTGCACACCTTATCTTATATCTCTATTTGATTAAGTAAAAACATCCTTCCTTTTATAGATGAAATCGTAGGGAAAAAGGTAGGCAAAACAAACCCAAAGTCAACATCAAAACACATTGGAGGGTTTAAACCTGGGTCTAAGCGGGCCAAAAAGAATAAAATAAATATTATAAAAATGGTGAAGTCACATCCCATCCTAACGGGACACAATATCGCTTGCACAAAGTTGCGCCTCATGAAGATGGGGTACTATTTCGCTAAAAGACAAACAAAACTAAAAAGGAAGGGCAAAGAGGTCTTCCCTTGCTCTTGGTAGGGGTTGAGGGCCTCTTAGGGGTTACAAGGAAGATTACCCATTGAAAGTGGGTAAATTTTCCGTGCCTACATTTTACCCCCTCTTTGATACATTTATGGCCTATTAAATGCATCAAAGAAAGGATGTAGGCACACACACTGGAAAAAACAAGCGAAAATGGGGTGGTTGAGTTAGAAGAAAGGAGTGGTGTAGAAACAATGTCATTTCGGATAATTTTAATTTTGCATGTAAATCGAGGCATTAGGGACATTAATGCCTCTATAGGCTAGGGTGCCCCCTTGAGTTTTTATGAAAAAGAAACATTTCATAAAAACTCAAAAGAACTGACACAAAAGAAAGAGAGAGAGAAAGATCGACAACCGAGTGAGGCAAAAAGAGGTAAAAAGAAAAAATAGGTTTAAAAAGATAAAAAGAGGTAAAACCCTAATTTATTTTTATCGTGAAGAGGAGAGTAAACATAGCTCTAGGAGATAAAGGATGATGGTTCTTCCAATTCAATGAGCGACGCGAGGCCGGGGCATGAGAACGGGTAAGGATCGCTTTTGACTCTTCTCATCCATGTTTAATCTCTTTTTTCATGATTTAATTAGGATTTTTGATGGACTTTGCCATATAAATCAATATATTTTTCATCACAACTCGGGCATGACTTTGTAGCCCAGTGCGTTTTCATGAAAGCGAAGTTGCGTGCCCTAGAAATGGGATGTAATTTCATAAAAACTAAGAAAAAAGAAGAAAAAAAAAGGGAAAGAGAGAAAAAGAAGAAAAAGAAAGAAAGCAAGTAAAATCCGAAGTGCAATTTCAAATTGAAATTTTTGTATGCTTAAAATGTTGGATTAATTTTAATTTGTTTAAATTTATTATGAAACTGATTAAATTTTGTTTTATTTGGTGAATGCAGCTAGGTATTCTTGAGATTCGAGAGTGGTGGGCAGGAGCTCTCATAGAGCTGGATGCTCTATGGTAGGCGTAGAGGGCCAGGATAGAAGTAGTTGGGCTAGACCATGTGGCAAGGATGCCATGGATAGATATGGATAGGGTGATGCTGATCACCTTGGTAGAGAAGTGGTATCCAAAATATTTCACTTTTTGATTACTAACAAAGGAGATGACCGTCACACTAGAGGATGTGTGGCAGGTCTTGAGGATCCCCATCATGGAGAGGAAGGTATACAGAGCATGAGGGTAGGTGGCCACTCTCCAATGATTTTTGTAGGTTTTGTTCACTAGGTGCAAGAGGACACCATAGTAGTTGATGACCTGGTTGGCCATTACGAAGCGAACCCTTTGACCATGGTCCTCTCAACCATTGTGGCTGGTCTCTTGACATACCACACTAGCAAATGACACTTACCATGGGTACTGGTATGAGCAGTAGTAGACATGCGACATCAGGTAGTTTGATTTGCATGGGATCCTTATGTTTTGATCCACTTATATAGGATATTGTACAATATCGTGTATAAGCAGTGTACAAGACTGGTATGTACGACTTTGCTCCAAGTGTGTTGTTGGGAGCACATCACGGTGCGAAGACTGTTAGCACTACCATGACCATTATCCAAATTGGAGTGGCCAGTAGCATACGAATGGTTGAGATCCTTGGAGAGGACCGTGAGGGCCTACGTAGGGAACCTGCCACTAGCTAGGTAGGTGATCGATGAGATTCAAGATACATAGCTCATTTGATGACCATTGAGGCTTCACCCTGGCTAGGTAGATGATGGGATAGATCTGGCTAGGATGAGGAGGACCATATGGCTAAGGTTAGAGATGGGAGAGCTGGAGGTTTTTAGGTTTTATTGAGTCCTACGATAGTTTGGGATATTACTAGGAATATTGGACCTAAGGAACTACTAGTACCGAGGGTGAACCAGGATCCAGTAGGGGTTGGAGGTGAGCCAAACCTCACTAGATGAGTTGAGGAGGACATAGATGATCCTCCTTATATTGATCCAAGGGTAGGAAAAATAGGGGTAGCCATTGGGTACAGGTCATGGTATATAGGAATCATGCTCCAGAGGATCTCCTTACTTGTGCTATTATAGAGGTTCTAGGTGATGGACTTGGGTATGTAGTGAGAATTTTGAGAGGTAGATCATAGGGCCACAAAGAGGGCACAATAGGCTCCTACTATACTGAGATAGAGGCTGACATGGGTCCAGATATGGGTGGTAGAGGAGACCATCCTGATAGTAGGGATCAAAGAGGTAGGGGTAAGATATGTTCCCACATAAGTAGAGGGGCCACAGATTAGAGTCCCTAGAGAGGAATCCACATCAACAATGGTGGAAGGCCAAATCCAGGGGATAGAGGAGCTACGAGTATAACTAGATTTTGTACAAACATAGATGGTCCAACTATAGGCTGAGAGGGACACTGCACTAGTGGAGGTTACCCAAATTTAGAGAGAGGTGGTCTAGTTGGATTGAGAGAATAAACAAGCTAGGGCTGAGGGGATGGCTATCATTGGGAGCAACCAGGCAGGGGACACGGTGTAGCTCCTTCAGGTGTAGCTACAATGGATAGGTGATATGTTGGAGGTAGCTATTTGGAGGGCCACATTTTTTAATGTGGCTTACTACATAGTTGTCCCTCCAGAGCATAGAATGGAGTCTCCTCCATACCTTCGACAAGTGAGCAGATCATGATATTGATCATGGGCACTAATGATATCTCAACAATCAATGATTCGATCGATGAAGCCTCAACCTTAGAGAGGAACAGAGGGATCTAGTTCTCAGAGCTAGGAGAGGATAGGCTAGGGATCAAGATAACACACCAATTTTTTATTATGGTGTGCATCCCTAGGCTGAGTGTACCGAGTCTGGATTATGGTACACCAACCTCACATGATGTACTCTTTTTCCTACAAGTAATATATAGCTGTAAATATTATTGTGATTTTATGTGTTCTATGTGTAATGATTGAATGCATGTTTTATATGTTTTACTTGTTTATTTTAAGTATTTTTATGTATGCAAACTATCTTAATTCAAACTACATGAGGTTGAATGAATGCAAAAGAAGAACAAGGAGAAGAAGGAAGGAGAAACAAGATCAGACAAGATAGAACAAGAGAAAGAAAGAAGAGAAGAAATAAGAGAGAAGAAAGAAGGGAGAAGAAGAAAGAAGAAAATGAAGAAGAGATAAGAAAGAGAAGAAGTAAGAAGAAATAGAAGAAGAAGATAAAATAGCGAGTCCAAATATCACCATAAAAAATGGAGAAGAATGATCGATCCATAGTATAAGACTAGTGTAGGTTGCAACGGACCAGTGTAGCCAGATACTATAGATTGTATTAATGAGATAGCTAGACTCATTATGGGTATAAAACTTACATTTATGTGAAAAAGTGTGTGTGGAGTGTTGACCCGCTATGGGTGATAGCTCCCTTATTAACTATTGTTAGGCGATTACCTAGTAGGATGTATCCTCAGACCTATTATCAATGGCTAAGGAGCTGGTCCCATAATGGGGTGTTGAGCTTACTGAGTCAAAAGAAAGTATGATCCGATAAAATATCATAAATAGTGCAATACCCACTAGGATGTATAAGTATCCCATGTGGGGTGTAATATATATAAAATAGTATGCAAGTGCTATCTCAGATAGGGATCTTACGAAGACTATGCAATAAGATATTTTAGCATAATGAATGAATCAAGAAAAGGAGAAGAAGTGATCATAAATAGAAAAGAAGAAGAAGAAAATAATCCCTAGGGGTGATCTTTCTAGGCATCAGATTCCTAGTGAAAAGTGCAATGCATGTGAGCTATGACCTAACTAGGTATCATCACATGCCATTGTCGTAAGATACCCAAAAATCTATATGAACAAATAGTCATGACCAATCAATCATGCATGTATGATAGGAAAATATGCAAGGTATTAAGTTATATGTCAAGAAATCTTGCAATGATGACAAGCAAAAATGCAATATGAGCAAGCAAGAGAAAAATGTTATGGAAAATGAAGATGCAACTACATGAAGATTTTTATTTTTTTACTTTTGTACTTATGAAGAGTTAAAATCAATGCAAAATCTAAATGCACCATCCATCTTATCAAAATAAATAGGTGTGCCATGAGGTGTTGGATCAAATACATCTTCAAAATCACAAAGAAGCTCTTTAAAGCTCTTCGTCCAACATCTATGGCACGATAATCACAACATTTTCTAATAGCACCATTATTTTTAGCATAAAAGACATCATACAAAGATTCATCATTTTCTTGAACAGAAACAATGTTATTTTCAGAACAAACAGAACCAACCATATTACAAGACACTACATTTGGAGGAAAAGGAAAATTAACACTTTTATTATCATCTATTGACAACATTTGATATTCCATATATTTTGCATAAGTTATAAGATGGTCATCATCCTCAAAAGGTAGAGGTTGATTTTTATGTTTAGAAGTCATAATTCATGAGCTTCCAGATGCAGAGTTCTTAGTAGCTATAGTTCTTTGGGTTGGTTGAGTAGGAAATCGGTCCAACCTATCTAGTTGTCTTGTTCTCCATGGCTGGTCCCGTGGGGTTCCATTTACTCCTATGAGGTCATAGTCTACGGGAATATTTTCATTTGTGTGAAGGGTTTATTCTATATGATTCCCATGACTAGATGTAGCTCTAGTTTCTTGTCCTTCAGTGGGCAGACCTATTTCATATGCTTCTTTTGAGTCTTGCAGTGTTGCAATTCTTGTTTGCCTTCTTGATGAAGATGGCTTTGTAGTGACATATTTTCTCCATGTGGATGGATATGTCACAGTCTCATAATCCCTATGTGAAGAATGAGTCTTAGAACCTTCTTTATTTCCATGTGAGGAGGAATCCCTTGAAGCTTCCTCACGTCTTTGAGATATTTTTGTGTTTTTAGAGGAGGCCCTTGAGGTCTCCTCACGTCTCCTTGATGAGGATGGCTATAAAGCCTCTTTTTGTTTATGTGAATTTGTTCCATGATGTGGTTCCTTACTTGGGGTTTCTCGAGGAGATTCCCAAGAGTTTATTTATCACCCCTTAGGCCCGTGGAGCTACGTCTCATGATCTTCTGGGTAGGTCATTCAACATTACTATGACTCTGCTTATGGGTATGAATTTCTTATGTCTCCCCCTCAATATCAGATCGAGGGTATTTACTTATTGTTTTGACCATGTTGTTTTGTGACTTGATATTTTGAGTTTGCAATTTAGGAATGACCACACAATACCAAACAAATTTTTATCTTGATTACCAATTTGAGTGTACCCTAAACTGTTTGATGTGTTTTTATGTGTTGTTCTCTTGATTTCTTTGCTCTTGTTCTTGGATTAAGAATGAGAAGACTCATCCATAGTGATAATCAAGTACACCCATGCCAAACATGATTTTCTCAAAAGAAGCTAGGGTACACTACTAAATACCCAATGGGGGGTTCGCCTAGCTCCTCCACTATGAACCAATGATTGTTCCAATAATGGGAGATATTTTGAACACAAGTAACTTAGTGTCACTATAAGTAAGTTTCCCAGTCTATTTCTAGGAAGCTCTAGGGGGCAAACCAGTGGAAGGAGATGAATTCCAACATCATTGGATTGAATTGAAGGTTGGTGATGAAATCCAACTCTCCAATGTTTAAATGAGACGTGTGTGTGTGGTGTTCATTTTAAGCTTGTGTAACATAAAGTGCATCATATAGCAATAATGAGTCTTTCCTATATGCCTAAGTACGCAAATACATTTCAATATTCATAAATATGCATGAACTACTATGATTTGTATGAGCGCACTTTATCTCATGCAACTATGGCCTTTAGCAGGGCCTCAAAGCGAGCAAACAACATACAATGTATATCACGCTGGATCCTAGGGCAAACTTTTTAGGCATAAGTTGTTGTTCCTAGAAATGCCTAGTGGAAAATTTAAAATAAGATCTAAGATATGTGAAATGCTTAATTATTTCTTCTTTATTATTTCAATTTCTAAACATAAATGTGCTTTAAGTTCTCTATTTTAGGCACACAGAAGCAGACAAAAAGCTATAAAATATCAGGGAAGCTATACCAACCTTTGATCCAGCTTAGAGAGTCAATTTTTTGACCTCTATTGCACTTTAGTCCTGGCTGCTATAGCTTAGAGCAGCTAATTTTTGGCCACTGTAGCTCAGAGCGGCTAGTTTCTAGTCATTGTAGCTCAGAGCAGCTAGACCTACACATAAAATTAAGTTAGTATTTTGGTAGAAAATGAAAAATTAGTGGTCGTCCCATCGTGATCACCATCTGTAGTGACCTTAGGAACGTGCGCACTGGTCCCTTTTCTGAGAACCCTACTTGCAATGCTATTTAAAATACCAAAGATGAAATGGAAAGACAAGAGGAAAAAGCATATAACACGAAATAACAAAATACGGATCTCTTTATTGATATTGAAGCTCGGTTACATGTCGATCCCTCTTAGGGATACCCATTTTGAAAATATAAATTACAAGTGGGCAAGGAGTGCCCCTTATGCGAAGAGGTGGTGCGCTTATAAAAGCTTCCTGGTTTCACACATGAAAATGTATGAGGGCTTACAGATGCCTCCTTCTCCAAGTCTGTTTCCTAGAGGTATCCCTTTATCTCTTGTATGTTGTAATATTTGTTTGATGTACCTGTGGCCCTGCAAGTAATGAAACAACAACACACTTTTAGGTGTTTGAGATTGCCTCCTCGGATGAGGTTGTTAGTAATCAAAGAATGTAACAAAAATATGATAAAAAAATACCATGAAATCATGTAAATCTATGCTAATGATATAAGAAAACAAGATAAAATATGCTATGTCTATCTAATCTAAGCCTGTGGGCCACTGTCCAAGATAACGGCTGCTAAATTAAACCTTGCCCTCTTTACCCCAAAGCTATGGGTCAAATACTATGATCTGATGTTGAAGAAAGTAGGTGTTATGCACTTCAATTTGTCAAAGCTCCACTGTACACGTGATCTCAAAGAGAACTCTCCGAGTCTCAAAATCTCTCTTCAAAAATATGTCTCTCTCTAAAATGATCTCCTTTATCTCTTGGTGCTCTTAGGCTTGCACCTTTTATAATGTGAAACCCTAGGTCTATGTCCAAGCCCTAGAAATGAATTTCTCATGTGTAGTGCAAGTTAGCATGAGAAGCTTTTGTCCATTGTCTATATTTGAAGGCCAATTAACTGAAATCTAACTGCCCACTTGAGTCTTCTATGTGAATTGGTCGTTAGCATGAGAATATTTTGTCCTTTGTTTATGCTTGGAGGTCAGTTAACTTAAGTCTAAATGCAAACTCAAGTCTCCTATGTGAACTGGTCATGAAAAGGAATGCAAAGTCACTCTTGCTCACCTTTATTGTATGTAGACTGCCACTTCCACCCGAGATTGGACCTACTTGTTGGCAAACCACTTCTTACGGCTTAGCCGCTATCGTCTGCAGTGGCTATGATCTTGTTGTTGTCGTCTGCAGTGACTAAGTTCTGGCCGCTCTAGGCTTGAGCATCTAGGATCTAGTCACTCTTGGCTTGAGTGGCCAAGCTTGGATGGCTTGAAAAGGGTCCAAATGAGTGGTGAGAACCATTGTTGATGCTTGGAAAGTCCAATATTATGTCTTATGATCTTATGAGTGTGTCTATGAAGTAACTCCCCTAAGCATGACACGATTTAGGTGTTTACAAAAATTATAGGGAATAGAAAAGGAGAATGGATCAATTATCATGTAAATTTTTCTCCCATATTCATACACAAGAATCAAATATTGGAGGTGATGGAGAAAAAAATAGAAAATCAAAGGATAACATGATTCTAGGAACAAAGGGAAGAGGAGAATTCTTCGAGCTCAAGAGACTTGTAATCCTGAAGTTGTTGGTCAAATGATCAACTTCATTCAATAGTGATGATCAATATAAATACAAAAAGAAAACCCAAACATAGATGTTAAAATTCTAACAACATACACTAACAATTATCTAATCTTAGCTACTAACAAGCTAACAAACTATTGTTAGCATAAACTAACTATAGACTTAATTAACAAAATAAGTCTAATATAGTTCTAACAACTATATTCACTTAACGAATATGGTTAAGTGAATAATACTCCTAGGTAAATAATGAAATAACCTAGGTAATATAAATATCTACCCTAACATCCCCCCCTTATTACATTATTTTGAAATACAAAGAGAGTTGTGAAACAACTCAAATTTGACATGTGCAAGTGCCTTAGTGAAGATATCCGCAACTTGTTCATTGGTGGGAATGTACTGGAGCTGAATCTTGTGCTTTGGAACTTCATCTCGAATAAAGTGACATTGAGTGTCAATGTGTTTGGTGTGTTCATGGAACACTGGATTCTTGACAAGCTTCAAAACACCTTGGTTATCACAAAACAAGTGGATTGGAAGTTTCTTGGGAAGACCCATACTTGCTAAAATGTGACTTAACCATATCACCTCACACACTGCTCCTCGTGATGCATGATATTCTGCCTCTGTAGATGATAAAGCAACCACCTACTGCTTCTTACTATGCCAAGAGACAGGACCAGATCCAAGATGAAAAATGTATCCAGAAGTTGATTTCCTATCATCAATTGACCCAACATAATCAAAGTCCATGTAACCTTGCAAGAAGAAGTTGTCATTCTTCTTGTATTCCAGGCCATATTCTATACTACCATGGACATAATGAAGAACTCATTTTGTTGCTTTCCAATGACTAACCTTAGGTTCCTGCATGAACCTCGAAAGATAATTCATAGTAAAACTGATGTCTAGCCTAGTGTTGGTTAGATATATGAGACTCCCAATCAACTGGCGATAGAGAGTTCCATCTACCTGAGGAGAAGTATCATATCATGATAATTGTAGCCTTATTTCCATTGGAGTTGCTTTAGGCTTACAATCAGTCATGCGATATTTCTCAATCAATGTCTTGGCATATTTCTTCTGTGTCACTCTGATGTGATTCTTCTTTTGTTCCACTTCTAATCCAAGACAATAATGAAGAAGTCCTAGATCTATCATCTCAAATGACTTTTTCAAGTCACCCTTCACTGCATCTATCAATTTCTCTGAACTACCAATGATAATCAGATCATCAACATAGAGTACTAGAATCACTATTTCAGAACCAATTTTCTTGAAATAGAGATTAGCATCCGAAGGACTTCTCTTGAAACCATGTTGCAATAGGTGATTGTCAATTTTTATGTACCAAGCTCGTGGAGCTTGTTTTAACCCATACAAGGATTTAACCAATTTGTAAACCTTTTGCTCTTGGCCTTCAACCACAAATCCTTCTGGCTGAGTCATATACACTTCTTCCTTGAGATCACCATTTAAGAAGGCACTTTTTACATCCATCTGATGTAGCTTCCATCCGAATTGCGCTGCCATAGCACAAAGGACTCGAATGGTAGTCATCCTAGCAGTGGGTGCAAAAGTCTCTTCATAGTCAATGCCTTATTTTTGTGCATAGCCCTTTGCAACAAGGTGGACCTTATGCTTATCAATAGTGCCATCTACCTTATACTTCACTTTGTATACCCATTTGCAGCCAATGGGCTTCTTTCTAGGAGGTAGATCAACTAGCTTCCAAGTGTTGTTTTTTATGAGAGACAAGTGTTCTGCATCCATAGCTGCCTTCCACTGAGGCTCACTAAGTGCATCTTGTACCATGGTAGGTTCATGCTCATCCAATGAAGACATAAAAACCCTATCATCATCCACATCCATATCTTCTACTTCTTCTTTATCTTCTTCTGCATCTATAGAAAGTTCTTCAAAGTGTTGGTAAAGCTCATCAACCTCTGTAGTATTTGCTTCTGCTCTCTTTTGATGAGTCATACTATGTGTACGAGGTCGATCTAAAGTTATATCTAGAGGTGTAGTCACTTTTGAGTCTCTCATTGTGCTAGTATACCATTTGGGAATTTTCTTCTGTGGGGGAGGAGTCTCTTTCTTAGGCTCCTCATAATCTAGGTATACAACAGAAGATGTGTTATCTGGTGTGAAAGCTTCATCAAATACCACATCTCGACTGATGTGAATCTTCTTGGTTTTAGGATCTATCAAACGATATCCCTTGGAATGCTCATCATAACCAAGAAAAATACACTACAGGGATTTCTCATCTAACTTCTTTCTCTTTGCTTTTGGAATGTGCATGAATGCCTTACACCCAAATATCCTGAGATGAGAAATGGAGGGCTTTCTACCACTCCAAGCTTCTTGTGGAGTCATTCCCTTAAGATATTTTGTGGGTGCTCTATTCAGGAGATACACTATTGTTGTGACAGCTTCCACCCAATATTGTTGCTCTAGATGTGCCCCTGTAAGCATACAACGAACCATTTCCATGATGGAATGATTCCTCCTCTCAACAACTCCATTTTGCTGTGGAGTATAGGCTATAGTAAGCTACCTCTTAATCCCATGTGTAGTAAGAAATGAGGAAAACTCATTTGAGGTAAATTCCCCCCTCGATCTGAGCGGAGGGTCTTAATAGAACTTCCTGATTCCTTCTCAACATATTTCTTGAACTGCTAAAAAAACATGAAGGCCTCAGACTTCAGATGTAGAAAGAAAACCCACATTTTCCATGAGTAGTCATCAATGAACAACTAAAAATACCTCTTTCCCCCATAACTTTTTGGCATAGGACCACACATATCGGTGTGTACCAACTCCAATGGTCTTTTGGCTCGTGAGGAGCTCAACTCAAAAGGTACTCGATGTTGCTTCCCTACTAAGCAATCCGAGCAAACTAGAAAAGTAGATGAAAGGGTGGGAAGGCCTTTCACCATCTCATATTTACTCAATTCAAGTAAATATCCTGAACTTAGATGCCCATATATTTTGTGCCAAAGAGAAGTGGCCTCTTTTGTGTTTACCACCAAGGCAACATGAGGGGTAGAAATGGCATCTAAAGCAAACAAGCCATGCTTGTAGGAAGTTGTTGCTACATGTTTGCCTTTCTGTGTGATGAAGCAATGCTTCTTTCCATTCTCAACTCTGAAATCAACCACCATGTTTTTATCCAAGATTTGAGGCACTAACAACAAGTTATTAGCCAATCCTGGAACATAAAGGACTTTCTCAATTTGACATTTTCCATCAGGAAGAGTGACTAAAACATTTCCTTCACCCTAGACTTTGTAGGTCTTATCATCAACTATGGTAATTGGTTTGCCTTCCTTAGCCTCAAATATCTCAAACCACTATTTATCACCAGTCATGTGTTTACTGGCCCCAAAATCAATATACCACACATGATCCTTTTGCTTAGAATTTGTGTGAGTCATGAGCACCTTGTGTGCTCTCTCAAAATCTGAGTCTGATTCCTCAATAGCAACATGTCCCTTTGGTTGCTTATTCTTCTTTTGTGGTTTGTTCTTGCCCTTATTTTGACCTTTGTCATGTGGTTGTTTATTTTTGAACCAACACTTGTTGGTGTCATGGTTTTCCATATCACAAATTTTGCAATACTTCTTTTGTCCTTGTTGAGGTTGCTTGCCTTTGGAACCTTTGGAAGAAGATCCCCCTTCTGAAAGTTACCCTATTTCTTTGACCCCTATTTTGAGTAAAGTGCATTATCTGACACTTCATCTCTTTGAAGTTGATTTGCCTCCTCAGTTTGAAGTAAATTTACCAACTCCACAAAAGTAACTTGTCTCATGGACACTTGAAGGGATGTGATCAACACCTTGTAGGAATCTAGCAAAGCTCTCAAAATGACTGAAGTCAAGAGCTTATCCTCTACTATTTCTCCCAAAGCATTCAACTTGGACTTCAATTCTACCACTCTACAAAGAAATAATTCTACTATTTCACCAGACTTCATACTAAGATTATGAAGTTGGGATTGAAGGTTAAGAATGGTGGATTGATTCTTCCCTTCATATATGGTAGTTAATGCATCCCAAGCATCTTTACCATGTTTAGTATCACAAATGTGAGGTTGTACTTCATCAGTAGTAGCAAGAAAGATAAGCATGAGGGACCTTCTATCCTTTTTATCATATGCTTCCTGATCTGTACCTACTGTAGTGGGATGTTTTGTAGTGCCAGTCACTACATCCCACAAATCTTCAACCTATAGAATGGCTCTCATTTTGGTTTTCCATGGAGCAAAATTGGAACCTTTAAGCAACTATGTATCTAAAAGATATTTGTGTATAGTGGCCATTGTGAAGGTTCCTTATATCACCAAAATGGTCCCCCTTTCGATATACTACAAAGAGTACGTGAAAGGGAATTCACTCAAAATTGTTGGCACCTACCTAAAAACCCTCCCGAAGAAGGATTAGAAGTTTGAGGAAATTAAGCCAAACAATAAGAGTGAATTAGGGTAATGATGGAGTGAATATCAAAATAAAATTGGCTTTCCTTATTTCTCCCCGATGATTTATAGAGAACAATAGCTCAGACATCATTGTTGCAGCTATATTAGGTATTAGATACAGTAGCCCAAAGCACGACAACTTTACCTGTAAGTGTGGGCCAGAGGTACCGTAAATACCGAACGTTGTTGTGCAATAAATTGCACAAAAGGGTTTAAAATTTGGGGTCTTAAGTGCTTTTGAATTTTAACTTTATGATGTAAGTGCAAAAATAGGAAATGAAATGTAAATGCAACATACAATCAAAAGTGCCCACAAATTTGAGACTTAGGTGTCAGATTCCACCAAAAATGCACCTATTTTACAATGCCAATTTTAAGGTGTCGAATGCAATCGAAAATGCACCTTTTTACAATAATTTTTGCATGAAAGTTTGTTTTTAGAATGCAAAAAATTGATAGTCACAATGTCCCCCCTTGTTTTACAATTTTGCAAAAGAAATTGACAAAAGAATTGTCCCCCTATTGTTTGCAAAATAAACAAGTTTTGATGCTCCAATTTGTTTTGAGTTTGCCAAAAATTGACAAAATTAATCCCCCTTTTTCAAAGAAATTTGCCCTCCAATTTGTCTTGCAAAAATACAAGGTATGAAAGCAAATTTTCTTCTCCAATGTTTGCAAAATGCAAATTTTAAGGCTAAATTTCTCCAAGCTTGATTTGTAGAAATAAAAAATTTATGAAACAAAATAGCCTATGTTCTCCAGTTTTTAAGAACACAAAATACAACAAGGACTCCAATTGTAAAGTACCTTTATTTTACGTGAATGTACTGCTCCTCCTTTAAAATAAAAAATGCTCATGGGGAGAAGAGCGATCTTGAACCTTCAACCGCCCGAACAACAAAGTCTTCACATACTAGATTTGTCATTGTGCCATTGCTTCCAATGAAAGCAAGGTGAAAAGTTCTCCGTAATATCCCTTTGCACACTCCAAAATAATTTTTTTTTTAAATAGTGGCTATTTATCCCACATACACGAGGTAGGGGACCTTGGTGTGGATTTTAAGTCATTGTGTGGGAGTTACTTATTGATTGCCAATGGCTATTAGTCCGCACATACAGAAGAGACTTTCATCTCCTTCCACCAATAATACTCCACCACATTAGTGATAGAAACCATGCTGATGCCATATCATTTCACATGCCTACCACGTTAGTGTCGGGATGAGTTGGAGTCCACATCAGTTTCTTAGGACTCGTTCTAGGTTTGATCACAGGTTGCAGACACCATATCAAACTCCAAAATCTATTGAAGATTGATGTTGTGTTAGATACAACATCAAATATTGCTATCGAGGTTCCATATATGGGAAATACACGTTGGATCAAATCTGTCGGAGGTGTTGTCAGGATCTAACACAGTCATATCTACACTAGAGGCTATCGGATCTACAATAGGGGCTATGCAATATATCAAAACGTGTCAGATGTTGCATGCATATATTTTCATGATTTCATAGAGATCTATGCCAAAATCTTGGGCTAAAAGAGTCAGACCAATGATAGCCCAATTGCTCGACTCGATATGCATGCAAAGAAAAAATTATAGAGCATTTTGTGTAGAGAGACAAAAAATGCTCTAATACCAATGTTGGTTGAATGATCAACTTTATTCAATAGTGATGATCAATATAAATATAAAATTAAAACCCAAACATAGTTATTAATAAACTAACAACATACACTAACAATTATCTAATATTAGCTACTAACAAGCTAACAAACTATTGGTAGCATAAACTAACTATAGACTTAATTAATAAAATGAGTCTAATATAGTTCTAACAACTATATTCACTTAACAAATATGGTTAAGTGAATAATAATCCTAGTTAAATAATGAAATAACCTAGGTAATATAAATATTACCCTAATAGAAGCCATGAAGCTTGAATTATACTAACCATTCATTTTATTAAGCATACAAGAAGGCAGTAGATTGGAGCAAGGAGAAAAGACATATGAGCTCCAAGAATAAATTGAAGACTGAACCAAATAAAGAAGAACTTGAACAAGATGAAGATACTCATCCAAATTTAAAAAAAAAGACTATGAAGGAATCAGAAGAGAAGAGCTAAAATTCTAGTACTAGATTGAAGATCCATATCGAAGATTAAAGTCTTCAATACCCAAATAGTGTAATATAGGGGGTGTTAGAGTATATTACATCATTTGGATCATGTAAATGTACCAACCTTTTTACATAACTAGAGTAGTAGATTACTTTAGTAGGTAGTTAGCTAGTTACTTCAAGTAATATAATAAATGCACAAGTGTCTATGTGCAACTTGTAAATGTGCAAGGTGTCCCCTTGTACATCTAGTTAGAGTGTTGGCCAAACAATCCATATTTCTATATAAAGGGTCTCATAGTGAGTGATTATATATCACTATAGGTAGTAGTAGGTATATTGGGTAGATAACCATATATATTGGTGAGGGAGTACAATGTAGTTCTTTAGTATCATTTCTAGAGTGTTCATTTCCTCCATACTAAATTATCATTTTCGTCACTTTCCATTAATAGTATATTTCAGAATCTTACATTTCTACATGTTGTGGCTGATCCACAACACACCCCAAAATTGGGGACCCACCTTTTTTGCATGCTTTCAAAGAAGATCTCAGTGACCCAGATGCTAAAAATCAAGAAAAAGGGGCAAAATTGCACAAGGATAAAAAGTGTCGCGATATCGCGACATGTCGCGCCATCGTTGCCGAAAATGAAAAGTGTCACGATTTCGCGACATGTTGCGCCATCGCTGCCAGAAAATGAAAAGTGTCGCGATTTCGCGACGTGTTGCGCTGTCGAAAAATGAAAAGTGTCGCGATTTCGCGACGTGTTGTGCGGTCGCTGCAGAAAATGAAAAGTGTCACGATTTCGCGACATGTTGCTCCGTCACGGCAGAAATGGAAAATTGTCACGAAATCGTGACATGTCACAAAATCGTGGGTCAAACCAGTCAAACAGGGCAAGGCACGAAAAGCGTCGCGATTTCACGACAGAAAGGCAAACAAAATTCGCGATATCGCGACATGTCTGTTTCCGGTCCAGGAAAGTGTACGAAAAGAAAAAATGTCACGATTTCATGACATGTCAGGTTCGCCAAATACAAGCGCCAAGAGAAAAGCGTCGCGATTTCGCGACAGAAAGCAGCTAGATGGTACGGACTGGAAAAGTGTCACGATTTCACGATAAAGCAAAGGAACGAAAAGCGTAGCGATTTCGTGACATCAAGGAGAGAAACGTCACGATATCGCGACATGTCACGATTTCGCGACATGTCGCGTTTTCACGTGCATGAAGAGAAAGGGCAAAAAGAACATGTCGCGATGTGAAAGCAAAGGAGCAAAGCTGCATGCTATTTTTTGTCATGATTTTCATGGGGCCATTACAGAAGATGCAAAAAGTGCAGAACACGTGGCATACATGTATAAGGGTTACAAAAACGTTACATTCATAGAATATTATCAAACGTTTCAGCATTAAACATAAATTCAAAAGCAATTCGAAAGGCGGGAATATGAAACGAAGCAATCAGGAAGGTGAAACGAATCGGGAAGATGAAACGAAGCGTCACAGGGCGAAACAGAGAGCATTGCCAAGCTTTAAAAGCAGAAGCACGATGGCTACGGGGGTCGAAAACCATTGCGGGCAGAGTTGCAGTGCCAAAGGCGAGATGCCATTCTGGGCCTGCTTGAGGCTGTTTTCCTTCCTTTTTTTGGTTTTGAGAAAACCAGATGTTCTGCTATTGTAACAGGATTTATCTTTAATGCAGAGTGTTCAAAAATTTGCATCTTGTTGGCAAGAAAGAAGGAGTTATTTTCTGCATGCATGTTTTAATGTTTATCTTTCCCCTTTTCAGATTTCTAGGCTTATAGGTGAAGTTGAATGCAAGTTCTCTTGGTTGCTTCATGCGAATGTCTAAATCTGAAAAATCACAATAAAACCCCAGAGACCAGCACTTAACTTATCTGGATTGTGCGTGTTTGCAGGTTCAATAGGTTAGGTTGCATGCATGGAAACCTCACATCTTCGGTTTTGCCAGGACGGGATAGCATCAAACTGAATGCAATTTTAATTTCTTTTCTTTTGCATTTTATTTTCTTTTTGCTGCCTTTATTTTTCGAAGCTCCAATTTTATTTTTCAAGCATTAAAATAAAATTAAAAAATTAAAAAACTTCAAAATCCATAAATAATTCCTTCATGTTATGGCATTTCATTAAATTTTATTTTGAAGTTACAGCATGGTCATATAAAGATCAAATCACATTTGTTTTATCAGGGTTCAATGAACAATCATTAAATTTCACAGTAAAATAAACCACAGTGCCCCTTGTTTTCAGTTACTTGCAACCACTAAGGTGTTCCAAGCATTTTAATTAAATATCTTTATTTGAGATTATTAATACACAGATGCAGAATGCTAACATAACAGGAACCTTGGAGAAGTTACTTGTTTAATTTCTTTGCAAGCAGAGGATTTAGAACCCAAATCCTATCGGAGAGTGTGTTTTCACAATCGGGTGAAAATACCACTCAACAGATTGGCGCTAGAAGGAGGGCCTGAAGGGTTTATTTTATCGTGATTTTAGATGCTACGGGTTTATAATTGTTTAAGAGCTTTACATTGCTAAATATTTCAAGTCCATTTTATTAGCATCTTCGGCCTCTAACACCACTCAACGGATTGGTGCTAGGAGGGCCGAACGGGTTTATTTTAGTGTTATTTAAATTTAAATTTTTTATGCTTTAGTCCTCTAACACTCAACGGATTGTAAAAGGACGGCCTGAATTTATTTACTTGTTCTATTTTAAGCAATTAGGTATGTTGTATATTATTCTAACACTTTTTTGATTGTTCATACAGAAATATGTGATTTGATTTAATTTTGAAAATTTTGGTCTCATGCAATTACTTGACATTTGATTTTAATAAGTACATCTCTTGGTTGATGCTAACTTGATTTTTTTTTACATTGCAGGTTGAATATTCAACGGATTTGGTTCTAAAATTACATTTTAAGTTTCACTAATGGCAACACTTGAGGAGCAAATGGTATCCCTGAGAGCTGAAATAATATCTCTAAGAGAGAGAATGGTATCAATGATAGAGGATCATTATGAGGGTTTATCTATACCTGTGGTACCCTATCAAATTCCTAAAATGTTATTGGATTTTTTACGGTGTTTTAATCAAGAGGTGCCACTAGGATACTTGCAAAAACTGCATGTCTACAAGGATACATTATGTAAATTCCAGATTTTCTATGAGGAGGTGGCTTGTAAGTTATTTGCATACATTTTGGATGATAAACCATTCTTTTGGTACAGCCAACTACCCATGGAGGTTAGGACTTCTTGGATACAACTAGAAGCAGCCTATCTTTACCATTTTGGTAATCAGGTTGACTTAGAAATCCTGAAAAATCAGTTTACCTCCATATGTAAAGAGCCTAATGAATCCTTGAGTCAATTCAATGGAAGATTTCGTGAGTTGCACTCCCAAATGTGGGAAAATTTTAACACATTGGAAGAGGAAGCCATGGAAGTATACCTAGGAGCCATACACCCCACACTTGCTTCACTCATTGAGGAAAAACTGAGTGGTTTGTCCCTAGAGAAAATCCATGAGGTCTTAGAAGAGATAGAACGACAAGGTCTTGAAGAAGAAAAGGCACAACATGTTCATATGAGAGATTGTTCTTTTGATGCCAACCTACACCAACCATCAAACATAGCACCCTCCACTCCAATGATACCTAAGGTAAATGATCAAGGGGATGAATTTGAATATCCAAATCTTACAACCACCTTAGATGTAGTCCACGAGGAGGTGCAAATTGATAAGCCAACATCCACTAGTGAGGATTATGCAGAAATGATCTCATTCATAGAGATACACGATTATCTGGATGAAGGGGTTCTAAATTCAACAATGTTTGATATATGTGATAGGATGGAACCCACCATAGAATTGAATGAAGTGGTTGAAAGTGAAATTGGAAGAAAACCAATAAATGAATTTGAAGATATGATAGAATTTCACCACTTGTTCTTGGAAGATACTATTGATGAGATGTGTAAAATTAAAGATCAAGAAATTCTTCACCCTCCAAATTATGATAAAATTGAATCATGGGTTACTAATTTGGACAATGATAGCCTTATAAATTTGAATTCAAGAAATAACCCACTTTTGGAAATAATTGAACCATCTAAGGAAGGTGAAGATGAATTTGATGAGAAACACATTGATGAATTGGAAGATGTTGAAGAAGTAGTTGAACGTCACCACTTGATTTTGAAAGATGATTATTATGATGCTTGGAAGAAGTGGGAAGACTTCACTCATTCCAAAACTACTAATGAAACTTGTGTGCCAATTGATATACAGGACAACATAATCGCCTACTCAAAGGAAGATATTACAACTCCTGTACAATTTGAGGATGTTTTGGAAGAGGGTTTCAAATCTCATCAAATTTTGGAAGATTATAATGATCCTATTACCAAGGACAAAGAAGAAAAAGAATTGATGAATGAATCAAAAGATCATGTCACAAACATCATGGAATTTCATTCTATGGATTTGGATGACGATTTTTACAATGGTTGGGGGAGATATGATAATGCATTCTTTTCTCACATCCCTATAGATGAAACTCATATTTCACTTGATATGCGGGATGTTGAACCTTCTACATCATACGAAGATCTCATATTCACAAGATTTGAAAAGGTGACAAAATTTGATCATGTTGAATATAAATTCATTGAAAGTGTGGATGCAAGTTTGCATGATGATTTTGAGGATTCAAATGAAGAGATACCATGGATAGTGAACAAAGAATTAGAACCAAATGACAAAGAGATTGATCAATTGGAAGCAACTCAAATGAAGGATCATCAAGATGAGTCATGGGACATACACTTTGACCAAGAATGTTTGAGGATTGAAAATGATGACCATATTTTGAATTTAAATAATGTGTATGGTGAAATGTCATTAAAGGTAAATGAAAAACAAGGTATAATTTTTAATCACACCTTTAATAACATTGTTTTAATGAATGGAAAAGAAGTTGATGCACTTGAATTGTTAAACCAAATTCATCAACAATTACTAATTGAATCTAGGATAAAAACTTTTAATGATCCTAATTTAGTAAATATCCTAGATGCTTGTAAATTGTTACACAAATTTGATTGGCCTACAAATTTGGAAAATGATTTGGCTTTGAAATTTGTAGAAATAGGCTCCTACTTACAAAATTGCATATTTGAAAAGGATAGCCTAATTCTAAATCAAGGAGGGAATTATGAAGTTTACATTTTAAAGAATAGACATGATAAAATTGAAAATCATTTATTGTCTAATCATTTTAGTAATTTGATGCTCACCTATGGGAGTATTATTGGAACTAAATCAAATTGGTATGGTGAGCATGGCAAGTGGAAATTTGTTGCATTGTTTGGTCTAGTCTTGTTTTTGTTGGATTCCCACAACATTTGGCATGCATATCATGTTATATTTTTGTTGAAATGTTCTAATCATGTTTGGGATCCAGGAAAGTGATAATCCAAGCTTTGCATCATCTTGTATTATAGTGTACATTTGTATATAGATTTTGGTTTTTGGGTTTTGGTTTGTGTTTTCAAATTTTCATTTTTGGGATTGCAGTTTGGTTTTGGATTGAATAAGTTTTAATTTAAAGTTGTGTGTTTATTTGACATGTTTTGTTTGTCTATATAAAAAAAAAAAATGATGAAAAAGTTGCCTTGAGATGCTAACTTATGTTCTAGATCGGGGAAATATGGAACATTGGAATTATGTTGTAGAAAGCTCCACAAGTAATACAAACAATTTAATAATATCGTTTGAAACTTGTGATGCATGAAGTAGTCAGTTTTATATGGCAATATTTCATCTCGCATTTCAAAAGACAATGCATTCATATTACATCTCACTTTGCACATACATGCCATCTTAGTTGCAAATGCATTTCAAATACAAATCATTAAAGTGTGTCAAATCCTCTTAAGGTTATGCTATCACATAAATAAGAAGAAAATCCTAAGGTTGGGAACTGAGTCTTGAGATATCTAGAACCAAGCACATTTTATACACATTAAAAAGGATCTTGAGCAAAATGATCAAAACCTTGCTTGGAAGAAAAGGTTGGGTGAAAGAAGTATTTCATGTCTATCCTATTATGCAACATGATCCTTAAGACAATGGTTTTGACCACTTCCATAAAGCTTAAAGCCTAAAATCAGAGTAGTAAGGATAGGGCTAAATCCTCATCGAACTTAGGTTGAGGATCCAACTCCCCAAAGCTTTGATTTGACCTACATGGAGTAGTAAGGATAGGGCATAAATTCTCATCTCGCTTAGGTTGAGAATCTGATTCCCCAAAGCTCCTATGTCTCATTTCATGATAAATCTTGGATTGGAAGGATCGTACTACTTGTCCTCTGCAAAGGATGGGTAGTCATCCCCAAGGTCTAAGCAATAAAATTAATATTTTCCATTTTTATCTAAAGCTTGGATTGGAAGGATCGTACTACATGTCCCTAGCAAGGATGGGTAGTCATCCCTAAGGTCCAAGAAGTAAAAAATAAATTTTTCCCATCTCATATTTATATTGGATTGGAAGGATCGTACTACTTGTCCTCTGCAAAGGATGGGTAGTCATCCCCAAGGTCCAAAGAAATGAAGATAAGTCTTGGATTATGGGGTTAAGTATGCCCATGCATGGCAACATGTCTTGTCTAAAAAACAAGACCACTGATTGTCCAAAGGGTTAGACTAGCATGACCATTTCTTCCATAATTGGTTAAATTATTTTGCTCAAAGTGAGGTAATGAATTCCAAATCAGAGTAGTAAGAATAGGGTTAAACTCCCATCTCGATTAGGTTGGGAGTCTGATTCCCCAAAGCTCTGATTTCACTTTCACTTGCACATGGGTTCAAGATAGTAGGGACTCATAACCAACTTTGGGATCTAATAAAGCAATTCATTATACATATAGTTGATCCTAAGAGGGTTTGATAATCTTGAATGTTTGTGTATGATACTAGAAGAAAGACTATGCCTTTTATAAAAGCAAAATCTCTTAGCATATTTATTAGGTTACACAAATCATTCACAATCTCACATATGCATTCATGTAAAACTGACGATGGAATGTTGATCAATTTCAAACGATAGGGAATGAAAACACATTGCACACACCGAGCTGATACTTGATGATTCTGATGATTCATATATTTCTGATCTATGGGCATTTGTTTATATTTATTATGTGCTAACACATGTTTTCGAGTTTATATACTTCTAGGTTGGGTTCTCACTAAAATGCTCAAGAGCATTTGATAGCAGAGTCGCCATTTGTTGTGGCTGATCCACAACACACCCCAAAATTGGGGACCCACCTTTTTTGCATGCTTTCAAAGAAGATCTCAGTGACCCAGATGCTAAAAATCAAGAAAAAGGGGCAAAATTGCACAAGGATAAAAAGTGTCGCGATATCGCGACATGTCGCGCCATCGCTGCGAAAAATGAAAAGTGTCGCGATATCGCGACATGTCGTGCCATCGCTGCCGAAAATGAAAAGTGTCACGATTTCACGACATGTTGCGCGGTCGCGGCCGAAAATGAAAAGTGTCACGATTTTGCGACGTGTTGCTGCAGTGAAACTAGAAAGTGTCACGATTTCACGACGTGTTGCTGGTCGTGCAAAAATGAAAAGTGTCACGATTATCATGACATGTTGCTCGTCACGCAGGGAGAGAAAGAAATGAAAATTGTCGCGAAATCATGACATGTCACAAAATCATGGGTCAAACCAGTCAAACAGGGCAAGGCACGAAAAGCGTAGCGATTTCACGACAAAAGCAAAGGGCAGCAGAAAAACGTCGCGATATCGCGACAAAGAAGAAAAATGTCACGATTCTCGACAGGCAAAAGAGAAAAGCGTCGCGATTTCACGACAGGAGATGTACGAGGAAAAGTGTCACGATTTCACGACAAAGCCAAGATCCAAGGAAAAGCGTCACGATTTCGCGACAAGGAAGGTGTACGGAGATGAAAAGTCGTCACGATATCACGACATGTCACGATTTCTGACATTCCTTGCATGAAGGCAGACAAGGCTGCTAGCAGAAAAATGTCGCGATATCGCGACATGTCGCGTTTTCGGTGAAAGCAAAGGAGCAAAGCTGCATGCTATTTTTTGTCATGATTTTCATGGGGCCATTACAGAAGATGCAAAAAGTGTAGAACACGTGGCATACATGTATAAGGGTTACAGAAACGTTACATTCATAGAATATTATCAAACGTTTCAGCATTAAACATAAATTCAAAAGCAATTCGAAAGGCGGGAATATGAAACGAAGCAATCGGGAAGGTGAAACGAAGCGATATGGAAGATGAAACGAAGCGTCACAGGGCGAAACAGAGAGCATTGCCAAGCTTTAAAAGCAGAAGCATAGGACAGGTACAGGGGTCGGAAACCGCTTGGGGCAGAGTTGCAGTGCTAAAGGCCAGAGGGTCATTCTGGGCCTGCTTTGAGGCTGTTTTCCTTCCCTTTTTTTGGTTTTGAGAAAACCAGATGTTCTGCTATTGTAACAGGATTTATCTTTAATGCAGGAGTGTTCAAAAATTTGCATCTTGTTGGCAAGAAAGAAGGAGTTATTTTCTGCATGCATGTTTTAATGTTTATCTTTCCCTTTTTCAGATTTCTAGGCTTATAGGTGAAGTTGAATGCAAGTTCTCTTGGTTGCTTCATGCGAATGTCTAAATCTGAAAGATCACAATAAAACCCTAGAGACCAGCACTTAACTTATTTGGATTGTGCGTGTTTTGCAGGTTCAATAGGTTAGGTTGCATGCATGGAAACCTCACATCTTCGGTTTTGCCAGGACGGGATAGCATCAAACTGAATGCAATTTTAATTTCTTTTTCTTTTGCATTTTATTTTCTTTTTGCTGCACTTTATTTTCAGAAGTTCCAATTTTAATTTTTCAAGCATTAAAATAAAATAAAAAAATTAAAAAACTTCAAAATCCATAAATAATTCCATTCATGTTATGGCATTTCATTAAATTTTATTTTGAAGTTACAGCATGGTCATATAGAGACCAAATCACATTTACTTTATCAGGGTTCAATGAACAATCATTAAATTTTCACAGTAAAATAAACCACAGTGCCCCTTGTTTTCAGTTACTTGCAACCACTAAGGTGTTCCAAGCATTTTAATTAAATATCTTTATTTGAGATTATTAATACACAGATGCAGAATGCTAACATAACAAGAACCTTGGAGAAGTTACATGTTTAATTTCTTTGCAAGCAGAGGATTTAGAACCCAAATCCTATCGGAGAGTGTGTTTTCACAATCGGGTGAAAATACCACTCAACACTACATATTTTACATCCTATGATTGTATTCTCCCATAGCTCGCATTATTAAAATGTAACATTAGATGATTTCCATTGTAGCTTCGAATTGAGACCCAAACTATTAGGTATCAAACTTCACACAATGAATCACAATGGTTTTAGGTGAGTATGAATCCTTACTTCCTGATCATCCATCATTATTATCATTGAAGTACCTTCTTAGGCCAAATCAACTAAATTGGGGGTGTCCAAAGGTATCACACCTTCCCCATCAATTAATTTTTCCAATTGTCTATTTTATCACTTTCATTGCAATATTAATGTTGTGCTAGTTAGATTTACACTTATCTAGATTAAAAACTCTTCATTTTAAGTTTAATGCTTGGTTAGTTAACGTGGATGTTTGCTAGAATGAAACAATCCTCAATTCTTTAAGTTTGAATCACATTAAACAAAGGATATCTCCCCATCCTTATGCTTTCCTCTCACTTTAAAGGGTAATCTTGAGGATCAAAAGGGTGGAAGAAGCTTTTGAGGTAAAAGAACTTGCATTTGCTTTAGCACTCTCCTTTTGCACAATCTACACTAAATAGAAGACTTGGTCTACATATGATCTCTCCTCACACCTTAGGGTGATCTTGGAGATCAAAAGTGGGTCATCTCTTATAGGTTAAGGAACCCTCATCGCATACCACATTAAGAGAAGGATGTGACCTTGTATTCTCTCACCTCATGCCTTAGGGTGATCTTAGAGATAATAAGAGAGTTACACCATTTGGATCAAAGAACCTCACATCACTTAATCTCATATCATATTAAGGGGGCATTTTTATCCTATGTATGCTCTTCCCTTATGCTTCATGTGACCTTGGGAATCAATAGTAGGTAAATCACCCTCTGTCAACGAACGTCATCACTTTCTATGCTTTCTTAGAATAGCTTTCATTTCATGTCTTTATTTATTTCTTAGATTAGATTTTTATTTCATGTTCTTTATTGCTTTCCTAGATTAAATTTCTTTTCCTTGTTTTTTAGATTAGATTTCCTTTCATGCATTTACTCGCTTTCTAGATTAGCTTTCTTTTTTTGCAATTTCCTTGATTTCCTAGAGTAGATTTCTTTTGTTTCCTTTCCTTGATTACTAGATTATATTTCTTTTATGGCATTTACTTGCTTTCTAGATTAGATTTCTCTTATTGCATTTACTTGTATTTTAGATTAGATTTCATTTTCTTGCATTCACTTGCTTTCCATTAGGTTAAATTTATTTTCTTACAATTTACTTGCTCTTCTAGATTAAATTTATATTATCACAATTTAGTTGCTTTCATTAGATTAGATTTCTTTATATATTTTCTCGCTCTTCCGTATTAGCTTTTATTTCATGTACCTCCTTGCTTTACTAGGTATTTTACCTTCTATGCAATTGCCTTATTTTTCATTAGAGTAGGTTTCCTTCCTTTGCATTATCATTTGTTTCATTCGATTAGATTTCCTTTCTTTGCATTGTCATTTGCTTTGTTATATTAGGTTTCCTTTCTTTGCATTGTCATTCTCTTGGCTAGAGTAGGTTTCCTTTTCTTGCTTCATCATTTAATTTCTTTAATGTAGATTTGATTTTAAAAGTCATTTTACTTTCAAGTATTGCATTTCATATCATAAATAGGACTTTGTTTATTTTCATATTAGGTAGAGAAAAAGCATTCTTAGATTAGCATTTGATTTCTTTTAATTTAGTTTAGGAAAATTTATCATTTGCATCCTTAGGATAATCTTTTTTGTACATCCTAATTAGGAATATCTAAAATAAAATAAAATAAAAAATCAAACAACAAGCTCATCACTTGCACAACACATTACAAACCAATCACTGATGTTGAAATTCATCCTCAACCATCGGTTGTCCTTTTAGATGCCATAGTTAGTACACATAGTTTCTTGCATTTCATCACCAGGAAGCTGATTACCCTTGGGATTAGATCATGGTAGTCAAAGACCAGACACCCTTGCTCATAGGGCTTAATAATTATTAAGTGTGTAGTTGTCACTTTTTATTGAGCCTAACTGAAGGTGAAGCAGAAGCTAACTAGACCAACGTAGGTTTTAGATAGTGTCGCCTCTCCTACCCCCTAAAATGGATATTAGAGGTATTTTTACCTTTCAGGTACCCTAAGATATCCTCGTCTTATGAAGTTCTTAACTATTTATACACAACTTCTCTTTGTGTTCTCTTGGGTATATTAGGGAGAATGCATAGACACACCTTGTATATCTCCCTTATCCACATTTTATAGATTTCAGGGTAGGTTACATCATAACACACAAAAAATAAAAAATAAAAAATAAACAAAAAAAATCAAATCAAAACCCAAGCAACAACAAACACAAATTACACTTTTAGTGTGTCAAACGCTTTTACATTTTATTATTTATTTGTTTGCTCTATCTCTAGTCGCTTATGGTCATCACTTGAATTCAAGATAGAGTGCAAGAGAAATATTGCAAGGCTTCATCTAATATTATCCCTCACCCTTTGGTGACTCCTCCAACTCATTTGGAGGAGGTGCCCCTCACCTTTCCTGGTACCCTCTCCACTATCCATCATATTCCTTATCCGAGTGATGTGGGTCATTCTAGATGCTCGTACTCTAACCAAGGCCTAATGCATTAGGACACCCTTACAACTCTATCAAAGAACCCTTACAAGGAGACCACTCTACCTCCATACCATCTCTCCCCCTATTCTTCCAATCCCATCTCTCTCCCTCTCCTTTTGATTACCAATCCTCCATACCAAGTGGCCATGTGACCTATTTTTCATAGCTATATCACTCATCATATCCTCCTCTCCCATTTTTTCCTATTCATATTCTTATTCTCATAAACCTGATGCTACCCATGTTGCCATACATATAAATCCTATTCATACCACTCCCACTCCATCTTCAAATGACCTACAACAAATCGTGGATTAACTCACAAGTCTTGAGCTACAATTTAGTTGCTATGGATCTCAACCTTCTGGGTAAGTATTCACCCCAATTCCACCTAATCCAAATTTCACTCGACCATAGTATCCTCTGCATCTAGCTCAAAATTGGATACCCTTGCTAAGCCATTATCGACCATCTTTCAAAAGTTGTATGATGTAAAAGTAATTTCACTACCAAAAATATGACCTAAGAATGCCAAAAGGGTCAACCCTAAATGGTATAAAGAACACCACTTTTGCATCTACCATCATCAACAATGTCATGATATCAATCACTATCGTTGCTTCAAGTTCCTGGTATAAAATGTTCTTGATCAAGAGGACATGTAATCTAATATTTTCATATCCCCCTCCAACACACTCCTTGGTCTATTTATATTTCCACAAAATGGGATGCAACAATCACAAGTTGATGCCTCAACATCTCCACGTGCGCTTAGGTAAAATTAACCATGTCAATCATATCCCTTCCCACCAAGGTTTTTTTGGCAACATCAATCTTGTTACCAACAATCCAAGATTTCCAAGTTGACTATCTCATTAATGTGACCCCCAATGGATCCAATCCTTCCTTTGTCTCTATCCTATTTATTTTAGGCAATTGTCTTTCTTCATCTTGCCTTGTTCATAAACTCCCCTCCACCTCTCATTAGTAGTCACACTTGCATTTGCTAGTTTCAAATTCCCCCATCACCCATCAACTCACCACTTAAGCTAAACAAAATTACCTATCAACATTTTCAAGAGCATGATCGATATCCAAAAACTCGATCTTGAAATTGTGTTTGTCCAAGAACTTTTTCTATGACTATCACCAAGCCTCCTCTACTAGGGCAAAACAAGAGTAGAATTTCTCTTCTTAAAATAAACTCTAATCTAGTATATTTTAGTAAGATCCATGCTAATGTTTGTGTGGTTACTCAAACAACCACTTCATCAAGGTGGAAAAGTAAGTCCACTTATCTAATTGATGCTCATGTCATGAGGATACCTACCCTTCACTGGTTAGCTTGCTAAATCAAATGAGCTCATCAATATGTCAATGATAAATTTCAAATATATTCGCCCCTTCCACCATTGGGACTTCTCACATTGATCATAACTTGAGATAATCTTATATCTCCTCCCTCTAGTGTCACTTCAACCCACCTAAAGCCACTATCAACCACTATCATCATCCATTTTATCACCAACTATGCTCTAGTTGTTCCTTCTTCCTCACCTCTTTTACCTTATTCTCATTTCTTTCTCTAATAGGTTCTATATCATTGTTGTACAGTCATGCTATGAGTGAATACGTACCTATGGTTGGTTATTTTCCTTCCTCCTTCTATTCCCCCTACATGCTTCTCTATTTCTTTTTCTTCTTCCTTATTTCCAATTTTGTTTCTTTCTCATTTCTCTTTAGTTTTTCCAAAACTACTTTTTTGTTTGGGGGAGTTGGCCCTCCTCCCAACAAATTTTGTGACTAGAGGAGTTGGCACTCCATCTAATTTTTTTACTTTTCATATATCCATACATCAATAAGACATAATAGCTCATTTCGTTTTCATTTGGTCACTTTTTGGATACAAGTATTCATGTTTCACATTTTTTATTAGTGTAATTAATCAATGACATACATGTTGTACATATTGGTCCCATCTGTATATGTTGTGTTTTCACCTGTCTCTTGTTCCCTTGTCCATTGTTCCTATGTCTTGTTTATCAACCATGTTACACATAAAATTTTGTTATTTTTCGTATTTTACTCGTATACATATCCTAGTTGTCCAAAGGGTCATGAGATTTTATTCAATCATCTTCTTAGGGTGATTGGAAACAAAGGTTGTTTTTGTCATTTAGCCATTCCGAGTATTGCAAGTATGCTTTTTCAAACATTGTCATGTTCTAAAGGGATGTTAGGCCTCCACTAGCTAACTTGAGTTCTCTATTGGACCAATCACATATCACACATTAATTATATTTTAAGCTATGGGAAAAACTGCCATGAGTGATCTAGCCATAAAAGTAAAAGTTTTCTTGCTCATCCTATCATTAACATAATCCAAACCTAAAGATCCAAAAAAAAGTTGCAAAAAAAAAAAAGACTGAGATCCATATATTAGTTTACTAGGGTATTTTAGACACCTTCATCGAGGCTATAGAAACCTTGTTGGTAGTGGAGCTACGTCAAAGGATTATGGGGATAACCTCCATTGAGGCTATAGATGCATGATTGGTAGTGGAGTATTCCCTATGAGTGGTGTCTTTTCTATCACATTAGTGATAATATTTTGTACATACCTTTGAATGCTTGTGGATGAGATAGCTTATATTGGCTTCAATCACAATTGGTTAGTCCAAACTTACTCAAGATAGGTAATGAATCATACTATACACACTTTGGTCCATGATTGGCTTGATATTTTTTAGGATGGTCTAGATTTCTATGGGATATTGATTGACCATTAGATGAGTTTGATTGTCGAACCTAGGGTGTTTGAGTTCCTAAAATATTTCTCAGCTACAAAAATCCTTAGATAGTTGAGTAACATGCATCTTGGCTAGTTGTCATACAATGTACATATGTTCTCTATCTCACTTTGTACCCTTGTTTATTAATCCAACATTGTTCGTGATTTAAGGCAACCTTGCATCTTCTCCTTCAACTTTTATTGTGATGCACCAAAATCTATCGGCATTTGTCATCATCCATTGTTAATCCATATTTACCATAGTCAAGCACCCATCCTTGTATCATGTATTTTTACACTACATTATATCTACACACAATGCAGTACAAAAAGGGGTAAATATAGACACCTAAAAAGTGTCAAATTAACATTTGTTCAACGTTAATATTTAATAAATTTAAAATTATTTTAATTAATACATTGCAACTTTTTAAATATTAATATTAACTATCCTAGCACCTATGACCATCCTAAATACATTCCTACGTCTAACCCTTGATCATCATGAGACCATACCCCCTATATTAATCCAAGTCCATCTCATCCTAGTTAGCATTAACTACCTTTTCTCCTCCATTCCATGATCATTAATGCATATGGGTGAGGATTCTCTCCACCCAAACACATTGATCCATCATGTCATTTTGGTGGGTTAATAATATCTTCACCTAAAGGCATTAATGAAGCATGTCATATCACGTCATAGCATACATGTCATAACACATCATACCACATCATATCCTAAATAATGAACAATGCATATTTAGTGATATTTTCAGTCAAGTGGAGGTACCATTTTTATGGGTGAGGAATCTCTCCACCCAAGGGTATTAATGAAGTGTGCATAGCCTACATAAATAATATTATGTATTTAGCCATCCTTTCATCCAAGTGGAGGTGCTCAAGATTCCTCCATTCTCTCATCATACCACTTGTCTATCATGCTACCTCTCCCTCATCATTCTCCTCATCCTTGGAAAATATTATTAATATGCTCCCATTTCTTTTGTTTTGAGAGAGACGTAATATATCATAGGAAAAGTCTATCGATGTTTGTTTAGGTTCCATTTGCATGTACTTTTGTGTTTACTATAGATAACATGGTAGGCCTCTCCTTGTGTGTTTTTTTTGCTTTGTAAATAGTTTGTAAACTCAAATAGATAATAAATTTGGAGGGTAATTTCCTGACAGTATATAGAAGGTTCTCTCAAATTTTCATCATATTTTGAGCAACACAACCTCAACTACACCCCGAGATGTGGTTCATATTTCCCTCACTTTTTTTGTGTGCAAATTGCAGTTCTAGACTCCAATAACCACAAAATTTGGAGGGTATCTTCTTGATAACATACAAAATGTTCCCTCAAATTTTCATTACATTCTGAGCAACACAGGCTCAAATGCACCCCACATAGTAAAAAATCCAAGAATAGACAATATGCAGAGGTAAGCAAGGTAAATTTTATATGCTTTTAGCTTGTTTTAGTCTTTTTTTGATGCATTATATTGATGTTATTTATTTTAATTTTTATTTGCATGTGCTACTAATTAGTGTTTTGGGTGTGTGTAGGTGTTAGAGGCTCTACTCAACCCAAGGTGGTACACACGCATAAAACCCATCCCTCCTTGAGGTGGTTAGAGAAGACTAAGTGCCAAATATTTGCATTGTAAAAAGGACTTCATTCTTGGAAGACCCTCATTGTATCCCATGGGGCATTGCAAAATATTGTATTGTAATATCTTTCAAAATTAATAACAATGACATGTTTTATTTGTCCACATATATATTGAAGATAAAGCATTGTAATGAAGCATTGAAAAAGTATTACTTTAGTAGACACGTATTAAATAATATTTTCTGATTTTTATGTTCAATATTGTGAGATTGATATTTGATATATTGTGAGATAAATTGAGATTAAAATATTGTGAAAATAGCATTGCTAACAAGGACAAGGGAAATTTAACATTCTAATGTTATATGATATATTTGTGGGAAACTAGGGCATGTACATAACGATTATAGGTACAAAAGTTTTCTATAAGGCTCTTCTAGTAAGAACTAGGAGTCCACATTAGGAGGCAAGTAGAAGTGTCCTTAATGGAAGAAATCGATTGCACCTCAATGCCAACATGGAAACATAGCAAAGATTACCAATTATGAAGAAGAGGGAGAAGACTATGTTTATACAAAATCTCCTAATGTAGTCTCAAAACCTAGCCTAGTTTAGTGTGTCAATTCAAGGGCTATTCAACATATGTTGGGCTGAAAGGAATGGTTTGTGTGTCTCAATCATTTTTGTTATAGTGGGCATGCTACTCTTAGTAAAAATTCAACATATACTATCATTGGTATCAATGATGTCTCTTTGCTTCTTGGTTCGCATACCTATCACATTAATAATTTTCTTTATGGGCCTAGCCTAATGAAGAATTTATTATTTATGAATCAACTTCCTAATCACAATATAAGAGTTGCATTTATAAAAAAGTGATAAGAACCTTTATATAATTTGATGTAAATCTAGATTTTTGATACTTGTTGTGTGTTATATGCATAGACAATATGTTTTAGCTTAAAGTTGTATTACAACACAACGAAGGTTTAGTAGTAAAGGAGGATGATACTACCACACTTTGACATATGCAACTTGGACATTTCAATTTTCGATACCTAAAATCACTCTACAATCATACCATAGTAAGAGGTCTCTTATCATTGATAATACAAGAGAGTGAAATTTTGATTAAAAGTAATTTGACAAGATAGATTTATGGCTTCTAAAATATTTTCTTAACTTAAATTTATGGCAAAAAGAGAATCATATTTTTATTTCGTAGATTAAGTATACCAAGACACTGTTCAAAAAAATTTAAATGATAAATTGTAAGCCTATGCCCACCATAATTGAGATAAGGTTGAAACTATCTCAAATGGTCCATCACCATAGGTAAATATAACTCCATTGTCGGTTGATTGGTAGTCTCATTTTTTATTTATACCAGGCTAGATATTAGCTATGTTGTTAGTTATCTTTCATAATTTACATAAAACCCAAGGGTGTGCCACTATAAAATAGTAAAGTAGGTACTCTAGTATATCTTTGGTACAACTGAGTATGGCTTGGAGTACAATAAGAGTGATAAATTCCTATTGATAAGATTCATAGATGCAAACTATACAAGATCTATTGATTATAGAAGACCCACATTTGGGTGTCTATACTTTATAGGATTTGATATGAATTTTTAGGGAACTCAAAAGATAAACCATTATTGCATGATCTTCTATTGAGGCAAATTATCATGTTGTAGGAGGAGCTATCTAGTGAAGTGATATGGTTACACCACATATTATCAAGAATAGGCATTCCACAAAACTAGTCATTTATTTTGAATTGTGATAATTAGGAAGTTCTAGAACTTGTTTACAATCTTGCTTTTCATGAGCACATAGAGCACATTGAATTTTAGTGTTAATTTACTCATGAACATGTCAAGAGCATAACATGTAACTTTAATTTTATCCTATTATAAATCAATGTATAGATATTTTCACAAAATCTCTTGCATGTGTTATGCTTAAATATTTTTGAGATTTTCTTATATGTACTTTGATTTAGAGGGAATGTTATGAAAACAATAAAATATTTTTCAGGGGTTTCAAGTAGTTATAAGTTGGTTATAATTGGATACCTCTCCACTCTTGATTCTTGATTATGTATACATAATTATCACATCCATGCAAATTTAATCATGACCCGTCTATATCCATATCATTTGAATAAGTAAATCATAAAAGTTGGTGATTCATTTTATGTTTATTCAATTTTTCCTTTATTGCAACTCCTCATCCATAATAAAATAAATAAACAAATACCATAAAAAATATATAAATTATAAATCATTTTATAATAATACTTATTTTGTAAAATAGGTGATGCATAACTAACATCGAGTAACATAAGTTATCAAAATTTAACGAATGTGACAACTACTCCATATATATGAAATTTACAATATAATAAGAACCTTTAGTATAAGGTTGGAAAGGTTGGAATCCAAGCTTGAAGCATTGAAAACTAAATGGATCCGTTTGTTGTTATTCTAAAAGTTGCTTAAAACATATTCTTATGTTTGTGCAATACTAAATAACAAAAAGGAGTAATGAAAAAATGAAAACACATTTCTTTTTTCTTCCATATCCTTTCAGTGACTCTTTATTTTTCATTTTTACTAGGCTCAAAATGACTTGTCTAATTAATCTAATTTTCAATTTATATCATATAAAATTTATATCAATAAGAATCCCTAGAAGCAACTATTTTGTGTTCCTAAAAAAAATATAAAGAAAAATACATAAAATCATAAATTTAATATTATTTATTTTATATTGATTAATTAAAACTCTTGTACAATTCACTTACACATATTTTTCAATAAAATTTTTAAAATAAAAAATATTTTTCTTAATAAATTATAACAAATATATATATATATATATATATAATAAACATCAAATAACAACAAAGATAATTATTTATGTAAAAGACTTTTTTGAAAATAAAAACCTATACAAATATACTTACAATCCTAAATTACAAATAAACTGTAACATACATTATCTTATATAAACACAAAATAATTCACATAAATGTTTTTTTTTGGTAGGTAAAAAATATTTTATTGCTTTACAGGTTGAAGGGTCCCGTCCCTATTACATCAGTAGCAAAATGAGACACCTGAGGCCTCCATTGGCAATAGACCAAAAACCAACTTACCAAATACAATTCCACCACATACAACATATCTTATATTTGAAATACAACCCTTAAGATAAGGGACACAAAACAAAAAGATACAGCCGAAGGACATACACCAGACAATCCACCTGTCTATTCGACATCCTCTTAGGTTACTGGGATTTCTTGTTCTTTTTTTGTCGAGCAACACCATCCTGATTAACAGAGAGTCAGCTTTCCACATCCTGATTCGCTTGGGAGATAACTTCTTGAGGGAAATATTTTTCCTAGACGATCAAGTTTGACTGATTAACAACTTTGTTAGCAAGAATGTCAGCCACTTTGTTGGCTTCCTTGAGAACATGGTTGATCTAACTTTGGGGGTTGTTGTTGATGAGTAATTGGCACTCCTAAATTATATTCTGAATGTTCTTCCCCCCTGAGTTGTTGTTGGTAATGTGGACAATAATCACAAATGAGTCACCTTCAAAGATGATTGGCTTGGGAAAGGTTCTACTTTCCACGATGCTCCTCCATAGGGTTCTAGCTTCTGCATAATTATTGGTTTGGGTCCCCAAATTTTTTGAGAATGCTTTGATTATGCTTCCTGTGTGGTCTCTGATGACACCTCCTACCCCAGCTCTCCCTGGATTTCCCTTTGAAGCACCATCAAAGTTGACTTTGAGCCATCCCTATGGGGGAGGGGTCCATTTAGCTAGGGTTCGAGAGTTACCAGTCTTCTAGATTCTGCTACAGTCTGTGAGAATCTTTAGGGAAGCAAAAAGAAGGGATTCCAACCCATAGTTGGGAATCTCTTTGCACAAAATCAGACTATTGTTTTCGATAGCTAGAGATAGTGCTCTGTTGACAACATCTTTCAGATTCTTGGTATCCTCTTTGAATATGCGGTTATTACGTTCCAACAAAATTTTCCAGACCGCATGGTGAAGCATGGAACTCCATAGGAATCAAAGTCTAGAGTTTTTTAAAATTCCTGGCCATTGAATGGACATTTCAACAATAGTCTTGGGCTGGGTCCAACAGACCTGGAATTTGTTGATCAAAATGGATAACACATTATCGACAAAGGGGCAATCTAGGAGAAGATGTTGTGTGGATTCCCAAGCTTTAGTACAGATGTAACACCTATTGGGGACTATAATTCCTCTACGAATCAAGTTTTCAATGGTTAGAATTTTGTTATGAGTAGCAAGCCAGCAAAAATGTGCCACTTTTGGGATCAACAGCTTGAGCCACACACTCTTGGCTAGAGTCTGGTTGTCATATTTCTTGGTGCCAATAAAAGTGTTTTCTAACATCTGGGCAACAGTTTTGACCGTGAATTCCCCATCACTCGACCCCTTCCAAAAATGTTCATCCTCCTTCAGGGTTTGGGGTATGAAGTTAGCTTTGAAGATGTCCATGAGAGTGGCGAGGCCTTTGTTAATCACATCATTCTTAATTTTAAATTGAACCTTTTTCCAACCATGGGATCCTTGGTCAGAAGTGATGAAATCGACAACATGAGCTCCATACTTCCTATCGATGAGGTGCTTAATGGGGGCTAAGTTGGGATCACTGATGAGTGGTTCTTTTCTGGCCCATGCATCTTCCAAAAAATTAATAGTCTTACCATCTCCTAGTTGCCACCAAGATCCCTGTTGAACCAACTGCTTAGTGTGGCTGATGGATTTCCAAAAGTGGGACCCATAGCAAGGGGTCTCTGTTTCAAGGAATGAGTGTTGTTGCAGGTATTTCCTTTTGACAATGGTCACCCACTCTGTTTTAGCATTTGTAACCACCTTCCAAGCCTGCTTAGCCAGGAGGGCTTGATTTGTGATGGTTATGCGTCACAATCCTAGACCTCCCATGTCTTTAGGAGAGCGGACTTTGTTCTAGGCTACTAAGTGAAACTTCTTGTGATTAGCATTATCCGACCACAGGAACCGTTTTTGGAGTTTTTCAATAGCTTCTCCTACCGTAGCAGGGACTTTGAACACTGACAAAAAGTAGGTGGGGATGCTCTGTAGGATCGACTTGACCAAAGTCGCTTTGCTTGCACTGGAGAGTAGGGCCCCCTTCTATCCTGCCAACTTCTTATGAATCTTGTCAGTGACATTGTTCCACATTTTTTGTTGAGGCCTCCCCTTGAATATGGGTAGGCCCAAATAATATGTTGGAAAATCAATAATGGAGCACCCCAATATGCTCGTAATATTGGCCTATCGTCTAGCAGGGGTGTTGATGAAATGAAGCTTACATTTGGTGTATTTGATCTTTTGCCCAACTGCTTCCTCATACAGATTGAGAATACCCTTGATGTTTTTGGCTTCAGAGATTGAAGCTTTAGTTGTCAGCAAGGTGTCATCCACAAATTGTTGGTGGGTGATGGGATTTAAACCTGATGTTGCCTTGATACTAGAAATCAAGTTTTTGTGACAAGCATTCTTAATGGTTATGTTGAGACTCTCCACCAGGATGATAAAGAGGATGGGGGAAAGAGGGTCCCCCTATCTTAGCCCCTTGGTGCTAGGAAAATATCCGACAATGGACCCATTCACTAGGATCGAGAACCAAGAATAAGAGACACAATTAGAAATCAGATTTCCCCAAGATTCATGGAAACCAAATTTGAGGAGGATTTTGAACAGAAATTCTCGATTCACTCGGTCAAAGGCCTTATTCATAACAAGTTTCAGAAAGAAGGAAGCAGAGTTAGCATTGTAGGCAGAGTGGATCAGCTCGTGGATGGTGATAACCTCGTCCAAGATGTTTCTACCTTTGACAATACTTCCCTGGCAGTGGTTAATGATGGTAGGAAGGATCCTAGTGAATCTATTGGCCAGGGATTTGGACAGAACTTTATAGATTACATTGCAGAGACTGATGCATCGATAATAGATAGAGACTGGGAATTGGACCCCTTGGGGATGAGGACCAGGAAAGTGGAATTAATGTCTCTAGGAATGGATCTAGAATTCTACATGTCAGATATGGCCAGGCACAGGTCAGGTCCCACAATGTCCCAGAAGGTTTGGAAGAACCTTGGGGAAAAGCCATCGGGTTCGGGAGCTTTGTCAGGCTGCATTGAGAAGAGGGCTTGGTGGATTTCTTTGTGGGATAGGGGGTTGAGGAGGAACTCATTGGTTTCATCGAGAATGGTATTGGAAATATTCTCAAGCAGGGAATCCATGGCCGCGGGGGAGAAAGTGGGGGGGAGGCAAGGAAGTCTTTAAAGTTGCTGACGACTTCATCCCTGATGTGGTGGATATTAGAGATAAGGGTCCCATACTACTTAGTAAGGCTTTTAATCCTATTACAGCCCTTGCGCCTTAGAGTGGATATGTGAAAAAACTTGGAGTTGGAGTCTCCTTCCCTGAGCCAGAGTTGTCTTGACTTTTGGCGCCAAAAGGTTTCTTCCTTACTCAGGGTGTTGTGGTATTCAGAGAGCAGTATCCTCTCTTCACTTCTAAGACTGTCATCACCCTAGCCTCTTTGAAAACTATCCTCAATTTGCCCTAATCTAGTTTTGATGTTCTACTTGGTTTCAAAGATGTTTTGGAAGGTTTCTCTATTCCATACTTTGATATTCTCTTTGACCCATTTGAGTTTCTACATAAACTGGTTAGAGGTTGTCCCTAGAAAGCTTACCTGCCACCATTCTGCTATTCAATTTTTGAGATCCGGGTGGTGAGGCCACATGGATTCAAACCGAAAAGGGATCTTGAACTGAGGCTTGCTACCAGTCTCGAAGAGGAGCGGGCTGTGATCAGACCCAATCTTCGGGAGAGCCTACAGACTGGCATCACCAAATAGGGGGAGGGCTTCTTAGGAGAGCAACACCCGATCAAGGTGCTCTTGGATAAGATTGTTTCTCATCCGTCTATTAATCCAAGTGAACCTGAGGCCTTGAATCAGAGCATCCATAAGGGCATACTGTCAACAAACTATCTCAAGTCCTTTATATCCTTGTTAGTAGCTGCATTTCCTCCCTTCTTGTCATATAATTGAAGAGGGGAGTTAAAATCCCCTGCTAGAACCCATGGAATATTGGCAAAGGCCTGTCTCATCTAGGTGAGGGTGTTCCACAACATCGTTCTTCCTGGAGCAGTATTGGAAGCATAGATGTTGGACATAATCCAGGAAGTCTGGGAGCTGAGGTCGTGAAACAAGATATTAGATAGTCTGTCATGACCAGAAATAAATCTACCCTCGACTACGGATGGGTTCCAAAGGCACAGGAGGACATTGTTGGACTTGGGGATCTGCTCTTGAAGGGGGGAACATGGAATATTCTGAATGGGCATGGGGTCAGGGGGCCCCGAAGGGGAATTGATATGTTTCGAGGATGGAGGGACAAGAATTCACCTTGTTCAAAGACCTCATTGGTTCCAAAATCTTTAAGTAAATCAAATTTATTAGCAGTGGTGAAAGAGGAACTTGCCTTTTGGAGAGCTTGAACTTGATCTTGAAGCGGCTGGTTCTGCTGCGCATTCCTCCTGGCTTGCCATTGACTGCTAGTTTCCTTCTGACTGGTTCTTAGCTGCGGACGCCCACTTGGCTGGGAATCTTCATTAGGATTTCTGCGCTTAGGGCATTGGGAAGGGAAGTACCCTTGCGACTGAAAATATGGATAAAAAGCAAGTTTGTTTTCGAAGATCAGCGGTTGCCTTCGCCTAAAATCCTCGTATATAAGATTGAGGTGATCTGGAAGTTGCGATTCCAGATTCACATTTACACAGATGCGGGCCTGGGTTAGGCGTGTTCTGGCACGGGTAGTTGGGTCAATAGCTACCAAATCTCCAAAATCCCTAGCCAGACCTCGAAGAGCATCCTCGTAGAAAAAATGTGTAGGGAGGTTGGGGAGGCGGACCCAAATGGGAGCGAAATTGATGTTCTAAGAGTCGGGGTCAAAATTTGGTTCCCATTTTTTGAGGAACATGCTTCGTCTTCCTAAGAACCAAGGACCTCTGAAAAGGATATGCTCTGCATCCTCCCAGGTGTTCAGCTGAATCATAAAAAACCTCTGGTCATTGCCAAAAGACCCAAATTTCCCATAAATTTCTATTTTGAAGTAGCCCACCGTCGAATCGCATCTATGTCTGGGCGCCCTCCTACGAACTTTCCCACTAATGAGAAGGAATCGTGAGATGCATAATCTTCCATGAGGTGTTTAGGGCACAACACATTGCTGCCTTGCAGAATGAAATCCATCGATCCACTAGGGGGCAGTCTAGGATTTTGTTGCAGACATTCTGCTTAAGATTTTTTCGGTTCGCCCAATTTATCAGGAGGTTTTTTCCCCGTTCAATGTCGTTGTGGAAGGCTCTGCACTCCAGTCAAACCCTGTCGTCGTCGTGGCGTTGCGGGCTTCTTCCTCCTGTGAAACCTGCTTCTCAGGGTTCCGGTGTTCGATCACCGAAACCATCGCTTGCTCCTCCTTCCACCAGTTTTTAGGACAAACAGACAACTCGTTAAGTTCATCAATTCACATAATTTTTTTAAAGTGTAATAATAACTTCTATTTATAATTTTTGAAAAAAAAAACACAAAACTTTTTATCTTATGAATGATGCAAAGTCAACTAACAACTTGTATTTATAAATCGTGAATAAATAAAACATAAAAAAATATATACAAAGTCAAAATGCATGTCCTTGCCAAATGATATTTGGTGTAATGACAGTTGCCTAGTTATTATCATCCATGTAGTTGTGAGGTCGATTCCTCTTGTGTTTGCTCGAAAGAGCGTTGATATTTATACATATTTGTAAACGATGTTCAATATAAAAACACATGTCCTTTGCTTGTGACTTTTTCATTCTTCATACGAAAAATGGTTTGTTCGTTTAAACTAAAAATCAGTATATTAATCACATATGTATAAGAAATGATTTAGCATATTAGACTCGGACGCTAATCCAAATTTACCTCTTATTTAAATAATAAAGGTGTAGTGAAATAATCCTTAAATCTATTTTCAAATATTGAATTATAAACATAAACTCTCAAACAAATGTAATAAAGACAACTTCATGTTATGCTTTTGTGTATAGTGATACTTCCTTGGCTCACCCCAATAACATGCTTTTGTGTATAGTGATACTTCCTTGGCTCACCCCAATAACATGCTTTTGTGTATAGTGATACTTCCTTGGCTCACCCCAATGACTACAATATTTAGATGAGGTATTAAAGTAGAGACCGTGCAGTAGTTTTGGAAAATTAAAACAGTTTAAATTTGAAAAGTAAAAGAAGAGGTAACTGAAAATAAATAGTTTAAATAAAACCAATTATCTGGATTCCATAAAAAAATTAAAAACTGAATAACTCTCACATCAGACGCGTGTTCTTGATGGGAAATATTTGATGGGAAAATTAAAAACTGAATAACTCTCACGTCACACGCGTGCTATTGTGGAAAGAACGGTAGAAACGGCCATTTTCACGCCCGTCTATGGATCATATCGACCGCTATTTCTAAATTATTATTGTTACCCACATGAACAGCGCAGCAGCATCAATGGCAAGCCAATCTCAGACTCCGCTTCCCCTGCTATTCTACTTCTGTATCGCTATTCCTTTGGTTTTCCTGGCATATGCAGGAAACCTCCGCCTTGCTTTCCCTCCCTGGGAAAATATCATGTTATACAGAGAAGCCTACGGTCACGGGATGGTAATTCAGCTCACCACAAACGAATTCACTTGGTACCAGCTCAGCGGAGGGTACGGGTATGTGAAATTCCAGAGATCGATTCCTCTGTGGCACAACTCTTCTCAGGCTCTCGCCAATTTTACCACACACTTCCAATTCATCATCAGCAAGGTCAGCAGTACCTCGTCGGGGAACGGACTCACTTTCTTCCTTGCACCTCTCGAATTCGAACCCCCCCTGAAAGCCGGCGGCGCAGGGCTTGGTCTCTTCAACGATGAAACAAACCGAGAATCATCCACCCAGGTCGTCGCCGTCGAGTTCGACACATATAAGAACTTATACGATCCGGACGACAACCATGTCGGAATCGATGTCAACTCTGTTTTTTCCAGAAAGACGGCTTCGTTGAATGCAAGCGAAACGCTTAACAATGGGGAATTCTGGGACGCATGGGTGGATTACGATGGCAGAAACCATAGGCTGGAGCTGTTTCTTTTAAGTAACCCATCCGGCGACCAGACTAACTTTTCTAAGCCGCAAAGCCCGATTTTGTCCTACAATATAGATCTCCGGAAGTTTCTTCCTGAGTATATCATGGTCGGCCTCTCGGCCTCCACGGGGGACTCCTTTGAGAACCACACGGTGTATGCCTGGAAATTCTCTGCTGAATATTCGTGGAAAATCGAAAACCCCGCCCCAATCCCTGCGACTTATAGCCCCGCCCCAAACGCGACCTCACCGAACCCCGCCCCAATTCCTGCGACTAATAGCCCCGCCCCAAACGCGACCTCACCGAACCCCGCCCCAATTCCTGCGACTAATAGCCCCGCCCCAAACACAAACACAAACACAAACACGACCTCACCGAGCCCCGCCCCACACTCGGCCTCACCGAACCCCGCCCCAATCACTGCAAGTAATAGCTCCTCACCGTGGAAAATCGAAACCCCCGCCCCAAGCCCTGCGAATAATAACGGCACTTTTGTAAAACAATTTTTGATTTCCGTCTGCGTCTCCGTAGTCGCGGCCTGGGCGCTTGTATTCGTTGGTGGATGGTTGTACTTTAAGGTCCGCAGAGAAGCAGGCCACGAAAGCGACATGGAGTTGGACGAGTGGTTCGTCAGGGGCCACAGAGGTTCTCCTACGCGGAGCTCAGCGCAGCTACCAGAAACTTCAGCGACGACGAAAAGCTTGGACAGGGAGTCTTCGGCGGCATCTACAGAGGAATCCTGCCTCGCACAGCAGTAGCCGTGAAAAGGATATCCTACGGCTCCAAGCAGGGCCGAAAGGAGTACATTTCAGAGGTCACCATAATCAGCAAGCTTAGACATCGCAATCTCGTGCAGCTTTTAGGATGGTGCCACGAGAGGGGCAAGTTGCTTCTAGTCTATGAATTCCTGCCAAACGGAAGTCTGGATAAGTATCTTTTCGGGGAACATTGCCTGCGATGTGGCCTCTGCTCTGGTTTATCTTCACGAGGAGTGGGACCAGCGGGTCGTGCAACGTTACGTTGGATTCCAATTTCAGTGCCAAGATGGGGGTTTTGGCCTTGCCGGAGTGGTGGAACGAAATCATGAGGCGTACCATACAAACCGTCGTTGCGGGGACGTTGGGGTATCTCACATCTTTAGTTTCATAAGTTTCACAAGACTTTTGGAGTTTTGCATTGTATCTTTTTGTTTCAGTGATATAGATCTGTATTTCCATAAAATTTGTTGCATCAGTTTCAGTGTTATATCTTTATTTTTATAAGACTTGTTGCATTTTGCACTTGATCTTTTTGTTATACTATTATAAGTATTTGCACCGCCTTAGCAGCAGCACAATCGTCACTGTTACATGTATTGTATGTTTTATTCAATTATTATAAATTTATTTTACGTGGTCGGGTCTGACCTATCTACTTGCTACTTTCTTTGTTTCTAACCCACTTGAAAACTTTTGACTTTTATTACCCTGTCCCCATTCCTATTTCTACTTTCTTTGTTTCTAACCCACTTGAAAACTTTTGACTTTTATTACCCTGTCCCCATTCCTATTTCTACTTTCTCTGTTTCTAACCCACTTGAAAACTTTTGACTTTTATTACCCTGTCCCCATTCCTATTTCTACTTTCTCTGTTTCTAACCCATTAAAGAGATAATGCATCCACCTAAAAACGTGAATAATGGATAAAATGTTATACCTTTATATCTCTTTTCAAATGTGTTATTTTAACAATATCTACTTGAAAACTTTTGACTCTTATTACCCCTATTCCCATTTCCTATTTCTACTTTCTTTGTTTCTAACCCACTTGAAAACTTTTGACTTTTATTACCTTTTTCCCATTCCTATTTCTACTTTCTTTGTTTCTAACCCATTAAAGAGATATGCATCCACCTATTAAAAACATGAATAATGGATAAAATGTTATACCTTTATATCTCTTTTCAAATGTGTTATTTTAACAATTTCCGATTAAAGATTATATGTTTAATTAGTTCAAGAAGATAGTCAAGTGGTTAATTTCATTCTCTTAGGATTGGTACTCCTCAGTAATAAAATTATGACAGGAATTTTTTTCCAAAAATTTTTCAAAGTTAAAAATGAGAAAAATGAGAGGACAAATAAGCCTAAGGCTATGGAAGCCTTGAAGTTTACCTAAAGAAGGATGAATATGAAAAGATCCTTTCAGACCACTCTCATACATATCAGGTTTAAGATTGAAGAAAAATTAGGCAGTCCAAGGATTGGTTGAAAGTAAACTTCTTTGTTTGACGGTCAACATGAAGTAAAATTCTTACTTTTGAAAAGATGATATGTAGGAGAATCATTGGCCCATCCTAGTGTGTGTTAAGCTATAAAAGCGAGGAAACATTTGACTACCTAAGTTTGAGTGTTCATTCAAGTGTAAAATCTAGGAGAGACGGTCATTAGCTTATAAAATTCGAACCAATATTGATTTGAACCAAATTAATATTTGGGAAAGATGGAAGAGGTTTTGCTTTGGAGACATAGAGGTTAAAGATTCTTGTCATCCAAAGTAAGTAATTGTGGAGGGAATTAGATGATGCAATCTTGACTTACATGGATAGAGCTTTCAATACAATGGTAGACTTCCTAGCTAAAACATGCACTAAGAAAGAGATAGGGGTTTAGTGGCATAGCTACGGAGGATGAGAGGATTGAACAAAACGAACAAGAGGATTGAACAAGGTAACAAACAAATCTAACATTTGGATGATTTGGACAACCATTATAAATAAATAATATAAAAAGTCTAACTCCAATATAAATCTCCTTTTAATTTTGTAACCAAAAATAATTTTAATTTAAAGTTATAATTTTTTTTTTTAAAGTTAAACCAAAGAACGGTTATTGGCTAAGACTGGAAGTTCTCTTGTCCTAATAGAATATATATATATATATATATATCTTTTCCGCGCACTATCGCACTCTTACCACAATTTTCTTCTAAAAGGATTTACCACAATTTTCTTCTAAAAGGATTTACGTTTTATTTGCGTGGCTGGTTGAACACGGTAAATTCCAGGTTAATATCTTTGAGTGGGGAATCAATATCGTAAATGTTAGAACATAAAAATTAATATCTTTGAGTGGGGAATCAATATCGTAAATGTTAGAACATAAAAATTAATAACCGTAGATATAAAAAAACGATAATGGTTGCTTTTAAATATAGAAATTTAATTTAATTTAATTTTTTTATTATTATTTTTTTAAAAGAGGGTAAATTTTTTTAACTCACTAAAACATTCAAGATACAAAGAAAAAGAAGAAGTTATGTAGGCATATCAACTCTAAAATAAAGAAGAGAGAGATTGAGAGAAATCAGAAGAAAGTTGAGATCAATTATGAACATCCCAACCATCCTGAAACTCAGAATCTCATTTAGCTAACAAATCTGCTACCCCATTCCACTCCCGGAGAATATGCACAAAAGAAATAAACTCTAAATGAGCAGAGATATTGAAAAATTGCCGAGAAATCCAACTCAACTGCCAACTACCATGAAGATTATCCCGTAATTCAACAAATTTATAACAATCTGAGAATCAGATTCACAAACAATCTGACGCTAATCCAAAGCATACTTTTGCTCCAAAGCATATAAAATCGCAAGGGCTTCCATGAAGTTATTAGAATGATATCCCTTAAAGCAAGAGAAAAAAAATCGAACAGTACCACTATTGTCCCGCCCCACACCACCAATACCAGCATTACCCGGATTACCCCGAGAAGATCCATCCGTATTAATCTTCAGCACTTTTGAAGGAGACAGATTCCATTTACCAGTCCTCCGCACGCGATTACTCTGACCCATCCGTCTACAAGAGACATTAGGACCAAGACCATTAACCAACAAATCTAATATTTCTATGATCTGACGTTCCGCTTGGTCCACGGGAGAAATAATCTAACATTTTGCAGACACAGTTTCCTAGATCATTTGCAAAATCCTCTGCCAGACCTCAAAAGCAGTTAACTCCTTCCCTTGGAAAATTCGACGGTTCCGTTCAAGCCAAATTTGCCAAAAAAATACACGAAGGACCAATGCTCACCCAACTTGTAATAAGATAGAACTTATGTTTCAATATTATCATATTGAATTAATTTAATTTATCTTGTTAATAAAAATACACGCATTTCTACATTATTTGAAAATAATCTTCGATTAAATAATATTGTGAATTAAAAAAACAATTAAACATAAAATTTTAAATAGGTTAAAAATAATTTTTTAATTAATGAAATAGGTTGTATTTGTATTATATTTGTATCATATAATATTGTTATAACAGTTTGAATATTATGTATTATTTGATAAGATTGAAAATTAAGGATCTTTTGAATGTTCACGAATCTAACCAATTAAATTAATATTAATTTAAATTTATTTTATAAATATTTCAAATGATGAACTTTTATGTGGATTTATGTCTTTTTTACATGATGGAAGCTACCATGATTTAGGTACATTGTTCCTTTTTTATGGTTGCCATATAATCTGGGATATCCCTATCCTAGATTCACGTTTTTACCCTTCTGAGATTGAAGATTTTTTCTGTGTTGAACTACCATTGGTTTTAAGGAAAATGCTAGATTTATCTTTGGATTCGGGATTCTCTCCTTATGAAATTGAAGATCCTCTTAGCAATAAACTAATGATTTTTTCCTTAGGTAGTTTGGGTAGTTCTTTCAAGTTGTTGGGTGTTGGTTCAGGTAGTCCAGATGTTCCTTTGGGAGGTGTTGTTTCACCCCTAGAATTGCATTGTTAGCCCTTGTCGATGAACCAAACGATGGGTGCACAATGGAGTGAAGGGTGGTTGAGAAGGGGTTGTTGGATCTGTTATGTTTGGAGAGACCCTTTTCTGCAACGTTTCTTTGTTGTTGGGTTTGGTCTTCTAGCAAGGTTGGAGCCCACTGAAATCGAAGTCTTTGGTGTTGGGTTGGGTGTTCTAGTGGGGTTGGAACCCACCAAAATCGAAGTCTTGAGTGTTGGGTTGGGTGCCAAATGAGGTTTAAGTCCACTGGAATCAAAGTCTCTGGTGCTGGATTTGGTGCTATTGAAATTGGAGTTTTTCCATCCCCTCTTTTTTCCCTTGCATTTGGTTTATCTTTGTTGGAGATTCTGTCAACATTTTTCTTTGACTTCGAATCCAGAGATTTTCTCCTTGGGTTGTCTTGGGATTGCTAAGGATGTTTTTAGAAGCTTTTAGAGAAATTGACTTTTCAGATTTGGTTGTTATATCCTTGTTTTCAGTGTGCTTATCTACCTTCGTTTATTTGCATGCTTCTCTACTTTCAGTTCTAGAGAAGCCATTCCTGGGTTTCCTTGGGTGCAAGGATGGGAATAGGATTGGCAGTTTCCTTTTGTCAGTTTTTCTAGAAGTGGTCCTCCTTTGGAGGATTTTCTTATTTTTGGTTGAACAGTTGGGACCTCATGTGAATCTTTGTTTGTTCTATTTCGTGAGGGCATCCTCCAAACTTCTTGGCATTCTCTAGTGGTCCATGAGACCCCCCTTTCCTAGGAGCTTGCTGGTGGAGGTATCCTTGAGGGGGAAACCTTGTTTAAATTTTATTGAAATTTTTACAGTGCAATTTATATGTTGGTCCCTGGGACCCTCCTTTCCTAGGAGTTTGCTGGTGAAGGTTTCGTTGAGCAAGAAACTTTATTTTAAATTGTATTGAAAACTTGATAGTGTAGTTTATTTGTTGGTTTGTGGGGCCCTATTTTCTTGGGAGCTTGCACCTTTTTATTTTAGTTTTGAGCAGGAGATTGTCTCCCATTTTTCATTTTAGTTTTGAGAAGGAGATTGTCTCCCCTTTTTGGTTGCTCTTTATTTATCTTTGGGAGACAATCTCTATTATAAAATGTTAAAGGTTCCTTTCAAAACCCCTTCTACAAACCAATCATTTTTTTATATAAATATTTAAATATAATAAAAAATAACTAAAGATATATTGCATTTTGTTTATGAGTTTAGAGTTTGGAGGAAGATTTTTATATTTCAAACTAAGGTTTAAATTTTATAAAAAACTTTAACATTTTAAAATACTTTAATTGATCATCTCAACTTTGAAGGAAGAGGTATTCCAAGTTGTTAGACTAATACCTTGTAGTTGCAATATAATGTTGTTAGAGATTGTTTCACTTCTTTAAAATATATATTATATATTACCTAATAAAAATGGAAAGGTATGTATTGATGAATTCCTAATTAAAAAAACATATTGAGGGATAATGAGTTCAGCATGGTATGCAAATTTCTAGGGCCTAGACTAGATTTAGTAGTAGTTCAACACAGAGTTTTTCTGTGTTGAACTACTACTGGCTCTAGGGAAAATGCTGGATTTATCCTTGGAGTTGTGATTCTCTCCTTCTGAAGTTGAAGATCCTGTTGGCACTAAACTAATTATGGTATCCTTGGGTAGTTCCTTCAAGTTGTTGGGTGTTGGTTTAGGTGGTCCAGATGTTGCTTTGGGAGGTGTTGTTTCACCCATAGAATTGCATTGTTAGCCCTTCTCAATGAACCAAATGATGGATGCACAATGGAGTGAAGGGTGGTTGAGAAGAGGTTGTAGGATCTGTTATGTTTGGAGAGACCCATTTCTGCCACGTTTCTCTGTTTTTGGGTTTGGTCTTCTAGAGAGGTTGGAGCCCATCAAAATTGAAGTCTTTGGTGTTGGGTTGGGTGTTCTAGTGGGGTTGGAACCCAGAAAAATTGAAGTCTCGAGTGTTGGGTTGAGTGTTCCAATGAGGTTGAAGTCCACTAGAATCAGAGTCTCTAGTGCTGGATTTCGTGCTATTGAAATTGGAGTTTTTCCAACCCCTCTTTTTTCCCTTGCATTTAGTTTATCTTTGTTGGAGATTCTGATAACATTTTTCTTTGACTTCGAACTCGGAGATGTTCTCCTTGGGTTGTCTTGAGATTGCTAAGGATGTTTTTAGAAGCTTTTAGAGAAATTAACTTTTCAGATTTGGTTTTTAAATCCTTGTTTTCAATGTGTTTATATACCTTCGTTTATTTGCACACTTCTCTACTTTCAATTCTATAAAAACCATTCCTGGGTTTCCTTGGGTGCATGGATGGGAATAGGATTGGCAGTTTATTTTTGTCAGTTTTTCTAGAAGTGGTCCTCCTATGGAGGATTTTCTTATTTTTTGTTTCATTTTAGTTTGAATAGTTGGGACCTCATGTGAATCCTTGCTTGTTCTATTTTGGGAGGGCATCCTCCAAACTTTTTGGCATTCTCTACTGGTCCATGGGATCCCCCTTTCCTAGGAGCTTGCTGGTGGAGGTATCCTTGAGGGGGAAACCTTGTTTTAAATTTTATTGAAAGCTTGACAGTGCAATTTATATGTTGGTCCTTGGGACCCTCCTTTCCTAGGAGTTTTCTAGCGAAGGTTTCGTTGAGCAAGAAACTTTATTTTAAATTTGTATTGAAATATTCATAGTGTAGTTTATATGTTGGTCTATGGGACTCTATTTTCTTGGGAGCTTGCTGGTGAAGGTTTCTTTGAGTGGGAAACTTCATTTTAATTTTTTTATTGGAATCTTGATAGCGTTATTTTTCTTCGATGATAAACCTTTATATTTTAGTTTTGAGCAGGAGATTGTCTCCCCTTTTTCATTTTAGTTTTGAAAAGGAGATTGTCTCCCCTTTTTGGTTGCTCTTTATTTATCTTTGGGAGACAATATCTATTATAAAAGGTTCAAGGTTCCTTTCAAAACCCCTTCCACCAACCAACCATTTTTTTTATATAAATATTTAAATATAATAAAAAATAACTAAAGATATATTGCATTTTGTTTATGAGTTTAGAGCAATATTTGGAGGAAGATTTATATATTTCAAACTAAGGTTTAAATTTTATAAAAAAACTTTAACATTTTAAAATACTTTAATTGGTCATCTTAACTTTGAAGGAAGAGGTATTCCAAGTTGTTAGACTAATACCTTGTAGTTGCAATATAATGATGTTAGAGATTGTTTCACTTCTTTAAAATATATATTATATATTACCTAATGAAAATGGAAAGGTATGTATTGCTGACTTCCTAATCAAAAAACATATTGAGGGATAATGAGTTCAGCATGGTATGCAAATTTCTAGGGCCTAGACCAGATTTAGTAGTAGTTCAACACAAAGTTTTTTTGTGTTGAACTACTACTGGTTCTAAGGAAAATGCTGGATTTATCTTTGGAGTTGGGATTCTCTCCTTTTGAAATTGAAGATCCTATTGGCACTGAACTAATGATGGTCTCCTTGGATAGTTTGGGTAGTTCTTTCAAGTTTTTGGGTGTTGGTTCAGGTGGTCCAGATGTTCCTTTGGGAGGTGTTGTTTCACCCCTAGAATTGCTTTGTTAACCCTTCTCGATGAACCAAATGATGGGTGCACAATGGAGTGAAGGGTGGTTGAGAAGGGGTTGTTGGATCTGCTATGTTTGGAGAGACCCTTTTCTGCCACATTTATTTTTTGTTGAGTTTGGTCTTCTAGCAGGTTTGGAGCCCATCGAAATCGAAGTCTTTGGTGCTGGTTTGGGTGATCTAGTGGGGTTGGAACCCACCAAAATTGAAGTCTCAAGTGTTGGGTTGGGTGTTCCAATGAGGTTGAAGTACACTGGAATCAAAGTCTCTCTTGTTGGATTTGGTGCTATTGAAATTGGAGTTTTTCCAACCCCTCTTTTTTCCCTTACATTTGGTTTATCTTTGTTGGAGATTCTGACAACAATTTTCTTTGACTTTGAACCCGGAGATGTTATCCTTGGGTTGTCTTGGGATTGCTAAGGATGTTTTTAGAATATTTTAGAGAAACTGACTTTTTAGATTTGGTTGTTAAATCCTTGTTTCCAGTGTGCTTATCTACTTTCGTTTATTTGCATGATTCTCTACTTTCAGTTCTAGAGAAGCCATTCCTGGGTTTCCTTTTGTGCATGGATCGGAATGGGATTGGCAGTTTCCTTTTGTTAGTTTTCCTAGAAGTGGTCCTCCTATGGAGGATTTTCTTATTTTTGGTTTCATTTTAGTTTGAAAAGTTGGTACCTCATGTGAATCCTTGCTTGTTCTATTTCGGGAGGGCATCCTCCAAACTTCTTGGCATTCTCTACTGGTCCATGAGACCCCCTTTCCTAGGATCTTGCTAGTGGAGGTATCCTTGAGGGGGAAACCTTATTTTAAATTTTATTGAAAGCTTGACAATGCAATTTATATGTTGGTCTCTGGGACCCTCCTTTCCTAGGAGTTTGTTGGTGAAGATTTCCTTGAGCAAGAAAATTTATTTTAAATTTGTATTGAAATATTGATAGTGTAGTTTATATGTTGGTCTAAGGGACCCTATTTTCTTCGGAGCTTGTTGGTGAAGGTTTCTTTGAGTGGGAAAATTCATTTTAATTTTTTTATTGGAATCTTGATAGCATTATTTTTCTTGGATGATAAACCTTTTTATTTTAGTTTTGAGGAGATTGTCTCCCCATTTTTGGTTGCTCTTTATTTATCTTTGGGAGACAATCTCTATTATAAAAGGTTCAAGGTTTCTTTCAAAACCCCTTCCACCAACCAGTCATTTTTTTATATAAATATTTAAATATAATAAAAAATAACTAAAGATATATTGCATTTTGTTTATGAGTTTAGAGAAATCTTTGGAGGAAGATTTATATATTTCAAACTAAGGTTTAAATTTTATAAAAAAACTTTAACATTTTAAAATACTTTAATTGGTCATCTCAACTTTGAAGGAAGAGGTATTCCAAGTTGTTAGACTAATACCTTGTAGTTGCAATATAATGATGTTAGATATTGTTTCACTTCTTTAAAATATATATTATATATTACCTAATGAAAATGGAAAGGTATGTATTGCTGACTTCCTAATCAAAAAACATATTGAGGGATAATGAGTTCAGCATGGTATGCAAATTTCTAGGGCCTAGACCAAATTTAGTAGTAGTTCAACACATAGTTTTTTTGTGTTGAACTCCTACTGGTTCTAGGGAAAATGCTGGATTTATCTTTGGAGTCGGGATTCTCTCCTTCTGAAATTGAAGATTCTATTTGCATTGAACTAATGATGGTCTCCTTGGGTAGTTTGGGTAGTTATTTCAAGTTTTTGGGTGTTGGTTCAGGTGGTCCAGATGTTCCTTTGGGAGGTGTTGTTTCACCCCTAGAATTGCATTGTTAGCCCTTCTCGATGAACCAAATGATGGGCGCACAATGGAGTGAAGGGTGGTTGAGAAGGGGTTGTTGGATCTGTTATGTTTGGAGAGACTCTTTTTAGCCATGTTTCTTTGTTGTTGGGTTTGGTCTTCTAGCAGGGTTGGAGCCCACCGAAATCGAAGTCTTTCGTGCTGGGTTGGGTGTTCTAGTGGGGTTGGAACCCACAAAAATTAAAGTCTCGAGTGTTGGGTTGGGTGTTCCAACAAGGTTGAAGTCCATTGGAATCAGAGTCTTTGGTGCTGTATTTGGTGCTATTGAAATTGGAGTTTTTCCAACCCCTCTTTTTTCCCTTGCATTTAGTTTATCTTTTTAGGAGATTTTGATAGCATTTTTCTTTCAATTCAAATCTAGAGATGTTTTCCTTGGGTTGTCTTGGGATTCCTAAGGATGTTTTCAGAAGATTTTAGAGAAATTGACTTTTCAGATTTGGTTGTTAAATCCTTGTTTTCAGTGTGCTTATCTACCTTCATTTATTTGCATGCTTCTCTACTTTCAGTTCTAGAGAAGCCATTCCTAGGTTTCCTTGGGTGCATGGATGGGAATAGGATTGGTAGTTTCCTTTTGTCAGTTTTTTTGGAAGTGGTTCTCCTATGGAGGATTTTCTTATTTTTGGTTTCATTTTAGTTTGAAAAGTTGGGACCTCATGTGAATCCTTGCTTATTCTATTTTGGGAGGGCATCCTCCAAACTTCTTGGCATTCTCTACTGGTCCATGGGACCCCCATTTCCTAGGATCTTGCTGGTGGGTGTATCCTTGAGGGGGAAACCTTGTTTTAAAATTTATTGAAATATTGACAGTGCAATTTATATGTTGGTCCCTAGGACCCTCATTTCTTAGGAGTTTGCTGGTGAAGGTTTCCTTGAGCAAGAAACTTTATTTTAAATTTGTATTGAAAGCTTGATAGTGTAGTTTATATGTTGGTTTGTGGGACCCTATTTTCTTGGGAGCTTGCTGGTGAAGTTTTATTTGAGTGAGAAACTTTATTTTAAATTTTTTATTGGAATCTTGATACTGTTGTTTTTCCTGGATGATAAACCTTTTTATTTTAGTTTCGACCAAGAGATTGTCTCCCCTTTTTCATTTTAGTTTTGAGAAGGATATTGTCTCCTCGTTTTGGTTGCTCTTTATTTATCTTTGGGAGACAATCTCTATTATAAAAGGTTCAAGGTTTCTTTCAAAACCCCTTCCACCAACCAGTCATTTTTTTATATAAATATTTAAATATAATAAAAAATAACTAAAGATATATTGCATTTTGTTTATGAGTTTAGAGAAATCTTTGGAGGAAGATTTATATATTTCAAACTAAGGTTTAAATTTTATAAAAAAACTTTAACATTTTAAAATACTTTAATTGGTCTCTCAACTTTGAAGGAAGAGGTATTCCAAGTTGTTAGAGTAATACCTTGTAGCTGCAATATAATTATGTTAGAGATTGTTTCACTTATTTAAAATATATATTATATATTACCTAATGAAAATGGAAAGGTATGTATTGCTGACTTCCTAATCAAAAAGCATATTGAGGGATAATGAGTTGGTATGCAAATTTCTAGGGCCTATACCAGATTTAGATATGCTTAGAAGAGGGCTTCATTCTAAAATTGAAACAAAGGGTTCAATGAATGTTATTGGTCTATCAAAGGGATACTTCTTAATACAGTTTAATATTGAGGAGGATCTGGTGGCAGCTTTATCACGAGGTCCATTTTTCTTTGGAAAAATATTAGTTTTCCTAAAATGTTGGTATTAGGGCTTCAACCCTCAAAAGCAAGAATTTTTTTTCGTTCCCATTTGGATTAGGTTCCTAGATATACCTATGGAATATTGGTATGATCAAATAATTAAGGTCTTGACAACACAAATTGGAAATTTTATAACCATGGATACACCCAATCGTAAAAAACAATAATTTTGTGTGCAAGAGTCTATGTTAATGTGAAGCTAGAAAAAGAAAAAATGGAAAAAGTGAGTATCAAATCGATGCTTGGGAAATGGGAGCAAAAGTTGAATATGAAATTTTTTTGGTATGCTGTAAGCAATGTAAAGTATTTTGATATGTGGAGAGGAAATTTCATCCATAAAGACAAACCAAATTTACTAAAAAGTGGCAACAAAAGGAGAATCAAATAAACCAGAGGACTACAAGTATGGAAAAGGAAAATTCTAGTCCACAAGAAAGGGCACAAGGAAAGGAACAATTTTAGGAAATTTTCCTGGAGGTAAATGAAGAGGCAGAAAGTAAAAATAGTAATGGATGTTCTATATAGTACAAGGAAGAATAACATAATACTAATAAGACAATGGAGTATGCAAGTAAATGCACAAAGCTAAACTAGCAAGCAGATGAAGAACATAATGAGAAACAAAACCTGAGTGATTTTGGAAATAACACTAATCAATAAGAGAATAGTCTCAATCAAGAAAAAAAAAAATTATGAATAAGGTAACCATAAGATTAAAATAAATATGATTTAAAATCATATAAATCTAGATACCAAAACACAACAACAAAATGTAATTGCGATCAGCACATAGAATGCATACAGTAATTTGGAAGTTGAAGAAGAAATATTAGTAGATGATGCTAAAATGGTAGAGGATACCCCATTCACTCAAATGGACTGAAAACAAGAGAAGGATCATATTGAAGGAGTTTGGGGGTTTAAAATCAAATAAATAGAAGTATGTCAAGGATTAGATCATGTTTTAGGTTCAAAGAATGAAACTAAACAATTTGATAAACAAAAGGATCTAAGCATAATAGAAAACTCAAAGCAATCTAAGGAGGGTATGCAAACAAGATTCAACAAAAGACTAGAGTTAGGTAAAACAACTCAATTAGTAGTAGAAGAATATCTGATAGGATGTAATCAAATAGGAGAGAATGATCCTCTTGGAAAACATACAAAATATACAAATAATATAGGTAATTATGGGAAAAGAAAGCAAGGAAGACCCCAAAACAAAAAGAACAAAAAGTATCAGAGAACAGGGGACAAGAATTCGATCCAAATGAAGAATGGATGGTTAAGGGTAAAAGCCCATAAAAAACTATATAATAAAAATCCTTTCTTGGAATGTGCGAGGGCTAAATTCCCTGTTAAGAATGGAGCCTAATTATGAGGAGGCTAAACAGAGAAAGTTTCTGGATTTACCGCAGGACGGGCAGGGAAAGTTTCCAGATTTACAGTCTGTTAGTCTACCGAGAGGAAGTTTTCGGATTTACAACAGGACAGCCAGGGAAAGTTTTTTTTGTTTTTATCCCAAAATTAGATGCTGGGAACTCAATGTTAATCTTGGAATGTATTAAGAAAAGCAGTTTGTTTTTTCTATTTTTTTCTTATATATAGTTGTGAGGAAAAACAGAGATGACTATGACAATGAAAATTACTATGTTGATTCCTTGGAAAAATAGAGAGGAAATTACAGCGAGATGTTGGCCGTAGGTTGTAACCCTCTATTGCTTGGATTGAGAAAGGAAGGACTGAAAATTCTCGATGGATGTAACCCACATTGGGTGAACCACGTTAAAATCGTTGTCTCTTCTTCTGTGTGTGTTTGTCTTATTTTTCTTTAATTCTCGCTGTTAAAGTTTGAAACACTATAATTGCTTTTCTATATTTTATATAGTGATTTACTCTAACAAGTGGTATCAGAGCGGTTGTTTTGTTGGGTGCACTTGACAGAAGGAGAATTTCTGGATCAAGTGGGAGCAATGGCGGAAGAAGGGAGGTTTAGAGTTCAAAAATTCAATGGCCAAAATTTTCAATTCTGGAAGATGCAAATGGAGGATTACTTGTACCAGAAGGATCTTTACTTACCTCTTGAGGGGGAAACAGAGAGACCTTCATCTATGTCTGATGAGGAGTGGAGTCTCCTTGATAGAAAGGCATTGGGTACCGTGGAGGCCGTGCTTGGGAGCCACCGTAGCCTTCAACATCTCTCGATGAAAAGACTACCAAGGGAGTCATGGATAAGTTGGCCAAGATGTATGAGAAACCATCAAGCATCAAATAAGGTATTCTTAATGAAAAGGTTATTTAACATGAAAATGAGTGAAGGAGGATCCGTGCATGATCATTTAAATGAATTTAATACTGTCACTAATCAATTGCATTCAGTAGGATTGGATTTTGATGATGAGCTTAGGGCCTTATTAATCTTATGCTCTCTTTCGAAAAAGTTGGAACAATTTGGTAATGGCGGTAAGTAACTCTGCTTCGAGTTCAAATAAATTAGAATTTGATGATGTGGTTGGTGTGATACTCAATGAGGACATGAGAAGAAAAACCACAGGAGAATCATCTAGCACCGCCTTAACTGTTGAGAATAGAGGAAGAGGAAGAGAAAGAGGCAAGAGTTCACATCGTGGCAAATCCAAAGGCAGATCCAAATCACGTGGAAAAGGAAAGCTACAGTGTTGGCACCGTGGCAAAAAGGGTCATCTCAAGAAGGACTCTTGGCAAAGAAAGGGTGATGGAAATGAAGGTAATGATAATAATGGTAACACTTCGGAAGCCAATATTACTGGACAAATTCTACAAGATGCTTTAATCTTATCTCTTGATAGAAATAGTGATTATTGGGTAATTGATAGTGGTGCTTCATTCCATGCTACCTCACATAAGGAATACTTCATAGATTATGTTTCTGGAGATTATGGACAAGTTCTATTGGGAAATGACCAACCATGTAAAATCGTGGGTATTGGAAAGATTTTGATTAAATCCCCAAATGGATGTCAATGGGCTCTTAAAGAGGTGAGACACATACCATATTTAAAGAGAAATCTTATATCGGCAAGTAAGCTTGATGGTGAAGGATACACGGTTGCATTCGGAGAAAATGCTTGGAAAGTTACTAAAGGTTCATTGATAGTAGCTAGAGGTAAATTGGTGGGTACTCTTTATTTACTTACCGATTTTTCTCACCGCTCCATGAATTTAGTTTCTACAGGTGAGAGTGCATCTTTGTGGCACCAAAGACTTGGCCATATGAGTGGAAAAGGTATGGAAATTTTACATTCAAGAAAGTTATTGCCTAAGTTAAAAGAGATTGATTTGGAATTCTGTGAGGATTGTGTTTATGGTAAAGCAAAGAGAGTTAGATTTCTCAAGGATGGCAAGGAAAGGAAGAAAGAGAAATTGGAGCTTGTGCACTCGGATGTTTGGGGCCTAGCTCAGGTAACTTCTCTTGGAGGTTCCTCTTACTATGTACTTTTTATTGATGATGCAACAAGGAAAACATGGATATATTGCATTAAGAATAAAAGTGATGTTTTTAATACCTTTAAGAATTGGAAAGCATTAGTTGAAAATGAAACTGGAAAAAGGTTAAAGTGTCTAAAGTCGGATAATGGTGGAGAATATTGCAAGAGAGAATTTGATGTGTTTTGTTCTAAAAATGGAATTAGAAGAATCAAGGTAGTTCCAAGAACACCTCAAGAAAATGGGGTTGCAGAAAGAATGAATAGAACCATCATGGAGCGTGCTAGGAGCATGAGAATACATGCAGAGCTTACCATTATTTTTATGGGCTCATGTCGTTGATACTCGCAAAGATATCCGATTAATAGAGGACCGTCTAGTGCCTTGGATGGAGGAATTCCGGAAGAGCTTTGGACAGTAAACCAATAAATTATTCTTTCCTTAAGGTATTTGGATGTGAGGCTTTTATGCATATAGACAAAGAGAACAGAAATAAGTTAGATGCTAAGGCCCAAAAGTGCTATTTTATTGGTTACGGTATTGATGGCTTGGGTTACAGATTATGGGATTGTGATAACCGAAAAGTCATTAGAAGTAGGGATGTCATATTTAATGAAAAAAACTTGTATAAAGATCGGTTGCAGGGAAAGAAACAGAAAGAGGAAATTGCTGAATACATAGACCTTGATGGACACATAGAAAAGGTAACTCCAAAAGTGGTAGAAGATCAAAATGTACAACAGCAACAACAAGCACCTCAATCTCCAAAAAGTGTTGTTAGACGATCTACCAGGATAAGTAAAATTCCTCAACGTTTCTCTGATTATGTTTTGTATACTGATGCTGGTGAGCCAGAATGTTTTCAGGAAGCATTACAGATGGATACCAGGAATAAGTGGGAGCTTGCAATGAATGAAGAAATGGACTCTTTATTCCACAACCAAACTTGGGATTTGGTTGAGCTACCCAAAGGTAAAAGAGCGTTGACCAATAAATGGGTGTACAAGATTAAAGAGGAGAATGAAGGGCATAAGAGATACAAAGCAAGACTAGTGGTCAAGGGATTCGCTCAAAAAAAAGGTATTGATTTTGATGAGATTTTTTCTCCGGTTGTAAAAATGACCTCTATTAGAGCTATTTTGAGTCTTGTAGCTATAGAAAATTTGTTTCGGAGCAATTGGATGTGAAGACAACATTTCTTCATGGTGATTTGGAGGAGGAAATTTATATGCACCAACCGGAAGGCTTTCAGGTGAAAGGTAAAGAGGATTGGGTATGTAAACTGAAAAAGAGCTTGTATGGGTTAAAACAAGCTCCTAGACAGTGGTATTTAAAATTTGATAAGTTCATGGCTAATCAAAGGTTTGAAAGATGTCAAAGTGATCACCGTGTATATTTTAAGCAAACTGGAAATGGTAACTATGTTATTTTGCTATTGTATGTGGATGACATGTTAGTTGCAAGAACAAATATGCAAGATATAAACATGCTCAAGAAGAAGTTGGCTAAATCCTTTGCCATGAAGGATTTGGGAGAAGCCAAACAAATCCTTGGTATGAGGATAACAAGAGACAAGGAGAGTCACACTCGAAATTATCACAAGCAAAATACATTGAAAAAGTGCTTAAGAGATTCAACATGAACAATGCAAAGTCTCTTGCTACTCCATTGGCAAAGCATTTCAAACTCACCAAAGATTTGTGTCCCAAGACACAAAAGGAACAAGAGCATATGGCTAAGGTTCCCTATGCATCAGCGGTTGGAAGCTTGATGTATGCAATGGTTTGTACAAGACCATACATTGCCCACGCAATGGGAGTAGTGAGTAGATTTATGAGTAATCCGGGAAAAGGACATTGGCAAGCGGTAAAATGGATACTCGGGTACTTGAGAGGAACTTCAAATTATTCTTTGAATTTTGGAGGCTCTAATATATGCTTGAAAGGTTTTGTAGATTCTGATATGGCAGGTGATCTTGATGGTGGAAGGAGCACTACTGGCTACATCTTTACTATAGGAGGAGGAGCGGTTAGTTGGATTTCTAAACTCCAACACGTAGTTGCCCTTTCAACCACTGAAGCTGAATATGTTGCTCGCTACGAAAGCAAGCAAAGAGATGGTTTGGTTGCAAAGACTAATGGAAGAACTGGGGAAGAAGCAAGAGGATAATAGGTTGTGGAGTGATAGCCATAGTGCTATACACCTTGCGAAGAATTCGGCATTCCATTCAAAAACTAAACACATCAAACTCAGGTATCATTTCATTAGATCAGTAGTGGAAGATGGATCTTTGAAATTAGGGAAGGTTCACACATCACAAAATCCTGCTGACATGCTTACAAAAGTGGTGTCAAGAGAAAAGTTGAGCTTTTGCTCAACTTCAGTTGGCCTTAAGGAATAAGAGGCCATGATGAGAATTTTTCAATCCTTGGTTGTAGTATGGTGCAATGGAATTAGTCTCCAAGTGGGAGATTGTTAGGAATGGAGCCTAATTATGAGGAGGCTAAACAGAGAAAGTTTTTGGATTTACTGCAGGACGGGCAGGGAAAGTTTCCAGATTTACAGTCTGTTAGTCTACCAGAGGAAGTTTTCGGATTTACAACAGGACAGCCAGGGAAAGTTTTTTTTGTTTTTATCCCAAAATTAGATGCTGGGAACTCAATGTTAATCTTGGAATGTATTAAGAAAAGCAGTTTGTTTTTTTTGTTTTTTTCTTATATATAGTTGTGAGGAAAAACAGAGATGACTATGACAATGAAAATTACTATGTTGATTCCTTGGAAAAATAGAGAGGAAATTACAGCAGATGTTGGTTGTAGGTTGTAACCCTCTATTGCTTGGATTGAGAAAGGAAGGACTGAAAATTCTCGGTGGATGTAACCCACATTGGGTGAACCACGTTAAAATCGTTGTCTCTTCTTCTGTGTGTGTTTGTCTTATTTTTTCTTTAATTCTGCTGTTAAAGTTTGAAACACTATAATTGCTTTTCTATATTTTATATAGTGATTTACTCTAACATTCCCTTGGAAAAATAATAATTGTTAGAGAGCTACTCATGGAAGTAAAACTTGATATTTTTTATCTTCAAGAATCTAAAATTGACATGAAAATACTTGACATTATTCAGAAAGAGGTCTGATCGAATATTGAATGGATTATAAGCCCAACACAAGGTACTGTTGGAGGTATTTGCATCTTTTGGGACATAATGAATTTTAAGGGCACTTTAATTGATCAAAAAGAGGGATTCTACACATTCAAATTGAAAAAAAAAAAAAAAAAACTAATTTTTTTCGTGTAATGACAAGGGCTTATGCTCAAAATTATGATCGTGAGATATTCCATCTATGGAATAAGCTATCTTTTCAGAGGAGTTTTTTCATTAATTTGCATTGGATGGTTTTGGGTGACTTCAATATAGTCTTAAGAATAGAGGACAAAAGTGGAGGAAGGGTTAACATCACTCAAGGTATGCAATATTTTAATGATTTTATTCAGAATAATAAGCTAATTAACCTATATATATATTTAAAGGTAATTTTACGTGGATAAACAAAAGTATGGGGGATAATCACATTCAAAGATGCTTGGATAGAGTTCTTATTTCTGATAGTTGGCTAAGTATAAACAATATTCATAGACTTACATGTATACCTAGAATAGGATCATATCAAAATCCCCTTTTATTGGATATGTAAAAGGAGGGGAAGCAAGGAGGAACACCCTTTAGGTATGAGATCATGTGGAATATGCACCAAGAAATTACAAAAAAAAAATAATCTTACTAGAAGGAGGAGGTTCAAGGATCAACAATGTATAGAGTTATACAAAAATTAAAGAACATCAAGTATCAAATCAAATTTTGGAATAAAGAGGTTTTTGGTAACATAAATTTAATAAAAAAATAGCTTAAAAAGGATATCCAATATTTAGAGGAAAAAATGGAGAGGGAAGGTAGAAAAATAGAGTGGCATGAAAAGGAAAAACAACTCCTCATAGAGTATCATAGTACCATTTTCCAAGAGGAAATTCATTGGAAAAAGAAATCCAGAGTTTTGTGGCTCAAGGAAGGTGATAGAAACATTCAATTCTTCCATGTTTCGACTATGAGACATAGAAACAATAATAAAATCCTATACCTTATGGGGGAAGATATAAGAAAGCATGAAGATTTAAATGATATTCAAAATCTGGCCCTTACTTTCTTTCAAAACCTTCTTAGCAAAAAAACAAAAAATGTTAGCGTATCTATTGTTACTACATTATTAGGTTGGTTGTTAGTATAGTTACAACTATACTAACAACCAACCTAATAATGTAGTAACAATAGATACGCTAACATCCCCCCTTAGTACATTATTTGGGTAATAATATAACTACTAGCTATACTAACATCCCCCCATACAACAATATTTGGGTAAAGTATATAACTGCCCCAATACAATGAAGAAGAAGAAGAGAAATGAAAGAATGGTGGCTCGTGCTTTGTCTTCGGCTCTGGCTCTGGCACATGGCTCTGGATCTGGCTCTAAGCATACCTCTGGAATTGTACCTCTGGGTCTATCTCGGGATCTGCCTGTGAATCCGCTCTGGATTATTGCCTCTTGATCTTCTTGTAGATCTGCCTCTGGAACTTTGTCTCTGGGTCTGTCTTTAGGTCTGTCTCTGGGTCATTATATCTGGGACTACCACTTGGTCTGTCACTGGATTTGCCTTGGGGTCTACCATAGGTTTTACCTTTTCGGTAGAAGCCATACAACATTTCTTTCATCATGGTCCATTGTGTGAGATCTGTCCATCCATAATCAATATGAACCTTGTTGGCCATTTTCAGTTTGTACCAACAACTTGAAGAAGAGTGATTTGTACATCCACAAGAATCACAAGGATGTAATCTCCAACACTTAGCTGCAACATGTCCTGTCTTTCCACAATGATTGCAACAATGTGTTTTAGGAGTTGTAGGAGATTTAGGTTTTACAAACATAGAATTACTGGTACTTGCATGTCCAGTATAGCCAAGGCCTTCATGCTTTGCCCTAACATTTAGCATTATTGGAGATTTAATGCCTTGTTCCTGTTTACCTAATCTCTCACCATTGAATCCCATTTTCTTCATCATTTTGGAACCAAATCCTTTGGTGTGTTTTTCAAAACACCCAATTTTATCATCTTCATCAATGCTTTTAACAATATTGCATTTGTCGCTATTGATGAGATTATGGAGCTCTTTTTGAGGAGGTTCAATTTTTAAGTCACTAGTGTCACAAGCAAAATCTGCTACTAAAATGAGATCACCTGTGCTACAACTGATATCTACCATAGAAGGTATGAGGTCGCCTGTATCACAACAAGCATGTGCCACAATGGGCTGAAGGTCACTCGTGTCACAATAAGCATTCGCCACAATGGGCTAAAGGTCACTTGTGTCACAACAAGCGTTCGTATTTAGGACCTCGCTTTCCTTATTTATTTCTAATTTACGTTGGGCATGGTCAAGTGCAACAAAAACTAGGTATATGCCCCTTAGAACGCCAATAGGAACTTGAGCACCATTTGTCTGAAGGTCTATATAAGACTCAGAATCATCGAGGAGAGCTACTAAACCATTGCTTAGTGTGAGGAATGTGCCCTCCTCATAAAAATCCAACCCATCCATCTCTGGTGGAAAGTATAGGTCTTTAACTGATTTAGCAACATCAATTTTTAGGGCTATCTTTTTCTTTGATCTACCCATTCTTAAGGTGTCGGTCTCTGTCGAAAATGCACCTTTTACAATAAAATTTTGCAAAAATAATTTTGACTAAGGTGTCGGTCACTGCCGAAAATGCACCCTTATAAGTCTTCCCCCCTTTTGTTTGCAAAATTATAATGTATCCCCCCTTATTGCAAGAGAGGAGATGGAGGAAAAAAAATGTTATCCCCCCCTTTTGTGCAAAAAAAATGCAACAATTCAACCTAAAAAAGGCTCTTACAAAGCTTGCCCCGTAGGCAGATTAGCACAATATATCACCAAAAAAAATCCCCCCTGTGTGAAGTACTTCAAACAAAAAATTGCTATTTATGAAGTCTAAAAAACAGGTTTGGAGGTTTGATGATTTTATGCCTCTTTAATTGCTTTGATGGTGGAGAGAAAAAATCTATCCCCCCTTGAAAAAAAATAACTCCCCCCTTTAAAATTTTCCTTTATAAAGCATTTTAAAACATTTTATATTCTAAAGTTTAAAAATATTTATTATTCCTTATAGCAAAAAATTATTTTTTATTTTTTTAAAAATAATTTTAAACTATATAAAAGAAATAATTAAAAAAAATTTAATTTTAACTTTAGAAAAAAAATATTAAAAAATAACTTTAATTTTTTTTTTTGTTTTACCTTTGTTTGGGGGGGGTCGACGGGTTTTGATCCCCCAACCTCACGGGCGCTAGCCTGGCACTCCTGCTAGCTGGGCTAGCCTGCCCGATGAGAGGGAGAAGGGAAGATTTTCCCTTTCTCCCCTTGCGACCCTCGTGTTGAGCAAGGTGCAGCAAAAGAATTGCAAAAGTATTGTCATTGTTGTCAACACAGTCAGATTGATGCAATTGATGCAGTTCAGAGGTCAGTTAGATCAAGTGCAGAAAGTTTCAAGGAAAAGAAGTGACCCGATTCGAAAGCGGCAAAAAGAGACAAGGAAGAAAAGCGTCGCGATATCGCGACATGTTTTCTGTCGCGATTTCGCGACATGGTCGAGGAGAGAGAAGGCGACCGAAAATGTCGCGATTTCGTGACATGTCAAGTTTTCACTGAGGAGAGAGAAAATGTGTCGCGATATCGCGACAAAATCGAGGGAGAGAAGGCGAGGAAATGTCACGATTTCGTGACATGTCGAGTTTTCGTTGAGGAGAGAGAAAATGTGTCGCGATTTCGCGACAAAAAGTAGGAGAGAGAAAATGCACGCCAAATTGTCGCGATTTCGCGACATGGTCGAGGAGAGAGAAGATGCGAGCAAAACTGTCGCGATTTCGCGACATCTGTGCAGAGAAGGAAACAAAGGTGTAGCGATATCGCTACATGTTGAAATGAAAGGAAACAAAGGTGTAGCGATATCGCTACATGTTGAAATGAATGGAAACAAAGGTGTAGCGATATCGCTGCATGATGAAAATACATGGAACTAAGGTGTAGCGATTTCGCTACAGGTTGAAACAAAGAGAAACTAAGGTGTAGCGATTTCGCTACTAGTCAAAAGTGTAGAACTGAAAGATGCAGCAATGATATTACAAGTCAAAATTTCATGAAAAGAGGCAAGGTAAAAGCACAAGGCACAAAGTTGTAGCGATTTCGCTACTACATGGAGCAAAGAGCGTATGGAAGACAGAAGCGTCGCGATTTCGTGACAAGAAGATTGATGACGTCGAAGAGCTGAAAGCGTCACGATTTCGTGACAAGAAGGATGATGACGTCAGCAAGAAGCGTCGGTTTCGTGACATGTTCCATTTTGTTGGTTTAGAAGAAGAGCAAAGTGTCCGATTTCTGACATGTTCCTTTTATTTTGAGTTGGCAAGGAGAGTTCGTAAAGAACAAAGTGTCACGATTTCGTGACATGTTCCTTTTTCGTCGTTGCTGGAAAGAAGAGTGTACGGAAGCCGAAAGTGTCGCGATTTCGTGACAAGCAGGATGATGACGTCAACAAAGTTGAAAAGTGTCACGATTTCGTGACAGGATGAAAGGAAAGCTTCTGGAAGCCGAAAGCGTCGCGATTTCGCGACAGCATTGAGGATGACGTCAGCAAAAGTTCTAAGTGTCGCGATATCGCGACATGAGCGGGGGAAAAGCTTTCAAGGCCAAAATGGTCATGATTTCGTGACAACCTTCAGGGTGACGTCAGCATAAGTCAAAAGTGTCGCGATATCGCGACAGGTAACAGTCTGGCAGGTAAAACCCGTAGGAACATGCAAGGTGACACGTGTCGAAAAAGTCGACAGGAAAATCATGCAGCCAGTTACGTAAAAAGTAACTGAAGTCGACAGATAGTTAATCGTTGATGGTGTTGGACATGCAATGCAATGACCAAACATGCATAATTGAAACGCATTCGAAAAGCCGAATATGAAGGATAATAAAAGCATTCGAAAGGTCGAATTTGCAGGCATTCTAACAGACGTATTTGAAGCATACAGAAAAGCCGAACATGAAGAATCGAAAAGCTTTCGAAGAATCATATATGGAGTTTTGAAAAAGCATTCGAAAAGCCGTATTCGAAGAAATTGAACAGTCGAAGTACATGAAACAAAATTGCCGTATTGCATGGTTTCCAAAAGACGTATTGCAGGGTTTCGAACAGTCGAAGTGCATGGAACCGAACAGCCGTATTGCATGGATTCGAACAGTCAGAGTATGTGATTCGATTGCATGCAGATTGAAAGGTTATAAAAGAATAATCGTACAGAGAAGATGTTGCTACTGTTAGAGAGAAATTGCTATAAAAGGAGAGTTAGAAAAGAATCAAGAGAAAAATAAGCAGAGCCGTGAGAGTGTGCAGAGTTGAGTTAATTGCAGACCAGTCAAGGTCGTGCATAAAGTGAAGACATTTTTATGTCATTCTAAATTTATCAGAATTGCAGTCCAAGTTGGTGCTTGGTACTAGGAGTTGGTGCTCCATCTGTTGCAGCAGAAAATTATAGGGGTTGGTGCTCCTTCCAGTTGGTGCTGGTAAAGTGTTTGTAAAATTGATTTTGCAAAGACTGGATTTGGATTGGAGTCCAAGCAGTCATTTTTGAGGAGTAGCCAAATTGGTGAACCTCGGTATATTGAGTGTTGTGGTTTGCTCTCTTGTTCAAGTTTTTTTTGTTCTCTTTATTTCATATTAAATGTTGTAGATATAAAAATTTAATAGCTACACTGATTCACCCCCCCCTCTCAGTGTCATTGTGTAAACATCAATTGGTATCAGAGCACAGGTTCCTTGTACAAGCTTAATCAGCTAAGGAGATCTTGGAAGAAACAATGGCAGGTGGTGAAGGATTTTCATCCAACAAAGCTCCCTTATTTGATGGAACAAATTACACCTTCTGGAAACTCAGAATGCAAACATATCTGAGTGCATTGGGATACGATATTTGGGATTACGTGGATAGTGGATACACAGCACCCACTACCCCTCCAACAGATACTGCTGAGAAAAAGAAATTTGAAAACAACTCCAAAGCTAAGAATGCCATAATGTGTGGGCTTGTTGACGGTGAAGCGATAAGAGTCATGAGTTGTAAATCAGCAAAGGACATGTGGGATAAAGCGAAGAGCATCCATGAAGGAGACAGTAAGATTAAGGAAGCAAAACTGCAAACTCATCGAGCACAGTTCGAAGCACTGCAAATGAAGGAAGATGAAAACATAGAAATTTATATGTTGAGAGTCAACGGAATTATTAATGCAATCAGAGGACTTGGTGAAGAAATTGATGATGCAGTTGTTGTGAAAAAGGTTCTCAGAACACTTCACAAAAGATTTAACTCCAAAGTCTCTGCAATAGAAGAGGCAAAAGATCTAAACAACTTCAGCATGGATGAGTTGCATGGTTCCATGACAGACATATGAAATGAGAATAGGACAAACCAAGTCTACAGACAGAGAAGCAGCTTTTAAAGCACACAAGAATGTAAAAGCTGAACATGAATCTGAGGATGAAGGAACACTGGATGAAACAGAAGCCAATTTTGTTCGAAAACTCACAAAAGGAAAAGGAAAATATAGAGGGAAGCTACCTTTTAAATGCTTCAATTGTGGAGGAGTCGGTCATTTTGCAGCCAAATGTCCAATGCGGGGAGAGAACCAAAAATGGTGAAGGTTCACACCAAGAAAAAGGTGATTGGAAGAAGAAACAAAATTTTAGAAAGAACAATTTTAAGAAGAAAAGCTTCATAACCAAGAATGTCAGCAGTTCTGAAGAAAGCACGGATGAGGAGTCTGAAGAAGAAGGAGGTGAAGCTCTGTTCATGGCACTTGAAGAAGAAAGAACAGAGGAAAATCGGGAAGGTGATGAAAATTCCAAGGATGAAGGTGAAGTGTATTTGGAAGGAGAATTGGTTGCTTGCACTTGAAGAGTTGAGTGCGAGAAAGGAAGAAGAATAAAAATTTTTCAAAGAAATTAGAGAATGCCACAGACATAATAAACAATTTGAAAATACGAGACGGAGGAATTCAAGAAAATGTCCGAAGTTCTTGATGAACAATTAACTGTAAAGACAGGTGAATGCAGCAAGCTAGAGGAAGACATTGTTAAGTTAAGGATGCAGTTAGAAGAGATGAATAGAAAATTGAACTGTTTTCATAAGTTTGAAGAAAGTACTGCAAAGCTGGATAAAATGTTAAATAACCAAAGGCCTTCTGGCATCAAATTTGGTTTAGGCTTTGATGAAGGAGAATCTTCAAAGGATTCAAAGAACTTGAATATAGAACCCACAAAGAAAGAAGAAAAGATCAGGGTTGAACCGAGAAAAACAAAATAATGCAAAAGAAAACAATAATGCCAGATTCAAGAAGAATACTGACAAAGATGGATTCACAAAAGTCACACATCCGAGGAGGAGAAGAGTCATGGCTCCTACTTCAAACTGGCAAAGACCGGCACCCAAGTTTAATCATGCATTTTTTGGTTATTGTTTTAAATGCAATGCTTATGGCCATAAAATTTCAGATTGCAGGCATAATGTATCTCAAAGGAATTTTACCAGCAGAAATGTTTTTTCTCCTTTAATGAATTATGCAGTTGAATGTTATAATTGTCATAATTTTGGACATATTGCTAGAAAGCTAGAAGCACTTTTTCATCAAATAATTATCAGGGCAGAAAATCTCAGCTAAGTGGGTTGAAACAAAACCAGAAATTTCCTGAAAAACAGGCACATGCTAATGAAAGAACAAAGGCAAAACAAGTAGCAAAATCTGCTATCAAACCAGAATGGAAAGAAAAGGAATCTTTGATTGTCCAGACTGCTTTTAAAGCTCAGAACAAATCAGCACCTTGGATACTTGACAGTGGTTGTTCCAGTCACATGACAGGTGACAAGCAAAAGTTTGAGAATTTACAGAATTATGAAGGTGGTTATGTGAAATTTGGAAATAATGATGGAGCAAAGATTGTTGGAAAGGGATCAGTCAAAATCGGTGATGGCAATATAAAATCAAAAGAAGTCTTGTTTGTAATTGGCATGAAGCATAACTTGCTAAGTGTAAGTCAAATATGTGACAGAGGTCATGATGTAATCTTCAAGAAGGAGGGCTGTGAAGTAAGAAAGACAAAAAATGGAAAGTTAATAGCCATTGGACTGAGAACTTCTGGAAATCTGTATACACTTTCAGAAACTGCAGAAGGAACATGCTTGATGGGACAGGAAGATGAAAACTGGCTATGTCACAAGAGGCTTGGGCATATTAGTTTTGACAATATAGCAAAAATCAGTTCAAAAAGAGCGATTAGAGACATACCAAACATTGGCAAACCTGTAAATAGCATCCGTGAGTCATGCCAAAAGGGAAAACAAACCAGAGCCACTTTCAAAGCAAAAGAATACTTCACTAGCAAGCCATTAGAACTAATTCACACTGATCTATGTGGACCCATGAGAACTGAAAGCATAAATGGACACAAATATTTTATGCTTGTGTATAGATGACTACTCAAGAATGACATGGGTACTATTTATGAAACTCAAGTCAGAAGCCTTTGAAATGTTTAAAACCTTCAAAAATCTTGTTGAAAATCAATCGGGAAAAAGAATTAAATGCCTAAGATCGAGACAGGGGAGGAGAGTTTATCTCCGAAGAATTTGTAGAATCTTGTCAAAAACATGGGATAAGAAGACAGTTTTCAGCGGCTAGGACACCTCAGTGAGAATGGTGTTGTAGAAAGGAAGAATAGAACAGTGCAGGAAATGGCAAGGACAATGCTGGCAGAAAACAAAATAGTCGACAGATTTTGGAAAGAGGCAGTTCATACTGCAGTTTACATTCAAAACAGGTGCATGTTGAGACCACATGAAAGCAAAACAGCTTATGAGTTGTGGTTTGGCAGAAAGGCAACAACAAGACATTTCAAAGTATTTGGCAGCAAGTGCTACATAAAACGGACTGAAGATAACCTTGGTAAATTTGAAGATAGAGCTGATGAAGGTATCTTTCTCGGTTACTCAACAAAAAGCAAGGCATACACATGTTACAACAAGAAGTTGAAGAAAATTGTTGAAAGTGCTGATGTAAAAGTTGATGAAGGTAGAGAACAAGAAACTACTTATCAAGAAAACTACCCTATGTATGAAGAAGTCATTGAAGGTGATGATGAAAAAGAAACAGAGAAGAATCGGAAAATTGATCCAGATAGTGTAAAAGCTGAATCGAAGAAGAAGAAAACAGGAAATTTAAAACAGAGCAAGTGGCGAGAAAAATCATCCAAGTGAGCAGATTATTGGGGATCCCACGGATGGTATTCAAACAAGAAGAACAGCGGTGAGGAACTATTCTCTGTTATCTAGTATTGAACCTAAAAATGTTGCTGAAGCAAGCAATGATGAAAGTTGGATGAAGGCAATCAATGAAGAACTAGATCAGATAGAGAAAAACAATACCCGGGAATTAGTACCTAGACCAACAAATAAAAACATAATTGGTACTAAATGGGTTTTTAGAAATAAATTGAATGAAGATGGGCAGGTTGTCAGAAATAAGGCAAGATTGGTATGTAAAGGCTATGCTCAGGTTGAAGGCATTGATTTTGAAGAAACTTTTGCACCGGTAGCAGGACTAGAGGCAATCGGAATGTTTACGGCATTAGCGAGTTCATAAAAACTTCAAAGTATATCAAATGGATGTAAAATCAGCATTTTTGAATGGAAAAGCTGGAAGAAGAGGTTTATATTGAACAACCCGATGGCTTCCAACTTGGTGAAAATCCAGATTTTGTTTGCAGGTTAAAGAAAGCTTTATATGGATTAAAACAGGCACCCGGAGCATGGTATGCAAGGCTGGATAATTATCTAATTAAACAAGGGTTTAAGAAAGGTTTGGTAGATAGCAACTTATATGTCAAAGCAGAGAAGGGTCATCTTATTGTTCTTGTTGTTTATGTAGATGACATAATATTTGGCGACGACATGGATGAATATTGCAAAGACATATCAATTAAAATGAAAAAAGAATTTGAGATGTCAATGATTGGTGAACTTTCTTATTTCTTAGGATTGCAGGTCAATCAAAATGAAAAAGGCATTTTTATTTCTCAAGTTAAATATGTAAAAGAAATGCTGAAAAAGTTCACAATGGAAGACAGTAAACCGGTCAGCACTCCCATGACAACGAGCTGCAAGTTGAGCAAGGATGATAAATCCCAGGATGTAGATCAAACAATGTACGGGTCTATGATTGGAAGCCTGCTTGTATTTAACGACCACTAGACCGGATATATTACAAGCGGTATGTATGGTTGCAAGATTTCGGGCCAGTCCCAAAGAAACTCATGTAACAGCTGTAAAGAGGATTTTCGGATATCTCAAGGGCACTATGGATTATGGGTTGTGGTACCCAAAAGGTAAAGATTTCACTTTGATTGCATATTATGATGCAGATTGGGCAGGATGTATTGATGACAGAAAGAGCACAAGTGGAGGAGCATTTTATCTTGGTGACAGGCTGGTAGCATGGCACGGCAAGAAACAAGAATCGGTATCTCTATCCACTGCGAGAGGGAGAATACATTGCGGCAACAACATGTTGTACTCGAGATATTATGGATGAGACAAACGTTGAAAGATCTTGGTATTCATTTCAATGAACCAATTTCAATTAAATGTGATAACACTAGTGCTATCAACATATCCAAGAATCCGGTAATGCATTCGAGAACCAAACATATTGCAATCCGATATCATTTCTTGAAGGATAAAGTTGCGAGAAGGAGAGGTTAAATTGGATTTTGTTCCAACTACGGAGCAAGTAGTTGATATATTCACAAAACCTTTGCCTAAGGAAGTATTTGAATACCTTCGGAAGAAGTTGGGAGTAGTCACACCACCCAAGCACTGACTAGCTATGGGAAACACATTCTCAGGGGGAGCATTCAAACTTTTTAAGTCTGAGAATGTTGTGCATAGACTCAGGGGGAGGCTACAACAACCCTTTGGTATTATTGGCAAAGGGGGAGAAGAAATTAAGCAAGGTTGTAGTGTGTTGCCAACAATTCCAAATGGGGAGATTGTTGAGCAAGGTGCAGCAAAAGAATTGCAAAAGTATTGTCATTGTTGTCAACACGGTCGGATTGATGCGATTGATGCGATTCGGAGGTCGATCGGATCAAGTGCGGAAAGTTTCAAGGAAAACGAAGTGACCCAGATTCGAAAGCGGCAAAAAGAGACAAGGAAGAAAAGCGTCGCGATATCGCGACATGTTTTCTGTCGCGATTTCGCGACATGGTCGAGGAGAGAGAAGGCGCAGCCGAAAATGTCGCGATTTCGTGACATGTCAAGTTTTCGCTGAGGAGAGAGAAAATGTGTCGCGATATCGCGACAAAATCGAGGAGAGAGAAGGCGCAGCCGAAAATGTCGCGATTTCGCGACATGTCGAGTTTTCGTTGAGGAGAGAGAAAATGTGTCGCGATTTCGCGACAAAAAGTAGGAGAGAGAAAATGCACGCCAAATTGTCGCGATTTCGCGACATGGTCGAGGAGAGAGAAGATGCGAGCAAAACTGTCGCGATTTCGCGACATGCTGGTAGAGAAGGAAACAAAGGTGTAGCGATATCGCTACATGTTGAAATGAATGGAAACAAAGGTGTAGCGATATCGCTACATGTTGAAATGAATGGAAACAAAGGTGTAGCGATATCGCTGCATGATGAAAATACATGGAACTAAGGTGTAGCGATTTCGCTACAGGTTGAAACAAAGAGAAACTAAGGTGTAGCGATTTCGCTACTAGTCAAAAGTGTAGAACTGAAAGATGCAGCAATGATATTACAAGTCAAAATTTCATGAAAAGAGGCAAGGTAAAAGCACAAGGCACAAAGTTGTAGCGATTTCGCTACTACATGGAGCAAAGAGCGTATGGAAGACAGAAGCGTCGCGATTTCGTGACAAGAAGATTGATGACGTCAGCAAGAGCTGAAAGCGTCGCGATTTCGTGACAAGAAGGATGATGACGTCAGCAAGAGCCTCGCGATTTCTGACATGTTCCATTTTCTTGCAGAGTTGGCAAGGAGAGTTGTACGGAAGAGCAAAGTGTCGCGATTTCGTGACATGTTCCTTTTAAGCCACCGTGGCAAAGAAGAGTGTACGAAAGCCGAAAGTGTCACGATTTCGCGACAAGCAGGATGATGACGTCAGCAAAGTTGAAAAGTGTCGCGATTTCACGACAGGATGAAAGGAAAGCTGCTGGAAGCCGAAAGCGTCGCGATTTCGCGACAACATTGAGGATGACGTCAGCAAAAGTTCTAAGTGTCGCGATATCGCGACATGAGCGGGGGAAAAGCTTTCAAGGCCAAAATGGTCGCGATTTCGTGACAACCTTCAGGGTGACGTCAGCATAAGTCAAAAGTGTCGCGATATCGTGACGAGTAACAGTCTGGCAGGTAAAACCCGCAGGAACATGCAAGGTGACACGTGTCGAAAAAGCCGACAGGAAAATCATGCGACCGATTACGTAAAAAGTAGCGAAGTCGGACAGACGATTAATCGTTGACGGTGTTGGACATGCAATGCAACGACCAAACATGCATAATTGAAACGCATTCGAAAAGCCGAATATGAAGGATAATAAAAGCATTCGAAAGGTCGAATTTGTAAGCATACAGAAAAGCTGAACATGAAGAATCGAAAAGCTTTCGAAGAATCATATATGGAGTTTCGAAAAAGCATTCGAAAAGCCGTATTCGAAGAAATTGAACAGTCGAAGTACATGAAACAAAATTGCCGTATTGCATGGTTTCCAAAAGACGTATTGCAGGGTTTCGAACAGTCGAAGTGCATGGAACCGAACAGCCGTATTGCATGGATTCGAATAGTCAGAGTATGTGATTCGATTGCATGCAGGATTGAAAGGTTATAAAAGAATAATCGTATAGAGAAGACGTTGCTACTGTTAGAGAGAAATTGTTGTAAAAGGAGAGCTAGAAAAGAATCAAGAGAAAAATAAGCGAGCCGTGAGAGTGTGCGAGTTGAGTTAATTGCGGACCGGTCGGGGTCGTGCATAAAGTGAAGACATTTTTATGTCATTCTAAATTTATCGAAATTGCAGTCCAAGTTGGTGCTTGGTACTAGGAGTTGGTGCTCCATCCATTGCGACAGAAAATTACGGGGGTTGGTGCTCCTTCCAGGTTGGTCTCTGGTAAAGTGTTTGTAAAATTGATTTTGCAAAGACTGGATTTGGATTGGAGTCCAAGCAGTCATTTTTGAGGAGTAGCCAAATTGGTGAACCTCGGTATATTGAGTGTTGTGGTTTGCTCTCTTGTTCAAGTTTTTTTTTGTTCTCTTTATTTCATATTAAATGCTGTAGATATAAAAATTTAATAGCTACACTGATTCACCCCCCCTCTCAGTGTCATTGTGTAAACATCACCTCGCGAGGAGCAAAAAAAATTGTGGGACTTTAGTCCCACATTGCTCCCGCGAGGTGCATGAGGGGGGAATAAAAGGGAATATTCTTCCTTTAAACATGATTGCCTTCAGGCAATCACGACACCCCTTTTACCGTGCCACGTGATAGGGGTCAGGTCCGCGTCGGGTCACGTGGCGGCCACGTCAGTCCACGTGGCGGCCACATCAGTCCAGCTTCCAGTCAATTGCCACGTCAGTCCACGTGGCGACCATGTTAGTCTAGAATCCAGTCAGTTGCCACGTCAGTCCAGTCCAGGTGGTGCCACATGTCAGTCCAAGTCGTCGCCACGTGTCAGTTTAGGTCATCGCCACGTGTCAGTTTACCTCAAATTTCATGCCCAAGTCAGCCACCTCAGGCTCCATGCCATATCCAGGGTCTATCAGGTCACTTCAATCTAACTTCGGTCTGACCTCGAGAAATGTGCCCAAGTCAGAACCAGTCCAGGTTGACCTTGAGATCCGTGCTCGCGTCCAGTCAGATCCATGCGCCCTCGTTTCGAGTGCATGTCTAGTTCCAACGCCTCGAGATGCATGCCCAAGAAAGTCTAGCCCTACCTCGTGAAACATGCCCGCATCTACGTCGGTCTCCTTAGATCTCGAAAAGCATGCCCGAGTAGGTCCCGCGTAGGTCTTGCTCTGATACCATGTTAGACAAGCAGTAGTAATGTATTATTCAAGAGGTGATTAAATAATACAACATAGGCCTTAGAATAGCCCTTAGGATACAGAACCACCTAGGCGCTAAATAGTAGTAGTTACAACTATACTAACAACCAACCTAATAATGTAGTAACAATAGATACGCTAACAAAAATAGAGTGCAACATGGAAATAGAAAGCATCATTAACAATATTTCCAAAGGAGTTAATGATAGCATGAATGAATATTTATGAAAGGTAATATCTAAGGAGGTAATTAAAAGAGTTGTGTTCTCTATGGGAGCATCCAAGGCTCTGGGACCAAATGGTTTCCCACCAAGTTTTTCAACATCATTAGGATATTGTTGGAGAATATGTAGTCAATGCAATCCAAGAAGCCCAAGAATCTAGTAAGTTGTTGAAAGAATGGAATAATACCTTCATTGATCTAATTCCCAAGAAATATGGAGTAGATAAATTTCAGGACTTTAGACCAATTAGCCTATGTAATACAATTTACAAAATTTTTACTAAAGTTTTGGCCAATCGATTGAAAAACATCACCCCGTCAATCATTAATGAAGATCAAGTAGGTTATATAGCAGGTAAGCAGATTACTAAAAGCATCATCGCCATTTATGAAAAAACACACTCTCTTCAAAGGAGGAAAGGGCCAGGCATGTTCCTTATTGTTGGAAATGAACAAAGCCTATGATAGGGTTTCATGGTCTTTATTAAATAAAATATTGGAGTGAATGGGTTTCAGTGAGAAATGGAGGGCATGGGTTGGTATGTGTATTTCTAACCCCCACTTTTCAATCTTGATCAATGGAAAATTTGTTAGGTTCTTTTCTTCTTCTAGAGGATTCAGGTAGGGAGATCCATTGTCTCAGTATCTCTTTATCATTATGGTAGATGCTATAGGAAGAACTTTGAAAAGAAATATAAAGGATGGTAATATCAAAGGTCTAAAATATTCATCCATTGGTGAAGCTTAGTCTCATCAACAGTTTGTGGATGATACTTTCCTTCTTGGGAAAGCTACAAAGGAAGAATCTTTGGAGTTTAAAAAAGTTCTTGATTCTTATGAATAAGCTATAGGCCAAAAAATAAATTATGAAAAAAGTAGGATTATGTTTTTAAATACATAGGAAAATATAAGAGACCAAATAGTTAAAGTGTTGGATTGTAAGGAGGAAAATTTCTCTATCACCTATCTTGGTTTGTCTTTGTTTATAGGCAATATGAAAGATGAACTTTGGAATCCAATTATTAATAAATTTAATAGAAAACTTCAAGGTTGGAAGGGATCTCTATTATCCTCTATAGGGAAAGCACAACTCATAAAACACATGCTTCAAAGCCTCCCTATTTATTTCATGTATTTCCTAAGGATGTCTAAGAAAGTGAAAGAGACTTTAGAAAGACTACAAAAAAAATCTTATGGTATTGGAACTGAATGCAAAAAATGTATACATCTAGTAGCCTGGGATACTTGTTACCAATATTTACAGAATGGAGGTCTTGGTTTGAGGAAGTTGAGATATCTAAATAGAGCCCTTATAGCTAAACATGGTTGGAGGATTTGCATTGGAGCATCAGGGAAATGGGCTAGCATTATCTAAAATAAAAACTTGGAGGGCAGAAACCACTTTATCATTTGTTCTAATCCTCAACGTGGGTCTATTTTTTGGTAAAATATAATCAATAGCAAGAAAGTTCTATGGCAAGATCTAAAATGGAGAGTAGGCATGGGAGACAAAATTGAGTTTTGAAAATACCCTTGGATTCAAGAGGATCCTTTAGTGAACTACAAATTTTTTAAAGATATTAAAGAACATTTAACCAAAACCTATGGTAAGAAAATTAATGGTTATATTTATGGGGTGGGTGATTTTCAGGAGTGGAAAATTGTGCAAGAATATATGCAATGCCCGAGGTGTAAATATCTGCAAAACCTCCTAAGTATTTATTACTTAGGTAGAGGTTTAGATGAGGATAAGATAATTTGGGGAATAAACCAGTAAGGCTAATACTTGGTGAAGGATGGATATAGAGTCTTGGGAAAATTAACCTTAGAGAAATATAAGCTTACAAGAATTTTGAAAATATATACATCATCTCGAAGGTTGCTATATTTTTTTGGATTACCATTCTCAATAAGATCCTTACGAAAGACAATATGTTAAAAAGAGGGATTGTGGTTCCAACAGTTTGTGTCTTTTGTAACAAAGAGGATGAGTGTGTGGACCACCTGTTTGGAACTTGTGATTTTTTTGTGATATTCTAAATATATTATTGAGAGAATTTAATGTTGCTTGGGTCATTCCAAATTCTCTAATCAGGATTTGGGAATAGTGGCACTTAGGAAGCAGTTTTTTTGCCAAAAAAACATTCCACATATTTGCTAGAAGATTTGATTGGAAAGAAACATACGAGTGTTCAAAAATAAAACCACAGGAATAATTCAGGTTTTTGCCGGGATGAAAATAGCCCTATTGGAGAATTGTATTAAAAACATTGTTGGCATGGAAAATCTTGCAATGATCCTCTCTGGAGAAAAATATGTCTTAAATATGAAAAAATCAATAAGGTGAGACTAGATACTAGATGGGAACATCCTCACAAATACTAGGTAAAAATTAACTTCGATGTAGCTACAAAAGGTAACCCAGGTTATGCTGGTGGTGGGGGCCTCATTACGAATGACAGAGGTCAAGTAGTGGATGCATATGTTGAGGATCTAAGAATTGCCACAAATCACCAAGCTAAAGCAAGGGCAATGCTTACAAGCCTTCAAATTGCAATGAATTTAGGTTTTAGGATAATTGTTCTTAACTTCCCTTAAAAAAAAGGAGTTAAATAATTCTAGCATTTTTTCAAATAATTTAGATGTGAGGACTATTTTGAGAAACCTAGAAGAAAGTCAAGTTAAACATATTTATAGAGAGGGAAACAAAGTTGTCGATAAAATGACTGATATGACAGTTATATCTGAGAATTTCAAGGTCTGATCATATGCCTCCATAGGTTGGAAGATATTATAAGAATTGATAATGAAGCTAGCAGATAAAGAGGGTAGAGCAAAGCAGAATACTTATTGCGATCATGGGGTGAAGGATTTGAGCACACTAAACTACATTATTTTCAGCAGTTTCTTTATTAGTTATTAAAGCATTGAGCACTGTATCAACCACATTAAATAGAAGGGTGACAGAAGAAAAATTATTTCAACTTCTCCATCAATAGATTTAACCCAGGTTTGATTTTTTTACTAAGATAGGGCTATCTTGCATTTGTATGATCTTATCTTGTTTTTTTATTGTACATCTTTTGAGCTCTATGTAAAGGATCGGGGCCTTTCAACCCTTGTTTTATCAATACCAAAAAAAAAAAATTATATTTTATTTATATAAAATTTAATATATGTTTTTTATACTAATAAAAATGTATTTTTTAATTTTTAAAAATAAAAAACCTTATGAACTTTATTTTTAATAAATTTCATAATTAAAAATATAGAAAGTAGGAAATATAGTTAAATACAATTTGTTATAATATCATCACATGATCACAATATAATCCTATTAGAGATTTGTTTCAATCCTAAAAATATTATATTTTATTTAATTATTATAATTTATGTTTTATCGACATAAAATTTAATATATGTTTTTTATACAAATAAAATATATTTTAGTATTTAAAAACATAAAACAATTTGAACTTTACTTTAGTAAATTATATAGTAATAATAATATTAAAAGTGAAAATATGATTAAGCGCTAGAAATTTAATAAAGTTTAAAAATTATTTAAAAATGTATACAATACACATGTTAAAAATTAAAAAGTAGTTAAAACTTTATTTTTCAAAACCAAGTTAAAAATGAAGATAATAAATTGGTTATTATTAAAAAAACTAAAATATTTAAAAATATATAATAAAAATATTCAAATTAGAAAAAAATAAGTTTAAATTTATTTTTCTAATATCAAATGATATTAGTTCAATTGGTTATATCCTTAATTTTTAGGGAGAAGACCCACATTCTAATATTGCTAAGAGATGCATGTATACTTATCAATTGTAATACTATTATGTGGTCATGATGTGCATTGTTGAGCCAAAAGTGAATGCAATTCATAAACGAGTAAGCCAAGAGTGAGCCTTATTATTTTTGTTTTATAAAGTAAGTGTTACAAGTATGAGTAGGAAGTAAAGTACAAGCAAGGAATGTTCTAGTTCTTAGGAGAAAATTAAAAACTAAAGAATTCATATAAAAAAAATCTAGATAACATTGAAGGAAAATTAATTTTTAAAGTAATAACCAGTAAGAATGCACTAATTGGAAGTAAGGATGCTCTAGTTAGAAGTATGAATGCCCTAGTTAATTATAAGAGGAAGGATAATCTACAATGGATTCTATTCAGGTAGAAGATACTACTCTAGAAGTGATTATCATGATGAGATGATCAAGCATCATATAATGATTCTTAAAAATAAAGATTTAGTATGTAAGTTCCATGAACACTAGACAAGTTTTATGGAGATTCAAAATTGGGTAAAGTGGAAGTGGGCATCGATTTCAAATTAACGACTTTTATTTTGAAAGTATTTTTTCTCATTATCTAGTTTAGAAATAAGGGTTAAAATAATAGTTAATAGTCCTTGGTATAGGGGGGAAATACATTATATTTAAGACTAAGAAGTGAGATGTTCTATGGAGATAGAGATTATTAAAAATAATTTGATGTGGATTAGGATTTTTTAACTTGTTAGTTCATCAATAAGGAGATTTTAAATAATATCAAAAATACTTTAGGGGAGTTCATCTAGGAGGAACCAACTACTAAGGAGAGAAGACATTTTACATACACTCAAATATGTGTTGCCATGGATATGCCAGAACATTCATTGCAGTCCATTAGGACTAAATTTTAATCAAGAGAATGGGATCAACAAGTGGGTTATGAAAATATTGCATTTAAATGTCTCACATGTTATGAGACTGAACATATGGTAAGAGATTTTAAAGTGAAAATAATAGATAAAGAGATGATTTTTTTGGGTATGAGACAAACTTTAATATGAAACAAGATCATATCATAGAAGCTGGATCAAGTCAAACATTTTGATTTCCCAAGAAAGTGGTAAAAAAAAACCTACACCGTCAAATAGAAAAGGCCATTATAACTCACTTGAATCAACCATCAAAAGATAAAATGACATAAAGGGTGAGGAAGTTGTCCCCAGACAACACACCCCCATTTTGCACTCTAAACAGGACCCCCCTTTTCTTGAATGTTGGAGTTAGTGTTATATATATATATATATATATATATATATATATATATATATATATATTCGTGGACCTTTGAGGCTATGAAGATTAGTGAGCTCATGTTTATAAAATTATAGTTTTTTATGTTTTCGATATTTTTAGTTGGATCTGGATCTTGTAGATTTTTGGGTTTTCAATTTTATGTTCATCCTAAAAAAAAAAAAACAAAAAAAAATTCTAACTGTTGGGCGTGTTTCGGGTCTTCTTTAGTCTTGGATGAGTTCCTTCTTCAAAATTTTAAAGTTTTTTTTGGCGAAATGCATTTTGTCAAATGCTCAAAACCCCAAAATTCTAAAATCTTGTTAAAATACTATTTGAAACCTGAAGTAATTTATTAAATAATATTTTACCATGCAAATTGATATTTTTACCAATTTTTGGCAATTAATATTTCAGAGGCGATAATGTTTTTTTTGCAAAATTGTTTGATTGGGCATGAATTTTATCTTCCACCATGCGAGGACTCAATAGTTGAAAAAATATTTGAATGTCCCCCTTCCACCTAGAATACATGATTTAATAGTTAAAATTATTTATGTCATTGTAATCTATGAAGACTTGAAAAAGGGTTTCAATTTAAAATTATTATTTCGTGGAAGTCCAACTTTGAAAATAGAGGGAAAATTGATTTCCTCAGCTTATAAAAGAAACTTCCACTCATTTGAAAAGAATCCCCCCCCCCAAAAAAAAAACTCGAAATACTCTTAGCAACAATATTAGAATAAGTTTACTTTTTTGTATTTTTGTTTTGGAGGCTCCTAGTTACTACTACAAATGTATGGAAAATTACTTCATGAATAGAGAAATTTGTTGAAGATATTGGTGTAATTGCAATCTATGCATGTTTATGGTGGTTGCAATTCTATTTTTTGCAATTTTTCTTCCTTGCAACTATGTGCATACTAGTTGCTTGGAGGTGTGTTCATGCTTGGATTTCTTATTGTATGTTGTGGTAAATCAAGGAGATACGAGTTTTATTTCTCCTAACCCTCTTATTTTTACATTTTTTATCTCCTCTAGTATATTAGTGGTATATATTAAATCGTTGCTTATCTTAGTTAGTTGTAGTTATAGTGTGTGTGTGTGTGTGTGTGTCGATGTTGAAATTTTTTGTGTTTTGTTAAAGCTTGGGTAATATTAAATTCAGATATTATATATTGAATGTGTTACAAAAAATCCAAAAAAAAATGTGGATCACCAACTTAGCCTCCATTAATTAAATCTTGCATGGTTGATACCGAGCCTACCTAAACCTTGAAGAAAATATCTTTCATTTTCAAGAGGGAACATTTGTTGTATGTGTGTGTTCCACCTGATGGCAAGCATATAAAAAACACAGGTCAATAGAACTAGTTCTAGAAGGAGGGTCGAACCACATTCCTTCATATTAGATTTGATTCTTTAGACTACACCCAAACCAAAACCAAGAAGGAAGCTTACCCAGTTAAGTTTGGTAGAAAGATATTTTGAGTTGTTATCCCTCACCGATCATAGAAAAACTAGATCTGATAAGGGAAAACAAAGAACTAGACCTTTTTGAGTTGTAACTTGTTCACCAAGAAACTCCTCAACTCCCATATTTCCTAGACTTTTCAAAACCAAGCAATGGCTTACCAACCAAATTAGCTCACGGTTTGCAGCCCATTATATATTGCTAGATTTGCACATGATATTACAAAGAATATTGAAAAACACTTGCCAAAGTATAAGCATTATGGTACTCTATCTGTATAAGAGCACATCCAAATGTATAAGGATGCCTTAATGAGGCTTCAAATTCAACATGAGGATGTGGCTTGTCATATGTTTCCTGATACTTTAGATGAGGATTCATACTATTGGTATATTAATTTGCTCGCCAATTCTATTCATTCTTTGTTGGAGTTGGAATATGCTTTTGTGAAGCACTTTAGATTGATCATTAATCTTGTTGTCTTGTACCATCAATTTTCCACTACCAAAAGAGAGCCTGATGAACCCATCAAGAACTTCAAAACACACTTTCATAAGCTTTAAATGATATTAGTTCCCCCATTTAAGCTTTTAGAGTCTACTACTCTACAAATTTATTTGAATGCTCTTGATTCTATGACATCCATGTTCATTCAAAGAGCTACTAGAATCATCACTTTGCTTGCAGTATTTAATGAAGCTCCCACCATTGAACAACAACTGATATCTCAAGGATTTGTGATCGAAACTAACATGCCATTAGGATATTCAAGAACCTATAATTATATTCACTTGATGAACCAGGATATCATACCCCAATGATGAACCCTATTTCTAATGTGATATATCCATACCAAAATTAATTGTTCAATCCAAGACCCTTGTCTCTAGTACTTCTCCAGACAAATCAATATCACATGTATAATAAGTCCATGATGTCACTCATATTACCCCAAGTGAACCAAACTAGAAATAAAATTTTATAAGCATACTTAAATACTAGTCCAACTGCTCATAACATGCCTACATATTTGGAAAATTAGTCATCAAGTCAAGTTTCCCAATCATATGCCCAATGAGTGATGCTTGCATACTTGACACCCCAAGGAGTGAATGTTGGAAATATTGAAGATAACATTGAAGTTCATGAAATTAGATATGCAAAGCATTACAAAAAAAAATCAAGTGTTGATTGATTATTCCATGAGACCAACTATGCATAAATAGCAAATCTGATCATTGTGAGTTGTTGGATTACAACAACCCAATAGATCTGATCTAATCACAACTAGGAGTTTATCAATATCAACAAGAGTGATAACTCCAAACAAAATATCCTAGTAGAACTTAAGAGATACTCTAACACCCCCCTTAAGTGATACTAGGGGTAAGTGAAAAAATATCAAGATTAATAAACAAGTGGCATATCCATAGAAATGAGTCCCGACAACAAGACCTTATAAGGTAATAATGTACAATATATATAGAAGAACTTATTTTGGAGAGTGGCATATCCATAGAAATGAGTCCTAGCAACAAGGCCTAATAAGATACTCATGTACAATATATGTAGCAGAACTTACTTTGGAGAGATGATGAAAAACCACATGGGAAAAACATATTCTAAAAGAGATAGAAGAAGAAGAAGAAGAAGAAGAGGAAGAGGAGGAGGATGGAGAGGAATATGTCCTCGTCAATAATTTATCTTTAGGATATATTCCTAACCCCAAGTCTCTCATGTAGCTAAAGGTAGCACAAGGAAGCAAAGGGTTTGATGAAGATGTCTACAATCTTATCCTGGGTTGGAATGTACTCCAAGCCAAGATATCCATCCTAAATGTGTTGACGAATGAAGTGCATTTGGATCTCAATGTGCTTGGTACACTGATGCTCAACGGGATTTTGAGAAATATGAATTATACTTTGGTTGTCACACAAAAGTACTATAGCCTAATCATAAAAGAAACCAAACTCTACCAAAATTTTATGAAGCCAAAGAGCCTCATGACTGGATAAAAATGCTACCCTGTACTCTACCTCTATAGATGATAATGCAATGGCCTGTTGCATTTTGCATGACAAATAAATAGGAGAAGAACCAAGACAAAAAATATATACAAAGGTGGAATATCTATCATCAATTGAACCTATCCAATTTGAATCAATGAATCCCACTAGTTTTATAGAGCCTCTGCCATAGAATAAACCAATATAGGTAGTGCCTTGCAGATAGTGTAGAATATGCTTGGTTGCTTGCCAATGACTAATATGAGGTGATTGAGAGAATCGAGATATCAAACCAACAACATAGGAAATGTTAGGGTGAGTATGAGTGAGATACAATAGACTTCCTACTAACTATCTATATAGAGTAGCATCACAAAGAGGTGAAGTGCAGGAGGAAGTCAAAGTGATCCTAGACTAGAAAGGTATAGGTGAAGGTTTGCAATCAACCATCCGAAACCTTTGAAGAAGATCTAGAGTATGCTTTTGTTGATATAATGATACACCTGAATCTATTTGAGTGATATAAAATCTAAGGAAGTAATGAGCCATACCCAAATCAGACATCTTGAATCTCTCAAAATTGGAGCACCAAACAGTCTGAATGTGAGATGTGGAACTACTAGTGAGAAGTAAGTCATAAAAATAAAGAACAAGGATGGTGATTTCCTCTTCGTCTCGCCAAATATAGACTATAACATTAGACTCACAATGAGAAAATACATTGGAGAGACGAAAATAATCCATTTTCTCATACCAAGCTCTAGGAGCTTGTTTGAGACCATAGAGTGACTTTTTAAGTCTACAAACAAGTGAAGAATCCTGAATGAAACCAAAATACTATTCCATATATATTTCTTCTTAGAGGTCACCATGCAAGAAGGCACTCTTTACATCCATCTAAAAAATGGGCCAATTTTGTGATGCAACAAGTGCAAGTACAAGCCTAACAAAATCCATCTTGGCAATAGGGGCAAAGGTAACTTGTGAAAAAACCTTTGATGAGGCCTAGAAATGCCTCAATAATAGCATATTTTGAACATTGAAACCGCCTAAAAACTCTTGTGTTTAATATTATATGCTAGTTAAGTTGATTTAATATATTGTGTATTAACTGTTTGCATGATCAATGTGTTAGAAATACTATATTATGATTTTTACAGTTTTTGCATAGTTTTATGTTACTTTGTCATGACTTGCTAAATGAGAAGTATGCTTAGGTTGATAGTAGCACTTCACTAGTTTTGTTTTGATGTGTTTCAAGCATTTATTTATCTAAATCTAGCAAATAGTGCAAGAAAACTGTTACTGTGCAATAGAAACTGGTTTTCCAATGTAAATTCCAGCCATCTACCAATGAATGGCAAGGCATAGAATTCACACATGGAGAGATATGAAGGCTATTGCAATATGATCCTGGGAGCTAACCCACCTGAGAAATGCATATGAAATCACTTGAAGAGCACATAGTTGTTCATTCCGAAGATCTTCGGAATGAGCAGACATCTTTGGAATGAGAAATACAGTCTCTTCGGAATGAGCAGACATCTTTGGAATGAGAAATACAGTCTCTTCGGAATGAACCACTTATCTTCAAAATGAGAACAAAAAGCACTTTTTGACTTGTTGACTAATTTTTGACAATGGAAAAAGGGAAAGAAGGTTGAAAATGTTAAAGTAAAATATATCCCATCTGAATTTGCCATCATTGTCGTCCAAAGCCACCATTCATGGAAAAAATCAATTTTGATCCTCTTCTAGGATAAACCCATGAAATGCTACAGCATAATAGGAATAGATATGTAAGATAGGAATGAGATATTCTCAATTTTTAAATAGATTTTAGGATATCTATAAATAGATAGCTCCCCTCCAGGTTGAGCTAGGTAGGGGGAAAATAAGCAAGAAGTATAATAATAAGAAAATAATAGAAAAGTGATCATATACAGTCTGTAATGAGGGTTTTTAGCAGCAATACTATAATTATGTTCTTGAATCAATAAAGTGCACTAATTTTTCTATTCATATTTTTGTGAATGAGTGTAAGTAAGATCTAGAGAGAGAGAAAGACTCATACCTTCTTCTGGACAAGGAGGTTGGCCACTTCCAGACCTAAGAGGAGGACTAACAACAAGTTTTTATTCTGATTTTGCTACAGTAGAATAAGTTGTAAAACTTGTCATTTCATTTCCTTGTAAACAATCAACAGTATTTGCAATCTTAGTTTATTTCATGATTAGGATGATATTGTGATTAATGATAGGTTTTTTTGTAATCTCCATTTTCATCAAGCTTTCAAATTACTGTAGATTGTCATTTCCAGAATTTACTATTTTCTATAATTTATTGCATTTTGTGTTTTGCTGTCAACCCCTGCACAGAAGATTGACAACCTTCTGTTACAGAGTATTGACATGACTTAATTTCTATGTTATAATCAGGTTTCCATTACTGCAAAAGTAAATAGACTTCCTTTCTACAATCATAATTAGATTTCTAATTCTGCAACTGTAACTAGGGAGTTATTTTTGCAACATAATTAGATTTCATTCTGTAATTGTAACTAGGATTTCATTTCTATAGTTAGTAATTAGTTTCCATTCTTGCAATTAGATTAAAGTTCAATTTATGCAATTTAGAGATAAAAATGTCCTAAATCCCCCACATAATTAGTTTCACCAATAAGACCTGTTGCTCCCAAATGACCTAAGTTATAGCTCTGTTCACTCCTTCCACAAATAGCCTTGTACATTGCCTTGGATTGACAAATTCATTGAGAATTAATGATGTGCATAACGACAATGCATCATTTTGGCATCGTTTCTGGGGAATAGTGTTGCTAGAAGGTGACAACAGTCCAATAGCTGTTAATTAGACTGAGCTGTGAAAATTCAGGATAAAATATGAATATAATAGCTGGTTAAAGTAACAACTATTGACCTATAATTTATGTCATTCAAGAGTAAACATGAATGAGTAAGCCTAGGGATGAAAAAGGTAGAATTAATCAAAAGGATCCCTGGCTTGTTCCATTAAGAAGATATTCATGCCTAAGGGGTGAATCACCTGTGTTTGAACTACCAAAAAAATTGAAACAAAAATCACCAGATTCATCATCATTAAAACATCCTAAGAAAGAAAAATCATCAGACTCATCCTCAACAGAGGATTTTGGACCTCTTAAGAGTGAAATTTGGATAGTTTTAACTATTCCCAAGGAATAGGAAACTATGGCAGAGAGAGGCAATCTAGATGGGGATGGCCAACATGGCTGTGTCCATAATGAAGGAAATGATCAGGATATGCCCCAACATTCCAGAAAATTTGAATATCCTATCCATTTGAATCCAACATAAAACTCCCCCATGAAAACCATTTCACCTTCAATACTTCCAACCTTTCGAGGTGTTGTATCTGAAGATCTTGATCAGTTTTTGTTTGAATTCAAAGTAGTGTGTCAAACCTATGACTATGTAAATGACAATAAAAAACTTAAGGTTTTTTCCTCAACACTCAAGGACTCAACATTACGCTGGTTCATGAGCTTAGAGCCAAATTCCATCCAAACCTGGGATCAAATGGAAATTGTGTTTTTAGACAAATATCAAGAGTATTGCCGTGTAAGGAACAGGAAAGATGAGTTATTCAAGATTAAGCAGGAAGATGATGAAACATTAGAAGACTATATTGATAGGTTCTCCTTTGTTCAAAGGAGATGTGGACTTGTAGAACGCGAGTTATGCAAAACCATATTTTTGAGAGGATTACAAGATGAATCCATAGAAGTATTGGATTTTATGGGAAAGGGAATGTAAATACTCTCAGTAATGAGGAAATTGTGGATCTTTGTAGGAATTACTCTCACACTAAGTAGGGAAGAAGAAAAAATAGTACAAATGGCACTAATGTAAAGGACCTAATAGAGGAACTTGCAAATTTTATAACGGATATTCTGGTGCAATTGAACACAACTTTGGGAGAAATGTCTGCAAAAGCAAAAACCATAGAACCTTTGGCAATTTATTGCCCAAGATGTAGAAATAAACATGCTTTGTAGGAGTTTCCTTTGAATAAAATGTCTATCTAAGCCATTTATAGTATCTATTCAAAGAAGCATTTGACTGATAAATTCCACTTGCTACCACAACTCAAAATTGTGTTAGAGAGTCATATTGAGGAACTCAACTATGTTGGACCAAAATAGGGGGAAAATTTCTCTCAGTACCAAAATCCCCCTCATTTTTTTACAAATTGAGGGAATAATCCTTGGACTATGCCTTGGGGACAATCAGAACCACCCCAACGTCCTTGGAATTATTCTCAATGGAAAAATTCCCAAGAATGGCCACAAACAAGTTGGAGTAATCTATCCTGGAATTAGAATCAGAATAACCCATCATGGAATCAAAACATCCCACCCTGGAATCGGAATCGGACTAATCCACATTGGATGCAAAATCAACCACAGTGGAGTTAGCAATACCAGTCCTATCCAAGGCAACAAAGAAATCAAGGTCAAACTCAGCATTTGTTGCCTGCACCTAGTCAAAATTTTCAAGAAAAATAGAACCAACCACAACAAAAATAGTAGGTGAAACAGCCTCAAATTCTAGCTCAACTAGTCACTAATCCAAACAACATGAGACATACATCCCCTGTCTATGTGGCTGAAGCTGAAGAAAATGCTGAAATAAATGTTCTTGATTGTAGTAACATCTAACTTCATTCAGGAAAATTTGTACCTAAACCTATTTCAACTAAAATCAAGGCAAATGAAAAGCAAGAACCTTTGGAACCAGTAAGAGTTAAAACAACAACAAAGAAAGAAGAAGAAAAAATAGAACCACAGGCATAATAATTACCTTCATCAAGGATAATTCCATATCCTGAAAGATTCAATACCACAACAAAAAATTCTGAGTCAGACCTGTTCAAGGAACTTAGAAAGTTAACTATATCATTGCCCTTATTGCAAGCCATTAAGGATATACTAGTGATTAAAAGTACTGTTTGAGATTTGTGCACTAGAAGAGCAGAAAGAAAAATGAAAGCATTTCCCAAGACTATTCAGGTTGAAGGAAATATAGCTGATCTCTTGTCCGAAAAAGTAGTACCTCCAAAGTATAGTGACCCAGGGAGTCCAATTATCATAGTTACCATAGGCTTAGTAACAATATCAAATGTCATAGTAGATCTAGGAGCTACAATAAATGTCATGACCAAGGATATAATAGAACAATTACAGCTCAAACATCTTAGTCCCACATTTAAAGTTTTAGAAATGGTTGATAGATCAGTTGCAAAACTTGAAGGTATCATTGAAGATGTCCCTATAGAAGACTCTTCTTGGGAATTCCCTGCAGATTTTTTGGTTTTATAGCTAAGAAATTCAGCACATGGATATCCCATCGTTCTGGGAAGACCTTGGATTGCAACTGCAACAGCCTTCATAGACTGCAAATCTAGAAAAATGACCATTTCAAATGGTATTGATCTAAAACAGATCTCTCTATATCCTCCTGCAAGACCCTCCAACAATTTTTTAGGTCGGTTATGGTTTCCTGACTCAAATGAAGAACCAGAAGAGGTTATTTCCACACTAGCCACCTTGGTAGTAAGGGAACACATAGAAGACCTCCATGACACAAAAACTTTAGAGAATGAAACTATCCTAATGAATGTTTTGCATGAAAAAGGGTTAGAAGAAGTAGTAAATATCCATCAGTTGTTAGGGAATGAGGAGAACCAAAATTCTGAAGGTGACCCATATGTACTATGACAGGAAACATCTGTTTCGCTACCACATGGGTGGCACCATCACCTGATTTTCCCTTCTCATTGTTCCATACAGGATATGCTTCCATTAGAAATCAATGAAACAAAAACTTCTTATTTCCTCCCATCTCATCATTTCCATCTTAACTCCCTAATCACCAAGTATGAAGAAGTGAATTTAGTCCTTCCAAATACAAAACAAATAGAAGTCCAACCAGGCAAATTTATGAACATTAACAACTGGCTTACTAGGGAAGAGGAAGAAAAATTGATAACTATTTTGCAGAAGCATGTTCATGCTTTTGCTTTGGACTACAAAGATATGTCAGGGATTCACCCTGATATATGCACCCATAGGATTTATACTAAAGAAGTCAAGCCAATAAGACAACCCCAAAGAAGACTGAATCCTGCCTTGAGGGATATTGTAAAGGAAGAAATTGAAAAACTTCTGGAGGTAGGATTCATTTACCCAATTTATGATAGCCAGTGGGTCTCTCCATTGGTTATAGTTTCTAATAAAAGTGGAAAAATGAGAGTATGTGTAGACTATAAAGAGTTGAACAAAGTGACATACAAAGACCATTTCCCATTATCTTTCATAGATCAGATGTTAGATACCCTTCTTTGGAAAGAAATACTTTTGTTTTCTTGACGGATTTAGTGGGTATAATAAAATTTAGGTTGCACTTGAAGATCAAGAGAAAACAACCTTTACCTGTCCATGGGGAACATTTGCCTATAGGGTTTTACCTTTTGGTTTGTGTAATGCCCAACAACATTTCAACGAGCGGTCTTAGCAATTTTTTTTGATATGACTACCAACAGTGTTGAGATATACATGGATGATTTCATAGTATGTGGACAAAATTTTGACTTTACATTAGAAAACCTTGACAGAGTTTTAACTCGCTGTGAAACATACCAGTTATCCTTGAATCCAGACAAATGTTTTATGATGATGGAGGAAGTAATAGTTCTTGGTCATCACATCTCTCTTCAAGGGATCCGGGTTGATCCAAAGAAGGTGGAAATTATCAAGAATATTCTTCCTCCTAAAAATCAGACTGATGTCAGAAGCTTCCTAGGACACATTGGTTTTTACCGCAAGTTTATTCCCAACTTTAGCACAATAGCCAATCTCATGTTTGCCCTATTGACTAAAGATTCAGAATTCTCCTGGACTACAAGGTGTCAAGAATCATTTGAAGCTCTGAAAGAGAAATTAGTAACCCCACCTGTGTTAAGAGGACCTAATTGGACATTACCATTTCACATATAGGCTGATGCTTCCAATACTGCAATTGGAGCATCATTAGGACAAATTGACAATGGTGAACACTATGCCATCTACTACATTAGCAAGAATTTGACAGGATCTGAGAAAAATTATACCACAACTAAGAAGGAATTCTTGGTAGTAATTTATGCCATCAACAAATTCAGGCATTACATCACAGGTTATCAAATATTCATTCACACAGATCACAAACCATTAAGTATTTGATGAATAAGCCTATGATAAGTGCAATAATTATTCGTTGGTTATTGTTGCTGCAAGAATTTGATATCACAATAATCAACAAACCAGGAAAAGCTAATGTTGTAGCAGATTTCTTGTCTAGGTTGCAGAACACAGAGGAAGGGGAATTAGTTAAGGACACTTTTCCTGATGATAAATTATTTGCTATATCTGTCCAATCACCTTGGTTTGTAGATGTAGCCAATTATTTGGTCATAGGGAAAGTTCCTCCACATTTCACTTCAAAATAGAAAAAATAATTGATCAAACAAAGTTCTTCCTTTGAGTGGATTAAGGATATACTTTTTAAGTATAGTCCTGACCATGTGTTACGCAGGTGCATCCGAAAGGATGAGGTATATGATATCCTTAGGGCTTGTCATGATGAACCCTCAAGTGGACACTATTATGTAAAAAGCACAATTAGAAAAATTTTAGGGACAGGATATTATTGGCCATCTCTTCACAAGGATGTGAAAAAGTACATCAGGCATTGTGATGCATGCCAAAGAATAGGGAAACCCACTCATACAAATGAAATGCCACTACAACCTCAATTGGTTTTAGAGCCATTTGAGAGGTGGGGGCTTGATTTTGTAGGACCTATTGATCCACATTATCAAGGAAAGGTGCATATTCTAGTATGCACTGATTACCTGACAAAGTGGATAGAGGTGCGTGCTTTCAAACATGCTCATGAAGAGAAGGTCTCTGATTTCTTGTATACTCAGATTTTTTAGAGATTTGGAGCTCCACGGTCTATCACCACAGACCAAGGACCTCAATTTGCATCGAAAATCATTGAGGATTTTACAAAATTATATGAAATCAAACATAGGAAATCATCACATTACCACCCACAAGAAAATGACCAGGTTGAGGTAAGAAACAGAGAACTAGACGAATCTTGACAAAAATAATAGCTTTTCATAGGAGAAACTGGCTAGATAAATTACCTGAAGCAGTTTGGGTTTACAATACTACTTGGAAATCCACTATTGGATTCACACCTTGTGAACTAGTTTTCGGTAAAAATCCCCTCTTACATATTGAATTTGAGCTACTAACATTGCGCACAACATTGGAAATTGGGATTGAATTGTCATAGGTACAGACGAATAGGATTCTACAACTGAATGCATTGGATGAACTTTGGTTGGATGCTCTACACCAAACTAAAGTAATTCAAGAGCAGAGGAAGCTGTGGCATGACAGTCACATTCAATAGAGGAAATTTTAGCAAGGATATTGGGCTTTACTATTTGATTCTTGCTATGAGGACTTCCTTGGAAAGCTGATAACTAGATGGCTTGGACCTTACCAGATTGAAGAGGTATTTGACAATGGAGCAGCTCGTCTAACTCATATTGATGGTTCACAAAGAAAGTTGGTAGTGAATGGACATCGCCTCAGGGTGTACCATACACCTCTGACTAAAGAGGAATTCTTGCAACAACTTGACAGTTTGTATGCACAACAGGTGGAAGAGATTCCCTCTTCCACTTCAATAAAATCAGCATGATCATGGATTTCAAGAAAAGCAAAAAAATAAAAAAAATCAGAAAAAGCAGAAAACAAAAAGATGAATAAATTCTGATTGTGAATTCCTTCATGGACATGATTTCAGGGAAATCATGAATTCCTTCACGGGCATAATCAGAATAAAAAAAAAAATAGAGAGAAAAGGAGAGGTAAAAAAAAAAAAAAAACAAGAAAAAAAAAGAGAGAAAAATGAATAGCTCAGCAGTGAAAACCTTTCCTAAGGCACTACTGAGTTGGTATGCATGAAAACCAGTTTTCTGGCATGCATAACCTTGAAAATTTCTGAATCATCATTGTATAAATTCACCAACTACACTTGTTTTTAAATATTACAGAAAATCTCAGCAGAACATCAACAAAAGCAGTCATTCTTCAAAACTTGCATTAACTTGTTTTAATCAAGTATATATTTCTTACATTTATTCATTGTAAATGATTGGTATGTAGTATATAACAATTAAACATTAGCATAAAAGGTATCCATAAGAGTTGGAATACTTAAAACATGTTTTGAGAAGGAGAATATTGGTTTCTACCTATTCTTCAGAATGAGAATGCCAAAAATAGTGCCTGCTATCTTCTTCAGAATGACTATTGTATTGTCTTCGAGTTGAAGTTTTCTTCAGATTAACTGTTGTATTGTCTTCGGATTGAAATTATATTTAGGATGACTGTTGTACTTTGTATTTGAAATGAAATTGTCTTTAGAATGACTATTGCACTTTGTCTTTGGAATGAAATTGTCTTTGAAATGACAACAAAATGAATGTTGCACTTTGTCTTCAAAATGAGGAATTGCCTTCAAAATGAAGCTTTGTCTTTAGAATGAGGAATTGTATTCACAATGAAGCATGATCTTCGGAATGAGGACTTGTCTTCGGAATGAAAATTTATCTTCAAAATGAGGAATTATTTTCATAATGAAGCATAGTCTTCGGAATGAGCATTCAACATGATATTTCCATGTGGCATCCAAGGAGGGGGAAAATATACGATCAGTAGAATTATTTTACTGCATATGATAAATGACACGTGTTAGTTGAGATGTGATTTTTATTATCTTACACCCATTAAGGAAGTACCAAAATCACGAGGAAGTGACCAACAATATGCCACCATTGTTCGATGTTGATAACCATGCACGTGAGAAATCTGCAGGTAAAACAGATGAGCTAAAAATAAGTGAGGTGGATCTGACGACAAGGACATCTGTGCAATCATTAACAAACAGGTGTTCAGAGCAAAAATAGGGATGCATGCCACCTTTCATTTCAAAGACATAATTTCTAACACAAAATTATTATGAGGTACAGTGTCGATATTGCAGTTCATTTCAAAGAAGACAAACAAGGCAATTGAAAAACTGAAAACAAACCCTGCAAGTCTGCAAGAACTAGAAACCAACGATCCAACGAAAGAGTAGCAGCAGAGGTGAGCAATTTTTAACATACCAAAATAGGAAAATGGGATGAAATACAAATATGGAACCAGTAGATACCACCCACCTTTGAGAAAATCCAGAAGTGTTGCAAATTTTTGAAGATGGAGGGCTTATGCCATTTTTGGAAAAATTTGATGGGTCCTCTGAATATTTGGCCGGCATGTTCGCTCACACATTCAGAAATAACCAAGAACACATTAACGACATGAAAATTGAGGTAACCCCTAAATTTTTAAGTCAAATTACTGAGCTTCCATTAGAGGGTCTTCAAATTTCTAAAACTGACAAAAATACACTGGCAAATGTAGTTAGTCAATTTTTGGAAGAAAATGATAGGGAGCCAGAATACTTAATACACAAAAACACATGCAAGGGGGTAAAAAGGGCCAACCTACAAGAACCCTCGAATGAAGTGGCCACATGGGTAATAAAATTTTTAACTCGTGAAGGGCAATATGTACTTTTATCAGGGCATCATTTCAAAATTTTGAACCACCTAAGACATGGTAGGCAACAACCAGAAGTTAGGGTAAATCTTCCCCTGTATCTGCACCAGGAGTTGAAAAATATGGCAAAACAATATCAGGAAGGAAAAAGGAGCCCTCGCCACCATGGTATTATTAAATTAGTCTGCCAACATCATTTTAGAGGAAACCCTAGAAGCTTTGATAGGTTTTATTCTACTCTGAATGATGTAGTTTTTGGAAGAGAGGATGAGGAAGAAGAAGAAACAGATGCTATCATAGATGTTGTTGTAGAGGAGGAAACACACCCAATAGAAGCAATAGAGCACCTTTCTCCAGAACCTTCAAACTCACAAGCTAAGAAACAAACGAAGAGAGGGCCTTGAACCGACAGTCGAAAAGAAAAATAGAAGAAAGTTCATTTTTTTGAAGATGTTGCTGATCTGTCAGAATAGGGGAGTGAAGTGCCTAGAAAAATAAGGAAAGATACAACAAGGGAAACATAAGCACTCCCACCAGAATCTAAAATTGTCCCCACAACCCCTGTTGTCACTAGAAAATAGGGCAAGAAGAAAAAAATTGCATCAGGAACTAGGAGATCTACAAGACTCCACTTGAGAGAAATAGAAGAACAGGTGATAGAAGAAGGTGGACAATGTAGTCCAGATGTTACAGAAGTGAAACCAGCCCCTAAAGATTTTTTAGAATTCCCTGAACAAATGATTGAGGAAGAGACTAGGCAATATAGTTTTGAAGTTGCTATAGTTCAACAAGCGACATAAGATGTGGATGCAATCATAGATAGTTTCATGGAACCTCCTGAAAAAGAGTAGAAAGTTGAAGCAGAAGATGAGATAGCTGTTGAGCAACCAACTACAGATGATTTGTTTGCATCAGATTCTGAATCAGAAACAAAGGAGGTGGACATCACAGAATAGCTAAGAGCAGCAAAAAGTGTTATCAAAACATAAACTAAATGGATTGAAGAAAAATAAAATATCATTGAAATATAGGAAAAGAATATTGTAGAATTATAGCAAGAAGTGGCAGAATTGAGGAAGAGGTCATCACAGTCTGAAGAACAGCCAACTGTATCTATTGATGAGGATAATTTGGATCAGTTACTTATGGGATTATATAGGGTAGATGATTCTTTTACTTTGATTGAGGCATCTAAAACTTTGACTAAAGACATAGGTGCTCATTCTAAAGCAGCGCCATTTCATTCTGAAGAAGTGCCCTTCCATTTTAAAGCATTGCCTTCTCATTTCGAAGATGCTCCAGAATTGATAAAAAGCATAGAAAAGAATATTAGAGATGAGTCACAGCAGGAAACACCAGCACAAGAGAAGTTTAAACAACAACATGCAATTGTTCAAGTAAGTACTCCTTCAAATGAGATTTCTATATTTAAAACTGTTATACCTTCAATAAAAGTAGAGGATAAGGGGGTACAAGTAGAATTGTTGTCTGATGACCAACCAGTGGAAGTAGCAGAAAAAGGTGTTCAAGTAGATCTGCTACCTAGATTTCCACCTATAGTTAGACCACCCAATAATATATCTCTAGAGAAATATAATACAAACATAGCTAGTTGGGTGATCAGATATGAAAAAATTGCCACTAAAGTTGAAAAAATTAAATTGGAAGGTAAACAGTTAGAAGCAAAAGAAACATAAATCAAGGCATTGAATGAAAAAGTGACTGATTTATGTCAGATTGTTGAGTTTTTGGTCCAATTCAGATGGCCAAAAATATTTTACAGTCTCATTCTGAAGGAGAAATATCTCAGATGATGGCAGGTCATGAGGATTAGCTCAGGTCTCCCATACAAATTGGACACAACTACAGATTTCTTAGAAGCCTATTTTGATAGTCCTATAGAACAAACAAATCTCTTATGTGAATATTTTTACACTTATTTATTCCAAAAGAGGTAGAGTTTCACCCTCAAATTTACATAGGATATGTTCAACTGAGAGCATTCATGTCCACTTTATAAAATCAGTTTTACTGGGACCAGGAGAAAAGACAAAATAAAGAAATTGAATTAAGAGCTGAATTGTAAGTCAGAGTAGTTCAACCAAATCATCCACTTATCACCAGACAACATTTCACCATGATGAACAAGGAAGATGTAAAAAGGATGTACTTGAGCAATTTGAGGGACTATGTGACCAAATTCCAAAATTTTTGTAATGACAGTTTTTTTCCAGCATTATCATTTTGCAAAAACAGATGGGTAGAACTTTCCATTTCTTTACAAAAAGGGAACCTATCTCCCCCATTAACCTAGAATGGTCCAGAAGAATGGCAGAAGGAGTGATACAGATGATTGAAATCATGCAACATCATTGGATAGGTCTCATATTTAGGCCTCCAACCATCATTTCTCCAGTTCCCTTCTATTTTGAAGAAGATTCTCAACCTAATGATCAGTTTGAAGAATGAATCAGAAACCTTAAGGAGAAAAAGGGATATTATATAGGCACCAAATTTTTCTACAGATCATGGAATTTGAATATGGATATATGTTATTATATAGCCCAACAGAATGCATGAGGACATGCATTAATAGAAGTTGGGGGGAAATGATGAGGCCTGTAAATGCCTCAATCATAGCATGTTTTGAACATTGAAACATCCTAAAAAATCTTGTGTTTAATATTATATGCTAGTTAAGTTGATTTAATATGCTGTGTATTAACTGTTTGCATGATCAATGTGTTAGAAATACTATATTCTATTTTTTACAGCTTTTGCATAGTTTTATGTTATTTTGTCATGACTTTCTAAATGAGAAGTATGCTTAGGTTGATAGCAGCACTTCACTAGTTTTGTTTTTATGTGTTTCAAGCATTTATTTATCTAAATCTAGAAAATAGTGCAAGCAAATTGTTACTGTGTAGCAGAAACTGGTTTTCCAATGTAAATTCCATCCAGCTGCCAATGAATGGCAAGGCATGGAATTCACACATGGAGAGAGATGAAAGCTATTGCAATATGATCCTGAGAGCTAACCCACCTGAGAAATGCATATGAAATCACTTGAAGAGCACACAATTGTTCATTTCAAAGATATTCGTAATGAGCAGACATCTTCAGAATGAGAAATACAGTCTCTTCGAAATGAGCGGACATCTTCGGAATGAGAAATACAGTCTCTTCGAAATGAGCCACTTATCTTCGAAATGAGAACAAAAAACACTTTTTGACTAATTTTTGATGATGGAAAAAGGGAAAGAAGGTTGAAAATGTTAAAGGAAAATATCTCCCATCCAACTTTGTCGTCCTTGCCATCCAAAGCCACCATTCATGGAAAAAATCAATTTTGATCCTCTTATAGGATAAACCTAGGAAATGCTGCAACATAATAGGAATAGATCTATAAGATAGGAATGAGATATTCTCAATTTATAAATATATTTTATGATATCTATAAATATATATCTCCCATCCAGGTTGATCTAGGTAGGGGGAAAATAAGCAAGAATTATAATAATAAGAAAATAGCAGAAAAGTGATCACATAGATCCCGTAATGAGGTTTTTAGCAAGCAATACTGTAATTATGTTCTTGAATCAATAAAGTGCACTACTTTTTCTATTCATGTTGTTGTGAATGAGTGTAAGATCTAGAGAGAGAGAAAGACTCATACCTTCTTCTGGACAAGGAGGCTGGCCACTTCCAGACCTAGGAGGAGGACTAACAACAGGTTTTTATTCTGATTTTGCTATCGTAGAATAAGTTGTAAACTTGTCATTTCATTTCCTTGTAAACAACTAATAGTCTTTGCAATCTTATTTTATTTCATGATTAGGATGATCTTGTGATTAATTATAGGTTTGGTTGTAATCTCCATTTTCAACAAGCTTTCAAATTACTGTAGATTGTCATTTCCATAATTTACCGTTTTTTGCAATTTACTGCATTTTGTGTTTTGTTGTCAACCCCTACATAGAAGATTGACAACCTTCTGTTACAAAGCATTGAAAGGGCTTAATTTCCATGTTATAATCAGGTTTCCATAACTGTAAAATTAAATAGACTTCCTTTCTACAATCATAATTAGATTTCTAATTCTGCAACTGTAACTAGGGAGTTATTTCTACAACATAATTAGATTTCATTCTGTAATTGTAACTAGGATTTCATTTCTACAGTTAGTAATTAGTTTCCATTCCTGCAATTAGATTAAAGTTCAATTTATGTAATTTAGAGATAAAAATGTCCTAAATCCCCCACACAATCGGTTTCACCAATAAGACCTGTTGCTCCCAAATGAACTAAGTTATAGCTCTGTTCACTCCTTTCGCAAATAGCCTTGTACACTGCCCTGGATTGACAAATTCATTGAGAATTAATGATGTGCATAACGAAAACGTATCAACCTTAGCCACCAAGTGATATTTATACTTGTTAATAGACCCATCTGTTGCATATTTGGTTTGGTAAACCCATTTACAACGAACCAAATTTCTTCCCTTAGGAAGAGGAACAAGATCCCAAGTGTTATTTTTCATCAATGAAGTATACTCAGTTTCTATGGCATAATATAACTCTTGTATCCCATGAGCCTGTAGAAAGGATTGTGGATCATCAAAAAAATATTGAAAAATGAGGCTAGTACCTGAGGAAGAAGCATTTCTAGAGGAAGATTTTGGATGAATAGTGTTGCTTCTTAAACAATGGTATGGGCCCATTTTGGTATGGTTGGTGGAACAATGATAGGTGGGGTAAAAATTATAGTATCTGGTGTAGGATTTTCAAGGATAGGTTCTTCATCATATTGAGGGTCAAAGAAGGTGGAAGGCTCAATTGAATCAACTAGGGCAGAAGAGGATGGTTGAGGATCTTGAGATGGAAATGTTTCATCAAATTGAACATTTTTGTGAAAGAAAATCTCATGAGTATTTGGATCAAGGAGCCTATAGGCTTTCATGTCTTCACAATAGCCAACAAAGATAAGTTGCTTGCTCTTTTTTTCTAAAGCCTTTCTCTTCTTCTTTGAGATGTGTGCCCAAGTTTTAAGATCCACATCCTAACATTCACTATTATTTAAATGTAATAATTATTAATATAATTAATTATATTATAGTTAGGATAGATATAATAATTAATTATTATATTAGGGTTAGGATAGTCATAATGTGAACCGTCATATTGAAAGGACGTAGGGTTAGGGTAGATATAAATATATATACTAGTCATATTGAAAATCATCCATGATGAAGCAATAATATATTTATTTAATTCAAGGAGGACCCCCATATAAGGGCAAGTGATTCATGTTTTTATTAATTAATTAATTTAATTTATTATTAGAACCTTTGGGGTTCTAACATTTGGTATCAAAGCAACCACCCAGCTTCAAGTTGTAGAGTAGGTGGGAATGTTGGTATTGCAGTGTTAGCCTAGGGCTTGTATGAAGAGTGGTGGATTCCCTCATATGAGTGCACAACCGTCGAGTGGGGACGTTGGTATTGCAGTGTTATCCCAAGTCTCGTACAAAGAGTGGTGGATTCCCTTGTATGAGTGCACAACTGACCAAAGTCTAAGATGCGAAGAGTGGTGGGATGTTATGATCTTGGTTTAAATTTTAAAATAAAATAAAAACAAAAAATAAAAAATTCAAAGCTTGCTGAAGAACAAACTCTCAGTGATTTTGAAGTTGGTGGAATTTGAATGTATGTCTCCTATGTAGCAAAGTTTGGAGTTATTATAATATGTATTAGATATCATATAGGAGTTAAAATTAGTCTTTTCTATGTTAGTAATCTAGCTAAGATTTGGTTCACAGGAATAAATGTAACCATATTGTACTATTTTTCTATTAAGCTCTAGCATTATATATTGTAACCTGGGACAAGCATATGAAATATAATAATTTTATGTTCTCATTTTGGTATCAGATACTGAGAGAATTGCTTCAAACTAATGGATTACCCATCATAATTTTTGTGAGTTTAGTCCAAGTGAGGTGTAGATCATGGTTGCTGTGTTGATGTTCCAATATGGTTCGAGAGGATCATACATTATTGACTGTTGATCATGTATTGTATAACACCGATGTGGAGATCCAAAAGTCACTCGTAGAGCATTGAGTGTGAATGATTTGTTGTGGATTTCATGGACATCACGATACAATGATTTGATTTGCTATGTTTGACACTAGCAAACGATGTGAAATGAACATGGTGAAATGCTTGTATATACCATTTTGAGAGAGGATTGATTTCAAATACTCATAGATACCATTTACTATGGGGGAGTCAAACGTCACATATTAAACATTGTGCTACTGTGATGTTCAAATACACTACGCTACAGTAAGGAGAAATAGAGATTGCGTGATCATTGAAAGAAATAGATACTACGTGCGAGTTTAAAAGTGTGATCGTTGAAAGAAGCTCGTCTTGACTGCGATTAGTATCATGCAGGACTATGTGCTAAGAACATTTGGAGGTTATCATGCATCACAAAGAATAGTAGGTTAGATCAACACACATTGTAGGCAATGGCAGATAGTTCATAATGGACTTGATCGCCTACAATGTTGGAGGAGGTATCTTGTGTACCAGATTGTGCAATATTTAACACATGTTTGTAGCATACATGATTTTTGCACTGTAAATCTCTTCAACACCCGTGTGTTTGGTGTATAGCACAATCTACGATGATCAAGATTATTTGTATTAAACTTTCCAATATATCCAAGGTTTTGTGCATTTGGACACTTGGCGCAACCTGTGTTTGGTGCATGTTTGTTGTATAGCATAATTGAAAATTTTGTTGTGTTATGAAGACAATAATTCAGTTGTGTGGAGGAGGACATACTAAAGAACGATGCGAATATCCACGAAAGAACTTGTTGATAGACACATGTGTGATGTTTTACCTTCCACAAAGGACAAAGGACGTCATGATATTTGAAGGTACTATTACATGTGTCATTTGGTGTTTGTTACATTGCTATGTAGCTTAAAGATCATCAATACAAACGTCTACCTCCAAGAAATATGCTGAAACCACTATTACATTGTATCAAAGTGAGTTAAAGTGATTGGTCCTCACACGTTGATTTGCGTTGATTGGAGAAGATAGAACGTAGACCTACGTTGCTCTGAGTTGATTGGTCAGGTGCAATCTCAGGTGCAACAATCATTTGGTTATCATTTATATATTTTGTTATATAAACTTGCATTGATCTGTTATATTCATTGGAAGACATTGTGAAGAGGACTGTTACATTGCTTTGAGTGGAGGAGAGGACTGTGTGATTTTACAAAGCAACCTAAATTAAGTGAAGAGGACTAAAGGATAACAAGACAAGGAACTACTAATGAATTGGTTTATTTTGCTAATGTATTATTGTTTTTTGTTGAAAATAAAGACAAAGGTATTTTTTGTTTGCCTAATTTTTTTTTAGTCTTGTTGATTAATTAGTGAACAATGTCTTCCAATGACAACCTGCCTATTCCTGAGTTCAATGGTTTGGATTATGAGTATTGGTCTATCAAGATGAAGAAATTACTCATAGGCAAAGGGTTAGGGTAAATTGTAGAAGAAGGCTATAATGAACCAACAGATTGGATTGTTTTAAGTGCATCTGATAAAACTACTAAGAAGTATGCTTAAAATAAGAACTCTTTTTATCTCTACCATCTCCAAGCAACTTTGGAGAAAAGTATATTTTTGAGGATTACTTCTTGTTCAAAAACCCTATAAGAATGGGGTGCCTTGAAATATAGCTATCAAGGGAGAAATCAAGTGAAGCAAGTGAGGCTTCAAACCTTGAAGAGATATTTTGATAATCATAAAATGCAAGAAGATGAAAGAGTAGGAGATTTGTGTGAGATTCAAAGAAATTGTAAAAAAAATGTAGACCCTTGTAGAAGATATAAAAACTAAAGTTGTTGTGAAGAAAGTTTTGAGAACACTTCTTCATAAGTGGAATCATATTGCCATCATTATTGAAGAATCAAAAGATCTTTCTACTCTTATATTTGACGCACTAATTGGTTCTTTGATGTCCCATGAAGAGAGACTCCAAGGTTTTAAATCATAAAGCTTTGGAGGTGATGAAAAACATTCTCATCCAAGGAAGGTGAGACTCATGGCAATGCATAAGGAAGAGGACAAGGAAGAGGATAAAGGAGAGGATAATCTTCAAGAGGAATAGTAAGAGGAAGAGGTAGATCAAGAGGTGGCTACCAAGGAAGAGGAAAAGGAGGTGACAAATCAAACAATCCATGTTATCATTATGGCAAGCTTGGTCACTTTGTTAGAGATTGTAGACTAAAGGCTTCTCAAGAAGGGAGAAGTAATACTTATGGAAACTATGGAGAAGAGGAAGGAACTTCTTCAAATTTTTTCCTCACATATGGAAAATCATATCAAAATCTTAATGAAACTTAGATTTTTGATATTGTTTGCTCAAATCATATGAGTGGCAAAGAAGAGTTATTTGCTACAATGGATTCCACATACAAGTCCAAGATAAAATTGGGAGATGACAAGGCACTACAAGTTGAAGGTATGGGAGCCATGGAGGTTCCAAAAAAAGAAGACACAAAGAAGGTAAACAACATCTATTACACTTCTAAACTCCAGCATAATTTTCTTAGTGTTGAAAAAATCATGGAAAAGAACTATAAACTTGTTTTTGAAGATGGAAAATATGTATTTTTTGACAAAAATAATTGTAATAGAATTTTTACACAAGTACTTATGACAAAGAATAGGTTATTTCCTCTTAAGTTTGGGGAATAAGGAGGTGCTCAACTTGCTAGTGTGGAAATAGCTAATCCAAGTATGCTTTGGCACTTGAGATATGGTCATATTAATTTTATAAGTTTGAAGTTGTTGACTTCACAAGCTATGGTGTCTAGATTACCAAAATTTGAAGAGCACAAAGAGGTGTGTGAAGAATGTGCTTTGGGAAAGCACTCAAAAACAAATTTTCCAAGAGGTTAAGCATGGAGAGCAAGCCATCCACTACAATTGGTACATTCGGACATTTGTGGTCCAATGCATACCAAAATCTTGGGTAACAATTCTTACTTTCTTACTTTAATTGATGATTTCTCTAGAAAGTGTTGGATTTATTTTTTGAAAACTAAGGATGAAGCTTTTGAATATTTCAAGGCTCTCAAAAATAATGTAGAGAATCAAAGTGAGTATCCTGTAAAAATTTTAAGGACTGATAGAGGAGAGGAGTTTTGCTCAAATGTATTTTTCAAATATTGTAAGTATTGTGGGATCAAAAGGCAATTCACTAATGCCTACACCCCACAAAAAAATGGTGTGGCTAAAAGGAAGAACCACACTATTGTAGAAATGGCTAGATCAATGCTTCAAACAAAGAAACTCAATAACATGTATTGGGTTGATGTTGTTAGTACAAGTGTTTACATTTTGAATAGGAGTCCCACTTCTAGTTTAGATGGGATAACTCCATATTAGAGATGGTATGACAAAAATACAAATGTAAAGCACTTCAAATGTTTTGGTTGTCTTGCATATGCACACGTTTTTGATGAGACAAGAAAGAAACTTGATCCCAAAAGTCAAGCATGTATTTTCATTGGGTATTGTGAGTCTTAAAAGGCATATAGGCTCTACAATCCAAAAATACACAAATTTGTAATATCAAGAGATATAATTTTTGATGAAGGGGGAGAATGGGTCATAAGAAAATTTTTGTTGATGATGGACCTCAAGATGCAAGCTCCTCTTAAGTGCAGATCATTAGCAAGAATATCATTGGAAGTCCTCCAACAAGTGCTACTCCAAGTTCTTCTCCACAAAGTTCATCCAGTTCTTCTCCTATGGAAGTAGATCCACCATCAAGAGGTAAAATACCACTTCAGTACCATCCTTCTTTTCAAATGATGGGCAAGAATTTTCCAAAGAAGGTAAACTAGAAGCCAAGGTAGTGAGATGAATGAAGTATTGAAAAGACATAAAAATTTGTACATGTATGGTGATGAAGACTCCCAAGATCCTAAAGGAGATGTTGTAAACTATGCTTTAATGACTAGTGTAGAGCTAGAGTCATCTAGTTATGAAAAAGCATGTACTCATGATGTATGGCAACAAGCCATGAAAGAGGAAATGACCTCTATAAAAAGGAATGACACATGGGAGCTACTCGAGCTTCCTAAGGGAAAGAAATGTATTAGATGTAAATGGGTCCAGACTAGTTTCAATGCATATGGGAGCATTGAAATACACAAGGCAAGGCTAGTAGCAAAAGGGTTTACTCAAAAATATGGGATTGACTATGAGGAAACCTTTGCTCTGGTTTCTAGACAAGAGACCATCAGACTAGTACTTTCCTTGGCTGCCCATAAAGGGTGGAACATTCAACACATGGATGTTAAGAGTGCCTTTCTTAATGGATAATTGAAATAAGATATTTTTGTGCAACAAACTCAAGAATTTTAAGAACAAGGTAAGGATAACCTTGCCTACAAATTGAAGAAAGTATTGTATGGACTAAAGGAAGCACCAAGGGCATGGTACTACCGCATTGATGGCTACTTTCAAGACTATGGATTCACTAGGAGCAAAAGTGAACCCACCCTCTACTACATGAAACAAGGTAAAGATATTCTCATTGTGTGCTTATATGTGGACGATCTAATATTCATGGGTAGTAGTGCTAAAATGAATGAGGAGTTCAAAAACTCCATGATGAAAGAGTTTGAAATTAAGGATCTATGTTTGATGCATTACTTCCTAGGAATGAAAGTACATCAAACTTTTGGACATTTTGAGCTCATTTAGTTGTCATTGATGTCAACATAAAAAGTTGTCATTGATGCCAAAATGAACACATGAAGCTATCATTAATACCATGGAGTACATCATCATGAACACTAGGAAGCAATCCAAAGATATGGATAAACGTTGTCCAAATATGTTTTTATAAGAGTTTTTGTTAAAAACCATGGTGGCACATTAAAATATTTTTAATTTAACCATAATAATATTTCTCTAATATTGAATGGCAGAATTAAGGTGTTTTTTAAAACCAAGGTGGCAAAACTATTTTTCATCAACCAAGTGAAGTGCAAGTGACAATTTGATACTAAATCAAAGGGGGATTTAATTTTTATTAAAGTCTAAAGTTTATAAATTAAATTTATAATATTTAAATTCTTTTGAATTTAAATTAATTATAAATTATAATTTATACAAGCCGATGTCATCAAGTCGAATCATCTGTTGACATTGTATGCAAAGCAAATGAAGGGTATTTAAACCCTAAGAAAAACCTTAGGGAAGACGTCATTCGAATTAATACACAGTGAAAATCTGAAGCCTCCAAAAATGTGAAAGTGAGATATTGCAAAAGCAAGGCAACGTATACTGTTCGAGGTAGCGCATCATGTTCGAGAGAGGATCAAGGAAGAAGGAGTTGAGCTCATGGTCTAGCTTGGCGCTAGACATAGGAGAAGGTCAAAGGCTTTGAAGCCTTTGTGAGAAGGCTTAAGCTAACTTAGGGCTTAAGCTAAGCACATGGAGCACTTAGCTCACACGGATAGCCTAGTCGCATCTAAGGTGCCAGCCGAGGGAGAATGCATCGTGTCGAAACTCCAAAATTGTGAAATGGGGTTTTAACAAAGGTTTTTATAATTTGATTTTGATTTTTGCATAATACTAAGGTTTAGGAGGAATAAGGGAATATTTGTGATATTTGATCATTATGCTAAGGTTTTAAGGGTGTTGTAGAATTTGATTAATTGTGCTAAATTTAGGGAGTTATAAGGTGATATTGGTTTATTTACCTAAGTGGTAAATAGGTGCTTTATTAAGGTAAATATTATTTTACCTTAAGAGATAGAAATTAAGTTGGAATATAAATTTTGTGAAATTAAGAAATTGAAGGTGTGTTTTGAAAAGGAAATTTATGTGAAGATATTATTGTCAAATATTGCTATTGAGATGGAGTGATAAGGTGTAATTAAGTTTTACATTATATTGTGAGAAAGATTTATCTTCTAACCTCTTTGAGCTTGGCATAGAAGTGTTTATGGTTGTGATAGATTTATGATATCCCTTCATCATCAAGAAAAAGGTATGAGCACATTCTTCCATAGTTGATTTGATTGATTGATTTTCTGGAAAATAAGTTTGGAGTGAAAAGGACTTGATTAGGGTTTCCTATTGAGTGTGTTGAGTGAATGCTTCAAGGTTTTATAGAATAAAGAGTTGTTGTTGAAACCTTGTTTTATAAGCATTGTTGTTGAAGCCATTGGTTGTGAAGAGAACATGAGTATCATTGCTATGTGAAGATTGTTTTATAAGCATTTTTGTTGAAGTGAGTTTTTGAGAAAAGAACTTGAACTAGGGTTTGAAGAGAACATGAGTATCATTGTTATGTGAAGATTATTTTATAATCATTGTTGTTGAAGTGAGTTGTTGAGCAATGAACTTGAACTTGGTTTTTAAAAGAACATGAGTATCATTGTTATGTGAGATATGTTGTTGAGCATTGTTGGAAATATTTTGAGTTGGTTGTTTATATGCTTGGACAAGGGTTTGTGAGAAAGGAATATTACATTGAGTGAGTGGTTGAGTAGAGTTGATTGAGCCTAGTCAAGTGGATGTGTGAAGTGATTGTTCAAGTTCCATAAAAAAATTATTCTATTTTATGAATTGAGTTGATAAATTAATTGAGCATTGTGATAAGTGTAGAACATATTGAGTCTCTAACAATTCTCTTTATGTTTCTATGAGATTGAGCAAGTTCTGTGTGAACTTGTTGAGAAAATTTGAGCAAGTTATATGTGAAATTGTTGAGCAAATTGAGCAAGTTTTGTGTGAACTTGTTGAACATATTAGATCAAGTTCTATTTGAACTTGTTTGAGAATATTTGAGCAAGTTCTATGTGAACTTGTGGAGTAGAGTTTGGTGCAGATTTGAGGACAGTTTTGTGCCAGACCAGAGACAAAGTTTGAGCAGATTTGTGCTAGACCAAAGGACCATGTTTAGGTCAAATTTGAGACAGAGCTTTGAAGTTGAAAAAGTAGAGAGGATAGTAGTCTCCAGTGGATAGAGATCCATCAGCCAGGGTAGTGAGGACATGTCTTCTGAGTGGGGATAATAGTCTTCAATGGAGAGAGATCCATAAGCCAGTGTAGTGGAGGTAGTAGTCTTCTAGAGGATCACTAGCCAAAGCAGAGGAGAAGGATTTCTCCTGTGGATAGAGATCCACAAACTTGATTTAGGGGATTAGCATCTACTTTGGATAGAGGTCCATAAAAATTATAGAGAAATGATTCCCAAGAGAATTTATTTGAGAAAAAATTATAAGAAATATTTTCTCCGTGGAGTAGCCCGCATTGGGTGAACCACATAAAATCATGTCTCTTATGTGTGTGATGCTTTGTGTGATGTTTACTACTTTAATATTATTGATGGTATTATTTGGATTAAAAAGTAGAAATTTTTATTGCATATTGTTCACCCCCCCCTCTTAGTTTAAGCACATGTTCTTTAATTAGTATTAGAGTAGGTCCCTCTATGAAAAGACTAACAACTTGGAGGAGTATTCATCAGTAGCACACATGACTTCAGAGAGTGAATAAGAGACTATGTTTGACATAAAAGAGGAATTATTTTTTGCTCTTAGAAATTTAGAAAGACTCAGAGAGAAGAATTCAAGCTTGAAGGAACAATTTCAAGAAGATGAAGAAGCAAGGATGGAACTTATACAAAATCTCACATAACTCAATATTAGAGTGGAAGAAGGAAAAAAATTGAGTAGGACATGACAAATATATTAAGATCTAGGGAAACATAATGTGAGAGATTGGAAGCAAAAATTTTCCACCTAAGGAATGAAGTTAAAAGGACCAAGGCACTACAAGATGTAGAATATGAGAAACAAAAAGAGAAATCAAGTTTTTAAAAGGCAGAAAATTCAAACAAGGATAAGCAAGAAAAGGATATAAGAAAGGAAGAAAGTAAATAAGAACATTGGATAATATTTAATCACAAGAGGAATATTACTTCACCACAAACTTCAAGACATCCAAATAGGTTACATAATTTCTTCCATGGTCATTGCTTTTCTTGTAATAAATATGGTCATAGAGTTGTACACTGTGCAAGAAACAATGCAAATAGAAATTTTAATTCCTTTGCACCTCTCATGGATGATGATATTATATGTTACAAATACAATAATTTTGGGCACAAGGCTATATGGTGTAAAATGATACTTCCTAAGTATAGAAAAATAATTTCAACTAGGGAAGATGAAAGGGAAAATGTAAAGGCTAGATCAATGTTAGTCCAAATAGACCTTCATGCTTAGGATAAAGAAGAATAGTGGTATCTTGATAGTGGTTTCTCTAGTCACATGATAGGAGAAAAACACAAATTCATTATACTAAAAGAAAAAAATAGATGATCAATAAGTTTCGGTGATAATGGATCAGCAAGGATTGGTGGAAGAGGAACTCTAATTTTAGATAATGGGAAAACAAAAACAAAAAATGTATTTTATGTTAAAGGGTTAAATCACAATCTATTGAGTATAAGTCAACTTTTTTATCAGGGATACATTGTTACTTTCCATCCAGATAGATGTGAGATAAGAAAATTAGAAACTATAAAAATCATTGCCAATGCAAGAAGAACCCCAAACAACTTATACACGCTCAATGATATCAAAGGAGAAAATTTCTTTCTATCAAAATAAAATGAGAGTTGGTTATGGCATAGAATATTGAGATACTTGAATTTTGACAACATAGTCAATATAAGCAATAAACAAGCGGTCAGAGATTTACCCAAAATAAGAAGACCTCAAAACACAATCTGTGCATCCTGTCAAGATGGAAAGAAAACTAGGACACCCTTTAAGTCAAAAGGATATATGTCATTTAAGCCATTGAGCCTAATACATACTGATTTGTATGGTCCTACTAAAACACAAAGCATTTAGGGTGAGAGCTACTTTATGTTGTTTATAGATGATTATTCTAGAATGGTTTGGGTAGCCTTCCTAAAAGATAAGTTAGAGCTCTTTGAAAAATTCAAAGCATTTAAGGTATTGGTTGAAAATGAAACCGGTAAAAGGATTAAGTTTCTAATATCTGATAGAGGAGGGTAGTGTTGGTTCGAATTTTATACACACCCTGTGAAGAATGAGCATGAAATACCGATAACACTTATAAGGGATAAATCCCACTCACTTTAGGATCTTGTTGGATATCCAAGGTGTGAGTTATAGAGTTGGGTCGAATGTCTATTCACTCTTTTCCACTTCTGGAATAGTTTCAAGTAGACTGTCTATTACCTTACAACGGGTTCGGGACTTTAGTTCAGTAATGTTTTCAAATTTGGTTATCTTTGTGGACACTCAGATTTACAATCAGTTCTTTGATCTAGCTCTTTATGCTTTTAGCAGATTTAAATAAAAGACAAATTTTAAAGAAGATAAAAATGGATCATTCAAATGGTGGAACAGAGAGAGTAGGGTAGGGCAGAAAGAGAAGTTTATCTAACTTAGCTGCAAAACCAAAACTACCAATTCTAGTTATACTATTAGCTTCACAATAGAACAAATCAAAGAGGAAAGTGTCCAGATTTCTAAGATCACCTTCTACTAAGAGCATAAGACAGAGATGAAATAGATCTAAAAGAAAATCATAAAAAGAAGGGAAGTCGGTTGAAATTGGTATCTCTCACCAGTAGCCTAGCTCGCACAGTGAGGACAGAGCAATTAGAACAGGCCTGAACCTTAAATCTGTAATTTTCCCTAGCATACAATAAAAAGAATGAAGCCTAGCAGCATATCTAATCTTGATAACACAGATTTGCAACCAAAATAAATAGAACTTTAGTGAGACAAAAACAAAAGAAGATGCACTTATCGAAATCCAAAAGAGATTAGGCTCCTGGCCACGCTATCACAGAAGAACGATTTCACACCAACCCCAGGTCCAGAACAAAGCATTCAAACAAGATTTGCAGGAAATTGTTCAAGTGTCTTTTATTCCAAGTTTTTCGCATCCTTAGTTTACATTCAAAAGAAGTATATATAGACTCAGGACAGACCCTGATATTTTCAAAAATATCTTCTCCTAAAACCCTAAATCTTATCCTAAAATCCCACCGCCGAGGTTTTACAATATAAGGCATTTTTATATAGAGTTTCGATAAAACCCTAATTACTCTAAAAATCTTCGTGGGATCTTGCCATAAATGGAGAAAATGATATTTGACTTTGTCTTCATCAAATGGATACCGCGCGTAAATGTATCTTTATCTTTTAGGTAGGCTGTCAGAGCATCTCATAAATCCCTCTGCAAAATCTGGATGAGTCACTGGTTTCCTAGGCCTTCTATCCTCGCAGAGCCGCCTTTGCTTGATTCGAGTTGAAATTCTCTGCATGCCATTACTTTCACCATAAATTTTCCGTTAACTACATCCATCGAAAAATTTCGATAACTGTACATAGATATTTTCATTTTTCGGCCAATCGTCGACATATTTCATTAAATGGGGCATCTGCGCTTATTTTTGTCTTTTTCGTCATTACTTCTGCTAGTATGCAACTGCCAGATCGCTTTCTACAAAATAAAAACAAGGATTAGCTTTTTTAATATTATTAAATTAAACCTAATGTTTATTACCTTGTCGGCTTGGCTTCTTTCTTCCTAGTTCATTTCTTGTTTTTCCCCTTCATTGCATCACGAAAATGAGACAAGTCCAAAATGGGACATGTCGCGATATCGTGACATTTTCCTTCTTATTCCTATGAAATTAAAATGTGTCGCAAAATCACGATGCTCTCTTCACTTCATTTTCCTTATGCTTATGTCATCGCGAAAATGAGACAGGTTTCGAAAATGGAACATGTCACGATATCGTGACGTTCTCTTCAAGTTTGGCTTCTGACTAGAATATGTCGCGATATCGCGGCATTTTCATCACTTGGCTCCTTCTACCAAAACACGTCATGAAATCATGATGTTTTCATCACTCGCTTCCATCTTGGCTTCTTTGTCACGAAAACACGACATGTCACGAAATCATGACATTTTCCTTGAGCTTTGCCTCCAACCAAAATGTGTCGCGAAATCGCAACGCTTTCCATAAGACTTGCTTCTAGCTAAAACATGTCATGAAATCATGACGTTTCCATCACTTGGCCCTTTCAACCAAAACACATCGCGAAATCGTGACGTTTTCATCACTTGATGCTTTCGATCCAAAACTGTCGCGATATCGTGATGCTTTCATCACTTGGCTCTTTCAATCAAAATGCGTCACGAAATCGTGATGTTTCCATCGCTTGGCTCTCTCTACCAAAATGCGTCATGAAATCGTGACATTTCCATCACTTAGCTCTTTCAATCAAAATGCGTCACGAAATCGCGACGTTTCCATCGCTTGGCTCTTTCAACCAAAATGCGTCGCAAAATCGCGACGTTTTCATCGCTTGGCTCTTTCAACCAAAATGCGTCACGAAATCACGACGTTTCCATCGCTTGGCTCTCTCTACCAAATGCGTCGTGAAATCATGACATTTTCCATCACTTAGCTCTTTCAATCAAAATACATCACGAAATCATGACGTTTCCATCACTTGGCACTTCTTTCCAAACCTCAAAATCATTGTCCGATATCCCATTTTTTCCTTAGCCCTTTTCTTCTACATCCAAAACATGCGTCACGAAATCATGATGTTTTCCTCAAGCTTTCCTTTTGGTCCAAATGCATTGCGAAATCGTGACATTTTCCTTGAGCTTTGCCTCCAACCAAAATGTGTCGCGATATCGCGACGTTTTCCATAAGACTTGCTTCTAGCTAAAACCTGTCGCGATATCGCGACGTTTTCCTCACTTGACTCTTTCTGTCTAAAACACGTCGCGATATCGCGACGTTTTCATCACTCGGCTCTTCTAATCCAAATATGTCGTGAAATCGTGACATTTTCGAAAATGGAATATGTCATGAAATTGTGACATTTCCAAAAATGGAATATGTCACGAAATCGCGACGTTTTCTCAAGTTACTTCCACTTTGCAAATTTTCTAGAAATTGTAGGTTGACTCCAATGAATTTATTCATATGTATCCTGCATTTTTACATATTAGTGAAAGATCTTCTTTACTCATAATGATTCTAACATTTAAAAAATGAATTCTAAATTGAAATCAAAGCCATATGCAAGCCTACTTAGATACTTTGGTATATGCAAAACTTGAAGAAGAAGGAGGCAAGCAAAATTTGGAATTAAAACCTGAAAAACATCAAGAGGGTCCCTACGGCAAAATGAAAACTAAATATTTTCAAAGGATGGAATTTCATTTTTTTAGTGGGGGTGTGTTGCTTCTCAACAAATGGCGATATCTATGGGGAAAATAGTAGCACTATTTTAGAATCCAGGACTCTAGTTTCAAAACAATATAGACCATGTACCATGCTTTGCCACAAATATTCTTCAAAATAATTTAACTACTACCTGATAGTTGTTAAAATTTCCCAAGGACATACTAGGTTGAATCACTTAAGGAAGATTTCTGATGTGCAATTATAAGCGTATAACTTTCTTCAAGGATGACTGGGCCTTCGAATGTTTTACTTCGGATTGATCAGCTTTTTTAGATTGTGAAGGGGAAACCGAGTAGGGCTCTGTTTACTAGTTTAGCCTTTTACAGCCCCGACAGAGTTACTCTTTAGATTTTCACGACCCTGATCCACAACTATGAGGTGGTATCTACAACTTGGTAAAAGAAAACATCTTCTGGAGCCTTGGCTATCTCTTTCATTACATAACTTCTTCTTTCCCTTTTTTTTTTTGTGTAGAAAAGAGTGCCAGTTTTATGTTGCCTTGCTCAACTTTCACCTTCTCTCTCTCTCTTTTGAAATATACCGAAATCTGGAAAGCCTTGCTAAAAAAAAAAATTTTATTCTTCATCGATCTGGAAAACCTGGGTACCGATAGCCTCTTTGGACACTTAAATAATTTCACAAATCAGAGTCCCCTCTTATGACCAACTTTTCTTGGATTCCCTGGGAGTTCTTCAGCCCAACAGTATAGTAGTTTCTTTATAATTAAAATAATTGTGGCAAGCAAGACACAAAATCCAATTATCTTTCTACTGTTGTTCTGAATAACAAAATAGTTCCACTGTTCATTTTAAGCAGACTATCTCTTAATTAGAATAAAACAAAATGAACACAGGATTTTGAACTCAGAATAAAACAATTTTTTAAAGGTTGATTCTTTCTTTGCTGCCCAGGCAAAAACTTAAACAAACAAAATTTAAAAGCTAAAGAGAAATTTGTACAGACCTCAAAAGATAAAACACAGAACTTTAAAAACAAACAAAATAAAATAAAAACAAACTACTTCAAAGCTTATTTACAATATATACACATGTTACAACGTCTTTGTGATTTATTCCAACGATGTATTTGATGGAACAACTGAGAAATAATGCTTTAGATATTGACCACTCACAGGAAGGTTCAAAAAATTACCTTCCAGGTCCTGTAGGCGAAAAGCATTATTACCTAGGGTCTCGGCAATCTGGTATGGCCCTATCCATAGAGGTTGCAGCTCGGTGTGTTTATGCTTCTTTTCATGGGCTTTGTCCCACAGAAACACCAGGTCTGCACGATTGAAGGCGCTCACCCTGGCCTTTTCGTCAAGCCAGCGCTTGACTGTCTCTTGGTGTCGACTAAAATGCTCTACGGCTTGAAGTCGTCCACCCTGCAAATCAACCAAGTCCAACACACGAGCTTTCGTATCTGCATGATCAAAGTAATGTAAAGCAAATTTTAATCCTGGTACTAATGCTTCATATTCTGCCAAATTATTCGTGCAAGGAAACTGCAAGCGATAAGACATAAAACCAGTTTGATTTTTTGGTCCTTTAAGAACAGCCCCTATACCAGAACCTTGCTTAGATTTAGCTCCATCAATATGAAGCATTCCAACTTCATTATCGTGATCTTGGTGAGCTTTAACCGGTTTCTCCTTTTGAGTAGTTGTCAAATTATAAACCCCGATATAACAACCCTCAACAAGATTAACAGTCTCATTCTTGGCATTATACTCTGTGATCATGAGTTTATATCTTGGTTCTCTATCGATTCTTAATTGATTTGCAAAACCATTCCAGGGTAACCACATATGCAAAAAATCAGTAGCCAAGTACCCATTCAAGGATTTTGACCAATCCCTGCTTAGAAGCATTCCGTATCCTACAGGAATATCCACCACCTGAATGTCAATTCTGTGTTGTGCTCTCGGCTCAGATGCTAGCTGGATGTGTATATTCTGAAGTTCACCTACCACTTTAACCTCAGACTTATCCAATTGGATGACTCTCATCTCGGAGTTCATGGGGGTCAAACCCAACTGCTGACAGATGGCTAGAGGCATGACATTGGTCGAAGCACCAGAATCTACCGACAGATTGTGTAAATTTTTCCCAAATATACGGACAGATCGATAGGAAAGGCGGAACTTCAGTATTTTCTTTGTACATAGCCATATTTGCATTAGCTATCTTCTTCCCTTTTTCCAGAGTTTTGGCAGTAGGTTCAGAGTATGTTTTGATCAGGTTATCCCTTTGTTCAAAAATTTGGGCCAACTCATGAAGAGTGATGTTGGCTTTGATCTTCTTCATGTCCTCCACTATATTATATCCCTTATTGAGTGGAGGGACAAATGCATCTGGTCCTCTCGGATTTCCTCCCTTGGGCGGAGGTGGGTTATCGTTTGAAGATGGATCTGGAGGTGTAGACACAGTATTAGGCTCTGGATTTCTATTCCTGAGGTTGTAGTTATCCCTCCTGTACTGTTGAAAGGCTTGCACTTCATCCATGGGTATCTCCACAACATTCTCTGATTCTTCTGGGAAAGTGAAAGAATCTAACACCATAGCTGCACTATGTTTGGATGAACTTGGAGCATCCGTAGTTCTTTGATGTTCAGGAGAAACCAACTCACCAGATAGAGCTTCAAAGGCATTACAGAACTCCAAACAATCCAATTCCCCGTGCTGAGATGTTTCGTGAATCCTGCACCAGTTGGGCAAAGCTAAGTCACAAATATTTACTTCATGCCCTTTACCTTTATAATCCTTATTGGGTTCATATGGGGGCCGAGTGAATCTATTCTGCTGATAGGAAAACCTGTTTGAGTTTTCCCTAGTAGAAACTTGCCTTTTGAAAGTCAAAAAATCATTTGCCAACTTTTGGACCACCCTTGAAACTTCCTCAACTCTTGTGTTATCAGATTCTTTCTCTGGATTCTGTACACTTTCAGCAGGTGTTACAGCCAATGGATTTCCTATTGGTGGAGTTTGACATGCTGGCAACATCATTTGGTGTGGGATGGGATTGAAAACAGGGGTACCTTGTGTCACAAAAGGAGTTTGATGAGCATTCAGAGGTTGAGGTCCCAGTTGTCTTTCAAGAACTAGAGCTTCTTTATAAGCCTCTGTTAGATTAGTAATAGAGGCATCTCTTTTCAAGAAAATAGAAGTCATTGGATCTAGAGAATTCCTAAAAATTTCTAATGCCAGATCTACATTTGGCACATAATAACCCGTCAATCTACCATAAGCCTTTTGAAATCTGATATTGTAAGATCTGACAGATTCATTTATTTCTCTTTTAATACCAGAAAATTGCTGATATAATACACTGGGATCTATCACTTCACCAAATTGCGATACAAAAACCTTTTCCAAGTCATTCCAACTAGTAATAGAATCGTTAGTGAGATTCAAAAACCAGTCGTATGCTCCCTCCTGGAGAGTGAACGGGAACAATCTGCAAGCCACATCTTCATGTTGTACATTTAACAATTTTAGAGCATTCTTGAATGCTACTAGGTGTTCTTCTGTTGTTCTAGTCCCATCATGCTTGTATCTAGGAAGATACCTCTCAGGATTTTTGGGCAGATCATGGGCTGCACCAGGGATATTTAAGGCAGTGGAACCCAACCAGTTTGCCATTACTACTTGATTGACGATGATACTTTCAGTTGTAGTTGGAGTAACTACAAGTGGTGATAAAACTATTTCGGACAAAGACTTGGCCCTTCCGAGGCTGCTTCTTCTTGGGGTTTCTAACTCAGGCACAAGGAGCTCTCCGGCTCTAGAGTGGGACCTTGTTACTCTATAAGTAGAATCCAGCTTTTTCACCAGCAACTTACAACCTTACAATCCTTAACAAACTAGTGAACGAAGTTTAGGCCCTCCTTCTAGCACCAATTTTAAATGTTGGTTCGACTTTTATACACACCCTATGAAGAATGAGCATGAAATACCGATAACACTTATAAGGGATAAATCCCACTCACTTTAGGATCTTGCTGGATATCCAAGGTGTGAGTTACAGAGTTGGGTCGAATGTCTATTCACTCTTTTCCGCTTCTGGAATAGTTTCAAGCGGACTGTCTGTTACCTTACAACGGGTTCAGGACTTTAGTTCAGTAATGTTTTCAGAGTTGGTTATCTTTGTGGACACTCAGATTTACAATCAGTTCTTTGATCTAGCTCTTTATGCTTTTAGCAGATTTAAATAAAAGACAAATTTTAAAGAAGATAAAAATGGATCATTCAATTGGTGGAACAGAGAGAGTAGGGTAGGGTAGAAAGAGAAGTTTATCTAACTTAGCTACAAAACCAAAACTACCAATTCTAGTTATACTATTTAGCTTCACAATAGAACAAATCAAAGAGGAAAGTGTCCAGCTTTCTAAGATCACCTTCTACTAAGAGCATAAGACAGAGATGAAACAGATCTGAAAGAAAATCATAAACAGAAGGGAAGTCGGTTGAAATTGGTATCTCTCACCAGTAGCCTAGCTCGCACAGTGAGGACAGAGCAATTAGAATAGGCCTGAACCTTAAATCTATAATTTTCCCTAGCATACAATAAAAAGAATGAAGCCTAACAGCATATTTAATCTTGATAACACAGATTTGCAACCAAAATAAATAGAACTTTAGTGAGACAAAAACAGAAGAAGATGCACTTATCAAAATCTGAAAGAGATTAGGCTCCTGGCCACGCTATCACAGAAGAACAATTTCACACCAACCCCAGGTCCAGAACAAAGCATTCAAACAAGATTTGTAGGAAATTGTTCAAGTGTCTTTTATTCCAAGTTTTTCGCATCCTGAGTTTACATTCGGAAGAAGTATATATAGACTCAGGACAAACCCTGATCTTTTCAAAAATATCTTCTCCTAAAACCCTAAATCTTATCCTCAAAACCCCACCGCCGAGGTTTTACAATATAAGGCATTTTTATATAGAGTTTCGATAAAACCCTAATTACTCCAAAAATCTTTGCGGGATCTTGCCATAAATGGAGAAAATGAGATTTAACTTCATCTTCATCAAATGGATACCGCGTGTAAATGTATCTTTATATTTTAGGTAGGCCTTCAGAGCATCTCATTAATCCCTCTATGAAATCTGGATGAGTCACTAGTTTCCTGGGCCTTCTATCCTCGTAGAGCCGCCTTTGCTTGTTTCTAGTTGAAATTCTCTGCACGCCATTACTTTCACCATAAATTTTCTATTAACTGCATCCATCGGCAAATTTCGGTGACTGTGCATGGATATTTTCATTTTTTGGCCAATCGTCGACATATTTCATTAAATGGGGCAGCTGCGCTTATTTTTGTCTTTTTCGTCATTACTTCTGCTAGTATGCAACTGCCAGATCGCTTTCTGCAAAAGAAAAACAAGGATTAGATTTTTTAATATTATTAAATTAACCCTAATGTTTATTACCTTGTCGGCTTGGCTTCTTTCTTCCCAATTCATATTTTTCAAAAACCTATGGCAATATCGATATTTTCTTTACCTCCCCTTTGCTTTTGCCCTCACGAGAATGAGACAAGTCCAAAAATGGGACATGTCACGAAATCGCAACATTTTCCTTCTTATTCCCATGAAATTAAAATGTGTCACGAAATCGCGACGCTTTCTTTACTTCATATTTCTTATGCTTATGTCATCGCAAAAATGAGATAGGTTTCAAAAATGGAACATGTCACGATATCGCAACGTTCTCTTCAAGTTTGGCTTCTGACCAGAATATGTCACGATATCGCGACGTTTTCATCACTTGGCTCCTTCTACCAAAACACGTTGTGAAATCATGACATTTTCATCACTCGCTTCCATCTTGGCTTCTTTGTCACGAAATTACGACATGTCACGAAATCATGACGTTTTCCTTGAGGTTTGCCTCCAACCAAAATGTGTCGCGATATCGTGACGTTTTCCATAAGACTTGCTTCCAACCAAAACCTATCGCGAAATCGTGACGTTTCCATAACTTGGCCCTTTCAACCAAAACACGTCGTGAAATCACGACATTTTCATCACTTGATGCTTCTGATCCAAAACTGTCGCGAAATCGTGACGCTTTCATCACTTGGCTCTTTCAATCCAAATGCATCACGAAATCGTGATGTTTCCATCGCTTGGCTCTTTCTACCAAAATGCGTCATGAAATCATGACGTTTCCATCACTTGGCTCTTTCAACCCAAATGCGTCGTGAAATCGCGACGTTTTCATCACTTGGTTCTTTCAACCAAAATGCGTCATGAAATCGTGACGTTTTCATCGCTTGGCTCTTTCAACCAAAATGCGTCATGAAATCACGACGTTTCCATCGCTTGGCTCTCTCTACCAAATGCGTCGCGAAATCATGACTTTTCCATCACTTAGCTCTTTCAATCAAAATGCGTTGCTAAATCGCGACGTTTTCGTTGCTTGGCTCCTCTTTCCAAAACACGTCGCAAAATCATGACATGTCGCGATATCGCGACGTTTTTGTCACTTAGCCTTTTTCTTCATCGGACATCGCGAAAACATGACATGTCGCGATATCGCGACGTTTTCCTCAAGCTTTCCTTTTGGTCCAAATGCGTCGTGAAATCGTGACGTTTTCCTTGAGGTTTGCCTCCAACTAAAATGTGTCGCGATATCGCGACATTTTCCATAAGACTTGCTTCTAGCTAAAACCTGTCGTGATATCGCGACGTTTTTCTCACTTGACTTCTTTCTGTCTAAACCATGTCGCGATATCGCGACGTTTTCATCACTCGGCTCTTCGAATCCAAATATGTCGCGAAATCGCAACATTTCTAAAAATGGAATATGTCATGAAATCGTGACATTTCCAAAAATGGAATATGTCGCGAAATCGCGACGTTTTCTCAAGTTACTTCCACTTTGCAAATTTTCCAGAAATTGTAGGTTGACTCCAATGAATTTATTCATATGTATCCTGCATTTTTACATATTAGTGAAAGATCTTCTTTACTCATAATGATTCTAACATTTTAAACAAATGAATTCTAAATTGAAATCAAAGCCATATGCAAGCCTACTTAGATACTTTGGTATATGCAAAACTTGAAGAAGAAGGAGGCAAGCAAAATTTGGAATTAAAACCTGAAAAACATCAAGAGGGTCCCTACGGAAAAATGAAAACTAAATATTTTCAAAGGATGGAATTTCATTTTTTTAGTGGGGGTGTGTTGCTTCTCAACAGGTAGTTTACTTCAAATGAATTTGTAGAGTTTTGTGAACAACATGAGATCAAGAGAGAGTACTCAACAACAAGAACTCCTCAACAAAATGGGGTAGTTGAAAGGAAAAATAAGACTATTGAAAACATGGCTAGAGCTATGTTAAATGAATCTATGCTATCCGATGGTTTTTGGAGAGAAGCTATAAAACAATAGTATAAATAATCACTAGGGCTCAAATGAGGGTAAATCATCACAAGACTCCATATGAGCTTTGGAAAGGAAGATCTACCACTGTAAAACACTTCAAAATTTTTGGAAGCAAATGTTACATAAGACGAGAAGATCAAAACTTAAGCAAGTTTGATCCAAGATGTGATGAGGGAATTTTTCTTGGTTATTCCACAAGGAGTAAAGCCTACATATGCTTCAACAAAAGAACATGCACAATGGTGGAAATTATAAATGTAAAAATTGATGAGAAAATAGATTCAAGAGAACCAGTTCAAAAAATTGTGTATCAAGAAGATGGATGTTGTCAAGAAGAATTTTGTGACGAATAAAATAAATAAGAAGAAGAAACACAAAGACTTCTTCCCAAAACTCCATCTAAGTATGTACAAAAACATCATCCAAAATAGCAGATCATTGGGAATCTAGATGAAATATAGACAAGTAGAAGAATAATAAAACCATCTCAAAAATCAAATTTTTCTTTGCTATGTAAGATTGAGCCAAAAGAATTCACTCAGGAAAGTGAGGATAAATTTTGGATTAAGGCAATGGATGAGAAATTAGATCATATAGAGAAAAACAAAACTTGAGAACCTGTTCCACGACCAAAGGACAAAAATGTGATCGACACAAAATGGGTATTCAGAAACAAGTTAAATGAATATGGACAAGTGGTCAGAAATAAAGCAAGGTTAGTATGCAAATATTATGCACAAGTAGAAGGAATTGACTTTTATGAGACATTTTCTCCAGTTACACATTATGAGTGTCATCAATTATTCATCATTTTGTCAATATACTTGTCAATCCAGGGCGGTGTCCAATGGTTGTATATGATAGGAAAGGTAAGGAGTTTAAGGATCAATTCATTTAGAGGATGGATTTATTGGTGAAACAGTTAGTTTTTGGGAGTTTGATGTCACCTCTAAATCCTATAAAATGAAATTGACTCCTATTTACCCTTACAAAAATGAAATTTCAGGAATTGAAACTTTGCAGAAAAAAGGAAACTATCTAAATTTGCAGAATCTGAAATGACAAAAATGAAATGATGCAGAAATGGAAATAGCAGAAATGAAACTTACAGAATTGAAAATAACACTTTTCATAAAGGAGAACCTAATTATAGTAATAGAATTCAAATAATAGTAATAAAATGTTATAAAACTGGAACATTAAGAAATTCTTTGATGCAAACTGGAAATTCCAAAATCTAAAAATACTATGGGAAACATAAAATGTTGTATGTTGTAATATGCATGAGTATACCCTAGATGATCAGTTGAAATGCATTAATGATCACCAAATATCATAATATAACACAACTAATAACATGCAATAAAAACTATCAGGTTCTTGCTAATCTGCTGCAGCAAGAAATGAGCAAAAAACCTGTCAATGAGATCCCTTCTCCTAGACCTGGAAGTGGCCCTTGCTCCATGAAATAGAAGAAGGTAGAAAGAACTATTTTAAATTATCTAAATAGCACACACATTCATTCAAAATGCCAATGTAATGGAGAAATTGCACCTTTATTGATTACGCAATAGCATTACAATAGTGCAGGAGAAAACCTACAAAATACTACTCTGCTACAAAAACTTACAATGCCACAATACTAGAATTCTTATATACCTCAATTTATATCCTATATGCTCAATCGAATGGGAGCTAAGTTATTTATATTATTCTATTACAATGCTGATATGGTCTGTTGCTACTTTTTAGGGATTTTACAATTGTTTTCAGAACTGTCTTCCTAGAATGCAAAAAATTGTTCTGCTACAACTTATCCATTTACTTTGCTGGGATGCATACATTGGTAGAAATGTAATGGAAAAGGTAAGAAAACCCCTTATATATCTGCAATCAACCTTGTCTCACCATTTTCCACCTTGTTGACTTGTTTGTGGCTGATTTTGATCAAAACTGTTCCTGCTCCACTCATTTAGGAGCTGCTCCGGAATATCAGGAAATGTAACAGTTCTAGCACTTATCCATGCATAAAATGTGTAGAAAAGTGGTTTTTACCGACTAAAAAGTCTCAGTTTGTCCCCAGAATACCTATTCCACAGTTGGTGCATGCTAGAGCTAACCAATTCCATGCCATGCTATTCATGCATAGCTAGCTAGAATTTGTATGGTCAAATTTTATTTCTTGCACAATTAGATTATTTTGAACATGTTTTGGCACATTTTTGGTCATTTGAAATGATTGGATGGTAGGGAAAGCAAATTTAATTATTTTAGAACTGAAGACATATCGACACCTATTATTACAACTTCAAATAAATCCTAATTTGCTTAGAGAATTCAGCTAAAACAAGTCAAAAAATACAGAAAAATAGTCAAAATAGAATATATGATCTTCAACATTTAAAACATGTAAATACTAATACATACTACATTCTATTACCATAATTAGAATTAAAACATAACATAAGGTGTTTCAAAGAGTTCATAAGTTATCAAAAATAGTCCATGGATGAGGCAATTCCCAGCCTCATAATTTTCCCCCCAAACTATTATAATGCATGTCCTCATGCATTCTGTGCAGCTACAGAGGCACAAATATCCATGTCAAGATATCTTTTATGATACTTCCATAGTCTTCCCCCAATATTATAATATCCTCGACGCTCCTTTATTTCTTTGAGCTATTCTTGGAATTATTCATCAGATTGAGGATCATTGTCAAAGAAATAAGGGGCAGGGGTGATGATTTTTGGTGACCTATACCTGAGACCTACCCATTGTTCCTTTACCTCCAAGATGGTCTGGATAATACTTTCTGCTCTTTGTCTTGACCACATCAGGTTGTTTGGAGAGATGGGCTCCCTCTTTTGTAGTGATATGGGTAATTCTCCCCATCTACTTTTGCATGTTGATAAAGCATAAACCAAATATTATGCATAGAAATCCTGAAAATGAGTCATACACCTCTAAATATTTCCCATATACATATTTTTGATCCTTTTATCCCTCATCAGAGTATAATGCTGGTAGGTGGAATCTCTGTGATTGAGATGAACATGTCTGATGAGTAATATTGCTTGTAACTCAATCTCCTTACTTACTTTCTTTTCCTATTCCCAATGAATTTGGTTTTGTAATGTTGACATAAAAGCCCTTAATTGGAGATCAACTATAAAGATGTATGGCAAGAATATCACTTCAGTTGGTAAGAAGAAGTTATGTAGGAATAACTCACATAATAGGTTCTGTTGGGCTACTGAACTCTACCAAAATGTTTCTAAAAACTCTACAGGAGGTTCCATCTTATGAGGAAGACCAGAAGCAATTATCATTAATTGCCATCGAAGATATTTCTCTTTCAATATCAAACTAGAGAATCTTGCTGGTCTCCTACACTGCACTAGACACTCTATAATTTGACATGTTTCTTGTACCTGTTCCTGCAACTTACTGATGTCTGCATTTTTAGCTTCCAACTGTTATTTCAGAGGTTTTAAAGACAATATTTGTGTTTCCAACTTATGACACCGCCCCATCCAGTATGCTATATCCTCATTGTATTTTGTTAAGGTCACTGTATCTGGAGGCCTAATTATAGGTTGCATCTGGGGGATAATATTTACTTGTATGCCTACTTCTGCTGTTTCAATAGTGGGTAAATCTGTTTGTATCCTAGTTTTTGCTATTTCCACTTTAGGTGTAACAAATGAAATCAAGTCAATAGAAACTTGAGGGGAATATGGATTTACCTATTCTTGTACTTCTATCCTTGCATCAATATTTGTTGCTTGTTCTTCTTGTTGTTGCAGGCCCTCAGAAGATTGTACAATTGCCTCTGAATTCTCATGCTTTGTTCTATCTTCATCTTGCTAGGTTGTTTGTGTGGCCACTACTTCTGTATATGCTTCCCTTATGGATGAGTTTCTTTCATGTAAGGCTGCATTTCCATGTTCTACAACTAAGTCTAGCAAAATGTTGGCCAACTCATTCTTAGAATCAGCTCGAGGGGGTTTTTGCTCTAGAATTTATAATCTAGCCTATACTGCTTCTATTTCCTGCCATAATTTAGCAATGAGGCAATATTTTTCCTTAACGGAGGCCTCATGCTTCTCAATCCAACCCATTTGTGTCTTGATGACACTTATGGCAGCATGTAACTAGGTTTGCATGTCAGTTTCTTCTTCTTCTCTTATGGATCCTTTGTCAAAACCAGAATCTTTAGAATCTGAATAGTCAAAAAGTGAGATTGTAGGTATTTTTGCATCTAAATATGTTATTGTGCCTACTCTTACATCTTTTGTACTTGTATATTAATCCTAGGTACCTATATTTTTAGATTCCTCCATGCATTCCTCTTCCTAAAATGTGTCTTCACCAGACAAGTTAATATGCTTTGTTACACTTTCTTTTATCTCTTCTTCCATGGCACTGGATTTTCGAAGTCTTGAGGACCTCCGTAACCCTAGAGCAGGTTGTTTTTGTTTCTTTGTAGATCTTAAAACTAAATTTTTAATTCTAGGGCAGGATCTGCTTTATGTGTTTCCTTCTCCATTTGCCCTCCCCTGCTTGAACTTCCAAATTTCTCAGTGGATTGAGTGGGAAAAATAGTTACATTTTCAGAAAATGTAACCTTCCTCATCTTTCCTATAGGATCAATCTTAGACTATTTCTCTCTTTACTTTCTGGTCTTGGAGGATGGAGGTACCTATGGTGAGGAGGGTATTTCTATTTTAGAGGATTCAGTTTCAATTTCATGTTCAGAACTTTCAATTTCTACTTCTGCTTTAGATTCAGGTCTTTCAACTTCTAATTCATTCCATGCAGAGAAAAATTGTTCAAAACTCCTAGGGTTTCCCCTAAAGTGGTGTTTGCAAATGAGCTTGATTAGCCCATGGTTTTTGGGAGTGCTCCTTCCTTCTTGGTACTTTCTAGCCATATTTTTCAATTCCTGGTGAAGGTATAAGGGAATATTTATCTTGACCTCCGGGTTTGAATGAACATGTCGTAAATGATTCAAAATTTTGACATGATGCCCAAACATAATAGGAAATTGTCCATCACAGGTTAAAAACCTAATAACCCACATAGCTACAACATCCTAGGGAGGTGGTAGACTAGACCGTTTAACCCCTTTGTAGACATTCTTACTCATTAAAAATTCAATTGGTCTATCTCCTTCTTCCCTAAACTGGTTAACAATTTCTACTAAAGCTTTTTTACCAGTTTTCACAATCTGAACTCCTTGCAAAGGCATTTCAGTAATATGGCTAAGAATTTATGGAGTTACCTGGATGGTCATCCCACTAATATGGACTTGCTTGTTCCTAAATTTTTGGGTGAACTCAACTGCCAACCCTTCAAAATATCCATCAAACTTGCTCAGAAACAGCATGAACCCACCCTCTGTGAAGACCCGTAGGGATTCAGAATCCTTTTGCAAATATTCAACATTTTTTGGTTCAACTCTATTTTTATTACCCCCCATTTTCAATTTTTTTGTGCTCTGTTTCTTATGAAGTAATTTTGTTATTGGGTCTGGATCGAACAATTTACAGATGCAGGGGTTAAAATTTTTTTGGGCTAGGAATTAAATTTTCACAACACCGAAAAAATGCTTCAGAACGTGTTGAAGCATTTGGAAAATTAAATTCCCCTTTTACATCTCACGTGGTAGATTCCTATTTCCCAGAGGAACATGATTTATCAATTTCTTCTATGTTAGATTAAATAATTATAACGTGCTGATGTGGCAGTTAATTGTTTGCTGTGTTGTATACAACGTGTAGAATTTCCATTTTTCTGAAGTGTCTTGTTAAGTGTTCCGAATATTTTGCATATCACGAAACGTGTGATGATTTCCAACAACCTTGTTCCCACCGTTGATGTTGGAAACTCGCATCTTGAAATCTATGCCATGATTTTTCCTTATGTTGAACAATAGAAAAATAATTTTGATGCCACATGTCATTTCGTATTTTAACCTTGCTCATTCGAAGTATGAATACTTCATTCCGAAGCATAACCATTTTTATTCTGAAGCTGCTCTTGTTTGTTTTGGTTTTGGAGCTTCCATCATTCCAAAATTGTTATGAGCAACATTCTTATTCCGGAGCATTATCATGCAGAAGTATTTGAAGACATTGACTAAAAATTTTCATGATCATATCATAGCCACATTTCCCATTGACCAGATGGATAACTTTTGAATCAACCTTATGTATGCCTTATACACTAACTAGGGATATTATACACTACATACTAGATATTGAAAATGTTCTAAAATGAAAAAATAACATACCTTATATAACCATTTATCTACATTTATATAGATGGCTATTTCTGATGATTCCAGTTGGCTGCTCTATTGACTAAGACAGGTGCAATTTGAAAACAGGTGAAACAATTATTGTGAGAAAAGATAGAATAGTGATGGTGGGTCCAAATTGTGATTTCAACAAGGCAAACATACCGGAAGACCATTTTTCATGCAAGCCTAATTCAGAAGCACCTCAAAGAGGTTTTCACCTTCTGAATTCATCATTTTTTTTTATAATTTTTTTTTTTTATTATTTTTAATTTCTTTCATGTTACTCTACTGAGTCTGGTGTGGAAGAAGTGTTTTATTCCAATATGTGTACATCCAAGTTTTCCACTTTCTTGAGAAACTCCTCTTTAGTTAGTGATTTATGGTATGTCCGAAGATGATGTCCATTGACCACCAACTTTAATCATGAATCATCAATGGGTGAAAGGTGAACAACTTCATTTTGAAACACTTCCTCAACCTGATATGGCCCAAGCCACCTAGTCTGCAACTTTTCAGGATAGTCTTCATAACGAGAGTCAAACAACAAAGCCCAATCACCTTGCTGAAAATTTTGTTGTTGAATGTGACTGTCATACCACAATTTTAGCTATGCTTGGATCATTTCAGTCTGGTGCAATGCATCCATTCGTATCTCATCCAATGCATTGAGCTATAGAATTCAGTCCGTATTTTCCTATGAAAAATCAATACCTACAACCAAAGTAGTTCGAAGAGTCAGTAAATCAAATTCAATAGGAAAAATAGGCTTTTTACCATAAACCAATTCATATGCTATAAATCCAGTGGTGGATTTCCAAGTAGTGTTGTAAGCCCAAATTGCTTCAGGTAGTTTGTCCAACCAATTCCACCTATGGGCTACTATGGTTTTGGTTAAGATTCTCTCTAGTTCTCTATTAGTCATTTCAACCTGTCCATTGGCTTATGGATGATAAGGTGAGGATTTCATGTGCTTGATTTTATATAGTTGAGTGAAAGCTTCAATAAATCTTGAAGTAAATTGAGGTCCTTGATATGTGGTGATGTATTGTGGGGCCCTAAAACATAGAAAAATATGTGAACATAGGAAATCAACAACTTTTTCTTCTCAAGCATGCTTAAAAGCACGAGCTTCTACCTGTTTTGTTACATAGTCAGTACATACCAAGATATGCACTTTCCCTTGGAAAGGAGGTTCAATGGGTCCTACAAAATATAGTACCCATATTTCAAATGGTTCTATTTCTATTTGAGGTTGTAATGGCATTTCACTAGTGAATATAGGTTTTCCCATCCTTTGGCATGCATCATAATGTCTGACATATCTTTTCACATATTTATGTAAAGATGGCCAGTAGTAACCAGTACCCAAAATATTTCGAATGGTGCTTTTTACTGAATAATGTCTTCCTAATGATTCATCATGACATACCTGTAAGATATCATATACTTTGTCCTTGCGAATACACCTACGTAAAACATGGTCAGGACTGCATTTAAACAATAAGCCTTCTATCCATTTGAAAGAACTTTGATTGATTAACTGTTTATTTTTCTTAGGAATAAAGTGAAGAGGAATATTTCCTATAGCCAAGTAATTAGCTATATCTACAAACCATGGATATTGTACAAAAATAGCAAATAATTTTTCATCTGGGAACGTATCTTCAACCAATTCTTCTATATCTGCATTTGGCAACCTTGATAGAAAATATGCTACTACATTAGCTTTTCTTGGTTTATTAACTATGGTGATATCAAATTCCTGCAACAATATTAACCAGTGAATAATTCTTGTGCTAACCAAAGGTTTATTCATCAAGTATTTTATGGCAACATGATATGTATGAATGAACACTTGATATCTTGTGATATAGTGTTAAAATTTATTAATAGCATATATTACAGCTAAGAATTCCTTTTTAGTGGTGGTGTAGTTCCTTTCAGCTCATGTTAAGTTTTTATTTATGTAATAAATGGCATAATGCTCCTCATTTTAAATTTTTCCTAATGCAACTCCAATAGAATTATTGGAAGCATCAGTCAGAATATGGAATGGCAGTTCCCAATTAGGTTCTCTCAATACAGGGGGAGTTAATTTTTCTTTCAATACTTCAAAATAATTTTGACACTCAGTAGACCAACTAAATTCAAAATCCTTAGTTAGTAATGCAAACATTGGATTGGCTATGGTACTAAAATTGGCAATAAATATGCGATAGAAACCAATGTGTCCCAAGAAACTTCTTACATCAGTTTGAGTTTTTGAAGGAGGAAGGTTTTTGATGACTTCCACCTTTTTAAGATCAACCTTGATCCCATAAGAGGAAATATGATGACCAAGGACAATCCCTTCATCCATCATTAAGAAGCATTTCTCAGTATTAAGAGACAGATGGTATGTTTCACAACGTATTAAAACTCTTTCAAGCTGTTCTAAGGTATACTAAAAAATATCTCCAAACACTGTGAAATCATCCATGTAAATTTCTACACTTTCCTTTGTCAAATCATAGAATATGGCCAAAAAAACTCTCTGAAATGTTGCTGGAGCATTACACAAACCGAAGGGTAAAACTTTGTAAGCAAATGTTCCCCAAGGGCATGTGAAAGTAGTCTTTTCTTGGTCTTCTAGTGCAACTTGTATCTGATTATATCCACTAAAACCATCAAGAAAACAAAAAAAAATCTTGCTAGCAAGGGTATCTAACACTTGGTCTATAAATGGTAATGGAAAATGGTCCTTATGTGTAACCTTATTTAACTCTCTATAATCCACACACACTCATTTTTCCATTTTTCTTTGGAACAATGACCAATGGAGAAACTCACTATCTGAAATCGAGTAAATGAATCCTACATCTAAATTTTTTTCTATTTCTTCTTTAACAATATATTTCAGAGCAGGGTTTAGGAATATTTGAGGTTGTCTCACTGGTTTGACATATTTAGTATATATCCTATGTGTAAATACATAAGGATGAATACCAGTCATATCCTTGTAAATCCAGGCAAAAGCCTGAAGATGTTTCTGTAGAATTGAAAATAATTTGGCTTCTTGTTCATTATTAATCCAGCTATTAATATTTAGAAGTTTCCCTGGATGTATTTCAATTTGTTTAATCCCTAGATAAATAGAATTTACTGCTTCATATATGCTTATTAAATAATTTAATGGACAGTGATGTGGATGCAGAGTATGAAATACTCTGGATTTTGTTTCATAAGTGATGCCAGATGGAATCATTCCCTGCATAGGACATGTGAAAGAGGTAATAATATGATTATGTCATCCATGTGGTAGTGTGAAAGAGCTTACTTGTATTGGAATGGGTGACATATATTATGAGGTATGCTCTTCATCCTTCCACAACAAGCGATGAACAATGATTTGATCATATTTAAGTCCTTCCTTTTGTAATGTTTCAACTAAGACAGTCTCATATTCAAAAATTTCTCTTTCTGGTGATTTGATTTCCTCAATGTGTTCCTTTACTACTATTGTGGCCAAAGTGGCAATAGTTTCTTGTTCTTCATCAGAATACAGATACCATACCTGTCCAAAAAAATTGCTTGAAGGTTGAGCTGGTGGATACAGGAAGATCTTCTTAAGGTCAATGCCATTTGAAATAGTCATTTCTCCTGACCTACAGTATATAAAAGTAGCTGCAGTAGCAAGCCAAGGTCATCCTAGAATGATGGGATAACCATTAACTAAATTTCTTGGTTGTAATACCAAGAAATCTATAGGATACTCATAGGAAGAAACTTCAATGGCAATATCTTCTAGGATCTCTTCTGGCCTGGCAACTAACCTATATGCCATTTCCAAAACTGTAGTGGTAGGACTGAGATTACTGAGCTGTAATTTTTTCATTGTTTCTTTAGTCATTACATTAATTGCAGCTCCAATGTCAATTAGCACATCTGGAATTTGCACTAACCCAATAGTAATTGTGACTACTGGACTTCCTAGATCACTATATTTGGGAGACACTATTTTTCCAGATAGTAGGTCAACCAACTTCCTTTCTACTTGCACAGTTTTAGGAAAGGTTTTCTTCTTTATACCAGGTTTCTTGATACACAACTCCTGAATGGTTTTCTTGATTAAGGGCACATCCTTTATTGCTTGTAAAAAAGGGAGGGAGATAGACATATTTTTAAGTTATGTAACAAATTTTGATTCAGGAGTAGTGATAGTATGATGAAAACTTTCAGGGTATGGCACTACTTCTAAGGAAGGTTCCTTTTGCCCTTGAATTTTTTTTGGTTTTTCTTATTTTTATTTTGTTTGCATTGGTTATGAACGTGGAGACTCTTGCTTTCCATCAATTTCTTCAATGGTGGGTGAAGCAGTGTTAGGTAAAACTTTCCCTGAATGTAACTGGATATTACTACAGTCAAGTACATGAACTGCAGTAGTGTCTTCAAACTCAACTCCATAAATAGGCATTGCTTGTCTGGTATTATTTGGGTTAGCCACAGGCTGAGCTAGAAGTGGGGGTTGCTTAACTGGCTGGGCTTGTTGAGGTTGTATTCTTCCTTGAAAGTTATAATTAGGAGTTGGCAGCAAGTTTTGAGTTTGCCCTTGATACCTTTTTTGCCCTTGATATGATGGGTATTGTGGCCCCCATATTTTCCCATATTGTTGATTCTGTGTCCAAGGTGGATTAACAAGATTCTAGGGAGGATGTGACCAATATTGGGAAGATGCCCAAGATTGATTCCATGGTTGTGAAGGTGGTTATGAATATCCCCAAGGCATATTCCAAGGATTTTATCCCCAACCTATAGGAAAACTAGGGGTATTCTAGTATTGTGAAAATATGTCACCTGTCCTTTGCCCAATAATATTAAGTTCTTCAGTTTGAGTTTCCAAAACAGTTTTCAGGTGAGGCAACAGATGACACCTATCAGTTTTATGCTCTTTTGAACATATGCCACAAATAATTGAGATAGAGGTTCTATCCAAAGGATAATAATGTAGGGCATGATTATTCTTGCATCTAGGACAATAGATAGTTAGGGGTGGTGAAGAATTGGATTTTGCATTCCTTTCTCGTAATGCAGTATTTAATTGAACAAGAATATTAGTTTTCATGTTAGCCATTTCTTCCATCAAATATTTTATATCAGTATTACCAGGATTCTGCTTCCTTCTTCTTTGCCTAGTGTGGGAATAATTTCTGCATAACTCTACAATATCATTAATCTCAAACTGGTTTATATCTCCTTTTCCCATTAAATCCAATACTTCTCTGGAATCATCCTGTAAACCTCTCAAAAATATAGTTTTTAATAAGTCAGTTTCCATAGGACCACATCTCTTTTGAATAAAGTCAAATCTATCAAGATAATCCTCTAAGTTTTCATCCTCTTCTTGTCTAATTCATAATAACTCATCCTTCCTATTTCTCACTCTATAATACTCCTGATACTTATCCAAAAATGCAGTTTCCATTTGATCCCAAGTGCGTATTGAATCTGGTTCAAGGCTCATAAACCATAATAAGGCTGCATATTTGAGTGTAGAGGGAAATAACTTCAGTTTTTGGTTGTCATTGACATAGTCATAAGTCTGACACAAAACTTTGAATTCAAACTGGAACTGATCAGGATCTTCAAAAATAATTCCCCTAAATGGCAATATTGAGGGTGAAATTATTTTCATAGGAGCATTGTGAGTAGGATTCAGACGAACAGGGCATTTAAAATTTCTAACAGAATTGTCAGCATCATGACCAAAAATTTCCCTATAACATTCTCCTTGTTCTGCCATAGGTGCTTCCTTAGTTTTGAATTGTTCAACTAGTTCAGACGGATCAGCTCTATGGGTATGTCTAGAAGCAAGTGCCTCTAAGAGTTCTTCTTGCAAAGATCTTGAAATTTCAATTGATGAAGAAGATGATTCTCATTTAAGTCTTTCAGGAAGTTCATACATAGGTAGATCTTCACTTGATCTTGAAGAACACCTTGGTGGAAAAGAGCCAATTCTGATAAACCTTCCTCTTTCGTCTCTTGGCCTATTCATCCATGCTCATCCACTACATGAACTAGAATTCAGTTTTCAAGGACTGCTACCTATAATAGGACACTTCCTAAACTGCTATGCTTCTCCTAAAAACACCTAAGGTATCCTCAAAAATGATGCCAAAAATTATGAGTGTCATCAATTATTCATCATTTAGTCAATATACTTGTCAATCCAGGGCGGTGTCCAATGGTTGTATACGATAGGAAAGGCAAACAATTTAAGGATTAATTCATTCAGGGGATGGATTTATTGGTGAAACAATTAGTGTTTGGGTATTTTATGTCACATCTAAATCCTATAAATTGAAATTTATTCCTATTTACCCTTACAAAAATGAAATTGTAGAAATTGAAACTTTGTAGAAAAAATGAAACTATCTAAATTTGCAGAATCCGAAATGACAGAAATGAAATGATGTAGAAATGAAAATAGCAGAAATAAAACTTATAGAATTGAAAATCACACTTTTCATAAAGGATAACCTAATTACAGTAACATAATTCAAATAATAATAATCAAATGTTGCAAAACTAGAACATCAAGGAATTATCTCATGCAAACTGGAAATGCCAAAATATGAGAATACTATGGGAAACATAAAATATTGTATTTTGTAAGATGCATGAGTCTACCTAGATGATAAACTAAAATACATTAATTATTATCAAACATCATAATCTAACACAACTAATAACATGCAATAAAAACTGTTAGGTTCCTGCTAATTTGCTGCAACAAGAAATGAACAAAAAACCTGTCAATGAGATCCCTTCTCTTGGACCTGGAAGTGGCCCTTGATCCTTGAACCAGAAGAATGTGGAAAGAACTATCTTAAACTATATAAATCTCACACATTCATTCAAAATGCCAACTTAATGTAGAAATTGCACCTTTATTGATTTTGCTATAGCATTATAGCAGTGCAGGAGAAAACTTGAAAAATACTGCTCTGCTACAAAAACTTACAATGCCACAATACTAGAATTCTTCTATACCTCCATCTATATCCTATATGCTCAATAGAATGGGAGCTAAGTTATTTATATTATTCTATTACAATGTTGATATGGTCTGTTGCTACTTTTTAGGGATTTTACAACTGTTTTCAAAACTTTCTTCCTAGAATGCAAAAAACTGTTCTGCTATAGCTTATCCATTTACTTTGCTGGGCTGCATCCATTGTGAGAAATGCATTGGAAAAAGTAATGAAATCCCTTATATAGTTTCAATCAACCTTGTATCACCATTTTACACCTTTTTGACTTGTTTGTGGTTGATTTTGACCAAAACTGTTCTTGCTCCGCTCATTCTGAAGCTACTCTGAAATTTTAGGCAGTGTAACAATTCTAACACTTATCCATTCATCAAATGTGTATGAAAGTGGTTTTGACTGACTAAACAATCTCTCTTTGTTCACAAAAGACCTATTCCATAGTTGGTTTGTGCTGGAGCTGACCAATTCCATGCCATGCTATTCATGCATAGTTGGTTGGAATTTGTATGGTCAAGTTTTGTTTCTTGCACAGTCAGATTATTTTGAACAGGTTTTGGTACCTTTTTGGTCATTTGAAATGATTGGACGGTAGGGAAATCAAATGGAATGATTTTAGAATTGAAGACATATCAACACCTATTATTACAATTCAAATAAATCCTAATTTTCTTAGAGAATTCAGCTAAAACAGGTCAAAAAATACAAAAAAATAGTCAAAATAGAATATATGCTCTTCAAAATTTAAAACATGTAAATACTAATACATACTGCATTCTATCACCATAATTAGCATTAAAACATAACATAAGGTGTTTCAAAGAGTTCATAAGTTATCAAAAATAGTCCATGGATGAGGCAGTTCCCAGCCTCATCAACACGACTTAAAGCTATAAGGATATTTTTAGCTTTCTTAAGTTTCAAGAATTTCAAGGTATATCAGATGGATGTCAAGTCAACATTTCTAAATGGTGTTCTAGAAGAAGTTTATATTGAATAGCTAGAGGGATTCATACTAACAGATAAACCAGATCATGTATGTAGATTGAAAAAGGCATTATATGGTTTAAAGTAGGCTCTGAGAGCATGGTACTCAAGATTGGATAAGTATCTTCAGGAACAAGATTTTAGAAAAGGAATAGTAGACAGTAATTTATATCTGAAAAATGAAGGGAGTGATCTACTAATAGTGGTTGTTTATGTTGATGACATAATTTTGGGGGGAAACAATGATAATATGTGTAAAGAATTTGCTAAGAACATGCAAAATGAATTTGAGATGTCTATGCTTGGTGAATTGTCCTTATTTCTTGGACTTAATATTTCACAATCATAAAGGGGAGTGTTTCTCTCACAAGCCAAGTATATAAAAAAAAATCTTTAATAAATTTAGGTTAGAAGATTGTAAACCGGTAAGTACTCCCATGGTCACAAGATGTAAGTTGAGTAAGGATGATGAATCTCCAGAGGTAGATCAGAGATTATATAGATCTATGATTGGCAGCTTATTGTATGTTACAGCTACAAGACCAGACATAGTACAATCCATGGGATTAGTGGTAAGGTTTCAGGTAGCACCTAAGGAAACACATGTGGCAGCAGTAAAAAGAATTTTTAGGTATCTAAAAGGGACTATATATTTTGGGTTTTGGTATCCCAAAAGTGATAGTTTCACACTAAAAGCATATACAGATGCAGTTGGGTTGATAGCATTGATGATAGAAAAAGCACAATTGTAGAAGCATTCTTTCTTGGAGAATTTTTAGTCTTTTGGTTAAGTAAGAAGAAGGTTTCAATATCTTTATCTACAATAGAAGCATAATACATTGCAATAGTATCCAATTGTACATAGGTGTTATGGATTAAGAGAACTCTAGAAGAATTCAAGATAAAGCATGATCATCCTATTACCATACTATGTGATAATACAAGTGCTATAAGTATTTCAAAAAATCTAGTAATGCACTCCTGGACAAAGCACATTCTGATTAAGTGTCATTTTTTGAAAGAACATGTGACAAATAAACATGTCAGGTTAGAATATATTACCACCAAGGAACAAATATTAGATATTTTTACTAAACCACTTTCCAAGGAAACTTTTGAGTATCTACGAGGAAAATTGGGAGTGAGACTCCCACCCTAGAATTAACCACCTCAATAGGAGGTGGGGGAGGAGCTAAGCTAAGGGGCTCATTCTTAGCCCCGATCCCCAAAGGTGACCCTTTGCCATTGATATCAAAGGGGGAAATATTTGGTATTTGAGAAAAGAAGAGAGAGCATTAAGCCATGGGGAGCAATGTCCCAGGGGGAGCAAAACAAAAGAAAGGTCAAAGTTTTTAGTAAAATAAGTTGGGTTGCAATCAATGACAAAGGGGGCGATTGTTGGACATTTTGATCTCATTTAGTTGTCATTGATGTCAAGGTAAAAAGTTGCCATTGATGCCAAAATGAACACATGAAGCTATCATTAATACCATGGAGTACATCATCATGAATACCAGGAAGCAATGCAAAGAGATGGAGAAAGTTGTCCAAATATGTTTTTATAAGGTTTTTGTTAAAAACCATGGTGGCACATTAAAAGGTTTTTTATTAAAACCATAATGATAGTTCTCTAATATTGAATGACATAATTAAGGTTTTTATTAAAACCAAGGTGGCAAAATTATTTTTCATCAACCCAGTGAAGTGCAAGTGAAAATTTGATATTAACTCAAAGGGGACTTTAATTTTTTATTAAAGTCTAAATTTTATAAATTAAATTAATAATATTTAAATTATTTTGAATTTAAATTAATTATAAAATATAATTTATACAAGTCGACATTATCAAGTCGAATCATCCGCCGACGTTGTATGCAAAGAAAATAAAGGGTATTTAAACCCTAAGACAAACCTTAGGGAAGATGTCATTCGAATTAATACACAACAAAAATTCGAAGCCTCCGAAAATGTGAAAGTGAGATATTACATAAGCAAGGCAGTGCATACTGTTCAATGCAGCACATTGCGTTCGAGCGAGGATCAAGGCAGAGGGAGTAGAGCTCATGTTCTAGCTTGGTGCTAGACGTAGGAGAAGGTCAAAGGCTTTGAAGCCTTTGTGAGAAGGCTTAAGCTATCTTGGGTCCTAAGCTAAGCACATGAAGCGCTTAGCTCACACGGCTAGCCTAGCCGCAGCTAAGGTGCCAACCGATGGAGAAGGCACGGGGTCGAAACTCCAAAATTGCAGAAGGGGGTTTTACCAAAGGTTTTTATAATTTGATTTTGATTTTTGCATAATACTAAGGTTTAGGAGGCATAAGGGAATATTTGTGATATTTGATCATTGTGCTAAGGTTTTAAGGGTGTTGTGGAATTTGATTAATTGTGTTAAGGTTAGGGAGTTATAAGGTGATATTGGTTTATTTACCTAAGTGGTAAATAGGTGTTTTATTAAGGTAAATATTATTTTACTTTAGGAGATAGAAATTAAGTTGGAATATAAATTTTGTGAAATTGAGAAATTGAAAGTGTGTTTTGAAAAGGAAATTTATGTGAAGATATTATTGGCAAATGTTGCTATTGATATGGAGTGATAAGGTGTAATTAATTTTTACATTATATTGTGAGAAATATTTATATTCTAACCTATTTGAGTTTAGCATAGAAGTGTTTGTGGTTGTGACAGATTTATGAGATCCCTTCATCATCAATAAAATGTATGAGCACATTCTTCCATAGTTGAGTTGATTGATTGGTTTTCTGGAAAATAAGTTTGGAGTGAAAAGGACTTGATTAGGATTTCCTATTGAGTGTGTTGATTTAATGCTTCAAGGTTTTCTAGAATAAAGAGCTGTTGTTGAAATCTTGTTTTATAAGCATTGTTGTTGAAGCCATTGGTTGTGAAGAGAACATGAGTATCATTGCTATGTGAAGATTATTTTATAAGCATTTTTGTTGAAGTGAGTTGTTGAGCAAAGAACTTGAACTAGGGTTTGAAGAGAACATGAGTATCATTTCTATGTGAAGATTATTTTATAAGCATTGTTGTTGAAGTGAGTCATTGAGCAATGAACCTGAACTTGGATTTGAAAAGAACATGAGTATCATTGTTATGTGAGATTTTTTGTTGAGCATTGTTGGAAATATTTTGAGTTGGTGTTTATATGCTTGGACTAGGGTTTGTGAGAAAGGAGTGTTACATTGAGTGAGTGGTTGAGTAGATTTGATTGAGCCTAGTCAAGTGGATATGTGAAGTGATTGTTCAAGTTCCATAAAACAAACTATTCTATATTCTGAATTGAGTTTAGAAAGTAATTGAGCATTGTGATAAGTGTAGAACATATTGAGTCTCTAATAATTCTCTTTAAGTTTCTATGAGATTGAGAAAGTTTTGTGTGAACTTGTTCAGCAGATTTGAGCAAGTTATATGTGAACTTATTGAGCAGATTGAACAAGTTTTATGTGAACTTGTTGAATATATTAGATCAAGTTCTGTGTGAACTTGTTTGAGAATATTTGAGCAAGTTCTATGTGAACTTGTGGAGTAGATTTTGGTGCAGATTTAAGGACAGTTTTGTTCCAGACCAGATATAGAGTTGAGAAGATTTGTGCTAGACCGAAGGACCGTTTTTAGTACAGATTTGAGATAGATATTTGGAGGTGATATAGAAAATAGGATAGTAGTATCTAGTGGATAGAGATCCATTAGCCAAGGTAGTGAGGATAGGTATTTTGAGTTGGGACAATAGTCTTCAGTGGATAGAGATACACAAGCTAGTGCGATGGAGGCAGTATTCTTCTAGAGGATCACCAACCATAGTAGAGGAGAAGGAGTTCTCCTATGGATAGAGATCCACAAACTTGATTTAGGGGATCAACATCTCATTTGGACAGAGGTCCATAAACATTGTAGGGAAAGGATTCCCAAGAGAATTTATTTGAAAAAAAATTATAAGAAATATTTTCTCCGTGGAGTAGCCCGCATTGACTGAACCATGTAAACTCATGTCTCTTATGTGTGTGATGCTTTGTGTGATGTTTACTGCTTTAATATTGCTAATGGTATTATTTGGATTAAAAAGCATAAAGTTTTATTGTATACTGTTCACCCCCCCTCTCAGTATAATCACATGTTCTTCACAAAAAGGAAATAGGATCTTCATATGTCAACATAAATATGCTCATGACATGATCAAGAAATTTGCTATGGAGCAATGCAGGTCTATTGCAACTCCAAAAAATCATGGTATCTATTATGCAAATCATATGGAGCACCAAAATTTGACAAGACCACTTATAGGAGTATGGTTGGGAGTCTAATGTTCCTCACCAAAAAATGACCAAATATTGAATATGTTGTCTCTCTAGTATCAAGGTAAATGGTTGATCCATCTGAACTTCATCTACAAGTAACTAAAATAATTTTGAGATATGTAAAGGGTACAATGGATTATGGGATCCATTACCACAAAAAATGATGATGTAAAATTATTTGGATTTAGTGATAGTGATTGGGGAAGCAACATAGATGATAGAAAATCCACTTTAGGGAATTGTTTTAGTCTTGGGTCAGGATACTTGGAGTTCTAAAAAGTAAACTACTATTGCACTATCATCTACTGAGGCTGAGTACATAACAATCACAAATGCTAGTGCCCAATCCTTATGGTTGAGAAAAGTACTTGAATAAATAGGTGAGAGACAAAGTGGTCCTACCATATTGTATTGTGACAATATGAGTGACATACAATTGGCACGTAATCCTATCCACCACAGCAGGTCAAAGCACTTCGACATGAAGTATCACTTTATTAGAGACATGGTGGAGAAAAATGTGGTTAAGCTAAAATATTGTAGTACCTTGGACAACATAGCGAACATCTTCACCAAAGGAGTTGCTAAAGCTCAGTCTTTAAAGTTGAGATACTGTCTAGTCAGTCCTCTCAACGTTAAGGGGGATAATGTTGGAATTTGAATGTATGTATCCTACGTAGTAAAGTTTGGAGTAATTCTAGTATGTATTAGAGATAATCTAGGAGTTAAAATTAGTCTTTTCTATATTAGTCATCTAGCTAGCTAAGGTTTGGTTCATGAGAATAAATGTAACCATAGTGTGCTATTTTTCTTTTCTGCTCTAGCACTATATATTGTAACCTGGGGCAAGCATATGAAATATAATGATTTTATGTTCTCAAAAGCATGAGGACATATGCTCTGACCTGATCTGCCATTGATGCTATTATCGACCCTTGGATAGTTTGATTCTCCTTTTGAATCGGTGGAGACTACTGGAGTGAAGACACTTTGATCGGCAGATTTATCAGACCAGGATTTTGTCTGGTCATCTGGACATAACTCTTCTCCATCATTTTGTCTTAGAATTTTTTCTCCACCTTGTCCCAAATAGTCAATCCTGTTGCAATGCACATTTGTTTCATTATGATAGGATTGTTCTCGAGAAAGTATTTTAAAATATGTAGAATCTGTTGCATCAGTTCTCTCATGGGATTGATACGTTTCTCTGTCATAGGTTTGAAAGGTTAATATTTTAGACTTTTCGTAATCAATGGCATTGGAATGCCATTGTACCATTACCCTTGGTGCCCACGTCATGGAAGGCTCGGCCCCAAATTGAACATAAAATCTAATGTGTAGTTATTCCTATCATTGATTTAAATTGGGATGACCTCCGAAAATGAAGATAAACTTAATCTACTTAAATATTTAATGGTTGTAATGCATTGAAGATCTAGCATTATTAAGAAACTAATCCATGGATACACTGAGAACCATGTGCATTTTATTATCTCATAACAGATACTACAAAATTGAATTTACTATGCACAAAAATTCCATCACAACATTGGATTTTACTAGGTACATTGAAACACGTATGGATGTAAAATATTACTAGCATAGATGGGATTGGAAATATTATTATTCACCGTCAAAGTATTATTTTAAAAGTTTTCTATAATATCATAATTTTTTATAGTGTTAAATAGAAAGAAAAAACTTGCATGGGCGATTAATCTGAGAGTTCTTCAAAAAGGGTAAAATTAGGTCGATCCATTAATTTACCATCATCCGTTTAGTGAAAAGAAGCACTAGAGGAGATAATTGAGATTTATATTTTATAATCTAAGGGGGAGGGAGGCTTTGGATAAGCAAAGATTCTTTATAGTAGTTTTGTATTTACAGTTCCATTCAGGTTTTGGCCATATGAGATTTACTCAGCCTTCACCTTGGTAATACAAGCGAGATGATCCAACTTCAAGTTTTGAAGGTTTATTTTGTTGTTTAAACATGGATTTAAAGTAATGCATTATGCTAAATTTGAATCTGGAGCAAGGGCAGAGGAGAACATCTTTTGTTTCAAAAAATTATTTTATTTTAATGCTTGGAATAATTGAAATGCCTCGCACAAGTCATCTTGACCCGATGGTGTACATTTTTGATGAAAAATTCCTACGATGCCAAAAAAATGACTTCATAGCTTTGCTATTAGGTATGAAACAATGTTGCCAGAATTATCATCTATCAAGCTATAAATCTCACCAAATTTTGCTACCAAATATTTTTAGCATCAGTTAAATGGAGCGGCTTTAATTCTATCTAAAGGATCTTTTAGACGACAATTCTACATGGAGCGAAAGCATATTTTCTAGTCTTTCTCAGTTTTGAGGAAAAAACTATTTTCAGGAGGGGTGGCATGTTAGGATCCACATCCTAACATTCACTATTAATTAAATGTAATTATTAATAATATAATTAATTATATTATAGTTAGGATAGATATAATAATTAATTATTAATTAATTATTATATTAGGGTTAGGATAGTCATAATATGAACCGTCATATTGAAAGGACGTAGGGTTAGGATAGATATTAATATATATACAAGTCATATTGAAAATCATCCATGATGAAGCAATAATATATTTATTTAATTCAAGGGGAGCCCCCTATAAGGGCAAGTGATTCATGTTTTAATTAATTAATTAATTTAATTTATTATTAGAACCTTCGACATTCTAACACCAAGCAGTGCTCTCAAAAACTCTGAAAAATGTTCGGTTTAAAGCTAGTTCAAGCCTCCTCTAGAGTCAAATATTTAAGAGCTTTGTGGGGTGTGCGATTTTGAATGAAATTTGCATAGTTAATTACCTCAACCCAAAAAACTACTAGAAAATCTCTTGAGTTGAGGATGAAATTAGCCATTTATTTTAAGGATATATTCTTTATCTCTACTATACCATTTTTTGAGGATTATATGGTACAAAATTTTGATGAATAATTCCTTGAGTAGAAAGGAATTGAGAAAACTCAATATGTAGCGACCCCGGGATGCACGCACCGCTCTTTTTACTCTACTTGCAATGTATTAAAACCCAAAATGAAATGGAAGACAATGAAAAGCATATAACACGGAAATAACAAAGATGGATCTCTTTATTTGTATTGAAACCCGGTTACATGTCGGTCCCTCTTAGGGATACCCATTTCGATACAATAAGGTTACAAATAGGCAAAGAGTGCCCCTTTCGCAAAGAGGTGGTGCGCTTCCAAAAGCTTCCCGGTTCCGCACACGAAAATGTATGAGGGCTTACAGATGCCTCCTTCTCCAGGCCTATTTCCTAGAGGGATCCCTTTTGCTCTCGTATGTTGCAGATTCCATCCAATGAACCTGTGGCCCTGTAAGCAATGAAACAACAACACATACTTAGATGTCCGAGAATACCTCCTCGAATGAGGTTGTTAGCAATGAATATAACAAATGAAAGCAAGTGCAAATTAAACTAATGCTATGAATGTGAATGAATGAAATGATGCTATGCTAATGATATGCTAAACAAAATAATGAATCTAATGTCTAAAACCCTAAGTTAGGCCTGTGGGCCATTGTCCAAGACAACGATCGCTAAAGTGACTCTCATCCTCTTTGCTCCAAAGCTATGGATCAAAGCTTGTATCCGATGTTGAAATAATGGTTGCTATGCTCTCCAATTTGTCAAGGCTTCATCATAAATGTGATCTCCAAGGGAAACTCTCCAAGTCTCGAAAGCTCTCCTCAATGACCTGTCCTGATAAATTTGGGATCCTTGGTGCTCTTAGGCTTGCACCTTTTAAAGTGTGAAACCCTAGGTCTATGTCCAAGCCCTAGGAATGAATTCCTCATGCGTAGTGAGAGTTAGCATGAGAATATTTTTGTATTTTCTATGTTTAAAGACCAGTTAACTAAAGTCTAAATGCAAACTCAAGTCTCCCATGTGAACTGGTCATGAAAGGGAATGCAAAGTTACTCCCGCTCACCTTTATTGCATGCAGACTGCCACTTCCACCCATGATTAGGCATATTTGTCGGTAAAACTACTTTTATGGTTTAGCCATTGTCATCTACAGTGACTAAGATCTAGCTATTGTCATCTGCAATGGCTAAGGTCTGGCCGCTCTAGGCTTGAGCGGCTAAGATCTGGTCACTCTAGGCTTGAGCGGCTAGGCTTGGATGGCTTGAAAATGCCCCAAATGAGTGGTGAGAACCACTGTTGATGCTTGGAAAGTCCAATATTATGTCATATGATCTTATGAATGTGTCTATGTGAGTAGCTCCCCTAAGCATGACATATTTTAGGTGTCTACAGATGCCCCTTTTTGTGATGCGCTGTGTGGAAAACACAACGTTGAGCAAAAACGTAGACTGATCTGTTTGTAGGGTGTATGGTGATCAATGGTCTGATCAATGTTGGATGGCCCAATCATGCAAGATGGTATGCATCCTTCGAATCATTGCCTCAATGTTCGGAGGACTTAGCTCAGTGGCTTGGGCATGTTAAATTGCACTCATTCCTCAAACTCAATCGGGTAGCTTCAGTTGCTACAATAATTCTGACCGGTAGGAGAGCTACAATTGAATATGTCATGTCTGCTTACGTTCCCAGCAAACAAGGGAAATTTGTGATTGTTGTATGCAATGATTCATAGGATGAACATGATTTTGATGTGATCGAGTGATATTTTGTTGATTTGATTATGATTATGTTGAAGCTTTGAACTACCTCCTCACACAATGGATTGGTGAAGAAATGACAATGAATGAAGTGACAAGTCGCTTGACCAATATGACTAATCTGGTTCCTTTCTAGCATTTGTTGCTTTTAATGGGCAATCCCACATCCAAGTGTGATTCCAATTGTTTATGATAATCATCCATCCCTATCCCGAGGAGCGGTCCAACTATCAATAGCCTTCTTAGGGAGTTAGGATGAGTGATTCTATTTATGTTCATATTGTATCACTTTGGCTTAATGTTTTTGGTATCATAGGGGAATTAGGATGATCCTTTCGCACCCATGGAGCAGTCCGACCATCTTGGTCTTCTTCGGGATTGAAGGGTGGCACATCGTAATTCCAAAATGAAATGTTTTTGCCCCAAGTGGCCTTATGGTAACCTACTCATCTCATCGAAGTGCATGGAGTGTGAATCGCTGCAATCACCGAGTGGATAGAGTAAGTAACTGGATACGAGGCCTACTTGAGATTATGCTTTTATGTGATTTTTTTGTTATTTTGATCATCAAGATGATTTTAATTCATCAAAATGCATTTATTTAATGTTTTTTGTTATCCCCCATGGAAGGAATCTTTTGTTTTTATCTATGGAGCAGGCCGTTGTCAGGTCCAGCGGCCTCTGAGTCTCTGCCTGTGGTTGCTGTCACCTTGAGCGGCCATGAAGTTTGGGCCATTGACGTCAGCAGTGGCCAAGGCATAATTTGAAAATATAAAAATGCACTTTTAGGGCTTTTGACCTATCATTTTATTTGTTGACAATTCACTTTTTAGAGCTCTAGTGAGACAATGATAGTTGCAATTTTGAAAGATACCTACATCGAGGATATGGCTGCATAGGGTGAGGTATTAGCTACTGGAGGAGCCAGAGCTTCTCGGGTATTCTTTCAAACCCTAACCTCTTTTCCTCTTTTGGGTAAAATTGAACCTCACTAAGTAACTAGTAAATGAACCTCACTAAACCTATTGGTAATGAACGAAATCCATAGCTAGGCTTAGTATAGGTTTTTATGTGGTGGGTTGGTCCCCATTTTTTATGTTTTCAATTTTTTTGTATTTTATGACCTAGGGTTCATGGGTTTGCCATGTCCCTTTTGGCTGCTGTCGCTCAGAGCGACAAAAATTTGGCCATTGTCGCTTAGAGCGGCTAGGTTTGAACCCCAACGATCAAAAATTTGACCATTGGGCTTTAGCCTTCTGTCTCCATGCGAGATTGGCCATTATGGGCGACAATGACTAAATCCCTTAGCCAATTTTACAAATATTTTTATTTTTTTAGATAGTTTTTAATTTTTTTGGAATTTTGAACTACTCTTTAGCATGTGTTGCATGCCTAGGTGTATTTATCCCCCTCTTTGCTCAGATTTAGGAGAGTGTCAGATTTTTCATGTTTTATTGGGATTTATGCCTTAGATGCACTGTAGTTATGTTTCATATTTCTTTCATTTTGCTTAGATCCTTACTGCTCGGGCTCGGGACCCGAAGCTCATGAATGACCTTCTACCTCTTCTGGATGACATGGATTGGAGGTGGCTTAAGGCTCATGGGCTCTAGTATGTTACCAGACTACCTCACATCATGTCAGATCAGGCTTACCTTATGACTTTGGCCCATCGTTGGGACCCTCAGACTAATACCTTCCACCTCTCGATCGACGAGGATGACCATTATGCCATAGGATGTGTATAGGATCTTTCAGATCCCTTTTGATGGAGTGGCCATCATTTCTTTGGCCACTAATGATCAGGTGGTTGTTTTCACTTAGGTGTTCGAAGGATGCTCTAAGGTGGCCCTCAAGGACACCAAGTCTAGGGGAGTGTCCATTATCCACTAGTACCGAGAGCATGTTTTCATAATGAGGCATGCGGTATTGTTGATGGTCATCAACAACGTCCTTATCCTAGATTGCTCAGGCTTGAGGTTCCCTTGGAACCTCCTCATGATGGTTCAGGACCTGATGGATAGTGAGGAGCCTATCAGATATGCATGGGGTAGGTCTCTATTGGCTTAGTGTTATGATGAGTTGTACCACATCCATCGAAGGGGTCATGTTAGCATCACCTATAGTTGGCTTTTGTAGATCTGGGGATGGGAGCACATTAAGGTAGATCATCCCAAGGGGCTTCCTATTGAGATCATAGTTGTGGATGAGTGGATGTAGTGCTATACCACCAGATGGGCTAGAGAGAGCGAGGAGCGCAAGAGCCACACTTTTATAGGGGAGTTGTCTCATTATACTAATACTTTCACTAGACTCCAGGCTGGAGATGTCATATGGCACCCGTATCATGAGTGTCCCACTTGGGATGACCCGACCAGTTTTACTACTAGGATGCGACATGAGCGATGGCTCATCGACCATAATATTAGCATCCGAGAGCACTTCTTCTACTCTCGGGTTCTTCATCAGTATGGGTTGTAGCAGGATGTGCCACTAGTACCATTTTTGTATAGGTGCATCGGAGCAGAGAGAGACCTCCCTCCTCGATAGGTCATAGAGTTAGATGATGAGGAGGATGCCCTAATTATTGATCCTGGAGTGGTTGGAGGAGTCACAGATGCATTTGTGTGATGGTGGGGTGACCTGATGTGGCATGGTGAGGGTAGTCTAGGCTGAGAGGATGATGGCAGAGATGGGGTAGATCCATCGGGGCAGGGTTCATGCTAGGACTACGGTGTGGGGCCAATAGGTAGAGCAGGTGGTAGTGGAGGAGCAGGAGGCTCCTAAGGAGGTAGAGGAGGAGATGGAGCCTAAGGAGAGAGATTCTCCTCTTAGGGCATAACTACATGATGTGGAGGTCGAGCTCCAGTCAGCCAAGATATAGGTATAGCAACGTGATGCCATCATAGCTCAATGGGATACCACTATAGCATAACTTTTAGACCAGATACAGGCTTTATAGGCTGCTATGGGAGGAGCTACCCGGATGTAGGTTGTTGTTGCTCCTCCTACTCTCAAGGGTCCTTCGAGGGTAGCTCTCGAGGATGAGATCAGGCATCTACAGGGTTTTCTAGATGAGAGTGATGTACAGATTGCTGAGGATGCAACCCATATTATCGCTCTCTCGAGGTAGATCAAGAGGCTAGGAGCCATCCCTAGGGAGAGAGGAGCCATAGGTGGGTCATAGGTCAGTAGGAGCTCTACAGTAGGGTAGTCTTCCATCCGGCCTAGTCATGGGGCCAGACTCATACTGAGAGACCAGCAGGGTCCAGCTCGCACCATTCTCCTAGAGATCCGGCCATAGGGGGAGGTGCAGGCCCAATATTTGATTGATGGTGCACTTGGTTTTATTTTTGAGGTCGAATGACCTATATGACTATAGCCCATAGGCATTTTTGTATATCCATGGACTTGACACACATACTTTTATGATATCTTTGCATTATGACTCATTATGTGTATCATTTATTGCTCATGTTTTTGTTGTTATTTTGTTTTATGATGTGATGTGATGATGGCATTATGATGACTTGATGTATATGTTAGATGATAGATGATATTGTAGATGCTTAGATGGATGTGTAGATGCTTATATGATTTGATGATATGATGTGATGTATTTTGAGTTGATAAATGATGAATTTATGATTGTATGCAAATGGATATTGCCTATATGTTTTATGATGTGCTTTATGATGTAATGATGGGTGATTTGGTTTTTGTGTTTATGGATGCGATGTTATTGTTAAATGCATGTTTAATTTTGCTTTAATTGTATGCATCTAACTTATGTGATGGGATGGTATAAATGAACCTGTATGCTCTAATCACTTAAAACATAAGGAATGCATATGACATTGACAATATTAATGGGTGATACCACAAAAAGTAAAAAATTAATCATGAATTTAAATAATCACTCTTATCATAAGAATTGATTAAGTATTCATATATGAGATGTAATGGTGTGAGATGTATTTTCTTGATAAGTTTCTATAAATTAAAAGATATAAAGTAGTCAGTGGTCGTCTATATACTATTTCTAATATATATGCGGTATCTATCCTACTATGTTGATACCCCCTAATTTATAGAATCTTATAAAGAAAGTGATGGTGTGAATGATGATATGATTTGTTGCTATGTAAGAATTTTGGGGCTTTTCGGAGATCCAAACACTCTAGTTACCCTATCAATGACTGTGTACTGATCATTTAAGGCTTTTGAAAATTAGGCTTTCATCATGGTCCTAGATACTCATTCTCCCTGTGTGTGCAAATGAATATATTTAGATAGAACCCATGCATTTCCTTCGATTTTAGGTGGGATTCTTTCAGCCCATTGCTAAGATCGGGGATCCTCAAGTGTTCATCTTATTCTTATGTTGGACTCAATTGGACTATACCACTAGGCAGTTTTGGATTACCTAAAGCTAGCTCATCCACATTCAAACATTGGTCTATACAAATGCATAGCTTTTGTGATAGACATATCGTCATGCGTAAGGATTTCTCCTTCCAATCCTGTATAGTGTCGAGAATTCCAGGGATTCAAGCTCCAATCCCTTCTTTTCTTCATTATGACTTGGGATACTTGCTCGTATTTAGTGATAAAAATCACTATTTATTTTTGACTAATTTTTTTAGAGCAAGGGATTCTTGTAGTGATGATAATCACTGTTTATTTTGCTTTTGTCCTTTTGATATTTTGAGCTATGAATATGGGTGTTGATGTGTGAATTTTGAAGATTTTGAACTTTGAACCTGGGATTTTTGCTTGTTGACTTAAGCAAGGGATTTTTGGGTAGGGTGGAGCTTGTCCTTTTGTCAATTCTCAACATTTTTGAACTGGTTGCACAGGGGGATAAGCAAGGATGTCCCTTTTCACTTTATGTAACCTAACCACTTTACGACTTTCATCTTCTCATGTACCAACTAGAATTTAGTGTTTGTAATTAGTGGTGGGATCCTAAGATATGCTAGGCTTTGTCACCACTAGACCTTATTCTCTACTAACCAAGATGGTTTTCCACAAAAGTTGATAAGATCACTAGGTGTGGTTGAATAACCGAAAAACCTTAGTATATTATGTATAGCAACAGATAATGGTTGTGTTGAAAAACACAATTACACACATGTGTTGATGGAGGTATGGATTTGAATGGTTTGTGAGACAAACTGTGGCATCACTTTTAAGGCTCTCATGACATATGTGAATGTAATGGATATGAAAATGTAATGCAATTATGTGGATGCAAGATGTGAGATGCAATTGTTTTTGTATTTTTGATTTTTATGTTGTTTTTGTATTTTTGCTTAATTTGACCAAAGGGCTTATTGTGCCTTTGGGGATTTTTGATTTTTGACCAAGTAGCATGAAGTACCCTTGGAGATTTTTGATTTTGACCAAGTGGCATGAATTACCCTTGGAGCATTTTTTATTGGAGTTGACCAAGCGGTTTGAATACCCTTGGAGCATTTTGATTTGATTTTGACCAAGCGGCTTGAATACCCTTGGAGCATTTTGATTTGAATTTGACCAAGCGGTTTGAATACCCTTGGAGCATTTTAATTTGATTTTGACCAAGCGCTTGAATACCCTTGGAGCATTTTGATTTGATTTTACTTATTTTTATTTGATTTTATTGAATCTTGATTTTATTTTATTTTTTATTTATTTTTTAATTTATTTAAATTTTTATGTTTTTCATATTTGATTTTTGTATTTTTGACATATTTGAATGTTTTTGTATTTTTGACATATTTGAATGTTTTTGTGTTTTATGTGTAGAATGCCTTCAAGTGAATGATATTGAGAGGTTCAGGCTCTTCAACACCATCTAATGATATAAGGTGATATGCTCTAGGCCCAACTCTTTGTGAAATCATGTACGGGCCTATCCAATTTACCATGAACTTGTCTCACAGGTGCGACGACAGATTCAAATTCTATTGGTTTTCTTTGAGCACTAGATCTCCAACCTTGAATTCTCTTAAGTGGACTTTACTATTGTAAGCTCGTGCAAGGTGATCTTGGTAAACATGAAGATGCTCTAAAGCATTGACTCGACGTTCATCAAGAAGCATCAACTGATCAAGGTGGCCTTGCCACGTGACATCATCATCTATGAAGTCCTTTAATGCTATGCGTAGAGTTGGAATTTCCAACTCTAGTGGCATGATGGCCTCAGTGCCATATACTAGTGAAAATGGTGTTGCCCTAGTGGGCATCCGTATACTAGTCCTGTATGCCCATAGTGCAAGAGGCAACTGCATGTGCCAATCCTTGTGATTGTCTTGCATCGTCTTCCTCAAGATGGAGACTATTATTTTGTTCGAGGCTTCTGCTTGCCCATTTGCTTGTGGATAATAAGGCATTGAAAAACTATGCTGAATATGGTATTTGTTCATTAAAGCATGCACATTTTTGTTCTTGAAATATGGCCCATTATCCGATATTATCTTCGAAGGGACCCCAAAATGACTTATGATATTGTGGAGTATAAACTCCGCAATCCTCGGTCCAATTGTTGATGTTAAGGGGATCGCTTCAACCCATTTAGTGAAGTATTCAATGGCCATTATGATGAATGTGTGTCGGCTTGAGGATGGGGGTGAGATCTTCCCAATCAAGTCTAGTCCCCACTATGAGAATGGCCATGTTGCCTGGATGGGTTGCAAGGCTTGCGATGGTAAGTGCATTAGATTTGCATGATGTTGGCACTTAATGCATTTCTTGACATACTCATAGTAGTCCTTTTCCATGGTGGGCCAATAGTAACCCATTCTCAAGATGCACTTAATGATGGCCATGCCACTGAAATGCCCTCCACATGTGTCATCGTGAGCTTGCAAAATTGCCCAGGATGCTTCCTAGGGCTCAAGACAATGGAGTAATACTCCATCATATCCTCGTCTATAGAGGATTTCTCCTAGCAAGATGTATCTTGTTGCTTTCTATTTGAATGTTCACCTTTCAGTATGTGATAAACCTTGAGGTACTATTCCAAGTTTTAGGAAGTCCCGTAGTTGGGAAAGCCAATCCTGATAAGCCATGACTTCTATAGAAAATATGGCTTGCTCTTCCTGCATTCTCGAGCTGGTGAACATGGATTGAGGAACAACTCTATGGTGTATGGTTGTACCACACTCCATAGGTCCTTGGGAGATCAAAGACCCCCAAGGTGTCATTTGCAAGAAATATCTAGCTATGAAGGACCAATCCTGATTTGGTTCGATGTTGATCATGTTGACTGATTCTTGATTGTCAAAAGCTTCATGACGTATTGTTGAGTGTGAAAGCACTTTCACATGAATGGTTGTAAAATCAGTAGATGGATTCTGAGGGATTAAGGATCCCAAAGAGGCCATGGTGTCTACAAATCTATTTGATGTACGAGGGATTGCCTCGATGTCATACCATTCCAGTCAAGCTAGGTAGGTGTCAACAAGTTCCTTGTAAGTCTTCAAGAGTGGGCACCTACATTGAAATAGTCCTTTGACTTGGTTTACTATGAGCAAGGAGTCACCAAAGATATTCAATATTTTAATGCCCATTGCTATGGTTATTTGGAGTCCCAAGATCAATGCCTCATATTTCATGTTGTTGTTTGTGCAAGGGAAGTCTAGTTTGAATGATAAGGGCAATGGAGCACCCTATGGTGTGATAAAGACAATCCCTGCTCCACCCCCTTGTTCACACTTTGAACCATCGAAGAACAATGACATGTCTCTTTCTTTCTTAGGTTCTTCGAGTTCTGGTGGATCTGATAATGCAAAGACCGCATCATCAGGCAATTCTATGGTGAGAGGCTTGTTATCCTGAAGAGGCGCCTCTGCTAATTGATCTGCTATGACTTGTCCCTTGATGGAATTTTGGCTTATGAACTCTAGATCAAATTCTATCAATAGCATGATCCACTTTGTGGTACGTGTATTGTGATATGTCTTGCTCATCATGTACTGCAAAGGATTTTGTTTTGATATGACGTAGGTCGTATGGCTCAACATGTAGTGTCACAACTTTTGAGTTGCAAAGACCACTGCTAAACACAAATTTTTGACATACGCATATCCTAGCTCATAACTCACCAAGGTGCGACTAATGTAATATATGGCTTGCTCTTTATCTTGTGCATTCTTTTGGGCTAACATGGTGCCCAATGCAAAATCAGTAGCCGATATATATAGTAAAAATGGTATGTCTGGCCTTGGTGGAGCCAATACTAGTGGTGTTGCTAGATAAGTTTTGATCTCTGCAAAGGCTTGATGGCATTCTTCATCCCAATGAAAGGGGACCTCCTTGCATAGCAACCGATTCATGGGTCGACATTTGTCTGATAATTGCATGATGAATATTTTGATGGATGTTATCTTGCCTTGTAGGCTCCTTAGCTCCCTAATGTTGGTAGGGGTGGCCATTTCCAATATAGCCTTTACCTTTGTAGGATCGACTTCAATGCCTCTCTTGGATACGATGAATCCCAAAAGCTTACCAGAAGTTATGCCAAATACACACTTCTTAGGATTCAATCGGACATTGTGCTCAATGAGGTGGTCAAAGACTTTTCTAAGGACTTCAACATGCTCTTGCCACAATAGGGACTTGGCCAGTAAGTCATCCATGTAATCCTCTAAGATCTTATGCATATAGTCATGGAATATGTATGTCATGGCCCACTGATATGTGGCACCAACATTTTTGAGACCGAATGGCATCACTTTGTAACAGAATGTTCCCCATGGAGTAATGAAAGTAGTTTTATGTTGATCTTCAAGCTTAATCTGGATCTGGTTGTATCCAGAAAAACCATCCATTAGGGAGAGCATCTCATGACCTATGGTTGCATCTACAAGAGCATCTATGTTTGGCAATGAGAATGAATCCTTTGGTGTTGCCCTATTTAAATCTCTGAAGTCTGTGCAGATATAGACTCTTCCATCGGGTTTCCCCATGGGTACCATGTTCGACACCCACTCAGGGTAGTCGATAGGAACTATGAACACTGCATCCAATAGTTTTTGCAATTCATTCTTCACCATCAAAGTGATGGTTGGATGCATTTTCCTCAACTTTTGCTTGAATGGCTTCTTCATGGGATCCAATGAAAGGTTGTGAATGACTAACTTTGGATCTATCCCTGGCATGTCTTTGTAAGTCCAAGCAAAAATATTTGGCCTCTCTTTGAGGAGAGGAATTAGGATGGCTTGTTCCTCTAGAGATAGACTTTCTCCGAACTTGACTTTCCTTGGTTGGGTAGGATCATCACTGATGTCCACCTCGAAAGTCACTTCTATAGCCATATGTGACCCATCCTCTAGTTGATGAGGCATGGGTATCAAATGAATGTCATCGATGGGATTTATAGGTCCTACTGACTCAAGATCCAAACCAGCATGGAATACGTCATACGCACAACTTGATGCAAAATGGAATGGCTGTAACATCTCTTCATTGGGGAAGAGGTCTTCAGGCTCTATGGGTGAATCAACATGATCCCAATCAATAGCCTCTACATCAAGATGCAATGATTTGGTAGGATCTACTGGATTATGAAGTGGAGTGGCCAAATCAATGGAGATCATGTTGATGGATGGGATGAAATCTCCAGGACCACATGGGTGTAATATTATTTTAGAGGTTTCCCTTCCATACTCATGATGAGGTTCTAGTGGTTTGGGGATGAATGGGTCCTCCCTATGTAACATGCGAGTGGTTGGATTCTCTCTATGCACAGACTATGGAATGGGGTCATTTGGCTCAAGGATCTCTCAAAATGTGGGCGGAGGGGGATTGACCATGTGGTGAATAGCCCCTAAGTCAATAGGTCTTCCGAGGAACCTTAATCTAAGATCTATGGCATGCAGTGCCACCTCTCTTTCTACTAGCTCATTGACTTGTCACAAGTGGTGAGGCCCAAGATAAGCCATCTCAATCTCATCCTCAAAGTCATCATCACTTATCCAAAAACCATTAGCATTGGTATGTGGCCCTAGAATAGAAGGCTCATGTCTTGGCCCCAAGTAGGCCATCTCCATTTCATCTTCATATTCTTCGTCACTTATGAAGAATCCATTTGCATTTGTCTCTTGCCCCAAAGTCAGGGGTTGATGGCTCAGGCCTAAGTAGGCTCTTTCTATTGAGTCCTCTGATTCATAGTCACTTTCATCCGATATGTACCCACTCTCATTATGGATGGACCATGTGAATATTTGTAAATAGTGAGGCCCATGGTAGGCTAAGCCAAGTTGTGCCTCATCATCACTTGCTTCATATCCATTCTCTTCATCCCATGAGTTGTACCCTATTTGGGTGGAATCAATTGAGATGTTTGGATGATAAATTTTTGGTGGTGGTACGTTCACCATGGCCACTTGTCTATTGCTCAAATTTCTTGTTCTTAGGGGGTGATAAGGAATGAAATCGATGTCTTCTCCTAACCCTAAGCTTAATCTATCCAATGCTACTACAAGAGAGTCATCTCGACCTCCAATATAATAGCCTAACCCAAACCTATCGGAGGGAAGCTGATATTGTGGCTCATATGGCCACCTGCACCCCTGCTCATATATACCAAGGCCATAGCCATGCCAATGGCAATGCTCAAAGTAGCTTAGAGCAAACTCAAGATTAGAGAGGTAATGAACATTGACCATGAATAATTCATCATAATCCTCTTCTACATCTAAAGACTTATGGGCGCAGTCCAGGCCGACATAGACAAAATTGGTTTGGTTGGGAGGGATTCCAAGTGGAACCACTATTCCCACTAGTGGTCTCAAGTCCTTAGGTCTTCCCATGTCTTGTGTAGACTCAATGATAGGTGTAAAGGTAATGTTCTACACAAGGTACTCCCCTATGCCTATGCTTGCCAAGTGTATTGATGCATGCGATGTGGATGACCCTACGGATGACACTGGTGAAGTGGGATGGTAATCACTATCTTCATCTTGATCTTGAAGATCTTCTTCTTCCATAGGACTTGGCATTTCAGCAATGGCTATAGTTGGCACTTCCTTGGGCCTTTCTTCCTTGACTAAGGGTGCCTTTAGCTTTTGATTATCTTTTGGTTTTGATGTTGATGGTACTTTAGAAGCATTGACTATTTTAAGTGCACCAGGAGGTGTTGATGTGCATGGGTCTTTTCTTACCCTTTTGCCTTTGTTATCCAATTGTGTGGTTGGAGATGAAGGTGCTACATACAGGTGGGTAGAAGGAATTACAAATTCTCCTAGAATGTCCACCTGATGGACGTATTTGAATGGCTCTTCATCAGCTAGAACCACATAGACTTTGTTTTCGTGCACATACTTGACACACTGGTGCAAGATCGAAGGAACACACTTCATGTCCCTTATCCAAGGATGCCCTAGGAGGATGTTGTATTGCATAGCCCCTTCCAAGACATGACACATCATAGGGATGGTCTTATGCCCCACCTTGATGGGTAGGACTATCATTCCCATAGTATTGCATAAAGCATCATTAAAAGCTCTCAATGTGTAAGCTCCTGGAATGATATTGGACTTGGGGATCTTAAGGTGCTCTATTGTTGTTGTTGTAATGATGTTTATTGATGAACCTATATCGACCAAGACCCTCTTGAAAGGTAAGTCATTGATTGATACCACAATGTTCAGTGGAGGGTCTAGTAAGGTAGTAGGTACTATCTTAATCTCATAATCATAGAATCGAATTATAGGTTCCTGGCATTCTTGTACTTGTCCCACAAAATGAGTGAATGCATTCGCATCTTGTGGTTGGAGCTCAATTGTCCTTAAAATTTCCATTAAAGTCTCCCTATGCTTTGGGGACTATTGTATGAGCTCATAGATGGATAGCTTAGCCGGAGTCATCTATAGGTTTTGCTCCAATCTACTCCAGATAGTTACCACAGGTCATGTTGGTGGACCTGGAAGGTTGTCTTGCCCCTGCCTCTACCTAGGTGTAGCTGGGACATTCATGGGAGCTGTAGGAGGTTGTGGTTGACCATACCATCTAGTCCTGGTTGCTATGTTAACAATCTCAACCATCCCAATGCATCCATGGGTAGGTATATCAGCTCAGACCTGATTGACTTGGGCCCCTTGCTCTCTAGGGGCCTCATGATTGGGCAACGGGTTTTTGTATATGCCCATGTCTCTATTATCGGGAGCCAGTGGGTTGTCAACTTTGAGTTCTCCCACCTCAATCATGTTTTGCACTTGATGCTTAAAACCAATGCAAGCCTCAATGTCATGCCCCGGTATCCTATGATAAGGGTAAAATTGATCTTCCCTATATCCTTTTGGCTTAGGATGGTTGGGATCTATAAGAGGTATATCAAGAAATCTGATCCTCCTGGCCTCGCTCAACTGATTGAAGATTGATTGCATTGATTCTGTCAGAGGCGTGAAATAGCGAGGTGGCTTGCATTCTTTGTTTCGCCCCTGATTGTTCCTTTGATCGTAATTGGTTGGTGGGGGATGTGCTTGATAGTTCTGGGGTTGTTGTGCACCCCCATCCTTAGGTGTAGCCAATACGACTTGATTGACTAGAGCAGGGTTGCCCTACTTCTACTTGTACTTGTCATTCTTACCATTCTTGTTCCACTCCTTTTTGTTTCAGAGTTTAATGGTTCCCTCATCTACTTTTATGTCTTCGATGAGTTTGGCCTATGCCAAAGCTTCCTCAAATGAAGGATACTACTGAAGTTGTAGCAAGAGGGAGATGTGTTTAGAACAACTTTTGGTGAACATGTGAATGATCTCTTCTATGGGAATGGAGAATGATAACTTCACCATGACTTTTCTCCATCTATTCCCATAATCCATTACTGGCTCATCATCATATTGTTTCAAGTTGGCCAGGTCTGAAAGGTTCACCTTCTTCTTAGCACCAAAGGAGAAATGCTTTAGGAATGCGTTTACTAGTTGTTCAAAGTTGGTTATGCTATGCTTAGGTAGTTGGTTGAACCATTGAGTGGCAACACCTAAAAATGTCATTATGAATGTTCTTAGCATGAGAGCATCATTGTCTTCAAGATGAAAACATGCATTGATAAAATTGGTGACGTGCTCTTGTGCATCCTCTTCACCCTTAAATTTTTCCAACCTAGGCATCTCAAAGTGCTTAGGATATGGAGGGCTAGGGATTGATGGGCACAATGGTTGGTTGTGTATTTTGCTCAATGTTGGCGAGTTCCCAGCTGCCTCTTGTTTCTCAAAGGCTTTCATATTTTTAGCAAGCTCTTGAAATACCTTTGATGCACGGATTTCCTCCTCTTGTAGGCCTACTCATAGTGGTAATGGAGGTAACTCTCTATCCATTTGATTTGTTCTATTTTCCTCCCTCCTATGAGGGGACTCGGGATTGTGATCCTGGTTTGTTATGTTTGCCCTTTCCCCACTAGTTGGATTTCATTCATGGTTTGGTGGGTGGTTTCATTGTGGGCTATCTTGTCTAGTGCGCCTCTCCTTAGGTGAGTCAATGCATCTAGTTCTTTGGTGGTCACCACCATTTGTCTATAAATTGCTAAGAGCTAGCCACTCAACTTGCTCTCTTAAGCATTGCTCATGTTGGTGCAAGAGTCTTTCTCTTTGTTTATCTTATTCGAGAGCTTCCACTAGCTCTCACTCCTTACGTAATGCATTTTCTAACCATCTCATATGGTCAATTTGTACTATCATAGAAGACTCATGTTTATCTGACTCTATTCTTGTTGTCTTGACTCATAGATTCCTCGAGGAGGTTTCTATTGTACCTGTACTCTTGCTAGCTAATGTGACTTGTTCAGTGTACTATTGAGTATCTCTATGATCAAACTCCATACATTTACTATGGGGTCACTCTGAGGTACCCCCAGACTGAGAGGTGTGCTTAGAAGTCATAGTTCATGAGCTTCCAGATGCAGAGTTCTCAGTAGCTATAGTTCTTTGAGTTGGTCATGTAAGAAACCGATCCAACCCATCTAGCTATCTTGTTTTCCATGGCTAGTCCCATGGGGTGCCATTCACTCCTATGAGGTCATAGTCTATGGGAATATTTCCTTTTGTGTGAAGGGTTTCTTCTATATGATTCCCATGACTAGATGTAGCTCTAGTTTCCTGCCCTTCAGTGGGCAGACCTATTTCATATGTTTCTTGTGAATCTTGAGGTGTTGCAACTCTTGCTTGCCTTCTTGATGAAGAAGGCTTTGTGGTGACATGTTTTCTCCATGTGGATGGAGATGTAGCAGTCTCATCATCCCTATGTGAAGAATGAGTTTTAGAACCTTCTTTATGTCCATGTGAGGAGGAAGCCCTTGAAGCTTCCTCACGTCTTTGAGATGTTTCTGTGTGTTTAGAGGAGGCCCTTGAGGTCTCCTCATGTCTCCTTGATGAGGATGGCTATGAAGCCTCTTTTTGTTTATGTGACTTTGTTCCATGATGTGGTTCCCTACTTGGGGTTTCTCGAGGAGATCCCCCAAGGGTTGAGTTATCACCCCTTAGGCTCATGGAGCTACGTCTCACGGTCTTACGGGTAGGTCATTCAATGTTACTATGACTTCGCCTATGGGTATGAGTTGCTTCAGTCTCTCCCTCGATATCATACCGAGGGTGTTTACTTCTTGTTTTGACCATTTTGTCTATGAATTGATCTTTTGAGTTGCAATTTAGGAATAGCCACACAATACCAAACAAATGTTTATCTTGATTATCGATTTAAGTGTGCCCTAAACTATTTGTTGTATTTTGATGATTTGTTGTTCCTTTGATTTCTTGCTTTTGTTCTTGGATTAAGAATGAGAAGACTCATCCATAGTGACAATCAAGTACACCCATGCCAAACATGATTTTCTCAAAAGAAGCTAGGGTACACCGCTGAAGTCCCAGTGGGGGGTTCGCCTAGCTCTTCCACTCTAAACCAATGATTGTTCCAATAGTGGGAGACAGTTTGAGCACAAGTAACTTAGTACCACTATAAGTAAGTTTCTCAATCCATTTCTAGGAAGCTCTAGGGGGCAAACTAGTGGAAGGAGATGAATTCCAATGTCACTGGACTGAATTGAGGGTTGGTGATGAAATCCAACTCCCCAATGTTTAAATGATACGTGCGTGTGTGGTGTTCATTTTAAGCTTGCATAACATAAAGTGCATCATATAGCAGCAATGAGTCTTTCCTATATGCCTAAGTGCAAAAATATATTTCAATATTCAGAAAGATGCATGAACTACTATGATTTGTATGAGCACACTTTATTTCATGCAAATATGGCCTCTAGCAAGGCCTCAAAGCAAGCAAACAACATACAATGTCTAGCACATTGGATTCTAGGGTAAAATTTTTAGGCATAAGCCATTGTTCCTAGCAACGCCTAGTGGAAATCTAAAAGAAGATCTAAGATATGCAAAATGCTTAATTCTTTCTCCTTTTATTCTTTCAATTTCCAAACATAAATGTGCTTTAAGTTCTCTATTTTAGACACACAGAAGCAAACAGAAAGCTATAAAATATCAGAGAGGTTGTACCAACCTCTAATCCAGCTCAGAGAACCTTGTTTCTATCCTCTGCTACTCTCTAGTTCTGGCCATTGTTGACCAGAGTGGTTGGTTCTTGGCCATCGTTAGTGGGAGCGGCTAAGGCTCTATTGGCCATTGTAGCTTAGAGCGACTAATTTCTGCCTTGTAGCTCAGAGCGGCTAGACCTGCACACAAAACTAAGTTAGTATTCAGGAAAAAAATGAAAAATTAGTGGAGGTCCCACCATGATCGCCATCTGTAGCGACCCCGGGATGCACGCACCACTCTTTTTACTCTACTTGCAATGTATTAAAACCCAAAAATGAAATGGAAGACAATGAAAAGCATATAACATAGAAATAACAAAGATAGATCTCTTTATTTGTATTGAAACCCGGTTACATGTCGGTCCCTCTTAGGGATACCCATTTCGATACAATAAGGTTACAAATAGGTAAAGAGTGCCCCTTTCGCAAAGAGGTGGTGCGCTTCCAAAAGCTTCCTGGTTCCGCACATGGAAATGTATGAGGGCTTACAGATGCCTCCTTCTCTAGGCCTATTTCCTAGAGGGATCCCTTTTGCTCTCGTATGTTGTAGATTCTGTCCGATGAACCTGTGGCCCTGTAAGCAATGAAACAACAACACACGCTTAGATGTCCGAGAATACCTCCCCGGATGAGGTTGTTAGCAATGAATATAACAAATGAAAGCAAGTGCAAATTAAACTAATGCTATGAATGCGAATGAATGAAATGATGCTATGCTAATGATATGCTAAACAAAATAATGAATCTAATGTCTAAAACCCTAAGTTAGGCCTACGGGCCACTATCCAAGACAACGGCCGCTAAAGTGACTCTCGTCCTCTTTGCTCCAAAGCTATGGATCAAAGCTTGTATCCGATGTTGAAATAATGGTTGCTATGCTCTCCAATTTGTCAGGGCTTCACCGTAAATGTGATCTCCAAGGGAAACTCTCCAAGTCTCGAAAGCTCTCCTCAATGACCTGTCCTGATAAATTCGGGATACTTGGTGCTCTTAGGCTTGCACCTTTTAAAGTGTGAAACCCTAGGTCTATGTCCAAGCCCTAGGAATGAATTCCTCATGCGTAGTGAGAGTTAGCATGAGAAGATTTTTGTCTTTTCTATGTTTAAAGACCAGTTAACTAAAGTCTAAATGCAAACTCAAGTCTCCCATGTGAATTGGTCATGAAAGGGAATGCAAAGTTACTCCCGCTCACCTTTATTGCATGTAGACTACCACTTCCACCCGTGATTAGGCCTATTTTTTGGCAAAACTACTTTTATGGTTTAGTCGCTGTCATCTGCAGTGACTAAGATCTGGCCGCTGTCGTCTACAGTGGCTAAGGTCTGGCCGCTCTAGGCTTGAGCGGCTAAGATCTGGTCACTCTAGGCTTGAGCGGCTAGGCTTGGATGGCTTGAAAATGCCCCAAATGAGTGGTGAGAACCACTTTTGATGCTTGGAAAGTCCAATATTATGTCATATGATCTTATGAATGTGTCTATGTGAGTAGCTCCCCTAAGCATGACATGTTTTAGGTGTCTACACATTACTAAAATATTCTCCCCCATTATCTGTATGAAGTTTTTTGATTTTACAAGAAGCCTAATTTTTAACCAAGGATTTAAAAATTTTAAAGTGAGAGAAGACTTCACTCTTGTACTTGAGAAAAAATACTTAAGTACATCTTGAAAAATCATCTATGAATATCAAAGCATATTGTGCTCCTCTAAAAGAGGGTTGTGGGAAGATCATCAAATCACTATGCACAAGTTCTAAAAATCAGGAGGCTTTTTGGTATTTACTTTGGGAAAATGTATCTTGTATTATTTTCCAAGAGAACAACCATTACAAACTCCATCAATAGAAGTTACTTTGGGCAAACCAAGTACCATATTATGAGTACTCAAATATTTTAAGTATTGATAGTTGAGATGGCCAAATCTTTCATGACATAGTTTGCTTTTAATATCTACATGAGCAACCTTTGTGTCTCCTCTAGCAGATGGGAGAGACCTTTTTGTGTGATCAGATTTAACATTCTTGGTTTCCAGGTATGATAATTTTGTGGAGTGAGTGGGTCTATCATATTTGGTGTTAAAAAACTCATTTTACCAAATAAGTTGGGATTAAATACAACAAAATAGTTCTCCTAGGCAACAACAAGATTGTCAATAGTGCAATAAGGCAACAACAAGAATGTCTGAGATAGGTTCAAAAGATAGCAATATCCCCCCGAATGAGTGTAGCAAACATGTGCAAGAAATTAGCACCGAGACATCCCCAAAAGATATATATTTATTTTTTTGTTTTTACAATGTCCTCTCACAAGATAGCCTTTATAGAGAAGGCTTTACAAATAATCCACTGAAAAAAGTGGAAATAACAATTTGTGAGGAGGAAAAAATTGCAGTAAAACAAAAATACAATATTTTATGAGTTTAAAACTTCACAAAAATAATTTAAAATTTTGATGTTGTTGTGCCAACAACAAAGGTACCAAAAACAAAAATCCCCACATTAATGAATGAGATGTATCAAAAATCTTCTATCAAGACCTAGTGCATTACTTTGTTACATGCTCCACCGAAGACTGCATGTTGAGGACGATGCAACGTGAGTCTACCAAAAATATCACGACCTGAAGACTGCACCAAGCAGTGATATCAGTTATTTCTCTGGTTCAAAAAATAATACTCTCTAGTTGTGATGATAAGAATACTAATATTGAGGCAGCCTCGAATGCATTTTAGCAGCCAAACTAAAACACATTAGCTAAAATAAAAAAATTGCCATTAGCAACGTAGTCAAAAGCCCCTTCCAGTTCTTACCCTTTCATTTCTTACCTGAAAGCCCCTTCACGTTGGCAGAAACTTGGTTCCTGTAAAAGCTGGAATGTTAAAATTGTTTACACAGGAATCAAACTAGAGTTGAACGAAGAACGCTTTGACTTTTGCATACACAGGTTTGGATATACACATCCTTGCACACCTCTTTGACATAATATTACTCAGAATCAAACACCATAGACCAATACAACTTTATAGACCCCTCTTTAGATATCACTGCAATCAATCACTACATCAGTTGCATTTTGATTGGATTACGAACTTGCAATGCGGTGCGACTTCAAGGTGTTCTTTAGGAGACGTTATTTCTCAAATATCATTCTATAAAAAAAACTTCTCATGCAAGGCAATGCATCGAACTCATAAATCCTGTAATTATTTACTCACGAACTCGCAAGGCAGAAGACTTCTCATAGATGGTACTCTCTCACTGAACAACATTCTTTAGGTGGCATCAATTAAATCTCAGTCTATAAAAATATATGTGTTTGTAAGAAGCAACACATATTTATAAGGGAGAGAGTTAGAAATTCTAGAATACATCCAACAGATATTCGCAATATTTTTTTGAGATTAACTCTGCAGATGACACGTAATCACGTCGAAGAGTTAGTGTTGATGGATGAGTGTTGTGCTAGGGAAAAGAAATTATCCATTTGGTTGGCCAAAAAACCAGTGATGATTGCCCATTGGATGCACCAAGAAAGCTCAGTGTGAAGGAGTCGTTTGCGTCAGGAATTCACACTTAATATTCGAGGATGATTAATGTGCCAAATAAATAAGGATTAAACTGAATTTGAGTCAATGCTCAGTGAATGCCAAAAAAATGGTCAGTGCAAGACAAAGTTAACCATTGAAGAAAAAATGTGATTTTTGGTACGAGTGCTAGAGAAACAGGCTCTTTTGCATGTGTCAAAAAATGTTTTACTGGTGGGTGCCAATTGAGATTACCAAATTGGGAATGGCTGAAATTAAGGTTTTGTAGTAACCTATGAGCCAATCGTGATCAAGTCTGGAGACTACACATCGCTTAATAAAAAATTTCAAGCACCTGTTGCACATGATTGCTCACTGCTCAAAGAGTCTGGTGCAATATTTGACTGTGCCAAGGGGTCTGGCTCAATGTTCGGATGTGCCAAGGGGTCTGGTGCAATATTATCTTGCGCCAAGGATCTGGCGCAAGGTTTAGATGCGCTAAGGGATCTGGTGCACTATGTGCTTGTGCCAAAGTTCTAGAATAAGGTTCAGATGCACCAAGGGTCTGGTGCACTATGTGCTTACATCGAATGTCAGGCGCAAGATGTGGTTGCACTAAAGGTCAGGTGCAAGTGGGAGTTGCGCCAAGTATCAGGTGCAAGGGGAAGTTGCGCCAAGGTTTGGGTGCAAGTAGAAGTTGCACCAAAGGTCTGGCATAAAGGGAGGATGAGCTACACTTGGGACGCATGGGGAAAGTGTGCCTCACTTGGGGTGAACGGGTGATAAACGCACCGATCTGGTGCAAACAGAATCTGAGAAAAATAACTGAGACAAACTTGCACAAAATAGAGATTTTATTCACTCATGATAAACAGACTGCCAATGCAGTATTACAATGCAAGATTGAACTTTACACAGACATCTGCAACACAGTTGCAGGATTAACACCGAAGGAGTTTTTGGGAGACTGTTGCTCCGACTCCTCTACTCTGCTCAGCTATTCCTCGCTCTTTGATCTACCTCGATTCCTTGATCTATTTTCTGAAAGACCACTCCACATTTTATAGCTAGGCAAAAGGGAGGATAAGGCTTATCCTTTGACATGCTTATCCTCTGACATGCATCGCATTAGGGTTTCTACCCACTCACCGAACTGCAGCTACCGACATTAACTACGCACACTTGTAGAATACGATGATCAGATTTGCGGTTATCCGATCTGTTAGGGCGTCAAATCTGGTTTAATTTTCTAACATCTACCTCAATTGATTCACGGTGTTGAGAGAAAAAAATTACAGCTTGAAGGCTATCAAAGGTGCTTTAGCATACACATAGAAACCTTACTTCTCCTTCACAATGAGCATGTGGGCAGATGTTTAATAGTAGAAAAGAAAGTGACACATTAATTTTTAACAGAACACATAAATCACCGCTTTTGAATCGTAAAAATTTCTTCAGGCATGTATTGAAAAATCTGCAAATGCGAAAAAAGAAACAGCAAGGAGAAGGGGAAAAAACAAACATATAGCAATTTTGCAAACTGCCCTGAATTTAAATTAGCCTTAGACATTGCTCAAAAAGAAATAGAAAACTTAGAACTTGTGCCCATAAGTGATAATCTTGGAGAATTTAATAGGAACAACATTAACTTAGCCATGTTCACTAACACCTTCAATCCTTTCCTAGATAAAAATGATGATATTTATATTGAGTTAGAAGAAGAGGTATAGGCATATCAACAATTCCAAAAAGGTAATAACTATGTGTTAAGAAGCAAAAACAAAGAATCTTTTACCACTTCTATCCTACTTAACTATTCATATTTTCCTCTTGATGTCAAATCATATAATAACCCTCCACCTCCTAAAGGAAAGCCTATTGTAAATTCTAAAAGCAAAGGGACAGTCCCAGGTCAAACTGATCAAATTTTGGGATTTCAAAAAATAGGTTATAATATCATAGAAGATCTCAAGAAAACCAAGGCTAATATCTCTCTATCTGAGTTGACCCAATGGGAGAAACAAAGAGTATTGTTAATAAAAGTTTTGAATCCAAAAGAAAAATCTAACACTTCAAGAACTAATGCACATGTTGTGGTTCATAAGGATAAAATTAGTTCTCCTCCATTTTTGCCAATTATTCTTAATGCTATAAAAAACTTGCATAATTGTTTGGTTGATTCAGGTGCATTTGGAAATATCATGTCTTATTCTATATGTCATAAATTAGGACTAAATCCTCCCAAATCTAGTAGAAAAGTGGTGCAACTAGACAAAATGGAGTTGAATGTTTTTGGAGAACTAACTCAGATGCATATTCAGTTAGCTTCAGACCTAAGGATCCAACAATATATAGATATTCAGGTGGTGGATATACTAGAGGATTATGGTAGGTTGCTTAGTAGAGATTGGTCTAGAATATTGAATGATTATATAGAAACCTACTTCTCAGATATATGGCTTCCATGGAGAGGTGTGGCCAATCAAATCAAAATTTAAAGTGAGCTAAGGTTGAAAGAAATGATCATGCAATAGAACAACACAAATAAAATATTGGATGCAAAAGATGATTTGGGATGTATACCTTTTAAGTAAAAGAAGAAGTTTCTAATGCTCATGTTGAAGAGTCCAATGCAGTTGTAAGTCTTTCCATTGAAAGCAAGAATGAGAAGCATGATGACATATGGGTCCTTAATTTTTATGAATCTAAATCTAAGCAAGAGAATGGAGTTGGTGTTCAACTGGATAGTCCCAAAAGAAATTTTTTTTTGCTACTTATAGATTTTAGTTTGCTTGCATCAACAATAATGTAGAATATGAAGCCTTAATCCATGGTTTACAATTTGCCTTACGAAAAAATATAAAGAAGATCCAAGTTTTTGGAGACTCTAATTTGGTTGTTAAATAGGTCAAGATCCAATATTTGTGTAAGGATAGGTGTTTGTATAAGTATAAAATTAAATTGTGGGACTTAATTAATAGCTTTGATGCTTTTAAAATTCAGTGCATCTCGAGAGAAGAAAATCATGTGGCCAATTCTTTAGCAGTTGTGATTGGTTCTCTTGAACCCGTAGTTGATTCCAAGTTAAAAAAAAATTAGTAGAGTTGGTGCCTACTCCATATGTTCCTAATAATATTAGATTTCCGCAAGTTTTTGAGGACGATCAACATATCTTAGATTTCATTACCAATAATTGTGTCTTTGAGGCACAAATTATTGATGAAGAAAGAAAATATGAAGGGGAGTTGGATGAGGAAAGAATTATGAGTTTTGAAGACCAATACTATCTCGAAGGGTATGGTTACTATAGAGAGGTTGTTTGACATGGATGCCCACAAGACTAAACCTACTTCCTCTAAAGGTGGAGAGTATGACACATTTAATCTCGTTGATGAATTTGATCCGAAGAATATGTCCATTGGAAAAGTATGTACTAAAAAAGAGAATAAAGAGGTGATTGCTACTCTTAAAGAGTATAGAGATGTTATAGCTTGGGGGTATGAGGATTTGAAAAGTTATGACCCTAATATCATCACCCATACCATACCACTTTGACCTAGTACAAAATATTTCTAGTAGAAGCAACGAACTATAAATGCATTATTAGAGCCACTTATTTTAAAGTAATTACAAAAGTTGTTCACGAAGATCATATTTCTAGTTAGGCACTCCACGTGGTTGATAAAATTGGTCCCAGTTTTTAAGAAAAACAAAGAGATTTGTTTGTGTGTAGATTTTCAAAATTTGTATAGGACTTCTGAAAAGGATAATTATCCATTCCCATCTTTGCATGAGATACTTTAGATTGTTAATGGCTCCCAAATGATGTTATTTTTAGATGGTTATTCAGGTTATAATTAGGTCACAATTCACCGTCCAAACCACGTAAAAATATTACTCACCACCAAGTGGAGAACCTTTGCATATAGTGTTAGCTTTTGATGAATAAGCCTTGAGAGATAACAATCACAATATGCAAAATAATATAAAATAAATTAAATATGCTAGTGACTCAAGTATGCTAAAAATATAAATAATATAAAATATTACAATGTAGCTATGAAGGAGGTGAGCACGCCATTAACAAAGCTAGTGATCTACATTGTATCCATCAGCAATGAATGGTGAGGTACACAAAACTACACTATCCACTAAGCTACGCTATCTAACTATGTCCCCCGACTCTCTTATCTATCTATCGAAGAGGCCATCCTTATATAGGTAAAATAGGATACTTGACCAACACTCTATCTAGTTGTGCAAGGAACAACTTGCACATTGACACTTGTGCATTTATTACATTGCACAAAGTAACTAGATAAATTGCACATGAATTAATATAGGTATGTATCTTGGAGGATATATTTACATAACCCAAATGATGTAATAGACTTTATTTCCAACATCCCCTATATTACATTATTTGGGTATTGAAGACTTTAGTCTTCAATATAGATCTTATTCATATTCTTTTGCTTGATCTTCATAGTCTTCTTCCTCTATATTCTTTGTATTTAGGTTCAATAGGTAATTTTTATCTTCATATGATGCAGAGTAGGTTGTATCTAGGTATTCTATTTTCATTGGATGATCTTTGACATATTTAGGTTCATCTTCTATCTAGACACCTTTATAGTCCTCCTTGCAAGTATCTTCATTTGATTCTAATTGTTTATGAATGAGTAGGGCATGATGCAATTGTCCTCTCATATTTTTGATCCTTTTGTACTTGATTTTTTTTTGTACTATTTCTTTCTTTTATTCAAACTATTCTTTTGCAAATAAGTTAGAAGCATTTTGTAACATCACAATATCTTGTGGTATTTCCATTGAGTCTAGGATATAGGTATTTTCATGGATTGAACCTGTTGCTTTTATTCCATCTTAATTCATAATGAGACATGTATTAATCCCATTCATATATCCAAAGTTAATCATGTAGTTGATTTCTACTAGCTTGCTTATTGAGATGAGATTGAATGTTAATCCAATAACATACAACACTTTTTATAGTAGAATATTTGAAAAATATTTACTGGGAGATACACATCTGTATCCATGAAAAGGATAAGTTTGACTATTTGCAATTCTTAATTTGTAACCTTTAGTAACCTCAAGACAGTCAAACCATTGTATATTTCATATCATATGATGACTAGCTCCTGAATCAATAAACCACCTATGATTATGCTTTGTGAGCTTGTTCCTATCGGAGAAAGTTTTACAATCATTTTATGACATTCCTTATCCATGTGAAAGGTTGAACTTTAATAATTGAGATAGAATGACTCTTTAGTGTTTTGAAGTATCATATAGTGGTTTTTTTTTAAATAGAGTTCAATTTTGGTTGATTTTGTACAATTTTTGTAAGAATCAAAAATCAACTTTTTAACACCTTATTAGTCCTAATTGAACTAAGCATTTTTTCAATTTTGAAGAGATTTTGATGTTGGAATTATTTTGTCCCTTATTTAAGAAAAGCAAAAATATGTATATATCCAACCTTAATAACCTCTTTTATATCCCTTAAATTATTTCTAATTTCCAATAAAATAAATTAGACGGAGTAATCCTTAGGCTCCCAAGTTTGGAAAATTAGAGAAATGATAATCATATTTGCAAAATAAGTTTAACCAAGATGAATTCCTTATTCCTCCTAAGTAAGATTGCAAATATTAATTTAATAAGATAATTCACCTCTTTTTATTTCAAAATCTAAGTTTTAACCTTAGTTTATAACCCTTATATCTCCAATTTATGAAAGCAATAACAAATGAGATTTAGACCTTACCTTTTTAGATGCAATATCTCCTCAATGTTTGGTGTTTTCTGTGGCTTAGTATACATCATATAAGTGGTACCTTAGGCACTTGATTTAATCATTACTGCCTTCCAACGATTTCCAAAATCATGGACCGATTCATCATCATATTGCTTCAAAATAAGCAGATCGGTCAATGTCGTTTTCTTTTTGACATTCAAGGTGAATCACTCTAATAATTGGTTTGTAAGTTGCTCAAAAGTGTAAACCTCTGATACGGTATGTGGTTGTACCAATCCTAGGATTCTATACCAACTGTCTGAGGAAAGGTATAGAGCATGAGTGTGTGTGCTAACAAATCTAGTCACATGCTCTCAAGGGTCCTTATCCTCTTTAAATGTGTCAAACTTCGATGCTTGAAAATTAGCAGGATAACGTGGTATGGATATCGAAGCATGGATCAAATGATTGAGTAGCTATCATAAGGTGGTATTTTGGTACTACAAGCCTGGTGTTTACATGGAAAGGCTATTATTCTGGTTCTATAGGAACTAGAACTAGGATCTTCAATAGGGTTAAAACACTGACTTGCTTGTCGTTGTTGATAGTATTGTGCATTGTAGGTGGACTGTGGATGATGGGGGATGTTAGGCTAAAATACATGATGATATGATGGTTTATGAGGGTTTTGATATTAATGAGGTGATGGGGGTATGATAGCATGCTGACTTGATGAGTTAGCATACATGTGATGAGGTGGGTTAGTTGTTATGGTAGCATTTGGTGGGTGCAATACCCAAGATGGATCTTGGATAAAGGTATGAGTTTGATGAGATGTTGATGATGGGTTTTGATCAATCTTGTATGACTATTGTTGTGGGTCAAGATTAATGCCATAGTTAGATCTTTTTAAAATCATTTGTTATAGCTGCAAGAAGACCTATTACATGGCAATCACAAATGATGTGGGTACAATCACATATGAGGTGGATGATTGGGCTGGTTGTGAGGCAACTATGCTAGTAGATGTAGGTGGTGGGTAGGTGGCAAAAGTTATTATCATCGAATGAGGGATAATGGGATGCATAGGGTCCTTAGGGGTGGTATATATAAAGGATGTGAGGACCTACGAAGCAACCTGAGTTGATGCTTCGTAAAGGAGGTTGGTGAAAATGATGTTCTAATGTGGTAAGGTGATGGGTGGTTGGGTATATGATGATGGGTGAACATGAGCTAGGGTGGTAGTAGTTGGCTCGAAAAGTAGATTCGTGAAGGTTAGGTTGAACTACTACGGGTGTGTGGATGTAGACTTCTGATGTAATTATGGTATGGTGTGAGGTGAGATGGTAAGTCATGGAAATGATGGAAAAACCATACTAGTTGTACTTAGGTACATCTTAATGATGTTTGTATCTACAAGTGTAACACGACCATCTATTGGTGTATGTGTCTCACTCCTAGGAGTCTTAGGAATATCGACATGGGTAGATTTATACATAACATCTATGTTTGAAATAGGGGCACTATTAGAGGGCCCTAAATTTAAGTTATGGGACATAGGAGGAGGTACACTACTTTGCCCTACCATTGAAGTGTTAGGGACCTAACTAGATTGAGATGCCATAGGGGAAGACAACTGAATCTGAATTAGTTCTAACTTTTTGGACTGACCATGGGTCATTACCATACGCTAAGGTGTAATGGTGTTTAAAATATAAGTGTAGGTTTGTGTGAATGCGTGAAAGAAGCAAAATGTAAAATAACACTTAAAGAAAAAAAATAAGGTTTTTGTTCCTAGTTCATGCAAAGTTTGTTTTGTTTGAGTTTTGAAATTTTTTGAATTTTTGGGAGTTTCAAAGATTTGGGAAAAAAAGAAAAATCGATGTGCAAAATATTTGCCCTAAAATTATTCTAGGATTTCACCTATACACCTGCACACACATATTTGGTGATGAAGTTCAGATTATAAATTTCATAAAGCTATGGAAATGAAACCCATAACCAATGAAGGGACAAAGGTCCTACCAGTACTCACCCATTCTCACTTGGGAAATGATACACCCTCCGAAGAGGAATGTGTACAATTTTCCAAGCTACGACGGTTCTTGGAGCCAATATTGGCCACGAACAGGGTAATAATATGTTAGGATTTGGTGATAAAGTCCAACACCTCCAACATTCAAGTGGGTGTGTGAGATTTTATTCTTTATTGTGATATGCAAAATTACTATGTAGTTCTATTTTTATGCCTATTGCAGAAAGCAAAAAATAGAGAACAATAAACAAAATCATATCAAGGGTTGAAGTTGCTAACTTCAAGTAAGATATAGCCAAGTTATCTTGTCATGGCCAAACTGTGGGTCGATGGTTGGTTTTGGTAAACAACATTTGCATAGTTTAATAACTGTACGCTTGCATTTGGGATATCCTAATCACAAATGTGTTGTTGCTTCTGAACAATAGAACAAGGGCAACATAGCCCTGAACCTAAAAAATATCTAAATTATTGCTAACTGGACTTATGCATATGCTCTGTTTATCTACCTTTGAAAATGCAAATCCTTTGAATTTTTTAATTTTAATGTTTTAGATTCTAAGTACGAAAATGTCTAACCTAGACCCTAAATGCAAACATGGGAAAACAGGACTAAGACCCTTAATCTAGCCTAGATGCAATTCTAAAAACTAGAAAATAGAGGAAAATGTGTTCTAGGGGTATAGACTTGTGTTCCTTTCGCTGCTCCTAGTGCACTTCAACCACTAGTTTGTAGTGCCATGATGCTGAAAGTGTCCATGTGCATTTTTTTAGGTGTTCCATTGCAGGTGCACGGTTCCTCATAATTAAAACTATAAGTGTGCGATTTCACAGCAACAAGATCGAACAACAACAGGTCTTATATTTGTCGATCCTGAGAGCAAATCTTTACGTGCTTCAATTTATCAAAACCTATAACCACAGAAAACACAAATCAGCATTCAGATAAAAGCAAGAAAAAAACAAACGAAACCCTTAGGGTGTCCCACCGTGATCGCCATCCTCTGTAGCAAAATAATAAAACCAAAAAAGTATGCAGAAATGAACACTTGCAAAATAAAAATGATTCTTCTTGTATTAAATAAGGGAGCCTGAATCTCCCAATTTTACAATGGTTTATTTTGAATCACCCCAAGTGTATTGGATGCAATGTTACAATGTATGATACAAGTATTCAAATCACAATGATGGCGCTTCTTCGAACAAATTAGTTGGTGCTCTTTCTTATTTCGCTACATCTCTAGAAGAGTGAGTGGGCTTCTGCTATCCAATTTCAGGACCACTCTAGCTTTAGTAGCTCTCTAAGATACCTATTATCTATATACATTAAAATCAAAGAAGATTTAGCATCACCCACAAATCAAGATATAGAATGTTATCAAACCCTAGCTAGAAAACATGTGATGCAAAAAACAGAGAACAAAATAAAACCAAATGCCTTACTAAATAAAACTTATTAATCTCTGATGTAGTATTTTCTCGACTCAAAGAAACCACAGACATGTGGTGAAGACTAGAAAACCATGCATGAACGTTGAGAAAACCACATAGATGCAGTTTTGACTATAAAACCACAAACGGGTGGTGCAGACTGAATGACAAATTACTGAGAAACGGGTCCTCCAGGCTTCGTACCTCTCCTCTCCTTGGGATGCGTGTAAAGCTTTGGTCCTATTTTTGTAGCCTAACGGTACAAATGTTTAGCCTCTTGGGTTTGGTGGGGTGAAGGTGCCTTTATAGGCCCCTTAGGGTTTTAGAGGTAAATGAGAGGTGGCAAGCCAAGATTTCCAAGTGGTACTCCTGGGTTGCCAAATGGAGGGAGCAGTTAGAGTGAGCCACCCAAGGTGTCTCACTTAACTGAGGTGATGTGGCTGCAAGTGGAGTGATATGTGGAGGGTTACCCCATGTGAAGGGACAAAGAGGACAAGGGTGTATGAGATGTGGCAAGGTTGTATAATGAGATGGCTAGGACACATGTCTAGTGGGTAAGTAGGGTGTCCTAGGCTAATTTTTTATATTTAACAAATCTGGAAAATAAGATAATATACATAATTTATATACCTAAGTCTAGAATTAGGGATATAAAACACAAAAATAAAAAGTGCAATAACAACTTTTTTAACAAATAAAACATTGAACTTTTTATAAAATATGCAATAACAAATTTTATTTATAATTTTTGAACAAATAAAATATTGAAAAAATACAAAACTTTTTATGAAAAGTGCAATAACACTTTTATTTATAATTTTTGAACAAATAAAACATTAAAAAAACACAAAACAATAATAACTTTTATTTGTAAATTTTGAAAAAATATACAAAGTCAAAATGCATGTCCTTGCTGTTTTTTCTTATGGTTTTTTTTTTTCATTCTTCATACGAAAAATGGTTTGTTCGTTTAAGAAATGATTTAAACTCAATGCTAATCCTAATTTACCTCTTATTATAATCGATGAATAAGAAAAGTGTAGTTAATTAATGATTAAATTTATTTTCAAATGTTAAATTATAAACATACACTCTTAAACATTAAATTATAAACATAAACTCATAAACAAGTGTAATAAAGACAACTGCATGTTATGCTTTTGAGTATAGTGATACTTCCTTGGCTCATCCCAATGATTACAATATCAAGGTATTAAAGTAGAGACTGTAAACCCAAGTGTTGTAGGTGAGTTGGAGAGGACAGGGCAATCTTTCAAGGAGGTTTTAGGTTCAAATCTCCACCCTACCAAAAACTTGAATTGGGTATTCAAAATCTAATTGATAATGTTGGTGCGGGGGATCCCGAGGCTCCAAGCAGGGTCGAAAGGAGTACATTTCAGAGGTCACCATATTCATGAAGGTGAGACATCGCAACCTCGTGCAGCTTTTGGGATGGTGCCACGAGAGACGTGAAGGCGACCAACGTCATGTTGGATTCCACTTTCAGTGCTAAGATGGGGGCCCATCGACATCGTGTGGGACGTCTGCGATGGTGAACTCCTCCAGTCCGGCTAGTTAGCAGTAATTTCATCTTTCTCCGCGAGGCCCTACAAGCATTTTCGCTACTGGCTACAGTTGGCCAACACATTTACTCTGTCTCTTTGAAAGTGTCTAGAAATAGTGTTTTTATTGCATCGGTGAAATAACTTAAATACAGGGTATCTCACATCTTTATTTTCATTAGACTTGTTGGGTTTTGCTATCTTTTTGTTTCAGTGATATATCTTTACCTAAATACAGGATATCTCACATCTTTATTTTCATACGACTTGTTGAGTTTTGCACTGTATCTTTTTGTTTCACTGATATATCTTTATTTCCATAAAACTTGTTGTATCTGTTTCGCTGTTATATCTTAATTTTTATAAGACTTGTTGCATTTTGCACTTGATCATTTTGTTATATTATTATAAGTATTTGCACTGCCTTAACAGCAGCACAAAAGTCACTGCTACATGTATTGTATGTTTTATTCAATTTTTCTAAATTTCTTTTACGTGGTCAAGGGGTCTGACCTATCTACTTGAAAAGTTTTGACTTTTATTACCCCTAGTCTCATTCCTATTTCTACTTTCTTTGGTTCTAACCCATTAAAGAGATATGCATCCACCTATTAAAAACATGAATAATGGATAAAATGTTTCATCTCTCTTTTCAAAAATTATTTATATTATAACGGTTAGAGTAAAAAATATATATTTTGTCGTTTTATATTTTGATTTGTTGTATTCTATTGCATGTTTCGTAAAATTTTATTCTTCAAGTTTGGGTAAATAGATTTATGCTTTTTTTAAAGAATAGATTTATCCCTTTTTAAGGGATAGATTTTATTCATCACATATTTGAATCTTTAACCTCTTCCCTATAGGAAGATAGTTTTTTTCGTTATGTTTTAACAACGATATGTTATAGAAACAATCGTAGACAAGAATGTTGTTTTAATTCGCGTGAGTGTGGTCTACCGACAAGGATGTCACTTGCATTATCGGTGATGTGACCCGATTTCAATCCCCACAACGGTTGCGTATAAGAAGTATTACTAAAAAAAAATGATGTCTTAGGAGGGTCCAATAGAAATGCCTCCAAATCCTCTCTCAAATAGATTGAGTTCATTTGTAGATTTGTTGAAGGAGAAACCTCAAATAGAGATTAAAGAAGCAAGAAAAATAGTACTAAAAATATTTGTTTCATTGTTGGAAAAAGATCAATGAGCAAGGGGGTACCTTAAAGAGTCAACAGATGTTTGCCATAGTTTGAATCAAGACCAAAGATCGTCATTGAGTAGAGTATAGTAGAAGAAATGGTTGTATATAAAGCCAATAATGATCTAATTTACAAATTCATGGGTATTCACCCTACCTTGAACTTAATGCATTTGTGGGTTCAAATGAATTGGGAACATCTTGGTAAATATTCCTTTTGGTTTGTTAGTAATGGGTATTGCATTATTAGCTTTTCCTCAAAAGCCGACAGAGATAGGGTATTCAAATTAAAAAAAGAGGAACAATGGAGTAGTAGAATTATTTGTCTAACCTTGGAGAGTGACATTTGATCCTTGAATTTGTTAGAGTAATATTCCATTCTTTGGGATATTTAGCTTTTTACTCCACTAGGTAAAATAGGTAGTATATTGCATTATACTACATAGGTAGATTATTACATTTACTTTTCTACTTTCTACCATGTAGATATTTACTGTCTTAAATATCTAATGGTCATTTCCTAAATATCCTAAGTGAAGTGTTCTAAATCAAACTCTCTACCTCTTGGCACGTTGGTTCGCGTGACAATAGTATTTTTAGTTTGATTAGCTATTTTGTAACCTATATAAACTATAGCTCCATAGCTATATTGTTAATGCAAATATTTTATTTATCAATCATTCACGATTTCCTGGTCACATTGGCATCAGAGCCAGAGGGAGGAAGCGCAACGAGTCAACTTCGTTCTACTAGACAAGGCGAAGGATTTCTCACGCTTCGAGGAGGAAGCACCAATTTTTTTTGGTGACTTTAATTTTCCCCTACTTCTTAAGTTTTGAATTCGATTTGATAATTTCTATTTAGTATTTGTTTCCTAAGGTGGCGAAGGAAGCAGATCTGAAGATTTTTTCTCCTAGACCCACCCCACCCCTCTAAGGAATTGGGCCTTGTTGAGTGGTGTTTTCACCCAATTGTGAAAGCACAATCTCCGGTAGGATCTGAGTCCCAATATCCTCTGCTTGCAAAGAAATTATAACAAAATAATTTCTCCAAGATTCCTGTTATGCTGGCTCTTTGTTTACCAATGATGTTGTTCAATTTAAATGCTGGGAATACCTTAGGGTTGCAAGTGGATGTTAACAAGGGGCACTATGGTTTATTTTAATTTGAATTTACAATGGACTCAAAGTGAATAAATCTAAGAACTGAATCTATTTCGATCTTGAGCTTTGATGGATTTTTAGTTATTTATTTGAATGACGAGTAATTAAAATGCAGAAAATAAAATAAGAGATTGTAAATAAAAGAAATGCAAATGAAAATGAAACTAAACTACGTCCAGAGTGCGACCATCCTGATTGAAAAAACCGAAGATAATGAGGTTTCTGCATGCAACCTAACCTATTGAACCTGCAAATTCGCACAATCCAGATAAGCTAGGTGCGGGTTTCGGGGTTTTTAATGTAATTTCAGATTTAGACATTCGCATGAAGCAACCAAGAACACTTGCATTAAACTTCACCTAAAAGCCTAGAAATCTGAAAGGGAAAGATAAAACATTAAATCATGCATGCAAAAATGACTCCTTCTTTCTCATCAATGAGATGCCAACTCTTTGTATTTTTGTATTAAAATGATATATCAATTACAATGATAGAATGTTCCAGGTTTAAAAAATCCAAAACAAATGAAGAAAATTGCTCCAAGTGCAGGCCCAAAATGGCTTGCAGCCCTTGTCTCTGCAACTCTGCTAGCAGCAACTTCCAACCCTCGTATCAATCTGCGCTTCTGATTTTATACTGTCTGGCGCGACTCTCTGTTTCACCCTGCGTTGCTTCGTTTCACCTCCCAGAATGCATCGTTTCGTATTCCCGCCTTTTCGTTGCTTTGAATTCATGCTCGATGCTGAAACGTTCAATATTTTCTATTTTCCTGTAACGCTTCTGTAACCCCGACACCTGTATGCCACGTGTTTCACGCTTTCTACACATTCTATAACGGCCCCATGTAAATCATGACATTATTATGCATGCAGCTTTGCTCCTTTGCCTTCATCGCAAAAATGCGACATGTCGCGATATCACGATGTTTTTTGGCCAACAGCCTTCTTGCCTTCTTGCCCAGCAAAAATGCGACATGTCGTGAAATCGTGACATGTCGCGAAATCACGACGCTTTTTTGTTTCGTACACTTTGCTATTTTTTTGTCGTGAAATCGTGACGTTTTTCTTCTCCGTATGCCTTGGCTGCTTCCTATCACGAAATTGCGACGCTTTTTCATTTCGGAGCTATCCTACGGCTTTCTGTCGCAAAATCGTGACGCCTTTTCACTTGGTACGCCTTTTGTCGCAACATGTCACGAAATCGTGACGTTTTTCACTCGATATGCCTTTGGCCACAACCTGTCACGAAATCGCTACGCTTCTTCGTTCCATACTGCTTTGCCGGCTTTCCGTCGCGAAATAACTACGCTTTTTATTTCGGGCTACTCTTGTTGTATTTGGCAGGGAAAACGTGACATGTCGCGAAATCGTGACATATTTTCCATCCGTACAACTTCGCTGCTTTGGGGCTGCGAAACCGTGACCTATCGCGATATCGCGACGTTTTTTCGCTTTGTGCCCTTTGGCCGTTTTCTGTCGCGATATCGTGACGTTTTTCGCTTCATGCCCTTTGGCCGTTTTCTATCGCGATATCGCGACGTTTTTCCGCTTCATGCCCTTTGGCCGTTTTCTGTCACGATATCACGACGTTTTTCCACTTCATGCTCCTTTGTTGCTTTTCATCGCGATATCGCGACGTTTTTCCACTTCGTGCCCCTTTGCCTTTTCTTGTCACAAAATCGTGACATTTTTCGTGCCTTGCCCTGTTTGACTGGTTTGACCCACGATTTTGGGACATGTCGCGATTTCGCGACAATTTTCCATTCTGCCTTTCTCTCTCCTCTTTCGGCCGCGACGGAGCAACATGTCACGATTTCGTGACACTTTTTCATTTTCTTTTCTCTCTCCTCTTTCGGCCGCGACGGAGCAACATGTCACGATTTCGCGACACTTTTTCATTTTCTGCAGCGATGGCGTGACATGTCACGATTTCGCGACACTTTTTCATTTTCGGCAGCGATGGCACGACATGTCGCGATTTCGTGACACTTTTTCATTTTTGGCCGCGACGGAGCAACATGTCGCGATTTCGCGACACTTTTCTATCCTTGTGCAATTTTGCCCCTTTTTCTTGATTTTTAGCATCTGGGTCACTGAGATTCCTTTTGAAAGCATGCAAAAAAGGTGGGTCCCCAATTTTGGGGTGTGTTGTGGATCAGCCACAACAAATGGCGACTCTGCTGTCAAATGCTCTTGAGTATTTTAGTGAGAACCCAACCTGAAAACATATATAAACACGAAAACATATGTTAGCACATAAGCAATTTAAACAAATGCCCAAAGATCAGAAGTACATGAATCATCAAAATTGTCAAGTATTAGCTCAGTGTGTGCAATGAATTTATTCCCTATCGTTTGAAATTGATCAACATTCCATTGCCAGTTTTACATGAATGCATATGTGAGATTGTGAATGATTTGTGTAACCTAATGAATATGCTAGGAGATTTTGCTTTTATAAAAGGCATAGTCTTTCTTCTAGTATCATGCACAAACATTCAAGATTGCCAAACCCTCTTAGGATCCACTAATTAATTGCCTTATTATATCCCAAAGTTGGTTATGAGTCCCTACTATCTTGAACCCATGTGCAAGTGAATGTGAAATCAGAACTTTGGGGAATCAGACTCCCAACCTAACCGAGATGGGAGTTTAACCTTATCCTTACTATTCTGATTTAGAGTTCATTACCTCACTTTGAGCAAAATAATTTAACCAATTATGGAAGAAATGGTCATGCTAGTCTAACCCTTTAGACAATCAGTGGTCTTGTTTTTTAGACAAGACATGTTGCCATGCATGGGCATACTTAACCCCATAATCCAAGACTTATCTTCATTTATTTGGACCTTGGGGATGACTACCCATCCTTTGCAGAGGACAAGTAGTATGAACCTTCCAATCCAAAATAAATATGAGATGAAAAAAAAATTAATTTTTTACTTCTTGGACCTTGGGGATGACTACCCATCCTTGCTAGGGACATGTAGTACGATCCTTCCAATCCAAGCTTTGGATAAAAATGGAAAATATTAATTTATTGCTTAGACCTTGGGGATGACTACCCATCCTTTGCGAGAGGACAAGTAGTACGATCCTTCCAATCCAAGACTTATTATGAAATGAGACATAAGAGCTTTGGGGAATCAGATTCTCAACCTAAGCGAGATGAGAATTTATGCCCTATCCTTACTACTCCATGTAGGTCAAATCAAAGCTTTGGGGAGTTGGATCCTCAACCTAAGTTCGATGAGGATTTAACCCTATCCTTACTACTCTGATTTTAGGCTTTAAGCTTTATGGAAGTGGTCAAAACCACTTTTTTAAGGATCATGTTGCATAATAGGATAGACATGAAAAACCTCTTTCGCCCAACCTTTTCTTCCAAGTTAGGTTTTGATCATTTTTCCCAAGATCCTTTTTAATGTGTATAAGATGTGCTTGGTTCTAGACATCTCAAGACTCAGTTTCCAACCTTAGGATCCTTTTATATTTATGTTATAACACAACCCTAAGAGGATTTGACGCACCTTAATGATTTGTACCTGAGATGCATATGCAACTAAGATGGAATGTATATGTAAAGTGAGATGTAACATGAATGCATTATCTTTGAATTGCAGATGAAATTATTTGCCATACAAAATTGACTACTTCATGCATCACAAGTTTCAAACGATATAACTTAAAATGTTTGTGTCACTTGTGGAGCTTTTACAAGACAATTCCAATATTTCATATTCTCCTAGTCTTAAGCATAAGTTGACATCTCAATTATTATTCTTATTTTTTATAAAAAAAAAAATAAATTCAAAAAAGGAGAGAACATGAATGCATTTCTTTGAATTGCGATGAAATTACTTGCATACAACGACTACTTCATGCATCACAGTTTCAAACGATATAACTTAAAATGTTTGTGTCACTTGTGGAGCTTTTACAATACAATTCCAATATTTCATATTCTCCTAGTCTTAAGCATAAGTTGACATCTCAATTATTATTATTATTATTATTATTTATAAAAACAAAACATGTCAATTGAAATCAAACCTACAACCTAAATCCTAACTAGACTAACAATCCTAAACTATGAAAACAAAATCTGAAAAACTCCACCAAAACCGAAAAGAATAACATCAAAATCTCACAACCTAAGGGCTAAAATAATGCTTTAAAATCTACCCATCTTTTGAAATGATGTGACCAAGCAATTTTCCTTCTGTTACTCCGAAAATGCACTTTTTGGGATTTACGGAAATTCCATGTTCTCTGCATCTTTGAAGCACTTTCTTCAAATCTTTAACATGGTCTTCTCTTTTTTGAGAATACTGGAATATCATCCACATACACGATGATACATTTGCCTATAAGCCCTTTGAATGCATAGTCCATGGCGCGTTGAAATGTTGCACCAGCATTTAATAGTCCAAATGGCATTCTCTTATATGCAAATGTCCCCCACTTGGTGGTGAAGGCTGTTTTCATCCTGTCATTTGGATGTATAAGAATTTGGTTGTATCCAGAATACCCATCAAGAAAAGACATCATTTCAGATCCATTTACCGTTTGTAGAATTTCATCAATTGATGGCAATGGATAATTATCCTTTTGAGAGGCTTTATTAAGATTTTGAAAATCTATGCACAGCCTAATCTCTCCACTCTTTTTTCTTATTGGAACGAGGTTAGCAACCCAGGTTGAGTGCCTAACAGGAAATATGATCTTCGCTTCCAATAATATTTTGACCTCCTTTTCTATTAAGGGCTCCAATAGCGGGTTAACAACTCGTTGTCTTTGCCTAAAAGGCTTGGAGTCCGGCTTTAGAGGAATGGTATGTGTGATGATGTCTTGGTTGTATGTTTTTAGCTCATTGTAATTCCAAGCAATGCAATCCATGTAATGCTTCAATGCCTGTATTATGTTGCTCCTTTCTTCATCTGTACATGCCTTTGCAATGTACACTTCCTTTGGATTGTCTGCACTCCCTAGATTAATTGAATCACATGCATCTTTGGGGAGTGGGACCCTTTTTCCTTTTTTGGTCTTGTATCCCATGTCGAACATTTTCTCCAATGAAACCATGTCTTTAGGTATTTTGTTGGATTGACATGCGGTTTCACTCTCGTTTTTTGTTTCATCTTGCCACCTTTGCTCCTCATCAATCACCTGATTTTCAAAAATACCCGAGTTCGTGACAAATTTGAAGATGTGTCTGTCATTTTCAAAAACCTGGAAATTCTTGACATTATCGGGTATTGATGGACAAGGAACTAATTCAATGGAAAAATTTTTACACCTTTTTATGTCAACCGGATTTAACATGCCCGCGACGACTGCAAGAGAGTCTGCTATTCGGTTTCCTTTTCTAGAAATAAGGGCTATATTGAATGCATTGAATTCCTCAATGAGGTCCATAACCCTAGTTCTATAAAGGCTCAGTCTCCTGTCACGACATGTATACTGTCCTTTGATCTGCTTGACTACTAGCTTAGAATCTCCCAATACCTTCAAGCATTTAACTTGCTTGCTCAATGCTAGACGTAAACCAAAGATCAATGCTTCATATTCTGCCACATTGTTTGTGCAAGGAAATTGCAATCTATAGGCAGCTAATAATGGTTTACCTCCTGGACCAGTGAGCTCGACTCCAGCTCCTGCTCCCTGTCTAGATTTGGATCCATCAAACCTGAGCAACCATGTGAAATCATTTTCCTCAAAAGAGCCACCATGACATGTTTCCTTTTTAGGCTCTTCAGTAGCTTCCTCAACATCAAGTGCATAGACCCCCAGTTCTGGCTCAGAAAACTGAACTTCATTCGGCTTGTTAAATTTTGTTATGATTTCTTTAAGCCTCGGTTCATTTTCCACTCTGATTTGATTTGCAATTCCTTTCCAGGGTAGCCACATATGTGAGCAGTCTGTTGAAAAATAACCATTCAGAGTTTTCATCCAATCCCTTGCAAGTAGCATTCCATATCTACTTGGGATGTTAACAACCAGAATGTCAACAACCTGCTGGACCCTGGGTTTAGAATTTAATTGAATTTTGACATCATATAGGGTCCCTACCACATTTACCTCTGATCGGTCCAATTGCAAGACCTTGCATTTGGATGAAACAGGTTGTAGACCTAGCATTTGACATATCTCCGAAGGCATGAGGTTGCTCGTGGCACCCGTGTCCACCAAACAATTATGCAAATTCTTACCCGCAATTCTCAGAGTCAATAAGAATGGTGGGACATCCCGTCTCTCCTTTCGTAAAATCAGATGGGACTCAACTTCTTTTCCCTTCCACATTTGATCAGGTGAGTTCAGAGCCTTTATCAACGCCTCCTTTTGGCCAGGCAATCTAGCCGCGTCCAAGAACGAAAGGCTAGATTTGGACTTCTTTAGATCCTCCACTATGTCATAGTTTGGTTTTTTGAATTTGACTGTCTTTTGCACGTCATTAGACATTTCTCTTCTGAGTGGAGGAGGAGGATTATTATCTGCCTTAGTATCCGGAGGAAGAATAGAGTTGTTTGGAGGTGTTGATGAGGTTTTAGGGGCTTTAGATTTACTTCTCAAATGGTATCCGTGATTCCCCTTTCTAAACTCTCGGAAAGCTTGCACCTCCTGTTCCAAAATTTCATCTTCTTCTTCCTCACTCTCACCTTCTTGACGATACAAAGTTTCCACCACCATAATGTTATCATCTTGATGTTGCGATGGACCCTCATTTGATACCAGTTCCAAATCATCAACTTGGGCCTGAAGACAATGAGTGTATCTAGCAATTTCAGGACAATTCCTCTCATTGTGTTCTTTTGTGTTGTGCAACCTACACCCCTTTTCCCATGCCAAATTTGAAAGATTCAAAAGGGAATTGGATTGACTAGGTCTTGCAGAAGTATCTAGTTGATTAGCAATGGGAGCGGGTACTCCCCCATTGTTTGGCTTTGTGTTCCAATGTCTCCCTCTATTGTTAAAATTTTGATTTGAGTGAGGGGCATGGGATTCATACTTCTACTTTTGAACCATGTCATTGCTCAGTTTATGAACTATTTTCTTGAGCTCTTCGACCTCTGAATAAATCTCCTTCGGTGGAATCACATTGTTGTTAACCCCCGTTGGATTTGCATAATTGGTGGGGTCTTGATTCAACATTTGGGTCGGGTTTTGAGGAATTTGATTCCCGTATGGATTGACACTTTGAATCGGAGTTGGATTTGGGAAAGGAACTATAGCCTAAGAATTAACTTGGCTGGTTCCTTGCATAGTCGATTGACTATTCTGCAAAAATGCGGGAATAGGTGGAATGGATGTGATTGGTTGGATTGGAATGGGTGCATATGCAGGTGCTGGTGGATACGGTTGCTGATATGGGAAGGCATTCATGCTTGGAATTTGCGGTGCCATGATCTGATTTGCCAAGGGAGCTTGACCATATGGAGCATATTGTCCCATCATAGGCATCTGGGGAAATCCATAGCCCTGTGGTGTCATTTGTTGCTCGATGGTCATGGCTTCATTATAGGCTAGAGCTAGCATGGTGACTTGAGGATTTCGTCTTGCAAACATGGCTGTCATGGGGTCCAATGCCCCAAAATATATTTGCAAAGCCACTGCGGGATCGATGGCAAAATGCCGAACTACTCTATTATAGCACTTTTGGAATTTCTGATTAAATGTTCTGATTGGTTCCCCTTGGCCCCTTTTGCATGTAATGAATTGATTGTAAATGGTTGCGGGATCCAAAGGTGACCTAAAATGATTGACAAAGGCGTTCTCCATTTGCGCCCATGAAGTGATTGAACCAGTTGGTAAGCATATATACCATTCATATGCTATTGGATCTAAGCTCATGGGGAAAAGTCTGCAAGCCACATCCTCATGTTGGACTTGCAGCCTTATTAAAACATCCCTATAGGCTTGGATATGTTCTTCTGCTATTCTTGGGCCATCTGGTTTGTATTTGGGCAAAAATATTTCTATGTTCTTGGGGATTTCATGGATATCCCCTGCAATGTTCAAAGGAATATTATTAGCTCCATACCAAGGAGCTATTGGAGGTTGAGCCATTTGACTCAAAATCGATGAGGACAACCCTACAAGAGCAGTGGAAATATTACTGACAATAGGTACACTAGTGGCAACTGATATTACTGGTGTAGGTCCACTCGATGTTCCTGGAGCAAAAAGGTCTTTTGTGACTGGTAAGCTTACAACTTGCTTGGTTTTATTCTTGGGAGTACCAGTGAGTGTAAGGTCATGGAATATGGTTTCCTCGGTTGTTTGGGACCTAGTCGCAATACGACGCGGTGGGTCCAGCCTGCCTGATGAAACCCTCGGTTATCTCCTTGCAACAGAAACAAAAACAAATGCTACAATTTAGCCGTTTGTGAGATTTAAGATATAATTTCAAAATCGAATAAAAAAGATATTACTTATGCATGAAAATCAAAATAAAGTAAACCAATCAGGCCCTCCTTCTAGCGCCAATCTATTGAGTGGTGTTTTCACCCAATTGTGAAAGCACACTCTCCGGTAGGATCTGAGTCCCAAAATCCTCTGCTTGCAAAGAAATTATAACAAAATAATTTCTCCAAGGTTCCTGTTATGCTGGCTCTTTGTTTACCAATGATGTTGTTCAATTTAAATGCTGGGAATACCTTAGTGTTGCAAGTGGATGTTAACAAGGGGCACTATGGTTTATTTTAATTTGAAATTGCAATGGACTCAAAGTGAATAAATCTAAGAGATGAATCTATTTTGATCTTGAGCTTTGATGGATTTTTAGTTATTTATTTGAATGACGGTAATTAAAATGCAGAAAATAAAATAAGGGATTGAAAATAAAAGAAATGCAAATGAAAATGAAACTAAACTACGTCCAGAGTGCTACCATCTTGATTTGACAAAACCGAAGATAATGAGGTTTTTGCATGCAACCTAACCTATTGAACCTGCAAATTTGCACAATCCAGGTAAGCTAGGTGCGGGTTTCTGGGGTTTTTACTGTGATTTCAGATTTAGACATTCGCATGAAGCAACCAAGAACACTTGCATTAAACTTCACCTAGAAGCCTAGAAATCTGAAAGGGAAAGATAAAACATTAAATCATGCATGCAAAAATGACTCCTTCTTTCTCATCAATGAGATGCCAACTCTCTGTATTTATGTATTAAAATGATATATCAATTACAATGATAGAATGTTCCAGGTTTAACAAATCCAGAACAAATGAAGGAAATTGCTCCAAGTGCAGGTCCAGAATGGCCTGTTGCCCTTGTCTCTGCAACTCTGCTAGCAGCAATTTCCAACCCTCGTATCAATCTACGCTTCTGATTTTATACTGTCTGGTACGGCTCTCTGTTTCACCCTGCGTCGCTTCGTTTCACCTCCCAGAATGCATCGTTTCATATTCTCGCATTTTTGTTGCTTTTGAATTCATGCTCGATGTCGAAACGTTCGATATTTTCTATTTACATGTAATGCTTCTGTAACCCTGACACTTGTATGCCACGTGTTTCACGCTTTCTACACATTCTGTAATGGCCCCATGTAAATCATGACATTATTATGCATGCAGCTTTTCTCCTTTGCCTTCATCGCAAAAATGCGACATGTCGCGATATCGCGACGTTTTTCGGCCAACAACCTTCTTGCCTTCTTGCCTTCTTTCCCAGTGAAAACGCGACATGTCATAAAATCGCGTCTTGTCGTGAAATCACGAAGCTTTTCTGTTTCATACACTTTTTTGTTTTTCTATCACGAAATCGTGACATTTTTATTCTTCGTACGCCTTGGCTACTTCCTGTTGCGAAATCGTGACGCTTTTTCGTTTGGAGCTATCCTGTGGCTTTTTGTCGTGAAATCACGACGCCTTTTCACTTGGTACACCTTTTTCCGCAACATGTCATGAAATCACGATGTTTTTCACTCAATACGCCTTTGGCCGCAACCTGTCGCGAAATCGCTACGCTTCTCCATTTCGTACCGCTTTGCCAACTTTTCATTGCGAAATCGCTATGCTTTTTATTTCAGGCTACTCTTGTTGTATTTGGCAACGAAAACGCGACATGTCGTGAAATCGCGACATATTTTCCATCCGTACAACTTCGCTGCTTTGGGGCCGCAAAACCGTGACTTGTCGTAATATCGTGACATTTTTTCCGCTTCGTGCCCTTTGGTCGTTTTTTGTCGCGATATCGCGACGTTTTTCCGCTTCATGCCCTTTGGCCATTTTTTGTCGTGATATCACGACGTTTTTTCGCTTCATGCCCTTTGGCCATTTTTTGTCACGATATCATGATGTTTTTCCGCTTCATGCTCCTTTGCTGCTTTTCATCACGATATCGCGATGTTTTTCCACTTCGTGCCCCTTTGCCTTTTCTTGTCGCAAAATCATGGCATTTTTTGTGCCTTGCCCTGTTTGACTGGTTTGACCCACGATTTTGCGACATGTCACGATTTCGCGACACTTTTTCATTTTATTTTTCTCTCTCCTCTTTCGGCCGCGACGGAGCAACATGTCGCGATTTTGCGACACTTTTTCATTTTCTGCAGCGATGGTGCGACATGTCACGATTTTGTGACACTTTTTCATTTTCGGCAGCGATGGCGCGACATGTCGCGATTTTGCGACACTTTTTCATTTTCGGCCGCGACGGAGCAACATGTCACGATTTCGTGACACTTTTTCTATCCTTGTGCAATTTTACCCCTTTTTCTTGATTTTTAGCATCTGGGTCACTGAGATTCTTTCGCGACACTTTTTCTATCCTTGTGCAATTTTACCCCTTTTTCTTGATTTTTAGTATTTGGGTCATTGAGATTCCTTTTGAAAGCATGCAAAAAAGGTGGGTTCCCAATTTTGGGGTGTGTTGTGGATCAGCCACAACAAGCCTGCAGACGATTGACATGGTAGGACACAATTCATCGATGACTGTGACAGCAAGAGAGGACTCGGACGAGGCCATCTCGAGGCTCTTGCCTAGTGGGAGTGTGACCCCCATGGCTAAGCCAACCGGGAGTGCATCGAGGGTAGGAGCGCCCTCACGCTCCCCCATGGCCAAGCCAACTGAGAGTGCATTGAGGGCAGGAGCGCCCTCACACTATCGATACAGCACTTAAGGCATTTCCTGTCAAGGGAAAGAGAGCCCTCACATGCCTGGCGCAACGCTCAATATGTTGGCCAGACACTCGACCATGCAGGAAACCTGAACCTACCTTGATACAGACACATCGACAATTCTGACTCAGACGGACCTTAAGAGGTGACACGTGGTGAGGGCAGAGAGGCCACACGTGGCGAGGGCAGGGAAGTGACAAGTGGTCACTTGACTTGACATACTGACTCAGATCTCGAGGGGAGAGTAGGAGACACATGGCATCTGGACAGAGTCCACACATGGCGACTAAAGGTTGGGCGCAACAGTGACAAGTGGCACTAAGCGATTGGGCGACACGTGTCAGTGGGCAAAAGGCTTCGTTGGCTACGTGATTACCCGAAGGCAATCACACACTTTATTGCATGTCAAGGTTTTTAAAGCCTTGATTCATCCCTCGCGGGATGAATGTGGGATAAAAGTCCTAGCATTTAAAAAAAATAAAACATGCTGCCCGCGTCTTCAATAACCTACACGTTGGGCTAGCTTCCAAAGCCACCCCAGCAGTGTAGTGGTCAAGTTGATTCCTTGACACTCGAGAGGTCTTCGGATCGACCCCTGCACTCTCTATTTTTTACACAAAGGTGCATATTTCTTAATTATTTGGCTAACTTATCAAAAAATTTCATTTTTTTTGCTTAACATTATTAATTTTTAGAGTATTTTTTATAATTTTACACTATTTTTTATAAGAATTATCATTTTTTTCCCTAACTAAGTGATTATTCTTGCCAAAAATGTGTTTTATTATACAAAATAGAGTCTTAAAAGTTAATATTTTTTGCATTCAAATTGGAAAACTTTTAAAGCCAATTTTTTTTCGCAACTACAACAATTCCATTTCTTATGTTTTCTCCACACATAAAGAGACAAAGAAACAAACAATTTTGTTGCAAAACATAAACACTCTTCAATTTTTTTTGAAAGAACAAAAATTAAGGGTTGGACAGAAGCTATGGTCCCATGAGGATTCGAGAACCTTTTGATCCTAATGCACCACCCATATTTGAGTGTTGAAGACAAAACCAAGTTGTGTGTCGACTGGTCTGGAAGCCTTTCAAACGTGGGTCGTGTGTCGACTTGTCTTGGAAGGAGTGCTCGATTTGTTAATTTTACAAAATTAAGGGGGGAAGAAAACATTGTACTTCTTTTGCAAAATTTTAAACAAGGAGGAGACATAAAATATCATTTTTTTTGCACAACACAAATACACATTTTGTTGCAAAAATTAAAAGGTGCATTTTCAATTTTACTCGATACCTTCATTGGCAAATTAGGTGCATTTGCGGTTGCATCCGACACCTAGGTGATAAGAATTTTGAGTTCATTCTTGTTTTATTATTGCATCATTTATTTTTGCAACTATAAGTCATAGAATCAAGAACACTCCATACCTCAAAATTTCACAAATTTGTGTAAATTCTTGCACAGATTTAAAGCCAATATTCACTTGATATTCTCTCCTACAAACAAAAACCCCTAATTCACTCTATTTTTTTGGCTTAATTTCCTCAAATTGATTATCCCTATTCAAGAGGATTTTCAGGTAGGTGCCATTAAATATCTTTTTTGAGTGAATTATCTGTCATCTCTTATTTGTTTGGCTTAATTTCCTCCAACTGATTATCTCTCTTCAAGACAATTTTCAGGCAGGTGCCATTAAATATCACTTAAGAGTGAAAGAAAGATCATCTTAGTTCAAATTGTAGGACCTTCATCATGGAAACTATCAATAAATACTTAAGTGATACACAATTGCTAAAGGGTCCTAACTATTCAGCATGGAAACTAAGATGAAAGCCATATTGACTATAGAGGACATGTGGGATTTAGTTGATGGCACTGAAACAAGACCCACATCACCAGGAGTAGATCAAAAAGCATGGGACAAAAATAATAATCATCTTCTCAAGTTGATACTCCTTGCAACTACTTATGAGATCCAACCTCACATAAGTGAAGCTAAAACTAGTAAAACTGCATGGGATGCACTTAGTACCATTTTTGAAGGCAATAATCAATCAACTGTTCTAAGCCTTCAAACACAACTTCATACACTCCATATGAAGTCAGGTGAATCAGTAGAACTATTCCTCTGTAGAGTGGCAAATCTAAAGTCTAAGCTTAATGCTTTAGGGGCCAAAGTTGAAGACACCATTTTGACTTCAGTAATCTTGAGAGCTCTTTCCGAATCCTAAAAAATGTTGATTACATCCCTTAATGTTTCACAAAGAGTTGTCACCTTTGTGGAGTTAGTCAATTTGCTTCAAATTGAGGAAGCAAATCAACTCCAAAATGATGAAGTGTCAAGCAATACACTTTATTTAAACTATAAGGGTGATAAAGAGAAAGGAAACTTTCAAAAGGGAGGATCATCCTCAAAAGGTAAGGGAAAGCAATATCAAAAGAGGTTTTGCTTGCATTGTAAAAAGGACAACCATGACACCAATCGGTGTTGGTTCAAAAACAAGCAAAACAAGAAAGATAAAGGCACAACACAGAAGAAAAACAAAGGCAATATTGTTGGTGAAGTGTCTAATTCCGATTCTGATTTTGGTTTAGAGAGAGCACACAAAGTGCTCCTTGCTAAGACAGTATTGTAGAGGGAAAACACATTTTGTCACCTTAAGCAAGCACCATTTCCTCTCTCTCTTTTTTAGGCTTCATAAATAGCATAAGTTTTTGTTTGAAGTACTTGTAATAAAGGGGTGTTTGTACCTCTTTTAGGCTTCATAAATAGCAAACTCTCATTGTTTGAAGTTCTTGTAACAAAATGATGGCAAGCCGGGATTCACACCACAAATTCACAGTAGAATCACAGTAATTTTCATTAACTTTCTTAATACAGTCATACAATAATTTTCCAGGCTCACAGTCTCTCTTCCCCAATCCCGACTTCACCATCCCTTTACAAGAAATTTTCCGAGTTTTTAACGAGGCCTCGATCCTCCGGGAAATCAATGCCTCCACCAAATATAATTTCAAATTCAAAATTCCCTCTTCCTGGATTTTCGAAATTTCAGTCTTAAACGGCCATCTGCCCGATCTACCAAGGTACCGGCATTAATGGTCTTCTTGCACTGGCCGCGTCGTTCTGACCGTCCTTGCACTGTCGGCTCCTCCATTAAACTACCAACTGTAAAATGTTACAAAGCCAGAAATGTCGAGAAGAAAAGCGCGGTCGACTCCTCCCTTAACAGTTAAAGTGACCCATAAATTAGCTTGTACACACGTGGCCGGCTGCGTGTTCATCCATCCAAGCTTCTCCCCCTGTTGCCACAAATTTGATCCACGTGCCCTTCAACGAGCCACCGCCACGTGTCCGGCTTGGCTTTGCCCGGTCGTTCGTCATTTACCCTTGGTCTTGTTTGCCTTCTATTTTCCTTAAGTCTTGCGGTCCCTCAGCCACGTGTCGCCCCTTTACTGGCCGCGATATCGCGACAGGTCACGAAATCGTGACCTGTCGTGATATCGCGACCGAACTCCAACTTCACTGCTTCATTTGATAGACCGTCGCGATATCGCGACGTCGCGATATCGCGACGTTTGAAGACCCTCTCCTCTGCGTCTTAAAACCGTCGCGATATCGCGACGTCGCGATATCGCGACGTTTGAAGAGTCCCTTCTCTGCCTCATGTTATTTGGATATCCCGTCGCGATATCGCGACGTCGCGATATCGCGACGAAACTTACCAAAGTTGCGTTGCCACGTTTGGGGTCGCGATTTCGTGACCCCTCCCTCCTTTGCCTTACAAAACTTTCCAAACCAAACTTGCTCTACAAACCTTCCCCAATACTGAGAAATAAGAGGTCAAAGAGTAAAGAACTTAGAAAAGAAACTGAAACAATTTGAAGATGCAAGATTGCCCTACTGTCCCCAGATGCTCCTGCATCAGACACCCGAGGTAAATTAGAAGTGATCCTCACTTCTGTTTTGTTGGGGGAGGACCCAAGCAGTCAACCTCCGTCTTCGACAGCCAAGTTGCATCTTCAACAGGCCTGCCCTTCCATTTGATTAAATACTCGATTATCTTATCTCATTTACGGTGCTCCTTCCTTCACGGGTATCTAATACTTCCTCGGCCTCATACGTGCTTGAAGTAGATCCTTGGAAGTTGCCATGGTTCTGGACTTCGCATTTATGTACCTTCTCCCTCATGATATTCCACTAAATCTGAGATATTAAAAATTGGTGAAATATCAAGCCAACTTGGCAATTCCACTTCATACGCATTTCCCGACTCCCGCTTTCCCAATATTCTGCATGGTCCAAACCTTTTCATTTTCAATTTATTATAAGTCTTGGCGGGAAATCTCTCCTTCTGAGATGCACCATAACCTCATCTCCAACCTTGAACTCCTTGAACCGTCAGCTTCGGTCTGCCCTTGTCTTATATTGATTTGTTCATTTTTGTAATTTGTCTTCTTACTTCCTCATGCAGACTTTTCATATGCTCTACAAATTCTTACGCCTCGGCACTACACTTTTCTCTTCTGTCCAACGTTCTTAGTTCGGACACATTCCTCGGGTTGTTTCCATATACTATCTGGAACGGAGATTTATTTGTACTTTTATTAACTGAACTGTTATATGCAAACTCTGCCTGTGGTAAGACCAAATCCCATCCCTTGGGTTGATCCACTATCAAGCATCTCAGTAAATTGCCCAGGCTTCTATTGACCACCTCCGTTTGCCCATCTGTCTGTGGATGGTATGCTGAACTGAATTTTAGGTCTGTCTTCAATTTCTTCCACAGAGTCCTCCAGAAATACCCAACAAACTTGGTATCTCTATCTGAAACTATACTTCTTGGTAGACCGTGAAGTCGTACCACTTCCTTGAAGAACAACCCAGCAATGTGAACTGCATCACTTGTCTTTTGGCGAGGGAATGAAATGTGCCATTTTGGAGAACCGATCAACCACCACAAATCTTGAGTCATTTCCCCTCTGTGTTCTCGACAATCCAAGGATAAAATCCATGCTTATGTCCTCCCATGGTCTCTCGAGGCACGAGGTAATGGTTGGTACAGCCACTGTATTTTGTTTTACACCCTTTGCCATCGGCATATTCTGCAACCTTGCACAAACTTCCGCACATCTTGCTTGAAGTTGTGGCCGATAGTAATTTTCCTCAACCAAGGCAATGGTCTTATCCTGACCAAAGTGCCCAACCAATCCTCCGCTGTGCTTTTCTTTGATTAAATTCTCCCGCATGGAACTTATGGGAATGCACAACTTACTACCCTTGAACAACATTCCGTCTTGGATTAAGAAATCCAACCATTTTGTTCTGTCCATAGTAATAGGTATCAAGCAAGCCTTCCGGGCTTACGCAAAATCCGGATCTGCGAGGTATGAGACCCTTCGATTCTTCAAATCCCACTACTTCTCTTGTCAATCTAGTCGGCGAGTTTGCCTTACTGCTTAAGGCATATGCAACTCTGTTTGACTTCCCACTTCTATGTTTCGGCACAAAGGTATAACTTTGGAGGAACTCCACCCATTTCATGTGCCTTTGGTTCGGTTTTGTCGATTGTTAATGTATTGCAAAGCTCGATGGTCGATACAGCAGTACAAACTCCTTTGGTAATAAATAATATCTCCACTTCTTCGGGGCACTGAACTATAGCATAAAATTCTTGATCATAGACTGAATACTTTCTCCGGGCATCATTTAACTTCTCACTTGAAATAAGCAATTGGCTTGCCTCCTTGACTCGAGTACGGCCCCTATTGCCTTGCCACTGGCATCACGGTCCACTGAAATACCTTGTTGAAGTCTGGAAGTGCCAAAACAGGCTGCTCTGTAACTTTTCTCTTTAATGTATCAAAGCTCCTTTCAGCCCTTGATGTCCATTTGAACTCCTTTTTATCTCCCCTCATTGTCTCTGTGAGAGGTGCACAAATACTGCTGAAGTTCTTTATGAACTTCCTATAAAAACTGGCCAGACCATGGAATGACCTCACTTCTGTTGTGCTCTTTGGAGTAGGCCATTCAATGATGGCTCTCACCTTTTCGGGGTCCATCTTCAGACCTTCTGCTGAGATTACAAACCCCAAGTATACCAATTCCTTCTTGACAAAATTACACTTTTTCAAATTTATTAATAACCGTTCTTCTCGTGACTTTTCAAAGACCCTCTCGATATGCATCAGGTGTTCCTCCAGGGTCCTGTTGAATATCAATATATCATCTAAATAAACAATAACAAACTTTCCCAGAAATTCTTTCAGTACTTCATTCATCAGCCGCATGAAGGTACTTGGTGCATTGGACGAGTCCAAAGGGCATGACCAACCACTCAAACAGGCCTTCTCTTGTCTTGAAGGTTGTCTTCCATTCATCTCCCTCTCGGATACGGATACGATGATAGCCACTTTTCAGGTCAATCTTTGTGAAGTACTCGGCTCCACTTAAACGAGTCCATGATATCATCCATTCTTGGTAACGGGAATCTGTACTTAATAGTAATTTTGTTGATGGCCCGTGAATCCGTACACATCCTCCATTCCCCATCCTTCTTTGGCGCCGACATTGCGAGTACTGCGCATGGACTCAAACTTTCCCGAATCAATCCCTTTTCTAATAATTCTTGGACCTGTCTATTTAATTCCTCGGTCTCTACAGGTGTCATCCTGTGTGCGGCTTTATTTGGCAGGCTTGATCCTGGTATTAAATCTATATGATGGCTAATTTTTCTCACAGGGGGTAAGCCCTCAGGTACATTGTCAGACACAATGTCTGGAAATTCCTCCAGCAGATTTAGAACTTCTGCTGGGGTATCCTGGCATTCCTTCCCCCTAACTCTAGGGATTATTGCATAACATAAATGTTCATGCTTTAACCCGTTCAGAAACTCTCTTCCCTCAACTAAACAGACTATGGAAATATTACATACCTTTTCATCTGCATCCTTCAAGGGCTTTAGTTTATGGCGTACACCATTCTTTGTCAATGAGTAGGTGTTGGCACGACCATCATGTACCGCACTCCGGTCAAGCTGCCAGGGTCTCCCCAGCAACATGTGGCAAGCATCCATGGGCAAGATGTCACACGAGGACCTCATCACAATAATTTCCAATGTTAAATTTAACGAGAACACTTGCTCGTTGACCAAAGCTCTGTGGTCCTTTTGTAACCATGCGACCCGGTATGGGTGTGGGTGCTTCTTCCTTTCTAACTGTAACTTTGTAACCATTTCCTCAGAAACCAGGTTATCCGTGCTACCATTATCAATAATGATATTGCAAACCTTGCCCGCACATTTACATCTAGTGCGGAATAAACTTTTCCTCTGGTCTGTGTCCTTCTCCTCATTCAACGGGACTCTTCTTACAATCATTGTTTCTCCTCTCTCCGCTTCTTCGGAATGCTCAGATTCAGCATCCTCCTCTGCCACAGCGGCTACGGCTGAGGCCCTCAGGCCTCTTGTTTGTTCTTTCTCGGTGTTGTGGACATTCAAATTCCCGGTGTCCTTCTTCACCACGGTGGAAACATGTTCCACGAAATACTCCTCTTCCAAATCCTCGTCCCGGATCCACCCCGTCCTCTTGGGTAGGCTGTTACGATCTCGGGGCTGATAAACATCTTCTTCTCTTTGTTCCTGGTTACCTACGGCTTCACCGAGTCTTCTTCGGATCTTTGTACCTTTCTCCATTGGTCCTCCCACCGGTCCTTCCACCTCGGCCTCTTCCTCTTTGCTTGCCTTCAAACCGCTTTGTTCGGCTTTTCTTCTACCTTCAAGGCAAATTGGTAAGCATCCTCAATGGTGTTTACTCGAACCGGGCTCAGTTCTTCCTGGATACCAAGCCTCAACCCATTAATGTAACGGGCTACCTTCTCTTTTTTTGCCTCTAAATGCCCTGTTCTAATAGAAATTTTGTAAAACTCTTCAGTGTACTCTTGGACGAGTTTTGTTTGTCTGTCTCAAGCTCTGCATTTTTCTTAGCGAGATCTAACTCGTAATCTGTCGGGATGAAGCTGTCTTTTCAGCTTCTCCACCATTCTATCCCATCTCGTTATTCTCTCCTTCCCTTTTATGTTCCTCTCCAAGCTGTATTCCTCTCCACCAAATCCTTGGCATGACCCTTCAACTTAGTCTTAGCAAATCTGACCCGGTTAGGGTCTTCAACTTCCTCGTACTCGAAATATTCCTCTAAATCATTTATCCAGTCAATCACTTCTTTTGGATTTAGGTTTCCCGAGTATGTAGAAACCTCCATTTTAGGCTGCTTTCCAATCTGAGAGATGGCCTTATACAACCGGGCTTGAGCTGGATCCACAGCTTCTTCTTCTTCCTCGGGCTCGTTCTTCCTCTTCAACTTCGTCTTCACTTTCCTCATCCCCTCCGGGTTCGCGCCTTCTGCGTAACTCTGCTTGCAGGGCTTGAACCTGCCTTTGCAAGGCTCGGAAGTCTTCGGCCGGCACCACATCTCCTCCTCCGCCTCGGTTCCTTCGTGGAGGCATTCTATTTCTCTTTTTTTTTTTTTTTTGAAAATCTTTCCACAGATCCTGGTGTAACTTGCCTCCTTCTCCGGCGATCTGTTACACTCTCAGGAGCTCCCGCTACGATACCACTTGATGGCAAGCCGGGATTCACACCACAAATTCATAGTAGAATCACAATAATTTTCATTAACTTTCTTAATACAGTCATACAATAATTTTCCAGGCTCACAGTCTCTCTTCCCCAATCCCGACTTCACCATCCCTTTACAAGAAATTTTTCGAGTTTTTAACGAGGCCTCGATCCTCCAGGCAATCAATGCCTCCACCAAATATAATTTCAAATTCAAAATTCCCTCTTCCTGGATTTTCAAAATTTCGGTCTTAAACGGCCATCCGCCGATCTACCAAGGTACCGGCATTAATGGTCTTCTACGCAGCGCCGCGTCGTTACGACCGTCCTTGCCTCTGTCGGCTCCTCCATTAAACTACCAACTGTAAAATGTTACAAAGCCAGAAATGTCGAGAAGAAAAGCGCGGTCGACTCCTCCCTTAACAGTTAAAGTGACCCATAAATTAGCTTGTACACACGTGGCCGGCTGCGTGTTCATCCATCCAAGCTTCTCCCCCTGTTGCCATAAATTTGATCCACGTGCCCTTCACGACCGTGCCCCCACGTGTCCGGCTTGGCTTTGCCCGGTCGTTCGTCATTTACCCTTGGTCTTGTTTGCCTTCTATTTTCCTTAAGTCTTGCGGTCCCTCAGCCACGTGTCGCCCCTTTACTGGCCGCGATATCGCGACAGGTCACGAAATCGTGACCTGTCGTGATATCGCGACCGAACTCCAACTTCACTGCTTCATTTGATAGACCGTCGCGATAACGCGACGTCGCGATATCGCGACGTTTGAAGACCCTCTCCTCTGCGTCTTAAAACGTCGCGATATCGCGACGTCGCGATATCGCGACGTTTGAAGAGTCCCTTCTCTGCCTCATGTTATTGTCGCGATATCGCGACGTCGCGATATCGCGACGAAACTTACCAAAGTTGCGTTGCCACGTTTGGGGTCGCGATTTCGTTTGCGACCCCTCCCTCCTTTGCCTTACAAAACTTTCCAAACCAAACTTGCTCTACAAACCTTCCCCAATACTGAGAAATAAGAGGTCAAAGAGTAAAGAACTTAGAAAAGAAACTGAAACAATTTGAAGATGCAAGATTGCCCTACTGTCCCCAGATGCTCCTGCATCACAAAAGGAGGGAATTTTTTGGTGTAAAATTGCCTAAGAGGCAATATTTGTAAAATCCTTCACAAAGCTTCTTGAGTTGTACATATTTTGCAATTAAGGGTGGATATATGTTGCTTTTCTTTGCAAATATTTTGCAACAAGGGGGGAACTTATAAGGGTGCATTTTTGGCAGCGACCGACACCTTAGCTACCTTATCTTTTGCAAACTCATATTGTAATTGAATGAACCTCGTATAAAGTGATCTACTCTACTACACCTATTGATTTCAGCAGCTGGTTACCCATGCAATTCGGTTGGATGACAAGATTACAATAAGAACATTCGTTGGTGTGAATACAATGACGAATGACCCACTTTTTACTTAGGAGTAGCCAGATCACTGTGAAAGAGAAATAACCAACAATTCAACATCTTTTTCACTGTATTGGGGCAATTATATACATTTACCCAAATAATGTAATAAGGGGGGATGTTAGAGTAATATTCCATTCTTTGGGATATTTACCTTTTTACTCCACTAGGTAAAATAGGTAGTATATTGCATTATACTACATAGGTAGATTATTACATTTACTTTTCTACTTTCTACCATGTAGATATTTACTGTCTTAAATATCTAATGGTCATTTCCTAAATATCCTAGGTGAAGTGTTCTAAATCAAAATATCTACCTCTTGGCACGTTGGTTAGCGTGACAATATTATTTTCAGTTTGATTAGCTATTTTGTAACCTATATAAACTATAGCTCCATATCTATATGGTTAATGCAAATATTTCATTTATCAATCATTCACAATTTCCTAGTCATGGAATTGAATGCACTATTGTCTTAATTTATATTTGATTGCATGCCTTCCCAATAGAGTTTTGGAGTGAGTAGGTCTTGAAAACTATAGGTAACTTCCTAGGAAGGTATTTGGGTGTCTCTAGAGACACAATGGAAGGAAATGCAAACATCTATGTTATATTATACATTGAAATGGATCTTAGCTAGCCTCTTTTGATAGAGGTAAAACTTGAAATTACAATAAAATCTTGAATTCAATAGTTGGGTTATGAGGTGTTTCCCATCAAGTGTAGATTTTTTCACAAACATGGACACTTGACCTAGTTTGACCCCACTATGTTCACGAAAATGGAGGCCCCTATGGCAATGTTAGATCCTCATAAAGAGAGTAAGTCTATAGTCACCAAAGGAGTAGCTAGCACTTCTCAATGAGGAGAAGCAAAGGGATATGGTGTTGAATAACCCAAAAGAAGGAAGTGAAAGAAAAATATGGCAAGGAGAAACCCATCCCAAGCCCTCAAATATATATGAGATCTTCAATACATTGGTGGAAAAATAAGAAGACCAACCCATGGAAGGATTAGATGGTAATAAAAAAGCAATAACACTCATGTTCAATTCCCTCTTTTGGCTCTCATCCTAGGGTAGGTGATAGAGTATAGTGAGATACCATAACCAGATATGAAAGGGGTATTGATAGTGCACAACCAGGAGTGTTCAATAGTAAAATATGTTATAATGGGTGTGGAAAAAAGAACAAAGAGAAGTTAACTCTCGGGATTAGCTAGGTGGAGAAGAGATCAAAGACTCAATTTTTAGGGAATGGGTAGAAAATTAAACAGGGAATTGATAGCATCTCAAGGAGACAATATGGTCAATGGGGTATTTGTGAGGATAATACACTCTTACTAGTCTCAAGGTAACTAAAATATCAGTGGATCTCATGTACAAAACTAATCAATAGACTTTGGAGGGGTGCTAGTCATATGGAAGTGGCTACCCAAGGGACCTTAAGGGAAAAAGTTACCTTTTGTAACTCTCTTAAATGGATGTTAATAGAGCATATGGCTTGAGGGTTGTCCTTACATCTCATATTAGGAAGAATGTGACAACTAATAAGGTATTAATCCTAAATTTCTATGGTTCCCAAAACCTAGGTGGATAAATTTGTTAGTGGAGAGTGGTGCATAATATGATAGCCTCGAGAGAGAAGCAAGACTGGATTGTGGTTAGGGATTTTAATGTTAAACTATCATCTAGAGATCAAGGATAAAATTCAATTTTGGACTCATGGGATTGGCTCATGATTGCCTAGGTCCATGCATTACACATGGTGGATATTCATTGCCCTGGAGCCAATTATACTTGGACTAACAAGAGGAGCGAACCACATAGAAGGAAGGTGAATTTATATCATTTTTTTGGTTTTGGAGTAGATATTTGTGAAATGAAATCTAAATTTTTAGATTTCAAAGGGCATAGTATCAAATAACTTTCCCATGGGTTTGGAGGGGGATTAGTATGGGATAATACTAGAAACCATTCAAATTTGAGAACTTTTGGTTACAAAAGAAGGAAATTTAGAATATAATCCCATAATGGTGGAAAGAGAGACATATAGATTATGGGAAAATAGTATTTAGCTTTCATAAGTGGCTCCACAATGTCAATGGTCAACTAAAACAAGGAGGAGATCTAACAAGTCAGACTTCCAGGTCCAAAGAGGTCCATTGATGGCTAGATAGGATGAGGTGTAGAAAATATTCAAGGAGAGAACAATTATGGAGTAACTCAAAGAAGAAGATGCTAAATTTCATAAAGTGATAGAGGACATTAAAAACCAAGAGGAGATATACTAGAAATAGAGAGCAAGAACCACTTGGGTATTTGGATTATTTTGCTAAATTATTTAAGTTATGTAAGACGAAGAGGTTTAGGAAGAAATTTTTTTTTGCCATAGCCTCTATCATATCTAAATTACAAAATCAAACCTTACTTAAACCCATTGATAAAGAGAAATTGAAGGAGGTGGTCTTTGGAATGACTATAGAAAAAATGCTAGGTCTAGACGACTTCCCAATTGAGTTTTTTAGACCTTCTTGGACAACTTGGAGGCTAAGGTAATTGTTTTCATAGAGGAGTTCATGGGTATTAAATGAATGCTTTAAGAATTAAATCAGACCTTCATTACCTTAATTTCAAAATATAAGGATGGGGTACATATTCAAACTATAGACCTATTGCCTTATGCACTGTCATATACAAAATAATCACAAAGGTAATGGCTAAGTGACTAAAACCTCTTCTACAAAATATTATCTCATTGGAACAAGGGATTTTTGTAGAGAGAAAATAGGTCTTGGATGGTATGGTTCTATCTCAAGAGGTAATCCACTTAACACAAAAATCTATACAAGAATATTCATAAAATTGGATGTCAAAGCTTATGATAGGGTGGAGTGGAGATTCTTGGAAAGGATTATGGTAACCTTCAACTTCTCTTAAGGTTGGATGGTGGGTCATGAACTACATATCTACTCTAAAATACTCAATGTTAATCAACGGTCTTCCCTCACAATTATTTGGAGCCACTTGATACCTTCATCAAGGAGATCCTTGTTCCCAATTATATTTTTCTCATACTAGCTAAAGGGTTGGGAAAACTTATCTTGAGGAGAATAAAATAAGGTTTTCTCATAGTTATTAGGGTGGGTGAGAAGGTTTTGATTCACCTATAGTCTGTATATGACATAGGATTGATGGAAGTGATCAATCCCAAGCAAGAAATAATTATCACATACACTCTTAATGTTTATCTTTGGGCCATAATTCAAGTCATAAATTATCAAAAATCCAAAGTGGTATTTTTCAATCTTGATCAAAGACTTCATGATAGAATTCTAGAGATCTTGGGATTCATGAGGATTTATCTTTCATTGGTCTATTTAGGGATCCCTTTGCATTTTAAAAAGTTGAAGATAGTTGTTTGGATAACTATTTTAGACCATATTAATGAAATAATTAACCATTGGTCTCATAAAGTGTTAACCTTTGGGGGTAGATTAACTCTCTTGAAAACAATCATGTAGGCCATGCCACTCTACAAATTTTCTATAATTACTACCCCACATACCATATGGAAAGAGTTTGATAATATGGCTAAAAACATTTAATGGAAAGGAGAAAAATATGAAAGGAAATGAGTGTTAGTGGTTGGGAGAAATTAAGCTAGTCCAAGGTAAAGGAAGGCTTGGGTCTAATGGGATCAAATCTAAACAATAAAGCTTTGACTAGAAAGCTTTATTGGATATGGATCTCTATAGTGAAAAATCATTACATCTAGCAAATCCTAACTCAAAAGGTATTTTTGATCAAAATTATTGACTTGAAGCTAGAATAAAGAGGCCCAAAGCTCCTACTACTTACGAAGCAACTAAAGCTAGAAGACCATATAAAGTGCAACCAAAGAGGAACCAATGCCACCAACTAGTGCTAAACTTGAATCTCCCTTTGTTACGTAACTTATCCAATCCATTATATTAAAGCTAAAACAAGGACTCAAAAGTTTTTTTTTCTATGGTATCTAAGGAGAGTTTTTCCTTGGATTTGAGTCTTGGATTCCTTTTGGTGATAACTAACCAAGCTACATTTATGGTAATACTTTACCCCATTTAGAGCCTACGAACACCTCCCATCCCCAGGTAGGGAGGATCACTAGCCTATCTTCCCCTCACATTATTTTATGGATATGTGAAGGGATAAAGGAGGGTAATTCAAGGTAATCAAGCAAAAAAATAACCATGAAATCTCCCTTTTCATTGATTGGAGCTTAAAGTTCAAAGGACTACCCAAATCCTAGCATCTTGGATATTTCAAGTTATAAAGCCTTGACTATATTTTGAGGTTTCTTGGCCCCCAAAAGGTTCACATCATAATCCATAATGGAAGAGCAACAAAAGGAACAAGAGAAGATTTCCCAGTGACACGCCCACCAAAAACTAGTCTAATGACCCTACTTTTCAATAGGGTGTTAATTTAAATAGCAAAGGATGGGCTACTAATGAAAGGTGTCTCCTCCCAAGATTGTAGAAGATGACACTCACTACCTCTATAGGATGCATCGAAGGAAATATTCACCATGGGTGACCTATTAAGAGCGTGGGAAAATCCCAACACCAATAATTATAAAGACACCAACCCATAGTGACCAGATGTGAGGGAAGGAATTATGATCTAGTTTTATTCTTGGTGTCCCACAACCTAACACAATATCCTAGGAAATAATTAGAGCATTAAAATGACAACATGGAGGTCATCCCAATGGGAAACATAGAACCCAAGGCATTGATGATGAAATATCCCATAGGTCTAATCATGATGATTTCCAACATGAAGTAGATAAATGACTTTCAATTTTCTAGTAATATTTATGGCTAAAAATCCCCATGGCCTTAGGATCATTCATTGTTGATGTCGACTAGCCTGTGCAATTTTGAACTCAACAATTTTGAATTCCTATGCAAATTTTGAGGGAAAAAATCCTTTCTTATAAATATCTCTTTCTTCATTATAATTATCAAAATCCAACCATCCTCATATGGGGTTTTCCTTAATTCTCTTCTATATCATGTCCTAGCTTGAGCCTTGCATTGTTTTATTTGATTAGTTTTTGAGCCTCCCTCCTTGGCATGTATATAATCCAGAGTTCACATAAATAAGAAAATGTGACTACTTCACTATTTCTATCCTAGTTCTTGTGTGGGTGTTTTGTATTGCTTATGATTAGGAAGATGTGTTCCTTGAGCATTTTTAGTTGTTATGCATGTACTCACTTAATCCACCTTGACATAAAGAGTCTCTTAAATATTTGGTGCATTGCCACCCGTAGCTTAGGCTAGCTATGCTAAATTAGCTTTTATTGATTTCAGTCATTTGCTTTTAGTTACTTTACTACATTTACTCCCTTTCCCTTTTCCTTATCAAGGCACCTAGTAGACTAGGCTAGTTTAGGAGAAGTGTCAAATATAACATACAAACAAGAAGCCAACCTTGGTAAAATATCCTAGAGGTTGTTCAAAGGAGCCACATCCCATGCTCATCAGACTTCCAAAGACTGGCTCAACAAGTGAGGTGCAAGGCACTAGATTTACTTGTTCAAGAGAAAGATAATGAATCCATGGAGGGTCATAGTGTTTGGGGCATAGGGATCATTTTTTACCCCCAAAAATTCAAACTGGCATACCTAGTGGGACCCAAATTGTCAAATCCATCCCTTGATCTGAAATCAAGTTGAGGCTTTGATGAAGGTCTCAATCCTCAACTTGTTGAAGTGCTTAGAATTTTCATTAGAAACTCTACTATGAAAGAATATCCTAAAGAAATTACCTCCTAGAGCATTGGCCAAGGTTATGGTGGGAACCTACTATCTGATAAACAAAAAAAATCCATCATCTAACAACTCTATTGATCATCAAACCATTCGAGTTCAACAACTCTGCTATAAAGAAATTTTGAAAATTGCTATAAAAAATTCAAGTAGAGATATGGTAGAAGTAACTATTCATATATTTATTAGAGCAATTTAGAAGCACCAATTCTCATTTGGTTTCCCTATGATAATTAAAATATGGCCATCCACCCGAATACCAAAATAATACCAACATGGAATGATCGAGTCCCCTTGGTTTCACCAATTCCATCGAATACATAGAACTTTTTCCCTAATGCAACTTTGGATTCCTGCCATAATTTACTAGAGAATATGTGACTACCACATTGGAGCATCTACATAATATGGTAACTTTTTACATAGCGCACAATGTGGTTACACAAAATATGACCCTAAGGTTATTAGAAACATATTTTAAAGACAACATGATAATGGTACATGTCCATTACTATACACTCAATAAGAAATAGGGACCAACTAGCCTCCAAATTAGTATATAGGTTCAAAGAAAACATAGATGGATCCTCACTACTAGAGCACCTGATGAGTATTAAACAAGATCCCATGGAGGCCATGCAGGATTTCAATACTTGGTTCCACAAAACCTAGCATAGAATCTCAGATGATATTAAACCCTCCAAGTATGGCACTCATTTTCTATATTAAATCCTTCAATTTAGATATTTCCATGAAGATCAAAATCTAGGGAGGGTATTTTTTCTCAACTTCCTACCAGATAGCCAATCAAGTAGAAAATGACCTCATACAAATAGACATGTTTCCATCAAACTACCAAAGCCTTTATCTGCCCAACCCATGTACCCTTTACTACAAACCACATGATTCACCATAAATTATTTTTATTCCCCCTCCCTTATACCATCTAGCCTCAATGTCTCCACTAAAAACTAAAATGAAAATGAAAAAAAAGGGTGGAGGCACTATCCTTGCACTATCTAAAGAATTACTCTTCCTAAGAGGATAATGGGATAATCAAGTATTTCATACTTTCAAACTTGGATTCACTTCCCTCAAAGGTACCAAGTCATGAATCACCAACCGACCCCAAGAGCCTACCCTGTCCATCAAACATGGTAAAGTTTTTGGTCTTTGATGAAAGTGTGGAAAAAGTAGCATGGACAATACTAACCCATTTTTTATCAATTCCCTACTAGGATACCAGTGCCCCAACATAGCAAGTTTTGTTCACATGGAGGTAAGTTTGGGCACATGTGGAAAATGATCAAACCAATAGGGTACCACTTAATGAGCATTGGGAACAACCAAATTCTAGAGAATAAACTAGACCTAAAATTATCGAAGGCCCCTAGGAAAAAGGGCTTGCCAAATCAAAAGGGACACCCACCAACATAGAATATTTTGATGAATATCTGTATCAAATTTTGATTTTTACTAAAAATTTTTAGGTCAGTAGAGGAATATTGACCTCAACTACAACTAAAATCCACACCAAAAGAAAACTTGGAGGAGGTTGGGACAAGGCAAAGAGAAAATGAGGTGGATCTGCCAATGTGAAAAAAAGCAAAATATTTTTGCCTAACCTTAAGGTGTGGCAGGAGACTAGTCCAAAGTTGCCTAATCAATCCAACACTCATCTCTTCCTCCCTACCAAAAATAGTGGTATAAGTACTAAAATCATCCTAGTGCCTGATTGGAGGAGAAGTAGGATAACTGGGTGAAGGTCTTGTCATGGTGATCAACCTCCTTGTACCACACCAAGATTATAGTTGCAAAGGACTAGACTTAGAGCCATAAAAGTATCATACAACCTAAGTGACATGAAGGTTCCTATAGGCATAGAACAAGGATAGAAGTAACCTATAAGAGGTGGACCAACATTAATGAAAATAGGGACTACTTATGAGTGATCCAAAGGGAAGATATGGGAAGGGTCAACTCCATAATAAGACACACCCATCCCATATAAGGAAGTGACACATTATGGAAGTCTGGGAGGCTAATCCTATAAAGGCCTTTGACTTCACCAACGAGGCTAATATTGTAAAGACATTTGAACACACCAACATGGGGTGAACCCTTGATATAAGGAGTGACCCACTAGCCCCTTGGGTATTTGTACAAATATTTAAAAAAATATTATTATTGCAAGACCACCTAATTATTAAAAACATGAGTGATTCCAAAACTTATAGCAAAAGGATTGACATTGCACATGTTTGGAGGACACGGTTGTTGATGTTAAGGCATATACACAAACCCTCTCAATATTGGTAGCAAAGACTTTTTGATAAAATAAAGGACAACCACTATATTTAGGCTTAAGGTATAAAAGATATTAACATCCTCCACAACCCAAAACAAGGGAATACATATTTTCATATCCACCTGTTGTTAGCAGATAAACAAAATGGAAAATGACCCTTGGAAGCCATCCAAGTGATGTGACCTATAAACTAAGGCATACCCCATTCAAAGTCTCCACAAAATCTCAACCAGATTTATCCCTAGTGTTGTCCTTCTATAACATCCACCACTACTAATAAGACCTCAAGGTAATTTTGATCAAAAGTGTTGACCTTAAGATAGAATGAAGGGGCCTAAATATCTTCCTACTTACAAAGAAGTTGAAGCCAAAATACCATCTAAAGCATAACCAAAGAGCAACTATTATCACCAACTAGTGATGAACCTATAGCTCCTCTTACCATGTAACTTAGATGATCCTCAAAATTAAAGTCAAAACAAGGACTCAAAAGACTTTTTGATGGTAGTACTACATTTATGGTAAGACTTTGCCCCATACAGAGCCTACAAACTCCTCCACTCCCTAGGTAGGGAGGACTGCTAGCCTAAATTTTCCCCACACTCTTTGGTGCCCATGTGAGGGGATAAAGTAGGATAATTTAGGATTATCGAGTGGGAAGGTATCCATGAAATTTCCCTCTTCCTTGAGTGGAGCTTAAATATCAAAGGACTATCCAAAGCCTAACATCTTATAAATTCCATGTTGTAAATCCTTGGATGTATTTTGAGGTTTCTTGGGCCCCACAAGGTTCACCCCAAAATCCATAGTGGAAGGGGGGTAGAAGGCACAAGAGGAGAAGACCACTCGAAGACATGACCACCAAAACCTAGAGCCTAGAAATATTGGTTTTCACTAGGGTTTCGATTGAAACAAATGATAGGCTATTAATGAAAGGTATCTCCTCCCAATAATATAGAAGGCAGGGTCCACTATCTCTATAGGATATGTTGAAGGACATATTCACCAAGGGGGGCCTATTAAGATCATGGAAAAATTCAAGCACCAATCACCACCCATACCACCAAACCAAGCCATAGTGACTAGACATGAGGGAAGGGATGATGATCCAGTTTTAGTCTTGGCATCCCATAATTGGATGTAGTTTTCCAAGTGACAACTGGAGCATTAAAGAGACAACATAAAGGTTAGACCAAGGGGAAATGTTGAACCCAAGGCATTGATGATGAAAACTCCCATAGGTATAATCATGAGGATTTATAGCATGAAGTAGCCTAATAAAATTTCATTAGTTAGAAATATTTATGGCTACGAATCCCCAAGGCCTCAATATCATTCATTGCTATTGTTGACTAGCCTTGAAAATTTCAAACTAGATAATTTTGAATTCCTATAAAAATTTTGTAGGGAAAATTCTCCACTTATAAATATTTCTTTCATCATTATAATTATCAAAAGCTAACCATCCTTGTATGGATTTTTCCTTCATTCTCTTTTGTATCATGGCCTGGATCAAGCCTTGCATTGTTTTTGTCGATTAGTTTTCAAGGCTCTTTGTTTGGCATGCATGTAATCTAAAGTTCACATAAATAGGAAAGTGTGACTAATTCAATATTCTTGTCCTGGTTATTGAGTGGATGTTTTGTATTGCTCATGATTGGGGATATATGAAGAACACAAGCTTATACTGAGAGGGGGGGTGAACAATATAAGAGCACTTTTTACTTTTCTTTCCAAATCAATATTATGTAGTGTATAGATAACAGTATCAATAGAAGTAATCAAAACAATGCACAAAAAACCATACACAATATAGACACCACAATTTACATGGTTCACCCAATGTGGGCTACTCCACAAAGAAAATATTTCACTAAAATTTTCTCAATCAATCTTTTGGGAATCCTTCCCAATTACAATTTCTATGGACATCTGTCCAAAGGAGATGTTTATCCCCTAAATATGGTTTGTGGATCTCTATCCACAGGAGAAATTTTTCTCCTTTGTTATGGTTGGTGATCTTCTAGAAGACTACTACCTCCACTACACTAGCTTATGGATCTCTCTCCACTGAAGACTCTTGTCCCCACTTAGAAGACCTGTCCTCACTACCCTGGCTAATGGATATCTATCCACTAGAGACTATTATTGTCTCTACTTTGTCACCTCCAAAGATCTATATCAATTCTGTACTAAACATAGTCCAGTAATTCTAGCACAACTCTGCTCAACAAGCTCTCTCAAATATACACTAAACATAGTCCAGTCTATCTAGCATAATTTTTCTCAATCTCTATCTCTGGTCTGAAACAAAACTATCCTTAAATCTATACCAAACTCTGCTCTCAAATTTGCACTAAACACAACCCAGTCGATCTAGCACAAATATTCTCTCAATATCTATCCTCAAGCCTTAACTCAAGGCTTGACTCAACTCTCTTTGGATCTGCCCCAAACTTAACTCAAGGTTTAAATAAATCAATAAACTCTGCTCTCAAGTCTTATTAAATACTTGTCTAAAATTTGTCTTGTAAGCTTCCTCAAAAGCTCACACTAATTTTTCCACAAGTCCTCTCTAGAACTTGCTCAAATATTCCCTACAAGTCCTCTATAGAACTTGCTCAAATATTCTCAATAGGTCCACTCAGAACCTTCTCAAATTTGCTCAATATGTTCACTCAGAACCTTCTCAAATCTTCTCAATAGGTCCACTCAAAACCTGCTCAAATATGCTCAATAGGTCCACTCAGAACCTGCTCAAATCTGCTCAACAAGCTCACACAAAACTTGTCCAAATCTTCTCAATAAGTCCTCTCTAGGACTAGGACTTAACCAAATCTGTATTGTAAGCTTCCACAAAAGCTCACACAAAATCAGTCCATAAGTCTTCTCAAATACCTACCTCAAATCTGTTTAACAAGTCCACACAGAACTTGTCCAATCTCATAGAAGCATAAAGAGAATTTTTAAAGACTCAATATGTTCTACACTCAAAGATCAATTTATTTCTCAACTCAAATCAATCTCATAGAAGCATAAAGAGAATTGTTAGAGACTCAATATGTTATATTCTCAAAGCTCAATTTATTTCTCAACTTAAATCAAAATATAGAATAGTTTGTTTCATGGAACTTGAACAATCACTTCATACGTCCACTTGACTAGGTTCAAACAACTCTACTCAAGCAATTACTTAAGAACCAACCCTTTATCACAAACCCTAGTCCAAGTATGTAAACACCAACTCAAAATATTTCCAACAATGCTCAACAACAAATCTCACATAACAATGATACTCATGCTATTTCCAAACCCTAGTTCAAGTTCTTTGCACAACAACTCACTTCAAAAACAATGCTCATAAATCAATCTTCACATAACAATGATACTCATGTTCTTTTCAAAACCCTAACTCAAGTTCTTTACACAATACAATGGCTTCAACAAAAATGCTTATAAAACAAGGTTTTAATCACAACTCTTAATTCCATAAAACCTTGAAGCATTAACTCAAAAAATTTTCAAAAAGGAAACCCTAATAAAATCCTTTTCACTCTAAACTTTATTTTCTAGTAAGCCATTCAATCAATTCAACCAAAGGAGAATTTTCCCATACCTTTTTGTTTGACAAGGAGTTGATCTCACAAATCTACCACACTCATAATTACTTCTTGCCAAACTCAATAAGGGTTAGAAGATAATTCTCTCAACAAAACATACCACAAAAATAATATCAAAATTACACCTTATCACTCCAACTTAATTAATAATTAACACCCTCATAATAATCATAAAAACCCTTTACTTCAAATTAAAACAATACCAAAAATTCTTAATCCTCCAATATACCAATATAGGAATTTAAGACTTTATTAAAAATTAAAACCAAAAATATTCTTATAACTCCTAAGTGATAAATCTCAATTACCACCACTTATCTACCAAGCAAACCTTTCCAAACAATTTCCACTAAACAATCCTTATACCTCCCAACTTAGGCAAATAACAAAATTTAATGCAAAAATATTTACCTCATCTTCGGAGGGAATCTAACCCTCAACCTTGCCCACAACGTGTGCCTTAGCCATGGATTCAACCGTTGCACGAGCTACACACTCATTTGAAATAAATGAAGCACCATGTGCTTCAATACTTGCTCCCCTTTGTGCTTGCCAAAAACAATGTGCACCTTGGGTGCCTTAACCAACATGATCTCCAATGCAGCCACCGCATTTCAAATGTAGCCCTCTCACACTTGCAAACGTCTTTGTGCTTCCCAACTCACCACTAGGCCACACTATCCTATGTGCCTTCGGATTTCAATGCTTCCTGTCTTAAACTCTTCGTTGTACATAAAATTCACAAATATCACGAGCTCTTAATATCTTTCGCATGCCAATTAATATTCGAGCAAGGATAATGTTTTAGACTTTGGGCAATGTATTTATATTGCCTCCTTCATATCTTGGGAGACGTCGAAGCTTCCATGAATTATTTTCATGATGTCGGCAAATATTTTAAAGGTGCTTCGAATGCCTTTTCTTCCAAACCCAACCTTTGGGTTTATGGAATATATTTAAACTTTATAAAACCCACTTTGCTTTATAAAATATTATAATGAGAATTATAAATATTTTATTTTGGGTTTTCACCATATCACTTTAATATTATAATTACAATTATAATATTATCTCCTTTTGATGCCTTTGATAAATTTCTTCCTTCTTACTACATTCCATGGTGTAAATAATATTTATTTATAATATTTAAATTCTCACTGAATTTAAATAATTTATAAAATAAATATTTTATCTCCTTTTTAACTTCTATTTTTTGCATTGATTCTCTTGATATTTGGCCTTCTTTTTGGATATCAAATAATCATTTTTGACCCCTTTGTTTCTTGCTGAATTCTTTGATATTAATGATGACTTCATCTGGTGACATCAATGACAACTTTGACATAGGAACTCAAAATGTCCAACAATCTCTCCCTTTGTCATTGATGGCAACTCATACTCTTCTTACCAAGACTTGAAATTTCTTTTATTCTACTCCCCCTGGGACATTGCTCCCCCTGGCTCAATGTTCTCTCAAATATCAAATCTCTATTCCATTACACAAATATCCCCCCCTTTGACATCAATGGCAAAGGGTCTCCTTTGGGGCTCAGGGTTATGAATGAGCCTCTTAGCTTAGCTCCTCCTCCACCTCCTTTTGAGGTTGTTAATTTTGGGGTGGGAGTATTTATACTCCCAAAAGGCATTGTTCTTTGCCTTTATCCTCTTCCCTTATTTTATGAATTTTATGATTCCTTTGACTATTTCTATATGTGTCATCATTCCTATTCATGTTCCTATTTGTAGCACCCTAAAATTGGCACAGTTAAAACCTTAATAAAAGATAAAAGATAAAAATTTAAATTTTAACCCCAAAACCTCTTGTTACCCGCTTCCCTTCTTTTTTGTGCTATTTTTAGGATTTGTTTTGACCATTAGACGATATTGTCGTAGATCAAACGAAATCGTCCCCGATCCGACGAATTCGTCTGGAACAGAACTTCTAGACGATTTCGTCCCAAAATCAAATTTTCATAATTATTTTATGTTTCAACAGCCTCTCCAACTTGGGTAGAAGCGCATCTATGTAGTTGGAGATTTCCCCGTTGGAGATCTCCCAGATTGGGATGATCCCCAACCTCCTAACCTCCCCCTAATCCTATATAAACTAGGATTTTTCTAGTGTATCCCCCTGACCCTGATCCTAATCCTGACTCCCTTGAACCCCTTAACTGATGGATTTACCTGTATCTTCGCACTACTATCTGCATTCTGTATTTCACATTTTCTTGCAGGAACCCTACTATTTTTCTGTCGAAGCAAGATCAAATCGTCGCAAATGATTTCAGATTATTTCGGATGATCTTGTCGAGGAGCTCAGACGATCTCGTACGATTGGAGGCGATACTAACTGTAGTCTAGATTGGGGGCAATCATAATCTAGAGTTTGCATTTCTTTAGCTTTTCTACATTTTACTATTGTATTTCTGCACTGTCTTAAATTATTATGTTTATGCATCTTGGAGTTCACCTCATCTAATATAAATGCATGCTAAAATCAAAATAAATTGTGAAGTTGATGATTTTCCCCTTTAATTACTATTTGGATCTGTCATTTAGACAAATTTACAGTTATTTCTGTCATTTCCCTTCGCTTTTGTAGTTGCATCTTGGGCATTTTGTATCTATTTGTGTGATTGCAGGTTTCTAACGAATTCGTCAGATTTCAGGCGATTCTGTTTGATCTCAGACGACTGTCTACGATTTGAGATGATCCTATGAAATATCAAACGATTACGTACGAATTGAGGTGATATGGACTGTTACAAAACTTAGAATCTTCATCAGACATCCGAAATTAGGTATGTACTATTCTAGTTAGCATATTCTTTGTGTTTCGCACTCATTTCTATTTTTGTATTCATCCAAATTAGTATTGGCATATAGAATAGTTTAGATTCATCTTGGCCAAACCTAGGAGTTGAATGATCGAGTATAAAAATGAACACATCAAACCCACTATCAACCTAGGCGTGGAAACTGCCACTCAAAAGTTTCTTGGTGAACCCACCATCCGTAAAAAATTCACCCTTATACCCCTCCCCCGAGAGGCGGGACCTTCAAAGGGCCTCTCAGTCCGAGGTATTGTCCCATCCTTCTGGGCACGGATCCTATAGCCTGAGGGTAAGGATGCAAAAAATTTGGAGCAATACATTTTGGTGAACCCGACGTGAAAACTAAAAACCTTTTGAAAACAATCCAAAAAGAAAAACAAAACATTAATGCATTTAGAACTAAAGATTGCATATTGTATTTATATGGTAGATTATAACAAAAGAGGAGTTGTCACCATTAATGTTGAAAATCAACTAGCAACTATAGAGATTAATTCTTTGCTTAGAGTAGCTCCAACATATAGAGTCCCACCTTTATGGGACGAGCTTAATAGGAGATTGAATCTCATTTCATCTAGAGCAACCGAACTTAGGCAAATCAAGAGGTTTGTCCTAGATAGAATCCTAGATCCCGATCAAGTGACTTTGTATCATGAGCTTCAGAGAGCTTGCCATAGGTGGTTAGCAGATAAAAGAGCCCTTGTGTATTCTGAGTTGTACACCTTTGAGGAATACCTCGATAATGTAGTTGTAGTACATAAATTTCTATCTTGTATAGAGGACCAAGAGGTCATTCTTATGGATAGACAAAGATGGAATAGAGTTCCCAGAGCTATGTTATATTGAGAGTATTGCCATGAGATTTATTTTTACAAGACAGAATCTAAAACAAATAATATTACTATAGCACACTTTATCAAGTTCCTGAAAAACCATTTCCAATTTGAAGAGGAGCATTTTATGACTTCTGATGAACTTGATCCTATCAATGACATCTATAAAATATTTATAGAAAACTAAGCCATTTATTTATTATTGTTATTTCTTGCATTTTGTGTGCTGTTCGTTGTCTTTATAAGCATAAAACAAAAACAAAAAAACAAAATCATAACAAAAAAGTCAAAACATTTTATTTTTAAGCATTATAGTAGGTATATAATTAAAATATATACCTCCCAAATCTGTTGCAAATATATTAATATATATTTGCTAAAATCTAAGATTTAGACATAATGACTAGACTCAGGAATGGAAAACAAATTGAAGTAGAAGAAGATTGGTTAAGGAAAATAGAGAATAACCCAGATGTCCTTCTTGAAGACCCAATTCAGGAAGAAGGAACCTTCGACCAACAAGAAGAAGAGTATGTTGATGCAAATGAAAAAAGAGAAGTTGTTAGGGAGGAAGGATCCTCATCTCCTAAAATATCTCTAGAAGGAGTTGTTACTTTTGAGAACATGGAACATTTCTGGAAGTTCCTCCATAATAATATGGGCACCCTTAATAGAGCAATCCATATGGACAAAGATCAAATTAGTGACACTCAAGTAACCCTAGAAGAAATATATCACACACGCACTAATCCTTTATCCTTTTTTGATCAAGAAAGTGATCAAGCTGGACCATCCAATTTGGACATGGCTACTATAATTCAAAACATGCAACAACAACAGGCTACCCAACCACCTGGAGTGCCTGTTACTAAGCCTAGGGTTATTCCCACACAAAAGAAACCTTCATTCACTGCTCTATTTTGCCAAGCTATTGATCGATATACCTCAAATCAACAAAATCCTAAAACAAAACCAAATACCAATTTCCAACAATCGGGATACAACATAATGCTACAACAAATCTTCTTCATAATACTCTTCCTACCAACCATTTACATAATAGCAATATAGCATCTAATCCTTATGTCCCGCCTTCCTATGCTCACAAATCCCATACTCATGTACCACCAAATCAATATGGTGGACAACTGGTAATATGGAAGCCATGGTGAAACAGTTAACCTCTTGTATGGACCAAATAGATCCCTACCGTCCCTCGTATAATTATTGAGAGATGTGTAGTCAACCTCTAGATCCTATAGTTGTAGCACAACCATATCCTAAACACTTTCCCATGCCTGTCCTACCTATATATAAAGGAACTGAAGATCCTATAGAGCATCTTCGAATGTTTAGGATAGCATGTCATGATATATCACATGATGACTTGTTATTACTAAAGATGTTCCCAAAAATTTTAGGAGGGATGGCATTGGAGTGGTATTATCAATTGCCCACTCATTATTTGAGAAATTTCGAAGAGACCGCTGAGTCTTTTGTGCATCAATTTAGTGCCTATATTGAAAGGCATGTAACCATCAAAGATTTGTATAACCTAAAACAAGACAAAGATGAGTGTTTTGCTGACTTCTTAGCTCGATGGAGGCAGTTGATAGGAAGATTACACTTTGTGTTACTTTATCGAGAAATTTTGGATATTTTTATCAATAATTTACAAGAAAAACTATCCTATGAATTATCAACTGCTACCTTGACCACCTTCGATCAAGCTATAGACTTAGCCCAAAGAGTGGAAGATGCTATCATTAGAAGAGGTCAGCTCAAAAAGAAATATGATGAGAAAATATCCAGAAATCAATATAAAAATAAACAAGTTGTGGGTGATGGAGTCACTGATAGCAAAAATATTGCCAATGTTAATACTGCAAAAACTATAGAGAAGTTCATATTAAAACCTCCTGATAAACCACCCCGAGAATTTACTAGGTTAAATCAATCTTTATCAACCATTCTCCTGCAACTATTAGCCTGAGGTTTGATTCAATTATCCAATATCCAGGAACCTGATCCAACTATACCCGGATACAGAGCTGATTTACATTATGATTTCTGTAGAGGACTTGGACATGCTACCAACTCTTGTAAACGGTTAAAACCTAAACAAAATCCTCCTAATAATGTTCAAAAGAACATCCCTCAAAGTCAGAATCAGAATGCCAATCAATGATTGGACATATTTCAATATCCTTTACCAAAGCATGGTAAAGAGGTGGCTAATCAAATTGAACATCATAATGTTCCCCCTCCTACCCGATATGTAGGAGCCATTAGTGGGCATTTACCTATTCAGGACTTAGAAATATTTGATACAACTTTATCCATGGTTACGTCCAGACCTCTATATAATATTCGAACACATTATCTTAGTGATGTAGAATTTGATACTAAAAATGACATGGAAATCACCTCAAATCAATCGAATAGTTTTGAAGATGAATCAAATCCTATTCAACCCATCACAAATTCTATGGTTTCGAAAGATCCATTTCCTAGAAGAGTTACCACTCGACCCTCTTCTCATCAGTTACTTTCTAATGAACAAGCCATAAACGCCAGACCGAGACCAATTCATCATCCTCAAAATAATATTGTAGGTACCATAGGAGTCGTTACTCGAAAACAGGCTCAAAACTCTCAACAGAATCCAACTCAGAACAATGGATCAGCTCCATTTGTTTTGAAAATTCCTAATAAAGGGAATTATGCGTCTAATGTTCAAACTAAGCCTCCCTATAATATTAATGACCAATTATCCAATACTACAACTAGAATTTCCCTTTTGGACCTTTTAAGATCTTATCCTACCCATAGGGATGAATTAATACTCACATTAAGCCAAATGATGGTACCAAAAAATATTCAGCCTGAAGCCATGACCAATACTATCATAACTCGAGAAGTCGATTGTATTGACTTTCGGGATAGAGATATACCACAACATAGTTTACATAAGGATAACCCCTTATATATTACTGCCCTAATTGGGGATGTAGTAGTTAAACGGGTCTTGATTGACAATGGTTCATCTTTAAACATATGCACTTTTGACTTCTACCAAATATTTGGCTTTAGAAGTGACGAAATGAAAAGAATGGATATGATTATAAAAGCCTTCAATGACGAAACACAAGAAATGTGTGGAGTTATTACTATACCCTTGCAAGTTGGTCCTAGAACCTTAGATATGACCGTGTTTATTGTACATTGCCCTATTTCATACAATATACTTTTGGGTCACCCTTGGATCAACGTAATGCGAGCAGTTCCATCCACTTTACATCAGTGTGTTAAATTCGAATTTAAAAATTAGTTGGTTACCATTCATCGTGATCCTAGACCCTTTGATATGTGTGCTTTGGCAGAACCTATTAGAGTTCAATTTTGCCCTGCCCTATCATCCACACATCCTAATTCTCATCATCTGCCTAAACGTGTGAAACACACACCCATAACATCATCTACTTTTTCAACTACACATACATATAGCTCAACCATCTTCTGAACAAACCATAGTAGGACCTCAAAAAGATCCCAGAACTACAACCAATGCTTCTTGTTTTACCCCTATAACTTCCATACCTATAGACTCATCCATCGATATCCCTATAACATCCACTACAGGCATCCTTTCCACATCAGAAGAAACCAACACTGCCATGCAAGCTTCCCTTATTTTAAATAAACTCCCACCCTTTCCCTGTACCTTGGGCCTCCCGCAGCCTATGGGAAGTATTTACCAAGTCGAGAGTTGTGCTTTTATTTATAAGGGATATGATTAGGGAAGAATACCCAGAAACATCATGACACATTGTGATGGATATGCTAGATGTTATTTTCCTAATGAGTATATTAAATCTAAACCTATAATGCTTAAATTGGGCTATAAAGGGAAAGGTTTGGGACCTTTCCAGAATGGTATGAAAGAACCTTTTGAGGTAGAACCTTGGCCTACCCGATGTGGTGTGGGCCTATTTCCTAGTAAAGGTCAACCCTTCCCATTTGAGGAGGATGACCATCTTACATGTTACCAAGATTATCTGGATAAACAAGATTATTTGTGTTCAAATAATAATCCCTTTACCTATAATATGCTATCTCTCACCTACCCTGAGATGATTGTCGAATCCGACGATGAGTTGGAAGGGGATATCTTCCATGATGTCTTCATTGATGAATTGTTACATAATGCATTTTATTTTGATGGCTCTATACCTAGTATAGCCCAGCTTGAGGCCTCAACTCCTCAAGATGAATTATCCAAGCTAACCTTGGAAGAATTACAAGAATTGGGTTTTTCACCCGCCCCACCTAATTTTGAGAGAGATTTACATATGGAAGTAGAAAACGTTATAAAAATTAACATTGGAACCGAACATAACCCTCACATAATCAATATTGGATCAGAATTAAGTCAAGAAAAACAAGATAAATACATTTCATTTCTTAAAGACTATGAAGATGTCTTTGCTTGGACATATGAAGACATGCTAGGTTTGGACCCTTCTGTAGTTATGCATCATCTAGTAGTCCATCCATATGCTAAACCTATTAAACGAAAACTTAGAAAAATGCATCCTAAAGTGGCCTTACTAGTCAAAGGAGAACTAGAAAAACTATTGAAGGTTATTTTTATACAAGCCATTGATTATGCTGAGTGGATCTCAAATGTAGTTCCAGTAACTAAGAAATAAGCTACCAAAGTTAGGGTTTGTACTGACTTTAGAGATATTAATGCTGCATGCCCTAAATATGATTTTCCTCTTCCCAAAATGGATCAAATCATTGATTTTACTCATTGGGAGTGGAATGATATCCCTAATGGATGGTTTTTATGGTTATAATCAGATCAGGATAGCTCCTGAAGATCAGGCTAAAACAACCTTTATTACCCCTTGGGGAACCTTTTGTTGGAAAGTAATGCCATTTGGTTTAAAGAATGCAGGTGCAACCTATCAACGAGCCATGACTTATATATTTCACGATATGATGCATGATATTAGACATGATTATGTAGATGATATTATAGCTCGTTCCATCAAAGAAGATGATCATTTAAATGACTTGAGAAAAGTATTTGATCGGTTAAGGGAATATCTTATCCGACTAAATCCAACAAAATGCATATTTGAAGTTAAGTCCGATAAATTATTGGGGGTTATCGTTTCTTTACGTGGAATTGAAATTGACCCTCTCAAGATCGTGGCTATCACTGATATGCCCGCACCCAAAAATATATCTGAATTACAAAGTTTACAGGGTAAGCTTCAAGCTATTCGTTGCTTTATTGATAATTTGGCAGATAAAACCAGACCCTTTCTTAAGCTTCTTAAGAAAGATGTTTCTTTCCATTGGGACAACGAATGTCAGGAAGCATTTGAACTCCTTAAGCAATATATTCTTAAACTACCGACGCTTTCCCCACCTAGATATGATTGTCCATTTATCTTGTACATTTTTGCTTTCGATTCTGCCTTGGGAGCTATGTTAGCTCAGCTTGACGATGAGAAGAAAGAACATGCTAATTATTACATCAGTAGAACCTTAATCAGTTATGAAACTCGTTATACCATATTAGAGAAATTATGTCTAGCAGTTGTATTTTCTACACAAAAAATACGACATTATATGCTCAGTCAAAAAATGTATGTTATTGCCAAATTCGACCCTTTGCGATATCTCATGAGTCAACCGTACTTATCTGGTCACACAACCAAGTGGGTGCTTGCACTAAGCGAGTTTGAACAAACATTTATAGGACAAAAGTCTGTTAAGGGTCAAATCATATCAGATCAATTAGCTGCTGCACCCTTAGAGTCTACCCATCCCTTCATCATTGAGTTTCCTGATGAATGCCTTAAACTCGAGGTAGACCATCCTGAGCAATGGTCCCTATACTTTGATGGAGCCCGATTCATGAGTGGGGCTGGTGTGGGTATTATTTTAATATCTCTACAAAAACATATTATACCTCTGTCCTTCAAATTAACATTTGCTTGCACCAATAACACTGTTGAATATGAAGCTCTTATCCTTGGCTTATGAGCTGCTTTGGCCCTAAAAATTAAAAATTTATTGGTTTTCAGTGACTCTCAACTTGTCATAAATCAAATCAATGATGTTTATCAGACCAGAGATGATAAATTACGCCCATATAAAGCATATGTTTTGCAATTATTATATTTATTTGATCAAGTTACCTTGGAAGCTATTCCTCGAACTAGCAATTGTGCGATTGATGCTATGGCTGTAGCTGCATCTCTTTTGCCCTTGGAGTTAGATGATGAATATGCTACCATAATTATTCGTCGACTCTAGGAACCCACTTCAAAAAAATCATTCTTAGAACCTTTGAATGTGTTTCTAATCAACGAAACTACTCCTGAACATTGGTACACTGATCTATTTAATTTTCTTCAAAATGGGACCTTTCCTGAAGGTTGTAATAGCAATTAGCACAGGTTATTACGTCGAAGAGCAAGTCACTTCGTGATTATTGGTAATACCTTGTATAGGAGATCTTTTGAAGGTATCCTATTGAGATGTTTGAATCTAGAAGAATCTAGATCAGCTTTGAATGAAGCCCATAATGGATCTTGTGGGGGACATTTTAGTGGTAGCGCCATTGCTAAGAAACTCCTTAGGATAGGATATTTTTGGCCTACCATGGAGAATGATGCACATAATTATGTGCGACATTGCGACAAGTGCCAGAAACACGTAGACCTTGTCCATGTGCCTACACAAGAACTACAAGCTATTTCATCTCCTTGGCCTTTTTCAAAATGGGGCTTAGACTTCATCAAAAAAATCAATCTTGTGTCATATGATGGACACAAATTCATCATAACTACTACCGAGTATTTCACAAAGTGGGTTGAAGCTATGTTATTAGCTTCTTTCACTGGAACACAAGTTTCCAAATTTATTTTTAATCAAATTATTTGTAGGTTTGGAATTCCTGCCAATCTCATTTCAGATAATGGAACTTGTTTCAAAAATAAAGATGTAAAAAAATTATGTCAAAAATATAAAATTCAACATCGTTGGTCCACTCCCTATTATCCTTAGGGTAATGGCCAAGCGTAAGCATCTAATAAAACATTAATCAAAATTCTCAAAATACTAGTCAATAAATCTGGTCGAGATTGGCACATCTAATTATATCCTACTTTGTGGGCCTATCGAACTAGTGTTCGAACCCCCACTGGAACTTCACATTTTGTCTTGGTTTATGGTGCTGAAGCCATTTTTCCCTTTGAATTAGAAGTTCCTTCTTTAGCTCTACTACTTCAAGATACTGAAGTAGGAGATGAATATCGTGCTGGCAGGTTTAGTCAGCTAGAACTTTTATATGAAAAGCACATCAATGCTTTGGAGCATCTTTGTGCCTACCAAAACAAGCTTAAGAGAGCATATCTCAAGAAAGTTTATCCTCAATCCTTTGAGATCGACGAACTTGTCTTAAAAGAAAATAAAAAAAATACTAATGCAACTAAAAACCTTAAAGGTAAATTTGAGCCCAATTGGCTTGGACCATATGTCATCACTGCTAAATTTGGATCGGGAGCATACAAATTATCTACCTTAGATGGTAAAGAACTTAAAGAACCTATGAACATTATGCATCTCAAATGATACTATGCATAAAATTTGGTCATTTCATCATTGTATATATTTGTTTTATATATTATTTCCTTTTAGTCACTTATATAAAACGTTTCAAAAACAATCACATTATATTTCTTTCAATTCATAACTTAAAATCAAAATACAAAAACATCAAAATCGTCAAAATCTTCAAAAACATCTTTTATCTCATACCTGTCAATTCTTGAAGTATTGCAGTTATATTTTCAATTATTGTGGATAAATTAGCATTTATTTTGGAATCCCACACATTCACACTCACATGAATAATATCTTGATTTTATTTTCTATGATTATTTATCTCTCCTATATCAAAGTCCACATTAGCATTAAATAAAGTTTTGAGCATAGAAAATTGATCTTGTTATTTACTTAAACCAAGTACATCTTTTCACATTAAAATGATTTCATTGCAAATTCAATATGATGCTACATAGTAGAAATGGTTTCCTGAGCAAAAAGTTTCCCCTGCTATCCTATCATGCACATGGTCTAGAATCTTTGAGAATTGACAAAAGGACAAGCTCACCCCTATCTAGAATAAAAATCCCTTGCTCTACAGTCAATCTGAGCAAGTATCCCTAGCATAGGAAGAAAAAGAAAAGTCAAATAAAATGAGAAGAAGAAAAATATTATTTTGTACCATCGCAGCACTATTTCAGAATTATCTCAATTCCAAAAAAAAATACAAAAAAAAAGAAAAAGAAAAAAAGAAAAGCAAAAGAAAAAGCAATAAAATCCCTTTCCCTACCTCTTGAAAATAAAAGAAGGGTGAATGAGCTTGAATCCCTAAAATTCTCAATTATTCGAAAACTGTGAGGTAAGCCCCATAATAGGTGGTTTGTGCCCAACCCGCTTGGCCTTGGGTAATTCCTAGCGTGGTGATATGTCTATCACATTAGCGACCTTATTTTGTATAGACCTATGTCAACTTATGGATTAGCTAGCTCTTGATAACCCGACTTACATAGTAGTCTGGTACGGTTACATGCATATAAATCATGGTCAATGAACACTTATTTTGTTAAGGAAAAATTACTTGTATCAAATTATCTTGCTCAAAATTGGTGAATGAACAATACAATCGCACACACATTTGTATTTGAGAGATTTTGTATCATTATGATAAATCAAGATCGGTAATGAACTCACATTTGCACATGAGGATCCCTTACTAAATCTACATTTGTCTTTGCGATAATTTAAGCTATTTTTGTAATTCTTTTTGGAATAGTTTTATCCGCTTATTTCAGAATTTTTGTTTTGTTTTCAAGCAATTATATTATTTGTTTCTCAAAATCACAAAATGATTTCAAACAACATGTTCATATTATTATTATTCTGTTTTTCAACAGTCAAAAATTAATCTTGCAATAAAACTAAAATATACATTTCTTCTTTGGATTTCGTGATGATGGTATAAGTCTTGTTGAGTGGTATTTTCACCCAATTGTGAAATTACACTCTTCCTTAGGATTTGGGTTCCAAATCCCCTCTTGCAAAGAAGTTAAACAACCAACTTCTCCAAGGTCTCCGCTATATTAGCATTTGCATGTGTATTAGTAATCTCAAATAAATATATTCATTTTAAATGCTTGGAACACCTTAGTGATTGCAATTAACTGTAAACAAGGGGCATGTTGGTTTATTTTACCATGAAACTTTAGTGATTGTTCATTGAACCAAAATAAAGCAAATGTGAGTTGGCCCTCATATGACCACGATGTAGTGCCTTTATTCCTTTTATCTTGAGAGTTTTAAGGTAGATTTTATCTTCTTTATTAAGTCCAAATATGGCTTCTTACCATGAAGATAAATATAGCTTTCAATATGATCGATAAACTATCCCTCTGTGGTGAAATGAATTTTCACAAAGAAGCAATAATTTATGGCCTTAGATAAAGGGCTTTAAATGTCACTTTAACTTATCCCTCTTAAATGAAATCAAATTTTCATCAAGATGAACAATTAAGTGCTTTGAGGAAAAGACCTTCAATGCAATACTCAAATTACCCATCTTTCGTAAAATTAGAATTTTTATGAAGAAAGGGTAATTTTAGGCTCAAAATGGAAATTTGTGAAAATGCCATAAAACATAACCCCTTCAATGAAATTGGAATTTTCATGAAGGAATGTCATCATAGGCTCATGAGTGCAAAACAAACCTAAAAAAATGAAATGTGACCTTAAAATGGAAATTTTCTATTTTCGGATTTTTAAAATCTGTAACAAAATAGCAACTTCAATGAAATTTTAAAAATACTAAACAACTCCGAAAATGAAATTTCAAAGTGCGTAATGGAAGTATGATAGGTGCTCTACATAATGGTGCAATTATTTTTTTGATTTTAATTTTTTTTACTGTTTATTTTAATGCCTGAAAATAAGAAAAAGTTCTGAAATTAAAATTTTGGAAAACAAAAAAATTAAAATTTTGCATCAAAATAATTGCTGAAAATGCAGCAATGCAAAAAGCTCCTTCAATCTGATAGCACCCCATCCTGCAAAACCGAATATGTGAGAGTTTCGTACATGAAACCTAGCCTATTTGACTTGCAAAACAAACACAATCAAAGTAAACTAGGTGCTAGCTCCTAGGGTTTAAAATAATTTCCAGATTGCAGACATTCACATGAAATAACCCAAAACAATGGCATGAATTTCATTTACAAATCTGAAATCTGAAAGGAGAAAAATAGAACAATTAAAATGAAGCATGCAGAAAATTTCTCATCCTTTCTTGCTAACAAGGCCTGAAATTTCTAAAGAGAAGCTTTAGCATTGAAATTATATTTCAAGTTTTACATATCAAAATCTGCCACATTTGGCCATGCCCAAAAATTCCAGCCCCCTTTCAATGAACTCCATCGATATTTGTAAATCTCTTCAACGACCCTTCGTTTCTATTTTCCATTCGATAGAAACTCTCCAATTTCAACATGTTGTTCCTTTCCCTTTCTCTGTTGTTTTGGTTTCATTCGCATATGCAGGCGCGACCGTTTCACTTCTATCCTTATCGTAATGTTTTTTCAAAACGTTACTCATTTCATATTTGTCCTTACACCCTCGACCACATTTGAACAATATACTTTCTATCATGTGCCATATGGCAACTAATGCTTTTATTTAAACATACATTTTCAACCATTCTCATCATGTAATTAGCCTTGATGTTCCCTTACAAGTAAAAGGATGGATTTAAGTATTTTATTCTATAATAATATGGTCCAATGATTACCATATTAAATTATATAATATCTTGACACCTGCGGGCCACCATTTGTCCTCATCCTAACGACGGTTACCCATTATCAATGTGGTCATTATAAATCTCATGAAATTCACTGGTCATATTCTACAGGAATACATCATTGTACAAAATGTTGTTTTTAATCTATTGGAACCTGCTGTGTTGAAACAATATCCATGAAACAACCATTGTCCATTGCTTTTGTAGTGTCGCATCCCCATGTGGTCCCACGTATGCATATTAAATATTCTCCCATCTTTGGTAATGGATTTCTACCAAACCTGTGTTAATATAGTCTCACAAAAGGGACCCTTGATTCCAGTAAGAAAATCAATGAAACCATTATTTACATTCTCCTGTCTTTGCATTGCAAACTTCATCACTGATTGCCTTTCTTTTGACGAATACCTACTTCATTCTAGTTTTCAGGTGGAGGTGTTCGGCAATGGCCTGTGTTTGAAAATACCTATTCGCTGCCCATTTCATTTTGCTGTCCTTGAACCCTACGTATCTCCATTTTGGATGTGCACACTTCACTTGGCTTTGTTTAACCTCGACATTGTTTCTATCACATCATTCGGCTTTGTCTACGCATGCTCCATAAACAATGCGGCGTCCACTTTGTCACCATGAAAATATTACATCTTCTCTGTTTCTTCCACGTATTTCCACCTTACCTGCACATAAAACAAAAGGTGAATTAGCTTTAAAAAACAAAATAAATTCTACGAAAAATATAAAGTTAAACTATTTTAAAACGTAAACTAAAACTTGGTGAATGAAGCACATTGTTTTCATTCACCACTTTTTATTTTATTGTTTTTACTTTTTTTTTTTATTTATTGAGTAAATACTTCTTATACACATACATGTCCGAAAACAACAACACAATGTTAGCAATAATATTGCTAACACAACATTACCGATAAAAATCATCGACAAACAAAATGCCAACAACAATTTGACGATAAAAAATCATCGACAAGAAATTGACAACAATTTGATGATAAAAAATCATCGACAAGAAATTGACAACAATTTGACGAACAAAATCATCGACAAGAAAAAGTTGTCGACAAAAAAAAGTCATCGACAATAAAATATTGTCGACAAGAAAAAGTTGTCGACAATAAAATATCATCGACAATAAAATATTATTGAGAACAACTAATGAAAAAAAAGGTAAATTCAAAACAAGCCGAAGGATTAGACACTAAAAATGAAATGCAAACACCCAAATATCAAAAACAAAAAGGTGGGTCCCCAATTTTGGGGTATGTTGTGGAACAGCCACAACAAATGGCGACTCTGCTGGGAAATGCTCCTGAGCATTTCGGTGAGAACCCAACCTGAAAATACATAAACTCAAATACAAGCGTCAGCAAATATCCAAAGAATGCAAATAGATCAGAAATACATGAAGCATCAGAATCGTTAAGCATCATCTCGGTGTGTGTAGTGTGCTTCATTCCCTATCGTTTGAAACTCATTCAACTTTCCATTGTCAGTTTTACCTAAATGCTTATGCAAGGCTATGAATGATTTGTGTAGGATTTGATGCATGATGAAGATGCTAGAGATGTGACAACCTGCTTTATAAAGGCTCAAACCTTCTAATATCATGGACAAACATATTAAAGACTATCAAACCCTCTTAGGACCAAATATATGTCTACTGAATTAATTTACTAGATCCCAAAGTTGGTTATGTGTCACTACCATCTTGAACCCATGTGCAAGTGTAAGTGAAATCAGAACTTTGGGGAATAGGATTCCCAACCTAAGCGAGATGGGAATTTAACCCTATCCTTACTATTCTGATTTGGAGTTCATTACCTCATCTTGAACCAAAATAATTTAACCTATTATGGATGAAATGGTTAGGCTAGTCTATCCATATGAGCAATCAGTGGTCTTGCTTTTAGACAAGACATGTTGCCACGCATGAGCATACTTAACCCCATAATCCATGATTTGGCTTCATTCATTCTCTTTTATTTTATTTCTTGGACCTTTGGGATGACTACCCATCCTTGCTAGGGACATGTAGTACGATCCTTCCAATCCAAGATTGAAAGATAAAATGGGAAATATTAATTTTTTTTGTTTCTAGGACTTTTGGGATGACTACCCATCCTTTGCAGAGGACATGTAGTACGATCCTTCCCATCCAAGTTTTATGATTAAATGAAACATAGAAGCTTTGGGGAATCGGATTCTCAACCTAGGCAAGATGAGAATTATGCCCTATCCTTACTACTCCATGAAGGTCAAATCAGAGCTTTGGGGAGTTGGATCCTCAACCTAAGTTCGATGAGGATTTAATCCTATCCTTACTACTCTGGTTTTAGACTTTAAGCTTGATGGAAGTGGTAAAAACCATTGTTTTAAGGATAATGTTGCTTGATAGGACAGACATGAAATATTCTTTTCACCTCACCTTTTCTTCCAAGCATGGTTTTGATCATTTTGCCCAAGATCTTCTTTAATGTGCATAGAATGTGCTTGGTTCAAGATTGTTCGGACATCAGTTCCCAACCTTAGGATCCTTTTAATATATGTTATAGAATAACCCTAAGAGGATTTGACACCTTCTCAATGATTGCACATGAAATGAAAATGTAACTGAGATGACATGTATATGCAATGAGGAATGTGACATGAGATATGAATGCACTACTTCTTTTGGAATGTGGATGGAATATATCTATTTTACCATAATATAAAACCGACTACTTCATGCATCACAAGTTTCAAACGATATTATTAAACTGTTTGTGTCTCTTGTGGAGCTTTCTACAACACAATTCCAATGTTTCATATTCTCCTGATCTTAGGCATAAGTTGACATCTCAAATTTTTATTCTTTTTTATTTTTAGACAAACCAAACATATCCCATGGAGGACTAACACACAAAACTTAAAAACCAAAAAAAACCTAAAACCAAAAACCAAAATCTATATACAAATGTACAATATAATACAAGATGATGCAAAGCTTGGATTATCACTTTCCTGGATCCCAAACATGATTAGAACACTTCAACAAAAATATAATGTGATATGCATGCCAAGTGTTGTAGGAATCCAACAAAAACAATATTAGACCACACCATGCACCAACTTTTAACTTCCCTTGCTCACCCCACCAATTAGATTTAATTCCATTAGTACTCTCATAGGTGAGCGTTAAAATACTAAAATGATTAGACAATAAATGATATTCAATTTTATCTTGTCTATTCTTGAAAGTATCCATTTCATAGTTCGATTCATGATTTAGAACTAGGCTCTCTTTATCCAAAATGAGACTTTGTAAGCAAGAGCCTATTTCTAAAAATTTTAAAGCCAAATCATTTTCCAAATTTGTAGGCCAATCAAATTTGTGTAACGGTTTGCAAGCATCTAGGATATTTACCAAATTGAGATCATTAGGAGTTTTTATCCTAGGTTCAAGAATTAATTGTTGATGAATTTGATTTAGCAATTTAAATGCATCAAGCTCCTTTTCATTCATTAAAGTAATGTTATCAAAGGTGTGGTTAGAAATTAATCCTTGTTCTACATTCACCTTCAATGGCATTTCATCATAATGCAGCACTTGTTCTTTCTCCATGATTTGTTTATCAAAGGCACCAAACTTAGGTACCCAATTGAACACGTGTCCATCCCTTTCAAACCATAAGTCTTGTCTATCTAGGGGTGGGTTAACTAACATATTTCCATGATCAATCACTTGGGTTGTTTTGGATAACGTGGGATTTTCAATTGGATCATCAATGATATCAAACCCAAATGATTTAGGTTTTGTAATTTTCTCATTTTGAAATGGCATAATCGTTGTAGCACAAGTAAGTGGATCAAGATTTTCAACTTCTTTTCCTTCAAAGGAATCTAAAGCAAGTGACTCTCTTTCTTGATTCATGATTGTAGAATCCTTATCATGCTCCAAAATTTGATGAGATTCGAATTTCTCTTCCAAAACTTTCTCAAATTGTACAGGATTTATAGTATCCTCATGTGAGGAAGCAATTGAGTTATCCTGCATATTAATTGACACAACAAGTTTGTTAGAAGATTTAGATTGGTAATATTCTTCCCATTTCTTCCATGAATCATAGTAATCATCTTCCAAGTTCAAGTTGTGGCGTTCAAGTATTTCTTCTTCATCTTTCGATTCATCAACCTGTTTCTCATCCAACTCATCTTCACCTTCCTTAGATGGTCCCGTTATTTCCAAAAGTGGGTTATTTCTTGAATTCAAATTGGTAAGGCTATCATAATCCAAATTTGTAACCCATGATTCAATTTTATCACAATTTGGAAGGTGTGGATCCTCTTGGTCATCACTTTCGAGAGCATCATCCAAAGTGCCTTTCGAGAACAAGTGGTGAAATTCGATTATGTCTTCAACTTCATTTGTTGATTTTATTTCAAATTCATTTTCAGCCACTTGTGATGACTTAGGAGCTTCTACAATGGGATCAATTTTTGAATTCCGTGTCATATAGTTGCTCCAATCCTTTGCAAGTACATCTGCCCAAATCATATCCACATAAGTTTGTTCATCCAAATACTCCTCTTTGGGTAATGATTCTGGATATTTATTTTCCAAAACAAGATGGTGATTATTTGATTCCAACTTCTTGTTACCCATCCATAGAATTTCTTCTCCAAAATCTTCATGCTCTTCAAGACATTTTCGAATAGGTATTCACTTCAACGTGAGTCACCTCAAAATTTCTTGTATCACTTGAAGAAGCATAACATGAAACATCATTAAGATCGGCATTACGAATTTTCTTATTAGGATGATTTGGATGCATACATTGATGTGCTCGTTTTTGTGATGGAACATGCCTACATACCTTCTTTACCACTTTCTTTTGCTCCTTTACTTCCGATACAAACTCTTTGGGTTGAGTGGTAGAAGTAGTAGGATTAGTTGGATTAATATCCATGGACAAAGCTTGAACATTTGTTGCAATGGTTCCATGAGTGACCACATGATTCTCTAATTGAGGCATAGTTGGATGGATGGAAGTACTTGTATAAGCACACGTGGGAGCATAAGTTGGTATGGTAGGATAAAGTTGATTGTAGGGAAAAACATTTGATATCAAATTTTGTTGTGCCCATGCTTGATTTACCATCGAGGCTTGATTGCAAGCCCCTAGTTGTCCTACCATAGTTGATTGCTCCATTCCATAACCTTGTGGCCTCAATTGTTGATCTACAATCATAGCTTCTGTGTAGGCCGATGCAAGATCAGTAACCAAGGGATTCATCCTAACAAATATGGCAAACAATGGATCCAATGCTCGAAAGTATATTTGAAGAGCACCACTTTCCTCAATAGTATAGGGAGAAATTAGTCTCGCATAAAGTTTTCGAAATCTCAAGTTGAAACTTCTCACTGGCTCATTAGGTTCTCTTTTGCAAGAAGCAAATTGTTGATATATCGTGAGAGGATCAATGAGTAACCTAAATTGATTGATAAAATTATCTTTCAATTGAGTCCAAGATGTAATAGAACCAATGGGTAAATTGATGTACCAATCATATGCCACCTCATCTAGGGTTCCAGGAAACATTCTACATGCCACATCCTCATGTTCAACATTCCATCTGACTAGGATATCCACATAGGCTTGAATATGTTCCTCGGCTAATGTTGGACCATTGTGCTTAAACTTGGGCAAAAGCTTTTCTACGTTCTTGGGTAAATCATGAAAATATCCACTAATGTTCAAAGGATTAGCATGTATCCCATACCACGTTCCTGTAGTTGTAGCCATTAATGAAACTCAAAGAATAATTTCAAAACCAATTTGTTAGTCATCAATAGAAGGAAACATGACAAAGCAATATTCTAAAATGTAAATTAGTTTCTGATTCACTAGATCGCATATGCGCAAGTGAAGAGCATACTCCTAGTGTTGTAGGTTTTTTGATTCACAAGATCGCATTACACGCAAGTGAAGAGCATAATACCGACAACAAATACATTTTAGACAAAATAATTCCTTACAAATAAGTATGAAATGACTAGCAAATGTCAAACATGTAATGTGTGAATAATCATGTTAGCATCAACCAAAAGATGTATCCATTAAGCTCAAATGAAAGTAATTGCATGGAGACAACCTCGTTAGTCAAGACCAATTTTTTTTTTTTTTTAAATCCAATCAAGAACCATTATTCCTGTATGAACAATCAAAAAAACGTTAGAACAATGCATAGCAGTTCATGTCCTCCTTTTAACAGTACAATGTTGTATTGTTAAAAGAGGGCTAAAGATAATAACCAATAGGGCATGAAATATTCAAAATTTAAATCCCTATAGCATTTAAATCACACTCGAAATAAACCTATTCATGCCCTCCTTCTAGCGCCAAAATGTTGAGTGGTATTTTCACCCAATTGTGAAAGTACACTCTTCCTTAGGATTTGGGTTCCAAATCCCCTCTTGCAAAGAAGTTAAACAACCAACTTCTCCAAGGTCTCCGCTATATTAGCATTTGCATGTGTATTAGTAATCTCAAATAAATATATTCATTTTAAATGCTTGGAACACCTTAGTGATTGCAAGTAACTGTAAACAAGGGGCAATGTTGGTTTATTTTACCATGAAACTTTAGTGATTGTTCATTGAACCAAAATAAAGCAAATGTGAGTTGGCCCTCATATGACCACGATGTAGTGCCTTAATTCCTTTTATCTTGAGAGTTTTAAGGTAGATTTTATCTTCTTTATTAAGTCCAAATATGGCTTCTTACCATGAAGATAAAGATAGCTTTCAATATGATCGATGATCGATAAACTATCCCTCTTTGGTGAAATGAATTTTCACAAAGAAGCAATAATTTATGGCCTTAGATAAAGGGCTTTAAATGTCACTTTAACTTATCCCTCTTAAATGAAATCAAATTTTCATCAAGATGAACAATTAAGTGCTTTGAGGAAAAGACCTTCAATGCAATACTCAAATTACCCATCTTTCGTAAAATTAGAATTTTTATGAAGAAAGGGTAATTTTAGGCTCAAAATGGAAATTTGTGAAAATGCCATAAAACATAACTCCTTCAATGAAATTGGAATTTTCATGAAGGGAATGTCATCATAGGCTCATGAGTGCAAAACAAAACTAAAAAAATGAAATTTGACCTTAAAATGGAAATTTTCTATTTTCGGATTTTTAAAATCTATAACAAAATAGCAACTTCGATGAATTTTTAAAAATACTAAACAACTCCGAAAATGAAATTTCAAAGTGCGTAATGGAAGTATGATAGGTGCTCTACATAATGGTGCAATTATTTTTTTAATTTTAAATTTTTTTACTGTTTATTTTAATGCCTGAAAATAAGAAAAAGTTCTGAAATTAAAATTTTGGAAAACAAAAAATTAAAATTTTGCATCAAAATAATTGCTGAAAATGCAGCAATGCAAAAAGCTCCTTCAGTCTGATAGCACCCCATCCTGCAAAACCGAATATGTGAGAGTTTCGTACATGCAACCTAGCCTATTTGACCTGCAAAACAAACACAATCAAAGTAAACTAGGTGCTGGCTCCTAGGGTTTAAAATAATTTCCAGATTGTAGACATTCACATGAAATAACCCAAAACAATGGCATGAATTTCATTTACAAATCTGAAATCTGAAAGGAGAAAAATAGAACAGTTAAAATGAAGCATGCAGAAAATTTCTCATCCTTTCTTGCTAACAAGGCCTGAAATTTCTGAAGAGAAGCTTTAGCATTGAAATTATATTTCAAGTTTTACATATCAAAATCTGCCGCATTTGGCCATGCCCAAAAATTCCAGCCCCCTTTCAATGAACTCCATCGATATTTGTAAATATCTTCTAAGACCCTTCGTTTCTATTTTCCATTCGATAGAAACTCTCCAATTTCAGCATGTTGTTCCTTTCCCTTTCTCTGTTGTTTTGGTTTCATTCGCATATGCAGGCGAGACCGTTTCACTTCTATCCTTATCATAACGTTTTTTCAAAACGTTACTCATTTCATATTTGTCCTTACACCCTCGACCACATTTGAACAATATACTTTCTATCATGTGCCATATGGCAACTAATGCTTTTATTTAAACATACATTTTCAACCGTTCTCATCACGCAATTAGCCTTGATGTTCCCTTACAAGTAAAAGGATGGATTTAAGTATTTTATTCTATAATAATGTGGTCCAATGATTACCATATTAAATTATATAATATCTTGACACCTGCGGGCCACCATTTGTCCTCATCCTAACAACGGTTACCCATTATCAATGTGGTCATTATAAATCTCATGAAATTCACTGGTCATATTCTACTGGAATACATCGTTGTACAAAATGTTGTTTTTAATCTACTGGAACCTACTATGCTGAAACAATATCCATGAAACGGCCATTGTCCATTGCTTTTGTAGTGTCGCATCCCCATGTGGTCCCACGTTTGCATATTAAATATTCTCCCATATTTGGTAATGGATTTATACCAAACCTGTGTTAATACAGTCTCACGAAAGGGACCCTTGATACCAGTAAGAAAATCAATGAAACCATTATTTACATTCTCCTGTCTTTGCATTGCAAACTTCATCACTGATTGCCTTTCTTTTGGTGAATACCTACTTCATTCTAGTTTTCAGGTGGAGGTGTTCGGCAATGGCCTGTGTTTGAAAATACCTATTCGCTACCCATTTCATTTTGCTGTCCTTGAACCTTGCGTATCTCCATTTTGGATGTGCACACTTCACTTGGCTTTGTTTAACCTCGACGTTGTTTCTATCACATCATTTGGCTTCGTCTACGCATGCTCCATAAACAATGCGGCATCCACTTTGTCACCATGAAAATATTACTTCTTCTCTGTTTCTTCCATGTATTTCCACCTTACCTGCACATAAAACAAAAGGTGAATTAGCTTTAAAAAACAAACTTTAAAAACAAAATAAATTCTACGAAAAATATAAAGTTAAACTATTTTAAAACGTAAACTAAAACTTGGTGAATGAAGCACATTGTTTTCATTCACCACTTTTTATTTTTATTTATATTTTATTGTTTTTTTTTTTTTTTTACTGAGTAAATACTTCTTATACACATACATGTCCGAAAACAACAACACAATGTTAGCAATAATATTGCTAACACAACATTGCCGATAAAAATCATCGATGAAAAAAATGCCAACAACAATTTGACGATAAAAAATCATTGGCAAGAAATTGACAACAATTTGATGATAAAAAATCGTCGACGAGAAATTGACAACAATTTGACGAACAAAATCATCGACAAGAAAAAGTCATCGACAAAAAAAAGTCATCGACAATAAAATATTGTCGACAAGAAAAGTTGTCGACAATAAAAAATCGTCGACAATAAAATATTATTGAGAAAAACTAATGAAAAAAAAAGGTAAATTCAAAACAAGCCGAGCATTAGACACTCGAAACCAACACACAAACACCCAAATACCAAAAACAAAAAGGTGGGTCCCCAATTTTGGGATACGTTGTGGAACAGCCACAACAAGTCTATACCTATAAATTCTATGCCTAGTGCAAACCATTGTTCTAAATTTATTTTCCATTTATTTTTAAACAAATTCATAAAAACATATGACTTGCATCATTATGTTACACAATTATGCTTTAAAACGAACAAACACTTATTTTATTTCATTTCATTATGTCAACATTCAATTTTGCAAACCATGGTATAATTTCTAAGGAATTGTTCAAAATTTTATCACACTTAGGAATTTACGCCTAGCAAAATCATATTTCTTTTAGTATCTCATGCATACTATTTTTATGAAAATTTGAAAACAAATCATCACCATCATCATTTCCATCATCACCACACAAAGTCTTAAGACAGTCTCTTAAGCACTCTTTTACTTTTTTAACAATATTTCTATAATAGGATTAGCTTGACGACCGAGCGAGCAGCGACTCCATGAAATGGTCTATAAAAGCAACAATGTCCTTTGAAATTATTTTTAGAAGTCTCTTTTATTTTTTATCAAATCACACCACAACAACCAATTGTTTACATCAGATTATTTCATTTAAATTTTACAGCATGACATCAAATTATAATATTTCCAAATGACATAATTACATGAATCATCAATCAAACAAACAAACAATTCAAATATTGAAGCATCATAAAAACATATGAACAAGTCATATCACAAAAATATCATATATATATATATATCACAAAAATTATATACATCATATCAAAACTGGATTGGTATGCCACAATCTATACCCTGGCATACTCAATCCTCTCAAAAATCTACACAATCTCTATGCAGTCTATAGCCAGCTAGTCTTGAGAAGCCCTTGAGCTCTCAACCTCATCTCCTCCCCCGCCCTGACATGGAGGAGGTGGTCCCACAGTAGTCTGTACTGTGTCTTGGGTCCTCGCTATCGATCATGAGGATGTCCTCACCGATCCCATCTGGATTGGTTCCACAATGTTCACTGGCAACGGTACCCTCTAACCCTCTAGATCCAACTAAAAGTATACTCTCTGGTAGAATGTGGTCTGCATCATAGACCACACTATATCATCCCTACTCGCCCCTCTACTCTACACCCTGAGCCGTGTAGTCTCATCCTGCAGTGTTTGTACCTGACCCCTAAACTCAATAGCCTCATCCTGTAGTGACTGCACTTGAGCTCGGAGGAGGGCAACCTTAGCTCGGATAGCTGCCATCTCGCTGCTCTCCCCTACATCCACACCCTTGCCCTTACCAGACAATGGTGGTCTCTCCCCCTACTACGAAGGGAGTCTCTCCTCCCTCCGCACTATCTCTCGTGGCCTCTATGGAGCCTGACCCATCCGTTGGCATCTCTCCTATAGGGACCACCATTGCTCTCTCCCACTGTGACCCCACACTACCTCAATCATAGCCTGCCATCGCCTCCCCATCTGGCGCACCATGACGTGCACTAGACTCTGCACCCTCATCATCCAAGGAGGGAGGATGCCTACATACCAGGCATCATAGTCTTCTGCAACCCCTGTGTCATCACCATCCATTGGCTGGATGGGGGCATCGTCAATGTCCTGACTCTAGAACCGCTACATGTCTGGAGCGCCCCTTAGTGTAGTACTATCCCAAATAGTTTGGGAGTACTCGTAATCCCTGAGATAAGGGATCCCCTACTGTAGACTGAACTACTATAGTACTTGATCATAGCGATGGAGCTCTACCTCTCTCCGCTCCATCCTTAGCCAGTAGAATCGCCTGATGCAAGCTAGCTCCTGCCCATCCTCTGCCCACCTGGGGTGCTCTTGCCATGGCATCTAGGTGATTTGGTCAGGGATGAGGTTGTCTAGCAACCTTTGTGACATCGACAGATCTATCCATCATTATGACCCCCTTTGTAGCCACCAGTAGAAAACCCAAGGCCTCTCCTAGTCAACCCCTATTAGTGGGAGCTCTATCGACCTCCGCATCATAATGTGCTCCCAACACCAAACCTATAGCAATGATGTCAAGACCAGACATCAACCTCCCTTGTATACGACCCCATGTAGGATCCTATATAAGCGATAGAGTACAAAGCTACCCTATGTAAACCTGTACCCATGGTCTCTCATGTCGCAAACTATGTTTGAGAGCACCCATGGTAGCCTGCATCCACTCTGGTGGCACAACAGTAAGCCACCTACCACTCTTGCAAAAACTCGAGTCAGACTAGATGTCCCAAGCATCTACTGTAGAGACTTGATGTTCATTCTGCCCTTCTCCAGGGTGAAGCTTGGGTCTCCAGTCAGTCTCATCATCGCCTGGCCCTGATTGGCCGTAGGCATCATGAGCCGTCCCTGTATGGAGATCCTCATGATCCTCCATACGTCCTCTAGTGTGGGAGCCATCTCCCCTATCGATAACTAGAAGTAGGACGACCCCAAATACCATCTCTCTGCTAGGGCTGTAAGTAGCCCCATATCCATCGGTACTTGTGGCATCTCTACCACATGTCGTAGCCCGACCTGTGCTAGTTGGTCATGCTCTGCTTGGTCGAGAGCGGCTAAGTCGTCTCTCAGTCCGTCGTATTTCCATTCCTAGATCTTTAGTAATTCTTTCTGCAAAACAAACAATAACAACAAAAAATCATTAATCAACTTATCATTAAAATAAAATTAAAAACATTTTAATCAAGCTTAATTTCTTAAAAGTGATGATATTGTCCACCATTGGATTATATCGTCCCAAATTGGGCAGCACCATCCTTTGTTAGGACGAAATCATCTCTGATTTCATAACTCGTGGATCACCCCTTGTTGGACGAGATCGCCCCTAGTTCACTGATTTTGCCCTCAGATGAAATCGACGATCTAGAGACGATTTCGGCGAAATAGGGACGATTTCGTCCCGACATCGTCGACAGCCTAAAAACGGTTGCGATGCCCCAAAAAATCAAAATTTAAATCCAAAAATTGCACAAAGTTAATTCAAACATAATCTACTAGGATTAGATCCTTACCCATAGCCCGTGCCAGACCTTTGTCACTCTGTGCACTGTCTCCACCATTGTTTCTCTCTGTAGAGCTCTAGAACAGTAAAAATGAATAGTAAAAATGAATTAGGGTTTTTTCTATTTTTCTTAATTTTATTCAAAACCAACAACATTTTAATTTTTGCTTTTCCACGTTTTTACCTCAAACATTTGATTTGGATAAAAACATAGAGGGGGCACCATAGTCAACAGTCGTACGATTCGACCAAGAATTGTCGTCTAAAAAATTGAGTACATTTTTTGCTTTCTCATAAAACAAGCAAAACTCGTCTTTAACGCATTTTCTTCAAAAAATTCACTAAAGAGGGGGCAAAATGTAGCACCCTAAAATTAGCATGGTTAAAACCTTAATAAAATATAAAATAGGAAGAATTGAGCTAAATGGTAGAGACGTTTTTCGTAGGACTGCCCAAACTGCCAAACTCGTTTTGGCCATATCTCACTCATCCAAACTCAGATTGAGCTAAAATTTTGAGGGTAGATGCCTGAAAAACCCTAGAACATCTCCACCAATTTTCATATCATTTGGAGCAACACAGATCCTAGCGCATCCCTATGTGTGAACGATATATTTGGCAAGCGGCTATGCGAGGGTTTCATCTGGGTTGAGTGCAAGCAGCTCCAGAGGTTGGTTTTTAGGGCCTTTTGGCCCTAGAGGCCAATATTTTTGTGGTTTATGCTCAATATTTTAGCAAGAAATGTTGTAGGGGATACAATATGGGTTAGAAATTTGTCTTTCAACAGATCATACTGTGAACTTGAGTGACAACGGCTTCCAATTTGTTGCACAAAAGAAAAGTGAAAACCATACCTTTCCACGGCGTCTAGGGCAAGGATTAAAGAGACCACGAAATAAGTTTCAAGCAGTTGATCAAAAAATGTCTCATATCTCAAGTGAATCTGGTGCTAAGGTGCACCCACAAAATAATTCTACTATGAAAACCCCTGTCAAGGGTAAGAATTTTGAAGACTCACCCCCAAAAATGAATTTTAGGGATGCCCTTCGTGGTGGACAGCCTCAACCCAATGCTAATATCAATACTAGGGCTTCTCATAAACCTCTAAGAATTCCTAAGATTGATCCCAAGAAAACGGAGTCAGGATGTCTTAAAGCAATTGATGGAACTCCTATTGTTAAGCTTGATATGGGTAACATTCAGACTGGCATTGAAGATTTGGAAAAAAGAGGACTAATTTGTCGGTTCGTGGGTTTTCGTCCGAGTCTATCTGCTTTCAAAGTCTAGGCTACAAAAAGCTAGAAAACTAAAGGTGAGTTACAAATCTCTATTTATCCAAATGGTTATTTTCTTGTTTTATTTGCTAATAATGAAGATAGAGAGAAAACTTTTCAAGGGGGTCCTTGGTTTTTGGGAAGGGCAAGGCTTTTCATGAAGCCCTGGCATACTAAATTTAAATCCAAAGAAGAGATGCCTTCTATAGCTCCCGTGTGGGTTAGACTCTTTGGCCTCCCTATTGAATTTTGGAATCCTAATGTTTTTTCTTCAATTGGAAACTCTTTAGGAACTTTTATGATGACTGATTGATTGTACTCAAAATTTTGAACATATTATTTATGCTTGAATTTGTGTTTTAATGGATTTTGACAAACCCCTACCTAAAAATATCACATTACAATTTGGGGAAGACACTTGGGAGCAAGTAGTGGACTATGAGAACATTCCTTTTTGTTGTAGAATTTGCCATGAATATGGTCATTTGGCCAGTGCTTTCCCAAATAAAATTCCTGATCAAAAGAAAGAAGATATAAAATCAGTAGGTTTCCAAATACCTAAGAAGAAGAACACTCAAAAAAACTAGTAATGAAGGATCAATCAAAGTCATTTGCTAATATGTTTGAAATCCTTTCCACAAATGATGTCCCAAGTGAGGAAGAGGAAATAATGGAAACTGAAATCTTAGAAACACAATTTAAATATGAAGGAAAGAACTCAGAGACAAACCAACAAATCAAAGGTTTTCAACAAAAAAAAAAGGAGAAAATTTACACAAGAAAAACAATATTTCAAATGTCAAAACTTCAAATAATGCAGGTCCCAATATAGACTCCATTGAACCATCTAGTAAAATTTTGGCTGTGTATGAGCATTCTTCAAGGTTAGAAGCCATCTCAGATTCAATTGGAATAAGTCAAGAAACAGGGAAAAAAAAATTGAAGATGGATTCTAATCAAAAAGTAGGTCGCAAGACCAATCAATATCATATGGTAAAAGAAGGTGAAAAGCTTGTAGAGGAAGGTAAGATTAATGCCCTTCCCAAAATTTTTAGCCCTGGTATTAATGAAGATCATCACTTGGAATATTAGAGGACTCAAAGGGAGTCTTTCAAAACAAAATGAAATTAGAAGAATGATTCAGATAAATCATCCACATCTTGTTTTCCTTCAAGAAACAAAAATGTCAATGGAGGATATGGACTTAATTGCCAAGAAAATTTGGCCAACAGAAAAGTGGTTTCCCTCGGTTCCCAAGGGACTTTGGGTGGCATTGCTTGTCTTTGGGACCCAAAAGAGGTAGTTATTCACCATATGGTTGGCAGTTGGGGTTTGTTGGCTATAGCTATTCAAAGTAGACATTCCAACCAGATTATGCTCTACATTACTATTTATGCCCCGACTTCTTTGGAGGAAAAAAGAAGACAATGGAAGGATATTACTCATATTATCTCTCATTTTCCTAAAGCTTGGATCTTGATCGAAGGATATTTCAATACCATCCTCTCTCTGGATGAGAAAAAGGGGGAAATAGAAATTTGGACAAAAGTACTGACCTCATGAGCGAATATATTGCAAACCTCCATCTTGTGGATATCCAACCAGATAATGGCCTTATGACTTGGTCTAACAGAAGGCAAGGCTTAGCTTGTATAATGGAGAGATTGGATAGGTTTTTGCTCTCTAAAAATTTCTTAATCCATGGTCACATTCCTAAAGTGAAGACTCTTAATAATGTTGGTTCGGATCATTGGTCAGTCATGGTGGAAATGTGGAAAACCAATGTGAGTTTCTCTCCTTTTTGTTTTCAATTAATGTGGCTTAGAGACATTTCCTTTAGACCTCGTGTGCAACAATGGTGGAAGGAAGGTAAACCTAGGCATGGGACTAAGATGTTCTGTTTTGCCAAAAGACTACAATACATTAAATCCAAAATCAAGACTTGGAACTGGAAAGAGTTTGGGGATGTTCATAAAAAAAACATGAAGTTATTGCTCATCTTGAAAATTTGAATAATAAAATCCATTTAGATGGCCTCACAGAGAAGAGAAGTGCAGATGAAATTAAACTCACAACTCAATTAGAGGAATGGGAAAAAAGAGAAGAAATCTTATGGAAGCAAAAATCTAGAATTCAATGGCTCAAAGAAGGAGATCGAAACACAAATTTCTTCCACAAATCTCTTCTAGCTCGAAGATCTCACAACTTTATTTCTTCCTTAAAATCAGATTCTGGAGATGTTGTTTATACTTGGGATGGCATGAACTCTATTGTTGTTGATTACTTTTCCAATATTTTTGTCGCTACTCCTCTTGACTCAACTTCTCAACAAAATGTTCTTCAAGCAATCCCTTCTCTTATCACTTCTGAGGAGAACTCTATTTTGAATGTTCCTGTTACTATCAATGAGCTTCAACAAGTAGTTTTTAAAATGCAAAAATGGAAAACCCCGTGTCCTGATGGTTTTCCTATTGAGTTCTACCAAGAGTTCTGGGATATCCTTCATGTTGATTTATTAGAGGTGGTGGAAGAAGCCAAGAAATCCAAAGAAATTTTGAAGGTTATCAATAAAACTTATATTACTCTTGTTCCAAAATCTCAAGAGGTTGATCATATCTCAGCTTTTAGACCTATTGCTTTATGTAATGTTCTTCTCAAAATTATTACTAAAATCATGGCAGTAAAGGTTGAAGCCTCTTTTACATAAGATTATTTCCCCAGAGCAAGGGGGATATGTGGAAGGACATCAAATAGTAGATGAGATAGTTCTTGCTCAGGAAGCCATCCATTCCATGGATATGCAAAATTCTCCTTCTATGTTCATCCGGTTAGACTTATCCAAAGCTTATGACAGAGTGGATTGGCACTTCCTTATCAAAGTTTTGAGGCAATTTGGTTTCTCTAAGGATTGGATGGATTGGATTATGGGATGTATCTCTTCGGTTTCCTACTTAGTTCTTATCAATGGCATGCCTTCTCAGCTATTCCCACCTTCCAGAGGTATTAGGCAAGGTGACCCGCTATCCCCTTATTTATTCATCATTCTTGTTGAATGCTTGGGTAGGACTATAACCAAAAAGAGGGAAAAAAAACCCTTGAGGGAGTTACCATTGCTCATGGAGCTAGACCTATCTCTCATCTTCAATTTGTGGATGACTCTAACCTTTTAGGTAAAGCTATAGTTAAGGAAGCTTCTAATATTAAGCAAATCATTAGCTATTTTTCTAAGGCTATCAGGCAGCTTGATCAATGAAGACAAATCTAAAGTTATTTTATTTCATTGCTCTGCTAGACAGAATCCATGGTCTTGGATAAATTAAGATATAATAAGACCTCTCTTCCAATCACTTATTTAGGTATTCCCATAAATATTCAAAGGTAGAAAAATAAAGATTGGAATTGGTTGTTGGACAAAGTCAAGAAGAAAATTGGAAAGTGGACCAACAAGTGGCTTTCTTCTAGGGGTAGAATCACCTTGGTAAAATCAGTCCTTCAAGCTATTCCTATTTATGTTTCCTCCATTTTGAATATCCCAAAGGTTGTTCTTCGAGAATTGGATCAAATCAGTCATCGTTTCCTTTGGAGTGGTACTAAGGAGAAAATAAAATGGGCCTTGGTGAAATGGGATACTTTATGTCTTCCTAAGAGTGAAGGGGGGTTAGGATTCCGGTATTCAATTAATAAAAACAAAGATTTAGCTGCTAAATTATATTGGAGGATGTTGCATAACCCCAATGCTCTTTGGGCCAATAATATCCATGCTAAATATGCTGAGAACAAAAGTCCTGAAGACCTTGTTCGCTATCAACTTCCTACCAAAGGTTCTCCCATTTTAGCAGTTCTTAAGATTGGTGAGGATTTGATAAAGAAAAAATTATTTTGGATCATTCATAATGGTCAACATGCAAATTTTTGGACAGATTCTTGGGATGGTCACAAGCCTTTGATAACTCAGTTTCCCGATTGGAGGCCTTGGATGGAGGAGCTTCACCGAGCTAATTGGATAAAGGTGGTTGATTACTATCGGTACCATACTCGGTAATTCAAAGGTTGGTAGATATTGGATCCCTATTGAGGACTAGCCTATTCAAATCCCGGAAAGGCAAAGACAAGATATCCAAGGCATCCTTCATATGAGATCCCTCTCTTGGTCCCATGAAAAAGATTGTTTTGGATGGAACAACACTACTAAGGGTGAGTATTCAGTTGCTCAAGGTTATTTGACCTTATGCCATAATAATCCCAACCATTCTTCTCGACATATTTTCTCAATTGTGGGCTCAAAAGCTCTGGCCTAAGGTGAGGTTCTTTAATTGGCTTTTATTGCATCGTAGGGTGCTTATCGGTGAGCACCTTATGAAGCATGGTTTTCATGGCCCTTTTAGATGTGAAATGTGTGAAGAGAATGTAGAAAATATCAACCATATTTTTATTGAGTGTACTTTAGCCTCTCGAGCTATGGAGGAGAATGGCAACTTTACTTGGCTTATAGTGGTCCAATTTTTTCACTTTTGAACAGATTTGGAGGGATTGGCCTAATCAAGAGGGTGTTGATCATTTTATTAGGCAGTTAGTTTGGATGGGTTCTACCATTCTTCTTTGGAATATTTGGAATGAAAGGAACAACCGAATTTTTAATCAATATAGGAAGGATATTCACTATATTTGGCAAAAGACCATAGCAAACTTAGTTGAATCAGTCCATCATCTCCTTAATCACCCCCAAAACTCCCACCAAATATGGGATCAAGTGATGCAAAGATTGAAGTTTAAACCTTCTAAGGGCAACCAACTTAAAGGGAATGTGAGTATTAGTAAGATGGATAGGACTAGAAATTGGCAACCTCCTCCTAAGGATTTTGGAAAAGTCAATACTGATGGAGCCTCTAGAGGGAACCCTGGAAAAGCCAGTGTGGGAGGAATTGGTAGACTTTCAGATGGCTCCTTGGTTTTTACTTTTGCTGAGAATTTGGGTATTCTTTCCAATAACCTTGCTGAGGGGTATGGTATCCTTAGAGGCCTTCAGGAGGCTACTAATTTTGGATGGGAAAAGGTGTTAGTTGAGTCTAACTCTCAACTTATGATTAATCTCTTGAAGACTCCTTCTAAGAATCATAAGGTGGATTGGAGAATAAAAATAATTATTGAGAAGATTCAGTTAATCCAGATGGGATTTTTGAAAGTTGATTACAATCATGTGGTCAGAGATCAAAACAAGAGTGTTGATGCTTTAGCTAATTGGGCTTTGGACAAAGGTGATCTTACTTGTTATGGCCACCCTCCTATATGGTGGGCTTCTCAAATTAGGTAAGCTCTTCTTTCTATCATTTCTTTGGATGGCTCCAGTTCTAAAGGTACCTAGTTTCTTCTTGTTTTTTTTTGTTTCTCTTTGGTTCATTCAGTTTTTTTAGTTCCCTAGCTCATTCTATTCTTTATTTTGTTTCCTCTGTTGATTCTTGCATTAATAGTCTTCTGGTCTAGATAGGTCATTGTTTTTTTCATTTTTTTTCTTTTGTCTTCTTTGTTTTTTTTTGTTTAGTTCTTTAAGGTGGGTGGGTTCTTTTTTTTTTTTTTTTTTTGTGTGTTCTTTGTGTTGTTTTTTTGTTTTTCTTGTGTTTTTGTTGTTTTATTTTTTTTATGTTTATTGTTATTGTTCTTGTGCTTTTGGTTTTGACACACTCAAGGAGTTTGTTTTTTATTTTATTTTATTATTTTTGTTGTTATTTACTTTTTTTAATTTGGTTTTGTGTGTTTGTTTGCTCCTTGAGTATGTCAAGGGTGGTAGGCCAGGTCCGAGTCTTGGGCATTTTTGGCGGAATGGATACCCCTGCCTCCTTGGGTCTTACCCGAAAGTGGCATCCCTTTTGGGATGGTTTCCACAAAAAAAAAAAAAAAAAGATAAAAGATAAAAATTTAAATTTTAATCCCAAAACCGCTTGTTACCTGCTTCCCTTCTTTTCCGCACCATTTTTAGGATTTGTTTTTACCGTTGGATGATATCATCACAGATCAGACGAAATCATCCTCGATTTGACGAATTCATCTGGAACAGAATGTCCAGACGATTTCGTCCCAAAACCAAATTTTCATAATTAGTTTCTATTTCAATAGCCTCTCCAACTTGGGTAGAAGCGCGTCTGTGCAGTTGGAGATTTCCCCGTTGGAGATCTCCCAGATTGGGATGATCCCCAACCTCCTAGCATCCCCCTAATCCTATATAAACTAGTATTTTTCTGGTTTATCCCCCTGACCCTGATCCTGATCCTGACTCCCCTGAACCCCTTAACTGATAGATTTCTCTGTATCCTCGTACTTCTGTCTGCATTCTGTATTTCACATTTTCTTGCAGGAACCCTATTATTTTTCTATCGGAGCAAGATCATATTGTCGCAAACGATTTTAGATTATTTCGGACGATCTTGTCGAGGAGCATAGACGATCTAGTATGATTGGAGGTGATCCCGACTGTAGTCCAGATTGGGGGCAATCAGAATCTAGAGTTTGCATTTCCTTAGCTTTTCTGCATTTTCCTATTGTATTTCTTCACTGTCTTAAATTATTATGTTTATGCATCTTGGAGTTCACCTCATCTAATATAAATGCATGATAAAATCAAAATAAATTATGAAGTTGATGTTTTTCCTCTTTAATTACTATTTGGATCTATCATTTAGACAAATTTATAGTTATTTTTGTCATTTCTCTTTGCTTCTGTTGTTGCATCTTGGGAATTTTGTATCTATTTGTGTGATTGCAGGTTTTTGACGAATTTATCAGATTTCAGGTGATTATGTCTGATCGCAAATGACTGTTTGTGATTTGAGATGATCTTGTGAAATATCAGATAATTACATACAAATTGAGGCGATCTGGACTGTTACAAAACTCAGAATCTTCATCAGACATCCGAAATCAGGTATGTACTGTTCTAGTTAGCATATTCTTTGTGTTTCGCACTCATTTCTATTTTTGTATTCATCCAAATTAGTATTGGCATATAGAATAGTTTAGATTCATCTTGGCCAAACCTAGGAGTTGAATGATCGAGTATAAAAATGAACACATCAAACCCACTATCAACCTAGGCATGGAAACTGCCACTCAAACGTTTCTTGGTGAACCCACCATCCGTAAAAAATTCACCCTTATACCCATCCCCCGAGAGGCGGGACCTTCAAAGGGCCTCTCAGTCCGAGGTATTGTCCCATCCTTCTCGTATCCTCCTTCCGGGCACGGATCCTATAGCCTAAGGGTAAGGATGCAAAAAATTTGGAGCGATACACTATTCCTATTCACATTCCTATTCCTGTTCATGTTCACATCCATGTTCCTATTCTTGTTCCTGTTCCTGTTCATGTTCTTTTTCATGTTCATGCTCATGTTCCTATTCTTGTTCCTATTCCTGTTCCTGTTCCTATTCATACCTATTTTTGGAATGTCTGCTCTACACCATTTTGTTGTGTGACCATCATTATTGCACTTATAACACTTAATGTTATTATTCCTTATAGATTCAAATGTATTAGAATTTCTCCTAGTGAAGCCATATTTTCTTCTATCATGAACCCTAAAATTCATTGCCTTGTGACCAAACTGATTACATGAGTAGCAATACCCATGGAAAAGCTATCTATTTTCATATTCCCATCTTTCATGTGTCTTGCACTGTTAAGCCATGTGCCCAAACCTATCACATGAAAAATATCTTCCATTGAAAAATCCTTGTCTTGACCTTATTGATCTCTTAGTCTCTCTTGACCTATTCTGATTGTTGTTTCATCTGTATCTTATTTGTGCATTGTTCATGTCTTTGTTGAACCCTCTATTGTCCAACTCATCCTTTGATTTCTAACTTTCTTTTACATTGTATTCTTTTGAAGTTTCTTCTTCTTTAAAACTTGAATTTGACTCCTCTTACCATTTCTTTTAAACATGTTCAAAAGTAAAACCTATTTTGTTTGTTGCTCTTCTTTGTACCTTGACTATTTTATCCACACTCTGCATTATTTTCATACTTGTGTAGCTTATTCTTGGAGTCTTCTAAATATTCTTTTAGAATTGCTACTTCTTGTTCTAACTTCTCACATTCCAAGATATTTGCTTCTAACTTATCTTTGAACCTTTTTGCCTTAGCCTTTGATTTTTCTAAATCCTCTATGAGCAATCTTCTTTCTTCATCACATTATTGAAACTAAATTTCAAGTTTAGAGTGTTGCTTCCTTACCTTATTTACCGTGTCAAGGGCATAGATAAGTTCTCCCTTGATATCATAACCATTCTCTATTGAATAATCCTCCTTGTTTGACTTTGTCCACATCATTACTTTATTTTGTCCTGTCTTCTATAGAATCACCTACTTATCCTTCTAATGCCATTAGAATATTTTCATTTTATCCTTCAAGTGCATATTCATATTCATCATCCCTGAAACTATAACCATCCCTTGTACAATCATCTTCAAGATGTCAAAATTTACCACATCTAAAACACTTGAGAATAACTAGAGTCTTTTCTTAACTGGTTCTCTTTTTTCAATAATAAATAGGACTTCATCTCTATCATTGTCTGAAATACTAGCATCACTATCATTTGAGTATTTACTTGCATTATACGCATAGTAGCTTCTCTTTTGTATTTGGAAGAACTTATTTCCTTGTCTGTTTTGTCCATCATTACTTTTATTTTGGTACCTGTATCTTTTAGATTCCTTGTACCTATGATCTTGTTTTTCTTCATCATTTTTTTTCTTTGGCTATTTACAATCTATTGCAAAATGTCCATACTTTCCACAATTGAAACACTTAACAGATCTTAGATCTATGGGTCTTCTGGAACCTTTATCTCTTCTACCATAATTAGCTTCTTCATCACTAGATGACTCACTGCTTGATTCTGACTTCTTACCCTTTGTTTTCTTGATTGCTTTGAATGTTGCTTCCTTCTTGGAAGTAGGATATGTTATTCTAATCTCAAAAGCTATTAGCATATCAAAAAACTTATATCTAGTCAAAATATCACCATACAATGATACTTCTATAGCAAAAACCTGTTCATAGAATCTATTTGGAAGAGATATTAAGACTTTATCACAAACATATGATTCATCAATATTCATTCCAAGTCCTTGCATATCATTAACAACCTCATCAATTCAAATCAGATAAGTATTGATATTTTCGTCATCATTCATTCTCAATGCTTCAAATTGTCCTTTGAGATTTTGTATCTTTGCTTTCTTGACACTTTTATCTCCCTCATATATACCTTACAATTTATCCCATATTTCTTTTGTAGTTCTACAATTCACAACTTTTATAGACTCTATTCTATGCAAACCTCTCACAAGTGCATTCATTGCTTTTGAATTATAGTGCTATAGAATCTTACCTTATCTATCTGTAGGACGACTAACTGTTGGATCATATCCAAATTCCAATGCATCCCAAACTTCATTGTCAAGTGTCATTAGATAGATTATCATCATCATACTCCAATATATAGTCACTTCCATCAAATACTGGTGCTGAGTTATTTGAGGATACATCCTTAGAATCCATTGTGTTATTGTTAGATTTTACTTCAAGTTGTTAAACTATTATGAAGGCACCTACTTTGATACCAATTGAAGAACACAAGCTTATACTGATAGGGAGGGTGAAAAGTATAAGAGCACTTTTTACTTTTCTTTCCAAATAAATATTATGCAGTGTATAGATAGCAATATCAATAGTAGTAATCAAAGCAATGCACAAAACACCATACACAATAAATACACCATAATTTATGTGGTTCACCCAATGTGGGCTACTCTACGAAGAAAATATTTCACTAAAATTTTCTCAATCAATATCTTGGGAATCCTTCCTACTTACAATGTTTATGGACCTCTGTCCAGATAAGATGTTGATCCCCTAAATATGGTTTGTGGATCTCTATCCACAATAGAACTCTTTCTCCTCTGCTCTAGCTGGTGATCATCTAGAAGAATACTACCTCCACTACACTGGCTTGTGGATATATCTCCACTGAAGACTCTTGTCCCCACTCAGAAGACCTATCCTCATTGCCTTGGCTGATGGATCTATATCCACTAGAGATTACTATCCTCTCTACTCTGTCACCTCCAAAGCTTTATCTCAATTCTTTACTAAACACAGTCCAGTCGGTCTAGCACAACTCTGCTCAACAAGCTATCTCAAATATGCACTCAACACATTCTAGTCGATCTAGCAAAAATCTAATCAATATCTATCTCTGGTCTAATACAAACCTGTCCTCAAATCTACACCAAACTCTACTCTCAAATCTGCACTAAACATAGTCCAATCGGTCTAGCAAAAATATGCTCTCAATCTCTGTCCTCAACCCTTAACTCAAGGCTTGAATCAACTCAACTGGATCTACCCCAACATTAACTCAAGGTTTGAACAAATAAATCAACTCTGCTCTCAAGTCTTCTCAAAGACTTGTCTCAAATATATCTTGTAAGCTTCCTCAAAAGCTCACACTAATCTATCTACAAGTTCTCTCTAGAACTTGCTCAAATATACTCTACAAGTCCTATCTAGAACTTTCTCAAATATGCTCAATAGGTCCACTCAATTACTACTCAAATTTTCTCAATAGGTCCACTAAGAACCTACTCAAATATGCTCAATAGGTCCACTCAGAACCTTCTCATATCTGCTCAATAGGTCCACTTAGAACCTGCTCAACAAGATCACACAAAACACGTCCAAATCTGCTCAATAAGTCCTCTCTAGGACTTAACAAAATCTTTATTGTAAGCTTCCACAAAAGCTCACACAAAATTAGTCCACAAGTCTTCTCAAATACTTGCCTCAAATTTGCTTAACAAGTCCACACAGAACTTGTCCAATCTCATAGAAGCATAAAGAGAATTGTTAGAAACTCAATATGTTCTACACTCAAAGCTTAATTTCTTTCTCAACTCAAATCAATCTCATAGAAGCATAAAGAGAATTGTTAGAGACTCAATATGTTCTATTCTCAAAGCTCAATTTATTTCTCAACTCAAATCAAAATATAGAATAGATTTTTCATGGAACTTGAAAAATTACTTAATACATCCACTTGACTAGGTTAAAATAACTCAACTCAACCAATTACTTAAGAACCAACCCTTGCTCACAAACCCTAATCCAAGTATGTAAACACCAACTCAAAATGTTTCCAACAATGCTCAACAAAAAATCTCACATAACAATGATACTCATGCTCTTTCCAAACCCTAGTTTAGGTTCTTTGCACAACAAATAACTTCAAAAACAATTCTTATAAATCAACCTTCACATAACAATGATACTCATGTTCTTTTCAAAATCCTAACTCAAGTTCTTTGCACAACCAATGGCTTCAACAACAATGCTTATAAAACAAGGTTTTAATCACAACTCTTAATTCCATAAAACCTTTAAGCATTAACTCAAAATACTTTCGAAAAGGAAACCCTAATCAAATACTTTTCACTCCAAACATTATTTTCTAGTAAGCCATTCAATCAATTCAACTCAAGAAGAATTTTCCCATACCTTTTTGTTTGACAAGAAGTTGATCTCACAAATATACCACACTCACAATTACTTCTTGCCAATATCAATAAGGGTTAGAAGATAATTCTCTCAACAAAATATACCACAAAAATAATAATCAAAATTACACCTTATCACTCCAACTTAATTAATAATTAGCACTGTCACAATAATCATAAAAACTCTTTACTTCAAATTAAAAAAATACCAAAAAGTCTTAATCCTCCAATATACCAATATAGCAATTTAAGACTTTATTAAAAACTAAAACTAGAAATCTTCTTATAACTCCTAAGTGATAATTCTCAATTACCACCACTTATCTACTAAGCAAACCTTTCCAAACAATTTCCACTAAACAATCCTTATACTTCCCAACTTAGGAAAATAACAAACTTTAATGCAAAAATATTTACCTTGTATTTGGAGGGAATTGAACCCTCAACCTTACCCACAACATGCGCCTTAGTCATGGCTTCAAACGCCACACGTGCTATGTGCTCTTTTGAAATCAATGAAGCACCATGTACTTCAAGACATGCTCCCATTTACGCTTTCCAAAAATAACGTGCGCCTTGGGTGCCTTAACCAACACAATCTCCAATACAGTCATCGTGTTTCGAACATAGGCCTCTCACACTTGCAAATGTCTTTGTGCTTCCCAACTCACCACTAGGCCACACTTTCCTATGTGCCTTCAAATTTCAATGCTTCCTGTATTAAATGCTTCCATGTCCACAAAATTCATAAATCTCACAAGCCCTTAATCTCTTTTGCATGCCAATTAATATTCGAGCAAGGATAATGTTTTAGACTTTGGGCAATGTATTTATATAGCCTCCTTCATATCTTGGAAGACAACGACGATTCCATAAATTATTTTCACGACGTCGGCAAATATTTTAAAGTCACTTCAAATGCCTTTTCTTCCAAACCCAACCTTTGGGTTTATGGAATATATTTAAACTTTATAAAACCCACTTTGCTTTATAAACTATTATAATGAGAATTATAAATATTTTATTTTGGGTTTTCACCATATCACTTTAATATTATAATTACAATTATAATATTATCTCCTTTTGATGTCTTGGATAAATTTTTTCCTTCTTACTACATTCCATGGTGTAAATAATATTTATTTATAAAATTTAAATTCTCACTGAATTTAAATAATTTATAAAATAAATATTATATCTCCTTTTTAATGTTTATTTTTCTGCACTTATTCTCTTTATATTTGGCCTTCTTCCTGGATATCAAATAACCATTTTTAACCCCTTTGTTTCTTGTTGAATTCCTTGATATTAATGATGACTTCATATGGTGACATCAATGACAGCTTTAACTTAGGGACTAAAAATATCCAAAAATATTGTGTTCCTTGTGTACTGTCGATTGTTATGTATATTTTCACTCAACCCAACTTGATATAGAGAGTCTCTTTGATTAGCTTTTATTTCTTTTGATCATTTAATTTTAGTTACTTTACTACATTTAATTCCTTTTCATTTTCCTTGTCAAAACATCCAGTAGAGTAGGAAGAGCATCAAATATCACACCCAAGCAAGGAGTCGACCTTGGTAAAAAATCTTGGAGGTCATCCATTTGGACATTTTGAGCTCATTTAGTTGTCATTGATGTCAAGGTGAAAATTTGTCATTAATACCATGGAGCACACCATCAATAGCACCATGAACAATGCGAAGAGTTGAAGAGAAAGTTGGCAAAATAATATTTTATGAGGGTTTATGGTAAACCCATGGTGGAAGATTAAATGATTTTATTAAAATAATTATGAGGATATAAAAGTCTCCTCACACATTGAGATGGCAATTAAGATTTTAAAAGACCCACGATGGCAGAATATTTTACAATTTAAAGGTTTAAGTTTAAACCCAAGGAAGGCTTTAATCTCATTAAAGCTAAAGTTTATAAATATAATTTATAAAATTTAAATTCCTTAGAATTTAAATAATTTATAAATTATAAATATGGGAGTGCCGATGTCATCAAGAAGTGGGAGTATCGACATCCAAGAAACAAAGGGATTTTTGTGTATAAATTAATGTCAAAGAGGTATTCAAAACTTACCCCTTGACATTGTTATTTCATGCGACAAAGTGAAACATTTTCGTGCATTTGTTATTCGTTGAGGAAGAAGACAAAAAATTTTCTTGTCTTTAGTGTCAGGTAAAAGAGATAAGGGAAAGAATAGATTGATTGAAATATAAAGGACACGGTGGTCCATTGACAGCGCACATTTTGTGAAGGTGTTGGGATTTGAGAATCACACAATCAATTTGTGTGCAGTGGTGTGTGTTTTGAGTGCCAAGGGAAGTTCTTTTTGCATGTGCCTTATTTTTGTCCACCGGTTGAGGAAAAATAAGACAAAGAGCCTTCAAGCTCTTAATCATACATCTAGAACATGTGGCAGTCAAAGCTACGGCTAGAGCACTCACAAAGGCAGATAACGTGGGTTCGAAACCCACTAAGAGGTAAAGGTAATCTTTTGATAATTAATTAATTATTTGCCTAAGATTTTTCTAAAGGATAATGTGGAGTAATAAGGGTTTGTGAAAAGTTATGTGTTTTATTTATATTATTTTGGAGTTATAAGGGTTTGAGAAAGGTTGTTGATTTGATAATTGATTTATACTATTGTGGAGTAATAAGGTTTAATGAGAGGTTGTTTTATTGATGAGTGATTTATATCATTGAAATTATAAAGAAAGTTGATTTGATTTTTATCAAAGTCTCTCTTGCCATTAAATTAAATTAAAGAGGTTTGAGTTAATTTTTGGTGGATGTTAAGTTTATTTTAGTTGGGAGTTTATAAGGTGTTATTGGATAAATATTTTTTGTATGCTGATGGTTGTTTTTGAAAGCTGGAGTGATAAAGTGTAATTGAGTATTTACATTATATTGTGAGGAAGATTTGTGGTTGTGGCAGATTTATGAGATCCCTTTATCATCAAGAAAAAGGTATGAGCACATTATTCCATAGTTGAGTTGATTGATTGGTTATCTGAAAAATAAGTTTGAAGTGAAAAGGAATTGATTAGGGTTTCCTTTTTTAGAGTGTTTGAGTTAATGCTTCAAGGTTTTTTGGAATAAAGAGTTGTTAAAACCTTGTTTTATAAGCATTGTTGTTAAATCCATTGGTTGTGTGAAGAACTTAAACTAGGGTTTTGAAAAGAACATGAGTATCATTGTTATGTGAAGATTTATTTATAAGCATTTTTGTTGAAGTGAGTTGTTGTGCAAAGAACTTGAACTAGGGTTTTGAAAATAACATGAGTATCATTGTTATGTGAGATTTGTTGTTGAGCATTGTTGGAAATATTTTGAGTTGGTTGATATATTCTTGGACTAGGGTTTATGAGAAAGGGGTGTTTCATAAAGTGATTGGTTGAGTAGATTTGATTGAGCCTAGTCAAGTGGTTGTGTGAAGTGATTGTTCAAGTTCCTTAAAACAAACTATTCTATATTATGTTTTGAGTTGAGAAAGTGATTGAGCATTGAGTGTAGAACATATTAAGTCTCTAAAAATTATTTTTATGCTTCTATGATATTGGACAAGTTATGTATGGACTTGTTAAGAAGATTTGGATAAGTTATGTATGGACTTATTGAGAAGATTTGGATAAGTTTTGTGTGGACTTATTGAGAAGATTTGGATAAGTTTTATGTGGACTTATTGAGCAGATTTGGACAAGTCCCGAGTGAGCTTGTTAAGCAGATTTGGATAATTTTTTTGTAGACTTATTGAGAATATTTGGACAAGTCTTGAGTGAGCTTGTTGAGCAAATTTGGACAAGTTCTGAGTGATCTTGTTGAGTAGATTTGGACAAGTTCTGAGTGGACTTGTTGAGCAGATTTGAGCAAGTTCTGAGTGGACTTGTTGAGTAGATTTGAGCAAGTTCTAAGTGGACTTGTTGAGCATATTTAAGCAAGTTCTAAGTGGACTTGTTGAGTATATTTAAGCAAGTTATGAGTGGACTTGTTGAGCATATTTGAGAAAAATCTGAGTGGACTTGTTTAGCAGATTTGAGCAAGTTCTGAGTGGACTTGTTGAGTAGATTTGAGCAAGTTCTGAGTGAGCTTGTTGAGCATATTTGGACAATTTTTGAGTGAGATTTTTTAGAAAATTTGGACAAGTTCTGAGGGGACTTGTTGAGAAAATTTTAGCAAAATATGAGTGGACTTGTTGAGAATATTTGAGCAAGTTTTGAGTGGACTTGTTGAGTAGATTTGAGCAAGTTATGAGTGGAATTGTTGAGCATATTTGTGCTAGACCAAAGGACTATGTTTGGTATAGATTTGAGATAGATATTTGGAGGTGACAGAGTAGAGAGTACAATAGTCTCTAGTGGATAGATATCCATAAGCTAGGGTAGTGATGACAGGTCTTTTGAGTTGGTACAAGAGTCTTTAATGGAGAGAGATCCACAAGCCAGTGTAGCAGAGGTAGTAGTCTTCTAGAGGATCACCAACCAGATCATAGGAGAAGGAGTTCTCCTGTGGATAGATATCCATGAACCATATTTAAGGGATTAGCATCTCCTTTGGACAGAGGTCCATAAACATTATAGGGAAAGGATTCCCAATAGAACTTATTTGATAAAATTTATAAGAAATATTTTCTCTATGGAGGTAGCCATCTTTGGGGTGAACCATGTTAAATTTGTGTCTCTATTATGTGTGGTTATTTGTGCATTTATTTGATTACTGTTGTTGATATTGCTATCTATATATTGCATAATATTTATTTGGAAAGAAAATTAAAAAAGTGATCTTATACTATTCACCCCCCTCTCAGTATAAGCTTGTGTTCTTCAATCCAAAGGATCTGCATCCCATGCTACCTAAAATTTCTAGGACTTGTTGCCCAAGTGAGGTGCAAGGAACCAGATGCACCCACTTAGGATAAAAATATAAATTTCATAGAGGGTCACGGTGCTTAAGGTGTAGGGGTAATTTTTGACCCCCAACAATCTCGTAGCCAAGTTCTTTATTTAGCAGAGTTTTAACTAGTAAATATTTGATATAGGTGAATATGAATTATGTGAGTCATTTTATTTTGGATGGCAATGGGTCCCTAGTGTGGTAGTCACTAAATCTATGCTCTTAGGTAGTGAAAGTGGATTATTTTAGAAAGTGAGAAGAGGGGAGAATACACAAATTTTGATAGATTAATGAGATCATTACCCACCTATTATTGTTGAATTCCTAGAATTGCAATCAATAAAAAAAACCATGGAAAGTTGGGGTTGGATTAATATTAAAATTTATTTCAACACTATCCATATTAGGGGCTATATGTTTAAGTAGCTCAAGAAGATGACCAAGTTTCCAATTCCATTCCCTCTAGAATTGGCTCTCATCATGACTAAAATCTTGGCAAAAAATTTCTCAAAGATAGGGATGAGGAGGGTGAATAATACTAGGGCTACGAGAGCCTTGAAGTCTACCTAATGAAGGATAGATATGAAGATATCATTTCAAACCACCCTCATACATATCAAGTTTAAGATTGAAGAAATATTTGGCAATCCAAGGGTTGGTTGAAAGTAAACTTCTTTGCTTGGCAATTCACATAGAATGGAATTCTTGCCTTTGAAAAATGAGATGTAGGAAAATCTTTAGCCCATTATAGTGTATGTTAGTCTATAAAATTGAGGAAATATCTGATCACCTCAATTTTAAGTGCTCATTCATGTGTCAAATCTAGGAGAGATAGTTCTTAGCTTATAAAATCGAAGCCAATATTGATTTAAATCGAATTAATATGTGGGAAATATGGAAGAGGGGAATATTTAAATCTAAATATTTTTGTATTGGAATCTTGGATAAAATTTTATTTTGTGTCAATTATGGCTTGAGAGAAATGAAAAAAAATTCAAATAAATCCTCCTCCTTAGTTGGCATATGATAATTCATTTAGAGCAAAGTTATAAAAACTATGGCAATGTATGCTACATAGGAAAATTAGGCTAATATGGGACCAATGGAGGAGGAAGTTGAAGTGTAAGAGAGAAAGGATAGATCCAATTAGATGGTACCCTCAAAAGGCTAGATTAAAATTAACACTAATGGAATTGCAAAAGATAATTTAGGAAATATTGAAATTTGAATGGTCCACAAGAAACATGTTGGGAAAATGCTCTATTAGGAGCCATAAGGCATGGGCAAGGCCACAAACAATGAATCAAAAGTCTTATATATCAAATTTGCTTCTCTATAGGTGGTAAAACAAGGTCATAGGAGGATAATAATAGAATTAGATTCTAAAATATTTAATAGGAGCTCTCGATTGTATGAGGAACTTTACTTTGAAGGAATAAAGGTTAAGGATTTTTGTCATCCAAAAAAAGTATTTGTGGAGAGAACTAGATGATGTAATATTGACTTATATGGCTAGAGCTTTGAAAATAGTGGTAGACTTCCTAGCTAAGGCATATACCAAGAAGGAGATAGGGCTTTAGTGGTATAGGGAAGAACATTGAATGTCGATAGATGGAGAAGAGTCAAAAGAATCACCAAAGTCATAACATTCATTGTAAAGGAACATTGAAAGGTCAAAAAAGGAACAATAAGAAAAAATACCAAAGCAATTTTGAGAGGTCAAGGAAGTAATGTTTGGAATTATTCACTAGAGTAATGTAACGCAGGATTAGTATAATATTTTTCATCTTTTTTTTTTTTGAAGAGCATAATCTCAAATGTTCAAATAGAAGAATGCAATTTGTCCATGACATCTTGAAAGAAAGAAAGCCAAATATCTAGCCAAGGAAAAATATGAAGTGAATCTACTCAATGTTGAAAGCATAGAATGTCTACAAAGATCACTCACATGAGTGGAAAGGAGGAATCTCAAGGTAAAGCACGTGCAATTTATAAGTGCAGGTGAACCGTCCAAACACACACACCTTTTGGAGGTAATTTTAAAATTTTAAGATTTTTTAAAAGGCACATAAGGAGTAATAAGGTTTGGGTTTAATATTTGATATTTAATATTTAATATTTTATAAAGGTTAATTGGAAATTAGGATTAATTGAGTTTTGGATCAATTAATCAAGTTGGAGAAACAAGTAAGATTGGTATTTACTTTCTTATCAAGATGAAGCAATAAGGAATAGTTGTTATTGTTAAAATTGAAATTTAATTATTTTCTATAAATTTGCAAATTGACTCATTTTGGAGAGAAAAGGATGTCAACGTCAAACTTAAAAAAATAAAATCTGCAAAATCGTTTATTTCTTCATAATTTTCTATAGGGAGACAATGAATTCTACCTCATAGGTTTTAAAATTTAGAAACTTAGAATTAGTTTATAATCGAGGAAGATATAAAGTAGACCAATTCAAAGGAATTATACTCTTGATTGTGTATAATGGAAGAAATTGTTAAGAATGCATTTAATGAGGATAGTGAAGAAATATTACATGTTCTTAAGTTTTATTCTCAAAACTTAATAGATAAATTTGATGGAAAAATACAAATGCCTATTGGTTCAAAGGAGAAGTTTTCTTTGTTTCTTAAGGAGGCAAAAGAAGAGATTTTTACAACACTAATAAGTTATCTTCATGAAAAACTCTTCAAAACATGGTGGAATTCTCAAAACACTATTATATTTTCTTTAAAATAATGTTTAATGATATATTTATCATTAATTAGCTTTGATTTTTTTCAAGGAATGAAACATGAGAAAGAAGATTATGTAAGTCTCAATAAGGAATCAATGGAATCTGGACAATATTATTGTGATTATTTACTAACTCATTATATAGAAGATATATCTGTTAGTCTTACAATGGAACTGAGAGGGGGGGGTGAATCAGTGTAGTTCTTTTAACTTGAATTTATAGCTCTTAAAACTGAAACAATGAAACCTTAAAACTAGATAAAGCAAGCTTCACAAAATAACATATCACACAACACAATATTTTAACGAGGTTCACCAATTTGGTTACTCCTCAAGAATGACTACTTGGACTACCATCCAAATCCAGGCTTTGCAAAGCACCAACTTTATAAATAGTTTACCAGCATCCACTGGAAGGAGCACCAACCCCTGATTTATCTATACCAACAGAAAGGAGCACCAACCCCTAATTTACCAGCACCTACTGGAAGGAGCACCAACCCCTGATGCCAAGATGCAACCTAGAATTCAATTTTGAATCTATAAGTTTGATGATAAAATACCTTTGCTTTTTCATGACCCTAATTGGTCTTATCCACCTTTGCATTCTCTACGCACTCCACTCTTTTTGTGCAAACACTTTGCAAACTCTGCTTCGTTGCAATCTAGCTTCACGATAATCTTCTCCCTTTTGCATACTTTGCTCCTTATGCTTTCTCTATGCAATCACAGTAACACTTAGGACAATTTCGACATGACTTCTTTGCTCACTTTGTGCACTTCACCATCATCTCGTCGCTTCTGCACTTTCTACGCTCTTACGACCACATTTCATGCTTTGACACATATTCGACGACGCATGCATTCATGCTTCAAATCTCCAAACAACCCTCCTTTTATAACAACATTTTCATGATCAAAACCCTAATCTTAGTCGACTATAAAACCTAATCTTAGTCGGTTGCAAAACCTAATCTCAGTTGGCTGCAAACCCTAATCTTAGTCGGGTATCATAGGTCTTCGTCGAATTCAACTCAACCGTGAAAACATAACATGTCGTGATATCGTGAAACTTTCTCTTTATATTTCTTTCTCCTTGATTTGGCCCCCCAAAAATACATGTCGTGATATCGTGACACTTTTCTTCTCTCTCTCTTTCTCCTTGCTTTGGACCATGAAAATACATGTCACAATATCGCGACACTTCTGCCTCCTTGCTTCTCTTCTTGGCTTGTACCCGCAAAAACTTAGCATGTCGCGATATCGCGACACTTTCATCGTCGTACTTCTTTTCTTGGCTTGTACCTATGAAAACACAACATGTCGCGATATCACGACACCTTCGCCTCCTTGCCTCTTTTCTTGGCTTGTACCCATGAAAATGCAGCATGTCACAAAATTGCGACACTTTCACCTCCTTACATCTTTTCTTGGCTTGTACCAACGAAAACACCGCATGTCATGAAATCATGACACTTTCGCCTCTTTGCCTCTTTTCTTGGCTTGTACTAGCAAAAGCATAGAATGTCGCAAAATCATGACACTTTTTCCTCCGTACTCTTCCTCTTTACTTTTGTCACGATATCGCAACACTTCTGCCTTCTTTCTCTCTTCTTATTTAGTCACAAAAATGTGACATGTCACGATATCGCAACACTTTCTCTCCTTTGCTTTTTATCTTGCATTCGGGTCACGAAAGCCCAACATGTCGCGATATTACGACACTTTTTCTCCTTAGCTATTTCTCTTGCCTTTGGGTCACGAAAACCCGACATGTCGCGATATCATGACACTTTTTATTTCAGAATCTCTCTCCTACAATATGTCACGAAATCGTGACACTTTTTCTTCCGTACAATCTCTCTTGCAATATGTCGCAAAATCACAACACTTTTTCTTTCGTACTCTCTCTCTTGCAATATGTCACGAAATCGTGACACTTTTTCTTTCGGACTCTCTCTCCTACAATATGTCGCGAAATCGTGACACTTTTTCTTCTGTACAATCTCTCTTGCAATATGTCGCGAAATCGTGACACTTTTTCTACTTGTCTTTTTCTCTTCCAACATGTCGTGAAATCACGACACTTTTTCTTCCGTACTATCTCTCTTGCAATATGTCACGAAATCATGACACTTTTTCTACTTGCCTTTCTTTCTTCCAACATGTCACGAAATCGTGACACTTTTTCTTCCGTACTATCTCTCTTGCAATATGTCGCAAAATCATGAAACTTTTTCTACTTGCCTTTCTTTCTTCCAACATGTCACGAAATCGTGACAGTTTTGCTTGCTTGTGCTTTCTCTCCGAACATGTCACGAAATCGCGACAGTTTTTCTTGCTTGCGCTTTCTCTCCAAACATGTCACGAAATCACGATAGTTTTGCTTGCTTGCGCTTTCTCTTCGAACATGTCACGAAATCGTGATAGTTTTTCTTGCTTACGCTTTCTCTTCGAACATGTCATGAAATCGCGATAGTTTTGCTTGCTTGCGCTTTCTCTCCGAACATGTCTCAAAATCGCGATAGTTTTGCTTTCTTCTCAACATGTCACGATATTGCGACAGTTTTTCTTTCTTGCCAACATGTTGCGATATCGCGACAGTTTTTCTTTCTTGCTCAACATGTCGCGATATCGCGACAGTTTTCTTCCTTGTGATTTTCTTTTGATTTTTAGCATATGGGTCACTTCGGTCTTCTTAGACAACCTGTAGCAACTTCACCCAAACATTAGAAACATCCTCATAAGCATTTAACAACACTGCACATACTCTGAGTAACCTCTAAACTCCTATCCACTGCATCACTAAACTCCTGTCCACTGCATCAACCGATCTGTCTGACTGTGTTGACAACAATGACAATACTGTTGCTGCACCTTGCTCAACAATCTCCCCCTTTGGAATTGTTGGCAATACACATGCAATTTCCTGTAATTCTTCTCCCCCTTTGACAATAATACCAAAGGGCTGCTGCAGACTCCCCTTGAGTCCATGCACAAAATTCTCAGGCACACGTTATGATAGTTAGCAAAAATTACAAATATGAGCAAAAATATAATTAAATATATAAATGCTCCCCCTAAGAATGTGATCCCTGTAGCTAGTCAATTCTTGGGAAATGTGACTACTCCATAATCTGTTGTTGGAATAAAAATCCAACTTAACCTCACTTTTTGTAACTTTCTCCTATGTACAACACGTTGTCGCTGCAATATATTCTGCCTCTGCTATGGATAAGGAAACTTACTCTTGTTTATTATTGTTCTACATGATCAATTTGTCCCCAAGATAGAATGCACCTCCACTGGTACTCTTTTTGTCACCTACACATCCTGCCTAATCTACATCTTTTGGATGCCATAACCCATACTCCATAGTACCCTTGTGATATTATAGATGACTCTGTCTCTCTACTGCACTGACTGGTGGACCTCTTCTTCACTTGAAGAATCCTCACTCAGATCTATCTTCAACTATGTTGGTTGCTAGATTTCTATCCATTAAGACTCTGTCCTCTCGTACTCTATCACCTCCAAAGCTCAGTCAATAGGCTCACTAAGAACCTACTCAATAGGCTCACATAGAACCTTCTTAACAAGCTCACATAGAACTTGTCCAATGCTGAATAACAAGCTCATACAAAAACCTGTCCAAGTCTGCTCCACCAAGCTCACTAAGAACTTATCTGAATCTTCTCTAGCAATATAACCAAGAACTTGCCCAAATATGCTCTAGACATCTGTCCTAGCATTGTCCTCAAATATTTCCCAAAGGCCTTCTCAAAGGCTCAATCAATCATGCTCAAGTAGTACTCAAAATGAACTCAACAATGAATGGCGATCTCAAATCAGATCCACTTCATAGAACTTTAAAAATCACTTCACACATAACTTGACTAGGCTCAATAAAATCAACTCAACCAATCATCACAAGGGACAACTCTTTCTCACACAACCCTAGTCCAAGTATGTATCAACCGACTCAAATAATTCCAACAATGCTCAACCTCAAATATCACATAACACTGATACTCATGTTATTTTCTAACTCAAGTTCTTTCACAACCAATGGGCTTAAACCACAAGGTTTAAACACAACTCTCAATTTAGAAAACCTTGATGCATTCAGTCAAAACTTTTGAAAAAAAGGAAACCACACACAATCATTTTCCCTTCAATGATCTTTCAGAAATCAACCACCATAATGCTGTCACATGAGTCTCCTTGGGATTATCTTGAAATCATGCTACCATGCATACTGCCTGTGAAATATCTAGTCTGATAGCTATCATGTACAGTAAGATTTCAATCATAGATCTGTACATGATTTGATCAATAGGTGGAGATTTGTCATTCTTGCTCAACTTGCAACCTATCGTCATGGGAGTGCTAACTGGCTTACAATCCTCCATTGTGAAATTTTTAACATCTCTTTTACATATTTAACTTGAGAAATAAATATGCCCTTCTTATTTTGACTAACTTGCAACCCGAGGAAATACGACAGTTCTCCAATCATTGATATTTCAAATGCTTTTTGCATCTTATTTGCTAAATCTTTGCATGACTCATCTTTGCTGCTGCAAAATATAATATCATCTACATATACAACAAGAACAATAAGATGCCCATTTTCTATTTTGACATACAAATTACTATCCACCATATCTTTCTCAAACATTTGTTGAGTGAGATAGTTGTCTAGCCTTGCGTACCATGCTCGGGGTGCCTATTTCAAGCCATATATCTTCAACTTACAAACAAAATTGGGAACATCACCAAGCTGGAAACCATATGGCTGCTCAATATAAACATCTTCTTCAAGATTCCCATTCAAAAATGCTGATTTCACATCTGTCAACAAAATTGACAAGTGACTCACACTTGTACCAACTTTTGTCCAAAACTGTACCAACACTGCAATTTTACTGCCAACTCTGTGCAAGCATCAAACACTGTACCACAACACAACCAACTCCCTTTTTATATTTTCAACTTGGTCTATGTTTACTACAGTCACCGCTGGTCACACCTTACTTTCAACTGTTCAAGTCAGGAGATAATATTTTGTTAAACACTTCACGGCTAACTATAGTTTACCTTACTCAAACTCATACTTCTGGACCTTGGATAGGTATGATTCACAAAACAAAGTTGCTCATATTTATGAGCTAAACAATAATCAATGATCAGACTTCACTATTTTTCACCACAACATCATAATAGATCTAACAATCTTCACGTCAATGCGTAGTTCAAATACATACTACTTTTATCGAAACACATATATGCGGCTAGGGCAACATTCTTTCACTAACCAAATTATCTAAATTTTTATAATCCTTAACTTTGGACAGTGGCAGTAAGAACCATCACCAGTACAACAATGACATATAGCAATACTGCAGACACACTTTGACAACTATACCACAACTTCCCTGACTACTTGCCTTTCATCTTGAGGTAATCAAAAAATACATAGGAGCATTAAAATGAAACTTCAAGATTGCTTCCCCTAAGGATGTGCTACCTAGAGTTGCTTAGTGCAATATCAAAGTAGTCTCCTTCAGTCCAAGGAGACATGATTTCCTTTCTTCTATCTTTCTCCAAACTTTATTGAACTCGGGCTTGGATTTTTCAACTGCATCCCTGTTTTGTACCTTTTCGTGAACTCGAACATTTCTCTTGTGTGGTTGTATCTTGTGCATCCTTGATGAATGATTATTTTCCTTTTTATGTACCTGATTTATTCCCTATCTGTGTTGCGTTCTTTGCGTTTGATGAAATATATTGTTTTGCCGTAGATTAGATACAAAAATGTTTGGACAAAACCTTGCTATGTGCCCATGACCATTACATTGAAAAAATTGTACATATTGTTCACTCAGAAACACAGAAGTATTTCTACCAGCATAATTCTTTGATTTATTATTCAATCCACAATAAATTGCCTTGTGACCATACTAGTTGCATCTGAAACAATAGCCATTAAAAATATTATTATGAATAGAGTGAGAGTGATAGAACCTCTTTTGTTGTGGTTGCTTTGATGTAGATCTCCTTTGATATTTTATTCCTTTTGAAGATTCAGCTTCAAGCTTTTCTTGCTTTGATCCTTCAACAATGAACTTCTTCTTCTCTACAGAGTTGAAAGATGAAGGTTGTTCAACTTCATATCCAAGACCACACCTATCCGTGGAGCTTCTTTGTTGGCTTATCATTTTATCTAGCAACTTTGTGCTTTTCTCGAATTTGAGATTTGTATTGGCCTCTTCTAGTTGTTTCTTCAATAAAACAATCTCTTCCTCTTGTTTGCAGCAACCAATCTCTTTCTCATTGAACTGTGACCTAAGAGTTTCTTCAATCCTTTTGAATTCTTCTACCTGTACTTTTAAACTGGTTATTATTTCATTTGCATCCTCAAGATTTCTTGAGATTTCCTTATTCATTTTTCTTTTTATCTTCAATTCATCTAGAGCTACAATTAATTCCTCTTTCAAATTTATTTCTCTATCAATTTCTTCTTCATCACATTCCTGTTCTTTTTCTGTTTCTTCTTCGAGTGTTAAGAAAAGACCTCCACCTGTTTCCTTTTCAAAATCATCCTCTAGGACTTCATTAACTCTCACCATATATGCCTCTATGTTCTTATCGTTATTCAACTTCAAAGCTTCGAACTGAGCTTTATGTGTTTGCAACTGGGCCTCCTTGATCTCATCGTCTCCTTCATGAATTATACTCTTGATTGTGTATAATGGAAGAAATTGTTAAGAATTCATTTAATGAGGATAGTGAAGAAATATTACATGTTCTTAAGTTTTATTCCAAAAAATTAATAGATAAATTTTATGGAAAAATACAAATGCCTATTGGTTCAAAGGAGAAGTTTTCTTTATTTCTTAAGGAGGCACAAGAAGAGATATTTACAATACTAATAAGTTATATTAATTAAAAACTCTTCAAAACATGGTGGAATTCTCAAAACACTGTTATATTTTATTTAAAATAATGTTTAATGTATATCTATCATTAATTAGCTTTGATTTTTTTCAAGGAATGAAACATGAGAAAGAAGATTATGTAAGTCTCAACAAGGAATCAATGGAATCTGGACAATATTATTGTGATTATTTACTAACTCATTATATAGAATATATATCATTAGATATATCTCAAATGAAAGTGCAAATATTAAGAAGAAGAAACAAGAAGAGAAGTCACTTCAAGAAAGGCAACACGAAATTTGAATCTAAAGACAAAGAAGAATCTTATATTAAGGAATCAAAAATTGATCTAAAGAAAATAGATTGTAGATCACTCAAGAGAATGAAGACCATATTGAAGATTAAATTTTTCAATAACCAAATAATGTAATACAAGGGATGTTGGAGAATATTAAATTATTTGGTACATTCCAAGGTACCTCCTTGGTACATCCTTGTAAATATTATATTAGGGTTGTGTCCTAGATTACAGTGTGGATAAATATTTTATGTAATTAATGTGCAAGAATTTCACAAGTGTCATGTAAATAAGTGTACAAATGTTATGAGTGTAAATGTGTACATGTGTCTCATATGTAAGTGTGCACATGTGTTATTAGATTTGGAATATTTATGTGCAGAGTCATGTCCAAGTGTGCATACAAGATAGAGTCATGTGTAAAGTAGGGAAGCCAAGAGTCATGAGACTTGGCATATGGAAAGGAAGAGTCAAGTAGACAAAGAGTTATCCTACATGGCTATATATTACTCCATAGAGGATATCGCTTACATTGCCTACATAGTGAGTATTGTCATTATCATTGTATGAGAGTTTTATGATACATTTGTAACATAAAGAGGAGTAATACATATTGTATACATTTGAGCAACTAATATTGTAAGTCTTATTATATTGTATGATTTATGCTATTGCATTCGTAATTGTTGCTTATTAATGAATGCTATTTGATATTATTATTAGCCTTGATTTATACATATTAGTTGTCTCATATTATATTTTTTACATTATTATTTATCTCATTTTATTGTAGTTATCATAAAATTTATCCTATGAATAATTATCCTATGAGTTGACATTAATATTAAGGCTTCAAAATCCAATATTTCCAATTTGGTTCTCCCTTCCTAATTAAGTAGTTAATGATGTTTTGGTAATCCCATTCTACTATAATATTTGAAGAATTAAGTAAGGATAGGAGATTTATTCTAGATAGAAGAGACTTATCTTCTACCACATGGCTAGTTTATTTTTAAGTTCTAACTACACATCTACTCCCAGACTTTCTTGGGTTACCCTTTGAGACCTGTCAAAGTTAAGTTTCACCCAACCTTCCTTAGAAGCCTTCCATTTGGTGTTCTTTCTAATATCCTCCTTCGATATGGGGTCAACACCAACCTAAGCTTCCAAGTTCCAACATTTAGCTATCTCCTTTTCTACCCCCTTCTCAGCCCCATCCTAGTGCTTGGTAATTGAGATATTCTCATGAGCAACAAGATTTATTCTAAGGAAAACCCCATTTTCATCTCTACTGATGCCTCTAAAGATCCTTTGGTTGCATTCCATCCACATATCCTAGAGAAAATGAGCAAGGGAAAAATTCCATAAATATGTGAGTCTATCACTTTTAAAGGAGGAGTACCTTTGTTCCACAAAACCAAGGATCAAATGAGACACCACCCACAAATAGCCAAAGGCTTGAAGTAACAAGTTGATAACATTTCTTGAGAAAGGACAAAGAATAAAAAGGTGCAATACTAATTCCTCATCTACCTTGCATAACGAGTGCATACTTGGGATACATAATCCTTTATTTCTAATATTATCTATTGTTAATATTCTATCTTAAAGTTAAAGATATGGTAATGAAGAACACAAGCTTATACTTAGAGGGGGGGGTGAATAGTATAAGACCACTTTTTACTTTTATTTCCCAAATAATATTATGCAATATATCAATGGCAATATCAATAGCAGTAATCAAAGCAATGCACAAATCACCACACACAATAGAGACACCAATTTAACATGGTTCACCCAATGTGGGCTACTCCACAGAGAAAATATTTCACTAAAATTTTCTCAACAAATCTCTTGGGAATCCTTTCCCTATTACAATGTTTATGGACCTCTATCCAAAGGAGACACCAATCCCCTAATCAAGTTCGTGGATATCTATCCATAGGAGACACCAATCCCCTCAGCTGGTTTGTGGATCTCTATCCACAGGAGAACTCCTTCTCCTACTCTGATTGGTGATCCTCTAGAAGACTACTACCTCCACTACACTGGCTTGTGGATCTCTCTCCACTGAAGACCTCTATCCTCTCTACCCTAGCTAATGGATCTCTATCCACTAGAGACTATTGTCCTCTACTCTATCACCTCCAAAGCTTGCTCTCAGCTCTATCTCAAATCTATACTAAACACAGTCCTTTGGTCTAGCACAAATCTGCTCAATATCTATCTCAGATCTGTACTAAACACAGTCCTTCGATCTAGCACAAATCTTCTCAATCTCTATCTCAAATCTGCACTAAACATAGTCCTTCGGTCTAGCACAAATATGCTCAATCTCTGTCTCTAGTATAGCACAAATATGTCCTCAAATCTACACCAAACTCTATCCTCAAATCTGTCCTCAAGCCTTAACACAAAGCTTGATCCAATCACAAATCAACTCTGCTAGATCTGCCCCAAACCTTAACTCAAGGTTTGAAAAAATCAATCAATCAACTCTACTCATAAGTATTCTCAAAGACTTACCTCAAATCTATCCAACAAGTCCTCTCAAGAACTTGTTCAATCTTCTCTCAAGTCTTCACTAAGACTTACCTCAAATCTATCCAACAAGTCCTCACTAGAACTTGTCCAATCTTCTCAACAAGTCTTCACCAAGACTTACCTTAACTTTGTCCAATCTGATTGTAATCTTCCACAAAAGCTCACACAAATTTGTCCTTAAGATTTCACAAAAGCTTCCTCAACTATATCCTTAAGTCCCCTCTAGGACTTACTCAAATCTGCTCACAAGCTTTCACAAAAGCTTATTCAAATCAATTGCAAACTTGCATATAAAACTCAACACAATCTCTCACAGAAAACCTCTTCAATCACACAAACAAGTTTCACACAAAATCTTGTTTGATCTCATAGAAACATATAGAGAATGGTTAGAGACTCAATATGCTTCACACTCACAATAATGCTCAATCACTTTCAATATTTCTTACTTCACCATAGAAACATATGGAGAATGGTTAGAGACTCAATATGTTTCACACTCAATCACTTTCAATCTATTTTCTCAAATTAGTAAGGAATAATTTATTTCACAGAACTTGAACTATCACTTCAACACTTCCAATCAACTAAGCTCAATCAACTCCACTCAACCAATCACTCAATGAAAGCTTAGTCAACAATGCTTATCAAACAAACCTCACATAACAATGATACTCATGATATTTCACAAGCCCTAGTTCAAGATAGTTCTCAACTTCACATAACAATGGTACTCATGATATTTCACAAACCCTAATCAAGCATATGAAAGCTTACTCAATATTTCCAACAATGCTTATCAAACAAGGTTTCTAGTATCAACTTTCATTCCAGAAAACCCACATCAATCAACATTGGATATCTCAAAACCAAACTCAACAATGCTTATCAAACAATCCTTTTCACTCCAACTTAGCATTCACAACATCCAACAATATTTCACTCACAAGGAAGATATGCCCATACCTTTTGTTTGCTGAAGTTTTGACCTCAAAATCTATCTCAATCACAATTACTCTCTTTGCCAATCTCAAGGGTTAGGTAGCAAAAACCTTCTCAAAACTTCATTCAATTATTCCCTCAAAAATATTCTCACCATACAAAACATTAAATCTCAATTACACCTTATTACTCCTCTCAAATATTTAAACACAATAAGAATTTATTTTAAAATAACATATAAACTCCTTTAAAGCCTTATTACTCCATTCAACTCCTAATCATCAAAATCACAATATAAAATTTAATTTTCATAAACCTTATATCTCCCTCCTAACATAAAAACCTCATGCCAAACAAACCTTAGGAGCAAATTTAATTTAAAAATTAAATACCTTTTTGCCCTCGATGGGATTTGATCCCATGTTGTGCTGCCACCAGCACCCTAGCCATGGCTCAACTACCACGTGAGCTAGGCGCTCACCTTGAACTCCAAAAGCACCTCGTGCACTTTGTATTGAGCATTGGGTACCTAAACAAAAAACACCCATGCAAAAACTACCACCGAGGTTCGATCGTGGGTCCTCCCGCCTTGCCAAAGCCTTAAGTCACAGCCACTTGCCACTAGCCCAACCACCTTGGTTGGTTATGAGGCTTAGAGCCTCTCTTGCCTTATTCCTTCGTTGGTGCCAAATAAAACAAAAAAACTTCTTCTTCCTTGCACACAAATCATGAAAATCGTAGGCTCTTTAGTGATTCGAATGAAGGTAAGTTTAAATTCACCAAAGGCACATGGTATTTATACCATTGTGCCATCTCCTTTAGCACATCGACGGATGGAGAATATAATCGACGTCGACGCTTATAAATTTAATTTTTGCCCTTATAACCCTAACCTTAGGGTTAATTAAATTAGATTATAATTTAATTAATAATAAAATTATTATAATTAATTTAATTACTTTAGGTCTTACCATTAGACCTTTAATATTATAATAAAATATTATAATATTATTTTTCTTGCCTTCTTATTTCTCTTGTAGACCTTATCTGACCACCTTGAATATTATAATAGGAGATATTATAATATTATTTCCCTTAGGTCTAGAAGTAATCTTTCTCTTGCACTACTTACTGAAACTGACTCTTGACATCCTTCCTCTTGCACTACTCACTGAAACTGACTCTTGACATCAATGACAACAAATCTTGCTCATATTTCCAACAATCTCCCCCTTTGTCATTGATGGCAACCCATTTACCTTTTACCATTTCTTTTACCTTTTCTTGTTCTGCTCCCCCTGACTGAATGCTCTCCCCCTAACTCAAATCTCTCCCCCTTTGTCATCAATGGCAAAGGGCCACCTTTGGGGCTTGGGGCTAAGAATGAGACTCTTAGCTTAGCCCCTCCCCCACCTCCTCTTGAGGTGGTTAATTCTAGGGTGGGAGTATCTCTACTCCTAGCATACACTGATCTTTACCTTTGTCCACTTTCTTCCTCAACTGATCCTTCTGATTCCTCTAACTATTCCTATTCTTGCTTGTCTCTGGAATTTTTGCTCTACACCACTTTGTTGTATGCCCATAATTATTGCACTTATAACACTTAATGTTGTTATTCCTTGGAGGTGCAAATATCTTGGGATTTCTCCTGGTGAAGCCATTCCTATCATGAACCCTACAATTTACTACCTTGTGACCAAACTGATTACAAGAGTAGCAATACCCTTGAAAAGGATGTATGTTTCTGAAGTTTCCATATTCCTATCTTTCATGTGTCCTACATTGTGTAGCCTTGTTCCCAAACCTATGACATGAGAAGCACCATCCATTGAAGAAACCTTGCCTTGACCCCATTGGTCTCTTAGTCTCTTCTACCCTGTACTGCTTCCTGTTCCATCTGTTCCTCATTTGTGCATTGTTCCTTTGCTTGTTGAACCTTCTATTGTCCAACTCTTCCTTAGAAGTCTCACTTTCTCTTCCACTCTCTTATTCTGAAGCTTCTTCTTCTTTGGAGCTTGAGATTGACTCCTCTCCTTGTTCCTTTTGTACCTGTTCAAAACCAAGACCTATCTTGTTTGATGTAGATCTTTGTACCTTGATAATCTTATCCAATTTCTTTGAGCTTCTCCCAAACTTGTGTAGCTTTTCTTTAGACTATTTTACTTCCTTCCTTAGTAAAGCTACTTCATGCTCTAACCTTTCACATTCTAAAACCTTAGCCTCTAACCTCTCTTTAAACTTCCTTGTTTTGGCTATTGAGTTGGTTAGATCTTCTATAAGCTTTCCTTTCTCTTCATCACATTCTTGAAATTGAAGCTTGAGTTTTGAGTTCTGCTTTCTTACCTTCCTTAATGCATCAAGGGCATAAATAAGCTCACCCTCAAGATCAACTTCTCCTTTTTCTTATTCTTCCTCTATTTGTTTGCCTTTGGGATCATCTTCATTCCTTTTTAATTTATCTTCAATAGGATCACCTCCTTCTTCTTCTATTGCCATAAGAAGACTTTCTTCTAGTCCTTCAAGTGTATCTTCATATTCATCATCACTAAAACTGAATCCATTCCTTGTACAACTATCTTCAAGATGACCAAAGTTGCCACATCTAAAACACTTGAGAATCATTGGTAACCTATTTCTAACCACTTCTTTTTCTTCTGCCAAAAATAGAACTTCATCTTCATCATTATTTGAGGAACTTTCATCACTATCACTTGAACTCTTACTTGCCTTGTCTGCATAAAAACTTTTCTTATGCCTTTGGAAAAACTTCTTTCCTTGCTTGCCTTGTCCATCCCTACTTTTATTTTGGTACCTGTGTTTTCCTATTTCCCTATTCTTATGATCTTGTTTCTCATCATCATTGCTATTTCCAACCTTTGGACAATCAGATGCATAGTGACCATATTTTCCACAATTGAAACATCTAACTAATTTCGTACCTTTATATTTTCTTGAGTCCTTGTTCCTTCTACCATAATTTGCTTCTTCATCACTGGATGACTCATTGCTTGAATCTGACTTCTTACCCTTTGTCTTCTTAGTAACTTTGAAGGTTGCTTCTTTTTGGGGAATAGGTTCCTCTTTTATTCTCATCTCAAAAGCTATGAGAATTCCATGTAATTCATCCCTTGTCAAAATTTCAATATCTTTTGACTCTTCTATAGCTGAAATATTTTCACTATACCTCTTTGGGAGTGACCTTAAAATATTATCACAAACATCTATTTCTTCAATACTTAAGTCCAAGTCCTTGCATGGAGTTAACAACCTCATCCACACGAAGTAGATATGCAACAATATTTTCCTCTTCCTTCATATTTAGGTCTTCAAATGTTCTCTTGAAGTTTTGCAACTTTACCCTTTTGACCTTTTTATCTCCTTCATATATGCCTTGCAACTTATCCCAAATTTCCTTTGCTGATGTGCAATGCATAACCTTTATAAATTTTGTTTCACGTAAGCCTCTTAAAATTCCATTCATTGCCTTTGAATTGTATAGATGTAGGAGCTTACCTTATTTATCTGTAGGTGGAGTTGTTGGTGGTATGTATCCATTTTCAACTGCTTCCCATATTTCATTTCCAAGTGCCATTAGATGAAACTTCATCCTTGTACTCCAAAGTGCATAATTGTTCCCATCGAACAATGGTGTTGAATTCCCTGAAGATCCATTCTAAGAATCCATCTGTGTTCTTGTGAGATTTTCCTTCAAGCTATTAAACTCTTTTGAAGGAACCCACTCTGATACCAATTGAAGAACACAAGCTTATACTGAGAGGGGGTGAACAGTATAAGACCACTTTTTACTTTTCTTTCTCAAACAATATTATGCAATATATCAATGGCAATATCAATAATAGTAATCAAAGCAATGCACAAATCACCACACACAATAGAGACACCAATTTAACGTGGTTCACCCAATGTGGGCTACTCCACGGAGAAAATATTTCACTAAAATTTTCTCAACAAATCTCTTGGGAATCCTTTCCCTATTACAATGTTTATGGACCTTTGTCCAAAGGAGACACCAATCCCCTAATCAAGTTCATGGATATCTATCCACAGGAGACACCAATCCCCTTAGTTGGTTTGTGGATCTCTATCCATAGGAGAACTCCTTCTCCTCTGCTCTGGTTGGTGATCCTCTAGAAGACTACTACCTCCACTACACTAGCTTGTGGATCTCTCTCCACTGAAGACCTATGTCCTCTCTACCCTAGCTAATGGATCTCTATCCACTTGAGACTACTATCCTCTGCTCTATCACCTCCAAATCTTACTCTCAGCTCTATCTCAAATCTGCACTAAACATAGTCCTTCGATCTAGCACAAATCTGCTCAATATCTATCTCAAATCTGCACTAAACACAATCCTTTGATCTAGCACAAATATTCTCAATATCTATCTCAAATCTACACTAAACATAATCCTTTGATCTAGCACAAATCTACTCAATATCTATCTCTACTATGGCACAAATATGTCCTCAAATCTCATCTCCTTATCTATCCTCAAGCCTTAACACAAATCTTGATCCAATCACAAATCAACTCTACTAGATCTACCCCAAATCTTAACTCAAGGTTTGAACAAATTAATCAATCAACTCTGCTCACAAGTCTTCTCAAAGACTTACCTCAAATCTATCCAACAAGTCCTCTCAAGAACTTGTCCAATCTACTCTCAAGTCTTCTCTAAGACTTACCTCAAATCTGTCCAACAAGTCCTCACTAGAACTTGTCCAATCTGCTCAACAAGTCTTCACCAAGACTTGCCTTAAATCTATCCAATATGATTGTAAGCTTCCACAAAATCTCACACAAATATGTCCTTAAGCTTTCACAAAAGATTCCTCAACTCTATCCTTAAGTCCACTCTAGGACTTACTCAAATATTCTCACAATATTTCACAAAATCTTATTCAAATCAATTGCAAACTTGCATATAAAACTCAACACAATCTCTCATAGAAAACCTCTTTCAATCACACAAACAAGTTTCACACAAAATCTTGTTTGACTCATAGAAACATATAGAGAATGGTTAGAGACTCAATATGTTTCTCACTCACAACAATGCTCAATCACTTTCAAACTTTCTTACTTCACCATAGAAACATATGGAGAATGGTTAGAGACTCAATATGTTTCACACTCAATCACTTTCAATATCTTTCTCAAATTAGTAAGGAATAATTTTTTTCACAGAACTTGAACTATCACTTCAACACTTCCAATCAACTAAGCTCAATCAACTCCACTCAACCAATCACTCAATGAAATCTTAGTCAACAATGCTTATCAAACAAACCTCACATAACAATGATACTCATGATATTTCACAAGCCCTAGTTCAAGATAGTTCTCAAATTCACATAACAATGGTACTCATGATATTTCACAAACCCTAATCAAGCATATGAAAGCTTACTCAATATTTCCAACAATGCTTATCAAACAAGGTTTCTAGTATCAACTTTCATTCCAGAAAACCCACATCAATCAACATTGGATATCTCAAAACCAAACTCAACAATGCTTATCAAACAATCCTTTTCACTCCAACTTAGCATTCACAACATCCAACAATATTTCACTCACAAGGAAGATATGCCCATACCTTTTGTTTGCTGAAGTTTTGACCTCAAAACCTGTCTCAATCACAATTACTCTCTTTGCCAATCTCAAGGGTTAGGTAGCAAAAACCTTCTCAAAACTTCATTCAATTATTCCCTCAAAAATATTCTCACCATACAAAACATTAAATCTCAATTATTTCACCTTATTACTCCTCTCAAATATTTAAACACAATAAGACTTTATTTTAAAATAACATATAAACTCCTTTAAAGCCTTATTACTCCATTCAACTCCTAATCATCAAAATCACAATATAAAATTTAATTTTCATAAACCTTATATCTCCCTCCTAACATAAAAACCTCATGCCAAACAAACCTTAGGACCAAATTTAATTTAAAAAATTAAATACCTTTTTACCCTCGGTGGGATTCGATCCCATGTTGCGCTGCCACCAGTGCCCTAGCCGTGGCTCAACTACCGCGTGAGCTAGGCACTCACCTTGAACTCCAAAAGCGCCTCGTGTGCTTTGTATTGAGCGTTGGGCACCTAAACAAAAAACACCCATGCAAAAACTATCATCGGGGTTCGATCGTGGGTCCTCCCACCTTGCCAAAGCCTTAAGTCACAACTGCTTGCCACTAGCCCAACCACCTTGGTTGGTTATGAGGCTTAGAGCCTCTCTTGCCTTATTCCTTCGTTGGTGCCAAATAAAACAAAAAAAATTTCTTCTTCCTTGCACGCAAATCGCAAAAATCATAGGCTCTTTAGTAATTCGAACGAAGGTAAGTTTAAATTCACCAAAGGCACATGGTATTTATACCATTGTGTCATCTCCTTTAGCACGTCGGTGGATGGAGAATATAATCGACATCGGCGCTTATAAATTTAATTTTTGCCCTTATAACCCTAACCTTAGGGTTAATTAAATTAGATTATAATTTAATTAATAATAAAATTATTATAATTAATTTAATAACTATAAGGTTAATTAAATTAAATTATAAATTAATTTATAATGAAATTATTATAATTAATTTAATTACTTTAGGTCTTACCATTAGACCTTTTAATATTATAATATTATTTTTCTTGGGCCTTCTTATTTCTCTTGTAGACCTTATCTGACCACCTTGAATATTATAATAGGAGATATTATAATATTATTTCCCTTAGGTCTAGAAGCAATCTTTCTCTTGCACTGATTACTGAAATTGACTCTTGACATCCTTCCTCTTGCACTGCTCATTGAAACTGACTCTTGACATCAATGACAACAAATCTTGCTCATATTTCCAACAATATCAACTTTTGGAGAGATGTATTTTAACCACACTCTACTAATAGAAAACCTAGGAATAGACTTATCCTTAGATACCATATAGCTTTATCTAGCCAAGTAAACTCTAGAAGAAGGGGCCCAAAAGAGAAAAGTTTTGTTTTTTGTGAAATGAAAACCCCAAGAACCTAGCTTTATGGCCAACCATAGTTGTCCCATATAGGTATACCATGTGGTATCCGCCACAAGGGATTGTTATATGAGTATCCATAGGGTTGGGCATAGTGAAAATGGAACCCATGTTGGCCTCTACTAGCACACAAGACATTCATAAATTATTCCACGTATCTACTGGCTGGAGGTAAGGGGAATGGATCCTATGTCGGCCTCTATCGACACCTAGGATATTCACCAAATGTGCTATACAATCATATTTTATTATGGGTAGAAAAAAGGGATTTTGAAAGGGATCTCGAACATTTTATAATAAACCTTACAAAATATACAAGAGAAAACAACGTAATAAACAAGAGGAACCACCCAACTAAATTGATCCCTATTCAAAAAACTACCTCATACTAACAACCAATAAATATGATAAAGTTTCTTGAGAAACAAACCAAGAATCACCATATCGCATGGAACCACAAGGAAAAAGAACATGAAAAAGAGATAATAAAACATGATGGGAAGGTTAATCAAGCTTACCTCCTACCATATTCTCAAAGGATTTGAACTTCTTGTTATAACTCATATTCTCCACCATTTTCTTTAAATCTACTAGAGAGGTCTCCACTTACTCCATCACGATCACCATTATTTTATTAATCCTTCAAAAAGATTCAATGAGGTCATTTAAAAATGGCATGATTGCTTCTTAGGCCTACCAAAATGAGGTGGTCCAGAGGGATATCTCCATCATTTTTTTCAAAGAGGACTCACCCATCCTATACTTAGGACCTATCCTCTTCTTTTCCTAAGAGAAATGAGGATAATGAAGAGGGTCAAAAACTTTCTTGAGTGATTGTGTTCAAATACCCAAAGTTTTCTAAATCTTGATATGAGATATTATGGAGGGGTGAACTAGATTTTTTTACCCATATCCTAAATTGTTTTAGTTACTTTGAACATCTGGACTCAAATTTAGACTTGACATATTTCATGGAGGCTTCTTTCTTGATGGAAACACCTTTTAGATATAATGGAGGATTTTTTGTCTTCCTATCCTTGTCCTCAACCAATATATAGTCTGAAGAAAATTCTTTCAACTTTGTCTCCTCATAATTAGAGATACGAGGGATCCCTTCTAAGACTTTATCCTTAAAAACTATAGTTTTCTCCTTCAAAACGAAAGCACAACCATAGTCCAGTCCCAATATTTGATACCATATTGGCCATATTTATCAACCAAATGAGAGAAGATAATATTCAAGATCCCTTGGTGTAGAGGGGTGGAGGATTTCCCATGTTGGATGTCACCCACCAAATTTTCAATGGATCAAAGTGGAAAAGTAGGGATGTTGAACTTCTTCCCATGGTACAAATGCTTGAGGAAGGCCACATGGATACTACAAACAATATTGAACCTCGTGTCTAGGGTGAAATATTTCATAATTGTTATCACCACCCTATCCCATGGTTTAGGGAGGGACTATCTAAGGATACCATATTTTATTTTTTGTTCTCTTATTTTCCCTATAAATTTCTCTAGCTCTCTCACCAGATAGTATTTTCATGGTTAATGAATTCCCCTTCTGTCGCTATTGGCATAGCCTCTATAATTAGTATAACATCGATAGTGAAATCAAAATCTTTCACCTTGACCCTTCCTATTAACCACAAATGGGTAATCTACATAGATAATATTTCATCATGGCCATAATTTTTTTTGAGGCATCTAAAAATTCTCGCTTTCTCTAGAATTTTGCTTACATCCTTTTCCAACACGAACTTCACTAGTTTTGGCTTAAGCTCTTTGCCACCCATTTCAAGCTCCAAAAGTTGCATAACACCTCTAAAATTTTCTCTGTATCTCTTCTCAAGAAATTTGATGATAAACCACATAAAGACTACCCTTTTAATGATTTCTTCTATAGAAAATCTCATGTGAAGGTTATCCCTAATATCGATTGAGATTATGGACTCAGCTTGCATGTGAAAGTTTTCTTTTATCCAGCCAATAGTGAATTCAAATTGTTGATCAAATATAGGAAAGGCTCTAATCATCATGATAATCTAATCATACTCTAAATTATTTTGTTGACTTCATTTTAGGAAGGGGATAAACTTGGAGTAATGCACATTAGACAAAAAGAGTTATAGAATTAGGTGATAAAAGCATTTCATATGCCATTTGAATTTATAATTCATGAGTCCCAAGACCACCACTTGCTTATGCTTGGGTGGCTCCAAGAGTCCACATGAGCGCCCAACTAGACCATTTATCTTCAATAACCAATGCTTGACCCCACTTCAAAATAATTTGACTTGGCATTTCTATTGATTAGGTCATTATCACCATACTAACTGCTAACCGAGATAGTATCATTACCACTAGTGGAAGAACTACTAAGAAAACTCTCTTCATAAATTTTATTAAAGGTAAGATAATCTTACCCTTATCTTCTATCCTTTCTAGTAGGATAAAGAAAGAAATATGGCCAACTCAACATATAACACTTGAAAAAAATATGGTTATTGGATTTCCAAATTAAAGAGAGAGCCAAAAAACTATTGAAAACCTTCCATCACATTAAAATACTCTAAAAATTCCTTCTTAAAGGCCTATGATATCGGGACTGAAATATTTCTAACCATTGAGTCTTCATCATTCACAATCTTAAGGGATTCTTGGTGAATGCCAAGGTTTTCCATTATATCCATTGTCCTATTTCCTTCTCAAAACACATGTTTCACCTGACTATTCTCTAGTTTCTACAGACATTGCTTCACCTCCTCTATCATATCCTTAATATTTCTATTTTAGAGATTGAAAGTCTTTAACAATGTTGATAATGCTCATGGTATCCCTTTTTAAAATCACATTTTTTGGGTTCATTATTTCCAGAAGAACTCCTTGAAAGAGAGATCTTGCTTCAACAAAGAATCTTGTTTGTACCCTTAGATTTTTAGCATAAGCCAAAAGAGTATCTCTTTTATTATTTATTATAATTCATCCTACACTAGAACTACCGATATTACCTTTTGCAACACCATAGAAATTGAGTTTAATCCATCCCTGACAAGGGGTATTCCATTTAACTTGATATTGGGACTACTAATTTGAGAGGAATTAGGAGAACTCTTCCCAAAAAAGGGTGAGGTTGGATGCTAATTTGAACTCAAACTCACTCTCCACATCATTCTTAGAGGGAAACATTATGACATTTTTCTTTAGTGCATTTACAATTCAAATTTCTATAGACACTGGATCCTTTTTGACATTCTAAAAAGCTCTATTAGTTCTTTCCTTCCAAATCCTCCATAATAAGTGAGGCATAATGAGTTTCCAAATAAATCTAGACCTTTTTCTAGAAAATGAGGAATCCCGTTATAGATAAAGATCCAACATATTATTAGGCAAAACCTAGTTAGCCTCCAGATAACTTAGAAGAAGGCTAAACACTTCCAAAGAAAAGGGGCACTCCAAAAATAAATGTTTTGATTCCTCCCAAAAAACATAAAAAAGGTAGCATCTATTAGGGATTGGCAATCCCCTTTTATGAATAATTTCAATAGTGATATTCTTATTCTAAACAACCAACAAAAAAATAAATTAATTTTGAGTGTAAGTCTTTTGAATCAAATCTTGTTGATCGAAAACCAATCTCTTTCTTCATCCTCCAATAGGTAGTAAACAAATTTAGTTGTGAAGAGTAGTCTTTTATTTGCCTTCTATAAGCAAGCATCAGTTAATATTGTGCTCTTAATGAACTAGGTTCTCAGAAGTCTAGTGATGTCATGGTAATATTGTTCTTCCATTAGATTGAGGACATTAAGAATAATGAATCTTCAACTTCTCCTATCTTCCACTTCTATAAAGTTTACCACTTTAGTTATAAAGGCCTAAGTAGTATGAAGAACACAAGTTTATACTGAGAGGGGGGGGGGTGAACAGTATAAGACCGCTTTTTACTTTTTCTTTCGATTCAACTTGCAGTTCAATATTATGCAGTGAATATGTAACAGTATCAAAAATAGAAATCAAAGAAATGCACAGAATATCATCCACAATAGAGACACAACAATTTACGTGGTTCACCCAACGCGGGCTACTCCATGGATAAAATTTTTACTAAATTTTATCACCTCAAATTCTGGGAAACATGTCCCGATTACAAATTTTATGGGCACCAACCCAAAGGAGATACCTTCCCCTAGCTTTGCTCAATATGGTGATCCTCTAGAAGACCTCTGCCTCTACAGCCCTTAGTAAGTGGAACTCTATCCACAGAAGACACCTGTCTTCCCTGCTCTGGCTGGAGACCTCTGTCCTCAACTCTTTCACCTCCAAAGCTGGTCCTCTTATCTACACCAAACACAGTCCTTCGGTCTGGCACTAAAGTCCTCAAAATTTTTACCTCTACGCAATTACAACACTCGATCAATCATCAACTTATACACCTCTGCACAAACATAGTAGCACTGTCTTCGCACACTCTACTCCTTCAATGATCAAACTTATCCCCGCCCTCTGCTTCTACGATAGTCGCACTTCGAATGCACACTTCGATTGATGATCAAAATCTATGAACAACCCTCCTTTTATACTGACAATCTCAAGATTAGATTCTTGATCTTAGTCAGCTGTATATCCCTAAAACAACGTCGGCTGCACAACCCTACACTTCGTCGGCTCAAGGTTAACTCTGTCGGCTTCAACCGCCTCTGCTGTTCTATAGCTTTTCTCGTGAAACTACAACATGTCACGATATCATGACACTTTTACAGCCATACACCTTCTATAGCCTGCTATCACAAAATTGTGACACCTTGGCCTTTGTCGACTTCCTTTGTGCTTCTATCATGAAATCACGACACCTTTGCCTCTTGCTGATGTCATCTCACTTTTGTCATGAATTCACAACCCTTATGACTTCATGGCCTTCTTCTCTACTTTTGTCACGAAATCGTGACACATTTGCTTCTGCTGATGTCATCTCCAACTCTGTCGCGAAATCATGACCCTTATGACTTCATGGCCTTCTTCTCTGCTTGCACTAGCGAAAACGAAACATGTCACGAAATCATGACACTTTCACTGCCATGAGCTTCTTTATGCCTTACACCTGCGAAACTGGAACATGTCACGAAATCGCGACACTTTCGCCTTTGAGCTATTCCTTCCTGAATTTGTTGAGAAAATGCAACGCTTCTTCTGCTAAAGACTTGCTTCCTATTTTTGTCACAAAATCATGACACTTTCTCCAACTGAATGCTGCCTTCTCAACCTATCATGAAATTGTGACACTTTCTACATCCATACGACTTCTTTGTAGCCTGTCATGAAATCATGACCCTTTTTGCGTCCGTACACTTTTCTTTCATCCTGTCATGAAATTGCGACGCTTTCAGCTTTCGAAAGCTTTCCTTGTAACTTGTCGTGAAATCGCAATGCTTATCATTTCAAATTCTTCTCTTAGCTGCATGTCATGAAATCGCGACGCTTCACATTTCGAGCTTCTACAACATGTCACGAAAACACGATAGTCCTCACTTGGAAATTTGCATCATGTCACGAAATCGCAACATTTTTTTGTTCGTACAGCCTCATTTGCAGAATGTCCTGAAATCGTGACACTTTTCTTTCTCTGCCTTCCTGCACTGTTCGAGTCACAAAAATGTGACATGTCACAAAATCGCGACACTTTCCATCTTGCTCTTCTTCTCTGCCAACATGTCACAAAATCGTGATAGTTTTGCCTTCTTTGTCTCTGACTTCTAGCATGTCGCGAAATCGTGACAGTTTTGTTAGAGCTTTCTCTCTCCTCAAACATGTCACAAAATTGCAACAATTTTGCCAACACTTTCTCTCTCCTGAACCATGTCGCGAAATCGCGATAGTTTTTCTAGGCGCTTGCATACTTTTCCTTACTTGTCTTTTTATTGATCTTTTGCAACTGGGCTACTGTGATCTTCATGGAAACTCACTGTCCAAACTGAAACAATCATCAAAACACATTCTGAGACATCAAAACAAATTACTTCAATAACTCTTTGACATCAATGACAACATTTACACATAGAGCAAAGGCAATGTACCCAAGGTACCCAAAATTGCCAACAATCTCCCCCTTTGTCATTGATAGAAACCTTTAACTGAAAACATATCTCAAGAGCCAAAACTAAACCCTACTGATCCAACAACTGAGAATCTGTAATTGAAGTTTTTGCTCCCCTTGACTTGAAGCTTTCTTCTTCACTTGAGGCTCTCCCCCTTACTCATATCTCTCCCCCTTTGTCATCAATGGCAAAGGGTCACCTTTGGGGCTCGGGACTAAGAATGAGCCTCTTAGCTTAGTCCCTCCCCCACCTCCTAATGAGGTGATTAAAATAGGGGTGGGAGTGAAACTCCCATTAGACACTCATCATCATCAGTGTCTACAATTTCTTTGCCGGGCCTTTTCTTGAACTCTTTGTCAATGTTTCTGTTCTTGTCACTTTTCTTGTTCTTGTCCACACCTTGATCCTTGGACCTGTTTATATCACTGTTCCTATTCCTGTACCTTGGAAGATCAGCTCTGCATTGTCTGGCTGTGTGACCTGCATTGTTGCACTTATAACAAGTAACAAAGTTATTTCTGTTCAGCATACCCATTCTTTGAATCTTCCTGTTATGACTAACCGTGTTTCTGTATTTAGCCTTGCAGAAAATTGCTTTATGCTTGAACTGTTGACAAGAGTAACAATACCCTTGAAAGAGACTAAAACTTTTGAAATTTTTGTTAACCCTCTTCATTTGATCTATGCACTGAGAAGCCGTGTGACCAAACCTATGACATGCAAAACATCTATCATGAAATATTCTTCTATTTGACCTCTTGGGTCCCAAAAAATTCTTCTTCGCATTCAGAATTCTATTTTCTATTTCTACGCATTTATCACTCATGGACTCTTTCTCTGAAATACTCTCTTCATCAGAACTCTCTTCTTTCTGAAATCTCTTACTAGATTCCCCAACTTATTCCTTGAGTGGTTTAACAAAACCAAGACCTGTTTTATCTGTTGTCATTCTTTGATCTTTGATAAGAGATTTAACCTTTATGGAGCTTTCTTGAAACCTGTATAGCTTATCCTTGTACTTTTTATTTTCCTCTTTCAAGGAAGCCATTTCCTGTTCTAATTCACTGTACTCAAGCACCTTAGATTCTAACTCATTCTTGAGTTCTTGTGTCTTAGCCATAGAGATGTCAAGACTTTCTATGAGTTCATCTCTCTCCATACAACATTCATCTAATTTATCCTTGAGTCTAGCATTCTTCTTTCTTTCCTTTTTCAAAACACTAAGAGCATTAGTAAGTTCACTTTCAAGATCCTCTATTTGATTGCAATTTGAAATATCAAAGCCTTTTTCAGATTTCTTATCACTAGAGGTGCTACCCTTTTCAAAAACCATACATGCATTTTCCTTATAATTTTCTGAAGCATCCTCATACATACTAGCAACCAATTCATTATTTGTGCAATCATCCTCAAGGTGCCCAAAATTTCCACATCTAAAACATTTCATGATAATGAATTTATTTTTCGGTTCTTCTTCCTTTTCTGAAATGAACATCTCATTTTCATCATCACTAGAAGAACTTTCACTATCACTGCTAGAACACTTACTTGCTTTGTCCAGGTAGAAGCTCTTCTTGTTCTTGTGTGAATACCTCTTTCGTTGATTGATGTGCTCATCTTTGTTCTTTCTGTAATACCTATGCTTTTTAGAATCCTTGCTCTTAACATCCTGTATATCTTCATCACTTTCATTCTTGGAGATAGTACAGTCAGTAGCATAATGACCAAACTTTCCACAATTGAAACATCTTATAGTTTTCTTGCTTTTGTGCTTTCTAGAAAACTTGCTTTTCTTGCTGTAGTATGCCTCTTCCTCACTAGAAGACTCATCACTCTCTTGAATCTGTTTGCCCTTTGATTTCTTGGAAGCTTTGAAAGCTGCCTCTTTCTTGACATCAACTTTCACTTGAGTTCTCAGCTCAAATGCTGCAAGAATACTATGGAGCTCATCCTTTTTCAACTTATCTAAATCTTTAGCTTCCTCAATAGTAGAAATATTTTCACTAAATCTATTAGGAAGAGATCTTAAAATCTTATCACACACATCATTTTCAGCAAGCTCAAGACCTAGGTCTTTCATGGAGTTAACAACCTCATCCATACGAAGCATGTAGTCACTAATATTTTCATCATAATTCATTTTGAGTTGTTCAAAGATACCTTTAAAATGTCTCAATTTGGCTTTTCGGACATTTGCATCACCTGTATGAACCACCTGCAATTGTTTCCACATTTCACTAGCTATCTTGTAGTGAATAACTTTGGTGAGATCTGCTTTCTGTAAGCCTTTCAGGATAGCATTCATAGCTTTTGAATTGCTGTGATGTAGGAGCCTATATTCTTTAGTGTATGGACCATTTACAAAGATAGTGTACCCATCTTCAATTACTTCCCATACCTCATTATCAAGTGCCATTAGATAAACCTTCATTCTAGCTCTCCATAGACCAAAATCTGATCCATCAAGGATGGGTGCTGCATTGCCACTTGAATAATCCATTGTGTTCTTTGCTAGCTTTTCCTTAAAGCTGTTAAACCTTTCTAAAGGAACCTGCTCTGATACCAATTGAAGAACACAAGTTTATACTGAGAGGGGGGGTGAACAGTATAAGACCGCTTTTTACTTTTTCTTTTGATTCAACTTGCAGTTCAATATTATGTAGTGAATATATAACAGTATCAAAAATAGAAATCAAAGCAATGCACAAAATATCATCCATAATAGAGACATAACAATTTACGTGGTTCACCCAACGCGGGCTACTCCACTGATAAATTTTTTACTAAATTTTATCACTTCAAATTCTAGGAAACATGTCCCGATTACAAAGTTTATGGGCACCAACCCAAAGGAGATACCTTCCCCTAGCTCTGCTCAATCTGGTGATCGTCTAGAAGACCTATGCCTCTGTAGCCCTTAGCAAGTGGAACTCTATCCATAGAAGACACCTGTCTTCCCTGCTCTGGTTGGAGACCTCTGTCCTCAACTCTTTCACCTCCAAATCTGGTCCTCTTATCTGCACCAAACACAGTCCTTCGGTCTGGCACTAAAGTCCACAAAATTTTCACCTCTACGTAATTATAGCACTCGATCAATCATCAACTTATGCACCTCTGTGCAAACACAGCAACACTATTTTTGCACACTCTGCTCCTTCAACGATCGAACTTCTCCCCGCCCTATGCTTCTATGACAGTTGCACTTCGAACGCACACTTCGATCGATGATCAAACTCTTCGAACAACCCTCCTTTTATACTAACAATCTCAATATTAGATTCTTGATCTTAGTCGGTTGTATATCCCTAAAACAACATCAGCTGCACAACCCTACACTTCGTCGACTCAAGGTTAACTCTATCGGCTTCAACCGCATCTGCTTTCCTGTAGCTTTTCTTGCAAAACTACAACATGTCGCGATATCGCGACACTTTTACAACCATACACCTTCTATAGCCTGCTATCGTGAAATCATGACACCTTGGCCTTTGTTGACTTCCTTTGTGCTTCTGTCGTGAAATCGCGACACCTTTGCCTCTTGCTGACATCATCTCACTTCTGTCATGAAATCGTGACCCTTCTGACTTCATGGCCTTCTTATCTGCTTTTGTCATGAAATCGTGACACATTTGCTTTTGCTAATGTCATATCCAACTCTGTCGCAAAATCACGACCCTTATGACTTCATGGCCTTCTTCTCTGCTTGCACTAGAAAAAACGGAACATGTCATGAAATCGTGACACTTTCGCTGCCATGAGATTCTTTCTGCATTACACCAAAAAAACTGGAACATGTCACAAAATTGCCACACTTTTGCCTTCGAGCTCTTCCTTCCTGAATTTGTCGTAAAAACGTGACGCTTCTTCTGCTGAAGACTTGCTTCCTATTTCTGTCATGAAATCATGACACTTTCTCCAACTGAATGCTACCTTCTCAACCTGTCGTGAAATCGCAACACTTTATGCATCCGTACGACTTCTTTGTAGCCTATCATGAAATCACAACCCTTTCTACGTTCGTACGCTTTTCTTTCATCCTATCACAAAATCGTGACGCTTTCAGCTTCCAAAAGCTTTCCTTGCAACCTGTCGCGAAATCACGATGCTTCTCATTTCAAACTCTTCTCTTAGCTACATGTCACAAAATCGTGATGCTTCACATTTCGAGCTTCTATAGCATGTCATGAAAACACGACAGTCCTCACTTAGAACTTTGCATCATGTCACAAAATCACAACAGTTCCTGAACCACTTTCTCTCTCTTCAAACTTGTCATGAAATCGCAATAGTTCACACTACGGACTTTCTCTTCTACATGTCGTGAAATCATGACATTTTTTTGTCCATACAACCTCATTTGTAGAATGTCACGAAATCATGACACTTTTCTTTCTCTGCCTTCCTGCACTGTCTGAGTCGCAAAAATGTGACATGTCACGAAATCGTGACACTTTCCATCTTGCTCTTCTTCTCTGCCAACATGTTGTGAAATCGTGATAGTTTTGCCTGCTTCGTCTCTGACTTCCAGCATGTCACGAAATCACAACAGTTTTGCTAGATCTTTCTCTCTCCTCAAACATGTCACGAAATCATGATAGTTTTGCCAACACTTTCTCTCTCCTGAACCATGTCGCAAAATCGCGACAGTTTTTCCAGCCGCCTGCATACTTTTCCTTGTCTTTTTCTTGATCTTTTGCAACTGGGCGACTGTGATCTTCTTGGAAACTCACTGTCCAAACTGAAACAATCATCAAAACACATTATGAGACATCAAAACAAATTGCTTCAAGAACTCTTTGACATCAATGACAACGTTTACACATAGAGCAAAGGCAATGTACCCAAGGTACCCAAAATTGCCAACATAGTAAATGTTTCTAAGCCCACCAAATCTTGATCTTCAATTAGAGGAGTATTTCAAATCCAACTATCGTTCTAGAAATTATTTTTCTTCCATCACCTATCCTCCATATTATACCTTCTTAAAATAGGGATTTGAATATTAGCAAAACATTCTTGAAGGAAAATACATGAGGTAAATCTTGTGTCGCCAAAAAATTTCTCTCTTGCCTAAGATACTTGTCTTTAAGAATATGAACCCACCCAATATTATCCTCATTGAGAATTTTCCATATTCTACTTTGCTACAAGGGCTAGATTCATCTGCTTCATCTTTCTAAACCTAATATCCCCAATTTTCTTTCTTGAACAAACTTAATTCCAATATACAAGAGGAACTCTTTGCTTATATTTCACCCTTGACCAGAGGAAGGTCCTTTGGATATGCTCAATCTTATTCCTAAATTTAGATGACATATTGAACAAGAACATATAGTACCCATGGATAATTTGGAGGGCATATTTTACAAGCCAAGATTTACTAGCTTGACTAAGGAGAGCTCCTTTCCAACCTAACTTTTTTCCTGATCCTTTCCACCACTAAATACCATAAACATTCTTTTATTTTACCTTTGAAGAGAGGTAATATTAGATACGTTGATCAAAGATTTCTAATATCACAACAAAAAATATGTGTAATTCTCTCCTATATTTTGGGAGGGGTGTTCAAGAAAAAAAACTTTGATCTTCTTAAAATTAATCTTACATCTTGCAACTTTCTCATAAACACTTAGGATATTTCTAATCACTTTAGCTTATGGTATGGAAGAGTTGGTAACCAATAAGGTGTCATCTATGAACTATTGATGGGAAAAAATATTAATGGAATAACTTATTTTTATTCCTTAAATATCCCTCATGGAAGTAGCAACTCCTAATGATCTTCCCAAGACCATGGCCAAAATAATAAATAGATAAAGGGATAGGGGATCACCTTGTATGATCCCTCTAAGGGTTTTGAAGTACCTTATGGTTGCACCATTAACTAATATGGATATCATAACCAAGGAGATGCATTTATTTGTGAGATTAATCTAATTTGGATGGAAACCAAATTTACCCATGAATTTGAGCAAGAAATCCCATGAAATCCTTTCATAAGCCTTATTAATATCTAATTTAAAAAAGAGGCCAACCTTCTTGCTCTTATCTATGGAATGTATGACTTCATGAATAGTAATTTTTTTGTCAAGGATTTTCCTACCCTTCACAAAGCCACCTTGATTAGAATCAATAATATAGGGAAGATCCACCTTGATTTGAATAAATAATATAGGGAAGAACCACCTTGATTCTGTTAGACATCACCTTTGTCAAGATTTTATAAATAGTGTTACAAAGGAAGGTAGGCCTAAAATATTTCAAGTCCTTCACTCCCACCACATTAGGAATTAGAGCCAAGATATTTGAGTTAATATACCTTAGGATATGAAAGGATTTATGAATATAACATATGGCAAAAAACATATCTACACCAAATATATGCCAAAATATGTGGAAGAAGAGGGTTGAGAACCCATAAAGCCCTAGGGATTTCTCTCCCACCATGGAGAAAACAACACCTTTCAATTATTTCTCTTTAAAGGGGCTTATAAGAAAAGAATTAATCTGATATATGAGGAGTGTTGGAATATTGTTGAGAAACATGTTCATTACCTAATCATCCCTAATATATCTAGTCCCAATAATATTTTCTAACAAATGCACTACTTTCACTTGAATTTCCAAAATATTATCCATTAAGGATCCATCTTCCTTAATAATTTCTATAATACTTTTGGAGCTCCTGTTTCTTAAGGTAGTAGCAAGGAAAAATTTGGTATTAATATCTCCATCCTTTAACGATAATGCTCTATGTTTTTACCTCCAAAAGGACTCTTTGTAGGCCAAGGCATTGTGATATTCTATTAAAATCTATTTTTCTTCCTCTCTATACTCAATTGAAATAAGATGCTCCTATACAAAATACTCAATAACAGAGAGTTGACATTTCAAGTATGCTTTCTTTTGAAAAATATTTCCAAAAACCAATATATTCAAACCCTTTAAGTTAGACTTGATGAATCTAAGTTTTTTGGCGACCCGGGAAATTAATGGACTTGTGAACTCCTTCCACAATTTTGTAATTAGAGGCTCAAGGTTTTCAAAATTTAGCCACATTGATTCGAAATATAAAGGACTTTTGAATTGTCTTCTATAAGATAGAACCTCCAAAATTTGGAGATTATGAGCAAAACCCACCTTGGGAAGAGTACTCAAAACAAATCCAAAGGAAGGTAGACCTTTTAAAATTAGGAATTTTTCTAATCTAATTTGTATTAAATGATTACCCAATCTCCTATTACTATAGGTAAAATTTCCTCCTCTTAGATCAACATCCATCAACTCATTGACATTCATAAAATATTCAAAATCCTCCATGCCATTTGAAATAACTTTTTTACCTCCTTCTTTGTCTAAGGGATAGAGGCGCGAGTTAAAATACCTAGACAACATCTAGGCTTCTCCTTGAAAAACCCCTCTCAAATGAATATGCTCTTTTAAAAGGATCCCTCTACATGTTTTTGAGTTTAAGGCATATATGTTTGTGAGAAGCCATCTAGTGTTAGAATATTTACAAAAAAAGAGAATGTTATTAAATCTATCTAAGTAGGAGATCATTCTACCTTCAATTCCTCGAATACATAAGAATCCCTCAGAGGTTTTTGATGCATGACTAGCCAAATAGCTTGAAACCTTCCATATAGCCTTTTTATTCTTTTTAATATTAGATTCTCCAACTTTGGTTTCTTGGAAGCAACCAAATAGTTCTTGGAAGGGGCATTCAAACCCCTTACATTCCATGATATATTCTTAATTTTTGAGATTTGGTGGGTTATTTCTTTCCTCCACCCAAATATAAAGTTTGTTGGGTTCCATTAGCTATATATTTAGAAATTTATCTTAATCTATTTTCCTGTTGAGGAGGTCTTTCCAGTTTGGAAACATAAGCAACATCAACATTTTTTGTTTTGCTTCTAATTATGTGGTTCAGACTACTATGCTCCTTCCTTGCCCCCCTTTTTTCTAGGAAGTTAATAAAACCCTTCTCCCCTCCCTCCCTAGGGCTTAAAACTTAAAAATTCTATTATTTATAAATTATACATAATAAAATATATTATAAATAATTTTTAATCCTAAAAATTTAAAAAAATATCTAAAATAGTATTAAAAATATAAAATAAAATATTATAGTTGTCAACATAATAGCTTTTAACTACTAAAATAGTTTATATATATACTAAATTATTATAAAGTGAAATCTCCTCTATGTTTCCCTCTGCATATTTAAAAAATAAAAATAAATCTTGAAATACCAAGGTGGGTGACGTAATACCTAGCTATATCCTTAAAAAAATGGAGTTTATTGTCCATAAATCTTAGTGGCTTGAGTTCCCACCCATACATCCACATCCATATTCACTTAAATATTTATTGATTTTTCTATTGTACCTTTTAAGTGAAGTATGGTGATAGCTCATCACTTTTATTTTGAGCATGCTTCACTTCACGACTGCATCATGTTCAAATATTTTGCATATTTTATTTTATTACATTGAAGATAGGATTGGATGTATAATTATTTTTTATTTTTTTTTTAATTTGGAATTTTATAATATTATTATTTTTTATTTTTTAAAATTTTAAAATAAATTTAAAGATGTTTTCTCTTTTAAATATTATATTAATGGATTAATGATGAGTGAATCATGGGAGCAATAGTAGTGAGCGCAAATGAAGACAACAATTTTGGTGGGGATGACATGGGTAAAGGTAGCAACAACAACATTGGCATGAATCACAAGGGTAAAAGTGAGTCTGGTGGAGATGGTATGAATCAAGAGAAAGTGAATCCCCCTTTCCCCTCAATAGGATTGAAGGAAATATCTGTGGTATTTGGTAAACAACCAGATGACTCTGGACCTGCCACTTTTTAACAATGGATCGCTCTATCACGGGTCCATGTTGGAAATCCACGTGTCTCGTGAAGCCACATCAGGAAATATGAATGCTAGCCTTGACATTTTGGAATCTATGATTTTTGAAACATTGATGGTTCATGGATATTATAAAACAACGGTCAATTCCCTAGTGGAACCAAGAAGAAAGCTTCACCAACACCCAAAGGAAGCTCTCCTCCAACAATGACAACAATAGCAGTAGGTGGATCAGGAGAAGGTGCTCCAAGTTTAAATCAATCCTTCATGGATATGGTCAAAAAACTCAAACCCTAGCCCTCTTAGACCTAGGATTTAACTACATCCTTTTGATGGCAATCTCGAGATCCCTTGCAAACTTATGTCATCCATGGTTTCCTAAAACTCCAACTCCCTAGTCAATAAATTTTTGGAATCACGACCAAACATGGAATCGATATGCAAATGGACCCACTCCTCTTGGAACCCCTTAGGATCTTTGGAATTAGTTGCTCTCTCCAAAGGCTTCTTACTAATCTGGCTAAATATCCCTACTGAATCATGATAGATCCTCACAGGTAGCCCATGGTTCTTCGGATGAAGGAGACTCTTCCTATAGAAATGGAGTGTGGATTTTGATCTAGCCACCTAAAACATCAACTATGCTCCCATTTGGGTCCAAATTATGGGTCTCCTAGTCTAGTTTTAGCATGAATATATTATTTGAGGTATCATGTGGGACATCAAATACCTTATTTCTTTTGATCCTCCTACATGAGCAAGGACTTGTATGATCCAGGCTCATAAATGCATTAATGCAAACCTGGACTTGGCCCTCCCTACTTCGATCAATCTCATTTCAAAGGTTTTAAATTTATCTCAACTTATTGAATATGAAAATAAACCTAATTTTTATAATTTTTGTTCCAAGAAAGGCCATGTCTGTTCTCAATGTCCCAATATTCCAATTATACATCCAGTTTCTTCCAAATATGGTCATCATCAGCCCAAACTTGTCCATCGCCACCCCAACCCATCCTCTGATGCCATCCTAAACCTTTATACCATACCCTCGAACCGCTACAAATTTTTCTCCTTCCATAAAAGTTCAAGGTGCACCCCTAATTCATAATGAGGATCCCACAACATCTTCCTTGGCAAGCCTTAATATCTCTCCTTCCCGCTATCCCCCTATTCCCATTTCTAACCATTTTTCCCTTTCTTTGATGATGATCCCAAATTTGACTCCATAAATACCACCTTAGTTCATACCCAAAGCCTTCATCCTCTCCTAAGAGCCTCCTAGGATCCCCTAATTGCAAACCTATTCCCACCAGCCCTTTCTCCCCTAGCCCTCCTTTTACTTGAAACCAAAGGAAGCTCTATGTGTTGGTTCCAAAAAGAAATGGGAATGACCCTTAGCTCAAATAAAAAATAGAGAAGCTTCGAATGATATTGCCAATGGAACCTAGCTCACATTCCATGCCTTATTCACATATTTTGAGATCCAGTTGAAAATAGATCCAAACTTCCCCCTCGACCCCCTCATGGAAGAGGGAAGAGAACATCATCAAGAAGTAACAAAGGAAGATCCTCTCATGGAATGTGAGAGACCTAAATGGATGAAATAAGAAATACTTTTTTAATTCCATGAGGAGAGATCTTAGTGAAGTAGGGAAAAATGGTGCACCAAATTATGATAAACAATGTGCGTATCTATGTCCTATTGCGTATGAGCATCAAACGGAAGCATGCAAGTAAGATGGAAAGATAACGAATAACAAGAAATGAAGCAAAGTAAATCAACTTCTTATTAATGAAATAGATCAAATCCAGGTTACAAAATGTCCCCTTTGAGGGCTCAAAATGGATGATACAAATATTTACAACTCGGGTGCCCAAGGATCGAAATCCTTCAAGAAATTCGGGTGCACATCCAATGTCTTTCCTCGTACCCACAATCGAGGTGGGCGGGCCAAGGTTGCCGTTGCTTGTATCTTTGATCTAGATGTCTTATGCTCCTTCCCAATGCACTATAATAACCTACACCTGCACACAAGGAAACCAGAAACGTCAAATAGCGAGTGCATATGATGAAAAACATGCAATCCCCATAGGGGCCAAACGGCTAGTAATGAGAAAATACATCAAAGCAACTCCAAATGACTCGAAATTATATAGGTATATAAAATAAGAGGTTTTGGGAAGATATCACCAGAAATTGCACCGAAATTGCATCCGATGGGGTTTCGCAATTCAAATGACCGTTCGCAACCTACAAAACCCAAAGCAAACAATTTCTGCCCCTACGCATATCCAAAATGCATGAAAATTGGAAAAAATACATAAAATGCTATTCTAAGAAAACCCATTTGATCATATTTGCAAAATTAGTGACAGTTTAGGTGTTCTTCCAAATGACCGTCGAAGACCTGCATGAGACCCTACAAAACACTAAAAATGCAATATCTCGGCCAATATAGCTCAGAATGACATGAAATTTGAACTGCAGCATAATAATAGCATGTAGAAAATAACTAATTAAAAATAGTCACAAAATCATGCACATATTTCTATTCATCATAGGGTGGGATGAATAGGACTGTCACAAATTGGGGGGCACCTAGGGGTGGGACGCCCACCGTTTCTGCCTAAATTTTGCCACCAATTCCATTGGGAAATGGTCCAAAACACTATGGGAGGTATTTTCATCAAATTTGGTGAGGAAATTCACTCATATGGTTCGGTTTTGTGACAAATTGCGCCTCCTAGTTCACTCGCAAACCTCCTTCGCTAGGTAGAGATTTCGAGGGAAAAATGGGCACAAAAAGGTGGAAGGAAATCTTGGCAGCACTCCATTGCTTTGTCCTCAAAATCTCCTCTCTATATTTTGTGTGGAAAATGCATCCACTTTATAGCCCAAGGAGGCTCATGGGTCAAAAGGCATGCGAGGGCATGCGAGGCAAGAGGCGCCACTTGGCCACCAGGGTGACATGCATTGGAGGGGAAGAGAATCTCCCAATTTGGCCTCCCTTATGGAGCAAGGCATTAAGATGCTATGTGCTCTGACTTGTAGGCATTGGAAGACAGAAAATGTAACCGTTTCTAGGTGCCATTTGTCCATATTTGACTTTTTTCTGATCAAACCTGCTATTCGTCCCACCCTGGGATGAATGTTGCTATTCATCCCAGGGTGGAATGAATAGAAGAGAGGTGTCCAAAAGGTCCCAAAAGTGGCCTAGAACCTTTCAAAACCTTGTGCAAAGTGGTTAGAACCACTGTATGCCTCCTGAGGGCTGCCCTAGGGGCCTTGGTGTGTCATGAAGTCGTTGCTTATGGTAGCATAATCAGATTGACCAGATTTTAGTGTCTACAGATGCCCTTTTTGGGATGCATTGTGTGCAACACAATGCTAAGAAAAAATAGATGACTAAAATGTTCAATGATTAGGGTTACTCAATAACCTAACCAACTTTAGATGCCCCAATCATGGAAAGAGCATGCGTTCTTGAATCCTTGCTTTCGATGAGCTAAGGAACTTGCTTTAGCTTGGATATTATTCTATCATGAAGTAGGAGGTCCTATGATTCCATGATTCCAAAAATGCCAAGAATTTTAATTTGATATTTTGTGCTTGTTTGCTGCCCCAAGCAGGAGCGTGATTGTCTTTGTCAAAGATTCATTGAACGAACGCAATTTGCATGATTGAGTGTGTGCTTGTTGATTTGAACTGAGTATGACTACCCCCTCAAGCGATGAGTCGATGAGGGAATGACTCATGAGAAAAGTGATGAGTCACTTGACCCAGATGACTTTTGTTAAGGTTGCCTTCAGTTGTACTCATTGAAAAATGGCACAGTTTTGAAAGGATTTTGATGATGCTATGGAGGTTTCCTGGAAGCAAGGAGTTGAAAACTTCATTCTCGTGGGGTGGTCCAACCACAATGGCCTTCTTGGGGAGTGAAGTAGTAACTTTTCCATGCATCCATGAGAAATTTGCATTCCATATTGACCCTGAATGAATTCCATCAGATTTGACATGTTTTTGGTGGGTTTTGAACCCTTTTCTTTGTTGCATCGTAGAGGAAAGGAATGAAAAACCTCATTCCCATGGGGTGGTCCTAGCCATACTGGCCTTCTTAGGGATTGAAGTAAGGTTCTTTCTAGGCTCCAAGGAGTTTTATTATGCTATTGTGTATTATTGAAAATTTTGACCAAAATAGAGCTATTTTTGTGGGATTTTGGACCCTTTTGGTGCATTTGAAGCTTGTTTTAACCTATGAATTTTGTATTCATCCTAGGGTGGAATGAATACAAATTTGGTATTCATCCCAAGGTGGGAAGAATGGCCAAAAGTGCATTCATCCCACCCTAGGATGAATAGGACTGTTGCAAGCCTATATAAACCCCAAATGCAAGTTTTGGGCTCATTATTGCATGTTTTCTTTTGCGATTTGAGAGGTGAGGAAGAGGAGAGTGATTTTTTATAGTGAAGTACTATCAAAATCATCCCACTATCATCATGAGTCAGCAAGTAGAGGCATCCAGTGAAGGGGCCAGTGTGAGGAAGGTAAATGCTAACTCAAATGACCTCGTTATTAAAAGTGTAATACCTGTTGTTCTTGTTTTTGTTTTTATTTTTTATTTTTTTGGGTATATCACATTACATAATAGGTAATTAAACCTAATAAAATGGATTACCATATTTTGTATTTTGCTTATATTTTTGTGCAATTAGATTGCTTTTATAGATTAGGTGTGCCTTGTTTTGGGCCTTTTGGAGGTCATTTTGAAGCATGGTGAATACCTACTTACTTTTATTTATTTTATTTTTATTAGGTGGTGAAGAGTTAGTACTAAAAACCAAAGCTCTTCGAGACCACATAGGGTGCCTTGACTGAGGCTGACTGGGAGTGGCTTGATGCCATGGGGCTCAAGCAAGTTACCCGATTGGAGCCTATGATAGGCGACCGAGCTTATCTGACTGCACTTATTAAGTTGTGGGACTCATGCACCAACACCTTCCACCTACCGATAGGGGAGATGATGGTGATGCTAGAGGACATCTATCAGATTCTACAGATTTTGATAGAGGGGTGACCTATCCGATCAATGCACCATGACCAGAGAGGTGTAGTGTTGATGAGGTACTTTGGGGAGGATGCAGATGCAATGGAGTTAGACTACTAGAATGGAGGGATATTGATGGGGTATTGGCATGAGGAGGGGGTATTGGGGGTGAGGCATGCACTACTGATGACTCTCATCTCCAATATGCTCCTCCTAGACTCATCAAGAGCCAGGTTCCCTTGGAACCTATTAGAGCTAGTGTACGCCCTAGTGAGGTGCACCAAGGAGGAGCCATTAGTGATGGCATGGGGGACTACCTTGCTAGCATAGCTCTATGATGAGTTGTATGAGATCCACTATCATCGATAGAAGGGTTTAGGGTGCAACTTCTTATTGTAGTGTTGGGGATGGTAGCACATAGCTATGGGGTGACCACATGGATTACCATGGATGACCCAAGTACAACTAGTAGATAAGGAGATAGGATATGGTATCCTATGGTAGAGGGTCATAGGAGAGAGGTAGAGTCAATGGTTTGTAGGTGATGTGGATCACTACATCGATATCTTCTCATGAGTGGTGCCAGGGTAGGTGATATGGTGACCGTACAGGGACTGTCCAATTTGGGTTGATGCTGATGAGCAACTTCAGTGGGTGAGGTGAGGTAGATGGCTGATTGTGAGGCATGGGACCGAGTGGGAGTACTTCCTATTTTTTGGGTCATGTGATAGTTTGGGCTATGACAGGGGCTTCTTGAGGAGCTAGTGGTGTATCGACACTGTGAGGATGAGAGGACATTGCTATGGCCGATAGTGGAGGAGGTGAGTGAGGAGTTAGATCTTGTAGTAGATGTTCCTAATATGGATGACACTAAGACTATAGAGGAGTATGACTCATGGTGGGTGATGCACCAGTGGTGAGGTGTAGGAGCCCTAGGGGGTGAGGTAATTGGGGTAGCAGATGAGGTGATGTAGGATGCTCCAGAGGAGGACCAAGAAGAGGTAGATGAGTAGGGAGATCTCCTAGACTTGGGAGATCAGGGTGATGATATGGATGTAGAGGATCATGGGGTACAGGTATAATAGGGTATACAAGATGACCGATATCTAGAGCTACAAGTTGAGTTGGCCAAGGTCAGATAGGAGAGAGATCTCCTTTAAGCATAGACACAGGAGGACCAGGCCGAGATATCCTCCCTATGGGTACAGTTGAGAGCACAGGGTCTGAGGCAGGAGGGATCCAAAATTAGGGAGGCAGAGAGGCTATGGGTAGAGGTGCTATGACTGTAGTCAGTGGTGGAGACTTACCAGGCATAGGGATAGTGGAGGTAGACATATGTGGATAGACTAGAGATGGAGGTGGTGCACCTTGGAGGGCATCTTCCGGATGATGGGGAGACTAGAAGATCATATCGATCTCGATAGAGTGAGACAGTGTAGTCCTCTACTAGGTGGAGGGCTGATAGGGTTGGTGGTAGTAGGCATGGGGGATCACAGTAGACCCAGACTATAGGTGGTAGTGTGAGTCATAGCACCGATCCTGCATGATCATGGTGATGGAGACTCTTGGGACTATTTTTGGATTTTGGATTTTTGGTATTGGTGAGGTCTAAGGACCCACTTTATTGTAGCCTACGAGCATTTTTGGAAACTATGATGTACATGTTTTTCCCCATATATATATGAGATTTTATTATGGTCATCATGTGTCTCATTTATTTCTTTATGATATGGATGCAATGTATGTATTGATTTATGATTATATGTTAGATGATTAGTATGTATGCATATGGATGCTTTTGTGACATGATGGAATGGTGATAGATATATATCATGTATGCATGTGTATTTTATTTGATTTGATGCTATCTATATGCATGGATGCATAGTGAGATGGGATATTTGATTGATTGATAAAATGAATTGTGGCTAATGATTTGACACACTATGTTAGCACCATAGACTATACAAAACACATTAACACTTATTTTTGTTTCTTTTTTTATTGTTTTTGTGTAATGGAAATATGGAAATGTATTATTGCAATGAGATATTAAATAATGTAGATGAGGTTTTTATGAGACTCAAACACTCTAGCTGACTTGATCAAAGGTTGTATACTGACTATGCAAGACTTTTTGACAAGGTATGAATCTGCTAGGATGACCAAGGTACTTCATATCCCTGTGTGTGCAAGTGAGTTCATTCCTATGAGATGCATAAAGATACCACCATTTCTAGATAGGCTATCCACCAAACCTGTAATGAGGATCACTCTATGAATGTCACAATCTTGGGTTTTGTACTTAGTAGGATTAGACCACTAGGCAATCTAGGTTACCAAAAGCTAGCTCATCCACATGCAAACATTGGTCTGCACACATGCCAAAAGCTAATGTGATAGACATATCATCATGCATAAGGATACCACCATTGCCGGATAGGCTATCCACCAAACCCGTAATGAGGATCACCTTATGGTTTTCCGAATGCTGAGAATTCCAAGGATTCAAGTTCAAGCTCCCTTCTTTTCTTCAATTTTATTGGGATACTTGCTCATATGTAGTGATGAAAATCACTATTTATTTTGTATTTTGTTTTTTTTGAGCAAGGGATTTGGGAAGTGGTGATAACCACTATTTATTTTGCTTTTGATTTTTTCTTTTTGAGGATTTTGATTTTGAACTTTTGGGATTTTGATTTTTGACTTTTGATTTTTATTTTGATTTTTTGAGGAATTGGGATTTTTGATAGTGGTGAAAACCACTATTTATTTTGGGGAATTGGGTAGGGAAGAGCTTGTCCTTTTGCCAACTCTCAACATTCTTGAACCATTCACATAGGGGGATGAGCAGGATGACCTTTTCACTTAAAGTAACCTAGACCACTTCATAATTTTCATCTTTCCTTGCACAAAACTTGGATTTATTAATGTGTAAATGTGTTTGGGATCTGATGTACACAAGGCATAATCTAAGCAAGACTCTACCTCCTAAAAATCAAGATAGCTTTCTACAAAACCTGAAAAGAAGCTAGAAATGGTTGAGTGACCAAAAACCCTAATGACATTCTAAAACAAATGACTAGGTGAAAGGAGTGGACACAAATATGGAATATGGAAAATATGGGTGAAAATGATAAGTGAAACATTGAACTATGTGAATGATTACTTTCACAACATTGATTTTGAATGATGACTAGTGTACAATCATGATGCTAGACATGTATGAGCAAATCTAAAATGCAAAGTGCAAATGAGTATGCCTAAATGCAAGGGATGATAGAATGCAATGGGATGCAATGTGGTGAAATGCAATATTTTTGTATTTTTGATATTTTGATGATGTTTTAAGATGCAATGCAATATTTTTGTGTTTTTGATATTTTGATGATGTTTTTAGATTTTTGATTGATATATATGTATGTACAGGTGACCAACGGGCTTATTGGGGGCCATTGGGAATTTTGAGGGGACCAAAGGGCTTATGGATGCCTTTGGGGATTTTAGGGTGACCTAGATGGTCATAGACCACCTAGGAGCATTTTAGGTTGACCAAGTGGGTTAGAACCCTTGAGCATTTTGGTGACCTAGTGATGTCAGACCAGGAGCATAGGTTGACCAAGCAGAAGGTAGGCACCCTTGGAGCATTTTGGGTGACCTAGATGGTCATAGACCACCTAGGAGCATTTTAGGTTGACCAAGCGGGTTGTAGGCACCCTTGGAGCATTTTGGGGTGACCTAGATGGTCATAGACCACCTAGGAGCATTTTAGGTTGACCAAGTGGGTTGTAGGCACCCTTGGAGCATTTTGGGGTGACCTAGATGGTCATAGACCACCTAGGAGCATTTTAGGTTGACCAAGCGGGTTGTAGGCACCCTTGGAGCATTTTGGGGTGACCTAGATGGTCATAGACCACCTAGGAGCATTTTAGGTTGACCAAGTAGGATGTAGACACCCTTGGAGCATTTTGGGGTGACCTAGATGGTCATAACACCTAGGAGCATTTTAGGTTGACCAAGAGATGTAGGCACCCTTGGAGCATTTTGGGGTGACCTAGATGGTCATAGACCACCTAGGAGCATTTTAGGTTGGGCCACCATGCCCTAGGCATGGAATGGCCACAAATGAAGGATGTTCAAGGGTTCAAGATCCTCGACACCTTCAAGGGAGGCTAGGTGATAAGTTTTGGGTCCTATATGACTAGTAATGACAAAGGGACCTAACTAGTTTATCGTAAACTTGTCCCGTAGATGGGGTGGCAAATTAGAATTTTGTTGGTTTTCCTTCAGAATGAGATCACCAACCTGAAAGTCTCTAAGATGGACTTTCATATTGTAGGCTCTCTTAAGTCGCTCTTGATAAATGTATAGGTGCTCAAGAGCATTAATACGATGTTCATCAAGCAACGTAAGCTGATCTAGGTGAGCCTACCACATGGTGTCATCATCGATGAACTCTTGCATGGATATGCACAGTGATGGGATTTCTAGCTCTAGAGGCATGACTGCCTCAGTACCATACACTAGAGAAAATGGAGTAGCCCTAGTGGGCATCCGAATACTAGTGTGATAGGCCCATAGAGCAAGGGGTATTTGCATGTGCCAATCTGTGTGATTCTCTCTAACAATTTTCTTGAGAATGGCAATCAATATTTTGTTGGAAGCCTCTGCTTGCCCATTTGCTTGTGGATAGTAGGGTGTCAAAAAACTGTGTTGGATATTATACTTTGCTATTAAAGCATGCACATATTTGTTTTTAAATGATGTCCCATTATCCGAAATGATCTTGGATGGAATACCAAAATGACAAATGATATTGTGTAATAGGAACTCCGCTATGCGGGGTCCTATCGTAGTGGTAAGGGGAATTGCTTCCACCCATTTTGTGAAATACTCGGTAGCCATTATGATAAACATGTGATGGCCCGAGGATGCAGGGGAGATTTTCTCGATTAAATCCAACCCCCATTATGAAAATGGCCACACCGATTGAATTGGTTGCAAGGCCTGAGAAGGTACGTGTGTCAAGTTAGCATGGTGCTGACACTTCACGCACTTCCTCACATATGTGCAACAATCTCGCTCTAAAGTTGGCCAATAATAGCCCATGCAAAGAATGCGCTTAGCGATGGCCATGCTACTGAAATGGCCACCGCATGTACCATCATGTGCTTGGGTGATTGCCCAAGTTGATTCTTGATGCTCTAAGCAGTGAAGGAGGATCCCTTCATAGCTTCGATGATACAGAATGTCTCCTAGAAAGACATATTTTGTCACCTTCCATTTGAATGTTCTTTTAGCGGCGTGCGACAATCCAGGAGGGAGGTTACCAAGCTTTAAGTATTCCCTGATTTGTGTGGACCAGTCCTATTGTGAGGAAGCCTCGAGTGCATGAACGGCCTGTCCCTCTTGAAGTTCATCCCGAGCAAATGTTGATTGGGAGAGAACTTGTAAGAATAGCATTGTACTACTATCAAAAGGGGCTTGAGGGAACAGAGTCCCCCAATCGGCATGGTTCAAGCGCTCATGAATGTGCGAGAATCTCTCTTGATGAGGTTCAATTTGAATCAAGTGGACTTCTAGCATGACTTGAGCATTCTCGTGCTCAACCATAGACTGTGAGAGCATTTTGACCTGAATGGTTGTCATCTCATCCATAGGGTTCTATGGGATCAAGGACCCTAGGGAGGCCATTGTATCCACAAAATGATTAGATGATCGAGGGAGTGCCTCGATGTCATACCATTCAAATTTTTCCAAGAACTTATCCACAAGGGCTTTGTAGGCTTGTAGAACTAGGCACTTGCACTGGTAGATCCCTTTGACCTAGTTAACGATGAGCAAGGAGTCACCAAAAATGTTAAGCTTGGTGATTTTCATGGTGACAGCCATCTGAAGACCTATGAGCAAGGCTTCATACTCGACATTATTGTTGGTGCATGGGAAATCAAGTTTAAATGATAGGGGTATGGGAGCCCCATGCGGTGTGAAAAACATGATCCCTATGCCACCCCTTGCTCGCACTTGGAGCCATCAAAAAATAGGGTCATATCTACCTGCGTCTTAGGCTCATCAAAATTTGGCGATTCTGATATTTGGAAGACCCCATCATCGGGAAGCTCCATGCTAAGAGGTTGATCATCCTGGAGAGGAGCCTCTACGAGTTGATCGATGATGACCTGACCCTTAATTGATTTTTTTCCAACAAACTCAAGGTCGAACTCCATCAACAACATGATCCATTTTGTCGTGCGACTACTATGATAAGTGTGGCTCATCATGTATCACAATGGATTCTCTTTAGATACAACATACGTGGTATGGCTAAGCATGTAATGTCATAGCTTCTTGGTGGTGAAAACCATCGCTAGGCATAATTTCTCAATGTATGCATACTTGATCTCATAACTGACCAGGGTGCGGCTGAGATAGTAAGTGGCATGTTCCTTATGTAGTTCATTATTTTGGGCTAACATGGCACCCAATGCAATCTCAGTGGCTGAGATGTATAAGCGGAATGACACTCCTGGTCTAGGTGGAGCCAATACTAGTGGTGAAGCCAAGTATTGTTTGATTGCATCAAAGGCATCCTGACACTCGTCATCCCAATGGAATGTGACCCCCTTGTGCAACAACTTGTTCATGGGGTGACACTTGTCCGACAATTGTGCTATGAAGTATTTGATGGATGTGATCTTGCCCTAAAGACTTTGGAGCTGCTTGATCATGGTTGGGGGAGGCATCTCGAGGATGGCCTTGACCTTATTGGGGTCCACTTCAATGCCTCGCTTAGAGATGATAAATCCCAAGAGCTTTCCAGATGTGATGTCAAAGATGCACTTCTTGGGGTTCAGTCTCACGTTATGCTCAATGAGGTGATCTAGGACTTTGTGCAAGACATCAAGATGCTCATGGTATAATAAATATTTAGCCAATAAGTCATCCATGTAATCTTCCAAAATCTTATGCATGTAGTCATGGAAGATGTATGTCATGGCATGCTGGTAGGTGGCATCAATATTTTTAAGGCCAAAAGGCATGACCTTATAGCAAAATATTCCCCAGGGCATTGTGAATATTATTTTGAGTTAGTCCTCTAGATTGATATGAATCTGATTGTATCCAGAGAAACCATCCATGAGGGATAACATTTCATGGCCCACTATGGCATCTACCAGGGCATCGATGCTTGGCAAAGGGAAATCATCCTTAGGACTCGCTTTATTTAGGTCTCAAAAATTGGTGCAAATGTGAATCCTCCCATATAGCTTCTTGATGGGAACCATGTTGGACAGCCATGGTGGATAGTCTACAGAAATAACAAACTTGGCATCCAATAGCTTATATAGCTCATATTTGACCATCAAGGCCACCATTGGATGCATCTTTCTTAGCTTTTGCTTGATAGGCTTGGCCTTGGGGTCAAGCGTCAGATTGTGGGTGACTAGATTTGGATCCAGTCCCGACATGTCTTTGTAGGACCATGCAAAAGCTTCCTTCTTCTTGGTGAGAAGGGCTATGTAATCGGCTTGCTCTTTAGGGGATAGGCTTTCCCCTAGCTTGATATACTATAGATTCTCTGGATCTGAGCCGATATCTTTGTCAATCGTAGGCTCGATTGACATATGCGAACCCTCCTCCAACTGGTGGGGGTAGGGATCAAATGGATGTCATCTACTAGATTTAGATCATCAATGGGAACCTTGAGTTCCTCCTCAGCATGGAAGACATCATGAGTTAGCCCTGGAGAGAAGTAAAATGGTTATAGCATCTCATCGCAAGGCTAGTACTCAAAAGGTGATGGGGGTGAATCTCCCCGATCAAAGTCGATTTACCCCCAAGTCAAGGTGCAATGGCTTCAATAGGTTATTCGAATCTCACAGGGGCTCAAAAAGATCTATGGAAATCATATTTATGGATGGATGATTTCCCCTAGGTGGTTGATGGTGACCATGGACCTCTAGATGTTGCAAGACCTGAGGAGGTGGTTATGGAGGTGATGGAATGATAGGTGATGGTCGATGTGGCTATGGGTGAACTTGCTCTTTATAAGGTAGAAGTTATCACCAAATGGGATCTTGTAATGGGAACATGCATAGATAGTATTCATCATCATCATCCCAAGGGATGACCTATGTGTATTCTCCATCAGAACTATTAGAGTCAATCGGTGTGACTCCATAGTCTGACTCATCATCTGACGTCCACTCATAAGGGGACCCTGGATCTTCTTCCTCACTATCATGGGGAAGAGTACATGAACCTTCACCTCTCTCATAAGATTGGATACCATCATAAGGTGGGTCATCATCTCCCAAGGGCAGAGGGAAATAGTCCCCCAATGAGTAGACGTGATTAGGGTTGGCAAAGGGATCTCATGCCAACTCATCTCTATAGTTGAGGCATAGGCACTCCAGACCATCTATGAGAACATCCAGAGGCAAGGGGTGGTTATGTCCCAATCCTAAATTATCATATGGCATCTGATACTAGGGTTGAAATGGAACACACATGCCTTGCTCATACAAGCCTAACCCATAACCATACCAATTGCAAAGGTCAAGGTACTTCAAGGTGAAGTTAGGGTTAGACAAGTAGTTGATGTCTTCTAAGAAGGGCTCCTCATCCTCCTCCTACTATTGGTAGGGTTCGATGTCATAGTCAAGTCCCCCATAGATGAAATTCATTTGATTAGGGGGGATGCCTAGAGGTACGATAGTGCCTATGGGAATACGGGGTCGACCCATGTCTTGCATCGACTCTATAGCAGGGGTAGTTGTAACATTCCTAACCATGTACTCTCCTAATCCAGTGGAAGCCAAGTGCACTATGACCTGAGGCTATGGATAGAAGAGTGATGAGAGTGAGACCTGATATAATTCATCATCTATCTCCTATGGTAGCTCCTCATCATCTGGGCTAGGTATCTCCTCTATGGAGATGGTGGATATGGTTAGTTGGACCTCATCAATAGGCCTCTTCCCTAGGTTCCTCGGCAAAGGATCCATAGGCCCAATGGGCATCTGAGGAGGTGTCGATGATGAGGATGGTATGGCATGTGATGATGAGGGAGTCAAACCTTGGCTAGATTTATTCGGTTGGAAATCTAGGTGTGTTGATGGTAAGGTTGACTCGGGGAGCTACTGCACCATATTACAATACTTGAAGGGCTCTAGGTCCATAGGGATGACATGAACTTGCCCTTCATGAGTGTACTTGAGGCACTAGTGAGTAATGGAAGGGATGCACTTCATGTCCCTAATCCATGGTCTACCTAACAGGATATTGTATGCCATCTCACCCTCCAGTATGTGGCATAGCATTGGGATGGTCTTTTCTCCTACCTGAATCGGTAGGATGATCATACCAACCATCGAGCATATGGCATCATTAAATGCTCGGAGGGTGTATGTAGATGTGACAATATGGGATGTTGGGAGCTTCAAGTGCTTGAGAGCTATCGTGGTGATGATATTTCTAGAAGACCCGGTGTCTATCAACACTCTCTTGTATGGTGTCCTATTTACACATGCGATGATGTGCAAGGGAGGGTCCACCATATCATTTGGAACCAATTTAAGCTCATCTTCTCGAAAGGTGATTACCGATTTTGTGCACTATCGTACATGCCCCACAAAATTGTTGAAGGAGTTAGACTCCTGGGGTGGAAGCTCTATGGCCTTAAGGATCTCCATCAAAGCTTCTCTATGAGGTTGTGATTGTTGAATTAGCTCATAGATGGAGAGCCAGGAAGATGTTATTCTTAAGCTCTAGGTGAGCTTACTCTTAATGGTGGCCATAGGCCTAGGTGGAAGGTTTGGTAGAGGAGGTGGTAACTGCTATGACATCGAAGGGACATCACTCTGAGCCATAGGTGGTGCGGCTAGGCTTGGGTACCACCTATTCCTCATGACAATGTTGATCATGCCAACATACCCCTTCTTAGGGGGGCATGGTGAACCTCATTCACCTAGGGCACTGGCTTGGCCTACTCCGCATGGGAAGGCAAGGGATCTTTAAAGACCTCCATATATTGGTTGTTTGGCATGATAGGGTTGTCTACCTGAAGGACCTTCCTATCGATCATGTCATGTACCAAGTTTTTAAACTTGTAACATATGTGCACATCATGCCTATTTTGCCTATGAAATTTGCAATATAGGTCTTCTTTGTACCCTTTGGGCTTCGGTGCATTTGGGTCGATAGGTCGACTCTCAGGTAGATTGATCGAATTAGCCACTAAGAGGTGCTCAAACAATGAGTCCATAGACTCTACAATGGGCATGAACTATCACTTGGGGTGACACTATTGATTTTGCCCTTGACTATTTTGGTTGTCCTTGGCATAGTTCCCAGGTGTGGCCTGATAATTAGGCTTTTGAGGTGGCATGGCTTGCACTGCCCTTAGGACACTAATGGCAACCTGATTCACTACTACTGGCTTAGGATGCACTGGGGTGTTCTTAGCATTCTTGTTCCACTCCTTCTTGTGAGGCTTCACAATTTCTCCTTCTTGAATCTTAATATCTTCAATGATCCTAGCTTGAACTAGGGCATCTTCAAGAGTGGGGTATTATTGCAGCTACAACAACAAGGAGATGGGCTTCAGGAAGCTCTTGGAGAACATCTGAGTCAACTCCAACATGGGGAGAAGATAAGGTAGCTTGGCGAGCAAGGCTCACCATATATTGCCATAGTTTGTTATTGACTCATCATCATACTATTTCAACCTAGCTACATCGGCTAATGTCACCTTCCTCTTGGTATTGAAGGTGAAGCATTCTAGGAATGCATCTACAAGTTGGTCCAAGGTGTAGATGCTATGCTTAGGGAGTTGGTAAAACCACTTTGAGGTGGGGCCCGAGAGGGTAGTCATGAATGTCTATAAAAGCAAAGCATCATTATCATGAATGTCGAAGCATTGGCCCAGGAATCTAGTGACATGTTCCTACGCATCTTCCTCTCCCTTAAATATAGCCAATTGAGGTAACTTAAATTGCTCTAGATAGGGAGGCATAGGCATCGAAGGATGGATGGGCTGACTATGCAACTGGTGCATAGTAGGCTTTTGAGATCTAGACCCAGAGGTCTTGTTCTCTACTGACTCTAGGTGCTCTAGCAACTCTTTATATGGGTTTGAGGATTTGATCTCCTCATCCTTGCTCACATCCTATGATGGAGGTCTAGGATCCTCCAACCTATTGTGGGGTGGTGGCATGTCACCCCCCTACCTTGATAAGGTATTTCCAAATACTCTACTTCTAGCTCATGCTCATTGTAGGCCCCATAGGGCATTTCTTGAGTTGATCTATAAAGAGGGGTATCTACCCGTTATGGGCACCCTATGTTTGGCCTAGGAGGTACATCTTGATCTAGCCTAGGAGGTCATAGAGGCAACATTAGATAAGGTCTAGGAGACCTATCTCGAATGAGTGTGGGTTGCCTTGGGTGGACTTCCTATCTATGTGTCTTAGGGGTAGGAACCCTCTCCCATAAAGTCTTCTAGAATAGCTCATGAGTCTACTATTCGATTCTCTCTTTCTCAAGCTGATGCAAGTGGTCTAGTTGTTCTTTGTCCTATCGAAGTTGCTTGAACTAAGCTTGGTATTCTACATACTTTGCAACTGCTTGCTAGATTTTTTCTATTGTGTGAGGCCTAGGGGGCCTAGGGGTCTCACCTTGAGGTCGACCTCATTCAAGATAATCTGTGATATCTATCGAGTGCTTCCCTCGATCGAGGTTCACCACATTGACTTGAGGTTTGGGCTGGAACATATGCTCATTATACTCAATGAGCATAGAGGCACATCGAGCATGCATGGAATATTACTCCTAAGGAAAATCTAGGATTTCCTCATGTCTTCCTTCATGGATGAGGAAGGGTAGGGTAGAATTGGCTCACCCTGAGCGATGAGTGTCATACCCATCGGGTTGCCTAAGCTATTGTATCCTATCAAGGTGACATACAGGCAAGGTCGTATCGACTTGCTCTATCTAGTGTGTGAAGTCATGCTCTGGCCTATGAATAGGTGTGTCAGCCCTAATAGGTACATGGATGTGTGGCACCACTCTATCTATTAGCACCTCAGTGCACTATCACCTTTCATCAAAGAAGGCATGTGATGTATCTAAATACCGGGAACACTCTCCCAAGTAATGTCCATCATCCCTCAGGGTGTCCCGTATAGGGCTCCCTCGAAGGTGTGGCTCATGCCCTACTATCTTGGGGCTAGGTTGAGTAGAAGCTCACTAGGGAGGTATGACCAAGTCCCTAGGGCTAAAGCAGAGATGACTCATGTCTCCTAACCCACTCTCCATAGCTTCCACCCATGATTGGGCTTGGCTATGGGTGCACACCATCGTGACTCTCTATCAAACCCAAGATGATTATCTTCTTTACAAATTCTTAATGAAACAGTAAACAAGAAAGGAAACACTCAATAAGATAGATGATTATCTCTTTTAAGTTTTAGATGTGAATCCCTAAACTATTTTGTGTGTTTCAGATGTGTTGTTTGTAAAGAATGACCTTGTGTCACATGTTTGAAATCTTGTTGAATGATAATCTTGTGTTTAATTGGATTTCACCTATATACTCATAGCTCGATAACCTGGTGATGAAATCTAGGTCATGTAATCCCACCTATAATGTGTGGTAATGAAGTCCACACATGGCCAAGGAGCACAAGTCCTACCAGTTCCTCACCCAGTTCACCCGTAGTCTATGATATACCTCTTCGAAGAGAGATACGTGCTATAACCCATGGGCTATGATGGATCTTGGAACCGACCTTGGAAAAGAACAAGGTTCATGGGATTTGAGATGATGGATGGAGATGAAAGCCACCTCATCAAGCTCTACTAGTGGATGGTGATGAAATCCACCTCACTAGCATTTAAGTGGATCGTGGTGTGTGTGGTTCTTTTTAATTTTAAAGAAAGTAAGCAAAGAAGCATTCAATGATCATTCACTAAATGCATGCATAAGGTGCATTTTACTTTCAAAAAGTTAGTATAAAAAGAACTCACAAATGTATCTAGAAATGTGAAACCCTAAATGTTAGCCTACCCATTGGGTAGGCTACAAGCAAGCAAACCATAGAGATGCATTCCTACTCTAAATTTGTTTTGATTTTTCTCCCTTTTATATGTTTTTGTTATTTTGCATTTTAAGAAAAAGGGAAACTAACTTTTAACCTTTCTAAACAAGCAAAATATGTGAGAAAAACCAAATAAAAGTTATTTCTGAAAGTGAAAAATAGAGATGGAAGATTCAGAGACCTACCTCATCACTGCCAAAACTTGCTATTTCTAGAATTCTGCTCAGAAAGCTCTCTAGTTTCTATTCACTCTAGGGTGGGATGAATAGCAGGTCTACATTCATTCTAGGGTGGGATGAATTCACATTCATCCTAGGGTGGCACGAATAGCAGTCAGAGTTCATTTTAGTCTAGAACGAATAGCACCTACAACATAAAAAGATGAAAAATGAGATCCAAACTTCACCTAAAGCAAAAGGGACTAGGTCCCACCATGATCACCACTAAATTAGGGAAAAATGGTGCACCAAATTATGATAAAAAATGTGTGTATCTATGTCCTATTGCGTATGAGCATCAAATAGAAGCATGCAAGTAAGATGGAAAGATAACAAATAACAAGAAATGAAGCAAACTAAATCAACTTCTTATTAATGAAAGATCAGATCTAGGTTACAAAATGTCCCCTTTGAGGGCTCAAAATGGATGATACAAATTTTTACAACTCGGGTGCCCAAGGATCAAATCCTTCAAGAAATTTGGGTGCACATCCAATGTCTTTCCTCGTACCCACAATCGAGGTGGGTGGGCCAAGGTTGCCACTACTTGTATCTTTGATATATATGTCTTATGATCCTTCCCAATGCACTATAATAACCTGCACCTACACACAAGGAAACCAAAAATATCAAATAGCGAGTGCGTATGGTGAAAAACATGCAATCCCCATAGGGGCCAAACGACTAATAATGATAAAATGCATCAAAGCAACTCCAAATGACTTGAAATTACATGGGTATGTATAATAAGAGGTTTTGGGAAGATATCACAAAAAAATTGCCAAAATTGCATCCGATCGGGTTTCACAATTCAAATGACCGTTCGTAACCTACAAAACCCAAAGCAAACAATTTCTGCCCCTACACATATCCAAAATGCATGAAAATTGGAAATAATATACAAAATTATATTCTAAGAAAACCCATTTGATCATATTTTCAAAATCAGTGACAATTTAGGTGTTCTTCCAAATGACCGTCGAAGACCTGCATGAGACCCTACAAAACACTAAAAATGCAATATCTCGGCCAATATAGCTCAGAATGACATGAAATTTGAACTGCAGCATAATAATAGAATGTAGAAAATAAATAATTAAAAATAGTCACAAAATCATGCACATATTTCTATTCATCATAGGGTGGGACGAATAGGACTGTCACAAATTGGGGGCGCCAGGGGTGGGATGCCCACCATTTTTTCCTAAATTTTACCACCAATTCCACTGGGAAATGGTCCAAAACACTATGGGAGGTATTTTCATCAAATTTTGTGAGGAAATTCACTCATATGGTTCAGTTTTGTGACAAATTATGCCTCCTAGTTCACTCGCAAACCTCCTTCGCTAGGTAGATATTTCGAGGGAAAAATGGGCACAAAAAGGTGAAAGGAAATCTTGGTAGCACTCCTTGATTTGTCTCAAAACTCCTATCTCTATTTTTGTGGAAAATACATCCACTTTATAGCCCAAGGAGGCTCATGGGTCAAAAGGCATGCGAGGGCATGCGAGGCAAGAGGCGCCACTTGGCCACCAGGGTGACATGCATTGGAGGGGGAAGAGGATCTCCCAAATTGGCCTCATTCATGGAGCATGGCATTAAGATGCTATGTGCTCTGACTTGTGGGTGTTGGTAGAAAAGAAATATGACCATTTCTAGGTGCCATTTGTCCATATTTGACTTTTTTTGGTCAAACCTGCTATTCGCCCCACCCTGGGATGAATGCTACTATTCACCCCAGGGTGGGATGAATAGGTTCTGTATTCATCCCAGGGTGGGACGAATAGAAGAAGGGTGTCCAAAAGGTCCCAAAAGTGGCCTAGAACCTTTCAAAACCTTGTGCAAAGTGGTTAGAACCACTGTATGCCTCTTGAGGGCTGCCCTAGGGGCCTTGGTGTGTCATGTAGTCGTTGCTTATGGTAGCATAATCGGATTGACCATATTTTAGTGTCTAAACATACCCCTTTTTGGGATGCATTGTGTGCAACACAGTGCCAAGAAAAAATAGATGACTAAAATATTCAATTATTAGGGTTACTCAATAACCTAACCAAATTTAGATGCCCCAATCCTGGAAAGAGCATGCGTTCTTGAATACTTGCTTCTGATGAGCTAAGGAACTTGCTTGAGCTTGGAAATTATTCTATCATGAAGCAAGAGGCCTAGTTTCCATGATGCCAAATATGCCAAGCATTTTACTTTGATATTTTGTGCTTGTTTTTTTTCCCAAGCAAGAGCGTGATTGTCTTTTTCAAAGATTCGTTGAACGAATGCCATTCACATGATTGAGTGTGTGCTTGTTGATTTTAACTGAGTATAACTAAACCCTCAAGCGATTATTCAATGAGAGAATGACTCAAGAGAAAAGTGATGAGTCACTTGACCCAGATGATTTTTGGTGAGGTTGCCCTTAGTTGTACTCATTGAAAAAATGGCATAGTTTTGAAAGGATTTGGATGATGCTATGGAGGTTTCCTGTAAGCAAGGGGTTGAAAAATTCATTCTTGTGGGGTGATATAGCCACAATGGCCTTCTTGGAGAGTAAAGTAGTAACTTGACCATGCATCCATCAGAAATTTGTGTTCCATCTTGGCCTTGAATGAATTTCATCAGATTTGACATGTTTTTAGTGGGTTTTGAGCCCTTTTGTTTTTAGCATCAATCGGAGAGGAAATTAAGGAAAAATCTCATTCCCATGGAGTGATATAGCTATCCTAATTTTCTTGGGGAATTAGGTAATATCCTTTCTAGGCTCACAATGGCGTTTTATTGTGTATTGTGTATTATTGAAAATTTGGACCAAAATTGGGCTATTTTTGGGGGGGGGGTTGGACCTTTTTTGGAGCCTTTGAAGTTGTTTTAGACTAAAACTATTGTATTCATCCCAGGGTGGGACGAATGCAAATATGGTATTCATACCAAGGTGGGAAAAATGGCAAAAAGTGCATTCATACCACCCTAGGATGAATAGAATTTTTGCACCTCTATATAAACCTCAAATGTAAGTTTTGGGCTCATTATTGCAGGTTTTCTTTTGTGATTTGAGAGGTGATGAGGAGGAGAGTGATGTTTTGTAGTAGAGTACTGTCAACATCATCCCGCTATCATCATGATTCAACAAGCAGAGGCATATAGCGAAGGGGCCAATGTGAGGAAGGTAAATGCTAACTCAAATGACCTCATTATTACAAAGTGTAATACTTGTTCTTGTTTTTGTTTTTATTTTTTATTTTTTTGGGTATATATCATTACATAATAAATAATTAAACCTAATTTAAGTAAAATAGATTACCATATTTTCTATTTTGCTTATGTTTTTGTGCAATTAGATTGCTTTTATAGATTAGGTTTATCTTGGTTTGGGCCTTTTGGAGATCATTTTTAAGCATGGTGAATACCTGCTTACTTTATTTTTTGCTTTTATTGTTGTTAGGTGGTGAAGAGTTAGTACTAAAAACTGAAGCTCTTTGAGACCACATAGAGTGCCTTGACTGAGGCTAACTGGGAGTGGCTTGATGCCCTGGGGCTCAAGCAGGTTACCTGGTTGGAGCTTGTGGTAGGCTACCAAGCTTATATGATTGCACTAATTAACTTGTGGGACTCACGCACCACCTTACACCTATCAATAGGGGAGATGACGGTGATGCTATAGGATTTCTACTATATTCTATGGATTTTGATAGAGGGATGACCTATCTGATCATCGCACCATGATCAGAGGGGTGCAATTTTGACGAGGTACTTTGGGTAGGATGCAAATGTAATGGAAATGGATTACCAAAATGGAGGGATATTGGTGGGGTATTGGCATGATGAGGGGGTGTTGGGGTTGAGGCATGAACTAATTATGACTCTCATCTATAATATGCTCCTCCTATACTCATCAAGAGCCAATTTCCCTTGGAACCTATTAGATATGGTGTACGCCCTAATGAGGTGCACCAAGGAGGAGCCACTGGAGATGGCACGGGGGACTACCTTGCTCGTATAGCTCTATGACGAGTTGTATGAGATCCACTACTATCAAAAGAAGTTTTTAGAATTTATATTCTTATTGCAATTTTGGGGGTGGAAGGAAATAGCTATGGGGTGACCACATAGATTATCATTGATGACCCAGGTACAACTAGTGGACAAGAAGATAGGATATGGTATCCTATGGTAGAGGGATCAAGAGAGATGACAAAGTTAGTGCTTTACAGGTTATGTGGATCACTACACTGATCTCTTCTCATGACTGGTGCTAGGGTAAGTGATGTGGTGACCTTACAGGGACCGTCTAGCTTGGGTTGGTGCTGACGAGTAGCTTTTTTGGGTGAGGCAAGGTAGATGGCTGATTATGAGGCATGCGACCAAGTGGGAGTACTTCTCATTTGTTTGGGTCATGCGGTAGTTTGGGCTATAGCAGGGGCTTCTTGGGGAGCCAATGGTGTACCAACACTACGGGGATGAGAGGACATTGCTATGGTCGATAGTTGAGGAGGTGAGTAAGGAGTCAGATCTTGCAGTAGTTGTGTCTGACATGGATGATACTAAGACTATGGAGGAGTATGACTCATGGTGGGTGATGCACCAATGGTGAGGTGTAGGGGCCCTAGGGGGTGAGATGGATGGGGTAGTAGATGAGGTGATGTTGGATGCTACATAGGAGGACCAAAAAAATGTAGGTGAGCAAGAATATCTCCTAGACTTAGGAGATCAAGGTGATGATGTGGATGTAGAGGATCCTGGGGTACAGGTACAAAAAGGTATACAGGATGACTGATATATGGAGCTACAATATGAGTTTGGCAAGGTCATATAGGAGAGAGATCTCCTTTAGGTATAGACATAGGAGGATCAGACCAATATATTCTCTCTATGGGTGCAGCTAAGAGCTCGAGGTCTGAGACAAGAGGGATCCAAAATTGGGGAGGCAAAGAGGCTACGGACAGAGGTGCTATGACTGCAGTCAGTGGTGGAGACTTACCATGTGTAGGGATAGTAGAGGTAGACTTATATGGATTGATTGGATATGGAGGTCGTGCACCTTGGAGGACGTTTGCCTAATGATGGGGAGACTAGCAGATCATATCGGTCTCGATAGAGCAAGATAGTGTATTCCTCTACTAGGTAAAGGGCTGACATGGCTAGTGGTGGTAGGCATGGGGGATATCAGCATAACCAAACTATAGGTGGTAGTGTGAGTCGTAGCACCGATCCTGCATGATCATGGTGATGGAGACTCTTGGGATTCTTTTTGGATTTTGGCTTTTTGGTTTTGATGAGGTCAGAGGATCCACTTTATTGTAGTCTATGGGAATTTTGGAAACTATGATGTACATGTTTTTACCCCATATATACAAATATATATGAGATTTTATTATAGTCATCATGTGTCTCCCTTATTTCTTTATGGTATGGATGCAATGTGTGTATTTATTTATGATTATATGTTATATGATCAATATGTATGCATATGGATGTTTTTTTATTACATTATGGAATAGTGATAGATATATATCATGTATGCATGTGTATTTTCTTTGATTTGATTATATTTATATGCATGGATGCACAATGAGATGGGACATTTGATTGATGGATAAAAATGAATTGTGGATAATTATTTGACACACTATGTTAGCACCATAGACTGTACAAAACACATTAATGTTTTTATTTTTATTTTTGTATTGTTTTTGTGTGAAATAAATATGGAAATGTATTATTGCAATGAGATATTGAATAATGTAGATGAGGTTTTGTGAGACTCAAACACTCTAGACAACCTGAGCAAAGGTTGTTTACTAACTATGCAAGAATTTTTGAAAAGGTATGAATCTGCTAGGACGACCAAGGTACTTCATATCCCTATGTGTGCAAGTGAGTTAATTCCTATGAGATGCATAAAGATACCACCATTTTTAGATAGACTATCCACCAAACCTATAATGAGGATCACTCTATGAATGTCACGATCTAGGGTTTTATACTTAGTTGTATTAGACCACTAGGCAATATAGGTTACCAAATCCTAGCTCATCCACATGTAAACATTGGTCTACACACACGCAAAAAGCTAATATGACGAACATATTATCATGCGTAAGGATACCGCCATTGCCAGATAGGCTATCCACCAAACTCGTAATGAGGATCACCTTATGGTTTTTCGAATGCTGATAATTCTAAGGATTCAAGCTTAAACTCCCTTCTTTTATTTAAATTGTATTGGGATACTTGCTCATATGTAGTGATGAAAATCACTATTTATTTTGTATTTTGTTTTTGTGGAACAAGAGATTTGGAAAGTGGTGATAATTACTATTTTTTTGCTTTTGATTTTTGCTTTTTGAAGATTTGGGATTTTGAACTTTGACATTTGATTTTTATTTATTTATTTATTGAGATTTTGGGAGTTGGGATTTTTGATAGTGGTGAAAACCACTGTTTATTTTGGGTAATTGGGTAGGTAAGAGCTTGTCCTTTTGCCAACTCAGCATTCTTGAACTATTCACATAGGGGGATGAGCAGGATGACATTTTTGCTCAAGGTGATCTAGACCACTTCGTAATTTTCATATTTCCTTGCACAAAACTTGGATTATTAATGTGTAAATGTGTTTGGGATCTGATGTACACAAGTAATAATCTAAGCAAGACTCTACCTCCTAAAAATCATGATATCTTTCTACAAGATCTGAAAAGAAAACTAGAGATGGTTGAGTGACCAGAAACCCTAATGACATTCTAGAACAAATGACTAGGTGAAAGGAGTAGACACAAATATGGAATATGGAAAATGTGGGTGAAAATTATAAGTGAAACATTGAACTATGCAAATGATTAATTTTATAACATTGATTTTGAATGATGTCTAGTGTACAGTCTTGATGCTAGACATGTATGAGCAACTCTAAAATGTAAAGTGCAAATTATGAGTATACCTAATGCAAGCAATGATAAAATACAATGAGATATGATGTGGTGCAATGTGATACAATGTGATGCAATGTGATGCAATGTGGCGCAATGCAATATTTTTGTATTTTTTATATTTTGATGATGTTTTTGAAGATGTAAGACAATGCAATATTTTTGTGTTTTTGATATTTTGATGATGTTTTTGAATTTTTGATTGATATATATGTATGTACAAGTGAAAAATGGGCTTATTAGGAGCTATTGGGGTTTTTTGGGGGAACCAAAGGGCTTATGGATGCCTTTGGGGCATTTTGGGGTGACCTAGACGATCATAGACCACCTAGGAGCATTTTAGGTTGACCAAGCGGGTTGTAGATACCCTTGGAGCATTTTGGGGTGACCTAAATGGTCATAGACTACCTAGGAGTATTTTAGGTTGACCAAGTGATATGTAGACACCCTTGGAGTATTTTGGGGTGACCTAGATGGTCATAGACCATCTAGGAGCATTTTAGATTGACCAAGCGGGTTGTAAGCACCCTTGGAGCATTTTGGGGTGACCTAGACGGTCATAGACTACTTAGGAGCATTTTAGGTTGACCAAGCAGGATGTAGGCACCCTTGGAGTATTTTGGGGTGACCTAGATGGTCATAGATAGCCTAGGAGCATTTTAGGTTGACCAAGCAGGATGTAGGCACTCTTGGAGCATTTTGGGGTGACCTAGATAGTCATAAACCACTTAGGAGCATTTTAGGTTGACCAAGAGGGATGTAGGCACCCTTAGAGCATTTTGGGGTGACCTAGATGGTCATAGACTGCATAGGAGCATTTTAGGTTGACCAAGCAGGATGTAGGCACCCTTGGAGCATTTTGGGGTGACCTAGATGGTCATAGATGACCTAGGAGCATTTTAGGTCAGGCCACCATGCCCTAGGCATGGAATGGCCACAAATTAAGGATGTTCAAGGCTTTAGGATCCTCAAAACCTTTAAGGGAGGCTAGAAAATAAGTTTTGGGTCCTATCTAACTAGTAATCACAAAGGGACCTAACTAGTTTATCGTAAACTTATCCCATAGATGGGGTGGCAAGTTAGAATTTTGTTGGTTTTCCTTCAAAATGATATCACCAACCTGAAATTCCCTAAGGTGAACTTTCATATTGTAGGCTCTCTTAAGTCATTCTTGATAAATATGTAGGTGCTCAAGATCATTGATGCAACGTTCATAAAGCAATGTAAGCTGATCTAGGTGAGCCTACCGCATGGTGTTATCATTAATGAACTCCTGCATAGATATGTGCAGTGATGGGATTTCGATATCTAGAGGCATGACCACCTCAGTGCCATACACTAGCAAAAATAGAGTAGCCCCAGTGGGCATACGAATACTAGTGTGATAATCCCATAGAGTAAGGGGTATTTGCATGTGCCAATATGTGTGATTCTCTCTAACAGTTTTCTTGAGAATGGCAATCAATGTATTATTGGAAGCCTCTCCTTTCCCATTTTCTTACGGGTAGTAGGGTGTCAAAAAACTATGCTGGACATTATACTTTTTTATTAAATCATGCACATATTTTTTCTTAAATGATGTCCCATTATTCAAAATGATCTTGGATGGAATACCAAAATGACAAATGATATTGTGTAATAGGAACTCTGTGATGCAGGGTCCTATCATAGTGGTAAGAGGAATTGCTTCCACCCATTTTGTGAAATACTTGGTAGCCATTATAATAAATGTGTGACAACCCGAGGATGCAGGGGAGATTTTCCCTATTAAATCCAATCACCATTGTGAAAATGGCAACACTAATTGAATTGGTTGAAAGGCCTTAGAAGGTATGTGTGTCAAGTTTACATGGTGCTAACACTTCACACACTTCCTCACGTATATGCAACAATCTCGCTCTAAAGTTGGCCAATAATAGTCCATGCAGAGAATGCACTTAGCGATGGCCATGCTACTGAAATGGCTATTGATGAGGCCCAAAAGTGCCTCATTATTTGAAAATGTTTGACTACCATATGATAAGTTAATTTCCAAATAGTTGAATAAAATATACTATTTGTTAAGTGTTTACATGATTTTATGTTAGGAATATTATATCTCTGTTTTTGACAATTTTCAGCATTTTGTGACCAATTTTGCTTGATTAAGTAGCAAGTAAGAACATGTATTTCAATTAACAAAATGTGGTATGCTGATATCCATTAAATTCTAAATGGTTTTTGAATTTTTTCATGCCCTTCAACTTGTTTCAAATCCACATTGAATCCAAAAGTTTAGGACTGTCATAAATCTGAAAATCTGAAAAAATAGTCATATAAAAATCAGCAAGCTGTTACTTTATAGGAACACCTTGAAGTTGTCAAGAAAAGCATAAGGATATGGATGAAATTAGTTCAGAAGGACTATAGAATACATATGACCTATTTAGAAGCATTCCCACATGGTCTAAATAGGCAGCAATAGGGTATAACAGAGCAGGGGCAATTGTGCAGCATTGTTGCACTATTTCAGCATGGTTACTTGGTGAATGAAGTGTATAAATTCAGTAGCAACTTGATGTACTCCTTCATGTTGATATTTGAATAATTTTTCCATGTTATAATTTTTTTGAATTTTTAAGAAATGCCAATATTTTACAAGTGTGCGACGAGAATTGGAAAATGCAGTAATTTACCATGTAAATTCTAGCAAGCTACCAATGAATGGCAAGGCATGGAATTCACACATGGAGAGGAATGAAGGCTATTGCAATATGATCCTGAGGTCTAATCCACTTCAAAAATGCAGCTAAAATAATTTTAAGAGCACACAGTTGTTCATTTAGAAGATCTTCGGAATGAACAAGACATCTTCGAAATGAGAAATACAGTCTCTTCGGAATGAGCCACTTATCTTCGGAATGAGAACAGAAAAGTGCTTTTTGAATTTTTGACTATTTTTGATGGTGGAAAAATGGAAATAAGGTTGAGAAGGTTAAAGGAAAATATCTCCCATATGATTTTTCTGTCCTTTCCATCCAAAGCCACCATTCATGGAAAAGATCAATTTTGATCCTCTTCTAGGATAAACCCAAAAAAACTATAGCATAATAGAAAGTTATTTGCAATATAGGAATGGCATATTATGAAGTGGAGAATGATGTGTGAGATATTTCTAGACTCCTTCCACATACTCCCACCACTAAAGATGCTTTTTAAGGGCCAATGACTACTACTGCAACACAAACTGTCCAGATTTGCATTTATTTTAGATCCAGAATTATTGGCAAATCACTGTAAAGTAGCACATAGGCTGATTTGAGCATGGGATATGTTGTAAATATTTATATAAATAACACAAATCCCTACTTGGTTGAGCATTTAGGAATTAGAATAGAGTAGAGTTTTCAATAGCAGCAATTAGGACTGTACAACAATTTTCTGTAACAGTTTTTAGTATGTTCTGTGATCAATAAAAGTGTAGCTATTTTATCATTTTCTGTTCTGAGTGTTAATTAGTTAAGGAGTGCTTTTCACCTTCTTATAGATCAAGAAGTATGGGCCCACTTTCAGATCTAGAAGGAGGGATTTTATGGCAGGTTTTAATCTATAATTTTGCTACAGCAGAATTAATAGATTGCTTGCCAAATTTCATTTTCTTGTTTTTATTTTGTATTAAGTGATTTATGTTTTTCTATTATGTTTGTGTACAAAATTTGTGTGTATGTCAGCTGATAAATTATATTACGTATTTTTCATTTGCTTTCCATATTTTCCCTGCTTTCTATTTTAGCAACTTTCCATTTTCAGCATATTTCATTTTCTTTGTCAATTCTTGTAGCAGAAGCTTGACGACCTTTTGTGGCAAGGCATTGACAGGTATTTTTAGAATAAGTTTCATTTACAAGCATCATTTCAATTATGCAAAAGTAACTAGATTTCAATTCTACAAATGTAACTTAGGATTTCATTTCAGCATTTTAAATTCTGCAAGAGTAGATTAGACTTTCAATTTAACAATTCCAATTCCTGCAATTGTAGTTAGATTTCAATTCTTGCAACTTAGAATTAGTTTTCAATTCTTATAATTTATTTTAGTTTCCATTATTCAGACTAGGTTTAGTGTGACACCAAAAGGCTAAACCAAAATCTGCTTCACCAATAAATGCTTGAAATATGAATGCTTGAATTGTACTCTGCCCTAGCCTTCTATCGTAGATAGCCTTGGATACCACCTCGGATTGATAAATCATTGAGATTAAATTATGAGACTCAATGACACTTATCAACCATCGTATGTACCATCATGTGCTTGGGTGATTACCTAAGTCGATTCTTGATGCACTAAGCAGAAAAGGAGGATCCTTTCATAGCTTTGACAGTACAGAATGTCTCCTAGCAAGACATATTTTGTCACCTTATGTTTGAATCTTCTTTTAGCAGTGTGTGACAATCTAAGAAAGAATTTTACCAAGCTTTAAGTATTCCCTAATTTGTGCAGACCAATCCTATTGTGAGGAAGCCTCGAGTGCATGAACGAATTGTCCCTCTTGAAGTTCATCTCGAGAAAACACTTATTAGGAGAGAACTTGTAAGAATAGCATTGCACTATTATAAAAAGGGGCTTGAGGGAGAAAATACCCCCAATCGGCCTGGTTCAAGCATTTATGAATGTGTGAGAATCTCTCTTGATGAGGTTCAATTTGAATCAAGTGGAATTCTAGCATGACTTGAGCATTCTTGTGCTCAACTGCAGACTGCGAGAGCATTTTGACCTAAATGGTTGTAATCTCATCTCCAGGGTTCTATGGGATCAAGGACCCTAGGGAGGCCATTGTATCCACAGAAATATTATATTGAGGGAGTGCCTTGATGTCATACCATTCAAATTTTTCCAAGAACTTATCCACAATATCTTTGTAGGCTTGCAAAACTAGGCACTTACATTGGTAGATCCCTTTGACCTGGTTAACAATGAGCAAGGAGTCACCAAAAATGTTAAGCTTGGTGATTTTCATGGTGACAACCGTCTGAAGACCTATGAGCAAGGATTCATACTTGGCATTATTATTGGTGCATGATAAATTGATTTTAAATGATAGGGGTATGAGATACCCATACGATGTGAAAAACATGATCCCCATGTAACCCTCTTGCTCACACTTGGATCCATCAAAAAATAGGGTCATATCTTCCATCGTCTTAGGCTCGTCAAAATTTGATGATTATGATATTTGGAAGACCCCATCATCAGGAAGCTCCACGCCAAGAAGTTGATCATCCTAGATAGGAGCCTTTGTGAGTTGATAAGAAATGACCTGACCCTTAATTGATTTTTGTCCAACAAACTCAAGGTCGAACTCCATCAATAACATGATCCACTTTGCCTTATGACTACTATGATAAGTGTGGCTCATAATGTATCACAATTGATTCTCTTTAGATACAACATATGTGGTATGGCTAAGCATGTAATTTCATAGCTTCTTGGTGGTGAAAACCATCATTAGGCATAATTTTTCAATGAATGCATACTTCATCTCATAACTAACCATGGTATGACTGAGATAGTAAGTGGCATGTTCCTTATGCAGTTAATTATTTTGGGCTAACATGGCACCCAATACAATCTTAGTGGTCAAGATGTATAAGCGGAATGAAACTCCTAGTCTAGGTGGAGCCAATAGTGGAGGTAAAACCAAGTATTGTTTGATTGCATCGAAGGTATCCTGACACTCATCATACCAATGGAATGTGAACCCCTTGTGCAACAACTTGTTCATGGGGCGACAATTATCTGAAAATTGTGCTATGAAGCATTTGATAGACATAATTTTTACCTACAGACTTCGGAGCTACTTGATCATGATTGGGGGAGGCATATCGAGGATGGCTTTGACCTTATTGAGGTCCACTTCAATGCCTTTATTAGAGATGATAAATCCCAAGAGCTTTCTAGATGTGATGTTGAAGACACACTTCTTGGGGTTCAGTCTCATGTTATGCTCAATAAGGTGATCTAAGACTTTGCGCAAGACATCAAGATGCTCATGGTGTAATAGAGATTTAGCCAATAAGTCATCCATTGAATCTTCCAAAATATTATTCATGTAGTCATGGAAGATGTATGTCATGGCATGCTGGTAGGTGACACCGACATTTTTAAGGCCAAAAGGCATGATCTTATAGCAAAATGTTCCCTAGAGCATTGTGAACACCATTTTGAGCTGGTCCTCTGGATTGATACAAATATGATTGTATTTAGAGAAACCATCCATGAGGAATAACATCTTGTGGCCCGTTGAGGCATCTACTAGGGCATCAATGCTTAGCAAAGGGAAATCATCCTTGGGACTCGATTTGTTTAGGTATCAAAAATTTATGCAAATGTGAATCCTCCCATATGGCTTTTTTATGGGAACCATGTTGGACAAATATGGTGGATAGTCAAAATAAATAACAAACTTGGCATCCAATAGCTTCTCTATCTCATATTTGACCATCAGGACCACCATTGGATGTATATTTCTTAGATTTTACTTGATAGGCTTAGCCTTGGGATCGAGCATCAGATTGTGGGTGACTATTTTGGATCCAATCCTAACATGTCTTTTTAGGACCATGCAAAATATCCTTCTTATTGGTGAGAAGGGTTATGTAGTCAGCTTGCTCTTTAGGGGATAGGCTTTCCCCTAGCCTTATATATTATGGATTTTTTGGGTCTACGCCAATCTCTTTGTCAATCATAGGATCGATTGACATATGCAACCCCTACTCCACCTAGTGGGGGGTAAGGATAAAATGATGATGTCATATTTTGGATTTAGATCATCAATGGGAACCTTGGGCTTCTCCTCGACATGGAAGACATCATGATATAGCCCTAGAGAGAAGCCAAATGGCTATAGCATCTCGTCACAAGGCTAGGACTCAGAAGGTGATGGGGGTGAATCTCCCCAATAAAAGTCAATTTGCTCCAATTCAAAGTGCAATGGTTTCAATGGGTCATTCGAATCTTGCATGGGCTTGAACAGATCTATGGAAATCATATTTATGGATGGATTATTTCCCCTAGGTGGTTGATGATGACCACAAAACTTTAGATGTTGCAAGACATGAGGGGGTGGCTGTGGAGGTGGTGGAATTATAGGCGGTGGTCAGTGTGGCTATGGTAGAACTTGCTCTTTACGAGACAAAAACTATCACCAAATGGGATCTTGTAATAGGAACATGCACATATAGTATTCATCATCGTCATCCCAAGGGATGACCTGTGTGTATTATCCATCAAAACTATCAGAGTCAATCAATGCGACTCCATAGTCTAACTCATCATCTGACGTCTGCTCATAAGGGGACCCTAGATCTTCTTCATCACTATCATGGGGAAGATTACTTGAACCTTCACCTCTCTCATAGGATTGGATACCATCATGAGGTGGGTCATTGTCTCCCAAGAGCAAAGTCAAATAGTCCCCTAATGAGTAGACGTGATTGGGGTTGGCAAAGGGATATCATGCCAACTCATCTCTCTAGTTGAGTCATAGATGCTTCGGACCATCTATGAGAACATCCAGAGGCAAGGGGTGGTTATGTACCAATCTTGAATTATCATACAAAACCTAATACTAGGGTTGAAATGGAACCTGCATGCCTTGCTCATATGAGCCTAACCCATAACCATGCCAATTACAAAGGTCAAGGTACTTCAGGGTGAAGTTAGGCTTAGACAAGTAGTTGATGTCTTCTGTGAAGGGATCCTCATCCTCCTCCTACTATTGGTAGGGTTTGATGGCATAGTCAAGTCCCCCATAGATGAAATTTATTTGATTAGGGGGGACACCTAGAGGTACGATAGATCCTATGGGAAGACGGGGTCAACCAATGTCTTGCACCGACTCTATAGTAGGGGTAGTTGTAACATTCCCAACCATGTACTCTCCTAATCCAATGGAATCCAAGTGCACTGTAACCTAAGGTTGTGGATAGAATAGGGATGCGAGTGAGACATAATATGATTCATCATCTATCTCCTACAGTAGCTCCTTATCATATGGGCTAGGTATTTCCTCTATGGAGATAGTGGATATGGTCGGTTGGACCTCATCAATAGGCCTCTTTCTTGGGTTCCTCAATAAAGGATCCATAGGCCCAATGGGCATATGAGGAGGTGCTGATGATGAGGATGGTATGGCATGTGATGATGAGGGAGTCAAGCCTTGGCTAGATTTATTCAATTGGAAATCCAAGAGTATCAACGGTAAGTTTGACTCGAGGATCTACCATACCATATTACAATACTTGAAGGGCTCTAGGTCCATGGGGATGACATGAACTTGACATTCATAGAGTGTAGTTGAAGCACTAGTGAGGAATGGAAGGGATGCACTTCATGTACCTAATCCATGGTCTACCTAATAGGATATTGTATGTAATCTCACCCTCCAGTATGTGGCACAACATTGGGATGGTACTTTCTCCTACCTAAATTGGTAGGACAATTGTACCAATCATTGAGCATATGACATCATTAAATTCTTAGAGTGTGTATGTAGATGCAACAATATGGGATGCTGGAAGCTTCAAGTTATTGAGAGCTATCGTGGTAATGATATTTCTAGAAGACCCAGTGTCTATCAACACTCCCTTGTATGGTGTCCCATTTACACATGCAATAATGTGCAAGAGAGGGTTCATCATGTCATTTGAAACCAATTTAAGCTCATATTCTTGAAAGGTGATTATCGGTTTTGTCCATTGTTGTATGTGCCCCAAAAAATTGTTGAAGGAGTTAGAATCCTAGGGAAAAATCTCTATGGCCTTAAGGATCTCCATCAAAGCCTCTCTATGAGGTTGTGATTGCTAAATTAGATTGTAGATGGAGAGCCAGGCTGATGTTATTATCAAGATCTGGACGAGATTACTCTTAATGGTGGCCATGGGTCGAGGTGGAAGGTTCGGTAGAGGAGGCAATAACTGCTATGATGTTGAAGGGGCATCACTTTGAAATATAGGTGGTGCAACTAGGCTTGGGTACCATGTATTCCTCATGACAATTCTGATCATGCCAACATACCCCTGCTTAGTGGGACATGGTGAACCTCATTCACATGGGACATTGGCTTGGCTTGCTCCACATGGATAGGCAAGGGATATTTAAAGACCTCCATATCTTGGTTGTTTGGCATGATAAGGTTGTCTACTTGAAGAATATTCCTATTGATCATGTCCTACAATAAGTTTTTAAAATTGTAACATATGTTCACATTATGCCCATTTTGCCTATAAAATTTGCAATATAGGTCTTCTATTTACCCTTTGGAGTTGGGTGCATTCAGATCGATAGGTTGACTCTTAGGTAGATTGATCGAATTAGCCACTAAGAGACACTTAAAAAATGAGTCCATGGACTCTACAATGGGCATCAACTATCACTTGGTGTGACATTGTTTATTTTGCCCTTGATTTTTTTGGTTGTCCTTGGCATAGTTCCTAGGTATGGCCTGATAATTAGGCTTTTGAGGTGGTGCAGCTTGCACTACCATTGGGACACTAATGACAACCCGATTCACTGCTACTTGCTTAGGCTACATTGGGGTGTTCTTAATATTATTGTTCCATTCCTTCTTACGAGGCTTCACAATTTCCCCTTCTTTAATATTGATATCTTTGATGGTCCTAGCTTGCACTAGGGCATCTTCAAGAGTGGGATACTATTACAACTGCAACAACAAGGAGATTGTATTTAGGTAGCTCTTGGTAAAAATTTGAGTCAAATCCAACATGGAGAGTAAATAAGGTAGCTTGGAAAGCAAGGCTTGCCACCTATTGCTAAAATTTGTTATTGAATCATCGTCATACTATTTCAAACCAGCGAGATCAGCCAGCGTCGCCTTCCTCTTGGTATTGAAGGTGAAGCATTCTAGGAATGCATCTACAAGTTGGTCCAAGTTATGGATGCTATGCTTAGGGATTTGGTAGAAACACTTTGAGGTAGGGCCAAAGAGGGTAGTCATGAATGTCCTTAAAAGTAAAGTGTCATTATCATATATGCCAAAGCATTGCCCCAATAATCTGGTGACATGTTCCTACACATGTTCCTCTCCTTTAAATGTGGCCAATTGAGGCAACTTGAATTGCTCTAGATAAGGAGGGATAGGAATCAAAGGATGCAAGGTCTAAATATGCAAGTGGTATAGAGTGGTCTTCTGAGATCCAAACACGAAGGTCTTATTATCTACTGACTCTAGGCACTCTAGAAATGCTTTGTATGGGTCTGAGGATTTGATATCCTTGTCCTTGCTCACTTCCTATGGTGGAGGTCTAGGGTCCTACAACCTATTACGAGGTGGTGGCCTGTCACCCCCTACCTTGATAAGGTGTTTCTAAATACTCTACTTCTAGCTCATGCTCACTGTAGGCACCATAGGGGATTTCTCGAGCTGGTCTATAAAGAGGGGTATCTACCCACTACGGGTACCCTATGTTTGGCCTAGGAGGCACGTCTCGATCTAGCCTAGGAGGTCGAGAAGGTAACACTAGATAAGGTCTAGGAGATCTATTTTGAATAAGTGTGGGTTGCATTGGGTTGACTTCCTATCTATGTGTCTTACAAGTAGGAACCCTCTCCCATAAAGTCTTCTGGAACAACTCGTGAGTCTGCTGTTTGATTCTTTCTTTCTCAAGTTGAAGCAAGCGGTCTAGTTGTTCTTTGTACTACCAAAGTTGCTTGAATTGAGCTTGGCATTCTACATACTTTGCACCTACTTGCTTGATTTGTTCCACTATGTGAGGCCTAGGGGGCCTAGCAATCTTGGCTTAAGGCTAACCTTGTTCAAGATAATTTGTGACATCTATCGGGCGCTTACCTCGATCAAGGTTCATCGCATTGAATTGAGGTTTGGGATGGAACATATGCTCATTGTATTCAATGAGTAGAGAGGCACATTGGGCATGCACATAATATTATTCCTAAGGAAAATCTAGGATTTACTCATGTCTTCCTTCATGGATGGGGAAGGGTAGGGTAGAATTGGCTCACCCTGAGCGACGAGTGTCATACCCATTAGGTTGCCTAAGTTGTTTATCCTATCAAGATGACATACATGCAACATCATATCAACTTGCTCTATCTAGTGTGTGAAGTCATGCTCTGGCCTATGAATAGGCATGTCAATCCTAATGGGTATGTGAATGCGTGGCACTACTCTATATATTAGCACCTCAGTGCACTATCACCTTTCATAAAAGAAGACATGTGATGTATCTACATACCAGGAACACTCTCCCAAGTAATTTCCATCATCCCTCGGGGTGTCCCGTATAGGGCTCCCTTGGAGGTGTGGCTCATGCCTCGTTGTCTTGGGGCTGGGTTGAGTAGAAGCTTTCCAGGGAGGTATGACCAAGTCCCTAGAGCTAAAGCAGAGACAACTCATGTCTCCTAACCCACTCTCCGTAGCTTCTGCCCATGATTGGGCTTGGCTATGGGTGCACACCATCGTGACTCTCTATCAAACTCTATATGATTATCTTCTTTACAAATTATTAATGAAACAATAAATGAGAAAGGAAACACTCAATAAGATAGATGACTATCTCTTTTAAGTTTTAAATGTGAATCCCTAAATTAATTTGTGTGTTTCAGATGTGTTGTTTGTAAATAATGACCTTGTGTCACATGTTTGAAATCTTGTTGAATGATAATCTTGTGTTTAATTAGCTTTCACTTATATACTCACAACTCGATAACCTAGTGATGAAATCCAGGTCATGTAATCCCATATATAATGTGTGGTAATGAAGTCCACACACGGTCGGGGAGCACACTTCCTACCAATTCCTCATCCAGTTCACCCGTAGTATGCGATATACCTCTCCAAATAGAGATACGTGCTATATCCCATGGGCTATGATGGATCTTGGAATCGACTTTGGCAAAGAATAAGGTTTTTAGGATTTGAAATTATGTATGGATATGAAAGCCACCTCATCAAGATCTACTAGTGTATGGTGATGAAATCCACCTCACTAGCATTTAAGTGGATCGTGGTGTGTGTAGTTCCTTTTAATTTTAAATAAAGTAAGCAAAGAAGCATTCGATGATCACTCACTAAATGCATGCATAAGGTGCATTTTACTTTCAGAAAAGTTAGTATGAAAAAAGAACTCACAAATGTATTTAGGAATGAAAAACCCCTAAATGTTTATCCTACCCATTAGGTAGGCTACAAGCAAACAAACCATAGAGATGCATTTCTACTCTAAATTTTCTTTTATTTTTCTCCTTTTATATGTTTTTGTTATTTTACATTTAGTAAAAAGGAGAGCTAACTTTTAACCTTTTTAAACAAGCAAAAGGTGTGAGAAAAACCAAACAAAAGTTGTTTCTAAAAATGAAAAATAGAGATGGAAGATTTAGAGACCTACCTCATCACTGCCAAAACTTGTTATTTCTAGAATTTTGCTCAAAAATATCTCTAGATTCTATTCACTCTAGGGTGGGATGAATAGCAGGTTTGTATTCATTCTAGTATAGGATGAATGCACATTCGTCCCAGGGTGGCATGAATAGCAGGTCAAAGTTCGTTTCAATCTAGAACAAATAGCACCTACAACATAAAAAGGTAAAAAATGAGATCCAAACATCACCTAAAGCAAAAGGGACTAGGTACCACAATGATCACCATTGAATTAGAGGAAAACAATGCATCAAATTATGATAAAAAATGTGTGTATCTATGTTTTATTGCGTATGAGCATCAAATAGAAGCATGCAAGTAAGATGGAAAGATAACGAATGACAAGAAATTATGCAAACTAAATCAAATTCTTATTAATGAAGATGATTAGATCTAGGTTACAAAATACCCCTTTGAGGTCTCAAAATGGATGATAGAAATGTTTACAACTTGATTTCCCAAGGATCGAAATCCTTCAAGAAATTCGGCTGCACATCCAATGTATTTCCTCATACCCACAATTGAGGTGGGTGGTCCAAGGTTGTCACTGCTTGCATATTTGATGTAAAAGTGTAATGCTCCTTCCCAATTTCTATAATAACCTACACCCACACACAAGGAAACCAAAAATGTGAAATAGCGAGTGTGTATGATGAAAAACATGCAATCCCCATAGAGGCCAAATGGCTAGTAATGAGAAAGTGCATCAAATAAACTCCAAACACATCAAAATTATAGAGGCATATAGAATAAGATATTTTGGGAAGATATCACTATAAATTGTGCAAAAATTGCATCCAAATGGGTTTCGCAATTCAAATGACCGTTCATAACCTACAAAACCCAAAGCAAATAATTTTTGCCCCTAAACACATCCAAAATGTATGAAAATTGGAAAGGATACATAAAATGCTATTCTAATAAAATCCATTTTATTATATTTTCAAAATCAATTATAGTTTAGGTGTTCTTACAAATAACCGTCGAAGACCTGCATGAAACCCTACAAAACACTAAAAATGCAATATCTCAGCCAATATAGCTCATAATGACATAAAATTTGAACTGCAACACAATAATAGAATGTAGAAAATAACCAATTAAAAATAGTCATAAAATCATGCACATATTTCTATTCATCACAGGATGGGACGAATAGGATTGACACAAATTGGGGGGCACCCATGGGTGGGACGTCCATCATTTTTGCCTAAATTTTACCACAAATTCCACTGGGAAATGGTCCAAAACACTATGGGTGGTATTTTAATCAAATTTTATGAGGAAATTCACTCATATGGTTCAGTTTTGTGACAATTGTGTTTCCTAGTTCACTCGCAAACCTCCTTCGTTAGGTAGAGATTTCAAAGGAAAAATGGGCACAAAAATGTGAAAGGAAATCTTGGCAGCACTCCGTTGCTTTGTCCTAAAACTACTCTCTATACTTTGTGTGAAAAATGCATCCAATTTATAGCCCAAGGAGGCTCATGGGTAAAAATGCATGCGAGGCAAGAGGCACCACTTGGCCACCAGTGTGACATGCGTTGGAGGGGGAAGTGAATCTCCCAATTTAGCCTTCCTTATGGAGAAAGGCATTAAGATGCTACATGCTCTAAATTTTAGGCATTGGCAGACATAAAATGTTACCATTTTTAGGTGCCATTTGTCTATATTTGACTTTTTGTCAGTCAAACCTACTATTCACCCCACCTTGGGACAAATGTTGCTATTCACCCTAGGGTGGGATGAATAGGTTCTATATTCATCCCATGGTGGAATGAATAGAAGCAGGGTGTCCAAAAGGTCCCAAAAGTGACCTAGAACCTTTCAAAACCTTGTGCAAAGTGGTTAGAACCACTGTATGCCTCCTAAGGGCTGCCCTAGGGTCTTTGGTGTGTCATGAAGCTGTTTCTTATGGTAGCATAATTAGATTGACCAAATTTTAGTGTCTATACTTAGAACCACCATTTTTTACTATAAGAAACCAAACTAGATTCCCAAAATACCACTTGCATATCAAAAAATATATGGAAAGATTATGATTTTATTTTTATTGTAGCCAATGGAGCCTCATGTGGACTCTTATGTCTGTGGGATCCTAATAATGTTAAGGGGAACCTTTTATCTATAGAAAAAAATTACATGAATATTATGTTTTTCAATAAATATGATAGGTACAGTTAGGTCCTTTCAAACATCTATGCATCTAACTCCCTATCCAGGAGGAATTACATCTGGAGTTCTCTCAACCAACTTAGAGAGGTATTCTCATCAAAGGCATATATGTTAGCTAGAGATTTCAATTCCCATCTATTCCCCACCAATAAGAAATGAGATTCTCAAATCATTTTCAATTCTTATGAGCACTTCGTAGTGTTTGTATATGACAATGAACTCATGGATATCAATCTAATAGGGTCCAAATTTACTTGGAGCAACCATAGGAAAGGTGACCAACTTATCCAGATTTGTCTTGATTAAGTCCTCATTTCCACTAATGCTATTCCCAGATTTAGTTATGTTGTCCTATGCTCGCTACCCAGAATCAGTTCTAATCATAACCCTTTATTCCTATATTGTGCTTCCTAGGTTTCCCATTTCAAGTCACCTTTCATATTATAATCTATGTGTCTTGAAGATCCAAATCTCAAATATCTAATTTATTTATGGTGGTCACTCAAGTATTATGGGTCTAAAGCTTCTTAGGTGAGCAACAAGATTTGTTATGTGAAATCCAAGCTGAAACAATGGAACAAAGAGGTCTTTGGGAATATCTTTCACAAAAAGCATAAAATCCAATCTCAATTCACTAGCATAAAGCTCTCAACCCAAAATTGAGATCTCGATCCAAACCTATAGGATACAGAGAAGACTCTTCTGATAGAATAGCATAATATCCTCAAAAATAAGGAAGTATTTTATAAATAAAAATATTGGGTTACATGGCTCAAATAAGGGGATTTAAATACAAAATTATTTCATGCCACCACCATAAGAAATAGTTGTGTCAGCCATCCATCAAATGTAAAGTCACAAAGTTATCCTTCAAGATGTCAACTCCACCTTCCTAGCCCTCATCCCCAAATTCAATAAGTTTTGCACCCTCACAGAATTTCACCCCATCAACCTCTACAATGTCCTTTATAAAATCCTCACTAAAGCCCTAGCCATCAGAGTCAAACTAATCCTCCCCCACATCATTGATCCTAACCAAGGTAACTCTATCTAGGGGAGGCTCATCATGGACAATATCATCACAATCCATGAAATTATTTACACTATCTCAAAAAGTGGTAAGGATAGATTTCTCCTCAAGCTATACATGAACAAGGCCTTAGAGTGTCTTGGAGTTTTCTTTTCTTTGTCCTCTCTAGGTTTGGTTCCATCCTGACCGGATTGATCTCATCGAGGAATGTATATCCACTACCAATTTCTCTTTTCTTGTTAATGAATCTCCTATAGGCTATTTCCAAATTTCCAAAGGGCTAGGATAGGGGGACCCCCTATCTCATTTTCTCTTTATAATTGTTGCTGAAGCCTTAGAAAGAAACCTAAATTATGCCTATTCTAAAGGAGATATTTTTGGTATCAAGCCAAACTCTTCCCTCCAACCTATCTCTCACCAATAATTTGTTAATGACACCATCCTTGCTACCCTTGCTTTAGTTTCTCAAGCCCATATTATTAAATTTATCCTACTCTTCTTTGAGGTTGCTAAGCAAGATTTAATTCATCAACACCTCCATCAGACTCTAAGCTTGCATTGCTGCTATTACTGGGTGCACCATTGCTAACATCCCCACCACCTATCAGGGGTTTCTCTTTTTGAAGGCCCCTCCAAAAATTCCCTTTAGAACACTATCATTGAAAGAATTCATAAAAATATAGCTAGCTAGAAAGGGAGCCTCCTCATCTAGGAAGGCAAGGTCACCTTAGTCAAAGCCATCCTCTAAAGCATCACAGTGTTTTTCCTCTCCATGTTGCAAATCCTTGTAAAAGTTTACAACAAAATTAAGAAAATATAGAGAAATTTTCTATGGTCTGGATCAAAGTTGAAGAAATGTATCCACTTGGTTTCCTAGGACTAGGTCAAGAAAAAAACATGGAGGCATTGGGCTTAGGAAGGATTGCAATATGAATTTAGCACTCATTTCCAAATAATGGTGGCAAGTTCTTATCAATGATAACTCTCTATGGGTTTCTATTATGAAAGTAAAATATCTATGGAACCACACTGACTTCTTGGATGATCATTATCCTATCTCAAGCTTGACAACATGGAACTCCATCCTCAAATATAAGGATATCATCAAAAAAGACATTCATTGAAAATTATGTAATGGTGAGAAGATCATATTCTAGAAGGATTTATGGATGGGTAACAGTCCTCTATAGACTAGTGCTAGCCTCCTCTATATGAAACCTATCACTGAATATTTATTCAAACTTAAGGTATATCACTTTTTTCATCCTAACCATAATTCTTGGAAACCAATCCTAGTTGATGGTGTATCTAGCGAACAGAGACAAGCTGCTTCTATGATGTCTAATATTTTACACCTTTGTGTTATTCCAAGAAAACCCTATGAATATAAGATAATTTGGATCCTCAATTCCAATGGCTTTTTTACTATCAAGTTTGCCTACACCCTCATCAAGAGCTCATCCCCTCCTTGGTTTCCTTCCAAGATCATATGAAAAAAACACCTCATCACCAAAGTGATTTTCTTATTTTGGCTTGTTGTTCAAGACAAAATCCTCACCATCCCAAACCTCCAACATCATGGTAACCCTATCTCCAATCATTGTTACCTATGTCAACAACACTATGAGTCTACCCATCACATCTTCCTATTATACCACTTTTCCCATTTCATCATGTCATACCTCTTCTCCTCCCTTGGCATTGCTTTGGCTCCTCCCATACTCCTGAGTGATATATGGTTTTAATGGACTAATCCATTCAAATTTTTCAATCTCAATACTTTTTGGTCCTTTTATATCCCTCACTTCCTTTGGAAGATTTGACGTGAATGTAACTCCCATGCTTTCAATGATTCGAGTCACAATATTCGATATGTATTCTCCAAAATACTTCATGTGGTTGTTGAGAATCTATTCATCACTCAGGAATATAGTGAACCCAAACCCAACTCTAGAGTTATGTTGGCCTCTTCTCTTAATATTCCCAGCTACAATATCCCTTCTCCTTCTCCAAAGGTTGATCGATCATTATTAAGTGGTCACCTCCTCCTCTAGGATACTTCAAACTAAATTTTGATGGAGTAGCAAAAGAAAATTTTGGGCTTGCTGGTGTCAAGGGGATTGTTAATGATCACACAGGGAAAATCATCTTGGCCTTTACAAAAAATTTGGGATCTCAATCTAGTCATTTTGCAAAATCCTGAGCACTTCATCAAGGTATTTTTCTCCTTCAAAACATGTAGTGTTCCAACTTAATTATTGAAGGGGACTCTAAAAATATCATCCAGGATCTAACTAAGATCTATTCTATCTCTTCGAATATTTCCAACATGATTTTTGAAGCAAAATGATTAATGAAATATTTCACAAATGTTACTTTAAATCAAGTCTTCCATGAAGAAAATTGTGTTGTTGATCTCCTTGTTAACATGGGGGTTTCTAAACCTAGTCTTACCATTTAGAGAGACATTTTCCCTTTGTCCCCCAATGACATCAATGCTCTGGATGTTCTCTCTCAATAAGACCCCTATGTTGAGTCATGGTTTGTGGTGGGATCCCCATTACTCAATGTAGAATGATGTTCAAAATTTTCACCAACATGTGGTAAGTTGCACCCACATAAATATCATGTATGGAGGACCCCAAGGTATATAATACAGATGCCTCTTTGCACTTCACCACTGATGTTACCTTTGATAGGCCACCTAATATTTAAGCTTTGAAAATATATTATCTCTTGATTTATAACAACTCTAAAATGGGACACATGTCAGTTCATGATGTCAATTTCACCAATCAAAATATTCTTACAAATAATTTTTGTGGGAATCCTTTGCTCAACATCATGCTCAACATTCCCTCTTTCTACTATTGGTAGATTCACCTTCGAGGGAATATGTGGCAGCATCATCATCTAGCTAGGTACTCCACCAATCCTTATCATAATCATGTGGATTTTCATTTGACTTGGCACTTACATATGGCTACCCTCATGAAGCCCAACCTTGTCCTCGATTGGTCCATTTTCACCTTTGCCCTCGGTGGTGATCCTCCCAATATTTTTGCTTCCATAGATGTTGTTAGTTATGCTAGGAGAATCATAAATCACCACTTATTATCTCTAGAGACTATGTGTTGGATCCTTGTAATCATTGGTGGAGCCTTTTTGGTCATTATTGACAATAATTACCTCTAAATATGGTGCCACTCCCTTGAGAGCCCATTTTACCTTAACGTGTGTTTCTTGGTACTCGACCCTACCTTCCTATTAGATATTCCATGCTCATGTCAATATGCTCATGCTAATTGATTCAATCCTAAGTGCCATCATGTCCCATGCTTTTTTGGTGTAGGTTTTATGTGTTCTATGCCATCGCAACTAGAGATGTTTTTTTGGTAGGATCTTTTACCTTCATATCCTCTTCTTTTTGACCCCTCATGTCATTATCCTTTCCCCATATCCCATTTGAGCTAGTGCTTTTCTCTTTTTCCTCCATCATCCTATCAAGTCCTATCCTGATGATTGAAGTTGAACCCTCAATGCTTCACCTTATAGCCCTCATCGAGGATATTCTAGATATCATGGCCTCCTCAATTTCTTGTAGTTGTTTAATGACCATGAATCTAATATTTCTTTGGATTTTGTATGGAAATGGGATGGAGGGAATGTTTTCATCTATATTTTAAGTTTCATGGTTATTGTTGACCTCCTAGCTAAGATCATGGGGATCTCGAATGAAGGAGAGATCATCAACAGAGAGAAGTATTTGCTCTAGGGTGAGCTGGCTCTCTTTAGGGATTGAGGTGAGTCCTTAGATAGAGACAAGAGTGGCATTCTATGAGAAATAATCTCAAAGCTATGGGATGTTGTGATGGTGATGATCCTTCGATACTTCACATTGGAGATCCCTAAAGTGAGGAGCTTTCATTTGGAATTCCCCAACAAATTGCAGGGAAAAAAAACCATCAACATCCTAGAATACCTTTTTTAGTTTATTAAGTGGTCGGTCCTGAGTGTCGAGAGGGGGATCTCATCCTTCCTCCTGCACCAAGATATTCACTTGATCATCTACAGATACATTTTGGATCGACAAACTTGTAGAGTTGTGGGATCAGTGGTCTCTATCATGGGACATTCAGACGATCCTGACAGAGCTAGTGGAGATACTTTTGCATCTTCCAAAACCAATTGGGCCCTGGATTTTGATGCAAATTTTAAGGAAACTCTACGCACTCAAAAATCTAAGCCTCGTTGCTCCACCAGGAGTAAATCTAGCAATGAAAAATGTAAGGCCCCCATTGTTGTTGATAATGATTTTTTTAATGACTCTATTCTTTCAAGTTAAACCAGAGACAAAACCTAAGAAAAGTCACCCTATTGAAGGTACATCCATCTAGCCTCTTCCTGTTGGCCTCTAGAGTTCCCTGTTGGTCTAATCTCTTCAAATGAGACTATCTCCAAGACCTCCATGATATTATGAAGGCCTTGAGGAGAGCATCCAATATGACCTCCTCTCTTCTCTATCAGGTGGAGACTCTCCTATATGAATACAAGAACTAGTTTTAAATCTTGGAGGAATTCAAGAGCTTGGTAGGTGCAACTAGGGATGGCCGTGAAACTGGACAACCCAATATCTAACATATTTCATGGCTCTCTAGTGGTTTTTTGGTATTTTTGGATGTACGTTTTTGTTTTATATCTCATGGCTTGCCCCTGCATGGGTTTTTTTATGGATGGTTTGGTTGGTTACCCCTAATTGCCCCTGTGAGGGCTTCCTAGTTTTGCTAATGTTTTTTTTAACGACCTATAGTGGGAAGACATTTTTGTTGTTCTTCTAAGGAGTAATTTTTTAGTTAGACTCTATTTTTTAAAAGGTTAATGGATCCTTTCAAAACCCCTTATCAATAAAAAAATATTATATTAACATTTTACTAAAAATATTATAAAGTTTTATTATAAATATAATGTTTTTAAAATTGTGATAATAATTTTATTTATAAAATCTATGATATTAATAAAATGATTAAAACTGCTTTAGAACATGTAGCTTGTAGGGGTGTTCTTACTTCTCTCTTCAGAAATAACTTCAATTATGAGCTGGTCCTTATAACCAACTTTTATGGGGCCCAAGATCTTGATGGCCAGAGGCTCCAATGGGACGTTGTTCACAACATGAGAGCATACAAGGAGTGTTATGACTGGATTATTGCAGGGGATTTTAATGCAAAATTATCTGTTCGGGACCAGGAAGGTGGCTCCCCTACTTTGGATCCAGGGGATCGGCTTCTGATTGCCCAAGTTCAGGCCTTTAATCTAGTGGACGTTCAAGGCCCTAGTGTTTTTTTCACTTGGACAAACAAGAGAAAGGAGCCACATAGCAGGAAGGTCAAGTTAGATCGCTTTTTGGTCTCGGAGGAGGCTTTTGTTAAATGGAATTTTAAGTTCCAGATTTTGGAGGGCCCTATTTCGGATCATTTTCCCATCTTGCTTGAGGGAGGGACTTCGAGAGGACAGCACTATAGGCCTTTTAAATTTGAGAATTTTTGGTTACAAAAGGAGGACCTTCGACAAAAAATTTCTCATTGGTGGACAGAAGGCCGTCCACCTTTTGGGACAGCAATGTTCAAATTTCATAAACAGCTTCAATTTGTCAAATTTCAATTGAAACAGTGGAGGAAAGGAAATAAGTCGGATTTCCAGTCCCAAAGGGCTCCCTTGGTGGCTAGATGGGAGGAGGTTCAGAAACTTTTTAGGGAAGGGTCAATTACTGAGCAACTCAAATCTGAAGATGACGAACTGCGTAAAGCGGTTGAGGACATTGACAACCAAGAGGAGTTATACTGGAAACAGAGGGCTAGAAATACTTGGTTATTAGAAGGGGACAGAAATACCAAATTTTTTCATCGGTCAGCTTGTGCTAGGAGACAGATGAACAATATGGAAGTTCTCAAAGATGAACAGGGAAATGTCTTCGATACTATTCCTGGTATGCACTCCCATGCTATCGATTACTTTTCTAAACTTTTTAAGGAAAGTATGCAGCAAGATATTGAGGCTCAGAACGAAGTTCTTAATGTTATTCCTCCTATTATCTCTGAAGAGGACAATCAGACCCTGCTTAGACCCATTGAAAGGGATGAACTGAGAAATGTGGTCTTTGGTATGAGTACTGGAAAATCTCCTGGTCCAGATGGCTTTCCTATTGAATTTTTTCAGGCTTTATGGGATACCTTGGAGGAGGATGTTACGGTCATTCTCGAGGAATCCGGATCCAATCGAAGAATGCTCAGGGCGATCAATCACACCTTCATTGCTTTAATTCCGAAAGGGGAAGCGGGGACTCATATCTCTGATTTCAGGCCTATTGCTTTATGCAATGTGATTTACAAAATCATCACTAAGATAATGGCTGAGAGGCTTAAACCCCTTCTTCATAGCATCATTTCTCCTGAACAGGGGGATTTGTTGAGGGAAGACAAATATTGGATGGGGTGATTTTGGCCCGAGGAGGCCATCCATTCAATGCAAACTTCGGGCAACAAAGGCATGTTCATTAAACTGGATATGTCCAAGGCTTATGACCGGGTGGAGTGGTGCTTCTTGTCGAAAATGCTGGCTGCCTTTGGCTTCTCTCAGGAATGGATTGATTGGGTTATGAGTTGTGTTTCTTCTCCCTCTTTTTCTGTTCTCATTAAGGGCCTTCCCTCGCTTCCTTTCGGCGCCTCCCGTGGGCTCCGCCAGGGAGACCCTTGTTCTCCCTATCTCTTCCTTCTCTTGGCTGAAGGTTTGGGCAGACTGTTTTTGAGGAGAAGGCAACAAGGTCTGCTTTCTGGTATCAAGGTTGGGGAGGAAACTCTGACTCACTTGCAATTTGTGGATGATACGGGTCTGGTTGGTGCGGCCACTCTTCGGGAAGCTAGAGGAATCAGAGATACTTTGAATGTCTACCTAAGGGCTTCAAATCAGGTTCTAAATGACAGGAAGTCCAAAGTGGTCTTTTTCAATCTCGACCAACGGCTTCAGGAGCGCGTTATTGAGATCCTGGGCTTCACAAGGACCTCTCTTCCAATTGTTTACCTGGGGTTCCCCTTCATTTCAAAAAGTTAAATATTGATATTTGGAAGAACCTGTTAGCAGGCATCAAAGACAGAATGAATCATTGGGCCCATAAATGGCTAAGCTACGGTGGTAGATTAACCTTCTTGAAATCAGTTATTCAGGCTTTGCCGATCTATAAATTCTCAATACTAGCTGCCCCTCATACCATCTGGAAAGAGCTGGACAAAATGGCTAGAAGATTTTTATGGGAAGGTGCAAAAGGGAAGAAAAAATGGGCCTTGGTTGGGTGGGACAAAGTTACCCAGCCTAAGGATAAAGGAGGGCTGGGCTTGAGATGCTCTATGCTTAATAACAGGGCTTTGGCTGGAAAACTGTATTGGAGGTGGGTTTCTCAGCCATCCTCTCTCTTCAGCAGAATTATTTCCAGTAAATATTTGGGGCATGTCCATCCCAATGAGGTGGGTCGCTTTCCCTTGGAAGGTCCTGGTTCCTTAGTGTGGCAGACTCTCAAGCTTGGGTCCCAGATTATCAAAGATCAATTATTCGGAAAGTGGGGAAAGGAGACAAGGCTCGCTTCTGGACAGACTCTTGGGACCAGCATCCGCCCATTATTGTTATGTTCCCCGAGCTACAACCTATCATGACCGCCTTAGAAGCCCAGGGTTGGATCCTTATTGATAAGTATCTTCTTACCAGTCATTTGGGGGGGTATACTTTTAAAAAGTTTAAGCGATGGGAGGAGTGGCCAATTACTGTCTCTCCGGAGTTGGCGCCTATCCTGCAAAAAATATTGTCAGAAAGGTTCCTCACGGGGAAGGATGAGGAAGATGAATTAGCCTGGGGCTATGGAAGCCTTGGGGTCTACTCAGTTAAGGCTGGATATGAAGAGATCCTCCCTGAGCCTCCCCCACACTCTTTTCCGGTTCAGCATTGGAGAAGGATTTGGCATTCAAAGGGTTGGCCGAAAGTGAACTTCTTCGCTTGGCAACTTATGCATAATGGTCTTCTCACCTTTGACAATCTCAGACGTAGGGGTTTCAATGGCCCCTCTCAATGTGCTTTATTCCTCCAACATGAGGAAACTGCAGACCATTTGTTTTTTGAGTGTCCTTTTACTCATCAGATTTGGGAACGCTGGTTCTCTCAATTTAAACTCCAGGCTAATGGTGTTCTCAATCGTACCAATATTTGGGAAAAATGGAAATGGGGCAGGTTCAATTCCATAGCTCTCCGAACTGGCTGGCAGTTAGGATTTCTCTTCATTTGGTGGCAAGTTTGGTTGGAGAGAAACGCCCGGATCTTTAGAAACACTTTCTCCTCGATTGACGGCGTTTGGCAGGTCATCTGGAGCAAAGTCACAGAAACTGTTGCTACTTTTGTCAATGAAAAGAATCAGGCTACTCTTGGGCATCCTGAAGAGGGGGGTGAGGGTCTTGAGAGGCAAGACAGATCATGCTGGAAACCTCCCCCTGAAGGCTGGATCAAGATCAATGCGATGGGGCTGCAAAAGGCAACCGGGCAACGCAGGAATTGGTGTTGTTTGTCGGGATCACTCGAGTGCGGTTCTTTACTTGGGAATTGTAGGGATTGGGCGAGCCACGAACAATGAAGCCGAAGCCTTGGCCATTAAGTCCGCGTCTATCTGGGCTGTTAAGCAGGGTCACCGGAGGATAATTCTTGAATCTGATTCTCAAGTCCTGATCGGCGCTCTAGATTGCTTGCGGAATTTCTCTTTAAAAGCCTGGAGACTGCGGATGTTGATATCTCAAATCAAGGAGTTATGGAGGGAGTTAGATGATGTCATCCCTGTGTATGTGAGTAGAAATCTGAACACGGTAGCTGACTTCCTTGCGAAGATGGGTGTTGAGAAAGAGGTAGGTGTCCAGCTGCACAGTGATATGCCTATGATAGATGAAGAGATTCGGAGTGGTCTGGAACGATCCCTACATCCATGAGATCAAAAATGACTAAGGTTAGTTTCTGTCGCGATATCGCGACATATTGCGTCGTCGCGACCCTGTTTGGTTTTCTGTCGCGATTTCGCGACATGTTGCTCTGTCGCGACATGTTGCTCTGTCGCGACATGTCGCTCTGTCGCGACATGTTGCTCTGTCGCGACCTATCCTGGAAAACTGTAGTGATTTCGCTACCCTTCTGGTTGCTGCGGCCTTGGGAGGAATATCGTAGCGATTTTGCGACATGTTGCGTCGTCGTGGTCGTTGATGAGAAGGTGTCGCGATGTCGCGACCTTTTTGGTTGGTTTTGCTTCTGGAGGAAAAGTGTCGCGATATCGCGACGCTTTGAGAAAAATTGCATGAAAGGGAAAAACCGTCGCGATATCGCGACAATTTGTGTGAAAAGCTACTCTAAGGAAAATTCGTCGCGATTTCGTGCCTTTTTTGAGGAAAGGACTCATAGGGGCATCCTTGTTGCGATTTTGAGATGTTTTGAGCAAAATTTAGTTAAGGGGGAAAAACCGACGCGTTATCGCGACCTTTTTGAGAAAAGCCTCCCAATGGATAACCTGTCGCGATTTCGCGACATGTTTATGGAAAGGAAGCACAGGGGCAAACCTGTAGCGATTTCGCTACAGTTCTGGAGAAAAAATAGCTTGCAGGAAAAACGTCGCGATATCGCGACTTGTTTTGGTAATGGGCACCTCGGGGCTGAACATGTCGCGATTTCGCGACACTTTTACGGATGGGGCGCCCATTGGTTTTCTTGTCGCGATTTCGCTACACTTCCGGCCAAGTGGGGCTCCAAGGAAAAGTCGTCGCGATGTCGCGATGTCGCGACACTTTCTCAAAGTTGCTGATCAAAGGGGTCCTCGTCGCGATTTCGCAACAGTTTCGGGGAGCAGGTGCCTTAAGGCTTTCTCATCGCGATTTCGTGACGCTTTTGGAGTTTGGGTGATTTGGTGCTGTGCTGTCGCGATTTCGTGACTTTTTTCGTGTGTTGTGGTTTCGGCGCTTTTTGTCGCGATATCGCGACATGTCGCGATTTCGCGACTTGTCGCGTTATCGCGACTGGTTGTTGTGGCGCGGCGGTTGTTTGGTTTGGTGTCGCGATTTCGTGACATGTCGCGTTTTCGCGACATGTCGCGTTTTCGCGCCCTTTGTACTTCTGGTCTCTTTGCGCTTGGTTGGGATGCCCTTTCTCCCTCTTGTAACTGTCTTTTGTTTTAATACAAGTTTTTTCATTTTTTTCAAAAATAAAAATAAAATGATTAAAACAATAAAACAATTACATGCATTATAATATAATGTATTTAAAGAAAGTATTCTCATTTAATATACAATTAAATTTACTAGAAATAATATATTTAAAATCTTTTAATATTTTTAGAAATATATATTTTTTATATATAAAATTAAATTATTTATTTTGGATAATAAATATTATAATAAGATAAAAAAAGGTTTTTTATTTTTATATCTTTAAAATATTTTAATTAAAAGTATAAATCAACATCTATAAAATAAATATATATGTATTAATGTAATAAAAGACAATCTAAAATATCTTTTTCATTTTCGATGGTCTTTATTTTAGTCTCATGAAAATATTGATATAATGGACGCTATTGGCACGTAAAAAATCATAATTATTTTTTTGATGTAATAAAGGTATTATATTAAATAATTAATAGAATACATTAAAAAAAGAGGTAGATAAACATGCCACATGACTAACGACATCAATCAAAAAACCATCATTATCAAAACAAAAATCGAAACCCAAGCAAACAATTAAAAACTAATCAATACTATCTTACAAAACTGATGGACAATAGAACTAACTGATTACTTAATGTTGAGGCTCCATAATGTGGGTTTACCCATCCTTGTGACTAAATCCCACCAAATAGTAGCATCAAGAGACATTGGCACTGAGTCCCTTCCCTATTTATAAGTGCCAAAAATATTCTCCCAACCATAAGCAAATGGCTCTTGGATGGCAAAAATCATCGAAGATCTTGAATTGTCCTAGATGTCAAGCTAAGGAGTTGGGGGTACGAGAGGAATAGTCAAGTATTTAGGTCCATCTATGTAAGGACCTTGAGCTGGGATAGGAGTGTAGTTTGGGGATGAGCGACACTATTGTCTGGACCTGGATTGACTTTGAGGAGTATCTTGCTTCAGAGGAACCTGATTAACTGTGCATGACATGTTACCCCATTGATCAATAAGCTTTTGAATATGATTGAGTTCCATGGCCACCTCATTGGCTTAAACTATAATCTAAAAATACATAGACAAAATAATATCATATTTATCAAAAATAGAGATGTGCAAAGAGGAAGAAAACATACCAAGGATACAATCAATTATAGCTCTCCATATGCTGAACATGGTCACCATATGGAAAAAGTGCCACACTTCAAAGAAAATAGTTGGCAAGTATGGGGGGTCTCCCAAAATGATATTCTTCCACTCAAACATGGTAAAGGAATAGGGTCTAAAAAGGGAAAAATGCCAATCCCAAAGGGAATGAGCACGAGCACAAACCTAGAAAATATGGACAAAGTCTTCATATTTAATACAAAAGGGAAAGAAGGGTTAGGGATACCTAAATATTGGACATTCCCAAATAGGAAGCCCTTGCTGTAAAAAACTCTAGGAAAAACAAGAAATATTGGGTTCCTAGAATGAAGCCCAAGAAGTCTAAAACCTATGCATCCAAACAAGTTGAGGGAAGGAAACCTTCCATCATCAATTGAGCTTATCAGTCATGGGGAGGCAAGGAGAGATCCATCCATACTCCAATAAGGTCTTATATTTTTGTAGCAGAGTGTATAGATACCACTTCTAGTCCTTCCACCAAGGTCATTGCAAAAGCATAGAAATATTTTGTAACATAGAGTTAAGGATAACAACCTTGACAACATCAAAAGTATCCCTATCAGAGTGACTAGGCCTAAATTTAGCTCTAAATTCATCCCAATGGAGCCAATCCCTAGTTAGGATGAGAAAATAAATTAGTGATGCATTGTACACATTGCAAAAGAATCTAAGTGCATGAACCTAGGAACCTGTGCAAGTGGAAAATCTTGATAGGTGATAACAAGAGACCATCAAATATCCATCTAGTTTATGGAGAGGCTATGCCAAAATATTTGAATATTACATCTAAGTCAAGTATTAATACTCTCCCAAGATTTTCAAATACTTATAAATATAAAGGATCCTAACACTTTGATAGACATAGGGACAACAAGGAAGGAAGAGAACCTCATTCCTCTCCAACTCTTATGGCCAAAAGGGGAACTTTCATTGATACAGTGTTGGATGATAATCCAATCCTCATTTCTCATGAGGGATCTAATGACCCACTTAACACAGAGGGCCCAACCAAGCTTAATGCTAGGTATTATGATTTCCAAGCCAACCATAGCTTCTGGGAAGACAATAATACTCCTAGGAAACATGATGAAATCCCAAACCATTGTTGGAATAGAACTATAAAAATTATTTCAAAATATTATCAAGCTTCTTATAGCAATTTTTGGATAGGACTTAGCAAGAAGAATAATAAATATGAGTGGTCATAAGAAATTTTGTGCAAATTTAGAATTTACCAACAAGGGAAAGCTTTTTGGTGGATCAATATGTAAGTTTATATTCCACCCTATTAATAACATACTTCTATAGCTTTGGTGTTGAACTATTAAAATCAAAAGGAATACCTAAAAAATAAAATATTTCCCCCTCTTGGATGATCTTCCACTAATATTGACTAAGTCAATGGGGCATTGAGTCAAGAGATTACCTATAATATTGAGTCTTTCTCCATTGAATGGAGGATCCAAAAGCTAGACAAAAAGTATCTAGGTAGGAAAGTACTTATTGAATGACACCTTCTTCCTCAATAATAGTGAGGAAATATTCATCAACAAAATGACCATTGATCAACTAAGTCTCACCTCTAGAGAGAGAAATTCCCTGAATATACCCCTAACGACGTCGTGAGCTAGTAAATAGCCAAACCCTTCAATAACAATGACATAAAGAGGTGGCATAAATTGATAGCCTTGTCTAATGGATCGTAAGATCCCAATGCTTAAGGACTTATGTTTATTAGTGAATAAAATAAATGAAGCCTTATAAAACAACATTTCCATAGAACTAATGAAGTAGGGTCCAAAATGAAGAGCTTTAAGCATGGCTAGAATGAATGACTAATAGATCCTATCATAGGATTTCTCAAAGTCGATTTTGATGAAAATTTATCATTGGTTGAAATTGTGAGTCCACTCCATGCCTTTGTAGACAACAAAATATTGTCAAGGATGAATCTACCCCAAATGAAGCCAGTTTGTTTTGGGCACATGATAATAGGTAGGAGATGAAAAATGCATAAAGCTAGGGATTTGGTGATGATCTTATAGGAAACATTAAGGAGAGTAATAGGTCTCCATTTGGTTATTATTTTAGGATCACCATCCTTAGAAATAAATTTAATAATCCCTTTATTAATACTAGGGCCTAAAGAACCCTTAGAGAAGACCTCTTGATAGAATTTGAGAAGATCAATCCCAAAAGTATCCCAAATGGACTTATAGAATTCATAGGGGAAGCTATCAAGACTAGGGGACTTATCATAGACCATATGAGAAAGATCTTCCTCTAGATCCTTCAAAGAGAGGGTATTTTCATAGGCAACTCTTTGAGACTTAGAAAGGTAAGATTTAAGAGTTTGGTCATATTGAGGGGAGCGGTTTGAGATATGAATATGGCTTGGTAGTGCTCATAAAAAGTGGAGAGAATACTATGAAGTTTATAAATACACTCCCCATTAATGTTAATGGCTTTAATACCTAGAAAATAATTGTGAAGATGCAAGCCCTAGAAGAACTCCTTGGTCACCTTGTCTCCAAATTTGAGCTAGTGTAGCCTCACATTGAATTGTGTCCCTCTAGCATCATAGTGCTCTACCATCAGAAGCTGGTGTTTAACTATAATGATGTTCCTTTGAAGCTCCTCATTGAAGGGATTGTGTTGAAGTTGAGTTGAGTCCACTTCCAAATATCGCTTAAGAGCAACGTTGTAGCAATGATGAAACTTAGAAATCTTACACCTAAGTGAGTGTAGGAATTTGGTAGTGCATTGGGTAACAACATTCCACCAATTAATATAGCCTAAAACCTCTTTTGGTATGGAGAATAGGTTCTAAATTTTTATAACATAGGCTCTCAACATGGGGTGGTGTAGAATAGAGGTATTAAGGTAGAATTATGATTGAGAAAGAGGAGGGGAAAAAAAAGAAACTAGGATGGAGAAGAAAATGGGAGAATGGATAGACAAGTAGAGCTCAATGTGGACAGAGACAAAGGGAGAATAAGATGAGGGTCACTCAAAGGAGAAAATTTCAAAATTTGATAGCATGTCTCTATCCAATCTTTCTATAACATGACTCTCACCCTATTGATTACTAGACCATGTGAACCAGGAACTAGCTAGGAATGAAGAGGGTAAGAAGTAGCTATTGGGGTTAAAGAGCCCCAAATTTTCTTTCATAAAAAAATATACTTATATTTCCCTAGTAGCTCACCTTATAGGAAGAAAACCCACCTTATCATGTGGGAATTTGATCATATTGAAGTCCCCATAGAGCAACCAAACAACAGAGGGAGAGAGTGTTGCCACTACCAAAGTGCACAATGATAATTGATATCATTAAGCACATAGATATTAATAACACCAAGAATATGGCCATAAATCTCCATTACAACCCAGGCAACATGTTTATATGGGTCACAAATCCAAGAGATCCTTCTAGAATGATAAGCTTTTGAAAGTTATATGACTGCCCCTCCTTTATCTATATCATGCATAGTATGAAAGGTGTGGCCTCAAGGCCAAAGAAAGGAGCAAGTACTTGATAAAATAAAGTTATTGACTTTGAATTCCTAAAGGTAAAGAATATCAATACTACCAAATTTGACCTTGAAGTCATTCAGACCTTGACACGCTATGTAATTGTACACATGATCAGTTAATCCCCTAGCATTCCAAGACATGCACTTCATAAGACACAATCAAAGAGCATATTTTCTTTGATGATCTGATAGTCATCAAAATAATCCAAATATTCAAAGGTGTTTGTGAGAAACCTATTATAGTTTTCACAAAAAAATATATTTGTTGCTGGTTCTCTAGAGGGATGCTTGAGAACTCCCTAATTGGACTGTGAGAGTAATGAGGGTTTCATGAGGGAAATTTTCTAGGTAGATTATATGGAGAGATAGGGCATATTATTGAGGGAATGAACTCTAGCATAGCTAATTACTTAGCTGACTGGGAGGATTGAAGAGTTGGAGAAATGTTTTGGTTGTTACCACTAGAGGTACCTACATAAGAGAAACATAAGTTCCTTCTATAGAAGCTACATGAGAGCTCCCTGACTGAGAGATTGATTGAGATTTTTTTTTACCAGCTCCCATAGAAGATTACAATTCATTTCCTTTATCGTTATTCCTGGTGATAGATGTCATTCCTCCCCTCCATTAGTAGGAGGGGTAGATTTAATTATGGTCAAAGGAATTGACGTCTCTACTGGAACTTGCTTTTTGAATCAATATTTCATAATAGCATAGTATTTTATCTTATGAGTTTTAGATTGACATCAATAATAGGTATTGGAAATATTGATATAAACCATTCATTTTTGGAAATAGGTCTCACCAACTTGAATGTCAATAAAATTCTTAAGGCACTTTGAGAGATTAATTTCAATGCAAATGCATTTCTATGGCTACACAATATAGAATTTATGTGGCTTCATGCACACAAAATTGCTAATGGGTGTGACAAGTTGTGGTAGGAATGGCCAAAGGGGCAAAGAGAGACCCAAGAATTCCACCCAAATGAGGGCACACAAGGAAACATAAGCAAAAAATGTAAAATTATGATGCTAGGTATGAAGAATTAAAAGGGTATTTCGAACATTCTAAGGATATTTTCTCATAACTTCAATGACATGTTGCGGTTTGATAAAATAAAAATGAAAAAAGCCTTTAGTAAGGTTTTGAATGTGGTCAATTTTTATGCCATATGGCTGCCAAACTTGTTGAATCCATTAACAAATTAATGAGTAACTAGGAATCCTCCCTGGAAAGTACCCAACTAGGGTGTGACTCTCAAGCTAGTTACATGCTTTATAAAAATCTTGCATAGGCACAACTATGTCTGACATAGAGGAATTATCTTCAAGATAAACTTCCTAGGTCATTTTACTAGTGCCATGGATCTCTATAGTTGTAACTTAACTAATCAATGAAACGGTGGCATAAGAGGTGATCATCAAAATGGAAGGAGACCCCACATGAAGTTGAGTTATTACACAAAATGGCATAGTGTGTTTAGATCCCATAAGGGAACTGACGGTATGGAAAATGATGAAAGAGAAAATAAGCAACAACAACATGTGAGTGAAAAACCCTAGCAGAAACTCCACAAGAATCCCTTAAAATTAGTTTTCAACTAACAAGGACTTATAACCTAACCAAACCTAGATAATGAAAGTTTTCTAGCATGGCTTCGACTTTACCATGATTTGTTGTTGGTATACTTTTCAAAGGCCTGTAATCTCCTTTATTTTTTCTAAATAAATAAAGCTAGCATTATCTGAAAGCAATGGAAGTAAAGAGAATTAAATTAGAATCAATAAGAGTATAAAATATTTTGAAATGATCTCGTGATTCGTAGTTTAAAAAAAAGGAAGTAGATAACTTTTCCTTTAGAAAAAATAGTTAATTTTTTTTTAATGAAATTATAATTATTATTTGAACCTTAAATGTAAAAATATATTAGTATCATGATCATATATCAAAATCTAAAAAATTAATTGGAAAATCAAGTTCTCTAGTTAAAATTTTAGTCTTAGCACCATCAATTTTAGGAAGCATGTTTTGGGGGACATGTGTCAAAATGTCACTTAATCATGACTCTATCCTTTTTTTTTTGTTTTGGAAAAGTTAGAAACATCATGAAATATGAAAAAAAGTGATAATTAGATGAAGAAAGGGAATCAAAACCATTGAACAACATAGCTCGTTGGCATCCTACCCAAGGACTAACAAAGTTAGCTCACCCTTATACCATAAATATGAGGAGGGGACTCTTCACCACCTATAAAGTTAGTTGTTATTTCTATTTTTAAAAATACATATTGCCCCTCTCTAAGGACCGTGAGAAACACCTCACATGATAGCCAAGTGTGAGCCTATAGGAAAAAAGAAGAGCAATATACAATAACTCAAGCAACATAAATGAAAAAATATTTTTTTGTTTGTGGAAAACACCCCAATCAAGATGCCACTTTTGGGTAATTCTCAAGGCGGCAGGGGTTTCTATTCCACCAAAAATACCTAGGGCTTGCACTTGGTCTTCCCAATTCATCACACCCAAATAACATTTCTAAAACAACAAAAACACAAACAAACACAAAAATACAACTTAAAAAAACACACATGCACACACAAAACAACAAAAGACAACAAAAAACACAAAACAATCACAAAAATCACAAAAAATACAAAAATAATAAAAAACAGTAAAAAACAACAAACAACAACCGAACACAAAACATATATAAAAACCACAAAAATATAAAAACAACACACAAACACAACAACAACAAAAAACATGCAAAAAACAAAAAACACAAAACACAAAACACAAAACACAAAAAATATAAAAACATAAAAACACCAAAAACAACACAAAACATAAAATTAAAACATATTGAAAACAATACAAAACAACACATACCAAAAAACTAAAAATAAGGAAAACATAGAATACAAATTTGGCATTTCTAGGCCAAAAGGCTATTCAAGCAAAGATTCAATAAAGGAAACATAATGTTAGCTTTTGATGTTTTATATTTAAGCAAATACAACCACAAGGTATAAAATAAGCATGAAATATTAATTATATGATAATGGCAATATATTAAGCATGTAAAACTCAAAGGAAATTTCTATAATAACTTATAAAATTACCATTAATGAAAGCTCATGAAAATAGGTCTTCATACAAAATATGGAGATCTCAAATGCTCCATTCTTCATTCATGCTCTACATTGTATCTAACATGAGCACTACTCTACTCTATTGTGCTCTTGCACTCTCTATCTCTCAAATCCCTTTACTCTCTACTACCAAGATCAGTATATAATGGAATATGACTCTTGGCCTTCCATCTTCCTATGAATAACTATATTCCTATTATAGAATCATTACATATGGATAACTTATCATTTACATCATTGCACATTCTAATAATACTTGTGCATTTATTACATTGCATAAAGTAAATACTCAAACCCTAATCTAAGACACTCTCCTAATATAGAGATGTACCCAAGATGGTACATTAGCATATACCAAATAATGTAATATATTCCAACACCCCCTGTATTATATTATTTGGTTATTGAAGACTTTAGTCTTCAATATGGATCTTCATCTTTCAGATGTTCTTCAACTTGATCTGGTTCTTGTCCTTCTACTAGTTCAATCTTCATTTTATTCTTGTAGCTCATGTTGTATTTTCTTGTCTTCTTCATTCCACCGCTTCTCTGTATTTCAAAGTGGTTGATGCGATCTTCATTTTTTGACTTTATTAAATAATCTTTGTTGAACAGTAGTTATCATTATCTTACAAGTCCGAAGTGGATCAGAATTGATCCATTTTCTTTCCTTTTATTATTTGGATGACCTTTATTCTTGTTCCTCAAAAACTTCAAATTTAAACTCATTAGTAGTAGATGCTTCAAAAATAATAACTTGAAAAAGGTATCTAATATGAATATCAGTATCTCTTCAATTTTTCTATAGTACTTAGATTTATAGCAACAAAAAAAAATGAGTGCAATTTTCCTCCACAATATTTACATGGATGGAAAGTCCAATAGTTTGCTTTCTCATGACTAGTCTTGTTGCAATAAATACATTGCAAATATATTCCTACTCTTTTGTTACTTGTCTTTGGAAAATCAAGTTCATCCATTTCCTTTATAAAATGGTAAAACCATTTGTGTACAACTGAAGTTAATTTACCTTTACTTTCATAGATTTGTAGGATGTCTCTCTGATCAATATGTTTTCTACCTTTTGAGTATGGTTTTTGATTTTATTCTCAATATCTCCATTAATATAGTTGTCATTGATTACTTTCATCATGTCATTGGAAGATATATTTATACAATATACTTTTGCTAAACTATTAGTTTGTGTTTTCTCAAAAATATTTCTAAGCCATATTGGTTCTTTTATTCTAATTACATTTTCCCTATTATCATTTTTAGAATCAAGTGTTTCTGAACCATTTTGATTCCTTGAATCGTGTATACTTAGTAAGATTTTCCATAGTTCCTTTAAGGTAATATTTCTTGTTACTCTTTTATTTAAAAAGAATAATTTTGGTAGAATTTTAAAATCTCTAAACCTTTGAGGTTGACTTCCTTATGACTCCCTAGTTTTAAGTATGTGATCAAATTTGATAATATCTTTTCAATTCTCAAGTTTTGTAGAATACCTTGTATCTCCCAAATGTTTTGAATATAGTATGGTCTTGATAAAATGTTTAGTTTTCTTAGTTTTATTTTGAGTTGAATCCCTTTTATCTCCATAATTTTCAACTTCTATTCTTCACATTATTTCTCCCTATTTATGAATGGAAATCTAAAAATACACTTTCAATTGATAAAAAAAAATTATCTTCAAGACTTTAGAGTTGGATTCCGTATGTCTCATTAATTTGAGGAAGAGATTATTATCAAAAGTAATTTTCCAACTTTGTATAAATTATATGTTTTGCTTCTTTCAAATTTTAATGATATAGTTTCTAAATTTCAATAACTTAAATTTGGTTTTGAACTCCTTATAACTCTCTAGTTGGAAATTTAGAAACAAAGGTATTTGTAAATATAAATAATTTTGTTTCAATATGGAAATCCTTATTCCTCCAAGTTTTACTATTTGCAAAAATATTTCAATGCAATTTGAATGAGGTAATTTCAAAAACCTTTATAAATACTTCTTTCTTCAAAAACTTCTAAGGCATTCAATAATACTTCTAAGGTTGCAAATCTATACCTTATTTCTCCTTTTATTAAAATAACCTTGAGTGTTATGAATTAATTAACTTTTTATTTCTTTTCTTTTTGCCCCCGGGCTTTTTCCCCCCCCCCCCCCCCCCCCCCCCCCCCCCCAACCCCTTTGACTTCAATATTATGCCTTGTATATTTTGCAAAGGTTTTAGGTTAGACTAAATATTTCTTACCTCATTTAATATAGCACTCCAAAGCTTTATCTTGCTTACTTTATATTGCAACTTGTGCTTTTAATATGCTTTTATTCCACTATGATGCATTCAATACACTCTAACACTCAAAATATAAATCTTTGAATCTTCAAATTTTATCTTTATCTTTCATTCTTCGTAGTGCATATGCACTATTATTTCATGATTTTCTTTCTCCTTTGAACTATGTACTCTTTGTTCACTCTGACCTATCCCTTTAATGCATGTAGAAGGCATTGCTTTATGTAAATATTGGATCTTTTCTTTTATCAAGATACTTGGCAATCAAGTTAATGCTTATTCTATAATGGATACATACTCCTTGGCTATTGGCACTTTGTATCCTGGGTAACACCTATATTTTACATCTACAACACTTATTGATGAAAGTTACAACTTGCTACATCCTTAATAATGTTTAATTTATCATTGCACTTGACTTATTTGTTCCCTCACCAGTGATTGTTTCACTTTCTTGGTGTTCAAACACTCCTCATGGTGGTTTGTGATCTGTGTCTAACATACCAAATAACAAATATCTACCTTATCTCTTCAAATATGATTGATTGATTCTTCAAGACATTTCCTTCCAATGTAATGTTGATAAATGAGAAATATTCAACCAATTCTATTGCTCTTCCTTCTACTTCAATAGGTATACATTATGCAAGCCAAAACTCAAGTATCTTACATTATATTTGCATATGTAGAACATGTTATATCAAATAATGATTGGATCTTCACTGTACTTCTTTCAATAGCATTGTATTGAGTTTGTACAACCCTAATGGTGTTTACTTAACCTCACCAATGCTTCTTTGGTGGTGAATCATTTCCTCAACTATGTTCTTGGATTAATTATGGTGGCGCTCTAGGTAAACTTCTTTGATGATGGTAGTGGCTCTCCTACATTGGCTTGGTGGTTCTTCCACTTCTTTTTTCTTGGTTGTGGCACTCTATATAGCCTTCTTTGATGATGGTAGTGGCCCCTATGCATTGGTCTAGTAGTTATTCCACTTGTTTGGTAGTTTCTCAACTTGGTACTTTGCTACATAAATGGAACTACTTCTTAGTGCTTAACTTGAATAGAAATTTGTGCTCCTTTACTGTAATGTATTTCCAACTATTGTACATAGCTTTAGAGAGATACTAGATATTACTTTCCCCCTATACTTTTAGTCCTTCTAAAATAGTTATACTAGCTTTCTTGAAATGATGGTGCCTCTTCTCTTTGCCAAGACTTGGTAATGGTGGTTTTTCTTCCACCCTAGTTTATTCTTCTTGGATACTCTTCCATAATGACTCCTCATTTCTATACTTGGTGGTTTCTTCTTTGGTGACTCCAAGTGATGTGGAACACCCACACAAACATACACAAAAAGGAATTGCATGATCAAAAAATTATATTTCATTACAAAACATAATACATTTATAGGCATTAGATGCCATTAAAAAAACCATGGTATTCAAAATACCATTGACAAAACAAGATAAGATGCATTTAATGTTGTACATTATTGAATGATGATAGTTATTCCTATCATTTATCCCCATTGAGAAAGCATTGGTTCCCAATGCATACAAGTATGGAAGAGAAAGAGGGAAATACCCAGGAGTGTTAGGTACAACCTATAATGCACTTCTGTTACAAAAACAAGAAGACAAAATGATAAACATAAGCAGGTCCTCAAAAACCAAAAAATAAATACTAGCATTGCATCGGTTGCAAAAAATATTCTCCAACGACTATAAACATTGCTATACCGATGGACAATTGGATTGGTCCCTCGATTTGATAGAAGAAAGTAGCATTGGTTTCACAATGAAGATGTTGAAGAGAATTCCTCAAAAGACGTGCACTTGTGAAAATTAAATTGAATTTAATTTAAGTGTGGTTTGCATTAAATTTTTGGTTTGATTTAAATGGTGGTGGGAAAAATTAAATTAAATTAAAAATAATTTAATTTAATTTATTGTTGGAAATGGAGGAAATGGGTATTTAATGATGGGGGGTGCGCATTAATGATGGCATGTATTTAATAATAGCGGCAAGGTGAAAAAAAATAAAATAAATTAAAAATAATTTAATTTAATTTATTGTTGGAAATGGAGGAAAAAATAAATTAAATTAAAAATAATTTAATTTAATTTATTTAATGGTAATTAATGGGGATTAAATTATTATGGAAATTAAGGTGGGCTGCACATTACAAAGGCAAATGTGCACATTTAAAAATGTATGCATGCATTTAAAAAAATGTACGTGTGAATCAAGATGTTTGCAACGACGAAGGCCACGTTGAAGGTCGAGTGAAAGGAGGAGGTGTGTGGATCTCGATGAAGTGGTACAATGAAGTTAAAGTGGTTTGATCATGGATCGCAAGAAGCATGAGCATGAAAATAAAATATTGTGGCTCGAAGCTGAGGAGAACATCGTTGGAAACTGAAAAACATTACCAGAATGGAATATGACACCGAAAATCAGAGAAAATTATTAAAAATATTAGATTAGGTAGAATGAGACCTAAAAATAGTACATAAATTAGAAAATGGTAGAAAGAGAGTGGAAAAGCAGTATGAGTATCAAATAGCTATGGATCATAAAGTAGTGCAGACAACATAATTGAGCTAGAACTACAATTTCCAATATGTGTGAATATTTATCAGGTAACATCTTCAACCACGGTGTCCAACAAAGGTAATAAATGGTGGTCAAATGGTTGGATATATCATAAAAGAGGTAGAAGAATAGATTATAGGTGAGGTGGATGATATATGATGCCATGAAGTGCAACAAGGATGATGATAGTGGTAGAGGGTGGAAAAAAAACTAAAAAAGGCATCAACGAGCAACAAAATGGACCATTGGATGTGCACAATCGAGGTTGGAGCGAAAGTTATGGGTAAAGGTGGGGCGGCTATGGAAAGCTATTTTATGATATGAAAAAATCTGATCTAAAAAAAAATTACCTTGGGCACCAGAAAAAGAAGGGGTATGACCTTCAAAGAAATGCTGAAAGCTTGCATCATGTTCATCTTAGGTAAGATTAGCAATAGATAAAACTTCAACATTAGTAGCAACAATATTAGCAATATCTTCTAAAGGTAAGAAAATTGGCAACTCACCCATAGATCTTGGTTTGAGTCTAGGTGTTGCTACAAAATCTATAATAGGTTCTTCATCTATAAGAAGAAATTTATTAACAGTTGTGACCATTTCAACTTGGAACTACTAAAAGTCAGCAAGCATTGCAGCTTGGATTTGCTAAAAATCGGTAAGCATAGCCATGTGGATCTTTTCAAATTTTGTGGAGATATCTACAATTTTATCAGATACCTCATCAAGCAAAGTCTATGAACTCATCAATATGGTGTTAAACTTAAAGTGCAAAGTGAAAATGACTTCATGTGCAATAGAATAGCAATAAGAAGAGTTTTATATTAGCAAATAAGTAAAGTTGAAGTGATCAGTCTGCAAGAAGATGAGTAGATATAGATCTGTGATCATGTACAAATCTATGAAGAATGAGATATCCATAAATCTAAGATCAAAAATGTCTATGAGAAATGTAAAATTGTTCACCAAACGGTGGATGAAACCATCGAACCAAAATCCACATGGAGGATTTCTTGTTCCTTTCTGAACCAAACTTGGTCTAAGGAAGAGGATACTCTCCAAAACTGATGCTCAGATCTAATACCAAAATGATGTGGAGAACTCTCATAAAAAAACAAAAAAAGGAATTTCACGATCAAAAACTTATATTTCATTACAAAATATAATACATTTATAGGCATTAGATACCATTACAAAAACCACGGTATTCAAAATACCATTGAAAAAATAAGACAAGATGCATTTAATGTTGTAAATTATTGAATGATGGTAGTTATCCCTATCACCAAGCTTCTAATTTGTACCAAAACTTGTGTCTTTCAAATAGAATGATACTTCTATTTTTTACTACAACTTATTTACTTTCCAAGAGATAGTAAGGATTTGATTCCTTTCCTTATTTTATTTCTAACTTCTCCTTTCTTTGTTGTAGGTTTTAATCCCTTAGGAATGCTATCTTCTCCAAACTTGAAGATATAAACTTGAGATATTTCCTTTTGCTACTTTAAAGCCTTGAATGTGGTGCTTTTAAAGACTTAATAATAAACTAATGTGAATGTTCAATAATAAACTTTTATAGCACCAATATTGCATACATTTTGGTATCCTTTTGTAGCTAATATTTCTTGGTGATTTGATTCACCTATTTGCTACCCTAAATTTGTAAAACTTATAGCTCCAATTCTTATTGCTTTGCTACCCTAAAATTGTTAATCTTGCAACTCCTATTGCATTCCAAATTGGCTCATAAAATTCTCCAATTCGTCGCTCTATAATTCTTCAATTTGATGCCCAATCTTGCTTTCTAAAAGCTTTAACTATTTGAATCTTTCTACTTTAGATTGCTATCCAAAAATCCTTTATTTTGTAGATTCTAATGCAACCTATTTCTTATTTATTTTTTTGTCTAAAAACCTTTCTAAATTGATCCAAAATTCTCCAAAATGCAACTATAATATTGTCTTGTAATGTTGCTCAAATTTGTAGCTTAATACTTCTTCAAAATGCTGCTTCAATAACTAATTTTTTACCTTTTTATTGCTATCCAAAAGTAGCAATCAATTCCTTCAATTTGTTGTTCAAGGGAACTTCAAAATATTCCTAAATCTTCTCTAAAATGCAATTTTATATCACCTTCAAGCCTTTAATTGTAGTATTTAAATTTATCAAATTGGTAGCCTCTTCTACCTTCTTTCTCCTTCTTAGCTCTTGTCAAGTTCTAACTTCAAATTTTACTATTTAGTTGGCCTTTTTCTCAAGAATCTAAATGTCTTGAAATCTTCATGAATCCTTTCTAAAATTTGGCAAACTTCTTGCCAAATCCTTCTTCCTTTTAGTTTTGTTATCATATGGTGATAATTGTCCCAAATTATTCTTTTCAAGGGCTACTCCTTGTAATATTCTACCTTGAGTTATCTTCATATATTCTCTAGACACAAGATTATAGTAAGATGGGGCTAAATAGTATAAGAGCACTTTTTACTTTTATTTCCAAATTAATATTATACAGTGTATAGATAACAGTATCAATAGAAGTAATCAAAACAATGTACACAACACCACACACAATAGAGATAACATAATTTACATGGTTCACCCAATGCGGGCTACTCCACAGAGAAAATATTTCATTAAAATTTTCTCAGTCAATCTCTTGGGACTCCTTCCCAATTACAATGTTTATGGACCTCTATCCAAAGGAGATGTTGATCCCCTAAATCTAGTTTATGGATCTCTATCAATAGGAGAACTCCTTCTCTTCTACTCTGGTTGGTGAATCTCTAGAAGATACTACCTCCACTGCACTGATTGTGGATCTCTCTCCACTTGAATACTCTTGTCCTCACTCAGAAGACCTATCCTCTATGTATTGGTTGATGGATCTCTAGCCACTAGAGACTACTATCCTCTCTGGTCTATCACCTCCAAAGATCTATCTTAATACTATACTAAAAATAGTCCAGTCGATCTAGAACAACTATGCTTAATCTCTTTTACTAAACATGGTACATTTGGTATAGCACAAATCTGCTCAACTCTTGCACTAAACATAGTCCAGTCAGTCTAGCACAAGTACACTAAAATCTATACTAAACATAGTTCATTTGATCTAGTACAAATATTCTTAATAGGTACACTCAGAACCTTCTCAAATCTGCTCAATAGGTCCACTTCAAACCTACTCAAATCTACTCAACAGGTCCACTCAGAACCTTCTCAAATCTATTCAATAGGTCCACTCAGAACCTACACAAATCTGCTCAACAGGTCCACTCAGAACATGCTCAAATCTGCTCAACAGGTCCACTCAGAACCTACTCAAATCTATTCAATAGGTCCACTCATAACATACCCAAATCAGCTCAATAGGTCCACTCAAAACCTGTCCAAATTTGCTCAACAAGCTCACATAGAACTTGTCTAAATATGCTCAAAAATCTCACACATAACTTGTCCAATTTGCTCAACAATCTCACACAGAACTTGTTCAAATCTGCTCAATAATTCCTCTCTAGGACTTGCTCAAATATGTATTGCAAGCTTCCACAAAATCTCACACAAAAATCAGTCCACAAGTCTTATCAAAGACTTGCCTCAAATCTGCTTAACAAGTCCACTAAGAACTTGTCTAATCTCATAGAAACATAAAGAGAATTGTTAGAGACTCAAAATGTTCTATACTAAATGCTCAATCAATTTCTCAACTCAATCTCATAGAAGCATAAAGATAATTTTTAGAGACTCAATATGTTCTATTCTCAAAACTCAATCACTTTCTCAACTCAATATCATAGAAGCATAAATAGAATTGTTAGAGACTCAATATGTTCTATTATCAAAACTCAATAACTTTCTCAACTCAATCTCATAGAAGCATAAAGAGAATTGTTAGAGACTCAATATGTTCTATTCTCAAAACTCAATCACTTTCTCAACTCAATCTCATAGAAGCATAAAGAGAATTGTTAGAGACTCAATATGTTCTATTATCAAAGCTCAATCTCAACTCAAATCATAATATAGAATAGTTTGTTTCATGGAACTTGAAGAACCACTTCATAAATCCACTTGAATAGGCTCAATCAAGTCTATTCATCCAATCACTTCAAAGAACAACCCTTTCTCAGAAACCCTAGTCCAAACATATATCAACCAAATCAAAACGTTTCCAACAATGCTCAACAACAAATCTCACATAACAATTATACTCATGTTCTTTTCTAACTCAAGTTCAAGTTCTTTGCACAACCAATGACTTCAAAAACAATGCTTATAAAAAATTCTTCACATAACAATGATACTCATGATCTTCTCAAACCCTAACTCAGGTTTTTCACACAACCAATGGATTCAACAACAATGCTAATAAAACAAGGTTTAATCACAACTCTCAATCCAAAAAACCTTGAAGCATTAATTCAAACACTTTTGAAAACAAAACCCTAATCAAATCCTTTTCACTCAAAACTTAATTTTCAAGTAAGTCAATCAACCAACTTAACCAAGGAAAAAATTTCCCATACCTTTTTTCTTGACAAGGAGTTGATCTCACAAATCTACCACACTCACAAATTTCTCTTTTTCAATCTCAATAAGGGTTAGAAGACTTTAATAATAACACAATACAAAATGATGACCAAAAATACACCTTATTACTCCAACTCAAAAATAACATTCATCATAGTCTTCTATTAATAGAAAAACCCTTATACAAAAATAATACCCAAAAATCTTAAAGGCTACAACAGATTTGGAGGTGGGCATCATGCGGGGGCCCGACCCTCCTCAAAAAGACCCCGACAAAAAATATATGAAGGACAATGCGGGGCCCAAGAAGTGGCTGTCTTTTGTTGAGACTCTTAGAGGAAAAAGAAAGGAGGTTATCTCTCTTTCGCCCCTAGTTCTAGTAAATAATAAAATTTTGGCCACTACGAGTTCCATGAGCCTTTATCTTTCAATGGAAGAATTCTCCCTGGTAGGCAATTTTTTGGGAGGTAGGCCGGACATGGAGACTATCAGGACTTGGGCGACGGGTAAATGGTGATCGATAGACAGCTTGGAGTTGGTAGCTCTAACTCGAGGGTTCTTCATTATCCGTTTTAACAATATGGAGGATGGTAACCACATTTTAATAGGATGTCCTTGATTTCTTGGCAAAAGGAGCCTTTTTCTCAGATGATGGGGTGAATATTTTAACCTTGAAAAGCAAAATATTAACATTGCCCCTATTTGGGTCATCTCTCGAGTCTACCTACCCAGTTCTTCAATGAATATTGGTTGCAGGGCATAGCTAGAACTATAGGGGATCTGATTTCCATTGACCATACGACCTTGGCCAAGACAAGGATGACTCATGCATGAATCTACATAAATTCTAATTTGGATAATGAATTGCCAAGGTTTGTGGAGCTAGAGTATGGAGAATACTATCAAAAATAATTGGTAGAATACGAGAACAGATCAAAATTTTGTGTAGAATGCAAAAATCAAGGACATCTATGCAATTAGTGCCCTAACCTAGAAATGAATAGAGAAAAGCAAAAGCAGGGAATGCTAGACAGAGGAAATTTGAGGAGTTTCCCTGGCAGAGGTGATTTCAATCAGGCAAACTATGTCTACCAAAAAAATAAAATATAGGGTGCAGGATCCTAGCAAGAAAAAGGAAAAAAATAGGTTGTTGGCAACCAAAATACTCAAGTAAGTTCCAATCCTCTAGTTTTAAATAAATTTTCAATTCTATCCAATATGGGAGTAGGAGGATTATCAGAAGACATGGAAGCCCAGAACCTTCAGGCTAACCTTTATAACTCTCTAGAATCCCCATCCAAGTCAGGATCCTCAAACCCTAATGCTATAATTACTCTAAGCCCCGTGGGCATCACAAATCCAAAGCCTAATGCCTGATCTCTAGAATCCCCATCCAAGTAGGGATCCTTAAACCCCAATGTTGAAAATACTTCAAGCCCAATGGGCATCCCAAAGCCAAACCCTAATGCTGAAGAACTTAGGAAGAAAGTTGAGGCATTGGAAAATAAAAAATCTCATCTCCCTAACATCATCACTAGGATCCAGGTGAATCCTACTGAGGGGTCATCTTATAGACCAGGGAAATACAGGAAAAATGGAGAAGATTTGGATGTAGGGGTGGAGATATGTGAAACTCTTCCGATTGAGGAATATGGTAGTCTAGTTTTTCAATAGATTGCCTCCCCCTAGTTTAGTCATAAACAAACCAGGAGCACTGTGAAGTCTCCTATAGATTTTGGTAGTGAAAAAATAAGAGGGAGAATATCAAATGCTGAGCATCAAAAAATTAAAACTGATAATGACATTGCCAATGGAAAATAAAGAACCTCGTTTCAATAGGTTATTCTGAGTTCTAAAGACAACAAATTAGGAAAACCCCCTCAAGGGAGGGGGAGAGGAAGAAATCCCAAACAATCTAAAAGAAGTTCCTCTCATGGAATGTGAGATGTTTCAATAGCCTACCCAAATATAGGGAAGTCAGTGCAATAAGAAATCAAGTGAATCCAACTATTATCATGTTGCAAGAAACAAAAACTGATGAGATTAAGTAAAAAAAAGTAGCAAAAAAAATCTAGAATCAAGGGGAGATGGCTTGCAAATCATACAGAGGAGCGTCTAGAGGCCTTATGACTTTGTGGGATCCTCGGATAGTAGAAGGCACCATTATTCAAAAATATGACAGGGTTCTTAGTGTTTTATTTAAGGAAATAAACAACAACAGGTCATGGATCCTTTCAAATATTTATGCCCCGACTTCAATTCAAGGGAGAGCCTTACTATGGGAGTACTTAGGCAATCTGAGTGAAATATTCCATAATGTCCACTGGATTCTGGCTGGGGATTTTAACACTCCTCTTTACCCTTCAGACAAAATGGGTGGAAATGGATGCTGAGCAAGATGTAGAAACAATATTCTCATTGTTGTCAACACAGTCAGACAGATCGGTTGATGTAGTGGATAGGAGTTCAAAGGTCATTCAAAGTATGTACAGTGAGTTTCCAAGAATACTGAAGTGCCCCAGTTGCAAAATATCAAAGAAAAATATAAGTAAGAAAAGTTTTGTGATATCGCAACATATACAGTAGGCAAGAAAAATTGTCGTGATTTTGCGACATGTTGGAAGAGAGAGAAGAAAAAAAAAAATTGTCACGATTTCACGACATGTTGGAAGAGAGAAGAAGAAATAAAAATTGTCACGATTTCGTGACATGTTGGAAGAGAAAGAAGAAGAAAGAAAAACTATCACGATTTCACAACATGTTGGAAGAGAAAGAAGAAAGAAAAACTGTCATGATTTCGTGACATGTTGGAAGAGAGAGAAGAAGAAAGAAAAACTGTAGCAATTTCGTGACATGTTGGAAGAGAGAGAAGAAGAAAGAAAAAGTGTCACGATTTTATGACATGTTGCAAGGAAGGTTGTACGGACAAAAAAGTGTCGTATTGCAAGGAAGGTTGTACGAACGAAAAAGTGTCACGATTTCACAACATATTGCAAGGAAGGTTGTATGGACGAAAAAGTGTCGCGATTTCGTGACATGTTGCAAGAGAAAGAGTCCGAGAGAAAAAGTGTCATGATTTTGTGACATGTTGTAGGAGAAAGAGTCCGAGAAAAAAAGTGTCACGATTTCGTGACATGTTGCAAGAGAAAGAGGAGAGAGAAAAAGATGTCACGATTTCGCGACATGTTTCATTTTCGTGGTCCAAAGCGAAGAGAAAGAGGAGAGAGAAAAAGGTGTCACAATTTTGCGACATGTTGCATTTTCACGGATAGAAGAGAAGAGAAAATGCAAGGATAAAAAGTGTCATGATATCGCGACATGTATTTTCGGAGGCCAAAGCAAAGAGAAAGTGCAAGGAGAAAAAGTGTAGCGATATCGCTACATGTATTTTCACGACCGAAGGCAAAGAGAAAGCGCAAGGAGAAAAAGTGTTGCAATATCACGACATGTTGGGTTTTCACGACCCGAAGGCAAAGAGAAAGCGTAAGGAAAAAAAGTGTCACGATATCGCGACATGTCGGGTTTTCACGACCCGAAGGCAAAGAGAAAGCACAAGGAGAAAAAGTGTCACGATATCACGACATGTCGCATTTTTGTGACTCTAGGAGGAGAGAGAATGTAAGAAGGCAGAAGTGTCACAATATCATGACAAAAGTAAAAAGGAAGAGTACGAAGGCAAAAGTGTAGCGATATTGCGACATGTGTTTTCACGAGTTGAATCCGAGAAGAGGACACAGAGGCAGAAGTGTCACGATTTCACGACAGGTCACTTCGACGTGAGCTAAGAATAGAACCCAGCCAAAATAAGATATGTGATAGTTAAATGAAGTTATACGGCAGTTACAGGTGCAATTGTAGAAGAAATTCATGCAGATAAAATAAGAAGAGTTAACTGAATTCGTTACGTCAGTTACAGGTGCAGTTACAATGAAAGCACATGCATGCACAAAAAAGAAAGTGAACAGTCACTAAGGAGAATACGAACAATCATGACCAAGAAGACGAACAGTCATGGTAAAGATATATGTGTCAATTCATTGCATGTAACGTGTTTAATGAAATGCCTAATCTATATATACAAAAGGAGTTACATATAAAAGGTGTTTCAATTGACAAGTGGCGCATGAGAAATGAAAGGAGTTACAGAAGAAGCCGATACAACAGTTACAGGTTTAGTTACAGAAGAATATCATGCAGCTAAAATAAGAACAGTGAACTAAAGTTAGTACAACAGTTACAGGGGCAGTTACGGGTTGCATGCCAGAGTCAAAATTTTGTTATAAAAGGAGGTCTGCATGGAGAATTAAAGTGCTGCTGATATAGAGGGAAAAAACACTACCAAAAAGAGTGAAAGTGCTGCAAAAAGGGACAGCCCAAAGAGTGCAGTAAGAAGCGCAACAAGAGGGCTGTAAGAGGGCCATAAAAGTGTAGTAAGTAGAGCCGTAAGAGTGTGTGTTGTTTTGGTGAATAGCAAGAGAGGTTGGGTTAGCAATAGACTAGTCAGGGTCTTGTATAAGAGAAGGCATATTTATGTCAAAAATATAGTTTCAAAATTACAGTCCAAGTTGGTGCTTGGAATTAGGGGTTGGTGCTCCTTTTGTTGGTGCAGATAAATTAGGGGTTGGTGCTCCTTTCTATTGGTGCAGCTAAATTAGGGGTTGGTGCTCCTTTCTGTTGGTGCAGATAAATTAGGGGTTGGTGCTCCTTCTAGTTGGTGCTGGTAAATCAGAGGTTGGTGCTGCTTTCTGTTGGTGCAGATAAATTAGGGGTTGGTGCTCCTTCTAGTTGGTGCTGGTAAATTGATTATAAATTTGTTGCTTTGTAAAGGCTAGATTTGGATGGGAGTCTAAATAGTCTATTTTTGAGGAGTAGCCAAAACTGGTGAACCTCGTTACATCTTGTGTTGTGTGATGCTCTCTTGTGATACTTGCATTATCTGATTTAAATATTTATTGTTTTAGTATTAAGAGTTGTAAATTTGAATTTAAATAGCTACACTGATTCACCCTCCCCTCTTAGTGTCATTGTGAGACTAACAATTGGTATCAGAGCCAAGTTTTTGAACAAATATTAACCAGCTAGGGTGATCTTGGATTAGTACGCAATGGCAGGTGGTGAAGGCTTCTCATCAAACAAAGCACCATTGTTGGATGGAACTAATTACTCATTTTGAAAACTCAGGATGTAGACATATCTTTGTGCTTTGGGATATGACATTTGGGATTCAGTAGACAGTGGATACACAATACCCACCACTCCTCCAACCGATGCTGTCGATAAGAAGTTGTTTGAGAATAACTCTAAAGCAAAGAATGCTATCATGTGTGGTTTAGTGGACAGTGAACTGATAAATATTATGAGTTGTAAAACAGAAAAAGACATGTGGGACAAACTAAGGAGCATTCATGAAGGAGACGACAAGATCAAGGAGGCCAAGTTACAAACGCATCAAGCTCAGTTCAAAGCATTAAATATGAATGATGATGAGAACATAGAGGCATACATGCTGAGAGTTAATGGAATCATTAATGTAATTAGAGGACGCATCGAGGAAATGGAAGATGCAGTCGTCATGAAAAAGGTACTAAGATCTCTTCTCCAAAGATTTGATTCTAAAGTTTCAGCAATAGAAGAAGCTAAAGATCTAAATACTTTTAGTATGGATGAGATGCATGGTTCTTTGACAGCTTATGAGATGAGAATAGGAAAAACTAAACCCACAGATAGAGAAACTACTTTTAAAGCACATAAAAATATAAAAGTAAAACAAGAATCCGAGGAAGAAGAGACATCCGATAAAATAGAAGCAAACTTTGTTTGGAAACTAATAAGGGGAAAAGAAAAATACAGAGGAAAGCTACCTCTTAAATGTTTCAGCTATGGAGGCATTGGGAACTTTGCGACTAACTACCCACTTAATGAGAAGGATGAAAGTAATGAAGGATCGCACCAAGAAAGAAGTGACTGGAAGAAGAATTTTTTTTTCAAAAAAGGCAACTTCAAGAAGAAAAGTTTCATCTCCAAGAAAGTCTATGCATTATAAGACAACTGTAGTGAGGATTCTGAAGAGGAAATAGATGAAGCTCTTTTCATGGCATTTGAAGAAGAAGAATCAGAAAAGTAAGAAGAAGTGAACTCTGATGTATGTTGTGAAAAATCTGAGGCTAAAGTAGATCTAGAAGGTGAGTTGATCTCTGCACTTGAAGAGTTGGGTTTAGAAAGGAAAAAGAACAAAAAACTGTCCAAGAAGTTGGAAGAATATGAGGGTAATATTGAAGATCTCTGCTTACAAATTCACAAAGCCAAGAAAATAAAAGAAGCCTTGAAGTCATAGATCAATGAGAAAGAGATTGTTTGCTGTATACAAGAAGAGGAGATTGTGTTATTGAGGAAACAACTAGAAGAGGCCAATAAAAATATTAAATTTGAGAAGAGCACAGAGCTGCTAGATAAAATGATAAGGCAACAAAGAAGCCCCATGTGCAAGCTTGGTCTTGGATATGAAGCTGAACAACCTTCATCTTCTAAATCTGCAAAGAAGAAGAAATCCACTGTTGAAGGATCAAAGAAAGAAAATCCTGAAGCTGAATCCTCAAAAGGAAGAAAATCTCAAAGGAGATCTATAGCAAAGCAACCACAACAAAAGAGGTTCTATCACTCACTTTATTCATAATAATGCTTTTAATGACAATTTTTTTAGATGCAACCATTATGGTCACAAGGCAATTTATTATGGACTGAATAATAGATCAAAGAGTTATTTTCGAAGAAATACATCTGTTATTCCAGTTGAACACCGTGTGTAATGTTTTAAATATAATTTTCATGGGCACATAGCAAAGTCTTGTCCAAATCTAAGGCAAGACAGTAGATTTCATCAGATGCAAAGAATGCAACACAGATAGGGAAGAAATCATGTGCATCAAAGAAAGGAAAACAATCACCCATCAAGGATGTACAAGAGACAACCACCCAAGAGAAATGTTCAAGTTTATGAAAAGTTTCAAAATGGGGATACAGGTGAAAACCTTCAACCTAAGTTCAAGAAAGACTGGAGAAAGAAAGAAGAGAGGAAATCGTGTCTCCTTGGACAGAAGGAGATTACTCCTCTATTGCACTAAGTAGCTCTAGGTAGCACATCCTTAGGGGGAGCAATGTTAAAGTTTTATTTTAATGCTCCTATGTATTTGTGTAGCTATCTGAGGATGAAAGGAAAGTAGTCGAGGAGTTTTTGTATAGCTATCAAAGTATATTTTCTATTCATGCAGTTGTTTTTGGTAGTGCCGTGAAGGGTGGTGACTAAATTGAGAGTTGTCTTTATTGGTAATATTGCTATATGTCATTGTTGTACTATTGATAGTTCTTACTGCCACTGTCCAAAGTTAAGGATTATAACAGTTTAGATAGTGTGGTTAGTGAAAGAATGTTTCTCGAGCCGCATATATGTGTTTTGATAAAAGTAGTGTGTATTTGAACTTCACATTGACGTGAATATTGTCAGATCTATTATGACGCTATGTTGAAAAATATTGAATTATGATTTAGCTCATCAAGATGAGCAACTTTGCTTTGTGAATCTTACCTATCCGAGGTCTAGTCGTATGAGTTTGAGTAAGGTGCACTATAGTTGGCCATGAAGTGTTTGACAAAATGTTGTCTCCTAATTCAAACAGTTGGAAGTAAGGTGTGACCAGCGGTGATTGTAGAAAACATAGACGAAGTTGAAATGAAAAAAGATATTTGGTTGGTGTTGTGGTACAGTGTTTGATGCTTGCACAGAGTTGGTTGATACATGCTTCAACGAGGGTCTGTGATAAAGGGATGTTCTTTGCGGTGATTGGTTGAGTAGAGTTGATTAAGCCTAGTCAAGTGATTGGATGCATGTGGTTGTTCAAGTTCCATAAAATAAAATATTATTGATTTGAGTATAGAACATATTGAGTTTCTAACAATTCTCTTTATGCTTCTATGAGATTTAGTTGGTATAATGATTGAGCATTAAGTATATAACATATTGAGTCTCTAAAAATTCTCTTTATGATTCTATAAGATTGGATAGATTCTATGTGAGCCTATTGACAAGGTATAGAGGACAGAGTCTCAATGGATAGAGATCCAGCAGCCAACACAGTTGAAGATAGATCTGAGTGAGGGACCACATTCTCAAGGGGAGCATTTATATACTTAATTATCTTTTTGCTCATGTTTGTAATTTTTTGCTAACTGTATTAATTTGTGCCTGAGAATGTTGTGCATGGACTTAGGGGGAGTCTGCAGCAGCCCTTTGGTATTATTGTCAAAGGGAGAGAAGAATTATAGGAAATTGCATGTGTGTTGCCAACAATTCCAAAGGGGGAGATTGTTGAGCAAGATGCAGAAACAGTATTGTCATTGTTGTCAACACAGTCAGATAGATCGGTTGATGCAGTGGAGAGGAGTTCAAAGGTCATTCAGAGTATGTACAGTGAGTTTCCAAGAAGACCAAAGTGCCCCAGTTGCAAAAGATCAAAGAAAAATACAAGTAAGAAAAGTGTCGTGATATCGCGACATATACAGCAGGAAAGAAAAACTATCGTGATTTCGTGACATGTTGGAAGAGAGAGAAGAAGAAAGAAAAACTGTTGTGATTTTGTGACATGTTGGAAGAGAGAGAAGAAGAAAGAAAAACTGTCATGATTTTGCGACATGTTGGAAGAGAGAGAAGAAAGAAAAACTGTCGCGATTTCGTGACATGTTGGAAGAGAGAGAAAAAGAAAGAAAAAGTGTCACGATTTCACGAAATGTTGCAAGGAAGGTTGTATAGATGAAAAAGTGTCACGATTTCATGACATATTGCAAGGAAGGTTGTATAGACAAAAAAGTGTCACGATTTTATGACATATTACAAGGAAGGTTGTACGGATGAAAAAGTGTCGTGATTTCCCGACATGTTGCAGGAGAAAGAGTCTGAGAGAAAAAGTGTCACGATTTCACAACATGTTGCAGGAGAAAGAGTCTGAGAAAAAAAGTGTCACGATTTTGCAACATGTTGCAAGAGAAAGAGGAGAGAGAAAAAGATGTCATGATTTTGCGACATGTTTCATTTTCATGGTCCAAAGCGAAGAGAAAGAGGAGAGAGAAAAAGGTGTCACAATTTCATGACATGTTGCATTTTCACGGCCAGAAGAGAAGAGAAAATGCAAGGAGAAAAAGTGTCGCGATATCGCGACATGTTGTATTTTCGAAGCCAAAGCAAAGAGAAAGTGCAAGGAGAAAAAGTATAGCGATATCGCTACATGTTGTATTATCACGGGCCGAAGCAAAGAAAAAGTGCAAGGAACAAAAGTGTAGCGATATCGCTACATGTTGTATTTTCGTGACCCGAAGACAAATAGAAAGCGCAAGGAGAAAAACCGTCACGATATCGTGACATGTCGGGTTTGTGTGACCCGAAGGCAAAGAGAAAGTGCAAGGAGAGAAAGTGTCATGATATCGCCACATGTCGGGTTTTTGCGACCCAAAGGCAAAGAGAAAGCGCAAGGAGAAAAAGTGTCGTGATATCGTGACATGTCGCATTTTCTTGACTCTAGGAGGAGAGATAATGTAAGAAGGCAGAAGTGTCGTGATATCACGACAAAAGTAAAAAATAAGAGTACGGAGGCAAAAGTGTCGCAATATCGCAACATGTTGTGTTTTTGCGGGTTGAAGCTGAGAAGAGGACAAAGAGGCAAAAGTGTCATGATTTTGTGATAGGTCACTTCGGTGCGAGCTAAGAACAGAACCCAGCCAGAATAAGATATGTGATAGTTAACTGAAGTTATACGACAGTTACAGGTGCAGTTGTAGAAGAAATTCATGCATATAAAATAAGAAGAGTTAACTGAAGTCGTTACGTCAGTTAAAGGTGCAGTTATAGTGAAAGCGCATGCATGCACAAAAAAGAAAGCGAACAGTCACTAAGAAGAATACGAACAATCATGACCAAGAAGACGAACAATCATGGTAAAGGTATATGTGTCAATTTGTTGCATGTAACATGCTTAACGAAATGCCTACTCTATAAATACAAAAGGAGTTACATATAAAAGACATTGCAATTGACAAGTGGCACATGAGAAATGAAAGGAGTTACAGAAGAAGTCGATACGACAGTTACAGGTGTAGTTACAGAAGAATATCATGTAGCTAAAATAAGAACAGTGAACTAAAGTCAGTACGACAGTTACAGGGGCAGTTACGGGTTGCATGCGAGAGTCAAAATTTTGTTATAAAAGGAGGTCTACATGGAGAATTAAAGTGCTGCTAATATAGAGGGAAGAAGCGCTACCAAAAAGAGTGAAAGTGCTACAAAAAGGGAGAGCTGAAAGAGTGCAGTAAGAAGCACAACAAGAGGGCTGTAAGAGGGCCGTAAAAGTGCAGTAAGCAGAGCCATAAGAGTGTGTGCTATTTTGGTGAATAGCAAGAGAGGTTGGGTTAGCAATAGACCAGTTAGGGTCTTGTATAAGAGAAGGCATATTTATGTCAAAAATATAGTTTCAAAACTATAGTCCAAGTTGGTGCTTGGAATTAGGGGTTGGTGCTCCTTTCTGGTTGGTGTAGATAAATTAGGGGTTGGTGCTCCTTTCTGTTGGTGCAAATAAATTAGGGGTTGGTGCTCCTTTCTATTAGTGCAGATAAATCAGGGGTTGGTGCTTCTTCTAGTTGGTGTTGGTAAATTAGGGGTTGGTGCTCCTTTCTGTTGGTGCAGATAAATTAGGGGTTGGTGCTCCTTCCAGTTGGTGCTGGTAAATTGATTGTAAAGTTGTTGCTTTGCAAAGGCTAGATTTGGATGGGAGTCCAAATAGTCTATTTTTGAGGAGTAGCCAAAACTGGTGAACCTTGTTACATCTTGTGTTGTGTGATGATCTCTTGTGATACTTGCATTATCTGATTTAAATCTTCATTTTTTCAATATTAAGAGTTGTAGATTTGAATTTAAATAGCTACATTGATTCACTCCTCCCTCTTAGTGTCATTGTGAGACTAAAAATGGACCACCTATCAGGAGCATGGATGAGTTCAATGAATTTGTGAACTCCAATGTGTTGATGGATATAAAACTTAGAGGAGTGAATTAGACCTGGAGCAATCGACGGATAGGGTGTCATCTCATTCAAGAAAGGTTTGTAGGTTTTTCTATCAAAGGAGGCTACAACTCTATTCGATGATTCTACCCTACAAGCCCTTCCTAAAATTGCCTCTGATAATAATACCATTTTGTTGGAGATCCCTACCTCTCTGTCCTTCAAGAAACCTTTCAAATTTCAATCTATGTGGATCAAACATTCCAGTTTCAGAGATAACTTAATTCAGTGGTGGCAACAGCCTGTCAGGGGTAGTGCAACTTTTAAACTTACTGCAAAAATTAAAGTTTGTTAAAGAAAATATTAGAAATTCAAACAAAGAGGTCTTTGGGAACCTATTTGAAAATAAAAAATAGGTTGTTGAAAGTTTGAAGATAATTGATCAAAGGATTCAACATGGTGATGCTGATGAAACTACTAGACAGGAGGAACAAACAAAACTAGCAGAGTTTCATAAAATTTTGGCCCGTGAGGAAATCTATTGGAGGCAAAAATAAAGGGATCTTTGTGATGAGTGTCATTGAGTCTCATCATTTAATCTCAATGATTTATCAATCCAGGGTGGTGTCCAAGGCTGTCTACGATAGAAGGCTAGGGCAGAGTACAATTCAGGCATTCAGATTTCAAGCATTTATTGGTGAAGCAGATTTTGGTTTAGCCTTTTGGTGTCACACTAAACCTAGTCTAAATAATGGAAACTAAAATAAATTACAGAAATTAAAAACTAATTCTAATTTGCAAGAATTGAAATCTAACTACAATTGCAGTAATTGGAATTGTTAAATTGAAAGTCTAATCTACTCTTGTAGAATTTAAATTGCTGAAATGAAATCCTAAGTTACATTTGTAGAATTGAAATCTAGTTACTTTTGCATAATTGAAATTATGCTTGTAAATGAAACTTATTCTAAAAACACCTGTCAATGCCTTGCCACAAGAGGTCGTCAAACTTTTGCTACAAGAATTGACAACAAAATGAAATATGCTGAAAATGGAAAGTTACTAAAATAGAAAATAGGGAAAACATGGAAAGAAAAGGAAAAATGCATAATATAATTTATCAGCTGACACACACACAAATGTTGTACACAAACATAATAGAAACACATAAATCACTTAATACAAAATAAAAACAAGAAAATGAAATTTGGCAAACAATCTATTAATTTTGCTGCAGCAAAATTATAGATTAAAACCTGCCATAAAATCCCTCCTTATAGATCAAAAAGTGGGCCCATAATTCCTGATCTAGAAGGATGTGAAAAGCACTCCTTAAATAATTCACACTCAGAACAGAAAATGATAAAATAGTTGCACTTTTATTAATGACAGAACATGCTAAAAATTGTTACAGAAAATTGTTGTACAGTCTTAATTGCTGCTATTGAAAACTCTACTCTATTCTAATTTCTAACTGCTCAACCAAGGAGGGATCTATGTTATTTATATAAATATTTACAACATATCCCATGCCCAAATCAGCCTATGTGCTACTTTATAGGGATTTTCCAATAATTCTGGATTTGAAATAAATGAAAATATGGACAATTTGTGTTGCAGTAGTAGTCATTGGCCCTTAGAAAGCATCTTTAGTTGTGGGAGTATGTGGGAGGAGTCTAGAAATATCTCACACATCATTATCCACTTCATAATATGCCATTCTTATCTTGCAAACAACTTTCTATTATGTTGTAGTTTTTCTGGGTTTATCCTAGAAGAGGATCAAAATTGATCTTTTTCATAAATGGTGGCTTTGGACGGCAAGGATGGAAAAATCATATGGGAGATATTTTACCTTAACCTTATAAACCTTATTTCCCTTTTTCCATCATAAAAAATAGTCAAAAATTCAAAAAGCACTTCTCTATTCTCATTTCAAAGATAAGTGGCTCATTTCGAAGAGACTGTATTTCTCATTCCGAAGATGTCTTGTTCATTTCAAAGATCTTCAAAATGAACAACTATGTGCTCTTAAAATTATTTTAGCTACATTTCTCAAGTGGATTAGCCCTCAGGATCATATTGCAATAGCCTTCATTCCTCTCCATGTGTGAATTCCATGCCTTGTCATTCATTGGTAGCTTGCTGAAATTTACATGGTAAATTACTGCATTTTCCAGTTCTGCTGCACAGTTGTAAAATATTGGCATTTCTTGAAAATTCAAAAAAATTATAACATGGAAAAATTATTCAAATATCAACATAAAGGAGTACATCAAGTTTCTACTGAATTTATACACTTCATTCACCAAGTAACCATGCTGAAATAGTGCAACAGTGCTGCACAATTGCCCCTGCTCTGTTATACCCTATTGCTACCTATTTAGACCATGTGAGAATGCTTCTAAATAGGTTAGATGTCTTCTGTAGTCCTTATAAACTCATTTCATCCATATCCTCATGCTTTGCTTGACAACTTCAAGGTGTTCCTATAAAGTAACAACTTGCTGATTTTTATATGACTGTCTTTTCAGATTTTTAGATTTATGACAGTCCTAAACTTTTGGCTTCAATGTGGATTTGAAACAAGTTGAAGGGCATGAAAACATTCAAAAACCATTGAGAAGTTAATAGATATTAGCATACCACATTTGGTTAATTGAAATGCATGTTCTTACTTGCTACTTAATCAGGAAAAATTAGTCACAAAATGCTGAAAATAGTCAAAAACATAGATATAGTATTCCTAGCATAAAATCATGTAAATACTTAACAAATAGTATATTTTAGTCAACTATTTGGCAATTAACTTATCATATGGTAGTCAAACATTGTGCAATAATGAGGCACTTTTGGGCCTCATCACTTTGGTTGAAAGGTGGAGATTCAAATTCCAAGTTTTTTCACGTCACCATGCTTAGAAACAGAAGCAATAACAAGATAAAAATTTTAAAAAAATTAGATGGTTATATTACTCAGGACTTAACAAAAATTAGAAAGGAGGCGGTAACTTATTTCAATTCTATACTTGGTCAAGAATCACAGTGCAATGAATATGCCAAAGGTATTCTCTTGCAATCCATTCCTAGTATAATAAATGAGGATATAAACCTTAAGATTCTAGCTTCCTTTTCTGATGAGGAAATTAAGGAAGCCTTGTTTAGCATGAAGCCAGACAAAGCCTCGAGACCCGATGACTTTCTCCCTCATTTTTATAAATATTTTTGGGACATCGTAAGTGAGGATGTAATTTCTGCTCTCAGAGAATTCCAAGCAAGCAATAATATCCCAAAAGGTTTCAACTCTACTTTAATTTCTCTAATTTCGAAGAAGCAAACCCCTAAATCTATGGTTGACTTCAGGCCAATCATTCTGTGCAATATTTCTTACAAGATCCTAACTAAAGCCATTACAAATAGAATGAGAGATGTTCTGCCTCGCATAATAGATTCATGCTAGGGAAGCTCTATCCAAGGGAGGTCAATCTTGGATGGATTTATCATAGTTCATGAAGCTCTACACTCTGCTCATAAGACTAACATGTATGTTTTTCCCCTCAAGCTTGATATGAACAAAGCATTTGATAGGCTAAATTGGGACTTTATGATTGCTGTCCTCCTTAAGTTTGGTTTTCACCATCAATGGGTTAATTTGATCAAAGAATGTATTTCTAAAGCATGGTTCTCGATTCTAGTTAATGGAAAAACTACTGGTTACTTTCAAATTCATAGAGGAATTCGGTAGGGGGACCCTATCAACCCCATGTTATTCATAATTATGGCAGAAGCTTTAGGCAGAACCATAAAAAATGTTTGTAGTTCAAGGCTAATATCAAGAATCAAGGCAACATATCTCACTAGGGTTGTTTCTCACCAATAATTCATCGATGATACCCTTATATTGACCAAGGCATCAGTGGTTGAGGCTAAAATAAATTAAATACATCCTACAACTCTACGAGGACGCTGCCAGTTAGAAAGTTAATTTTAGTAAAAGCAATTTATATTTCTTGAACACCACCATTCAGATGCAAGGAAGGATTGCAAAAATTTTAGGGTGTGATATAGCAAACCTCCCCACTTTGTATCTTGGTCTCCTTCTTTTCATTGGTTCTCTAAGAGAGTCAATGTGGGACAGGGTTATTGAAATAATTCAAAAAAAATCTTGCTAGATGGAAAGGTCATCTTCTATCTCAAGCAGGAAATCTAACCCTCACTAAGGCCTCTCTTTAGAGCATTCTAGTCTATTTCCTCTCCATTTTCAAAGCCCCTATGAAGGTTTTCTAGAAAATTGAGAAACTCCAAAAAGAATTTTTATGGACTGGATCAGAGGAGAAAAAAAGGATACACCTTGTAGGATGGACCAAAGTGTGCAGACCCAGGGAAAATGGGGGTTTAGGTCTGAGGAGAATTGCTCATATAAATTTAGCTTTACTAGCTAAGCAGGCGTGGCGTCTCATTTTTGGTGAAGAAAATGAATGGAAAACTATCATCAAATGAAAGTATCTTCAAAATATGGAATTTCTAAGTGACTCAGTTCCAATCAGAGGTTCTGCTTTTTGGAAAGCAATTCTTAATTGTAAGGAAATCATCAAAAAAAGTTTAATATGGGTTTTAGGCAATGGTGAGAGGATAAATTGCTAGAATGACTGGTGGGCTAAGGATGAACTACTAACACAATATCCTAATTTAGCCTAAATCAGAGATATCATGGAAGAACTCATTGGCAAATTTTTTTTTGATTATATGGTTGACGATAGAGGTAGAATGAAGTGGAAATAAATAAGGATTCAGGGATTTCAAGCGAAATCAAATGATCTTTCTAACATTCTCGGGAAACAATTTATTCCCATGATACCTAAGGAAGATCAAGTGACCTAGGCTTCTATGAAAAATGGGCAGTTCACTGTTAAATCAGCTTACAAGCTTCTGCTTGATGACGAGGATTTTGTCCTCCAAAAGGACTTGGTTTGGATAAAAATTTAATTTCAAAAATTGTAGTCTTTTCATGGTTGGTTATCCAAGGAATAATTCTAACCATTGTTAATATGATGCATAAAGGTACTTGTATCACTAATCATTGTTATCTGTGTAGGGCTCATTAGGAGACCATTTATCACATTTTTCTTGAGTGTCCTTTTTCCTTGATTGTCCTAAGTGGGGTTTTTCAGGCCTTCAATATTTCTTGGGTTAAACCAGCCATCGTACTTGATTTGTTCATCTAGTGGCCTTACCCTTTTTCAATCCAAAGACTTAGATACATGTGGAAAATTTGTCTCAATCACTATCTTTGGCAGGTGTGGTTAGAAAGGAACCATAGAGTCTTTAATGAGTCTATCCATGATCATCAAACTATCATTGACAAGATTCTATCCTTTGCCAATGAGAATATGAACCTTATCCCTTTTGATAGTCGTAAACCTCATCTACATGAGATCACGATTGCTCAATATTTAAGCTTAACCTTGTTAGATGAGTCTATGCCTAGGGTAGTAAACCCTAGAGCCAATGTTATGTGGTCCCCACCTCCTACGGGTTGGTTTAAGCTTAATTTTTATGGAGCATCCAAGGACAATCCTGGCAGAGCAAGCACTGGCAACATTGTGTGAGATTATAATGGGAATATGATGGTTGCATTTTTTTAATATTTGGGAACAAGTACGAACAACGAAGCTAAAGTTAGAGCTATGTGGAGAGGCCTGCAAATGACTCAAGACTTAGAAGGCAATTTAATCATAGAAGGAGAATCTATGCATGTTATAAATCTCCTCAATAATTGGAAAACACCTCCTTGGAGGATTAAAACAATTGTTGAAGAGGCTAGGATCCTTTTCCAAGGAAGACAAGACAAAAAAGCCCAACATGTCTTTCAGGAAGCTAACAAAATTGCTGATAAGCTAGCCAATTTGGGTGTCAATGGTGATGGAATTTTCAAATGGGAACACGATGTCCCAAGCAAAGTAGAGGATCTTATTCAACAAGAATGCCAATAATGATAGTCAAATTTACCAACAGGGAAGGCACTGTAAGTTCGAAGGCTAGGAGTATTCCCGCCTCTTTTTGAAATGGACTCACAATAAAAATTATTCGAGTTGTCAGTCTTCATGGATGCTTCTTGGAAATACCACAAAGACTAATGGGGATAGTCACATGTTAGATAACATGGCTCCTAGTCATCTTAGTAATTTGAGGTTGGTTGATAATCATAGGGCAAGAAAGAAACGACAATATAAGACTTTGAACTAGAGCCACGTGGACCACCAGATAGCCACCGCCATAAATCTAGCTAATAGGTTCACTTCTCCAAGGTTGATTGGCCAATATGGGATGTGGTCCCAAAGCATGTCATATATGGAAGAAAGCAATTACCAAAGAATTATTAAGAATAACTATCAATACAGAGCTTGTGGGAGTTTTTTTCAGTACTCTGCTATGTGTGTCTGTAGCTTTTTGTTTCTCCATTGTTTCAAGGAAGGGATCCGTGTCTATTTTTTTTTTTGTAATTATGATGCAGGCATGTTTTCTCGGGGTATACCCAAAATTTTGTATGGGAAGTTTCTTTTTGATAACATACTATGTTCCTTATCGGATGTAATGGCTTTGGTGGCATGTAGATTTTACATATATAGGATCCTTAGTAAGGACATGTTCATCAACAACCCAGGGCTGATTTTTGTAAAAGGTTTTGGGTCAACCTGTAAAACCCGGTATTAATGCTATAGTATCTTATCTACAAAAATAAAATATTAATAATAAATTAATTAATATTTTACTCAAACTCCTTATTACTCCTAACTTAAATAATAATCAATATCCTCACAATAGTCACAAAACCCTTAATTCAAAATAATATACTACCCACAATGTCTTAACCTTTCAATATTCCACAATAGCAATTTTAAGACTTAAAATAAAAACCAGAATTCTCCTTATAACTCCTAAAGGTAATTCTCAACTACCACAACTTTATTACAAAGCAAAATTTCCAAACTCAACCACTAAACAACCTTATACCTCCAACATAGACATTAATTAAAATTAAAATAAAAAATATTACCTTTGATTTTGGAAGGAATCGAACCCTCAACGTTGCCCCCTATGAGCACCTTAACCACGACCAAGATTACCACATGAGCCAAGTGCTCGTTGAGTTTAAAGAAGCACCACATGCTTACTAAACTCCACTCTCTCATTCTGCTTTGGAAAAAGAACGTGCGCCGTTGGCTCTTCTTGCAACACACCTCACAATGCACCCACTGTGATTCAAACACGAGTTCCCTTGCAAGCTAGTGCTTTCATTATTTCCAAAATGCCACTAGACCACGTTGTCTCATGCAACTTTCAAAATCAAAGCTTACTCCCTTCAATACTTGTTGTCACATTTTTCATATGCACTTCACGAGCTCTTTCTTTCGTAAGATAATATTTTCCAACTTAGAGCAAGGGTAATCTTAATGCCCTTTGGGCATAGGTTTAAATATTAATCTTCCTCCTTTGCTTTATAACATCGGTGCTTCAAAATGCAATTAACCCAGATGATTTCGGTGAGAATCATAAAGGCTTCGATTACCTTTGGTCTTAAACCCAACCTTTGGGTTTATTAAAATATTTTTAGACTTTATAGAACCCACTTTTTCCATATAAAACATTATAATAAGAATTATAAATATTTTATTTGGGTTCTCACCATGAAACATTTAATATTATAATAACCCTTATTGTAATATTATACCTTTGATAAAGTACCTTTAATATTTATTTATAAAATTTAAATTCACATTGAATTTAAATAATTTATAAAATAAATATTATAACTCTTTTTTAACTTCTATATATTACACTGTTTCACTTGATCTTTAGTCTTCTTGTTGGATATCAAATAACCATATTTGTCCCCTTTATTTCCTGCTAAAATATTTGGTATTAATGATGACTTCATCTGGTGACATCAATGACAACTTTGACTTAGGGAATCAAAATGTCCAACACCAATGGCTACTTTTCCAACCTTTAATAGGGCTTCTCTATATTTCTTCTTCATTCTCCTTTCAAATTTTCTTAAGACCTATTTTCTTGGGTCTTCAATCCTAGTCCTCTTCTATCTTCAATATTCAATATTGTAACTTATTAATCTGAAAGTTCTTCAATGGAACCTTTTTTACTACACCATAAAAGAGCTTTAAAGATAACTAAAATAAGGCAGTTTTTTATGATGATAAAAAACCAACCTAATAGACCCTAAGAGAGTGGTTTAAAACCACTCTCTTAGGGTAATCATCCTATTAGAGTCACGCTAAGAGGGTAGTTTTAAACTACCCTCTTAGGGTTTACTAAGAGGATGGTTTTAATATTCCCTCTTAGGGCTAAGAGGGTGGTTTTAAACCACCCTCTTAAGGTGACCTAAGATGGAAGTTTTAAACCTCCCTCTTAGGTCACCCTAAGATGGAATTTCTTAACCACCCTCTTAGGGAAGTTTTGAAAGGGCTGTTAAAACACCAAAATTTATTTTCCCTTCTTCGCCATCTCGATGTCACCAAAGCAACCTTACCAAACCATAAAATACTTATAAAGAAGAGGATAAATTATTTCTTTTGGCTTTTCATCATGCCAAACCAACCTTGCCAAAACACAAAATCCTTATAAAGAATAAGGTAAATTATTTTTTTCATTTTTTGTTGTAGATATTTAATTTACCTCAACTAGCTTCTCTATTGTTATCCCTGAAAAAAAGTGAGAGAGATGAGGCCTCAAAGAGGGTATAGAACACAACAATTTTTAAGGAAATAAATAAGCATTTGTAGGTTCTCGATCACCCATTTTATGGATAAACTCATTGTTGATGTTTCATAGGGCATTCTCCATTGCTTTTTTCAGCTCTCAATATTTTAGGGTTTTTGATCCATTCCAATCATAGTTTATGAGGTGAGTAAATATTGGTTTTGCCTATGTTTGTTATATCTTGCTTTTATATCTTAAATTCTCCCATGCAATGGTGGTTTATCCAATTGCTTGGGTTAGGGTTTTGGATGAATATTTTTTAATTGTGGTGTGGAAATGGAGATATGGTGGTTTATTCTTGGATAAGAGATAATGAGGTGACTACTTAGTGCTAATATTATTATATATGGTCTCCAAGGGCTTGGTGCTAAAGTGGGTACGTATTATAGTCATATTATTTGTTATAACTTAGGATTTAAAATGTGTTATTTTTTATTTTTGGATTTTGATGAGTGGACACAATTGAACTTGCTTATGCATAATGAAAATGATGCTTTATAATAAGGGATTGAGGTGGCTTTAGGGAAAGTTATCTTAAAATAACACATTCTAGTTTTAGTCTTATCCAAGTTTGGATACTGGTAAGTTTCTGTATGCAAGCAGAATGAGAGGTAAACCATTACTTGTTATCATCATCTTTCATGGTAGTTTTTGTTTCTTAGCCAAAAAGTTGTGTCAGACAAGAGTTCGCAATGATCAATCAATATACAGAACAAGAAAAAATATGTTAGATGATAAATTTATTTCTTTATCTTGAATTGTTAGTGAGTTATTACAACTTGGTTAGTGTTGTAATAGTGCAAAAGGTGACTGTGTAAAAGCATTGACCATGGACCATGATAGTCTATAAATACCGGCTTAAGCTCTCTATAACCATGCAAAATTTTATAATATCCTCTCTATTAATGTAAAAACATTCTTTAGTCTAGTGTTTATGCTTTTGGGTCTCTATATTTCTTCGTATGTGTCTTGGTGTTTCAATGTCTCTCCTTGTCTCCATATTCTTATGTTGTGATTATGAGGAATCTTCAATTTAGGTTGGGGAAAGGGGTGGGGGGTTTAGCTATTCTAGAATGTGTTGTGAAAAATTCTATATATACCTTTGTCTCCATATTATTATGTTGTGATTATGAGGAATCTTCAATTTATGTTGGGGAAAATGGTGGGAAGGTTAGGCTATTCTAGAATGTGTTATGAAAAATTCTATATACACCTCTATCCAAAGATGAGTCAAACCAAGCCAGTTATGTGATATGTATTGTGTAGTCTTAATGTTCTACTCTTTTTTCTGTTATATGTTATGGATCTCTCTTATCTTATCCTAAAAAAGAATTTGTGCTATTTTATTTACTATATACAAGATGGTTTTGTATTGCAATAGAAAAGGGTTACTATCCATTAGCTTGTGTAATTATCTTAGAAAATACATCACATGCTAACATGATCTTTTAGGATTTTTTATCCATTCCAATCGTAGTTTATGAGGTGAGTAAATCTTGGTTTTACCTATGTTTTTTATTTTTATTTTGATCTTTTGGATCAAATTTTGGTTGAGAAGGGATAGGATTGCTTACTTTTTTTATATCTTAAATTATCCTGTGCAATGGTGGTTTATTTGATGGCTCAGGTTAGGGTTTTGGATGAAGGTTTTTTAATGGTGGTGTGGATGGTGGGATTTTGTGGTAGGTGTGGGTTTTGGAGAGTTGATTTGATGTGGGTTTGGTGGTGTTTGATTTAGGTTTGGGATTTTTATTGGATACACGGATTTAGGGTTTTGTGTTGGAAGGGGGTTGTTTTTCAATGGTGATTAGCTTGGTAATATGGACATTATAAAGCTTATGTCAATTGGTGGAAAGCATTGGCATTTTTTGCATGGAGAAAATTTTTAAAATTCATAAATAGAATTTAACGCTTGGAACTGCATGTGGTTTGGTAATATCATTCGAAAAACTTAGATAAATTAGAGTCAACTTGCAGAAGTTCAATAACATATCTTGCAATAGGACTTTGTATGTGTGTGTGTGACATGAAATGTTAAAAAAATTAACACCTTGACCTCTTACAAAGGACACAAAACTACCAGATTAAACCAATGTGACAGTCAAGTGTACTTGCCCTTCCTCTTTAGAAAAACAAACAACTTAGTTGGCTTTGAGATGTCAATTTATAAATGCATGGTCTATTCTAGGATTGGATAATTGACTTATATACTTTAGACTCTGGAAGCATGCAATAATTGGGTCAAGTTCCATATTGGAGTTGGTCAAGCTTGAAATTTGATAGGCAAATACCCATGTTTGAGTAATTTTCCTATCAAATTATCGATAAAATATATATGCACCAGGTGAAGTTCAACATTTTAATATGTCCATCACATGTACATCCATATTTTAAAATACACATCATATATGTTTATGCACTCCTATTTTTGAGGAGTACCACTCATTTATATATATATATATATATATATATATATATATATATATATATATATATATATATATATATATTTTTTTTTTTATTTCAAAAATATAATTTTAAAATAAATATTTTTGTAGGTGTGTATGGCTGAATGAATACATTAATATTGTCTATATCTATAACTTTGACTTGTAAGACTAAAATTTAAATGTAAGTAAAGGGTTGATGCAATTTTAAAACATTTACAACCTAGGTTGATTGTCAAATTTTAGGCCTAAGCCTTGCATGAACTCCTTGTGAAGGTGCAACAATGTTAAGAGTTGAGGCCCTTCCAATATTTGAATATTATAAATATGTTAAAATAAAAATATAATAACAATAAAGAAAAAAATCTAATAGTACATATTATATTTACAAGAGGACTTTTGGTACCATTTAAATTGGATTTTTAATGTTACACAACTTTAGAAATTATTAAATTTAAATAATAATAATAAATCCTTAAAAGTGCTCTTAAATTCAAATTTTTTAATAAACATAGTGAAGAGTGCTTAAGTAGGACCCAAATTAAAATCTAATGTTGAGCCTTTTATGTAATAGTAACTCTCTAGTGGATCACTTATTTAGTTATTCCCATCAATATTCAAAGGCAGAAAAAAAAAAGATTGGAATTGGTTGTTGGACAAAGTCAAGAAGAAAATTGGAAAGTGGACCAACAAGTGGCATTATTTTGGGGGTAGAATCACCTTGGTAAAATCAGTCCTTCAAGATATTATTATTTATGTTTCTTCCATGTTGAATATCCCAAAGGTTGTTCTTTGAGAACTAGATCAAATCAGTCATCGATTCCTTTGGAGTGGTACTAAGCAGAAAATAAAATGGGCCTTGGTGAAATGGGACACTTTATATATTTCTAAGAATGAAGGAAGGTTAGGATTTGTCTTCTATTAATAAAAACAAATATTTAGATGCTAAATTATATTGGAGGATGTTGCATAACCCCAATACTCTTTGGGCCAATAATATTTGTGTTGGACATTTTGAGTCCTCTAAGTCAAAGTTGTCATTGATGTCACCTAATAGAGTTATCACTCATATCAAGGAATTCACCAATAAATAAAGTCGTCCAAGAGATTATCACTATCATCCAAGAAAAAGCTTTATCAGTGCAAAAGTGAAAGGAAAAAGGCTCCATAATATTTTAATATTATTGGGAGCACAAGTTAAGCGATTGGTTCATAAAAATCCAAGATGGGTTATTGCAAAAGTTAAAAAGGAGGTTTAATAATTATTTATAAATTATTTAAATTCACAAGGAATTTAAAATTTATAAATAATATTCGTTACACCAAGGTTGTGCATTAAGACAAGGCTCCAAGGTTTAATTAAACCAAAACCTAAGGTTGGTCTATTGGAATTTATAATATTTAAATTTAAATATATTATAAATTAAACCATGTCGACGTTGAATTAAATCGATGCACCGACGTGATTGAAAGGAAGACAAAGACATTATAAATAATGCCCCAAAAGGCATTAATCATCATCCTTGCTAATTCGTTTAAGCGCATGCGAAAAGGCTTGTGTTTTAAAAGACTTGATGGTTCAATAAAAGCGCGAAGTAGGGAACGTGTGGATGATTGAAGGACATAGGCCAGCTTGGCCTAGCGGTGTGTTAGCTTGACAAGATAGAGGAGGTCCCACGTTCGATTCGCTTGGAGGTTTGCTTCTGCTCAAAGCACGTTTTTATTATTTTAGAAGGCACATTTTTGTGATGTATTTGATGATATTCGTGCCCTTTTAGGAACGTGAGGGTGCATGGCCCAACGGTAGATTGACTATAGTTAAGGCATTGGAAAGGAGGACATCGAGGGATCGAATCCCTCCAAGAGGCAAAGGCAAGTTAATTTTTATATTTTATTTTTTGTTAAAATAGCCTTAAGGAGAAATAAGGGTTATGATATGCCCTAGAAAATTGAGAGATTGTTGATGGTTTTAATGTTGGAAGGGTAGATATTATATATCGTTGGAAAACTTGCTTAAAAGGAGAAATAAGGTGTGTGTAAAGAGATATTTCTAGTTTTGTAAAGGGGTTCAAAAGTGAGTTTGATTTATTCTTTTTCAAAGGGGATTATTTCTTTAATGAGAGGACATGGTGAATTTTATTGAGTAGGAGTAATAAGGTGTTATTGGGATATTATTTTTATTGTTGTGATATTACTCATGTTCTTTAACATCTTTGTGATTGAAAAGGATATATTTGAAAGTGTGTTGAGTTTGACAGATTTTGTGGACAACTCCTTGGCATCAAAAAGGTATGGGTAATATTCTCCATTGACTTGATTGGGTGATTGATTTATGAAAATATCATTGGAGTGGTTTCCTTTTCGAAAGTGATTGGTTTAATGCTTCAAGTTTTTTTGGATTGAGAGTTGTGATTAAACCTTGTTTTATAAGCATTGTTGTTGAAGCCAATTGGTTATGCAAAGAACTTGAACTTGAGTTAGAAAATAACATGAGTATCATTGTTATGTGAGATTTGTGGTTGAGCATTGTTGGAAACATTTTGAGTTGGTTGATACATGATTGGACTAGGGTTTGTGAGGAAGGGTTGTTCCCTGAGGTGATTGGTTGAGTAGATTTGATTAAGCCTAGTCAAGTGGATGCATTTGGTTGTTCAATTTACATGAAACAAACTATTCTATATTCTAATTGAGTTGAAATTGAGCTTTGATAATATAACATATTGAGTCTCTAACAATTATATTTATGATTTTATGATATTGATTGAGTTGAGATTGATATTTGAGAATAGAAAATATTGAGTCTCTAACAATTCTCTTTATGCTTTTATGAGATTGATTGAGTTGAGATTGATCTTTGAGAATATAACATATTGAGTCTCTAACAATTCTCTTTATGCTTCTATGAGATTGAGTTGAGAAAGTGATTGAGCTTTGAGAATAGAACATATTGAGTCTCTAAAAATTCTCTTTATGATTCTATGATATTGAACAAGTTCTGTGTGGACTTGTTAAGTTGATTTGTGGCAAGTCTTTAAGAAGGCTTGTGGACTAATTTTGTGTAAGCTTTTGTTTAAGCTTGCACTGCAGATTTGAGCAAGTCCTAGAGTGGACTTGTTGAGCAAATTTGGACAAGTTCTGAGTGATCTTGTTGATCAGATTTGGACAAGTTCTGAGTGAGCTTTTTGAGCATATTTGGACAAGTTCTGAGTGAGCTTGTTGAGAATATTTTGATCAAGTTTTGAGTGGACATGTTGAGTAGATTTGAGCAGGTTCTAAGTGGACTTGTTGAGAATATTTGAGCAGGTTCTGAGTCGACCTATTGAGCATATTTGAGTAGGTTCTGAGTGGATCTGTTGAGTGGATTTGAGAAGGTTTTGAGTGAACCTATTGATAGAGCTTTGAAGGTGACAAAGTATAGAGGACAGAGTCTCAATGGATAGAGATTTAGTAGCTAGGATAATTGAAGATAAATATTCTGAGTGAGGAGCCTTCAAGTGGAGAGAGATCCACTAATTAGTGCAACAGAGATACAAAGTCTCGTAGAAGATCACTAGCCAAAGCTGAATGGGAAAGAGTTCTCCTATGTAAGAGATCCATGAACTTGATATTTAGGGGATCAACATCTCCTTTGGACAGAGGTCCATAAACATTGTAATTGGAAAGGATTCCCAAAAGGATTATTTGAGAAATATTTAGAAGAAATATTTTCTCTGTGGATGTAGCCCACATTGGGTGAACCACATTAAAATCTATGTCTCCATTGTGCATGGTGTTCTATTCATTACTTTGATTACGAATGTTGATACTGCTATCTATAAACTGCATAATATTGAATTGAAAAGAAAAGTAAAAAGTCATCTTATACTGTTTACCCTCCCTCTCAGTATAATCTTGTGTTATTCAATTGGTATCAGAGCGGGTTCCTTCAGAAGAGTTTGACAGCTTGAAGAAAAAGCGGTCTAATAACACAATGGATCAAAAATATCAAAAGGATGGGTCCTTCAATATTGCAGTACCAGTCTTTTATGGAAGTGACTTCTTGTATTGGTGTGTGCTAATGATATTTCACCTGATGGCACTTGGAAATGAAGTTTGGGATGTAGTGGAACTTGGATATGATTCAATAGTAAATCCTCCTATAGATAAGGAAGGTAAGCTTCTCATGCATGCAAATTCAAGAGCTATGAATGCAATTATAAAAGGATTGTTTAGATCAGAATATATGAAGGTTATGGAATGTAGAACAACAAAAGATATGTGGACACTATTGCATACCATATATGAAGGAGATAAAAGTGTCAGAAAAGCTAAGATCAAAAATATCAAAGGAGAATTTGAGAACCTAAGAATGAGGGATGATGAAAATATTCGTGACTATCTCAACAGGGTTGATGAACTTATACATGATATGAAATATCTTGGAATGAAGGTTGATGAATTTGATGCTTGCGATAAGATCTTGATAACTCTTACAAAAAGGTATGGTGAAAATGTTTCTACTATAGAAACATCAATTGATATTTATATTCTAACAAGGAATGCTTTTATTGGCATGCTCACGACTTTTGAGATAAGAACAAAAGATCCTATTCCTCTGAAAGAAGCTACATTCAAAGTGGATGAAAAGAGAAAGGGTAATAAGTTAGAATCAAATAGTGAGTCTTCCAATGATGAAGAAACAAATTATGGTAGAAGAGACAAAGGTTCTAGAAGACCCATAGATCTAAGATATATTAAGTGTTTCAACTATGGAAAGTATGGACACTTTGCAAAAAAGTGCAAAGAGCCAAAGAACAACAATGATGAAGAAAAATTGGATCACAGGTATAGGGAATCATAAAGACACAGGTACCAAAAGAAAAGCAATGATGGACAAAACATACAAGGAAAGAAGTTCTTTCAAATACAAAAGAGAAGCTACTATGCGGATAATGCAAATGATTGCACTAGGTATGGTTATAGTTTTAATGATGATGATTTTGAAGATGCACTTGAAATACCAGATGAAAATATTCTAATGGCATTAGAAGAAGAAGTGAGTGATCCTATAGAAGATAAGCCAAAAAGAAGTCATGATGTGGACAAAGGTAAAAAAAATAGAGGATTATTCAGTAGAAAATGGCTATGATCTCATGGGAGAACTTATCTATGCCCTTGACATGGTAAAGAAGGTAAGAAAGCAACACTCTAATCTTGAAAGTTAGTTTCAAGAATGTGATGAAGAAATATTGTTGCTCATAGAGGATTTAGAAAAGTCAAAGGCTAAGGCAAGCAAGTTCAAAGATAAGTTAGAAGCAAATATTATGAAATGTGAAAATTTAACACAATAAGTGGCACTACTAAAAAAATATTTAGAGGATTCCAATAATTAGCTATACAAGTATGTAACAAGTGCAAAAAATGTGGATAAAATAGTTAAGATACAAAGAGGAGCAACAAACAAGATAAGTTTTGGTTCTAAACAGGTTCAAAATAAATGGAAAGAAAAGTCTACTTCAAGTTTTAAAAAAGAAGAAACTTCAGAAGAAGATAGTGTAAGTGGGAGTGAGACATCAGAAGATGAGTTGGAAAAAAAGAGTTCAACAAAGATAGGAACAATGCACAAAGAAGATACAGATGGAACAACAATCAGAATAGGAGACCAATGAGGTCAAGGCAAGGAAGCTTCAATGGAAGATGTTTTTCATGTCACAGGTTTGGGCACATGGCTTCACAGTGTAGGACACATGAAAGATAGGAATATGGAAAAGGATAAATTTCCAAGGGTATTTCTACTCATGTAATGAGTTTGGTCACAAGGCAATGAATTGCAAGATTCATGACATAAGAGGATATGGCTTCACTAGGAGAAATCCTAAGACAATTGCACATCCAAGGAATAATAACATTAAGTGTTATAAGTGCAATAATGATGGTCACATAGCAATATGGTATAGAGCATATATTCCAGAAACAGACATGAACAAAAACATGAATGTGAACAGGAACAAGAATATAAACAGGAACAAAGGTATGAACAAAAATAGAAACAAGGATGAGAATAGGAACATGAAAAAAAACATGGATGAGAACAAGAACAAAAATAAGAACATGAGAGATGATAGGAACAGGGATGATGACTTGGAAAGAAACAGTGAGAGGATTCAGAAAACTCAGAAAATAAGAGAGAAATATAAAGGTAAAGAACAATGCTTTCGAGGAGTAGAAATACTCCCACCCCAAAATTAACCACCTCATGTGGAGGTGGGGGAGGGGCTAAGCTAAGAGGCTTATTCTTAGCCCCGAGACCCAAAGGTGACCCTTTGCCATTGATGTCAAAGGAGGAGATATTTGTGTATATTGGGGAGAGATTTGATATTGGGAGAGATTTGATATTTGAGAGAGCATTGAGCCAGGGGGAGCACAAAATAAGGTCAGGTTTCAATAAAAGGATATGGGTTACCATCAATGACAAAGGGGGAGATTGTTGGAAATTTCAAGTCCTCTAAGCTAAATTTGTCATTGATGTCACCTAATAGAGTTATCACTCATATCAAGGAATTCGGAAAGAAATAAAGTCATCCAAGAGGTTGTCACTATCATCCAAGAAAAAGCTTTATTAGTGCAAAAGTGAAAGGAAAAAAGCTCCATAATATTTTAATATTATTGGGAGCACAAGTTAAGTGATTGGTTCATAAAAAGCCAAGATGGGTTATTACAAAGGTTAAAAATGAGGTTTAATAAATATTTATAAATTATTTAAATTTACAAGGAATTTAAATTTTATAAATAATATTCATTACACCAAGGTTGTGCATTAAGACAAGGCTCCAAGGTTTAATTAAACCAAAACCTAAGGTTGGTCTATTTTAATTTATAATATTTAAATTTAAATTTAAATTTAAATATATTATAAATTAAACCACGTCGACGTCAAATTAAATTGATGCGTCGACGTGATTGAAAGGAAGACAAAGACATTATAAATAATGCCCCAAAAGGCATTAATCATCACCCTTGCTAATTCGTTTGAGCGCATGCGAAAGACTCATGTTTTAAAAGACTTGACGGTTCATGAAAAGCATGAAGCAGGGAACATGTGGGTGATTAGAGCACATAGGCCAGCTTGGCCTAGCAGTTCATTGGCTTGGCAAGATAAAGGAGGTCTCTCTTTTGATTCACTTGGAGGTTTTCTTGCAAGGTTGCTTGTGCTCGAAGCACATTTTGATTATTTTGAAAGGTGTGTTTTCATGAAGTATTTGATGATGTTTGTGCCCTTTTAGGTACGTGAGGGCACATGGCCCAATGATGGCTTGGTTGTGGTTAAGGCATTGGGAAGGAGAACGTCGAGGGATCAAATCCCTTCGAGAGGCAAAGGCAAGTTAATTTTTATATATATATATATTTTAAAATAGCCTTAAGGAGAAATAAGGGTTATGCTATGCCCTAGAAAATTGAGAGATTGATGATGGTTTTATTTTTGGAAGGGTAGCATATTATATATCATTGGAAAGCATTTTTCAAGGGCTATTTTATTAACTTACTTAGAAGGAGAAATAAAGTGTGTGTAAATAGATATTTTGGGTTTTGTAAAGGGGTTCAAAAATGAGTTTGATTTATTCTTTTTCAAAGGGGATTATTTCTTTAATGAGAGGACAAGGTGAATTTTATTGAGTAGGAGTAATAAGGTGTTGTTGGGATATTATTTTTATTGTTGTGATATTAATCTGTAGACACCAAAACAGCACCAATTCGATTAAGTGACTACAAAAACTGATCGCATTGACATACACAGCTTTCAGGGCAGCCCTTAGAGGTCAAACAGTGGTCCTAGCCACTTGCACAGCAGTTTGGAAGGTCAAAAAATGAGCAGAGCAAAGTTGGTCATTTTAAAGCCCTTAATCAAAAGCAAGTCTTTTGCAAACGTTAAGCCTTAAGCAAGAAAGCCTCAATCAAGAGCAAAACTTCAAATGCAAGCAAGCCTTAATCAAAGGAGAACCTTGGCCTTAGACATCGTGAAATCATGACGTCGCGATTTCACAACGTCGTGAAATCACGACACCTAAGGCCCGAAAGGGAAGCCTTGGCCTTAGATGTCGTGATTTCATGCGTCACAAAATCATGACACCTAAGGTCCCAAGGGGAGCCTTGGCCTTAGATGTCACAATTTCGCGTGTCGCGAAATTGTGACACCTAAGGTCCCAAGGGGAGCCTTGGCCTTAGATGTCACGATTTCATGCATCACAAAATTGTGACACCTAAGGCCCCAAGGGGAGCCTTGGCCTTAGATGTCGCGATTTCGAACGTCACAAAATCGTGACACCTAAGGCCCCAAGGGGAGCCTTGGCCTTAGATGTCGCAATTTTGCACGTCGCGAAATCATGACACCTAAGGCCCAAAGGGGAGCCTTGGCCTTAGATGTCGCAATTTCACGCGTCGTGAAATCGTGACACCTAAGGTCTCAAGGGGAGACTTGGCCTTAGATGTCGCAATTTCGTGCATCACGAAATCACAACACCTAAGGTCCTAAGGGGAGCGTTGGCCTTAGATGTCACGATTTCGCACGTCACGAAATCGTGACACCTAAGGCCCAAAAGGAGCCTTGGCCTTAGGTGTCACGATTTCACGACGTCACGAAATCGTGACACCTAAGGCCCAAAGGGAAGGCTCGGTCAAAGTGTCGCGATATCACGACACTTCGGCATTTCACGCTTTAACAGACTTGTGACTAATCAAGGTGAATTTGACCAATTAAAAGCAGACACGTGGCGTCATTGCATACTTCAAAGCAATAAGGTATGGCTGCCACGTGGCGTCACTGCATACCCATTTTTTTTGAAGAGACCCCGTGGGTCTGAAGAACGGCGGACTTCACCAGCTGCATTAATGAGACGAGCAGTTTCAACAACAAATCCAGTCTGAGGCCATGCCTCATAACTACTGATGTGAGTTCCCAGCGACAATCTCAGGGCGAGCCATGTCTCATAATCATCTAACAAGATTCAAATCTCAGCGGCGCCTGTAGATTTAGGGTTTTGACATTAATGTTTCAGAGGCAAAATCCTCTATAAAAACTAGCTCAATGCAATGTAAAGACCACCACGAAGCATTTTCGAAACACAACGAAGTGTTGTTGAACTCGATACCCGACTGCACCAGTTTGAGTTCACCTTCTTCACATCCGGGATCTCTTGCAAAATAGAGGTTGGTGGGTGGTTCTCCAAAGCGTGAATCTGATTTTCATACCCGACATGGGATCATAAGAATCCATTAATTTGATGAAAACTCAACATAATAGATTTTGGGCCCTTCCTTAGTGGATTGGTGCTGAGATCAAGCTTTAAAGGGGGCAGCCCGCTTGGGCATCCCACGCACGTTTTTAGTTAATTTAATATATGTTGTTTTTAAATATATCTTGCAATTAACTGTATTTGAACAGTTTACATTTTATGTTGTCTAAATAACTCAAGCTTTACGTTCGAATGTATCTTGCAATATGTCTTATTGAATATTAGCATGCAACACAATGAGATACTAACTTACAAGCAACAACGTTTAGAATCGGTTGACTGTTTTAATGACAGTTTACGTTTTATAATATATGATGTTTTCAAATATGTTAAAATAATAGTTTACGTTTTATGTTTTTGAATACATGCTGTTTCGAATGCATGTTGTTTTCTGTAAAAGTTATAGGTTTACGTAGAGTTATTTCATTCACGCATATAAACAATCCTTCACATGCATTTTTCATTACTTCCCAAAGACAAATGTTCTGTCCTCTTGTTGCAGGTGCTACTAAATAGTTTATTATTTCTGTGAACGCAGGATAAGCAGCAGCAAGCAAGGGCTCATTAACATCAGTGACGGTAACACTTTGGCCCGCCCATTTTGCATGTGGGCATGCGGAAGGAGGAAGACTGTGTACATTTGTAACAGAGATCTAGTTAACGCTCCTAGCCCCTTAAAAGGGAGGAGACGTCCATGTAACCGAGGATAAGAAGTCTGAATAAAGAGGGCTATGTTTTGAATACGTTTTCTTTTATTTATCTCTGTTCTTTGTTTTGTGCATAGTATTTCTTTTATTTCCGAAATCTCATGCTTTCATAATCAAGTTCTCTAACCTCTTTGTGATTGAAAAGGATATATTTTAAAGTGTGTTGCATTTGAAAAATTTTGTGGACAACTCCTTGGCATCAAAAAAGTATGGGCAATATTATCCATTGACTTGATTGGGTGATTGATTTCTAAAAATATCATTGGAGAGAAAAGGATTGATTGTGGTTTCCTTTTTGAAAGTGATTGGTTTAATGCTTCAAGGTTTTTTGGATTGAGAGTTGTGATTAAACCTTGTTTTATAAACATTGTTGTTGAAGCCAATTGGTTATACAAAAAACTTGAACTTGAGTTAGAAAATAACATGAGTATCATTGTTATGTGAGATTTGTGGTTGAGCATTGTTGGAAATATTTGAATTGGTTGATACATGCTTGGACTAGGGTTTGTGAGGAAGGGTTGTTCCCTAAGGTAATTGGTTGAGTAGAGTTGATTAAGCCTAGTCAAGTGGATGCATGTGGTTGTTCAATTTCCATGAAACAAACTACTCTATATTCTAATTGAGTTGAGATTGAACTTTGAGAATAGAACATATTGATTCTCTAATAGTTATCTTTATGCTTCTATTAGATTGATTGAGTTGAGATTGAGCTTTGAGAATAGAACATATTGATTCTCTTACAATTCTCTTTATGCTTCTATGATATTGATTGAGTTGATATTGACCTTTGAGAATAGAACATATTGAGTCTCTAACAATTCTCTTTATGCTTCTATGAGATTGAGTTGAGAAAGTGATTGAGCATTGAGTATAGGACATATTGAGTCTCTAACAATTCTCTTTATGATTCTATGAGATTTAACAAGTTCTGTGTGGACTTGTTAAGTTGATTTGAGGTAAGTCTTTGAGAAGGCTTGTGTACTGATTTTGAGTAAGCTTTTGTGGAAGCTTACAATGTAGATTTGAGCAAGTCCTAGAGCAGACTTGTTGAGCAAAGTTGAACAAGTTTTGAGTGAGCTTATTGAGCATATTTGGGGAAGTTTTGAGTGAGCTTGTTGAGTAAATTTTGAGCAGGTTCTAAGTGGACCTGTTGAGCAGATTTGAGCAGGTTTTGAGTAGACCTGTTGAGCATATTTGAGTAGGTTCTGAGTGGGCCTGTTGAGAATATTTGAGCACATTATGAGTGGACATGTTGAGAAGTTTTGAGAACTTTCTGAGTGAACCTATTGACAGATATTTGGAAGTGATAGAGTATAGAGGACAAAGTCTCAATGGATAGATATCCCGCAACCAGGACAATTGAAGATAGATCTTCTGAGTGAGTAGTCTTCAAGTGGAGAGAGATCCACTAGTCAGTACAATAGAGAGATAGATTCTTCTAGAATATCACTAGCCAAAGCTGAAGGGGAAAGAGTTATCCTGTGGAAGAGATCCATAAATTTGAGATTTAGGGGATCAACATCTCCTTTGGACAGAGGTCCATAAATATTGTAATTGGTAAGGATTACCAAAAGGATTATTTCAAAAATATTTAGAAGAAATTATTTATCTGTGGATGTAGCCCACATTGGGTTAACCATGTTAATATTTGTGTCTCCATTATGTATGGTGTTCTGTGCATTGCTTTGATTACTGTTGTTGATACTGCTGTTGATACTGCTATCTATACACTACATAATATTGAATTGAAAAGAAAAGTAAAAATTAATCTTATACTCTTCACCACCCCTCTCAGTATAAGCTTGTGTTCTTCAATTTGTGCTAAATATGCTAAGAAAAAAATCCTGAAGACCTTGTTCGCTATCAACTTCCTACTAAAGGTTCTCCTATTTTAGCAGTTCTTAAGACTGGTGAGGATTTGATAAAGAATAATTTATTTTAGATCATTCATAATTGTTAATAGATAAATTTTTGGGCAGATTCTTGGAATGGTCACAAGCCTTTGATAACTCAGTTTCTCGATTGGAGGCCTTGGATGGAGGAGCTTCACTGAGCTAACTAGATAAAGGTGGCTAATTACTGTCGGTACCATACGGGTAATTCAAAGGTTGGTAGATATTGGATCCCTATTGAGGAATTAATTATTCAAATCCTTGAAAGGCAAAGACAAGATATCCAAGACATCCTTCATATGATATCTCTCTCTTGGTCCCATAAAAAATATTGTTTTGGATAGAACAACACTACTAAGGGTGATTATTCATTTGCTCAAGGTTATTTGACATTATGCCATAATAATCCCAACCAATATTTGACATATTTTCTCAGTTGTGGGCTCAAAATATCTGGCCTAAAGTGAGGTTATTTACTTGGCTTTTATTGCATCGTAGGGTGCTTACTGGTGAGAAACTTATGAAGCATGGTTTTTATGGCCCTTATAGATGTGAAATGTGTGGAGAGAATGTAGAAAATATCAACCATATTTTTATTGAGTGTACTTTAGCCTCTGAGCTATGGAGGAGAATGGCCACTTTACTTGGCTTACATTGGTCCAATTTTTTTACTTTTGAACAACTTTTGAGGGATTGGCCTAAACAAGAGGGTGTTGATCATTTTATTAGGTAGTTATTTTGGATGGGTTCTACCATTCTTCTTTGGAATATCTAGAATGAAAGGAACAACCAAATTTTTAATCAATATAGGAAGGATATTCACTATATTTGGTAAAATATCATAGCCAACTTAGTTGAATGAGTCCATCAACTCCTTAATCACCCCCAAAACTCCCACAAAAGATGGGATCAAGTGATGCAAATATTGAAGATTAAATCTTCTAAAGGCAACCATATTAAAGGGAATGTGAGTATTTGTAAGATGGATATTACAAGAAATTGACAACTACCTCCTAAGGATTATGGAAAAGTAAATACTGATGGAGCCTCTAAAGGGAACCCTGGAAAAGCTAATGCGGGAGGAATTGATAGACTTTCAGATGGCTCCCTGGTTTTTACTTTTGTTGAGAATTTGAGTATTCTTTCCAATAACCTTGATGAGGGGTATGATATCCTCAAAAGTCTTCAAGAGGCTACTAATGTTGGATGAGAAAAGGTTTTAGTTGAGTCCGACTCTCAACTCATGATTAATATTTTGAAGAATCCTAATAATCATAAGGTTGATTAGAGAATAAAAAGAATTATTGAGAAGATTCAGTTAATCCATATGGGATTTTTGAAAGTTGATTACAATCATGTGGTTAGAGATCAAAACAAGAGTGTTGATGCTTTAGCTAATTGAGATTTGGACAAAGGCTATCTTACTTGTTATGGCCACCCTCCTAGATGGTGGGATTTACAAATAAGGGAAGCTATTATTTCTACCATTTCTTTGGATGGCTCTAGTTCTGAAGGTACCTAGTTTCTTCTTGCTTTATTTTTGCTTCTCTTTGGTTCGATCAGGGTATTTTAGTTCCCTATCTTAAACTATTATTTATTTTGTTTCCTTTATTGATTCTTGCCTTAAAAGTCTTCTGGCCTAGAAAGGTCATTGTTTTTTTCATTTAGTTTTTTTAGTTTTTTAAGGTGTGTGTGTTTTTTGTTTTGTTTTGTTTTTGTGTTCTTTGTGTTATTTTTTGTTGTTCTTGTGTTTTTGTTGTTTTGTGTTTTTTTTTGTTCTTGTGTTCTTGTTATTCTTGTTCTTGTTTTTTTCTATGTTTGTGTTATTTTGTGTTTTTATTCTTGGGAAACATTGGTTTCTACCGCAGATTTATTGCCAATTTCAATAACATAGCCAATCCAATGTTTGCATTACTAATGAAATTTTTTGAATTTTCTTGGTCTACTGAGTGTCAAAAGTCTTTTGAGGAATTAAAAGAAAAGTTAACAACTCCCCCTGTATTGAGAGGACCTAATTGGGAATTGCCCTTCCATATTCAAACTGATGCTTCCAATACTACTATTGGAGTTGCATTAGGGTAAATTTACAATGGGAAACATTATGCCATTTATTAAATCGGTAATAACTTGATAGGAGTTGAAAAGAACTACACTACTATTGAGAAGGAATTTTTAGCTGCAGTATATGCTATTAATAAGTTCTGACACTATATCATAGGATATCAGGTATTCATTCATACATATCATGCTGCCATTAAATACCTGATGAATAAACCTTTGGTTAGTGCAAGAATTATTCGTTGGTTAATACTATTGCAAGAATTTGATATCACTATAGTTAATAAACTAGGAAAAGCTAATGTAGTTGCAGATTTTTTGTCAATATTTCCAAATGAAGATACAAGAGAGTTGGTTGAAGATGCATTTCCTGATGAGAAACTATTTTCTATTTTTGTGCAGTCTCCATGGTTTGCAGATATAGCTAATTATTTGGCTACAAGAAAAATTCCTCTTCATTTTAATCCTAAACAAAGGAAATAATTAATCAAGAAAAGTTCTTTTAAACGGATAGGAGGTTTACTTTTCAAATGCATTCCTGACCATGTTTTGCACAGGTGCATCCAAAAGGATGAGGTATATGATATCCTACGGGCATGTCATGATGAACCTTCAGGAGGACACTATTAAGTCAAGAGTACAATTTAGAAGATTTTGGGTACTAGTTATTACTAGCCATATTTGCATAAAGATATGAAAAAATATGTTAGACATTGTGATGCATGCCAAAGTATGGGAAAACCTACCTTCGCTAGTGAAATACCATTACAACCTCAAGTAGGAACAAAACCATTTGAGAGATGGGGGTTAGATTTTTTAGGACCCATTGACCCTCCTTCCCAAGGGAAAGTGCATATCTTGGTATGTACTGACTGTGTAACCAAATGGGTAAAAGCCCATGCTTTTAAGCATGCTCAAGAAGAAAAAGTTGTTGATTTCCTATATTCACATATTTTCATGTATTTTGGGGCCCCATAATCCATCACCACTGATCAGGGACCTCAGTTTACCTCAAAAGTTATTTAAGCCTTTACAAAGCTGTATGAAATCAAACACTAAAATTCCTCACCTTACCATCCACAAGCCAATGGCCAAGTTGAAGTGACAAATAGGGAATTAGAGAGGATATTAACCAAAACTATAGCAACCCATAGCAAGAATTGGGTGGAGAAGTTACCTGAAGCAATTTGGGCTTATAACACCACTTGGAAATCCACTACTAGATTTACTCCCAATGAATTAGTTTATGGCAAAAAGCCTCTTTTGCCTATTGAGTTTGAATTACTAACTCTTCGAACTGCTTTAGAAGTTGGTATTTATTTTTCATAGGTACAAATGGACTAGATTCTATAGCTCAATGCATTGGATGAGCTAAGGAGGGATGCATTACACCAGACCGAGGTGATCCAGTCACAACGCAAGTTGTGGCATGATAGTCATATCCAACAACAAAAATTTCAACAAGGCGATTGGGCTTTATTGTTTAACTCATGATATGAAGACTATCTTGGAAAGTTGTAGACTTGGTGGCTCCGAACTTATCAGGTTGAGGAGGTATTTGCAAATGGAGCTATACGTATTTCACCAATTGATAATTCAAGAAGGAAGATGGTGGTTAATGGTCATCGTCTTCGGATATATCACAAATCGTTAACCAAGGAGGAGTTTCTAAAGCATGTAGGAAACTTGGATGTATCAGTATTGGAAGAAACCACTTCTTCCAAGATGGAATCAATCAAGTGATATAAACCAAAATATATATAAAAATATATATATATATATATATATATATATATATATATATATATATATATATATATAATAATAATAATTTAGAATGTGAAAACCTCTTTGAGGCACATCTGAATTGGGCTTACATGAAAACCAATTTTTTCGGCATGTTTGCCTCACGGACCCACCACCATTCCATTAATTTCCACCATTGTTTCACTATTTACCATTCCATTCATTCTCACCTCTATTTCACTATTTTTTAGATTGCACTTGTTACACCTGTGAGGAGTCATTTTAAAATCAGTAGAAAACAACATCTATACAAAATATAGATAGAATGGTTTCTTCAGGTATGTGCCTTTTTCTATTTTAATATTGTAAATATTTATTATGTAGTGTATGATATCCTTAATTAGTATAAATAATAAATAAGGTCTGGTTTCAAAAAGTTATCAAGGTAGTCTAAGGCAGAAAAGGCTCTTCAAATGCTCTTGAAAGGTACTCCTCTGGAACGAACCTACTGTATATAATAAGTTTTTGAATCAAGAAGCTTTAGAATTAGTTTTGAAATGAAAAGGGTATATGCTCTGGAATGGACTATGCAATAAAACCTATTGGAATGAATTAACAAAAAGGTTAATTCATTAATATCCGAAATCACGTGGCTAAAAAGTCAAATAAATTAAATTTTTTGAAGGTTTTGTGCCAATTGGGTTGGAAATAGTATTTGGAATGCAGGTTTCAAATTTGAGTTCCAAAGCAAATATTTGAGGGGGTATGGAGTTTTAAAAATTGTCGCGTGTGACTAGTATAGCACACAACTCAAAGCTTGTTGAAAATGGGGACTCTCGTAAAAATTTAATTATCCCATATCACTCCCAGCAACTGTAATTATACGATGACATGCAACAACATCCGGTTGATGGTAACTTTTGCAAGCAATGAATTGCCACCATGTGCCAAGTTCACATTACCTAGCACGTTTGGAAGTTATTCTGGTGTTGCACTCATTTACTCTTCACCCTCGAGCATTACTATTTATAGACTAAATTATTCCAAAGCTAAAAAAAACCTACAATAAAATTTTCAGGCCTAAGATACGTAGAACACCCATCATTGATAATGGGAGGATAGAAGAATAAAATTGAGCCAGATAACATAGAATATTTGCAGAAATATAGGGAATGCATGCAAATTTTACTGAAGGGGGATTTATGTCCTTCTTGCGCAAGTTCAATGGGTATTCAGAAGGGTTGGTTGCTAAGTTTGCACGTACCTTTCACAATAACCAAATTCATATCAGCGACATGACCATCCAGGTAAGTCTCAAAATTCTCAGCCAGGTTATTGAATTATCGTTGCATGGGGTTCAAATTAGAAAATTAGGGAAAAATACTTTAGTTGAACTTGTAAATCAATTCAGGAGAAATGAGGATAGGCCCACTGAGTTTATATTGAGTAATAATATCTGCAAGGGGGTCAAAAGAACAAGTTTACAACCTCCTTGGAATGAAGTTGCAGTATGGGTCATTAGGTTTTTGACCTATGATGGGCAATTCCCTGTCCTCTTAGGACATCATATGTGAATTTTAACCCATCTTTGTCATGACCACTCAAACCCTGAACTGTAGGTAAATCTACCTCTATATTTATATCAGGAGTTGGTAAATATGGCCAAAAAGTACCAAGAAGGAAAAGGGTCTCCCAAAAACCATGGCCTAATCAAGATTATATGTAGGCATCACTTTAGGGGAAAACCAAGAAGCTTTGATAGGTTTTTTCGTGCATGGAATGAGTTGATTGAGGAAGAGGCAGTTGAAATCCATGGATCTGAAGAAGAGGTAGAGGTTGAAGGACCTAAATCTGAAGCAAAAATAGAACTTGGAAGTTCTAAACATGAAACTAAAACTGAATTCTCTTAAAAATAAATTCCCTCCTCACCACAGGGACCTCCATCCTCCAAGAAAAGGAAGCAAAGAGAGGAATAGTCTAAGATTGATCCTGTAGGAAATAGGAGGAAGGTTACATTTTCTAAAAATGTAACTATTTTTCCCACTCAGTCCATTGAGAAATTTGGAAGTTAAAGCAGGGATGGATAGATGGAGAAGGGAACACCTGAAGTAGACCCTGCCCTAGGATTGACAAGCCTTATTTCACAATCTAAAAATAAACAAAAGCAATCAAATTCAGTATTGAGAAGGTCTTCAAGACTTCAAAAATCCACAAATATAGATGATGTGGAAAAGGAAGAAGGAACTGCACATGTTGATACCCTGTAGGTGGAAGAAACTATGGAGAAAGTTAAAGATATAAGTACTAAGGGCATGAATAGTGCAATAGATATGGCTATGCCTATAATGTACCTCAATTACCCACCAGATTTAGAAGATAGAACCATAACAGAGGAAATAGAGGGACACACCACTATTGCAGAAATGTCTGCACCACTTGTGGATTATTCATATTTTGAGGAAGAATCTGAGGCAGTTGAGGAAGGGAAAGATGATTTGAGCACTGAAGAGGAAGAATAAATAAACATAAATACTCAGTTGCATGCAGCTAGGAGTGTCATAAAAAATTATACAGGATGGATTGAAAAGAGTGAAGCTTCCCTAAAAGAGAAAGATGATACTATCGCTAAGTTATGGCAAGAGATAGAGACTGTAAATGCTAGGTTAACACTTTTGGAGTAGCAACCTCGTCAGTCCGAATCAGGGGATGAATTAGCTAATCTATTACTGAAATTATTTGGAAATCCTAAAATAAACTCACATGTCAGAGCTACAATAGAAGAAGAAGAAACTATGCAAGAAGTACAAAAGGCTCAAGATCAAACAGGGGATGGACATCCAGAAATACTTATGTAGGATTTTGAAGATCCACAGCGGTTGAGTGAACCAATAGTACATATGGAGACAACAATAGCAATACAGGAAGAGGTAAGACCACAGTCTCCTCAATAACTTGATAATTTGAATGTGCCTCAGATTGAATTGATAGAAATTAGAACACAAACATAACCTCCTACAATTGGAAAGGTGGATATAGGCATCCAGGTTAATATCATTCCTCAAATGCAACCAATTGTTATATCACCAGAAACAATCATACTTGCAAAATATAATGAATATGTGGCATATTGGATGGCAATATGTCATCAATTAGAAGGAAAGGTCTCATCATTACAGACCTTAACAAAAGAGCTAGAATAGAAAAATTCAAAAATTAAAAAGTTGAAGGAACAAGTACAGGATGTATGCCATATTGTAGAGTGTATGGTTCAGTGTTGGAGGCCGGCCAAATTCTATAGCTTAATGTTAAAGGAGAGATACCTCCATTGGTAAATGATGAGGGTCACTTCTGGTCTCTCTCACAAATTGGAAACACCTGGTGATTTTCTAGAAGATTTTTGGAAAAGTTATGTAGAATACTAGAATCTGCTATGTGAGTTATTCCTACACAATATATTTTTGCCAACAAAAGTTATCTTCCTTTCCCATGTCTTCACTGGTGATCTTCAGCTTAGGGCTTTTCAGTCTATACTCTAGAATCAAATATATTGGGAGCAAGAAAAGAAAACCAGCAAAGCCATGGAATTATAGGAAGTTTTTCTCATTAGGCCTATTCACCTGAACCATAGGACCTCCACCAGTGAGCACTATACTCTAATGAGGGATGACAGAGTAAGAAAAATGTATCTAGAGAATTTGTAGAAATGCATAGATGGTTTTTAAGCCTTCTGTGCAACATCTTTTGTTGATGCTTTATCAGCTTACAAAAATAGATGGGGAGAGTTACCTATATCACTGTAGAAGAGAGAACCCATCTCACCAAATTACCTGATGTGGTCTAGAAGAAGGTCAAAATGTATAATCTAGACCATACTTGAGGTAAAGGAGCAGTAGATAGCTCTCAGGTATAGGAATCCAACAATTATCACCCATGTTCCATATTTATTTGATAATGACCCTCAACCAGACGATCAATTCCAGGAGTGGCTCAAGGAAATCAAAGAGCACAAATGATATTACAAATTTGGAAGCAGACTATGGAAATATGCTAAGTGCTATCTTGACATAGATATTTGTGCTACTGTAGCAGAACAGAATGCATGAGGACATGCATTATAATAAGCTGGGGGGAAATGATGAGGCAGAACATTGCCTCATAAAAAGACTGCTTTTGATAACTTATTAAACTATTTGGAACTACTTATGATATGTTTTTGTACTAATTTTAGTGATACTATGCATTATATGATGATGTTTGCATATTGGAATGATAAAGTGCATATGACATGTTTTGACTGTTTATCTATGTTTTATAATATGTTTCAGCTGTATTCTTTAGTATATTTTGTATTAAGTTAATGTAGTAATATTAAGGTGCTGCTATCTATTTGGTTTTGTGCTTATTTCCTAATATTTCCCCACCATTTAACCATTTTAAATAATCAAAAGGTACCAAAACTTTGTCAACAGTTTGACTGTATAGAAAACAAGATTTTTTCCATACAAATTCTAGCCAGCTATACATATACAACATGGCTTGGAATTTGTCCACTCCAGCTCATAAAAAAGTTGGAATAAGTTATATGGGTACCTATGGAGGTTATTTCTACTGTCACAACTGGTCACACATGCTTTTGTTGCATGAATTAATTTCAAATTTGTTTTATTGCCTTATATTTCGAAGCAGCTTCGAAATAAGCTCAAAAGACATAAATTTGGTCAAATGCATCTTTAATTGCAGTAAAAGGCAGGCAAACAATAATTACAACTAATTTAGGGACCTCCATATCCTTTCCAACACTTGTCCCTCACTAGATAAACCCAACAACTAGAATGGATAAGGTTTAATGGATCAAATCCCTGCATTTTTAGAAAACACAATCCTGCAATAGTTGTAATAGTCATGTATTGAAGCACCAAACCTTATCATTGTTGTACCTTGCTAGTATAAATAAAGTGCTCTCGTTTGGTTGAGCATATAGGAAAAAGGATAAATGTGCTAGGAGATAGAGCAATCCAAGTGTTGTAATTGTGTACTAAAGTAGATAAGTAGTCTGTAGAATTTCCCCTACACTGTTGACATGCTGAGAATGGTTAAAGGTGCAATATTTGTCATTCATGTTTGCTTCTGATCTCAGTGTGAGGATTTGATAGTGTAGATCAAGTACTTTTGCCCTATTTTGGTTTAGGAAGCAAGGGCCACTTCCAAGCCCAGAAGAGGGATTATTCCTGCTAGAGTTCTGCTAATTTCTTGCTATAGCAGGTCACCAAGAATTTAATAGCTTTTTGCATGGTTAATATTGAATTAAACTTCATCTAACATGTGGCACATGAATGCATTATATTTAAGTCACCTAGAATAGATTTTATAGCATAACATTTTCTATTTCAGGTTTAGCATTTCCAGTCTGTATTTCCAGTTTGCATCAGAGAATTTCTTGTTAATTTAGTTTGCTACATATTTGCAATATTTGCTTACCAAAATTTGAATTTCAACATTGTCTTAGGTTTCATTTTTTGGAGGTGTGAAGTTTCAATTCTGAAAAAGTTTTATTGTTGTTATAGTTAATTCTATGATTTTAATTTTGTTATTTTAAATTTTGTCAATTAAATTCTGTCATTTTCAATTCCGCAATAGTTTAGATTTGTTTTTTTTACAACTGTGTGAATTTCAATTATGCAAAGATAAGTAGGCACTCAGTTTTAATTTATAGGAGATTAAAAGGGACGCCTGATACCCCAAACACTAACTGTTTATGAATAAGGCCATGATCTAGATGAACTAAAAATCAGTCTGTTAACCCCTCCTTTTGTATATAGCCTTGGACACCACCCTGGATTGACACATAATGATTAAATGATGAAGAGTTGATGACACTCATCATGGAAAGCAATAGTCAAGTATTTTAAGAGTCACATTACTATGATATATTATGGAGATAATACTCTATAAGAATGTAATCTGATATCAGATTAAATAGTTGTAAATAGAAGGAAATGAATAAAGCATATATATATATTTTTAGCAATTAATTTTGTAAGTTTTCTTCATGCATAGTTAATGAATGACTTGGGCCATCTACATTCATATTTGATTATTATAAGTGAATGTTATTTTATTTATATTTTCCTTGATATACATATTAAATTGCTCATATTTTTTTTTTGGTAAATATTAAAAAGAGAGGGTTTTAACGATATCCCTTAACCACTACAAAGAAAGCCACATAGGTGAAAGAGACAGAACAAAACCTCAAAAGATAGAACAGAGGCTTCCAAACAAAACTACAAAAACCCACACCTCAAGGCATAAAAATATGAAGAACTGAGATAGTTCTACACCAACTTATCTAAGCCCTGAGCCACAGTAGCCGCTAAAAGCGACACATCTTCAGACAAATCTAGGGTCACTTTTAGAGATCACCACATCTTGCATTGATTGATATCAATAAGTTTAAAATATTGAAAAATAGCATGTTTAACCTCCTCAGAAGCAACAGGAGCATAGATATCCTCCATAGATTTCTCTTGGGAACAATCTCTCAATAAAACCTCTAAATTAGAGGGGGCAAAAGAAAGAGAGGGAATCTCACCTTCCTCATTTTTGCAATGTAAATGTTTGGACTTGCATTGAGCATCAACATCAATAGATCCTAAGGGCTTCATATCCGGTTCACCTATCTCTTCTATGACCACTTCAGGCGATAGATTAATTTTTATAGAAGGGTCAGTCTGATGGGAAATGACATCCACATTTGAGGCCCTTCCCCAAATCCCTTTGGAGGAAACTTGAATCTTTTTGGAAATCTGCTCCAGACCAGGGCCAAAGGTAAAAGAGTATGTATCCTCACTATTGCTAGAGGCTGAACCTGAGGCCAAACAGGAGCCACCACCAAGAGAAGGAGACTCCACCAATAATTTAGTACAACCCGCTAAAGGAAAAAAGAGATCTATAAAAGGCTTAAGAAAATAATTAGCATTAATACTATTCTCCAAAGCAGCCTATTCAAAAACCAGCAAAGCTAGGCCTTGGTGGATAGGGGCTTGACCACGGCCACCTTGAACATTCACGAAGGACTTCTTCATAGAATGGAAGAGAAATAAAGGAATATTCATAAGAGCTTTACATCTTAAATGGTTTAAAAACATAGCATGAAAGCTCCTAATGATTTCATAGGTAGGATCAAGGGTGAAGTAATCCATGATGACCCTAGCAACCCTATTCCAAGGAGGAGGCAGAGCCGCAACATTGAAACCATTTCGAATTCTTGGTAAAAATTCCTCATCTAAAAAGAGACTGATCTCTTGCTCCTTTTCATAGGTAGAATGTCTATCTTATCTCTTGCTCATATTATTTTACTCATTATATGCTTATTTTTACTGTTAATATTGTGGATATTTTATATTAGAATCTATGATATTTTATGGTAGTAAGAGTTAAAATGCCAACATCCTCTTCTAGTGATCAATAAAGAAGGTGGAATCAATCTTCATCCTAAAGCAATATTGTGGTCTAAAGTTTAGAACTTTCACTCTCAACAAACTCAAGATTTCCTCATCAAGTGGTAGGACCTTCTACAAAAATATGCTACATGGAAGTCTAAGAGCATTTTCCAATATTTTCCAACATTGAGAAAAATCATTTTGAGGAGGAAAGCCATGTAATGGTCCTAATATAGCCATTTCAGCTAATTATTTTTAAAATTATCTTGGGCCATAGATGTATTTAGCCGACCCTTGAGAATTAAGGTTAGGTTATTAATTTTATCTATAAATAGGAAGAATGGTTTATTAGTTTGAATCATTAAATGATTTTTATTTAAGTCATCTTGGTATGCATAAAAGACTTTGCCCTCTCAAAATGGCTATGATACTTTGTCCTCTCTAAGTGGTTAAGAGATTTTACCCTCTCTAAGTGGATTTTGAATTTGTTGTTGCATTGATTTATCTTTGGATTTGATAATTGCATTTCATTCCTACCAACTAAATCTAAATTATTATTGTTAATATTTCTAATAATAATATTTTAATATTGAAGTGTTCTTGTAGATATTAGATAATTATTTGGTATTGTAACAAGTGGTATCATATTTCCCAACTCTTCTAGTGGATCTTTAGAACATTATGGATAGTTATGAGGAGGTCTTTAGTGAGCCAATGGGTTTACCTCCTAAGTGCACACATGATCATGCCATCCATATAATTTCTAGTAGTCAACCTATGTTAGGAACCTACTATTAAAAATAAACTCATTCACACAAATATTGTAAATAAAATAGAGATTCATGAAATAATAGAATATCACAATGCAAAATTAAACAATCTCACAACACAAAATCGCAAGCCTCTTTGAGGGGAAACCTCCTTCAATATTTTCATTAATTTAAAAAAAGATACATTCGTTCATGGATCTATAATTTTTAAAGATACACTACATGCAACTCTAACCCTAAGCTCAAGAGTTGTTTTATATGCAAAATGCCACTCCAAATAGAATATTCTAGAAAATAGTAGTTTTATTCTTGATAATGGTTACATGAAATGACCCCACTTGTCTAGGTGCCTTGCTTGTCACATACCACTACTAAATATTATAAAATAACATTATAAAGGGATCCCCAAATTGGAAGTGGTTCATTACGATAATCAATTAAGAATTACAAAATGGTGTTAAGGTGAGGTCCTAACAACCTCCTAATGTGCATCCTTATCACTACCCACAGTCCCAAAAATCAAATATTGAGAAGCTAGTCCAAGAAATTTTAGAGCATGGAATCATTCGTCCAAGCATTATTCCATATTCCTCTCTGGTGGTGATGGTACGATGTAAGGATAACTTATGGCATATTTGTCCTCATTTTCATCCTCTCAATAAGATCACTATCAAAAATAAGTTTTCTATCCCTATTTTAGATTATTTTTTGGATGAATTGCATGGTGCTCAATATTTCACTAAATTAGACTTATGCTCTTGTTTTTAGTAAATTAGGGTAGGAGAAGAAAATATCTTTAAAACTACTTTCCATACATATAAGAGTCATTATGAGTTTGTAGTCATGAAGGACCCCAAAACCCTTATTACCTTAATTAAAAAAATATTAACAGCATAAACATAATATTACAAAAAATATCCTTCAAAAATATTCTAATACTAAATAAAATAAATATACATGCAACAATAAAATTAACATAAAACATATACACTAAAATAAAAAATAAAATATAAATTTTGTTAATTACTTATCACGCAAGCTACGCCCTTCAAAAATCTTAATACAAAATGCAATAACCTTATTTAAATTCTACTAACTAGTAAAAACACTAATAAATAACCTAAATAAACTTTAGATTCGATAGAAACAACACAAATTGCTCGTAGCAGACGAATTACAAGAAGGATGAAGTTTTGTATTATAGTGTGAAAGCCTGAAGGGCCTAGAGGAGAAAATGAATTTACTTCTGGCGTGCTTGATGATTTCGATCAATGAGCCATACTAGAGGTGTTCATCATTGAACACATCCCACACGAGGGCGGGGTTGACATCGAAGTTATGACAGATGGATGAGCATCGTTATAAACGACTACGAGAAAATTTGGAGGAATATATGGTATCCCTGCATCGAATTTAAAAATCTTGACCACCTCTCTTAGCATCGACCTTGCTTTTGGGTCTGGATGAGAACATAGCAATCTCATTGCCATGATCCGATCCATTTCCTTCAGATTAAAATTTCCTCCCAACCTCTCATCAACTGCATCCAAAATTTTCAACTGTCCATGTAAATCGCAAACCCATTCCACCAGTCTGGAGTTATGCTTGGTCAAGATTAACTCTAAAAGGCATTTTCTATAGGATATTTCAAAATTCACTACTTCGAAGCTGAACACATCTGATTCAGGACTCGCCTTTCCTGTCACCACACACTCGGGGGCCAGATACCCCAATGTGCCTGTTGTTGAGCAAGGTGCAGCGACAACATTGTCATTGTTGTCAACACACTCAGATGGACAAGTTGATGTAGTGTACAGTTATTCATAGGTTTTTTGGAGTATGTACAATGATTTTCAATGCTTGTGAGGATGTTTTTTAGGTTCGGGTGAAGTTGTTACAGGTTGTTCGTGCAAATTTGCAAAAGTTGAAAAAATCGTCAAGAAGTTGTCAAAAATTTATAAAAGTCATCACGAGCACAATTGGACAAGATGGATCAGTTTAGAACATGCCAAAATGTTAGTAAATAGTCCAGAACAACATTGGAAGTGTCAGCACAATGTTTGGATTTATTGGTGACATTTTCGGTATCTTGGCGGATGATTTGGCAAGTGGTTGTACAGGACGAAAAAGGGCAGTTTTGTTAGAAGCACTGTGAGTAAACCAAGAATAATTTGATAGAAAAATTTGAACTAGAGGTGGTAATTATCTTAAATAACATGTGTTCCAAATTTCCACCAAAACAGAGAAACGAGTCGAATGTTACAAGCGTTGCAAGACTGTCACAAAAATGCTCTTTTTGGAAAAAGTGTGTCAGTAGCAATTTTCATGGAGGTGGTACATGCGAATCGTAAGGAGTTATATAGCGATATTTGGATTGGATGTATTTAGCATTACAAATATTCTACGTTTCAAATTTAAGAGAAAAAAGAGTCACGAGGTGAGAGTTATGATTGTTGCAAAAATAGTATAGGTCACTTTTATGTCAATTTGTTCCACCTTCAGTTGGTCGTTTTGACCTTGTAGAGTCGCCAGAGTTTCAGTTTCAGTGTTGTTACACCTTCAAGGTATCAAATAGAGCATCTTTCATTTCTGGCTTGAGGTGTCATATGGCTCCGAAGTCAGAGAACGAGTAAGGTGTCAATTCTTTGCATGTGATGTGTTTAACGAAATGCCTTCTCAAAATTAAAAAAGGAAGTTATATTATTTTAAGAAGCTTCATTAAAGAAAATATTTTTAAAAATTGAAAAGGGAAAAAGAATACAAGTGTGTGTTTTTTAAGTGACAAGGGATTTTATTGAAAAGTGGGGACTTTATTTTGTGAAGAGAGAAGTGTGTGTGGAGAATAATAAAGAGTGAAAATTCATGATTTTTGTAGAGTGGTAAAAAATGTCACTTCATAATTTTGGGCATAAATTTCTCATATGATGTCCATTTTGGCTAAAATTTTGAGAGGAGTTTGCAGACAAAGTATTGCACAATACCTAGATAGCGTTTAGCAATTGGCAGAATGAGCTAAGAGAATAATATATATATTTTTTTAGAAGAGAAGATTCAAATTCTAAGTAATGCAGAAAGAGGGATGTTATACTGGGTGAAATAGAAAGTTTTAGACTTTGAGCTTACAAACCATAGAGGGTTCTGGTTTCAATAAAGAAATTCATATATGTCATTTTATTATCAATATCAAAATCAAGTGGGTGCTTGGTAGAGGGGTTGGTGTTCCTTTCTATTGGTGCAGATAAATCAGGGGTTGGTGATCCTTCCAGTGGATGCTGGTAAATTGATTATAAATTTGGTTCTTTGCAAAGGTTGGATTTGGATGGGAGTCCAAACAGTCATTTTTGAGGATGTAGACAAATCGGTGAACCTCGATACATTTTGTGTTGTGTGATGTTCTTTTGTTATTCTTGCTTTATTTGGTTTTATGTTTTCATTTTTTTGGCTTTGAGTGTTGAAGATTTAAGTTTTAAAGAGCTACACTGATTCACCCCCCTCTCAATGTCATTGTGAGACTAATAATTGGTATCAGAGCAAGGTTCCTGAATAAGCTTAACCGGCTAGGGTGATCTTGGAAGTGACAAAATGGTAGGTGGTGAAGGCTTCTCATCAAACAAAGCACCATTGTTTGAAAAAACTAATTATGCATTTTGGAGACTCAAGGTGTAGACATATCTTTGTGCTTAGGGATACGACATTTGGGATTCAGTAGATAGTGGATACACAATACCCACCACTTCTCCAATCGATGCTGCTAGTAAGAAACTATTTGAGAATGACTCAAAAGCAAAGAATGCTATCATGTGTGGATTAGCGAATAACGAACTGGTAAATATCATGGGTTGTAAAATGACAAAGGAAATATGGGACAAGCTGAAGAACATTCATGAAGTGATCTTTAAGAAGCAAGGTTGTGAAGTCAGAAAGGAAAACAATGGGAACTTGATAGCAACTGGATCAAGGACATTTGGCAACCTATACACTCTCTCAGAGACTTCAGAAGGAACTTTCTTTATTGGACAGGAAGAAGAGAATTGGTTGTGGCACAAGAGGCTCGGTCATATTAGTTTTGATAATATAGTAAAAATTAGCTCAAAGAAAGCAGTGAGAGATATTCCCACCATTGACAAATCATCAAATAGCATTTGTACTTCATGTCAAAAGGGGAAGCAAACTAGAGTATCATTTAAAACAAAAGAGTACTACACAAGCAAACCTTTGGAACTAGTACATATTGATTTATGTGGACCCATGAGAACGCAAAGCATAAATGGTGACAAATATTTTATGTTGTGTATAGATGACTATTCCAGGATGACATGGGTACTGTTCTTGAAGCATAAATCAAAAGCTTTTGAGATGTTCAAATTTTTCAAAAACCAAGTTGAGAATCAAACATGAAAAAGGATTAAATGTTTAAAGTTAGACAGAGGAGGAGAGTTCATTTCAGAGGATTTCATAGAGTATTGTAAAAAATATGGCATTAGGAGACAATTTTCAGCAGCTGGGACACCTCAACAGAATGGTGTGGTAGAAAGAAAGAACATGACAGTGTAGGAAATGACATGGACTATGTTGACTAAGAGCAAAGTAGCAGACAAATTTTGGAAAGAGGCAGTCCATACTGCGGTATACATCCAAAATATGTGCATGTTGAGGATGCATGAAAGCAAAACTCCTTATGAGTTGTGGTTTGGTAAAAAGGCAATAGCAAGATACTTTAAAGTTTTTTGCAGCAAGTGTTACATCAAAAGAATTGAAGAAAACCTTGGTAAGTTTGAATATAGAGCGGATGAAGGTATTTTTCTTGGCTATTCGTCAAAAAGCAAAGCTTACAAATGCTACAAAAAGAACATGACGTTGCTCGCCTTCACGTCTCTGTGCACGACTCGCTGGTCCTACTCCTCGTGAAGATAAACCAGAGTGGAGGCCACGTCGTAGGCAATTTCGTACCCCCGCTCCCAATCCATACCACTTTTGTGCTCCCCAAAAAGATACTTATCCAGACTTCCGTTTGTCAGAAATTCATAGACGAGAAGCAACTCGCCCCTCTCATGGCACCATCCCAAAAGCTGCACCAGGTTGCGATATCTTAACTTGCTGATTATGGTGACCTCTGAAATGTACTCCTTTCGGCCCTGCTTGGAACCGTGGGATATTCTTTCCACAGCTATGACCTCGTCAGTGACGAGTAGGATTCCTCTATAGACGCTATCGAAGCCTCCCTGTCGGAGCTTTTCATCGTCACTGAAATTTTTGGTAGCTGCGCTGAGCTCCGCGTAGGACAACCTCCATGGCCCTTGAGCGAAATACTCGTCCAACTCCATGTCGCTTTCGTGGCCTGCTTCTCCACCGCACTTAAAGTACCACCATCCACAGGCGAATATAAACGCGCAGGACGCAGACTGAAAGCAAAATAACTTTTACAGAAGTGTCGTTGCTCTTCTTTCCAGTACTGCCATATGATGCGTTGTTATTCGCAGGGATTTGGGCGGGAGTTTCGATTTTCCACGAATATTCGGAAGAGAAAACCCAGGCATACACCATGTGGGTCTCTGACGAATAACCGGTGGCTGCCGAAAGGCCGAAGTTGATATTCTCAGGAAGAAACTTCCGGAGATCTATATTGTATGACAAAATCGGGCTTTCCGGCTTAGAAATGTTAGTCTCGTTGCCGGATGGGTTACTTAAAAGAAACACCTTGAGACTCTGGTTTCCGCCATCGTAATCCACCCACGCGTCCCATTATTCCCCATTCTTAAGCGTTTCGTTTTGCAGCGTATCGCTTGCATTTAACGAAGCCGTCTTACTGGAAATAACAGAGTTGACATCGATTCCGACATGGTTGTCGTCCGGATCGAAATCGTTCTTGAACGTGTCGAACTCGACGGCGACGACCTGGTTGGATGGACTTGCGTTTGTTTTGTCGAAGAGACCAAGCGTTTCGCCTTCGGCGTTCGGCGGGGGTTGGAAGTCGAGAGGTGCAAGAAAAAAAGCAAGCCCGTCCCTGGACGAGGTACTGAGATTAGTGATGATGAATTGGAAGTGTGTGGTGAAATTCGCGAGAGCCTGAGAAGAGTTGTCCCACAAAGGAATCGATTTGTTGAATGTCGCCCACCCGTACCTCCCGATAGCCGGAGAAGAGTTGGGAGTGAGCTGAATTACCCTCCCTTGAGGGTAGGCGTCTTTGTGAAACTTGATATTTGCCTGGGGAGGGAAAGCAAGGCTGAGGTTTCGTGCATATGCCACGAAAACCAAACGAATAGCGATACATAAGTAGAAAAGCAGGGGAAGCGGAGTCTGAGATTGGCTTGCCATTGATGGTGCTCTTGCCATTAAGGTTTCCTGTATATTTATAATGTTATACAATCGTTGGTGTTTTAATATTATGTTGACTGAATATGTTGCTTCGTTCATTGCCAAAAGTCTTGGACAATTGGATTTATTGAGTAGTTTACTATCAACATTCACATTCCTGACATGGCAAATACTGACCTCTTCCATGCATATTCTTCGGCGGGATTGCGCTGTGACGCAACCTCTTGTTTCAATCAAGAATTAAAATCAACCTCTTTGAAATTAATGAAAGGCAGCTCCAGGCAATGTGCTTATTTTAAAAATTAAAATCATTTTTATTTCGAAATGGCCGGCCTTGTGCTTATTTTTAGGAAAAACTGAAGTTAAATCTCTTTGGAATTGTAAAAAAAATTGTCGTTTCCTCGAGACACGGACTTCACGGCACCAGCCACCACTTGGCGATCTAAACAAGAGTCAAATCGAAAGCCCACCGTATGCAATAAAAAAAATCAAATTTTAATTAAACATTGTTGAATACATTTATATGTTTCACATGTTTAGACTCTTCTGATTGTTTTTTGTTGAGACAAGTCAAACGTCTAAAGGAACCAAAAGCAATGCAATACATTTTTACAGATACAACTGTGTAGACCATAACTGCCCGAGCTTGACAGATATATTAGTTTAAAGTAATTAATTGTTTAAAACTGGCTAATTTAAAAGCCTATGACAATCATACAATACAATTTTTATTTTTATTTTGATGAAAGGTCATTTTAATTATAAAAATAGAAGTCTTTACAATAAAAAAAAGTGTGGATGGAAAAAAAATCACACCTTGAATGCCATTAACTTATCCTAATAGCCGATAAAGAAAAACAAACTGCACCATACGGGCACCATGATTATCAACAACAAACTAAAAACATTCTACAACCAGAAAGGTTTTTAAATAAGGGACTTGTGGCAGACAGAGCCTTATCCATTTGAAGTGGGTGGTTGCCCCCACCTATCAAAGCACTCCTCAAGCATGTGTATAAATAAAGAAATCAATAATCAAGTATTTGAAGAATAATTAGAGAAGGACGGAACCAACCAAAATAGATCAACTACCGTTAATTTTTAAATTATTTTAGCAAATATATTATGTTTCAAATAATCATATATATATTATTTTAAAAAATAAAATAATAATATTATTATATATTACTAAATGTTTGTACAAAATATAAAGATTATTACATATTTTTTATTAATTATTTTTATTTCCTAATTAATAATTTTAAATAATTTTAATGTAATTTTAAATAAATATTTTTTTTAACAATATTTTTTAAAAACATCCGTCATGGGGTTTAAACCCAAGTCTCATTGAGAATGCAAGTGGTGTCCTTGCCACTATATCACAAGCATGTGTATAAATAATGTCTTTTTGAAAAAATGTAGTGGTATATTTTTGGGTTCTCATTTTGAAACTTGAGTTCAAACCACTACACAAGGGTCTAGGACTCTTTTAAAAACTTGTAATTTACTCAACAAAGAAAAAAAAAAAAATTAGATCACACACATATGGATAAATATTGTCTTTGTTGACAAAGTGTAGTGGTATAGTTTTGGGTTCTCATTATGAGGCTCAAGTTCAAACCACTACACAAGGGCCTAAAACCTTTTTAAAAACCTGTATTTTATTCTAAAAGTTTTACTAGGGACCGGGGCCCTTTCAAAAAAATCCATGTTTTACCTTATGAGAGGTCAAGGTCGGATAAAAATTCCCAACCCTCGACGTCGGTCATAGAGGTTTCTCACACTAACCAAATTCTAAACACAAAAAATTTAATTATTTTTATATTTTTATTTTATTGATAATTTAAGTCAATTTTAATTATATTTTTAAAATAAATTAGAAAACTTGTTTATTATGATGATAGTTTTTTATTATATCAAGGATAGTGATAGATATTGAATAGAAACATTTTAATTATGAAATATATTAACATTAGGACAAGATTATAATCTCTAGGGAAACATTATTTCTTTTTTCCAAAGTTTGAACTTAAAGAATCTAAATTTCACATGAAATTTGAGATTTTAATATATTTTAATTTTTCTTTTTCTAAATAAATATAATAGTGATTAGGTTTTAGTTTTGAATATTTAGTAATAATTGTGATTAGATATTAGTTTTGAATATTCTAGCTTCAAAATACAATTTTTGTTTGATCAAAGTTAAATTTTATTCAAGAGGGTAAATGTCCTTCAAGAAGCTAGAATAAGCTAAAAATATTATGTTTTGACAAACATCATTAGTTAGTGGAAGCTTAGGTGCTAATATTATAATGTAATAGTGTATCAAAGTAGATATGGAATGAATTCACTTGGTTATACGAAGCCATGATTTTAGGAAAAACTTATTTGACAATTTTTAAGGTTTCATCTAAAAAACATTAGTGAGAACTTGGATCATGAGGATCTCTCTATGATGGTAGCTGATTCATTGATGATAAATATTCCTCGATAGGTTCACCATATTTTCCCTTTTTTGACATTCAATCCATTTGAATAATTAATTGTTTTTTTAGATGGATTATTCCAATGATGCCCTAGAGAAATGGTTTTGATTAATTTTATGGATTGTGTTTTTTAAAATTTTCTAAAAACATTATTTATCTTTTATGGATTTTGATAAAAATTATTTCCTTCTCTACTTTAGATTTTTTTGTCATCGATACAATACATATGAGAGGGAAGTTTGTATGATTTTTAAAGCTATGAAGAAGAATCTAAACATTTGGAATATAACCCCTAGTTGTCAAATAAGCCTTTGGAAAGAATTAGTGCATAGCAAAGACCTCTAAGACACTTGAGGTTGTTAGAATGGTTTGACAAATTTTTATGTTGCTTTAGAAAGAGATAAATGCTTGATAGATTGTGTTATAGAAAATGGTTGTATGAGGAAAAATATGATATATACACACAAAAATATTAGTATTTTTTATTCCTTACAAATTTTTAAGAGGCCCTAGTTCAACAATTTCATGTTTTCTATGTTTCGACGCCTAGTTTTGTGTTTGAAAATTTTTCTCCACAAATCAATATTTTGTATTTTTAAAACTGGTATATTTTGTTCAACAATGGGAAAGGATATGTATGCATGTAATTTTTGGTTTCTTGGTTTTTGGAATTCACAATATTTTCTATAAATGAACATAAGCAATCCATCCACTCATATCTTATACAAAATGCAGAGAAAATGATGAAAAAAGAAAAATAGACAGATATTTAGAGCTCTCATATGCAACATAAATAATCACTATATAATCCATAGATTACATTCAATATACCTTGATAATAACATAAGTATTATAAGGAACTATTTATACCAATACCAAAATCCCAATCATATTATAAAGTTTAGCTTAACATTGCAAAAGAGCATAAGGTTAATTACAAGTTATAAAAAATGGTTTAACCATAACAAAGTTAATTGCAACCCATAGTGCTTATATAATAACATATTATAATAAATTAATACATTCTATAATAAATAACTATAAACCTATCAATATTACTTCATACAATGTTAGCCTTGGTCATAAATTAGATTATAAGTTTAATATCCCTATAATATAAAATGAGGGTCTACGGAGAGAGGACATTAGTTGGAAAATAGTTGGAATTTTTATGACCCTTCTTATTTAGGTGATAATAGTTGAACTTTTCACAACCCTTTCTCTTACAATGAGTAAAAAAATTGTTAACATCAAAGGAGGAGGATTTTAGAAATATGATGAAGACGAAGGAAACAAATAAGAGGGAAAAAATGAGAGAATGGAGTATATCTCTAAATTTTTGGTACATATAATTGTTGATTGGAGGGCTTGTAAATACTTGGTGCTTACAGCTATTGTGGATCCCTCGATTGTGCAACTAGTTTATCCTTCATAAGTTGGCCTTGAGTGAATGATGCATCCACTATTATAAAAGATGTGTTCTTTAACTCTCAAAAGAAATTTTCTTTAAACCCACTCTTAAATTTCATGATGAGGGTGCGTGTTAGATATAGAATGCAAAAGTGGATGCATAACCTATTAAAGTTGTAAATGTAGTCCTACAGAGGCATAGGATGACCTTGGCATAACCAAAGCCATTTGATAGCCAAATCATCATCATAATTGGAGAGGTAAATATTGCATTTAAGGTAGTAACTAATTCATACCAAGTGGTGATAGGATTTTGGGCATTTTATTGCTCAAAAATAAAAATTTTGGTGACTCCATAAAGTTTCAACTTCACAAAAGGAACCTTGTCCTCTTTGGACATTTGACTATAGGAGAATCATTACTTTATGTCTAAGATTCAACTATTTGAGACTTTGAGATCCCTAGAGACATCATAGACCTTAACTTAACATTTGGCATGATATTACCTATTTTGACATTCAGCTAGACATTAATGTTATAAAATTTGTCTTCCAAATAGCTAATAATGTTAGCAATTTTTGCTACTTGTATTGCTAAATTTAAATCCATAGCCCCTCTATCCAGGAGCTCACACAAATGACCAAAGAATTGTGTTCTCAGATAATGAAGATCATGTCAAATATGACTCTAGTCCTAATTTTTTGGTAGTAGGGTTCAACAATTTGGATTTAAAAGAGAATATGGATGATGATGATATCATTGGAAGGAACATAGATAAGGTTCCCATTAACTAATATGGGGGAAGAAATACCCTCTCCCTAAAAACCTTTTAGTTGAGGGATGCATTTCAATAGATTAGGACACGCTAAATAAATTGGATGATGTAAAGGAAAAATTGCTTAAAGTGGATGAGGTAGTGTAAAATGTTATTTCCAAAGATCCAATTATTCTTTTGGAAAAATTTTTAGAGGGAATAGCAAGGTCCATGTGCAATGAATCTCTTTATGTCATCATAGACCTAGGTTCGATCACGTGCAAGTTTATGATATTGTCAATTCATGTCAAAGCAACAAAGTGGATCATATGCACTAGGAAAGTGGTGCTAAAGTTATGGGTAAGCTCAAGGAGGACCTTGAGAAGGTGTTGGTGTCATACCATTTTATGGTAAGAAGAATGAGGTTGAATTAAAAGAAGGGAATATTAGAGATTCATTATAAAAAAATTGGGGGCCTATTTGTAGCTGCCTCATATGATCTCACTCTATGTGACCTGGGGGATGTCACTCACCCAATTCTTGCCTTTAGAAGCATGGTTTTCCATCCCAACAATTCTAATAAGTTTAGGAATAACTCTCTATTGATGACGTAGACAACCAAATTCAAGTATAATGGTACATTGCTAGGAAATTTGTATATTAACATCTTATCCATGGACACCAAGATCCTCTTGGCTCCATTGTCCATCATAGCTTAACACTTGTCAAATTGTCTCCCTGCATGAATCCCTGCTATTACTTATAGATATACCCCTTCCCTCCCATATAAATATAGATTATAACACCATTTTCATTTCACCCATCGCATTCCCCCTAATAATTTAAAATTTCTTTAAGCATTTAATTTGTTTTTAGAAAATTCATAATTTTGATTAGGGTTTGGTCTAGATTTCTATCTTCTCATGCTTCTAAATGTAGGAAATCAAGAAAAATAGTTTTTACAATAAAAATATGATTTTAGACCTCACAACATTGTACCAATCTAAACAAAATAGTCATGATGAATCATGCCTTAGTTTTATTTTCATGCAAAAAAACATAATCCTTTCAATTTTTTAGGGAAGCAAATCTCCTCATGGAGACTAATGGGTTGCATTCGTCAGGAATGTAGCATCAGCAACACCAACAAATGATGGTGCTAAGCAGTGATAGAGACATGGATTCAAGAGGAGATTCATGCCCTCGTTGTTTGTAGGTGCAAAATGGATAACTTCTTAAGATAGCAAGGGCAAGAATCATCGATGAATTCATTCTATAGATTTTGAAAAAAATCACAATGACTTAAATTCTATTTTGTTCTATGGATTCATTTTTGGAGAATAACATTTGGTCCAGAAATGACTTCCACGTAGTCTTGCATGCTTGCCTTGTGGACATCCTCACACTGTGTATCCAGCAAGTGAATGTTTTCATGGTTTCCAACTATCCCCACAACAATCTATTTTATTTGTCATGCAACTTTGTTCGATCTCCCATTATTAGATGTTTCATGTCTTCCCTTATCTCTTAAAAACATTGAAGTCTAATGCTTCTATCGTGAGAAGGAATGATGAGAAACAAGTGTAATAAAATATTAAAACTATATATGAACTTTCTAGAAAGATTTTTATTTTATTTTTAATTGAAAAACCTCTTGCGGGGTCGCCTTGGTCTGAGAGACCATGAACAAGGGGTTCTACACCGTCAAAGTCACCCGAAAGTCGCACCCGACCTTGCCCGCACCAATATTATCAATTGGATTTTGGATACCCAATTCAACTTTTTGGTAGGGTGAAGATTTGAACCCGAGACCTCCCTTGGAGGATTTCCTTCTCCTCTCCAACTCACCTACAACACCTGAATGCTTTCAAGAAAGATTCAAAACTATATATAAACCTTCTTAAAAAAGTTTGATCATATAATAAAATAATAATTTTTTTAAAAAAGTTTCATCATATAATAAAATAATAATTTTTTTTAAAAAGTTTGGTCGAGATCATTGGCAAGCATATGCTTCTAGAACCTCTTATCCAACTTCTAAAATTATCTCAAAGGATAGGTTGTAAAACATATAAATATGTAAATATTGTTTTATGGCAATACAGTTTTAGATTTTGAATTTAATAGATCCATATCAATTTTGGTGCGAGTACTTAACTTACACCCAATCCTTTAAAAAAATTAACTATTGGGTTATTTAAACATTGTAATAAGTTTGTGTTTCACATTTATAATTATTATTGTGTAACAATTAAATATATAATACTGTAAAAAAAACCTTTAAAAGTACTATGATACCAAATAAAACAAATCTGCGTGCAATAATAAAATTAATAAAAAAATATACACTAAAATAAAAAAAATAAAATGCAAATTTTATAAACTGTCTAAAAGATTAAGCCATTAATACAAAAATGCAATAACCCTCCATGAACTTTAGATCGTACCAACTAGTAAAGATGAACTTCTGTACTATACAATGGTGCCTGGAGAAGATGAATGTACTCATGACGTGCTTGATGTTCCGATCAACGAGCCATACTGATGGAGTTCATCGTCGTACACGTCCCGCACAATGTCGATGTTGACGTCGACTTTCTGACGGATCGATTACCGTTGGTATAGATGGCTACGAGCAAATTCGGAGGAATGTATAGTAACCGTGCTTCCAAGTTTAAAATCTTGACCACCTCTCTCATCGTCGGTCTTGCTGTCGGGTATGGATGCGAACACTGCAATCTCATCGCCATGAGCCGCTCCATTTCCACCGGGTTAAAATTTCCTCCCAACCTCTCATCCGCCGCATCCAAAATTTTCTCCTATCCATACAAATCCCAAACTCATTCCACCAGTCTGGAGTTATGCTCGCTCAGGCTTCGCTCCACAGGACGCTTTCCGCAGGCTAAACACACTGCTCTGAAGCTGAACAAGGGGGCTCGCCTTTCCCGTCACCACACACTCGGGGGCCATATACCCCAACGTCCCTGCAACAAGGGTTGTATGGGACGCCTCGTGATTACGTTCCACCACTCTGGCAAGGTCAAAATCCCTCAACTTGGCATTGAAATCGGAATCCAACATGACGTTGCTCGTCTTCACGTATCTGTGCACGACTTGCTGGTCCCTATCATCCTGAAGATAAACCAGAGTTGAGGCCACGTCGCAGGCATTGCTGTACCTCCGCCCCCAATCCAGACCACCCCTCTGCTCCCCGAAAAGATACTTATCAAAACTTCCGTTTGGCAGGATTTCATAGACGAGAAGCAACTTGTCTCTTTTGTGGCACCATCCCAAAATCTGGACGATGTTGCGATGTCTAAGCTTGCTGATTATGGTGACCTCTGAAATGTACTCCTTTCGGCCCTGCTTGGAACCGTGGGATATTCTTTTCATGGCTATGGCCTCGTAGGTGCCCGGCAGGATTCCTCTGTAGACGCTACCGAAGCCTCCATGTCCGAGCTTTTCGTCGTCGCTGAAGTTTCTGGTAGCTGCGCTGAGCTCCGCGTAGGAGAACTTTCGTGGCCCCTGAGCGAAACACTCGTCCAACTCCATGTCGCTTTAGTGGCCTGCTTCTCCGCGGCACTTAAAGTACCACCATCCACATGCGAATATAAACACGCAGGCCACGGTTACGGAGATGGAAAGCAAAATAACTTTTACAGAAGTGCCGTTGCTCTTATTTCCAGTACTGCCCTATGATGTATTGTTATTCTCAGGGCTTTGGGCGGGAGTTTCGATTTTCCACGAATATTCAGAAGAAAATTCCCAGGCATACACCTAATGGGTCTCTATGAACGCCCCCGTCGCGGCGGAAAGGCCGACTTTGTCATTTACAGGAAGAAACTTTCGGAGATCTATAGGACAAAATAGGGCTTTCCGGCTTAAAATGTTAGTCTCGTTGCCGGATGGGTTACTTAAAAGAAACACCTTGAGCCTCTGGTTTCCGCCATCGTAATCCACCCACGCGTCCCAGTATTCCCGATTGTTAAGCGTTTCGTTTTGCAGGGTTATGTTTTGCAGCGAATCGCTTGCATTCAACGATGCCGTCTTATTGGAAAAAATAGAGTTGACATCGATTCTGACATGGTTGTCGTCCGGATCGAAATCGTTCTGGAACGTGTCGAACTCGACGGCGACGACCTGGTTGGATGGACTTGCGATTGTTGTGTTGAAGAGACCAAGCGATCCGCCTCCGGCGTTCGCCGGGGGTTCGAAGTCGAGAGGTGCAAGGAAGAAAGTGAGTCCCTCCCCGGACTGGGTACTGAGGTTGGTGATGATGAATTGGAAGTGTGTGTGAAATTCGCGAGAGCCTGAGAAGAGTTGTCCCACAGAGGAGGAATCGATTTGTTGAATGTCACACACCCGTAGCTCGAATTCAGGTTGCCAGTGGCTTCGTTCGTTGTGAGCTTAATTAGCGTCCCTTGAAGGCAGGCATCTTTGTAAAACGTGATATTTGCCATGAAAACCAAACGAATAGCGATAGACAAGTAGAAAAGCAGGGGAAGCGGAGTCTGAGATAGGATTGCCATTGACGCTGCTCTTGCCATTGACACTTAAAACTCCTCTCTATATTTATAATGTTATACCATCCGTAATATTATGTTGACTGAATATGTTGTTTCGTTCGTTGCCTAAAAGTCTTGGATAATTGGATTTCTTGAGTAGTTAACTATCAACATTCCTGACATGGCAAATACTGAGCTCTTCCAAGCTTATTCTACGACGGGATTGCGCTGTGACACAACCTCTTCTTTCAATCAAGAATTAAAGTTTACTACAGTCAACCTCTTAAAAATTAATAAAAGACGGCTGCACCAGCCACAACTTGGGAATATAAAGAAGAGTCAAATTGAAACCTCGCCGTATGCATTGAAAAAGATTCAATTTTTAATTAAACATTTTTGAATTTGTATGTTTCACATGTTTAGACTCTTCTGGGTTTTTGATTCTGCCTAACACTTGAAACAAGTCAAACGTCTAAAGGAACCAAAAGCAATGCCATACATTTTAAAAGATACAATTATGTAGACCATAACTGCCAGAGTTTGACAGATATATTAGTATAAAGTAATTAATTTTTAAAAACTGGTTAGTTTATTTTGTTTTTTAAAATGTTGGTCGTTTTATCGTTAAAGCAGTGGATAAACACACCTCCAATACGGTTCCTAATAACTATTACTATTACATAGCATATCCGCAATATATGAGAGGGAGAGATTTGAACCTAGGGCCTCTCCAACTCTCCCACATAAATGGATAAAACTGGCTAATTTAAAAGCCTATGGCAATAATATAATACATTTTCTAATTTTAAAAGTGTATAAATAAAGCTTAACCGGTGTTAGTTGTTAAATATATTTTAACAAATATATAATATTTTAAATAATATTATTAAAAATTAAAATAATAATATTTTTATATAATTTATTGTTAAAATATTTGTGCAAAATATAAAGTTTTTTTTTTTTTTTTATTCCATGAATCGATAACTTGTTACATTTTCATAGCTTCTTTGTGGGTTTGAATTGTGCACCTTGTTGTCGTTATAACCTTCCTATGCACCAGATAAACTTTTTAATGTAACAGGTGGCACATGCGCCTTCTAGTTTTACAGGTCCTGAGGAATTCTAATCATCATCTCCATCCTCCCAAAAGAATGCTTTGACCAACTAGTTAGATCAGGCTTTCATAAAATATAAATATTATTTTTTATTAATTATTTTTTATTTTCTAATTTATAATTTTTTATTTTAATTTTAAATAATTTCATATAATTTAAAAATAATGTCTTTTGTGAGAAAGCATAGTGGTATAGTTTTGGGTTATCATTCTAAAAGCTAGGTTCAAACCACTACACAAGGTCTAAAACCCTTTGAAAAACCCTTAATTTACCCTAAATGTTTTACAAGAGACTAGGACCCTTTCAACAAAACCCATGCTTTACCTTAAATTTTTTAGTATGAAATGGGCAGGCTAGTAGATAGTGGCTAAATATGGTTGAGTACTTTTCAGTGGTTGCTTTGATTCAATTCCTTAGAGGGTATAGATTGAGAGATTTTCAAAATTTGTGTTTCACCCTAAAATTTTAACCCAAAATAGTTAGGCCAGTTGGTAGTGGTTGAATATGGCCATATACTTTTCCATGAGTTATCCTCGTTCAATTTTTAGAGGATCAAGGTTTTGTTGACTTCATATGTACCTAATGGTATAAGGTTTATAAAGGTTTCTTATGTCAAAAATAAATAAACAGTATATATATATATATATATATATATATATATATATATATATATATATAAAAGTATTTTTTTATATTAATATCATAAATAAAGATGTTAACAAATCATTTTGATATTTTAATCTTTAATTTTAAATTTTTATGTAAAAGAGAATTCATATTAAATAATTAATAAAATATATTTTTACAAATAAAAAAAGAAGTGTATAAACATGTCACATGGCCAATACCATCAACCAAAAAAACCACCACAATTAAAACAATGTGGACAACCAAGAAATCAACTAATAACTAATCAAATACATCTTTGCTTATATATTTTTGTTGTTGGATTTATTATTGTATATCCTATAAATATGTCATCATAACCAAGAAATATACCACACACATAGACTTCTCATATAATTTTATCCTTTTTTTTTGTTTTGAAATATGCATATAAACTTTACATCCAAAAATTATCTTTACAGTTGCTTTTATTTTTAACCATACTTTTTTTGGTGTAACATATTTTAGTATTCTTGTAGGTAATCTATTATGCAAATATACAATTGTTTTGACTGCCTCATAATAGCTTGGATTGTATCAAGGAAATAATTAATCATTGGTCTCACAAATGGTTAAGCTATTGGGTGTAAGAAACTACTCGTAATAGTTTAGGTTGTATCAAGGAAAAAATTAATCATTCATATCACAAATGGTTAAGATACGGGGTATATTAAATATTTTATAGTCAGTCATTCAAGCCATGCCAATTTATAAATTTTCTATCTTTGTTGTCCCACATACCATATGGAAAGAGTTGGACAAGATGGCTAGACAAATTTTATGGGAGGAGTAAAAAGAGAAAGGAAATGGGCCTTAGTAGGTTGGGAGAAAGTAAGCCAACCCAAGGTAAAAGGAGGTTTGGGATTGAGGAGATCAAAGTTAAATAATAAAGCTTTGGCGGAGAAGTTTTATTGGAGGTAGATTTTCCAATCAACTTCTTTATTTAGTAGAGTTTTAACTAGTAAATATTTAGGATAGGTAAACCCAAATGAGGTGGGTCATTTCCCTTTGGATTGTAATGGGTCCTTAGTGTGGCAGACTCTAAAGTTAGGATCTCAGGTAGTGAATGATGGATTATTATGGAAAGTGGAGAGAGGGGAGAAGAAACGATTTTGGATAGATTCATGGTATCAGTACCCACCTATCATTGTTGAATTCCCAAAACTAAAACCAATAAAAACAACCATGGAAACCATGTGTTGGGTCCAAATTAAAAGTTATTTCAACACTAGTAAGCTAAGGGATTATAAGTTTATGCAGTTTAAGAAGTTGGATGAGTGGCCAATTTCAATCCCTTAAAAATTGACACCCATCATCACTAAAATCTTGGTAGAAATATTTATCACAGGTAGAGATGAGGAGGATGAATTAGCTTGGGGCTATGGGAGCCTTGGTGTCTACATAGTGAAGGATGGATATGATAAGATCCTTCTAGAGCCTCCTCCTCATGCATATCATGTTGAGGATTGGAGAAATATTTGGCAGTCCAAGGGTTGTCCAAAAGTAAAAAAAATTTCCTAGCAGTTCATACACAATGATATTTTTACTTTGGATAATATTAGATGTAGGGGAATCATTGGTCCATCTCAATGTGTTTTATGCTACAAGAGTGGAAAAATATGGCCATTTAATATTTGAGTGCCCATTCACATGTCATATTTGGGAGAGATGATTTTTAACTTATAAAATTTGATTTAATAGTGATTTTAATTAGATTAATATTTGGGAAATATGGAAGAGGGGTAGATTTAAATCTAAAGCTCTTTATATCAAGTGGAAGCTTGGATTAAACTTCATTTGGTGGCAAGTGTGGTTGGAGAGAAATGGCAAAAATTTTAGAGAAACCTTTTCATCCTTAGATGGAGTTTGGCAGGTCATTTGGAGCAAAGTTACAAAAACTGTGGCAGTGTATGTTAAAAAGAAAACTCAGGCTGTTATAGGAACAATAGAAAAATAAAAGAGGGACAAGACAGAGCTAGTTGGAAATTACCCCTAGAAGGTTGGATTAAAATTAATATTGACGGAGCTATGAAAGATAATTCGAGTAGAACTGGAATTGGAGTGGTTTGTAGGAATCATGTTGGAACAATGCTCTATTAGGAACCAAAAGGCATGGGAGGGGCCATGAACAATGAAGAAAAAACCTTAACTATTAAATTTGCTTCTATTTGGACAATAAAACAAGGTTGCAAGAGGATAATCTTGGAATCAGATTCTCAAATATTGGTAGGAGCTCTAGATTGCATGAGGAACTTTTGTTTGAGGATTCTTGTTACTTAAATTAAGGAATTGTAAAGGGAATTAGATGATGTGATTCCAGTTTATGTGAGCAGAGATCAAATAAAGTGGGAAACTTCCTAGCTAAGATGGGTACTGAAAAGGAGGTAGGGGTTCAGTAGCACAGTGATATGTGTATTGACGATGAGATGATTAGGTAGGTTGGTGAACAAATCCAGTGTTTAGCTAATTTGGACAACCATTGTAGAAATATGGTTTAGGATATTTGGCTGCAATACATATCTTCTTTTACAATTTTAAACAGGTGGATAGCCATTGTAGGAATATGATTTAGGAGATTTGGTTCCAATGCAAATCTTCTTTTTTTGTTGTAAATATGTATTCTCTTTGGCTAAGGCTAAGAGAAGTCGTATCCCAACTTGTAAATGATCTTGTTTTAATATAATTTTTTAAAATATTAAAAAAAAAAAAAAAATATCACACCAAAAAAAAGAGTTGTCATCCATCCATTCTACCATTGAAACTGTTAGCTATTGATACAAAACCCTTTAACATCTTCTATCCTGAAAAGAAATGAAGATTCATTTATTTATTAATTTTTTTTTTGGAAATTTGAGATCCTATCGTGAAAAAAACTTCTACCTTAAACTTGTTCCAAAACCCTGAAATTTAGAATTAAAAAAAACTTTACACTGCTTATCATTTTAAACTTGCCATCAAAAGATTAAACGAGGAGAAGATCAATCCTAATTTTTTCTGACCACCACTCTTCGTACCATGTTGTAACATAATTTTTCAGCTAATTTTTCTGCTCTTTCTATTTGCTGCATCGGAAAGCAATAGGCTATCCTAGCGAGAATAGAAGTCTCTGGCTTGCCTTTGCTTTATAATACTGCTTTTTTGTTTGCCTTTGCTTCCTTTACACTCTTCCTTTCCATTAACTTGAAAGCCCCTACGGTGTATGTCCGTTTCCATATGACCTGAGGGGGGGTTTTGAGCGGTGGCAGTGAGGCGGCGTATCGAATTGGCGGCCGGTTCCCTGGCGTCGTCGTCGAGGGCCAGGAGTAGTTCGCCTTTCGGCTTCAGGAGGCCCTCGCCAATTAACCGGAGAATCACGATTCCTCGTGGCTACGCGGCGCCGAGATCTCTCACGCCCAGCAGAGTGCGCAGCGGCGATTACTCGGCTAAGTTTCGATTCGGTTCCAATTCTCTGCCGGAACTCATGACCGCCGACACTGCGACGTCTGGCAACATGGATTTTCAGAGAAACAAGGAAAACATTTGCATCACTATTCGATTCCGGCCTCTCAGGTGCGAATCCGAGAATTCTTTTAAGATTTCTCAAAATGTCTTTAATTTTTGGCTAGATCTCGATTGCAGTGTGTTTAATCGGTCGGGATTTGCGCGGTTTGAGTTTTGAGCTCAAATTTATCTCTGCATTGTTACTATTATGAGTAAAATTTAACTTCATTTATCCGCATCTGGAGTTTAGTCCTTCCTTCGCTTATGTTTAGCCGGAAATTTAAATTTACTACTGCATTTTGCATTGCTGAAGAAAATTTAATGGCATCCAGTGTGTTCTCGTACGGTTCTGTTTCGCTGTAAAATTAATTTGCCTCTGCGTTTGGATGTCTCTCTGTATTCTTTAAACTCGAGTTTTACCCTGCACACATATGTCTCTTAATGAAATTTAACCGCATTCGGAGTATATTTATATTTGTATCTGTTTTACTTTAAATTAAAATTTTAGCTCTGCCCTTTGACGATTTCTAATGTTTTGAAGCTGTGATTTATCCTGCAATTTCACGATTCTGAATGAACACCCGTATTTTATCGTTCCGGCGTTAACTAGCATGTTTGGTTCGGTTCAGCTTTAAAATTAGACTTAACTGCGCATTTTGATCTCCTTCTTTTAATCTCATTTAACGTTTTCTTACTGTATTAAGGCCTGTCGGGCATTTATTCACTGCGCAATCTAAACAAGAGTCTAATTGAAACCTCACCGTATGTGATGAAAAATATTCAAATTTTAATTAAACATTGTTGAATACATTTGTATGTTTCACATGTTTAGACTTCTGAATTTTTTTATTATGCCTGAGACTTAAAACAAGTCAAACGTCTATAGGAACCAAAAGCAAAGCCATACATCTTTACAACACACAATTGTGTAGAGTGGTTGAACATAACGCCGACAGATATATTTGTTTAAATTAGTTTAAAGTAATTAATGGTTAAAAACTGGCTAATTTAGAAGCCTATGACAATAATATAATTAATAATATATTTTTATTATTATTATATTTTTATTTGGTTAGTGCAAGATATTTTTATAATAGAATAGGGTTGAGCAGACTCCTCCCAATCATGACCTCTCATAAAGCCAAAAGCTATACTTATTAATAAAGAATTTAACACAGCCACCATGCACCCACCTCCTCACACACTCTCACCTATCCCTACCCCCACCCCCACGGTTTGAACCTTAAACCTCCTAAGAAACCATTGTGCTGCCTCTTTGGGACCATTTTTATTAAATTTTAAATGAAGTGTATAATTAAAGCTTAACTATAGTTAATTGTTAAACTATTTTAACAAATATATTATATTTTAAATAATATTATTACCCAAAAAAAATTTAAAATAATAATAGTATTATATATTGTTAAAATGCTTGTGGAAATTATTATTATTATTATTGTTATTGTTATTGTGAGCAGAGGAATTGGTAATTTGTTACATTTTTCACTTTTTTTTTAAGTTTGAATCTTGAACTTTGCTGCTATTATAACCTTTAGTTGCATTGGATAAACATTTTAGTGTAACCGATGGGGTAGCGTGGGTGTGCTCTCTAGTTTTACGAGGCTTAGATGATTCAAAATATGGTCTCTACCCTCCCAAAGGAATGCTTTAACCAACTAGCTAAACCCTAAGCTTTCTCAAACTATAAAGATTATTATACTATTTTACTATTTCTTATTAATTATTTTTATTTTCTAATTAATAAATTTTTATTTTAATTTTTAGTTTTTATTGAAACCAATAGTTATATTCAATAAAAATAAGAGAGGTTATAATAAAAAGGATCTAAAAGAATCATAGCTCGGGGTGCAAGGCCACCCAAATGATCAACATTGTAAAGATGAGGTCCAAGGTAAAAAACAAAGCCAGTTATTAAAAGGGTAAATAAACAATATAACTAGGAAAATGGCCGAACCTTATTATTGAGTCCTATTGTGGGAACTGACATAATGAATTGAGGCTAAAAAGTATCACTCCCTCAAATTACTACATCGAAACAAATGGACCTTAAGGTAGAGAGAGGTTAGGTGAAACCCTGCTAATAGTGCATGAAGCCTTGTGCTAGTACTTGATAATATTTATCAAATACGCCAACTCATGAGTCAACTTGAAAGCTTGTAAATAGATCTAAACAACATAATGGTACAATTTTGGGTTCTCATTTTGAAACTTAGGTTCAAACCACTACAAAAAGGTCTAAAACCCTTTCAAAAACCCATAATTTACCCTAAATTTTTTATAAGGGACGAGGACCCTTTCAACAAAACCCATGCTTTACCTTAACGTTTTTAGCCCGAAATGGTTAGGCCAATTAGTAGTGGATAAATGTGGTTGAGTACTTTTTGGTGGGTTGCCTTGATTCAATTCCTACAAGGCATGGGCTGAGACCTTTTCAAAATCCATGCTTCACCCTAAAATTTTTAACCCAAAATAGTTAGGGCAATTGGTAGAGGTCAAATGCAGCCAAGTACTTTTCGGTAACCTACCCTAGTTCAGTTCCTAGAGGGCCAAGGTTTTATTGACTTTGTCTTTACCTAGTGTCATAACGTTTATAAATGTTTCTTATTGTCAAAAATAAAAAAATAATAATAATTTTTAAAGTAGTTTTTTTTATTACATTAATATCATAAAGAAAGATGTTAACAATTCATTTTGAGATTTTAACCTTTAATTTTTATTTTATTTTAAGTAGAAAGGTATTTATATTAAAAAATTAATAGAATATATTTAAAAAAAAAAAAAAGTGATAAACATGCCACATGATCAATGCCATCAACCAAAAAATTATCATCATTAAAACCAAGAAATCAACTAATAGCTAATCAAAATCATCTTATATAATTGGTGGGTAGACACTATCAACTAGGTAACAAGATGAAACGATTTCATACTAAAAATAATTATCTATGCCACAAGAGCAAAAGCAAAAGAAATAGCAAACCCCTCAATGGTGAAGATCCATTATGTAGGTTTAGCCACAACTAGGACTGAATCAACTTCTTTCGAGCAAGAATGGGGTCTGATGCCAAAGTCTCCTAGTGATAATGTTGGGTGGGTTTTTTTTTTTATTATGTAAAAGGACATTTATATTAAAGGATTACTAGAATACATTTTTAAAAACAAAAAAAATGAAGTGGATAAACACGTCACATGCCCAATACCATCAACCAAAAAACCACTGCCATTGAAACAACGTGTAAAACCAAGATATCAACTAATATCTAATCAAAACCACCTTACTAGTGGGCATACACTATCAACTAGCTAACAAGAAGAAATGATTTCATATTGAAAATGATGATTGAGTGCATGCCACAAGAGCAAAAGCAAAAAAAATGGAAAACCTCTCAATTGTAAATATCTATTATGTAGGTTTAGCGACCATTGGGACTGAATCCCACCCAATATTATCACTAGGAGACTTTGGCATCAAACTCCATCCTTGCTCAAAAGAAGAAGTTTTGGGAACATCTTCCCAACTGTAATCAAATTAATGGCTTTTTAAGCCTTAATATTAATATAAAACCCAGAGGGTAAATATCAGAGGATCAAATATAAGATAGCCATAATATAGTAATATGAAGATATTGATGAGAATGGAACTTACAAAATTTAACAAGAGAGAGCATGCTTCGTAGGTTTATATTAGGTGAAATGAACTTGTACATCAAGTTATGGAGCTTTATATCCATAATATAGCTTTACAGAGTGAACTTGTACATCAAGTTATGGAGCTTTATAACCATAATATAGCTTTATAGAGTAACCTTTGAATTCCTTATCTTGCCATCTATCTAGAATATGCTTGATCTTTCTTTATTAAATAATGTAATATACTCGAATACACTCTTGTATTACATTATTTAATGTGAATTTCTCTTTATCTATATAGATGATACCTAAATATCTAAAATTGTTTCCATGCAAGGCCTTTATAAAAATATCTACAATCTACTATTTTGTAGGAATATGTTTCAACTCGTTATGATGAATTTGAAAATGATCTGTGATAAAATGACATTGAGCTTCAATATGTTTTGTTTGTTCATGTATGATTGGATTTTTGATCAAATTTAATATTTCTTGATTATCACAATTTATGATTATTGATGTTCTTATAATTCTCATGTCTGACAATATGTATTGTAACAATAATGCTTCATAGACTGCATCCTCTAGTACATGATACTCTACTTATATAGGTGAAAGTGCTACTACATGTTGTTTCTTATTGTACCCTGAAATTGGTCTTGAACCAAGATAAAATATGTATCTTGATGTTGATTTTCTATCATCTATAGATCCAACATAATCATTATCTAAATATCCCTATAAATAAAAATTATTATTATCCTTTTTATATGTAAGTCCATATTCTATAGTCCTGTTGAGATATTACAATCTTCTTTTTGTTGCTTTCTAATGACTTTATCTAGGTTCTTGTATAAATCTTGAGAGATAATTTATAGAAAAAACTATATTTGGCCGTATATTTCTTAAATATAAGACTTCTAATTAGTTGATGATAGGTTGTTGCTAAAATGATTGATGTTTCATCATATTTAGACAACTATAGCCCTTGTTCCATTGGTGTATCCTTGGGCTTAGAACTGTTCATTCTATATTTCTCAAGTAAGGATATTGCATACTTTGTCTATGTTATGGTAATATTATATTCATTTTGACGAATTTCTACACCAAGGCAATAATGCATAAGTTCCAATTCAGTCATTTCAAAATCCTTTTTAACTTAATTTATTAAACTCTTTGAACTTCTTGTAATTACTATATTGTCAACATATACTATAAGAGTTATTCAATCATTTTCAACATTTATTGTATAGAGATTTGGATCTGACAAGCTTCTCTTAAAGTTGTATTGCTCCAAATTTTTCGTATCCTTACCCTCAGGCTATAGGATCCGCGCCCAGAAGGGAGATGCAAGAAGGATGGGACAATACCTCGGATTGAGAGGCCCTTTGGAGGTCCCGCCTCTCGAGGGAGGAGTATAAGGGTGAATTTTTGATGGATGGTGGGTTCACCAGGAAACTTTTGAGTAGCAGTTTCCACTCCTAGGTTGGGAATGGGTTTGATGTGTTCATTTTATACTCAATAATTAAGCTCCTAGGTTTGGCCAAAATGAATCTAAACTATTCTATATGCCAATAATGATTTAAATGAATACAAAAAACATAAATGGTTGCTAAACACAGAGAATAGGCAAATTAGGACAGATCATACCTGATTTCAGATGTCTGATGAGGATTCTGAGTTTTGTAGCAGTCCAGATCGCCTCAAATCATATGTAATAGTCTGAGATCAGACAGGATCGTCCGATATCTGACGAATTTGTTAGACGAATTCGTCAAAAATTTGCAATCATAGAAATAGATACAAAATACCCAAGATGCAACTACAGAAGCGAAGGAAAATGATAGAAATAACTATAAATTCGTCTGAATGACATATCCAAACAGTAATTAAAGAGGACAAGCATCAACTTCACAATCTGTTTTGATTTTATCATGCATTTATACTAGATGAGGTGAACTCCAAGATGCATAAAAATAATAACCTAAGATAATGCAGAATTATAATGGAAAAATGCAAAAAAATTAAGAAGATGCAAACTCTGGACTCGGATTGCCCCCAATATGGACTACAATCAAGATCGCCTCCAATCGTATGCGATTGTCTGCGCTCCTCGACCAAATCGTCCGTAATCGTCCGAGATCATTTACGACGATCCAAGCTATCTTCTACTGAAAATCAGTAGAGTTCCTACAAGAAAATGCGAAATGCAGCATACAGACAGTAGTATGAGGATGCTCTAGTGAAAAAAGATCTGAATCAGTTAGCTAAGGGGTTCAGGGGAATTAGAATCAAGGGGAGTCAGGGGGATAAACTAAAAAAATCCTAGTTTATATAGGATTAGGTGGAGGCTAGGAGGTTGAGAATCATCCCAATATGGGAGATCTCCAACTATGCAGATGTGCTTCTACCCAAGTTGGAGAGGTTGTTGAAACATAAGCTAATTATGAAAATTTGGTTTTGGGAAAAAATCGTCTAGACGTTCTGTCCATGACGATTTCGTCAAATATGTAACGATCTCGTCTAATTTTGGACGACATCGTCCAACGGTCAAAACAAATCCTAAAAATGGCATGAAAAACGAGGAAACGGGTAATAGTCAGTTTTGGAGTGATTTTGGGGTTAAAATTTAAATTTTTATCTTTTGTATTTTACTAAGGTTTTAACCGTGCCAATTTTAGGGTGCTACATTTTGCCCTCTCTTTAGCGAAATTTCCGAAGAAAATGCATTAAAGACGAGTTTTTCCCGTTTTATGAGAAAGCAAAAATGTACTCAATATTTTAGACGATGATTCTTGGTCGAATCATACAACTACTGACTATGGTGCCCTCTCCGTGTTTTTACCCAAATCGAACATTTGAGGTAAAAACACGAAAAGGCAAAAAAAAATTAAAATGTTGATTTTTTAAATAAAATTAAGAAAATAGGGTAAAAGCCTAATTCATTTTTACTATTCCAGAGCTCTGCAAAGAGAAAAAAATGGTGGAGACAGCGCACAGAGCGACAGAGGTCTAGCACGAGCTACGGGTAAGGATCTAATCCTAGTAGATTAGGTTTGATTTTGCTTTGTACAATTTGTGGATTTAAATTTTGATTATTTGGGGCATCACGGTCATTTTTAGGCCGTCAACGACGTCTAGACGAAATCGTCCCTATTTCGTCGAAATCGTCTCTAAATCGTCGATTTCGTCTAAGGGCAAAATAAGCAAACTAGGGGCGATCTCGTTCAACAAGGGACGATCCCCAAGTTGTAAAATCAGAGATGATTTAGTCCTAACAAAGCACGATTTTGCCCAATTTCGGACGATATCATCCGATGGTGGATGATAGCATCTTTAACTTGATTTTAAAATGTGCTTAATTTGATTTTAATGATTGGTAATTAATAAATTTTGTTTTTATTATTTGTTTTGCAAAGGGGATTATAAAGAGTTAAGAATGGAAATGCGACAGACTAAGAGACGACATAGCCGCGCTTGACCAGGCAGAGCGTGATCGACTAGGATAGGTCAGGCTACATCATGTGGTAGAGATGCCATAAGTACCGACTAACATGGGGCTACTGACAGCCCTATCAGAGAGATGGTATTCGAGGTCGTCCTATTTTTGGCTACCGACAGGGGAGATGGCTCCCACACTAGAGGACGTATGGAGGATCATGAGGATCCCCATATAGGGATGGCTCGTGATGCCTACGACCAATCAGGGCCAGGCAATGATGAGGCTGACTGAAGACCCGAGCTTCACCCTGGAGAAGGGCGGGATGAACATCGAGTCTCTACGGCAGATGCCTGGGGAATCTAGGCTGACTCGGGTTTTGGCAGGGGTGGTAGGTGGCTTACTGTTGTGCCACCAAAGCGGGTGCAGGCTACCATGGCTCCTATCAGATGTAGTTTGTGACATGAGAGACCATGGGTATAGGTTTGCATGGGGAAGCTTTGTACTCTACCGCTTGTATAGGATCCTACATGGGGTCGTATATAAGGGAGGTCGATGTCTAGTATTGAAATCGCTGCTATAGGTTTGGTGCTGGGAGCACATTGCAGTGTATAGGCTGGCAAGGCTCCCATTGACAAGGGTTGACTGGGAGAGATCTCGGGTTTACTATTGGTGGCTATAGAGAGGGTCACAGCGGTGGATAGATCTACCAATGTCTCAGAGGTTGTTGGACAACCTCATCCCAGACTAGATCACTTGGATGCCATGGCGAGAGCATCCCAGGTGGGCAGAGGATGGGCAGGAGTTGGCTCGCATCAGGTGAGTCTATTGGCTAAGGATGGAGCGAGGAGAGGTAGAGCTCCACTGCTACGACTGGGTACTATGACAGTTTAGTCTATAGTAGGGGATCCCTTCTTTCAAGAATTATGAGTACTCATAGAATTTTTGAGATAGTACTATGCTGAGCAGGGCTCCAGATATGCAATAATTTTGGAGTCAGGATGTGGACGATGCCCCCATCCAACTAGTGGATGGTGATGATTCTAGAGTTGCATACGACTACGATGCCTGGTATGCAAGCATCCACCCTCCTCGAATGATGAGGGCATAGGGTTCAGTGCACGCGATAGTGCAATAGATGGGGAGGCAATGCCAGGCTGCCATTGAGGCAGCGCGGGGTCGTGGTAGGAGAGAGCAGCGATGGTCCCCACAGGAGAGATGCTAGCAGATGGGTCGGGCTCCATAGAGGTCACAAGAGACAGAACAGAGGGAGGAGAGATTCCCTTTGCAGCAGGGGGAGAGACCACCATTGCCTAATAAGGGCAAGGGTGTTAAGGTAGGGGACAACAACGAGACGATGGCTCTCTAGGCTGAGGTTGCCCGCCTCCGAGCTCAGGTGTAGACATTGTAGGATGAGGCTACACAGCTTAGAGCTCGGGGCAAAGGAGTGAGCACTCAGGATCTGGCACGGTCTATTGCTCAGATCGTATTCTACCAAGGGTTGTACTATTAGGCAGTCCTAGAGGGACAAAGGATACTATTGCCAGCCCCCATTGTAGAGCTGGTCATGATGGGATCGTCAAGGAAATCCTCACGATCGACGATGAGGACCCGAGATACGACCCAAAAATCTATGGGACCACCTCCTCCACGTCAGAGTGGGGGAGGATATGAGGCTAAGAGCTCGAGGGCTTCTCGAGGCTAGCTACTATAGAGTGTAGATTATATTATTATTACTTTTGAGGGGATTGAGTATGCTAGAGTATGGATTGTGGCATACCAATCTAGATGATGTATATAATTCATTGATATATATATATATATATATATATATATATTATCTTTTTGATGATATGAATTGTGTATATGTTGTATTATGATGCTTGAATTGTTTATTTATGTAATTATGTCATTGGAAGTAAATTATAATGTTATGTCATGCCATAAAATTTGTAAATGAAATAATCTGATGTGCATAAATTGGTTGTTTTGGTGTAAAAGAGACTTCTAACAATAATTTCAAAGGACATTATCGCTGTTATAGACTGTTTCATGGAGTCGTCGCTCACTAGGTTGTCAAGCTAATCCTAGTATAGAAATATTACAAAAAGTAAAAGAGTGCTTAACAGACTGTCTTAAGACTTGGTGTTGTGATGATGAAAATGATGATGGTGATGATTTGTTTTTAGATTTTTCACAAAATTATGCATGAAATATGTTTAAAAATGATTTTTGCTAGGCATAAATTCCTAAGTGTGATAAATTTTTGAATAATTCCTTAGAAATTATACCATGGTTGCAAGATGGAATGTTTGACATAATGACATGAATAAGTGTTCGTTCGTTTTGAAGCACAATTGTGTAACATAATGATGTAAGCCATATGTGTTTTTTAAAATGGATGGGAAAAGAAAATTAGAACAATGGTTTGCGCTAGGCATAGAATTTATAGGTATAGACTTATACCATCATCATGAAATCCAAAGATAAAATAAATATTTTAGTTTTATTGCATGATTGATTTTTTGATTTTTGATTTTTGATAAACATAAAATAATAATATGATGAACATGTTGTTTGAAATCGTTTTGCAATTTTGTGACACAATGTATATAATTGTTTTTATACAAAACAAAATTCTGAAATAAGAGGATAAAATTGTTCTAAAAAGAATTACAGAAATATTTTAAATTATCTCAAAAACAAATGTAGGTTTATAAGGGATCCTCATTGCAAATGTGAGTTCATTACCGATCTTGATTTATCATAATGATACAAAATCTCTCAAATACAAATGTGTGTGCAATTGTATTGTTCATTCACCAATTTTGAGCAAGATAATTTGATACAAGCAATTTGCCTTAACCAAATGAATGTTCGTTAACCATGATTTATATGCATATAACTCGTACCGGACTATCGTGCAAGTTAGGTTATCAAGAGCTAGCTAATCCATAAGCCGACATAGATCTATACAAAAGAAGGTCGCTAATGTGACAGACATATCACCACACTAGGAATTGCCCAAGGCCAAGCGGGTTGGGCACAAAACACATGTTATGGGGCTTACCTCATAGTTTTAGAATAATTGAGAATTCCAGGGATTCAAGCTCATTCACCCTTCTTTTCTTTTCAAGGCGTAGGGAAAGGATTTTATTGCATTTTGCTTTTGCTTTTCTCTTTTGCTCTTTTTATTTGTTTGTATTTTGGCTTGATATTTGAGATAATGCTAAAACATTGCTATGATGATACAAAATAACATTTATGTTTTTCTCTTTTTCTTGACATTTTCTTTTTCTTCCTATGCTAGGGATACTTGCTCGAATTAGCTGTAGAGCAAGGGATTTTTATTCTGGGTAGGGGTGAGCTTGTCCTTTTGTCAATTCTCAAATATTCTAGACCATGTGCATTATAGGATAGAAGGGGAAACTTTTCTCTCAATAAACCATGTCTACTATGTAGCTTCATATTGAATTTGCAATTAAATCATTTTAATGTGAAAATATATACTTGGTTCAAGTAAATAACAAGATCAGTTCTCTATGCTCAAAAATTTATTTAATGCCAACGTGGACTTTGATATAAGAGAGATTAATAATCATACTAAATAAAATCAAGATATTTATTCATGTGAGTGTGAAAGTGTGGGATTTCAAATAAATGCTCATTTATCTAAAATAACTAAAAATATAACTGCAAACTCCAAGAATTGACAAGTATGAATAAAATATGTTTTTGAAGATTTTGATGTTTTTGTATTTGATTTTAATTGATGAATTGCAAGAAGAAATACTATTACTGTTCTTTGAAAAAAGGATTTTGATAGAAATGGCTAAAAATGAAACAATATGCAAAATACAATATATACAAATGATGAAATGACCCAATTTTTTATGCATAGTAGTGTTTGAGATGCATAATGTTCATAGGTTCTTTAAGTTCTTTACCATCTAAGGTAGATAATTTGTATGCTCCCGATCCAAATTTAGCAGTAATAATATATGGTCCAAGCCAGTTGGGCTCGAATTTACCTTTAAGGTCTTTAGTAGCATTAGTATTTTTTTATTTTCTTTTAAGACAAGGTCACCGATCTCAAAGGATCGAGGATGAACTTTCTTATGATATGCTCTCTTAAGCTTGTTTTGGTAGGCACGAAGATGCTCCAAAGCATTGATGTGCTTTTCATCTAAAATTTTCAGCTGACTAAATCTGCCAGCACGATATTCATCCCCTACTTCAGTATCTTGAAGTAGTAGAGCCAAAGAAGGAACTTCTAATTCAAAGGGAAAAATAGCTTCATCGCCATAAACCAAAATGAATGGTGAAGTTCCAGTGGGGGTGCGAACACTAGTTCGATAGGCCCACAAAGCAGGATATAATTGGATGTGCCAATCTCGACCGGATTTATTGACCAGTCTTTTGAGAATTTTGATTAATGTTCTATTAGATGCTTCTACTTGGCCATTACCCTGAAGATAATAGGGAGTGGACCAACAATGTTGAATTTTATATCTTTGACATAATTTTTTGACATCTTTATGTTTGAAACAAGTTCCATTATCTGAGATGAGATTGGCAGGAATTCCAAACCTACAAATAATTTGATTAAAGATAAATTTGGAAACTTGTGTTCTAGTACAAGAAGCTAAAGGCATAGCTTCAACCCATTTTGTGAAATACTTCATAGCGGTTATGATAAATTTGTGTCCATCAGATGATACAGGGTTGATTTTCCCAATGATATCTAAGCCCCATTTTGAAAAGGGCCAAGGAGATGAAATAGCTTGCAACTCCTATGCAGGTGCATTGACAAGGTCAAAACGTTTCTGGCACTTGTCGCAATGGCACACATAATCATGTGCATCATTCTCCATGGTAGGCCAAAAATATCCTATCCGAAGGAGCTTCTTAGCAATGGCGTTACCACTAAAGTTTCCTCTACAAGATCCATCTTGGGCTTCACTCAAAGCTGATCTAGATTCTTCTAGATTCAAACATCTTAATAATATGCCTTCAAAAGATTTCCTATACAAGGTATTACCAATGATTACGAAGAAACTTGCTCGTCTACGTAATAATCGGTGCTGGTTGCTAGTATAACCATCAGGGAAGGTTCCATTTTGCAAAAAATTAAATATATCAGTGTACCATGGTTTGAGAGTAGTTTCGTTGATTAGAAACACATCCAAAGGTTCTAATCATGATTTGCTTGAAGCAGGTTCCTGGAGTTGACGAATAATTATGGTAGCATATTTATCATCTAACTCCAAGGGCAAAAGAGATGCAGCTGTAGCCATAGCGTCAACCGCACGATTGCTAGTTCGAGGAATAGCTTCCAAAGTAACTTGATCAAATAAGGATAATAATTGCAAAACATATTTTTAATATGGGCGTAATTTATCATCTCTGGTCTAATAAACATCATTGATTTGATTTATGACAAGTTGGGAATCACCGAAAACTAATAATTTTTTTATTTTTAGTGCCAAGGTAGCTTGTAATCCAAGAATTAGAGCCTCATATTCAACATAATTATTGGTGCAAGCAAATGTTAATTTAAAGGATAAGGTATAAGATGTTTTTGCAGAGATATTAAAATAATACCCGCACCAGCCCCACTCATGCATTGGGCTTCGTCAAAGTATAGGGACCATTGTTTAGGATGGTCTACCTCTAATTTAAGGCATTCATCGGGAAGCTCAATGATGAGGGGATGGGTAGACTCTAAGGGTGCAGCAGCTAATTGATCTGCTATGATTTGACCTTTAACAAACTTCTATCCTATAAACGTGAGTTCAAACTCACTTAGCGCAAGAACCCACTTGGCTATGCGACCAGATAAATACAATCGACTCATAAGATATCGCAAAGGGTCGAATTTGGCAATAACATACCTTTTTTGACCGAGCATATAATGTCATAGTTTTTGTGTAGAAAATACGACTACGAGACATAAATTCTCTAATATGGTATAGCGAGTTTCATAACTGATTAAGGTTCTGTTGATGTAATAATTAGCACATTCTTTCTTCTCATCGTCAAGCTGAGCTAACATAGCTCCTAAGGCAAAATTGAAAGCAAAAATGTACAAAATAAATGGACAATCAGATCTAGGTGGGGAAAGCACCGATGGTTGGAGGAGATATTGCTTGAGGAGTTCAAATGCTTCCTGACATTTGTCGTCGCAATGAAAACAAACATCTTTCTTAAGAAGTTTAATAAAGGGTCCGATTTTATCTGCGAACTTATCAATAAAGCAACGAATAGCTAGAATATTACCTTGTAAACTTTGTAATTTTGATATATTGGTGGGTGTGGGCATATTAGTGATAGTCGTGATCTTGAGGGTCAATTTCAATGCCATGTAAAGAAACGATAACCCCCAATAATTTATCGGACTTAACTCCGAATATACACTTGGTTGGATTCAATCGAATAAGATACTCCCTTAACCGATCAAATACTTTTCTCAGGTCATTTAAATGATCATATTATTTGATGGAATGAGCTATAATATCATCTACATAATCATGTAGAATATCATGCATCATATCATAAAAGATATAAGTCATGGCTCATTGATAGGTTGCGCCTGCGTTCTTTAAACCAAATGGCATTACTTTCCAACAAAAGGTTCCCCAAGGGGTAATAAAGGTTGTTTTAGCCTAATCTTCAGGAGCTATCTTGATCTGATTATAACCGTAAAATCCATCCATTAGGGATATCATTCCACTTCTAGCAGTAAAATCAATGATTTGATCCATGTTAGGAAGAGAAAAATCATCTTTAGGGTAGACAACATTAATATCTCTGAAGTCTATACAAACCCTAACTTTAATGGCTTCTTTCTTAGTTACTGGAACTACATTTGAGATACATTCAGCATAATCAATGGCTTGTATAAAAACGACCTTCAATAGTTTTTCTAGTTCTGCTTTGACTAGTAAGGCCACTTTAGGATGCATTTTTCTAAGTTTCTGTTTAACATGTTTAGCATTTGGATGGACTACTAGATGATGCATGACTACAGAAGGGTCCAGACCTGGCATGTCTTCATATGTCCAAGCAAAGACATCTTCATAGTCTTTAAGAAATGAAATGTATTTATCTTGTTTTTCTTGACTTAATTTTGATCCAATATTGATTATGTGAGGGTAATGTTCAATTCCAATGTTAATTTTTATACCGTTTTCAACTTCCATATGTAAATCTCTCTCAAAATTAGGTGGGGCGGGTGAAACACCCAATTATTGTAATTCTCCCAAGGTTAGCTTGGATAATTTGTCCTGAGGAGTCAAGGCCTCAATATGGGCTTTACTAGGTATAGAGCCATCAAAATAAAATTTGTTATGTAATAAGTCATCAACGGAGACATCATGGAAGATATCCCCTTCCAACTCATCGTCGGATTCGACAATCATCTCAGGGTAGGCGAGAGATAGCATATGACAAGTAAAGGGATTATTTTTTGAAAGCAAAGAATCTTGTTTATCGATATAATCTTGATAACATGTAAGATGGTCATCCTCCTCAAATGGGAAGGGTTGACATTTACTAGGAAATAGGCCCACACCGCATCAGGCAGGCCATGGTTCTACCTCAATAGGTTCCTTCATACCATTTTGGAAAGGTCCCAAAACTTTCCCTTTATAGCCCAATTTAAGCATTATGGGTTTAGATTTAATATATTCATTAGCAAAATAGCATCGAGCATATCCATCACAATGTGTCTTGATGTTTCTGGATATTCTTCCCCAATCATATCCCTTATAAATAAAAGCACAACTCTCGACTTGGTAGATACTTCCCATAGGTTGTGGGAGGCCCAAGGTATGAGGATAAAGTGGGAGTTTATTTAAAACAAGGGAAGCTTGCATGGCAGTGTTGATCTCTTTTGATATAAGAATTTTAAATAAATTGGGTAAGAGTTCATCAATAAGAGCATAAGAGGTAGAAGGAACATTTCCTAGATCTTCTGATGTGGAAAGGATGCCTGTAGTGGATGGAGATGTTATAGGGATATCGATGGATGAGTCTATCGGTGTGGAAGTTATAGGGGTAAAACAAGGAACATTGGTTGTAGTTCTAGGATCTTTTTGAGGTCCTAATGGGGTTTGTTCAGAAGATGGTTGAGCTATATGTAGAGGTGTAGTTGATGGGGAAAAATAAGATGATGTTATGGGTGAGTGTTTCACACGTTTATACGGTTGATGAGAACTGGGATGTGTGGATAACAAAGTAGGGCAAAATTGAACTCCAACCGGTTCTGCCAAAGCACACATATCAAAGGGTCTAGGGTCACCATGAATGGTAACCAACTGGTTTTTAAAATTTGAATTTAACACACTGATGTAAAGTGTATGGAACTGCTCACATCATGTTGATCCAAGGGCGACCCAAAATTATATTGTACAATGCAGGGCAATGTACAATAAACACGGTCATATCTAGGGTTCTATGACCTTGCAAGGGTATAGTAATGACTCCACATGTTTCTTGTGTCTCGTCATTGAAGGCTTTTATGATCATATCTGTTCTTTTCATTTCATCACTCCTAAAGCCAAATATTTGGTAGAATTCAAAAGTGCATATGTTTAAAGATGAACCATTATCAATCAAGACGCATTTAACAACTACGTCCCCAATTAGGGCAGTAATATATAAAGGGTTATCCTTATGTAAACTATGTTGTGGTATATCCTTATCTTGGAAGTCAATACAGTCAACTTCTCAAGTTATGATAGTATTGGTCATGGCTTCAGGTTGAATATTTTTTGGTACCATCATTTGGCTTAATGTGAGCATTAATTCATCCCTATGGATAGGAGAAGATCTTAAAAGGTCCAAAAGGGAAATTCTAGCTATAGTATTGGATAATTGTTCATTAATATTATACAAAGGCTTAGGTTGAACATTAGGCATATGATTCTATTTATTGGGATTTTTAAAAACAAATGGAGCTAATCCATCATTATGAGTTTGATCTTGTTGAGAGTTTTGAGCCTGTTGTCGAGTAACGACTCCGATGGTACCTACAATATTATTTTTAGGATGATGAATTGGTCTCAGTCTAGCGTTTATGGCTTGTTAATTAGAAAGGAACTGATGAGAAGAGGGTCGAGTAGTGACTCTTCTAGGAAATGGTTCTTTCGAAACCATAGAATTTGTGATGGGTTGAATAGGATCTAATTCATTTTCAAAACTATTCGATTGATTGGAGGTGATTTCCATGTCACTTTCAGTATCAGATTCTACATCACTAAGATCAGGTGTTCGAGTATTATATAGGGGTCTAGACGTAACAATGGATAAAGTTGTGTCAAATATTTCTAGATTGTGAATAGGTGAATGCCCACTAATGGCTCCTACATATCGGGTAGGAGGAGGAACATTATGATGTTCAATTTGATTAGCCATCTCTTTGCCATGCTTTGGTAAAGGATGTTGAAATATGTCCAATGATTGATTGGCATTCTGATTCTGACTTTGAGGGGTTTTCTTTTGAACATTAATAGCAAGATTTTTTTTAGGTTGAAAGGCTTGTACCTCCATCTCATTGTTATCAATTAAATCTTGTATTTTATGTTTTAATCATTTACAAGAGTTGGTAGCATGTTCAGGTCCTCTATGGAAATCACAATGTAAATCAGCTCTGTATCCGGGTATGGTTGGATCAGGTTCCTGGATAGTTGGTAATTGGATCAATCCTTGAGCTAATAGTTGCGGGAGAATGGTTGATAAAGGTTGATTTAACCTAGTAAATTCTCGGGGTGGTTTATCAGGAGGTTTCAATATGAAATTCTCTATTGTTTTCGTAGTATTAACATTGGCAATGTTTTTGCTATCAGTGATCCCATCACCCACAAATTTTTTGTTTTTATATTGATTTCTGGATGTTTTCTCATCATCTTTCCTTTTGAGCTGACCTCTTCTAATGAGAGCGTCTTCCACTCTTCGAGCTAAGTCTATAGTTTGATCGAAGGTGGTCAAGGTAGAAGTTGATAATTCATAGGATAGTTGTTCTTGTAAATTATTGATAAAAATATCCAACATTTTCTGATAAGGTAACACAAAGTGTAATTTTCCTATCAACTGCCTCCATCGAGATAAAAAGTTAGCAAAACACTCATCTTTGTCTTGTTTTAGGTTGTACAAATATTTAATGGTTACATGCCTTTCAATATAGGCACTAAATTGATGCACAAAAGACTCAGTGGTCTCTTCAAAATTTCTCAAAGAATGAGTGGGCAATTGATAATACCACTCCAATGCCATCCCTCCTAAACTTTTTGGGAACATTTTTAGTAATAACAAGTCATCATGTGATATATCATGACATGCTATCCTAAACATATGAAGATGCTCTATGAGATCTTCATTTCCTTTATATATAGGTAGTACAGGCATAGGAAAGTGTTTGTGATATTGTTGTGGTACAACTATAGGATCTAGAGGTTCACTACACATCTCTCGATAATTGTACAAGGGATGATAGGGATCTATTTGGTCCATATGAGAGGTTAACTATTTCACCATGGCTTCCAGATTACCAGTTTTCCCACCATATTGGTTCAGTGGTACATGAGCATGGGATTTGTGAGCGTAGGAATGCGGGACATAAGGATTAGATGCTATATTGTTGTTATGCAAATGATTGGTAGGAAGAGTATTATGAAGAAGATTTGTGGTAGCATTATGTTGTATCCCAGATTGTTGGAAATTAACATTCGGTTTCATTTTAGGCTTTTGTTGATTTGAGGTATATTGATCAATAGCTTGGCGAAATAGAGCAGTGAATGAAGGTTTCTTTTGTGTGGGAATAACCCTTGGCTTAGTAACAGACACTCTAGGTAGTTGGGTAACCTGTTGTTGTCACGTGTTTTGGATTATAGTAGCCATGTCCAAATTGGATGGTCCAGCTTGATCACTCTCTTGATCAACGAAGGACAAAGGATTAGTGCGTGTGTGATATATGTATTCTAGGGTTGCTTGAGTGTCACTAATTTGATCTCTGTCCATATGAAATACTCTATTAAGGGTGCCCATATTATCCTGGAGGAACTTCCATAAATGTTCCATGTTATCAAAAGTAACAACTCCTTCTGGAGATAGTTTAGGAGATGAGGATTCTCCTTCCCTAACATTTTCTCTTTGTTCATTTGCATCAACATAGTCTTCTTCTTGTTGGTCTAGAGTTCCTTCTTCCTGAATTGGGTCTTTAGGAAGTACATCTGGGTTATTTTATGTTTTCCTTAACCAATATTCTTCTACCTCAATTTGTTTTCCATTCCTGAGTCTAGTCATTATGTCTAAATATTATATTTTAACAAATAAATATTGATATAGTTGGAATAGATTTGGGAGGTATATATTTTAATTATATACCTACTATAATGCTTAAAAATGTTTTGATTTTTTTGTTATGATTATGTTTTTTTTTTTTGTTTTTTTTTTTTTTTTTATGCTTACAAAGACAACAAATAGCACACTAAATACAAGAAATAAAATAATAGCTTAGTTTTCTAAAAAGAGTTTATGAATGTCATTGATAGGATCAAGTTCATCAGGAGTCATAAAATGCTCTTCTTCAAATTGGAAATGGTTTTTTAGGAACTTGATAAAGTGTGCTATAGTAATATTATTTGTTTCAGATTTTGTCTTGTAAAAATAAATCTCATGGAAATACTCTCGATATAACACAGCTCTGGGGACTTTATTCCATCTTTGTCTATCCGTAAGAATGACCTCTTGGTCCTCTATACAAGACAAAAATTTATGTACTACAGTTGCATTATCGAGGTATTCCTCAAAGGTATACAACTCAGAAGACACAAGGGCTCTTTTATCTACTAACCACCTATGGCAAGCTCTCTGAAGCTCATGATACAAAGTCACTTGATCGGGATCCAGGATTCTATCTAGGACAAACCTCTCGATTTTCCTAAGTTTGGTTGCTCTAGATGAAATGAGATTCAATCTCCTATTAAGATTGTCCTATAAATGTGGGACTCTATATGTTGGACCTACTCTAAGCAAAGAATTAATCTCTATAGATGCTAATTGATTTTCAACATTAATGGTGACGGCTCGTCTCTTGTTATAATCTACCATCTAAATATGACATGCAATCTTTGATTCTAAATGCATTTATGTTTTTGTTTTTTTGAATTGTTTTCAAAAGATTTTTAGTTTTCACGTCGGGTTCACCAAAATGTATAGCTCCAAATTTTTCGCATCCTTACCCTCAGGCTATAGGATTCGCGCCCAGAAGGGGGATGCGAGAAGGATGGGACAATACCTCGGACTGAGAGGCCCTTTGGAGGTCCTGCCTCTCGGGGGAGAAGTATAAGGGTGAATTTTTGATGGATGGTGGGTTCACCAAGAAATTTTTGAGTGGCAGTTTCCACGCCTAGGTTGGGAATGGGTTTGATGTGTTCATTTTATACTCAATCATTCAACTCCTAGGTTTGGCCAAAATGAATCTAAACTATTCTATATGTCAATAATGATTTAAATGGATACAAAAAACATAAATGGTTGCTAAACACAGAGAATAGGCAAATTAGAACAGATCATACCTGATTCTGGATGTCTGATGAGGATTCTGAGTTTTGTAATAGTCTAGATCGCCTCAGTTCATATGTAATCATTTGAGATCGAACATGATCATCTGATATCTGACAAATTCGTTAGAAACCTGCAATCACAAAAATAGATACAAAATACCCAAGATGCAACTATAGAAGTGAAGGGAAATGATAGAAATAACTATAAATTCGTTTGGATGACAGATCCAAACAATAATTAAATAGGACAAGCATCAACTTCACAATCTATTTTGATTTTATCATGCATTTATACTAGATGAGGTGAAATCCAAGATGCATAAACATAATAACCTAAGATAATGCAGAATTATAATGGAAAAATGTAGAAAAATTAAGAAGATGCAAACTCTGGACTCGGATTGCCCCTAATCTAGACTACAGTCAGGATTGCCTCCAATCGTATGTGATCGTCTCTACTCCTCGACCAAATCGTGCGTAATCGTTCGAGATCATTTACGATGATCTGAGCTATCTTCGATTGAAAAATAGTAGAGTTCCTGCAAGAAAATGCAAAATGTAGCATATAGACAGTAGTACGAGGATGCTCTAGTGAACAAGGATCTAAATCAGTCAGCTAAGGGGTTCAAGGGAATCAGAATCAGGGGGAGTCAAGGGGATAAACTAGAAAAATCCTAGTTTATATAGGATTAGGGGGAGGCTAGGAGGTTGGGGATCATCCCAATCTGGGAGATCTCCAACAGGGAAATCTCCAACTACGCAGATGTGCTTCTGCCCAAGTTGGAGAGGCTGTCGAAACAAAAGCTAATTATGTTTTGAGTGTTAATTTTTCACACTACAAATAATAAACATGCAACTTAGAGTCTCGAACAAAAGACTCTTTCTTGCAAAGAAATAATTTATTTTATTTTCCTTCCTTTATTATTTCTCCAAGATTCTTTGTTTAATAGTATTTTATATGCATAAAATCAGTTTAAATTTAATACATATAACAAATACAACCCAGAATAACTCAAATTCTGCAAATAACTGTTAACAAGGGGCCTTTGTTGATTCATGATAAACTCTGCAACCCGAATCTGTTAAATTAATCAAAAAAATAAAGAAAATCATTTATTTAATGATCTAACATAAATGGTGTTAATCGGTTCATTTATCCCGATTCAATAATTCTGTTATTTCAATGTTAGTCTCTGTCGTGAATCTGAGCGTATCAAGAAATAAAATAGAAACTGTTATTTTCGAATCTGCTGGAAAATAATGAAGGATATTAAACTGGTTAGCGATCTCCTCCCTGTAAAATCCCAAGTTAAGAGATGAAGTTCCCAAAACAACCTGACCAATCAGATCTGTACTAACACACAATCTAATCAAATCAGATGCAAGACTCTAAGGAACGGAATATAACTGCATCATTCTACCATTCACCTATCGTAACCCATCCCATGGCATAAATGAAATAGATACAAGAAAAAATGATGCAACGAAAAGATTGACAGTAAAACAATAGTTTTGGCTTCGATCTCCTTTTGATTTTACACACAAAAGTCATTTTACCAAAGAAAAATCCTTAGTTCAATAAATGAATCTATTTGTTACAGTATCCAGCCCCTGTATCTAGAACTTGATTCGGATTTTAAACCTTCTGCCTCGGCTCTTCGTTCCCCGATGACTCTTTGTTTCAATATCCAGGATCTTCGTTTCAACTCCCACCTTTTGGTGTTCTTCCCCTCGCATGCATTCGTAACGTTCGACCTCTGTGGCCAGTAACCGTCGACATGAAACGTTACTCTGGCTCTCATGCATTTCTGCCACGTATCCTGCGTTTCCTGCACTTTTCGTAACGCTTGCCTGCCAAAATCCTACCAAAATTTGTCTTCAGTCTCTTCAACTTCCTAGCCGCGATAACGCGACATGTCACGAAATCGTGACATGTCACGATATCGCGACGTGTTCTTGGTCCGTACGCCCTCAATAGCTTTTTGTAGCGATATCACTACCAAAATCACCTTACGCCTTCTTTTCACGAAGTGGTACACGATATCGCTACCACTTTTCTTTTGAACCTCCGCTTTGCGAAGTGGTAGCGATATCGCTACCACTTTTTCTTTCACGCCTTTGCTTTTCAAAGTGGTAGCGATATCGCTACCACTTTTCTTTCATGCCTTTGCTTTGCAAAGTGGTAGCGATATCGCTACCACTTTTCTTCATGCCTTTTTTTTGCAAAGTGGTAGCGATATCGCTACCACTTTTGGTTTGTGCCTTCCTTCGACGAAGTGGTAGTGAAATCGCTACCACTTTTACCTCGAGCTGTTCTTTCATGAAATGCAATGAAATGGCTAACACTTTCAACTTTGCTCTTCCTTTCGGCAACATGTAGTGAAATCACTACTGTTCTTAACTTTTCGTACGCCTCCAAAAACGCGTCACGATTTCGCGACATCCTTTCTATCCCACTGCCGACGCGTCGTGATTTCGTGACCTCTTTTCTGTCCCACTGCCGACGCGTCACGATTTCGTGACCTCTTTTCTGTCCTGCTGCCGACACATCGCGATTTCGTGACAGATTTCAATTTTTTCATAGCGATGGAGAGACAGGTCGCAATTTCGCGACATGTCACGATTTCGCGATGGCTTTCAATTTTTTGCGGCGATGGAGAGATAGGTCGCGATTTTGCGACATGTCGCGATATCGCGACATTGTCGCGATTTCGCGACCCTTTCAACACTTAGGCATTTTTCTTCTTCTCTTCATTTTTAGCATCCAGGTCTTTGAGATCTTCCCTAAAACCTGCAAAAAGAAAGGTGGGTCCCCACTTCTGGGGTGTGTTGTGGATGAACCAAAACAAATGGCGACTCTGCTATCAAATGCTCTTGAGCATTTTAGTAAGAACACAACCTAAAACAAATCATAAATTTGAAAACATGGGTTAGCCCATAATCAATATAACAAATGCCCAAAATCAGAAGTACATGAACTATCAGAATCATCAAGTACTAGCTCGGTGTGTGCAATGAATTCCTTTCCCTATCATTTGAATTTGATCCACATTCCATCATCGGTTTTGCATGAATGCATATGCGAAATTGTGAATGATTTGTGTATCCTACTGAATATGCCATGAGATTTTGCCCTTTTTTATAAAAATGCATAGTCACTCTTGTAGTATTATGTACAAACATTCAAGACTGCCAAACCCTCTTAGGATCTACTAGTGAACGGTTCATTATATCCCAAAGTTGGTTATGAGTCCCTACTATCTTGAACCCATGTGCAAGTGGATGTGAAATCAGAACTTTGGGGAATCAGACTCCCAACCAACCAAGATGAGAGTTTAACCCCATCCTTACTATTCTGATTTAGAATTTTTTACCTCACTTTGAGCAAAATAACTAAACCAATTATGGAAGAAATGGTCATGCTAGTCTAACCCTCTAGACAATCAGTGGTCTTGTTTTTTAGGCAAGACATGATGCCATGCATGGGCATATCTAACCCCACAATCCAAAACTTATCTTCATTTCTTTGGACCTTGGGGATGACTACCCATCATTTGCAGAGGACAAGTAGTACGATCCTTACAATCCAATATAAAGATGAGATGGAAAAAATTTATTTATTATATATTTTTTTTTTACTTCTTGGACCTTGGGGATGACTACCCATCCTGGTTAGGGACATGTAGTATGATCCTTACAATCCAAACTTTAGATGTAAATGGAAAATATTAATTTTGTTACTTAGACCTTGGGGATGACTACCCATCCTTTGCAGAGGACAAATAGTATGATCCTTACAATCTAAGACTTATGATGAAATGAGATATAAGAGCTTTGGGGAATCAGATTCTCAACCAACCGAGATGAGAATTTAACCCTATCCTTACTACTCCATGTGGGTCCAATCAAAGCTTTGGGGAATCAGATTCTCAACCAACCGAAATGAGAATTTAACCCTATCCTTACTACTCTGATTTTAGGCTTTAAGCTCTATGGAAGTGGTCAAAACCACTGTTTTTAGGATCATGTTGCATAATAGGATAGACATGAAAACCATTTTCGCCCAACCTTTTCCTCCAAGTTAGGTTTTGATCATTTTGCTCAAGATCCTATTTAATGTATGAGACGTGCTTGGTTCTAGATATTTCAAGACTCAGTTTCCAACCTTAGGATTTACTTAGATTGAAATTATAACATAACCCTAAGAGGATTTGACATACTTAAATGAACAACACCTAAGATGCATATGCCACTAAGGTGAAATGTATGAAAAGTGAGATTGAACATGAATACATTATTTCTTGAATTGCAAATGAGATGATTTATCATGCAAAACTGACTTTTTCATGCATCACAAGATTCAAATGATATAAATTAACTGTTTGTATTACATGTGGAGCTTTTACGACATGATTCCAATGTTTCATATTCTCCCAATCTTAGGCATGTGTTCAACATCAAGCTTTTATTCCCTTTTTTTTTTTTTTATAAGGCAATGAAAATGAAATCAAAGGAACACCACCGCCTAAATGTCCAACCTGCACACAAAAGCAAAACCCAACATTAATACAAGAAAAACCTAAAATAAAAATGAATACATACTAAAATATCAAATCTGCACACAAAGAAAATAAATTACAACATTGACACAAAACTAGATATCTCATGAAACACACACTTAAGTATCAAATCACATGCTTGAAAGTAATGCTTCAAGTGCAACCCATTGATAGGTAGTTCCAAATCCTTTCCATCCAAGGTTTTTAGTCTAAAACTATTTTCCCCTAGGATTTCTGAAATCTGGTAGGGACCCAACCAAAGGTAATCAAACTTATCATGCTCCCCCTTTTTCTCATGTCTTTTGTCCCATAACAGCACTAAATCTGAAATTTTAAACGCCTTGGCCCTAGAAATTTTGTCAAACCATATTTTTACTATGTCCTGGTGTTTACTAAAATGAAGCATAGCTTCATCCCTTTTTTCATCCAAACGCATTAATTGCGTTAGTCTAGACTCAAGTTTATCATTAGTTCTGAAATAGTCTTTCATGAAATGCAACATTTGTAACCTGAGATTTGCAGGAAAAATGGGATCTTGTCCATAAACCAGGTGGTAAGGAGATTTCCCTATTGCTTATTTGACTCTGATTCTATTAGCCCAAAGGGCCAACTTAAGCTTATTGTTCCAGTCCCGCGGATTCCTTTCCAACAACTTCTTAATGACGTTTAACAGATTCTTGTTAGATGACTCGGCCAATCCGTTACCTTGCGGGTAATAATTGGAAGAAAATTTTAAACTCACATTGTTATCGAACGCCCAATTAGCAAACTCTAGAGATGCAAAAGCTAAACCATTATCACTCATGATAGAGTTAGGCATCCCGAATAGAGTGACAATGTTATCTTCTAGAAATTTAATGACAACCTCCAAAGTCACATTCTTTGTGGGGATGGCTTCGGTCCATCTTGTGCAATAATCCGTGGCAGTCAGAATGTATTTGTGAGCATCGGATGAGTTGGGACTGATAATTCCAATAAAATCCAGGCCCCATTACGCAAAAGGTCTAGACTCGACTACGGACTGTAAAGGCATGGAACCGTTTTTGTTTCTATTGGTTGCAGTTTGACATATGTGACATGACCTCACATGAGCATGGGCATCCTTGAATAGTTGAGGCCAATAATAACCGGCTATGAGGATTTGATGGGCTGTGGCATTGGCAGACCCATGCCCTGTCCCATGTTTACCATGAAATTCTTCGAGTATTCGCATTGCCTCCTCTTGATCAACGCAACGAAGGTAAATACCTTCATGGTTTTTTCTGTATAGTGTGCCAGATCTAACTAGAAAATTAGTAGACTTCAAACGCAAGGCTCTGCATTGAGTAGCATTCAAAAGTGATGGACACCTACCATTTAGTATATAGTACACCACATCTACATACCACTCCTCCTTGGTTACATCCGCGACTTCATAATGTTGATAAGGAATTACGAGATCCTGTTCTGTGATTGCCTTAGCTAACCCTTGCCCCCGAATTATCTTCATCGACTGAATCTCAAGATCAAATTCCTGCAAAGTTGAAACCCACTTACCGCGTTTCTCACCTAATTCATTTTGAACGAACATGGCTTTGACAGCAGGATTTGGGACGATAGCAAAGACCCTACTGTGGACTATGTAGTGCCTGAAATTTTTTATAGTCTTGACCAGAGCATACATTTGTTTGTCTAAGATAGAATATCTCAGCTTCGCATCTTTGAGAGGACTACTCAGGAAAGCAATGGGATTTTCAATGCTGCCTTCACTCTTATGAGTTAAAACACTTGCAAAGGAGTGATCTGAAGCAAATGTATAGATATAGAAAGGCTTTGTATAATCAGGACTCACCAAAACCGGGGCTTTAGAAATCACAGCCTTAATATCGTCAAAAGCCTTTATACTTTCATCTGTCCAATTGATTTGGACCTCTTTCTTTAACATGTCGTTCAAAGGTCTCGCTATCTCTGCAAAATCTGCAATGAATTTTATTACAAAATTGATCTTCCCGAAGAATGATCTCAACCCCTTTTTGCTATTGGGACGAGGAATTTCCTGTATGGCTTCTATTCTCTCATGGTCAATGGAAATTCCTTCCTTAGATATTATGTGCCCCAACAGTTTTCCTTACGTTACCTCGAAGATGCATTTCTTTGGGTTGAGAGAAATACCATGTTCCCTGCATCTTTGAAAGACTTTCTTAAGATCCCTGACATGGTTTTCTCTGTTCTTAGAAAAGACAGGAATGTCATCGACGTAAATAATGATGCACTTACCAATGAGCCCTTTAAAAGCAAAGTCCATAGCCCGCTGGAAAGTGGCACCTGCGTTCAACAGTCCGAAGGGCATTCTCCTGTATGCAAAGGTGCCCCACTTTGTCGTAAAAGCAATTTTCATCCTATCACTAGGATGGATAAGGACCTGATTATATCCCGAATAACCATCCAGGAATGACATCATCTCTGACCCGTTTACCTTTTGGAGTATTTCATTGATGCTGGGTAATGGGTAGTTGTCCTTTTGGGATGCTCTATTAAGATTTCTGAAATCAATGCACAACCTTATTTCTCCACTCTTTTTTCTCACAAGGACTAGGTTAGCAACCCACATGGAATGCCTAACAGGAAAGATGATCTTAGCTTCTAACAACCGCTTCACCTCTTTCTCTATAAAGGGTTCTAATAATGGATTGACTCGCCTTTGCCTTTGCCTGAAGGGTTTGGACTCTGGTTTTAGTGGAATCGTGTGCATTATGACATTTTGATCATAGGTTTTCAATTCCTTATAACTCCAAGCAATGCAATCAATGTATTCTTTTAATGCGTTTGCTATGGAATCCTTCTCCTGCTTGGTACATGCTTTTGCTATAAATACCTCTCGGGGATTTTTTGCACTTCCAATGATAACTAAATCACAGGCTTCTCTAGGAGATGGAACCCTTTTACCTTTTCTCGGTTTGTATCCAATATCAAAGATTTTTTCTAATGAAGCTATCTCATCAGGCATCCTGTTGTTTTTTACGAGATTTTTATCTCTCGAAACTACCTCCTCTAAGTCCCTTTCTTCTTCATCTATGTACTGCTTTTCAAATATACCAGAATTAGTGACAAAATGAAATATGTGCCTGTCACTATCAAATACTTGGAAGTTTGTAACATTATCTGGTATCGAGGGACAAGGGACCAGCTCTATAGAGAACTTCTTGCATTTCTTATGGTCCATTGGCTTCAACATACTCGCAGCTACAGCTAGGGAGTTTGCCAGACAATTGCCATTTCTCGAGATCAGAGAAATGTTAAAGGCATCAAAATCATCTATTAAATCTCTGACCCTAGTTCGGTAAAGCCTGAGCCGCCTGTCCTTGCATATGTATTGTCCCCTCACTTGTTTCACCACCAGTTCCGAATCACCAAGGACTTTGATATATTTAATTTTCTTCCGAATGGCCAGCTGTAGTCCAAGAATAAAAGCCTCATATTCTGCCATATTTTTGGTGGTAGGGAATTGTAATCTGTATGCAGTGAATATAGGCTCCCGGTCCGAACATGACAATTCAACACCGGCTCCTGCTCCTTGTCTAGACCTGGATCCATCAAATCTTAAGGTCCAAATGTTTTGATGTCCTTCAGTAAAGTTGCACCCGATCCTTTCATCATGGGAATTTTCAAGTGTTTCTATGTCCAAAAAGTATGCTCCCAAATCAGCTTCAATGTATTGGATCTCATTCGGCTTGTTGTAATCTGTGATCATCTCTTTGAGCCTTGGTTCACTGTCAATTCGAATCTTATTGGCCACTCCCCTCCAAGGCAGCCACATGTGTGAAGATTCTGTCACAATGTAACTTTTTAGGTTCTTACTCCAATCTCTTCCCAAAACCATGCCATATTTGATAGGAATATCGAGCACCAATATGTCTGTGTTGTTGAACTCTGGGTTCTGAATTGACTTGAATATGCACATCACCCAGCTCTCCTACTGCCTCCATGGTTGACCTGTCCAACTGCACCACCCTGATCCTAGAAGGCTTTGGTGTAAGTCCCAATCTTTTATAGATTTCTAAGGGCATGATAGTAGCCGAGGCCCCTGAGTCTATTAAACAATTGTGCAAGTTTTTACCTGCAATTCTAATGGTTACCAAAAATGGAGGTATATCTCATTTTTCTTTTTGTACAACCACTTGGGACTCAGCACTTTTAGCTTCATGAACTTGTGCAGATGGATTAAATCTTTTTGGTGAACTTACTTCTTGGCCTAATAATCGGGCCATATCATACATCGATACATTGGCCCTATTCTTCTTCATATCTTCCACCAAGTCGTAAGTGAGCTTTTCTGGATTTTTCACGTTTTGCATCATCTTAGAATTTTCGACCCTTGATGGAGGAGGGGGATTGACATCTCCTTTAGGGTCAGGAGGGAGTAATTGATTATTTGGAGAAGTAGAGGAAGTTTTGGGCTCTTTAGAACTCCTAGTGTAATATTTGTGATTTGCTTTCTCAAAACGTTTGTTTGCATGAAATTCCAAGGCTTCTTCATCTTCACTTCCAAAAAACTCTACATCCTCCTCTTCTTCATTTTCATGGGAGTGTATGACTTTCGTCAGTATAGACTCATGTTTCCCGTGACCACAATGTGGGCAATCATTATCACAAGATCCTGATTCATCACAATCTTCCGAAATGTCTACCTGGTTGGCAATGGTATTGGGTACCCGCCCGTTGTTAGGCTACGTGTTATACATTCCTTTTCCTCTATGATTGTGAGGTCGGTTATGGCCCATGGCCTGATCAACTTTTTTATTGACATTCCCCACTGTTACCAACACCTTGGCCAACGTTTCTTTCATATTTTCTATGGCTACTTCGGACCCTTGTGGTTGAGGCACTGCAATCGCGAGTCCAGCTTGTGATGGCTGCATTAGCCACCTCTGGACTGGGTACAATGGCTTGGGTTTGGACAGGTGGATTCCATCCTGGATTCCCATTTTGAATGGCTTGAGCTTGGGCAGGTGGATTCCATCCTAGATTCCCATTTTGAATGGCTTGAGTTTGGGCAGGTGAATTCCATCCTGGATTCCCATTTTGAATGGCTTGAGCTTGGGCAGGTGGATTCCATCCTGGATTCCCATTTTGAATGGCTTGATTTTGGGCAGGTGAATTCCATCCTGGGTTCACACTTTGAATGGGAGTGATTGTTGGATAAGTCGCTGATCTTGGTGTGTGAATTGGAGCAAACCCTGGCATGGTCAACAGATTATTGCCCATACCGAACCCATGCAAACCCATCGAGTTATTTTGAATCAAACTTTGTGTTTGAACAACGACATTCGGATAACCTGACAATGGTGTAACTTGGGTGGGTGTTTGGAAGTTGTTCAACATCGGAGCCTGTGGTGCTACTACCTGGTTCATCATGGAAAATTGGCTGTATGGGCCATATTGTCCCATCCCAGTCAATTGAGACAATCTTGCGCCTGGCAAGTTCATCTGCTATCGAGAGTCATTGTTTCTACATAAGCCAAAGGAAGGGTTGTAACCTGAGGGTTCCTTCTAGTCAACAAAGACGTTAAAGGATCTAAGGCTCCAAAGTATAACTGCAAGGCAACTGCAGGGTCTACCGCAAAGTGACGAGTCACATTCGTATATAGCTTTTGAAATCTCTGATTGAACGTTCGAATGGGTTCATTGGTTTGTCTTTTGCAAGATACGAACAAATTGTATGTCATGGAGGGATCTACTAACTGTCTAAATTGGCCTATGAACACAGTTTCTAGCTGGGCCCATGAAGTTATGGACCCTGCTGGCAAATTTTGATACCATTCGTTAGCAATGTGGTCTAGACTAGCAGGGAAAACTCGACAGGCAACATCCTCGTGAGTAACCCCCTGCCTAAACATGTAATCTTTATAGATTTGGACATGATCTTCTGCTGTTGTTGGACCATCATGAATGAATTTGGGTAATCCCCTTTCAATTTTTCTAGGCAAGTCATGGACTGCCCCGGGAATATCTAAAGGGGAACTCTAAGCACCATACCAAAGGGCGGGTGGTTGTTGTTGTTGTTGTTGTTGGGCCATGTTATTCAAAGGTGTCAACCCTGTGGGAACAATTGGAACTCCTGGAACTGTGGAGACAGATACAACTAGTGTTACTATCCCACTTGAACTTAAGGGTTCAGGCCTGCTAGAAGTACTTGAGTCCAAAGAAATCCCTAACTCAAGTATACTGGGTGGTATTTCAACTTCTAATGTTTTGTTTTTTGGCCTCCTAGCAGTGGGAGAAAGGCTTTGGAAGATAGTTTCCCTTGTGGTTTTAGACCTAGTAGCAATGTACTCAGGTTGGGCCAGCTTGGAAACTCTAGGACTCTAAAAGACTTCCCAACTCTCCTGCCAGATAAAATGTCTAAAAGTTGCACCTGCAAGCACAACAGGTGGAAACAAAACTGCCCACATTAGTTGTTAGAACAAATCAAAATTGCAAAGCAATACAGAAGGCCCTCATTCTAGCGCCAAAATGTTGAGTGTTAATTTGTCACGCTACAAATAATAAACACGCAACTTAGAGTCTCGAACAAAAGACTCTTTCTTGCAAAGAAATAATTTATTTTATTTTCCTTCCTTTATTATTTCTCCAAGCTTCTTTGTTTAACAGTATTTTATATGCATAAAATCAGTTTAAATTTAATACATATAACAAATACAACCCAGAATAACTCAAATTCTGCAAATAACTGTTAACAAGGGGCATTTGTTGATTCATGATAAACTCTGCAACCCGAATCTGTTAAATTAATCAAAAAAATAAAGAAAATCATTTATTTAATGATCTAACATAAATGGTGTTAATCGGTTCATTTATCCCGGTTCAATAATTCTGTTATTTCAATGTTAGTCTCTGTCGTGAATATGAGCGTATCAAGAAATAAAACAGAAACTATTATTTTCGAATCTGCTGGAAAATAATGAAGGATATTAAACTGGTTAGCGATCTCCTCCCTGTAAAATCCCAAGTTAAGAGATGAAGTTCCCAAAACAACCTGACCAATCAGATCTGTACTAACACACAATCTAATCAAATCAGATGCAAGACTCTAAGGAATAGAATATAACTGCATCATTCTACCATTCACCTATCGTAACCCATCCCATGGCGTAAACGAAATAGATACAAGACAAAATGATGCAACGGAAATATTGACAGTAAAACAATAGTTTTGGCTTCGGTCTCCTTTTGATTTTACACACAAAAGTCGTTTTACCAAAGAAAAATCCTTAGTTCAATAAATGAATCTGTTTGTTATAGTATCTAGCCCCTGTATCTAGAACTTGATTCGACTTTTAAACCTTCTGCCTCGGCTCTTCATTCCCCGATAACTCTTTGTTTCAATATCCAGGCTCTTCGTTTCAACTCCCGCCTTTTGGTGTTCTGCCCCTCGCATGCATTCGTAACGTTCGACCTCTGCGGCCAGTAACCGTCGACATGAAACGTTACTCTGGCTCTCATGCATTTCTGCCACGTATCTTGCGTTTCCTGCACTTTTCGTAACGCTTGCCTGCCAAAATCTCGCCAAAATTTGTCTTCTGTCTCTTCAGCTTCCTAGCCACGATAATGCGACATGTCGCGAAATCACGACATGTCGCGATATCGCGACGTGTTCTTGGTCCGTACGCCCTCAGTAGATTTTTGTAGCGATATCGCTACCAAAATCACCTTACGCCTTCTTTTCGCGAAGTGGTAGCGATATCGCTACCACTTTTCTTTTGAACCTCAGCTTCGCAAAGTGGTAGCGATATTGCTACCACTTTTTCTTTCACGCCTTTGCTTTTCAAAGTGGTAGCGATATCACTACCACTTTTCTTTCACGCATTTTCTTTTCAAAGTGGTAGCGATATCGCTACCACTTTTCTTTCACGCCTTTGCTTTGCAAAGTGGTAGCGATATCGCTACCACTTTTCTCCAAGTATTTTCTTTGCAAAGTGGTAGCGATATCGCTACCACTTTTCTCCGAGTCTTTGCTTTGCAAAGTGGTAGCGATATCGCTACCACTTTTCTCCGAGTCTTTGCTTTGCAAAGTGGTAGCGATATCACTACCACTTTTCTTCACGCCTTTGTTTTGCAAAGTGGTAGCAATATCGCTACCACTTTTGGTTTGTGCCTTCCTTCGACGAAGTGGTAGCGAAATCGCTACCACTTTTACCTCGAGCTGTTCTTTCATGAAATGCAATGAAATGGCTGACACTTTCAACTTTGCTCTTCCTTTCGGCAACATGTAGCGAAATCGCTACTGTTCGTAACTTTTCGTACGCCTCCAAAAACGCGTCGCGATTTCGTGACATCCTTTCTGTCCCACTGTCGACGCATCACGATTTCGTGACCTCTTTTCTGTCCCACTGCCGATGCGTCACGATTTCGCGACCTCTTTTCTGTCCTGCTGTCGACACGTCGCGATTTCGCGATAGATTTCAATTTTTTCGCAGCAATGGAGAGACAGGTCACGATTTCGCGACATGTCACGATTTCGCGACGACTTTCAATATTTTGCGGCGATGGAGAGACAGGTCGCGATTTCGTGACATGTCGCGGTATCGCGACATGTCGCGATTTTGCGACCCTTTCAACACTTAGGCATTTTTCTTCTTCTCTTCATTTTTAGCATCCGGGTCTTTGAGATCTTCCCTAAAACCTGCAAAAAGAAAGGTGGGTCCTCACTTCTGGGGTGTGTTGTGGATGAACCACAACATTATGAAAATTTGGTTTTGGGACAAAATCGTCTGGATGTTTTTTCCATGACAATTTCATCAGATATAGGACGATCTCGACTAATCTGTGATGATATCGTCCAACGGTCAAAACAAATCCTAAAAATGGCATAGAAAACGAGGAAAATGGTAACAGGCAATTTTGGGGTTAAAATTCAAATTTTTATCTTTTATCTTTTACTAAGGTTTTAACCGTGCCAATTTTAGGGTGCTACAAAAGTTATGATATAATAAATGATTATTAATTTTTAAATACCATGCTCTTGGAGCTTACTATAAATCATACAAGGATTTGTTTAACTTACTAACTTTGTGTTCTTATCTCTTAACTACAAATATTTATGGTTGTAACATATAAACTTCTTCTTCAATATCAAGAAATGCATTTTGCACATCCATTTGATGAAGGTTCCATCCATGATGTGTTACTAAAACACAAATTATTCAAATAGTAGTCATTCTTGTTGTTGGTGCAAAAGTTATTTCATAGTCAATCTCTTATGTTTGAGTATATCCTTTTGCTACTAGTTGAACCTTGTATTTGTCAAGTGAACCATCTACTTTATATTTTACCTTTTAAACCCATTTACAACCAACTATTTTATTCTTGGAGGTATCTCAACTAGATTGCATGTTTTATTTTTCAATAATGACTTTATCTGGGTTCTTGTATAAATCTTGAGAGTAATTTATAGAAAAAACTATATTTGGTCGTATATTTGTTAAATATAAGACTTCTAATTAGTTGATGATAGGTTGTTGCTAAAATTATTGATGTTTCATCATATTGAGACAACTATAGCCCTTGTTCCATAGGTGTATCCTTGGGCTTAGAACTGTTCATTCTATATTTCTCGAGTAAGGATATTGCATAATTTGTCTATGTTATGGTAATATTATATTCATTTTGACGAATTTCTAAACAAAGGCAATAATGCATAAGTTCCAATTTAGTCATTTCAAAATCCTTTTAAACTTAATTTATTAAACTCTTTGAACTTCCTGTAATTACTATATTGTCAACATATACTATAAGAGTTATTTAATCATTTTCAACATTTATTGTATAGAGATTTGGATCTGACAAGCTTCTCTTAAAGTTATGATATAATAAATGATTATTAATTTTTCAATACTATGCTCTTGGAGCTTACTATAAATCATAGAAGGATTTGTTTAACTTACTAACTTTGTGTTCTTATCTCTTAACTACAAATCCTTATGGTTGTGACATATAAACTTCTTCTTCAATATCACTATTAAGAGTGCAGATTATATTGTTATTACTTTTGAGGGGATTGAGTATGCCAGAGTATGGATTGTGGCATACCAACCCAGATGATGTATATAATTCATTGATATATATATATATATATATATATATAATCTTTTTGATGATATGACTTGTGTATATGTTGTATTATGATGCTTTAAGTTTTGAATTTGTTGATTCATGTAATTATGTCGTTGGAAATAAATTATAATGTTATGTCATGCCATAAAATTGTAAATGAAATAATCTGATGTGCATAAATTGGTTGTTTTGGTGTGATTTGATGAAAAATAAAAGGGACTTCTAACAATAATTTCAAAGGACATTGTCGCTGTTATAGACCGTTTCATGGAGTCACCGCTCGCTAGGTCATCAAGCTAATCCTAGTATAGAAATATTGCTAAAAGTAAAAGAGTGCTTAAGAGACTGTCTTAAGACTTGGTGTTGTGATGATGAAAATGATGATGGTGATGATTTGTTTTCAGATTTTTCACAAAATTATGCATGAAATATGTTTAAAAGTGATTTTTGCTAGGCATAAATTCCTAAGTGTGATAAATTTTTGAATAATTCCTTAGAAATTATACCATGGTTGCAAGATGGAATGTTTGACATAATGACATGAAATAGAATAAGTGTTCGTTCGTTTTGAAGCACAATTGTGTAACATAATGATGTAAGCCATATGTGTTTTTTAAAATGGATGGGAAAATAAAATTAGAACAATGGTTTGCGCTAGGCATAGAATTTATAGGTATAGACTTATACCATCATCGCGAAATCCAAAGATGAAATAGATATTTTAGTTTTATTGCATGATTGATTTTTTTATTTTTGATTTTTGATAAACAGAAAATAATAATATGATGAACATGTTGTTTGAAATCGTTTTGCAATTTTGTGACACAATGTATATAATTGTTTTTATACAAAACAAAATTCTGAAATAAGAGGATAAAATTGTTCTGAAAAGAATTACATAAATATTTTAAATTATCTCAAAAACAAATGTAGGTTTATAAGGGATCCTCATGTGCAAATGTGAGTTCATTACCGATCTTGATTTATCATAATGATACAAAATCTCTCAAATACAAATGTGTGTGCAATTGTATTGTTCATTCACCAATTTTGAGCAAGATAATTTGATACAAGCAATTTGCCTTAACCAAATGAATGTTCGTTAACCATGATTTATATGCATATAACCGTACTAGTACCACCGTGCAAGTTAGGTTATCAAGAGCTAGCTAATCCATAAGCCGACATAGGTCTGTACAAAAGAAGGTCGCTAATGTGACAGACATATCACCACGCTAGGAATTACCCAAGGCCAAGCGGGTTGGGCACAAACCACCTGTTATGGGGCTTACCTCACAGTTTTTGAATAATTGAGAATTCTAGGGATTCAAGCTCATTCACCCTTCTTTTCTTTTCAAGGGGTAGGGAAAGGATTTTATTGCATTTTGCTTTTGCTTTTCTCTTTTGCTCTTTTTATTTTTTTGTATTTTTGCTTGATATTTGAGATAATGCTGAAACATTGTTGTGATGATACAAAATAACATTTTTCTTTTTCTCTTTTTCTTGAACTTTTCTTTTTCTTCCTATGCTAGGGATACTTGCTCGGATTAGCTGTAGAGCAAGGGATTTTTATTCCGGGTAGGGGTGAGCTTGTCCTTTTGTCAATTCTCAAAGATTCTAGACCATGTGCATGATAGGATAGCAGGGGAAACTTTTCGCTCAAGAAACCACGTCTACTATGTAGCATCATATTGAATTTGCAATGAAATCATTTTAATGTGAAAAGATATACTTGGTTCAAGTAAATAACAAGATCAGTTCTCTATGCTCAAAACTTTATTTAATGCCAATGTGGACTTTGATATAAGAGAGATTAATAATCATACTAAATAAAATCAAGATATTTATTCATGTGAGTGTGAAAGTGTGGGATTCCAAATAAATGCTCATTTATCCAAAATAATTGAAAATATAACTGCAAACTCCAAGAATTGACAAGTATGAATAAAAGATGTTTTTGAAGATTTTGATGATTTTGATGTTTTTGTATTTGATTTTAATTGATGAATTGCAAGAAGAAATACTATGTGATTGTTTTTTGAAATTTTTATATAAATGGCTAAAAATGAAACAATATGCAAAATACAATATATACAAATGATGAAATGACCCAATGTTTTATGCATAGTAGCGTTTGAGATGCATAATGTTCATAGGTTCTTTAAGTTCTTTACCATCTAAGGTAGATAATTTGTATGCTCCCGATCCAAATTTAGCAGTAATAATATATGGTCCAAGCCAGTTGGGCTCGAATTTACCTTTAAGGTCTTTAGTAGCATTAGTATTTTTTTTATTTTCTTTTAAGACAAGGTCGCCGATCTCAAAGGATCGAGGATGAACTTTCTTGAGATATGCTCTCTTAAGCTTGTTTTGGTAGGCACGAAGATGCTCCAAAGCATTGATGCGCTTTTCATCTAAAAGTTCCAGCTGACTAAATCTGCCAAAGACGATATTCATCCCCTACTTCCATATCTTGAAGTAGTAGAGCCAAAGAAGGAACTTCTAATTCAAAGGGAAAAATAGCTTCAGTGCCATAAACCAAAACGAAAGGTGAAGTTCTAGTGGGGGTGCGAACACTAGTTCGATAGGCCCACAAAGCAGGATATAATTGGATGTGCCAATCTCGACCAGATTTATTGACCAGTATTTTGAGAATTTTGATTAATGTTTTATTAGATGCTTCTCGCTTGGCCATTACCCTGAGGATAATAGGGAGTGGACCAACGATGTTGAATTTTATATTTTTGACATAATTTTTTGACATCTTTATTTTTGAAACAAGTTCCATTATCTGAGATGAGATTGGCAGGAATTCCAAACCTACAAATAATTTGATTAAAGATAAATTTGGAAACTTGTGTTCCAATACAAGAAGCTAAAGGCATAGCTTCAACCCATTTTGTGAAATACTCCGTAGCGGTTATGATAAATTTGTGTCCATCAGATGACACAGGGTTGATTTTCCCAATGATATCTAAGCCCCATTTTGAAAAGGGCCAAGGAGATGAAATAGCCTGCAGCTCTTGTGCAGGCGCATGGACAAGGTCAGCATGTTTCTGGCACTTGTCGCAATGGTGCACATAATCATGTGCATCATTCTCCATGGTAGGCCAAAAATATCCTATCCGAAGGAGCTTCTTAGCAATGGCGTTACCACTAAAGTGTCCTCCACAAGATCCATCGTGGGCTTCACTCAAAGCTGATCTAGATTCTTCTAGATTCAAACATCTTAATAATATGCCTTCAAAAGATCTCCTATACAAGGTATTACCAATAATTACGAAGTGACTTGCTCGTCTACGTAATAATCGGCGTTGGTTGCTAGTATAACCATCAGGGAAGGTTCCATTTTGCAAAAAATTAAATATATCAGTGTACCATGGTTCGGGAGTAGTTTCATTGATTAGAAACACATCCAAAGGTTCTAAGCATGATTTGCTTGAAGCGGGTTCCTGGAGTCGATGAATAATGATGGTAGCATATTCATCATCTAACTCCAAGGGCAAAAGAGATGCAGCTGCAGCCATAGCGTCAACCGCACGATTGCTAGTTCGAGGAATAGCTTCCAAAGTAACTTGATCAAATAAGGATAATAATTGCAAAACATATGTTTTATATGGGCGTAATTTATCATCTCTCGGTCTGATAAACATCATTGATTTGATTTATGACAAGTTGGGAATCACCAAAAACTAACAAATTTTTAATTTTTAGGGCCAAAGCTGCTCGTAATCCAAGGATTAGAGCCTCATATTCAGCAATATTATTAGTGCAAGCAAACGTTAATTTAAAGGACAGAGGTATAAGATGTTTTTGTGGAGATATTAAAATAATACCCGCACCAGCCCCACTCATGCATCGGGCTCCATCAAAGTATAGGGACCATTGTTTAGGATGGTCTGCCTCTAATTTAAGGCATTCATCGAGAAGCTCAATGATGAGGGGATGGGTAGACTCTAAGGGTGTAGCAGCTAATTGATCTCGCTATGATTTGACCTTTAACAGACTTCTGTCCTATAAACGTGAGTTCAAAATTGCTTAGCACAAGAACCCACTTGGCCATGCGACCAGATAAATATGGTCGACTCATAAGATATCGCAAAGGGTCGAATTTGGCAATAACATACGTTTTCTGACTGAGCATATAATGTCATAGTTTCTGTGTAGAAAATACGACTGCAAGACATAACTTCTCTAATATGGTATAGCGAGTTTCATAACCGATTAAGGTTCTCTAATAATTAGCACGTTCTTTCTTCTCATCGTCAAGCTGAGCTAACATAGCTCCTAAGGCAAAATCGAAAGCAAAAATGTACAAAATAAATGGACGATCAGATCTAGGTGGGGAAAGCACCGGTGGTTGGAGGAGATATTGCTTGAGGAGTTCAAATGCTTCCTGACATTTGTCGTCCCAATGAAAAGAGACATCTTTCTTAAGAAGTTTAAGAAAGGGTCCGATTTTATCTGCCAACTTATCAATAAAGCGGCGAATAGCTTGAAGCTTACCTTGTAAACTTCGTAATTCTGATATATTGGTGGGTGCGGGCATATCGCTGATAGCCACGATCTTGAGAGGGTCAATTTCAATGCCACGTAAAGAAACGATAACCCCCAATAATTTATCGGACTTAACTCCGAATATACATTTGGCTGGATTCAATCGGATAAGATACTCCCTTAACCGATCAAATACTTTTCTCAAGTCATTTAAATGATCATCTTCTTTGATGGAACGAGCTATAATATCATCTACATAATCATGTAGAATATCATGCATCATATCGTGAAAGATATAAGTCATGGCTCGTTGATAGGTTGCACCTGCATTCTTTAAACCAAATGGCATTACTTTCCAACAAAAGGTTCCCCAAGGGGTAATAAAGGTTGTTTTAGCCTGATCTTCAGGAGCTATCCCGATCCGATTATAACCAGAAAATCCATCCATTAGGGATATCATTCCACTTCCAAGTAGTAAAATCAATGATTTGATCCATGTTAGGAAGAGGAAAATCATCTTTAGGGCAGGCAACATTAATATCTCTGAAGTCCTGTACAAACCCTAACTTTAGTGGCTTCTTTCTTAGTTACTCGGAACTACATTTGAGATCCATTCAAGATAATCAATGGCTTGTATAAAAATGACCTTCAACAGCTTTTTCTAGTTCTCGCTTTGACTAGTAAGGCCACTTTAGGATGCATTTTTCTAAGTTTTTGTTTAACAGGTTTAGCATCCGGATGGACTACTAGATGATGCACAACTACATAAGGGTCCAGACTCGGCATGTCTTCATATGTCCAAGCAAAGACATCTTCATAGTCTTTAAGAAATGAAATGTATTTATCTTGTTTTTCTTGACTTAATTCTGATCCAATATTGATTATGTGAGGGTTATGTTCGGTTCCAATGTTAATTTTTATACCGTTTTCAACTTCCATATGTAAATCTCTCTCAAAATTAGGTGGGGTGGGTGAAACACCCAATTCTTGTAATTCTTCCAAGGTTAGCTTGGATAATTCGTCTTGAGGAGTCGAGGCCTCAAGCTGGGCTATACTAGGTATAGAGCCATCAAAATAAAATTCGTTATGTAACAAGTCATCAACGGAGACATCATGGAAGATATCCCCTTCCAACTCATCGTCGGATTCGACAATCATCTCATGGTAGGCGAGAGATAGCATATGACAGGTAAAGGGATTATTTTTTGAAAGCAAAGAATCTTGTTTATCGAGATAATCTTGATAACATGTAAGATGGTCATCCTCCTCAAATGGGAAGGGTTGACCTTTACTAGGAAATAGGCCCACACCGCATCGGGCAGGCCATGGTTCTACCTCAATAGGTTCCTTCATACCATTTTGGAAAGGTCCCAAACCTTTCCCTTTATAGCCCAATTTAAGCATTATGGGTTTAGCTTTAATATACTCATTAGCAAAATAGCATCGAGCATATCCATCACAATGTGTCTTGATGTTTCTGGGTATTCTTCCCCAATCATATCCCTTATAAATAAAAGCACAACTCCCGACTTGGTAGATACTTCCCATAGGTTGTGGGAGGCCCAAGGTACGAGGAGAAGGTGGGAGTTTATTTAAAACAAGGGAAGCTTGCATGGCAGTTTTGATCTCTTCCGATATAAGGATTTTAGATAAATCGGGTAAGAGTTCATCAAGAAGAGCATAAGAGGTAGAAGGAACATTTCCTAGATCTTCTAATGTGGAAAGGATGCCTGTAGTGGATGGGGATGTTATAGGGATATCGATGGATGAGTCTATCGGTGTGGAAGTTATAGGGGTAAAACAAGGAACATTGGTTGTAGTTCTGGGATCTTTTCGAGGTCCTAATGGGGTTTGTTCAGAAGATGGTTGAGCTATATGTAGAGGTGTAGTTGATGGGGAAAAAGTAGGTGATGTTATGGGTGAGTGTTTCACACGTTTAGATGGTTGACGAGAATTAGGATGTGTGGATGACAGAGCAGGGCAAAATTGAACTCCAACCGGTTCTGCCAAAGCACACATATCAAAGGGTCTAGGGTCACCATGAATGGTAACCAACTGGTTTTTAAATTTGAATTTAACACACTGATGTAAAGTGGATGGAACCGCTCGCATCGCGTTGATCCAAGGGTGACCCAAAAGTATATTGTATGATGCAGGGCAATGTACAATAAACACGGTCGTATCTAGGGTTCTAGGACCAACTTGCAAGGGTATAGTAATGACTCCACACGTTTCTTGTGTCTCGTCATTGAAGGCTTTTATGATCATATCCGTTCTTTTCATTTCGTCACTCCTAAAGCCAAATCTTTGGTAGAAGTCAAAAGTGCATATGTTTAAAGATGAACCATTATCAATCAAGACGCGTTTAACGGCTACGTCCCCAATTAGGGCAGTAATATATAAAGGGTTATCCTTATGTAAACTATGTTGTGGTATATCCCTATCTCGAAAGTCAATACAGTCAACTTCTCGAGTTATGATAGTATTGGTCATGGCTTCAGGCTGAATATTTTGTGGTACCATCATTTGGCTTAATGTGAGCATTAATTCATCCCTATGGGTAGGAGAAGATCTTAAAAGGTCCAAAAGGGAAATTCTAGCTGTAGTATTGGATAATTGTTCATTAATATTATACGGAGGCTTAGGTTGAACATTAGGCATATGATTCCCTTTATTGGGATTTTTCAAAACAAATGGAGCTGATCCATCATTCTCGAGTTTGATCCCGTTGAGAGTTTTGAGCCTCGTTGTCGAGTAACGACTCCGATGGTACCTACAATATTATTTTGAGGATGATGAATTGGTCTCGGTCTAGCGTTTATGGCTTGTTCATTAGAAAGGAACTGATGAGAAGAGGGTCGAGTAGTAACTCTTCTAGGAAATGGTTCTTTCGAAACCATAGAATTTGTGATGGGTTGAATAGGATCTGATTCATTTTCAGAACTATTCGATTGATTGGAGGTGATTTCCATGTCACTTTCAAGGCATCGTATTCTACATCACTAAGATCAGTTGTTCGAGTATTATATAGGGGTCTCGGACGTAACCATGGATAAAGTTGTGTCAAATATTTCTAGATCGTGAATAGGTAAATGCCCACTAATGGCTCCTACATATCGGGTAGGAGGGGGAACATTATGATGTTCAATTTGATTAGCCACCTCTTTGCCATGCTTTGGTAAAGGATGTTGAAATATGTCCAATGATTGATTGGCATTCTGATTCTGACTTTGAGGGGTGTTCTTTTGAACATTATTAGTAGGATTTTGTTTAGGTTGAAAGGCTTGCACCTCCATCTCATTGTTATCAATTAAATCTTGTATTTTATGTTTTAACCATTTACAAGAGTTGGTAGCATGTCCAGGTCCTCTATGGAAATCACAATGTAAATCAGCTCTGTATCCGGGTATGGTTGGATCAGGTTCCCGGATAGTTGGTAATTGGATCAATCCTCGGGCTAATAGTTGCGGGAGAATGGTTGATAAAGGTTGATTTAACCTAGTAAATTCTCGAGGTGGTTTATCAAGAGGTTTCAATATGAACTTCTCTCGTTGTTTTTGCTAGTATTAACATTGGCAATGTTTTTGCTATCGCTGACTCCATCACCCACAACTTGTTTATTTTTATATTGATTTTTTGGATTTTTTCTCATCATCTTTCTTTTTGAGCTGACCTCTTCTAATGAGAGCGTCTTCCACTCTTCGGGCTAAGTCTATAGCTTGATCGAAGGTGGTCAAGGTAGCAGCTGATAATTCATAGGATAGTTGTTCTTGTAAATTATTGATAAAAATATCCAACATTTCCCGATAAGGTAACACAAAGTGTAATTTTCCTATCAACCGCCTCCATCGAGCTAAGAAGTCAGCAAAACACTCATCTTTGTCTTGTTTTAGGTTGTACAAATCTTTAATGGTTACATGCCTTTCAATATAGGCACTAAATTGATGCACAAAAGACTCAACGGTCTCTTCAAAATTTCTCAAAGAATGAGTGGGCAATTGATAATACCACTCCAATGCCATCCCTCCTAAACTTTTCGGGAACATTTTTAGTAATAACAAGTCATCATGTGATATATCATGACATGCTATCCTAAACATACGAAGATGCTCTATGGGATCTTCGGCTCCTTTGTATATAGGTAGGACAGGCATAGGAAAGTGTTTGGGATATGGTTGTGCTACAACTATAGGATCTAGAGGTTGACTACACATCTCTCGATAATTGTACGAGGGACGATAGGGATCTATTTGGTCCATACGGGAGGTTAACTGTTTCACCATGGCTTCCAGATTACCAGCTTTGCCCACCATATTGGTTCGGTGGTACATGAGCATGGGATTTGTGAGCGTAGGAAGGCGGGACATAAGGATTAGATGCTATATTGCTGTTATGCAAATGGTTGGTAGGAAGAGTATTATGAAGAAGATTTGTGGTAGCATTATGTTGTATCCCAGATTGTTGGAAATTAACATTTGGTTTTGTTTTAGGCTTTTGTTGATTTGAGGTATATTGATCAATAGCTTGGCGAAATAGAGCAGTGAATGAAGGTTTCTTTTGTGTGGGAATAACCCTTGGCTTAGTAATAGGCACTCTAGGTAGTTGGGTAACCTATTGTTGTCGCGTGTTTTGGATTATAGTAGCCATGTCCAAATTGGACGGTCCAACTTGATCACTCTCTTGATCAACGAAGGACAAAGGATTAGTGCGTGTGTGATATATGTCTTCTAGGGTTGCTTGAGTGTCACTAATTTGATCTTTGTCCATATGAACTGCTCTATTAAGGGTGCCCATATTATCATGGAGGAACTTCCAGAAATGTTCCATGTTCTCAAAAGTAACAGCTCCTTCCTGGAGATATTTTAGGAGATGAGGATTCTTCCTCCATAATATTTTATCTTTGTTCATTTGCATCAACATACTCTTCTTCTTGTTGGTCTAGAGTTCCTTCTTCCCGAATTGGGTCTTCAGGAAGGACATCTCGGGTTATTTTCTCGTTTTCCTTAACCAATCTTCTTCTACCTCAATTTGTTTTCCATTCCTGAGTCTAGTCATTATGTCTAAATCTTAGATTTTAGCAAATATATATTGATATATTTGGAATAGATTTGGGAGGTATATATTTTAATTATATACCTACTATAATGCTTAAAAATAAAATGTTTTGATTTTTTTGTTATGATTTTGTTTTTTTTTTTATTTTATGCTTATAAAGACAACAAATAGCACACTAAATACAAGAAATAACAATAATAAAATAATAGCTTAGTTTTCTAAAAAGAGTTTATGAATGTCATTGATAGGATCAAGTTCATCAAGAGTCATAAAATGCTCTTCTTCAAATTGGAAATGGTTTTTCAGGAACTTGATAAAGTGTGCTATAGTAATATTATCTCGTTTTAGATTCTGTCTTGTAAAAATAAATCTCATGGCAATACTCTCGATATAACACAACTCTGGGAACTCTATTCCATCTTTGTCTATCCATAAGAATGACCTCTTGGTCCTCTATACGAGACAAAAATTTATGTACTACAGCTGCATTATCGAGGTATTCCTCAAAGGTATACAACTCGAAGACACAAGGGCTCTTTTATCTCCTAACCACCTATGGCAAGCTCTCCCAAGCTCATGATACAAAGTCACTTGATCGGGATCCAAGATTCTATCTAGGACAAACCTCTTGATTTGCCTAAGTTCGGTTGCTCTAGATGAAATGAGATTCAATCTCCTATTAAGCTCATCCCATAAAGGTGGGACTCTATATGTTGGAGCTACTCTAAGCAAAGAATTAATCTCTATAGCTGCTAATTGATTTTCAACATTAATGGTGACGGCTCGTCTTTTGTTATAATCTACCATCTAAATATGACATGCAATCTTTGATTCTAAATGCATTTATGTTTTTGTTTTTTTTTTTGAATTGTTTTCAAAAGGTTTTTAGTTTTCACGTCGGGTTCACCAAAATGTATCGCTCCAAATTTTTCGCATCCTTACCCTCAAGCTATAGGATCCGCGCCCGTAAGGGGGATGCGAGAAGGATGGGACAATACCTCGGACTGAGAGGCCCTTTGAAGGTCCCGCCTCTCGGGGGAGGAGTATAAAGGTGAATTTTTGACGGATGGTGGGTTCACCAAGAAACTTTTGAGTGGCAGTTTCCACGCCTAGGTTGGGAATGGGTTTGATGTGTTCATTTTATACTCAATCATTCAACTCCTAGGTTTGGCCAAAATGAATCTAAACTATTCTATATGCCAATAATGATTTAAATGGATACAAAAAATAGAAATGGTTGCTAAACACAGAGAATAGGCAAATTAGGACAGATCATACCTGATTTCGGATGTCTGATGAAGATTCTGAGTTTTGTAGCAGTCCAGATCACCTCAGTTCATACGTAATCATCTGAGATCAGACATGATCGTCTGATATCTAATGAATTCATCAGACGAATTCGTCAAAAACCTGCAATCACAGAAATAGATACAAAATACCCAAGATGCAACTACATAAGTGAAGGGAAATGATAGAAATAACTATAAATTTGTCTAAATGATAGATCCAAATAGTAATTAAAGAGGAAAAGCATCAACTTCACAATCTATTTTGATTTTATCATGCATTTATACTAGATGAGGTGAACTCCAAGATGCATAAACATAATAACCTAAGATAATGCAGAATTATAATGGAAAAATGCAGGAAAGTTAAGAAGATGCAAACTCTGGACTCGGATTGCCCCCAATCTGGACTACAGTCAGGATCGCCTCCAATCGTACGAGATCGTCTGTGCTCCTCGACAAAATCGTCCGTAATCGTCCGAGATCGTTTGCGATGATCCGAGCTATCTTCGACTGAAAAATAGTAGAGTTCCTGCAAGAAAATGCAAAATGCAAGAATACAGACAGTAGTACGAGGATGCTCTAGTGAATAAGGATCTAAATCCATCAGCTAAGGGGTTCAGGGGAATCAGAATTCGGGGGATAAACTAGAAAAATCCTAGTTTATATAGGATTAGGGGGAGGCTAGGAGGTTGGGGATCATCCCAATCTGGGAGATCTCCAACAGGGAAATCTCCAACTACGCAGACGCGCTTCTGCCCAAGTTGGAGAGGTTGTTGAAACAGAAGCTAATTATGAAAATTTGGTTTTGGGACAAAATCGTCTGGACGTTCTGTCCATGATGATTTCGTCAGATCTGGGACGATCTCGTCTAATCTGCGACGATATCGTCCAACGGTCAAAACAAATCCTAAAAATGGCATGGAAAATGAGGAAATGGGTAACAGGAGGTTTTGGAGCGGTTTTGGGGTTAAAATTCAAATTTTTATCTTTTATCTTTTACTAAGGTTTTAACCGTGCCAATTTTAGGGTGCTACAAAAGTTATGATATAATAAATGATTATTAATTTTTAAATACCATGCTCTTGGAGCTTACTATAAATCATACACGGATTTGTTTAACTTACTAACTTTGTGTTCTTATCTCTTAACTACAAATCCTTATGGTTGTGACATATAAACTTCTTCTTCAATATCAAGAAATGCATTTTGAACATCCATTTGATGAAGGTTCCATTCATGATGTGTTACTAAAACACAAATTATTCAGATAGCAGTTATTCTTGTTGTTGGTGCAAAAGTTATTTCATAGTCAATCTCTTATGTTTGAGTATATCCTTTTACTACTAGTCGAACCTTGTATTTGTCAAGTGAACCATCTACTTTATATTTTACCTTTTAAACCCATTTACAACCAACTATTTTTTTCTTGGAGGTATCTCAACTAGATTGCATGTTTTATTTTTCAATAATGACTTTATCTGTGTTCTTGTATAAATCTTGAGAGATAATTTATAGAAAAAACTATGGTCGTATATTTGTTAAATATAAGACTTCTAATTAGTTGATGATAGGTTGTTGCTAAAATTATTGATGTTTCATCATATTGAGACAACTATAGCCCTTGTTCCATAGGTGTATCCTTGGGCTTAGAACTGTTCATTCTATATTTCTCGAGTAAGGATATTGCATACTTTGTCTATGTTATGGTAATATTATATTCATTTTGATGAATTTCTAAACAAAGGCAATAATGCATAAGTTTCAATTCAGTCATTTCAAAATCCTTTTTAACTTAATTTATTAAACTCTTTGAACTTCCTGTAATTACTATATTGTCAACATATACTATAAGAGTTATTCAATCATTTTCAACATTTATTGTATAGAGATTTGGATCTGACAAGCTTCTCTTAAAGTTATGATATAATAAATGATTATTAATTTTTAAATACCATGCTCTTGGAGCTTACTATAAATCATAGAAGGATTTGTTTAACTTACTAACTTTGTGTTCTTATCTCTTAACTACAAATCCTTATGGTTGTGACATATAAACTTCTTCTTCAATATCACTATTAAGAAATGCATTTTGCACATCCATTTGATGAAGGTTCCATCCATGATGTGTTACTAAACCACAAATTATTCAGATAGTAGTCATTCTTGTTGTTGGTGCAAAAGTTATTTCATAGTCAATCTCTTATGTTTGAGTATATCCTTTTGCTACTAGTTGAACCTTGTACTTGTCAAGTGAACCATCTGCTTTATATTTTACCTTTTAAACCCATTTACAACCAACTATTTTATTCTTGGAGGTATCTCAACTAGATTGCATGTTTTATTTTTCAATAATGACTTTATCTGGGTTCTTGTATAAATCTTGAGAGATAATTTATAGAAAAAACTATATTTGGTCGTATATTTGTTAAATATAAGACTTCTAATTAGTTGATGATAGGTTGTTGCTAAAATGATTGATGTTTCATCATATTTAGACAACTACAGCCCTTGTTCCATAGGTGTATCCTTGGGATTAGAACTGTTCATTCTATATTTCTCAAGTAAGGATATTGCATACTTTGTCTATGTTATGGTAATATTATATTCATTTTGACAAATTTCTAAACAAAGGCAATAATGCATAAGTTCCAATTCAGTCATTTCAAAATCCTTTTTAACTTAATTTATTAAACTCTTTGAACTTCATGTAATTACTATATTGTCAACATATACTATAAGAGTTATTCAATCATTTTCAACATTTATTGTATAGAGATTTGGATCTGACAAGATTCTCTTAAAGTTATGATATAATAAATGATTATTACTTTTTAAATACTATGCTCTTGGAGCTTACTATAAATCATAGAAGGATTTGTTTAACTTACTAACTTTGTGTTCTTATCTCTTAACTACAAATCCTTATGGTTGTGACATATTAACTTCTTATTCAATATCACTATTAAGAAATGCATTTTGCACATCCATTTGATGAAGGTTCCATCCATGATGTGTTACTAAAACACAAATTATTCAGATAGTAGTCATTCTTATTGTTGGTGCAAAAGTTATTTCATAGTCAATCTCTTATGTTTGAGTATATCCTTTTGCTACTAGTCGAACCTTGTACTTGTCAAGTGAACCATCTACTTTATATTTTACCTTTTAAACCCATTCACAACAAACTATTTTTTTCTTGGAGGTATCTCAACTAGATTGCATGTTTTATTTTTCAATAATGATGTGTATTTTAATTCCATAATTACCTTACATTTTGTATGATTCAAATCTTGAAGTGTTGTTGGAGGTTTTATCATAGAGCTTAATAATTCTCTATTTATTCTATTTATACCATGAGTTTGAGGTCTTGTAGTAGTTAGATCTAACGTTTGTTCAATATTTGAATCTCTAAGTATATTTTTAAGCCATCTAGGTAAATTTATCTATAAATTTATAAAATTTATGTATTTTTGTTCTGTTCATTATGAAATTTTGAATCTGTATCTTCATTTCATGAGTCTTCTTCTAAAAAATTAGAAGAACTTTTGAATCAAATTTTTTTCTTTAATACCATATTTTATTTTTTCATCAAATACATCTTTCCTTATATAGATTTTTGTTGTTTTTGGATCTATTAATCTATAACTTGCAGATTCATCATCATAACCAAGAAATATACCATACATAGACTTCTCATCTAGTTTTGTCCTTTTTTGTTTTGAAATATGCATATAAGATTTACATCCAAAAATTCTTGCTCTCTCTATAATTGCTTTTCATTTTAATCATACTTCTTCTGGTGTAACATTCTTGAGTATTCTTGTAGGTAATCTATTATGAAATTATATAGTTGTTCTAACTACCTCTACCTAATACTAATAATCAATATGAGCTTATTTTAACATATATCTAACCATTTTCATGATAGATCTATTTCTTCTTTCTATAGTACCATTTTGTTGTGGCAAATATATTGTAGTAAGTTGCCTCTTTATTTCATTTTAGGATGATGACACTCAATGCCTCCATGTACACAATTGTATCCTAACTTTTCAATATATTTATGAGAGAGATATTTATCATTCTTTGTAGCATCTCTTATGTCTTTATATAATTGACCTTTAGTTTAGTTACTATGTCTTATGGCATATGCATATAATTTGTGTAGCATTCGATGAAATTCCCATAATTATTTGATATATACTCAGGATTTATGTAGCACACGATGACATGCCAATACATTTTAGACATGCACAAGTCTCCTTTAGATGTCACATTTCCCCTTACAACAACTTTGATCTCCCTTTGTTTTTACCCAACTTCTTGCTTCATCTTCACATCTATTTTTGGTCTCCTCGCTAGCTCCCAAACATGCACGATCTATCTTATTCAACATGCGATGATCCATCCTAATCCATCACCACATGCTTGTGTAGCTATGCATCCCATGTCAACAAGATGCCCTGGCTAGGTGGAAAATTTAACTGATCCATATTTTGTTTGTCAATTGAATTTTATAAATTCACTCATGCTCCTACTTCCTCAAAACTTTTCTCCAATGATTTATATCAATGGATGACTTATTTTAGTTGCATCATCCATTTTCGATGAGCTCCATACTCTTATAGTAAATTTTTGTTTTTGAATGATCCTCAACATAGGCTCTCATAGTTATTCCTAAATTCTTCTTACTATCACTTTTATTTGCCTAAATTGACCATAACACAATGCCTCCTATTGAATGAATCTCAATTCCCCCACTTGCCAATATGCTTTGTAAATTTTTATCACGTGTTTTATGTGTAGCACAAGCTATATGACATTAATATGGTGCATGCATACCATTTTTTAAAATGTAATCATCATATTTTACCTAATCCACACGATGCTTGACCTTGGATCCAATGGCGGGAGTTTTTCAAGCATTTTTAAAATATCAATATCTCATATTTGTTGTGGGAGGCCAACCATGAACCTATATTTCCTTTAATCTTCAATATATTACCTAAATATAAATTAGACGAAGGTTAACTTAAATTTTTAATTAAAAGCATATTACAAAATATTCTATCAAAATATTCCAAGGCATATACTATAGAATATTTCGACAAGAATATTTAGTTTCAATTTGTCAAGGACACCCCGCCCTTTTTCTTTTGCTACTAGGAGAGCCTTCTATTTTTCACACCAATCGAGGTTCCATCTGATCATAAATATAGCCCTATTTATAGTCAATGGAAAGATATTTTCAAGTTGGATCTATTTGAATCTTTGTATTTCTATTTTATAAAGGTTTGTTTTGACCCGTGGTGCTTTGAAATTTGGGTTGTTTGAAATAATTTAGATATAATTATTATATCTTGGAGTGCATTTGTTATCATACCCAACACTCATTTTGTCCACCTTTGACATCATACCCATATTATAACACTTTTGTTTAGTGTGCCATATTTCAAGAGGTAAGCTTTCTATTTTATTTCTCAAGCTTTTTCCTCATTTGTTGAATCAAATTTTAGGTTTTTATCTAGTTCCTATATTAGTGACTCCTACATACAAAGTTTCTTTCAAATATATTCACAAACCAATGCAAGTGAAACTCATAAGTAGTGCTCTCCTCTATAACACTTGGTGGTTACAATTACTGGTTATCCATGCAATCCGATAGGATGATAAGGTTACCATAAGAATATTTGTAATTGATTTTTGTAGACTCTTTTCTAGAGTCATTGGATTCTATCAAAATAATCCACCTTTGACATATATTGTACCAATCTTGTCTTATTCTAAGGCAAGTTAAATGGCAAACTTGACCCTGACTTGTTAAATTAGATTTCATGTTTCAAGTTTTGTATCTGAAAGACTATTATTTAGCATCTATCTCAATGTATTTCAAAATTTTAGCTTGGTTCATGTCTTCACAAGAATGACTCACCAGATTTCCAAGGGCAACAACACCTCAATTCGGTTCTATATTAGCTTTTGCATTTGGCTCATTGGATCCTCGACTGTATCTACATCTATATTAGCCACTTAAACATTTTTATTCTATGGCTTTTATTTTTTTCTTTCTTCATATATGTTTTTCTTTATCTTTTTGTTCACATTAGAGTCCAACACTTCTATGGTGGGAGGGAATTATAGGGATTTAATATTCCATGTGGCCACCATTAATGTAATACATAATTTAAAAGTAGGTGGTCGAAATTTCAACATTTTATTTTATGTAATACTTTTTGGAAGGTCCCTCCATTGACTTGGTTGACACATCATTTAATACAATGTCTCTTGGAAGGTTTATTCCTGGACATTGTATATGGCTATAAATAGCCCTTTTTGAATGAAAATAATCATCTTGGTCTTTACCAATTCATTCATGTTTGTATTAGTGGTTGAAAAAAGGAAGCAATAAGCATCTCAACGACAACGACTATGTTGACAATGATGATGACAAAGATGTGGATGATATCATCTAAAGTGATATCATGGTGATAGATGAAGTAGAAACCATACCAAGCAAATAAGGTAGTGTGAAATATCATGTACTTGACTTGTTTAGATCCATGGCATGTGTAGCCAATTTTCTTGTGGCATAATTATTTGCCACTCCTTGGGCTCTACATTGGTAGACCCCACCACTTCATCCACCCTTATGGCCACCTAGTTTTTTATGATAAGATCCCTTGCCATAAGGTTGATGAATAACCTTTCTAAAATATTTAGCCCTGGGGTTTCGCTAGCTAGTCTCACATCAATGAATCTCACCTTGTTTAACTTCTTGATTGACCTTGATTTGTTGCTAGTGACTTCCATGAATTTGATTCTATTAACAAAGTGAGAGTTTGGGTTTTCCAAAACTCTCATGAGCACATCCTATGTGCATACCATGGGACCCATGAGTCTAGCATCGAGTAAAAACTTATTTTCACAAAAGAACATGACTGAGGATCATAAAGTGTTATTTCATTGGAGGAGAAACCTAGAATTGGATTTTAGAAATAATCTGTTGAAATGATTGTTCATTGTCCTAGTTTTTTGAGTGTGACCAAATTTATAACTTTGCTTCTATGAGAGAACAAAAAATATCAAAGCATTTGGTAGCATGTTTTTCTCCTAAGGATTTTAAAATGCAATAGGTTATAGTTGTATGTATGTTCTGTAAAGAATTCAAAGACTTCAAAACTTCAAATAATAATTCCCTCAAGGTAAATTATTCATTCCTAAAGGAGTATGATTCTCTATTGTGGCTAATTTCTTTGTGGTTGAAAAAATATGAAGGTTCAAATATCTCGAGGCACATTTAAAAAAAAAAAAAAGCACATGTACTTTATTAGACATATATTTGTTTATATTGAAAAGGAAAGGGATATTTCTTTTTTTTAAAGAAGGAACACATAATAATAATATTATTATTTAAAAAAATAAAAAGGGGCCAAATATTTTATTAAAAAAATAAAAATAATATAGTTTTATAGTTAAAGATAAGATTTATAACTATAAAATATCATATGCATTTTATTATAATTTCTTCCATGAAGAGTGATCAGGAGGTATAAGGGTGTAAAAGTACATTTTTTACCCTTTATTGTCATTTATTTAAGGGTCTAAATATTTTGTCCAAATGTGCATTAGTGGCAAACTTTGATACATTCATAGTCATCAAATATTATATAATGTACTTTTTTGGTAGACTTGCACCTTAATAAAAATCAAGTATTGTACAAGGTGTTTTTTTACGAAGATAGTCACCTTCATAATACAATGCACAAATACTCATTATACACATGAGACAATAGAGTGACCCTCATAAGCAGTAATCTATTTTATTACACCTAGAGGTTGTAGCTACCGGTTATCCATGCAATCTAGTAGGATGAGAAGTTTACCATAAGGTGTTATGGTTCCAATATAGCCATGTCATTTATATTTATTTATTAAATATTATTAGCTTATGACCCTAGGTGCAATAGGTAACCTTTGAGCATTTAGGTTTGATTTTATTTATAAATAAGATGAACTATTCCTTAGTAGGTATCATCGAAGAATTTGGATTTAATTCATATATTTTGCACATAAGAGACTTTACCCTCTCAAAGTGGCTATGAGACTTTGACCTCTTTAAGTGGATATGGATTTGCTATGGCATTGAATTGATCGAACTTATTATTTGCTTGTTATCTAGATTGGATCTGATGATGCACATTGTTCATGGTATTTCAATTGAAATTATTATTGTTTGCATGTTGTTAATAATAATTAAATATTGAAGTGTTGTTATGGATATTAAAATAATTGTGCAATTTTGCAAGTGGTATAAGATCATGATTCTGAAACCAGTGGAAACTAATAAAGATATTTGGTGCCCTAAAAATAATGCTTTCAATTTTTTGTAGAAGAAAAGGTACCTTTGATTTCCCCAAATTAATTAGTTTCTCTTAATAATTATTTGGATCAATTCCCTTCCCTAATTTATATTAATAATTTAATTTAATTTAAGTATTAATAGAGAGAACAATCATCTTATTTGTCTTTCCGTTGCATTTTCCACTACTCTACTCTACGTATTCATCATATCACATTTCATTTTTTTTTAATTATTAAAAACTTGCTCCCACTTTCATTTCATATTTCATTATTTTGAATTATTAAACACCCACCCTCATATTTCACATTTATTTATTTTTAATTATTAAACTTCCACCAACTTTCATATTTTTGTTTTACACTATTAAACACCAACCCCCCACTTTCACTTCACATTTCTTTTTGAATTATTAAACACCCCCTCGAATTTCATATTTCTTTTTAAAATTATTTAAACTCCCTTGCTTTCACATTTTTTAAATTATTATATAACCACCCCCACGTTCACTTCACATTTTATTTTTTTAAAAGTATTAAACGTCCACCCCCACTTTCACTTTTCTTTTTTAAATTATTAAATTCCCCCCTCATTTTTTATTAGTTGGGCAAGGCTTCTCCCCCACCCAACACATCTAGTTATTCTTATCCTTCCAATATCTCTACCCCTACTACCCCTCCAAGTCATATTGCTCTTCCTAGTAATATTGACCATGGTGTACATCAATATATTTTACAACAAGAACAAAAGATTATTAAAATTATTGACATCTTGAATAGAATTGAAGGAAACCTAGTTCCATCCACTATAACACCTCCTCTTATCCAAGGCCACAACAAACTATCAAGAATGAAATACTCCTATTCTTCCACAATAACCACCTAATCATAATCCTCCAAATTATGGCTCTTATAACCTAGTCTTTGCCTTTGATCTAGACTTTTTGACAAGCAGTGCTTCAAATTTCCTAGAATGTCATTATGATATTAAGGTTCCTTGCATTGATATTACAACCTTTGAATGGATCGATCCTCATGAATGGTTGGCCAAAATTGAAGGCCTTATCATTTGCATCATATTTTGAAAATAGGTCATGTTGCATTAGCAACTTCTAAATTGGGTACCCAAGCTTATCAGTGGTTCTTGTATTATCTTCACCAATATTGTAATCCTATTTTATTGCATGACTTTGAGGAAAAATTTCTATGAAGTTTTGCAAAGGGATATTACACATCATATATGGCACGTCTTATACAAACTAAGCAAACAAGAACAATGGTAGACTATTGCTTTGAGTTCACAAGTCTCCTCATCTATACCCAACAATTGAATCTCAAAGTGGTGGTCTCTACATTTTACTATGGCCTTAAGAATAAAATTTAGAAGGAAGTTGACATGCATGATCCTTATAATCTTGGAGATGCACAACATATAGCTTTAGAAATAGAATAAAAGCTCCAATATTTTGGTCCTCCTTATATATGTGATTTTAAATATCATCACAATATTGATCATTCCTAGGGTTTATTCTATTTCAGATGTCATTATCATTATCCTTGAGATTAGGCCTATGAAGAAAATTGTAACTTTCTATTAGAAGGTAAAGACACAAGAATATGTGAATATGGAGATTCATTTCACCAGGAGAAACCAACAAAAATATATGAAGCCAAACAAGAGGATGATTTCATGCTTTTCTAGACTCATGCACTTATGGGGATTTAAGCTCACCATACTATCATGATACATGGATTTATTAAATGGCAATGCATTAATGTTCTTTATTGATTTAGATAGCACTAACAATTTCATAGACAATAAAATAACCATGTCCTTGGGCTATTATATCAATACTTTAAATTAAGATAAATTTTAAGTCTTAAGGGCAAGTGGGATTACTACTCAATGTTGAGATCAAATGGATAAAGTTAACATCCAAATGGAAGATTATACTTGGGTGTGTAATATCTTTGCCATGAACTTGGAAAATGTAGATGTTATTTTAGGATCATAATGGCTATCCCAACTTGGTGATGTTACTATTAATGTGCAAAAAGCATATGTAAAATGGATAAAGAAATGAAGGGTCATTTTTCTTCAAGTAATACAACACTCTCCCTCCAAGGTTTCCAGCTCACATCACATGGAATTCCTTCCCAAGTCAATTGCAAGGAGATTCAGTCCTTAGATCTACCTCTTTTGAAGAATATTACATTATTTAGTACATGCTAATATACTCCCATGGTACCTTCATGGTATGATTATAAATATAAAATACATTAGGGTTATCTTTAGTTTAGATGTGTGATTTATATTTCTCCTTAAATGTAAGTGTCAATTTATAGAAAATGCACAAGTGTCATGTAAGTCAGAGGACAAGTGTAGATTGAGAGAATGTGTACAAGTGTTATCTATGTAAATGTGTAAACATATAATGTGAGGTTGTGCACAAGTATATTAGATTAAGAGTGCATATAGAAGTGTAAGATTCATGTAGATGTGTACAAGTGTACTAGAGTCAAGTGTCCATGTAAGAAGAAAGTGAAGAGTCTAGTATGCAAATGGCAAGATGATAAGCCAAAGGTCATGGGACCTTGTTATATGGAGACCAAAAGTCAAGTATTTGAAGAGTAACATTACTATAGCTATATTATGGAGATAATACTTCATAAGAATGCAATCCAAATATTAGATTAAAGAGTTGTAAATAGAAGAAAATAAATAAAGCTTGTATACAAATTTTGAGCAATTAATATTGTAAGTTTTCTTCATGCATAGTTCATGAATAACTTAGGCCATTTACATTCATATTTTATTATATAAGTGAATGTTATTTTATTTATATTGGCCTATATACATATTACATTGCTCATATTATTTTACTCATTATATGCTTATTTTGACCTTTAATATTGTGGCTATTTTATAATGGAACCTATGATATTTTGTGGTAGTAAGGCTTCAAATGCTAACATCCTCTTCTAGTGCTCAATAAAGAAGGTGGAATCATTTTCATCTTAAAGAAATATTGTGGTCCAAATTTAATCACTTTCAATCTCAACAAAGTCAAGAGTTTCTCATCATGTGGTAGGACCTTCCAAAAGAAGATGCTACATGGAAGCTTAAGAGCATTTTCCACTATTTTCTAGATTTGAGGAAAATATTTTTGAAGAGGGAAGATATGTAATGGTCCTTATATAGCCATGTCAGCTAATTATTTTTATTTGCATTTGGTTCCTGACAACTGAATTTAAATTCTTATTGTTAACATTGCTATTAATAATATTTTCATATTGAAGTGTTGTTGCAGATATTAAATAATTATGCGGTATTGTAACAAGTATCGTCTTTCCCAAATCTTCCAATAGATCTCTAGAACATTATGGATAGCCATGAGGTGGTCTTTAGTAAGCCAAGGGGTCTACCTCCTAAGTGCACATATGATCATGTCATCCATATAATTATTGGTAGTCAACCTATGTTAGGAACCTACTATTAAAAATAAATTCACTCACACAAATATTGTAAATAAAATAGAGATTCATAAAATAATAGAATATCACAATGCAAAAAGTAAATGCAAAATTAAACAATCTCATAACATAGAATTGTAGGCCTCTTCGAGGGGGAAACCTCCTTCAATACTTTCATTAATTTGCAAAAAGATACATTCACTCATGGATCCATGTCTATTAAAGATACACTATATGCAACCCTAATCCTAAGCTCAAGAATTGGCTTACATGCAAAATGCCACTCAAGCTAGAATATTCTAGCAAATAGTAGTTACATTCTTAATAACGGTTCCATGAAATGACCTCATTTGTCTAGGTGCCTTACTTGACACATACCACTACAAAATATTAAAAAATAACATTATAAATGGATCCCCACGTTGGAAGTGGGTCATTATAATAATAAATTGAGAATTACAAAATGGTGTTAGCATGGGTCCTAACAACCTCCTAATGTGCATCCTTATCAATATCCACAACCCCAAAAGTCAAAGATTGATAAGCTGGTCCAAGAAATGTTAGAGCATGGAATCATTCATCCAAGCATCAAAGATAAGTTTTCTATCCCTAATAGATAATTTTTTGGATGAATTGCATGTTGCTCAATATTTCACTAAATTAAACTTGCGCAATTGTTTACATAAAATTAAGGTTGGAGAAAAGAATATCCGTAAAAATGCTTTCCAAAAACATAAAGGTCATTATGAGTTTGTAGTCATGAGGAACCCCAAAACCCTTATTACCTTAATAAATAAAAAACATTAACAACATAATATTATAAAAAACATCCTTAAAAAATATTCTAATACTAAATGAAATAAATATACATACAACAATAAGATTAAAATAAAACATTTACACTAAAATAAAAAATAAAATATAAATTTTATTAATTACTTTTATCACGTAAGCTACGCACTTCATAAACTCATAATACAAAATGCAATAACCTTATTTAAATCCTACTAACTAGTAAAAACACTAAACAATAACCTAAATAAACTATAGATCTGATATCAACAACAATAATTACTAATAATAGATGAATTACAAGAAGGATGAAGTTTTTGTATTATACTCTAAAGGCTTGAAGGGCCTAGAGGAGAAGATGAATTTACTGCTGACGTGCTAAATGATTCCTATCAACGAGCCATATTGGAGGTGTTCATCATTGAACACGTCCCACACGAGGGTGGTGTTGATGTCGAAATACTTGCGGATGGATGAGAGTTGGTATAATCGGCTACAGGTAAATTCAAAGGAATATATGGTAACCCTATTTCAAATTTCAAAGTCTTGACCACCTCTCTCATCGTTAGCCTTGCTTTCAGATCTGGATGCAAACACAACAATCCCACCGCCATGAGCCGCTCCATTTCCTTTGAACTAAAATTTCCTCCCAACCTCTCATCCGTCACATCCAGAATTTTTCCTTGTCCATACAAATCCCACATCCATTCCACGAGTCTGGTGTTATGCTCACTCAAGATTTTCTCTAGAAGGCACTTTCCATAGACTATTTTCAAACTCACTACTCTGAATATGAACACGTCTAATTCAGGACTCACTTTTCCACTCGAGGGCCAGATACTCGAACATCCTCCCAATGATGGTTGTATGTGACACCTCATGATTACGTTCCACCACTCTGGCAAGGCCAAAATCCTCCAGCTTGGCATTGAAATCAGAATCCAACATGATGTTGCTCGGCTTCACGTCTCTGTGCATGACCCGTTGGTCCCAATCCTTGTGAAGATAAACTAGAGTGGAGGCCACATCGCAGGCTATGTTGTACCTTTTCTCCTAATTCAGACCACCCTTTTACACCTATAAAATATACTTATCCACACTTTCATTTGGCAGGAATTCATAGACAAGGAGCAACTCGTTTTTCTCGTGGCACCATCCCAAAAGCTGCACGATGTTGCGATGTCTCAGCTTGCTGATTATGGTGACCTCTAAAATGTACTCCTTTCGGCCCTGCTTGGAACTGTGGGATATTCTTTTCATAGCTATGGCCTCATTGGTGATGAGCAAGATTCCTCTGTAGACGCTATCGAAGCCTCCTTGTCTAAGCTTTTCATCATCACTAAATTTTATAGCAGTTGCACTAAGCTCTGCGTAGGAGAACCTCCGTGGCCCTTGAGCCAAATACTCGTCCAACTCCATGTCACTTTCGTGGCCTTCTTCCTTGCAACACTTAAAGTACCACCATCCATAGGCGAATATAAATGCGCAGGCCACCATGGTTATGTTGGAATTATTAAACCAAATTTCATGCCCCTAAATATGGTTCACTCTGAAGTAATGTTAATATGGTAGTTTGCTCTTCATATCTGCAAAGCTCCCTCCTCGCCTCACAAACTTGCGAAGTTTTCTCTAACGTAATTTTTTATTATTTTTTGATGCAATTTAATTGTGCGTATACTCTGCAATTTAAATTTGCCTAAATTTCTTCAAATTGGTATCAGAGTCATTATGCTATGACATAGAAAATTGAAGCATGGCTTTCAAAAAAAATTCCCTATAGTTGTAGATACTACGATTTAATGGCAAGAACTACGATTACTGTAGCATCCAAATGAAGATTCTTGTTGTGTCTCAAGAGCTGTGGGACTTGGTCAAGAATGGCTACCAAGAATCGACAGACGTAGCAGCACTGGCAACACTCTCCCAAGATGCTAAAGACCTACTAAAATAAAATTGAAAGAATGACCAAAAGGCCCTCTTCTACATCATGCAAGCAATCGAGGAGACCATCTTCCCATGAATTGCATCAACCACCAAGGTGAGATAGTCTTGGGAGATTCTAGCTAGCTCGTACTAGGGCACCAACAAAGTGAATTTGGTGAAGCTATAGATGCTCAAGAGGGATTTTGAGAACATGCAGATGAGTGAGTTAGAGACCATGAGTGATTTCTTCACCCAAACAACTGATGTCATCAACCATATGCAGTTGAATGGAGAGATTGTGCAGAACCAAATGATTGTGGAGAATATTCTGTGAAGCTTGCCAGTAATCAAAGGATTTGACAACCCTCTTAGTAGATGAGCTCATGGGTTCTCTGCAGACACATGAGCAGAGGTTGAGTTGATCATCCTAGTCCTCTCTAGAGCAAGCATTCAAGGCGCATGTCTCATTCTAAGACATCGGTAGACAAGAATCCCACCATGAAGGCTCCAGTTCTCAAGGAGGAAGAGGCAGAGGCAGGCATGGGAGAGGAAACAAACAAGGAGTGAGGTCAAACCCTAATGACAGTGAGACCAGCTGTAACTTTCATTAGCAAGGAGGAAGAGGCACTCGCAAAAATCAGCAAGGTGGTTTTTATAACAAAAAGGACAAATCTAAGGTCCAATGCTATTATTGCAAGAATTTCGACCATTATATCTCAGAGTGTAGGAAGAAGTTGGCCAAGGATAATCAACAAGCAAATTACACAGATAAAGCTAGAAATGGAGATTCATGTGGTAATATGTTGTTGACGTGTAGTATTCAGGAGGAAAGCCAAAAAAATATTTGGTATCTTGACAGTGGGTGCAACAACCACATGACAGGGAATAGGGAGATGTTATCACAACTGGATGAACCAGTCTAGTCTGAAGTGAATATGGGGAAAAAAAACAAGATTCCTATCAAGGGTAAAGGAAAAATCCTCATTCATGCCAAGCAAGGTGAAAGGAAGGAAATTTGTGATGTGTATTATGTGCATGGGTTGAAACATAACCTGCTAAGCTTTGGACAACTTGTGTAGAAGGGGCACACTGTTCAATTTAAATACAGAGTCTGTACCATTAGAGACAAAGAACATGGGCATATTGCAACGATGTCCATGACGAAAATAAAATGTTCTTGATGTAGATTCAGAATGAATCATTGATGTCTCTAAGTGTAGTTGTGAAGGATGCTACCTAGCTATGGCATCTCAGATTTGGTCACCTGAGTTTCAATGGCCTGAATATGCTGCATAAGAAGTAGATGGTGAAGGGTTTACCCCTTATTGAGCAACCAAACCAAGTTTGTATAGGCTGCCTGGTTGGCAAACAACATAAATATGCATTCCCTATAGGATAGTCGTGGAGGGCTTCATAGCTATTGGAGCGGGTGCACTCAGACATTTAAGGTCCAATGCAGACCAACATATTTTCTGATAACAAATACTTTATGACCTTCATTGATGATTTCAGCCAGAAGACATGGGCTTATCCCATCAAGCAGAAGTCAGAAGCATTTGCAAAGTTCAAGGAGTTCAAGGCTCTGGTTGAGAAACAAAGCGGGTATTCTGTGAAGACCCTTAGGAAAAATGGTGGAGGTGAGTACATCTCTAATGAATTCCATAACTTCTACAAGAAATATGGAATTCACAAGCAGTTGACTTCCAGATACACACCACAACAGAACGATGTAGTTGAGAGGAAGAACATAATGATTATGGAGATGGCATGGAGCATGCTGAAGGCAAAAATTTTGTCATATGTGTTTTGGGCGGAAGCTGTAAGTTGTGCAGTTTATCTGCTAAATCGATATCCCACCAAGAGTATGAAGGACAAAATTTTGGAGGAATCTTGGAGCAATATGAAGCCAAGTGTGGCTCATTTGCAAGTTTTTGGGTGCATTGCATATGCACATGTTCCATATGAGAAAAGATAGAAGCTGGATGACAAAGCTGAGAAGTGCATCTTCACAAGGTACAGTGAACAAGCAAAGGCATATAGGCTATACAATCCTGTAATAAAGAAACTTGTCATCAACCGAGACGTTAAGTTCTTGGAGGATAAATCCTGGAATTGGAAGTCAATAACTGGTCAACTTGAACCATCCATTATTGAACCTATGAACTTGGAGGAAGACATTATGCAGCCATATGTACCTTCAAGCAACAACAGTGGTGCCAGCAGCAGCACAACCTCCTCATCTTGGTCACCTCAACTTACAAGTAGAATCCCCAACTTGAGGACACTTGTGAAGACTCGGAGCTTGCAAGATATTTATGAGGTAACCCATAATCATACAGATGAGGAATATTATGATTTTGCCTTATTTTTTGAGTGTAAACCAATTTCATTTGAAGAGGTAAGTCTGAATCAAAAATGGGTGAATGTGATGGATGAGGAGATAGCAACCATTGAGAAAAATGAGACATGGCAGCTGGCTAATCTTCCAGTAGGGAAGACAACCATTGGGGTCAAGTGGGTATACAAAATGAAGTTTAATGCCCAAGGAGAAGTTGACAAGTATAAAACCAAATTGGTGGCCAAAGGCTACAAGCAGAAGTTAGGAATTGCTTATCATGAGGTGTATGCACCCGTAGCTAGACTTGACACAGTCAGAATGATTTTGGCATTGTCAGCTCAAAAGGGTTGGAGCATTTATCAAATGGATGTCAAGTTTGCTTTCCTGAACAAAGTGTTGGAAGAAGAGGTCTACATAAACTAGTCACCCAGATATGAAATACAAGGGCAAGAATACAAGGTCTTGAAGCTGAAGAAGGCCTTGTATGGGTTGAAGCAAACACCTTGGGCATGGTATAGCCGAATTGATGGCTATTTTCAAGATAATGGGTTCATTAAATGCCCATATGAGCACACCTTGTATCTGAAGACAAATGCAGAGGGTGAGTTGATAATTGTCTACTTGTATGTGGACGATCTGATATATACTAGAAAAAACAATGTGTTGTTTGAGTAGTTCAAAACAACCATGAAGACAAAGTTTGAAATGACAGACTTGGGGCTGATGAAGATTTTTCTTGGCATTGAAGTTGACCAATCAGTAGATGGCATCTTCATTTCTTAGGGTAAGTATGCTAAGGATATCCTGAAGCATTTCAAGATGGAGGACAGCAAAACTGCCATCACCCCGGTTGTCATTGGCCTGAAGTTGAGCAAAACTGACAACAACAGAAGTGTTGATCCAACTCTCTATAAAAGGTTAGTTGGAAGTTTGATGTACTTGACTGCAACGAGGCCAGATTTAATGTTTGTCGTGAGTTTAATCAGTAGGTTTATGGAGTCACCCAAAGACACTCACTAGCAAGCAGGCAAGAGGATTTTGAGATATGTCAATGGCACGAGGAACCATGGAATCCACTATGTCAGACAAGACCAGCTTGAACTTATTGGCTACATAGATAGCGATTGGGCTGGCAGCATAGATGATCGAAAGAGCACCTCTGGATATGCCTTCCACCTTGGATCCGGCGTTGTTTCTTGGTCCTCAAAGAAGCAACCAATTGTTGCTTTATCTACAGTAGAGGCAGAGTATGTTGCTGCCACCTCAGCCGCATGCCAGGCAGTCTGGCTGAGAAGAGTTCTAAGTGAACTGCATCATATGTCGGAAGCAGAAACTACTATTTTTTGTGACAACAATTCCGCCATTGCATTGTTAAAGGACCCAGCCATCCACGGTCGGACGAAGCACATTGATATCTGGTATCATTTCATCAGAGAGCTTGTGAAATTCGGTGAAGTGCAGTTATTATTTTGTAGGTCCAAGGAGCAGGTAGCTGACATCTTGACAAAACATTTGAAGGAGGAAGACTTCGCCAGGCTGCGGAAAATGTTGGATGTCAAAGCTTTTATGAAATCTGGTTTAAAAGAGGATGTTGGAAATATTATACTATCGTTGATGTTGTAGTATTATGTTGACTGAGTAGTTAACTATCAACATTCCTAAGACGGGATTGCTCTGTGACGCAACCTCTTCTTTCAATTAAGAATTAAAGTCGAACCTTTTAAAATTTAATAAAAGGCGGCTGCAGGCAATTGTGTATATTTTAAAAATTAAATTCATTTTTATTTCAAAATGGCCGGCCTTGTGCTTATTTTAAAAGTTAAATTCATTTTTATTTCAAAATGGCCGGCCTTGTGCTTATTTTAAAAGTTAAATTCATTTTTATTTCAAAATGGCCGGCCTTGTGCTTATTTTAAAAATTAAATTCAGTTTTATTTCAAAATGGCCGGCCTTGTGCTTATTTTAAAAGTTAAATTCATTTTTATTTCAAAATGGCCGGCCTTGTGCATATTTGAACGAAAAACCGAAGTTAAATCTTTTTGGAATTGTAAAAAAAATTTAAAAAATTGTCGTTTCGTGTAGACACGGTCTAGACAGCACAGCCACAACTTGGCAATCTTGTTGTGGTAATCTAAACAAGAGTCAATTGAAAGCTCACCGTATGCAATGAAAAATATTCACATTTTAATTAAACATGGTTTACATTTGTATGTTTCAGATGTGTAGACTCTTTGGAGTTTTTTATTCTGCCTGAGACTTGAAACAACTCCAACGTCTAAAGAACCAAAAGCAATGTCATAAGATACAAAGGATAGTACAAAGATTTGGGTTTTGGTGAATGAAGGGTATTTAAAATTATATATTAAAAATATAATTACTTAGATTATAAGTGCCCAAGTTTGACAAATATATAGCTAATTTAGAATCTTATGATACTAATATAATGCATTCTTTATTTACTTTTAAATGAAGTGTATAAATAAAGCTTAAGTACAATTAATTCTTAAACTATTATAACAAATATATTATATTTTAAATAATAATTTTATTTTAAATTTTAAATTTTTATTTACTTTTAAATGAAGTGTATAAATAAAGCTTAATTACAGTTAATTGTTAAACTATTTTAAGAAATATATTATATTTGAAGGAATAATATTATTTTAATTTTTTTTTGGAAAATATTTTAGAAGGGATGTCACTTTCGAAAAAGACTCAAGGAGGTAGGGGTATCTCTTCCGCAAAAATCGTTCAGGGCTCGCACTTGGCCTACCACATTTGACATACTCAAGAAACAAACCTGAAACAACAAAAAACAAGAACACACAAACACACACACACAATAAGATTTAAAAAAGAAAAAAAAACATGATCCTTGAGTTTGTCGAAAAGATAAAGCACAACCAAACACACACACACACACAATAAGATAAAAAAAAACACAACGTGAACCACACAGAAAAAACACAAGAACAATATAACAAAACACAAACATGACAAAAACAACAAAACACTACATAGAAACAACCAAAAAAAACATGAAAAACAAAAACAACCAACAACAGAAAACAAAAAAAAACAAAAACATAGAAAGCACTCATGCACCAAAACACAAAAACACCAATTAACACAAATATACAGAAACAAAATAACAAGAACAACAAAAACACAAGAAAAATAACATAAAACATAAACAAGAAAAACACAAAACAATAAAAACATAAGAACAACAAAAAACACAAAAACAAAACAAAACAAAAACACACACACCTCAAAAAACTAAACAAAAAAATGAAAAAAGAAAAGAGAAAAAAAATTAACACAACAATGACCTTTCTAGACCAAAAGACTTTTAAGGCAAGAATCAATAGAGGAAACAAAAGAAATATTAGTTTGAGCTAGGGAACTAAAATACCCTGACCAAACCAAAGAGAAGCAAAAATAAAGCAAGAAGAAACTAGGTACCTCCAAAACTGGAGCCATCCAAAGAAATTATAGAAAGAAGAGCTTCCCTCATTTGTGAAGCCCACCATCTAGGAGGTGGCCATAGGAAGTAATATCACCTTTGTCCAAACCCCAATTAGTTAAAGCATTAGCACTCTTGTTCTGATCTCTGACCACATTATTGTAATCAACTTTTAAAAATCCCATCTCGATTAACAAAATATTTTCAATAATTCTTTTTATTCTCCAATCAACCTTATTATTATTAGAGAGTAAGACTCGACTAGCACCTTATCCCATCCAACCTTAGTAGCCTCTTGAAGACCTCTGATGATACCATACCCCTTAGCAAGGTTATTGGATAGAATACCCAAATTCTCAGCAAAAGTAAAAACTAGGGAGCCATTTGAAAGTCTACCAATTCCTCTTGCACTAGCTTTTCTAAGGTTCCCTCTAAAGGCTCCATCAGTATTGAATTTTCAAAAATTCTTAGGAGGAGGTTGTCAATTCCTTGTTCTATCCATCTTGTAATTACTCACATTCCCTTTAAGTTGGTTTCCCTTAGAAGAGTTAATCTTCAATATTTGCATCACTTGATCCCATATTTGATGGGAGTTTTGGGGGTGATTAAGGAGTTGATGGATTGATTCAACTAAGTTGGAAATAGTATTTCACCAGATATATTGAATATCCTTCCTATCTTGATTAAAAATTTGGTTGTTCCTTTCATTCCAAATATTATAAATAAGAATGGTAGAACCCATCCAAAATAACTACCTAATAAAATGATCAACACTCTCTTGTTTAGGCCAATCCCTCCAAATTTGTTCAAAAGTAAAAAAAAAATGGACAAATTTAAGCCAAGTAAAGTGGTCATTCTCCTCCATAGCTCAGAGGCTAAATTACTCTCAATAAAAATATGGTTGAGATTTTCCACATTCTCTCCATACATTTCACATCTAAAAGGGCAATGAAAACCATGCTTCATAAGTTGCTCACTAGTAAGCACCTTGTGATGCAATAAAACCAAAGTAAAGAACCTCACCTTAGGCCAGATATTTTGAGCCCATAACTAAGAAAAGATGTCAGATGATTGGTTGGGATTATTATGGCATAAGACCAAAAAACCTTGAGCAACTGAATACTCAACCTTAGTAGTGTTGTTCCATCCAAAACAATCTTTTTCATGGGACCAAGAGAGAGATCTCATATGAGGAATGCATTGGATATCTTGTCTTTACCTTTTTGGGATTTGAATAGGCCAGTCCTTAATAGGGATCCAATATCTATCAACCTTTGAATTACTAGTATGGTACCGACAGTAATTAGCCATATTTATCGAGTTAGCTCGGTGAAGCTCCTCCATCCAAGTCCTCCAATCAGGAAACTAAGTTATAAAAGGCTTATGACCATCCCAAGAATCTATCCAAAAATTTAGTCCTCAAGTAAGGGTCATTTTTCTTCAAGTAATCTAACCCTCGCCCTCCAAGGTTCCTAGGTCACATCACATGGATTTCCTTCCCAAGTCAATTGCATGGAGATTTAGTCCTCGAATCTGCCTCTGTTGAGGAATATTAAATTATTTGGTACATGCTAATGCACTCCCATGGTACCTTCACGGTACAATTGTAAATATATAATATATTAGAGTTATCTTTAGTTTAAATGTGTGATTTATATTTTCTCTTTCATGTAAGTGTAAATATATAGGAAATGCACAAGTGTCATGTAAGTTAGAGTGCAAGTGTAGATTGAGAGAATGTGCACAAGTGTCATGTATGTAAATGTGTAAATATGTAATGTGAGTATGTGCACAAGTGTCTTACATTAGGAGCGTATGTAGAAGTGTAAGATTCATGTAGATGTGTGCAAGTGTCCTAGAGTCAAGTGTCCATGTAAGAAGAAAGTGAAGAGTCAAGTAAGAAAGTCATAAGATGATAAGCCAAAGGTCATGGAACTTGCCATATGGAGAGTAATAGTCAAGTATTTGAAGAGTCATATTACTATAGCTATATTATGGAGACAATACTCCATAAGAATGTAATCCGAATATCAGATTAAATAGTTGTAAATAGAAAAAATGAATAAAGCTTGTATACAAATTTTGAGCAAATAATATTGTATGTTTTCTTCACGCATAGTTCACGAATGACTTAGACCATCTACATTCATCTTTGATTATATAAGTGAATGTTATTTTATTTATATTGACCTTGATATACATATTAAACTACTCATATTATTTTACTCATTATATGCTTATTTTGATCGTTAATATTGTGGCTATTTTATATTGGGACCTATGATATTTTATGGTAGTAAGGATTAAAATACCAACATCCTCTTCTAGTGCTCAATAAATAATATAGAATCACTCTTCATCCTAAAGCAATTTTGTCATCCAAAGTTCATCACTTTCAATCACAAAAAACTCAAGAGTTCCTCATCAAGTGGTAGGACCTTCTAGAAGAAGATGCTACATGGAAGGATAAGAGTATTTTTCAATATTTTCCAAGTTTTAGGAAAAGCTTCTTGAGGAGGGAAGCCATGTAATGGTCCTAATATAACCATGTAAACTAATTATTTTTATTATTATCTTGGACCATAGATTTATTTAGCTGACATTTGAGAATTAGGGTTAGGTTATTATTGATTTTATCTATAAGTAGGAAGAATAGTTTATTAGTTTGAATCATTAAATGATTTGAATTTAAGTAATCTCGGTGCACATAAAATATTTTGCTCTCTCAAAATGGCTATGAGACTTTGTTCTCTCTTAGTGGTTAAGAGACTTTACCCTCTCTAAGTCGATTTTAGATTTGTTGTTGCATTGATTTATCTTCAAAATCAGTATTTGCATTTGGTTCATGGCAACTGAATCTAAATTATTATTGTTAACATTGCTATTAATAATGTTTTAATATTGAAGTGTTGTTGTAGATATTAAATAATTATGCGGTATTGTAACAAGTGGTATCATCTTTCCCAACTCTTCCAATGGATCTCTAGGACATTATGGATAGTTATGAGGTCTTTAGTGAGCCAAGGGGTCTACCTCCTAAGTGCATGCATGATCATGCCATCCATCTAATTCTTGGTAGTCAACCTATGTTAGGAACCTATTATTAAAAATAAACTCACTCACACAAATACTATAAATAAAATAGAGATTCATGAAATAATAGAATATCACAATGCAAAAAGTAAATGTAAAATTAAACAATCTCACAACAACATAAAATCATAGGCCTCTTTCATTAATTTAAAAAAAAAATACATTCATTCATGGATCCATGTAATTTAAAGAAACACTTCATGCAATTCTAACCCTAAGATCAAGATTGTATTACATGCAAAATGCCACTCGATCTAGAATCTTCTAGCATATAGCAATAGTATTCTTGATAATGGTTACATGAAAGACCCCACTTGTCGAGGTGCCTTACTTGCCACATACCACTACAAACTATTACAAAATAACATTATAAAAGGATCCTCATGTTAGAAGCGGGTCATTACGATAATAAATTGAGAATTGCAAAATAACGTTAGGATGGGATCCTAACAACCTCATAATGTGCATCCTTATCACTATCCACAATCCCAAAAATCAAAGATTGAAAAGCTAGTCCAAAAAATGTTAGAGCATGGAATCATCCGTCCAAGCATCAGTCCATATTCCTCTCTAGTGGTGATGGTACGACATAAGGATAACTCATGGTGCATGTGTCCTCATTTTTGTCCTCTCAATAAGATCACTATCAAAGATAAGTTTTCTATCCCTATTATAGATGATTTGTTGGATGGATTGCATGGTGCTCAATATTTCATTAAACTAGTCTTGGACTTGTGCTCTTATTTTCACCAAATTAAGATTGGAGAAGATGATACCCTTAAAACTACTTTTAGTACACATGAGGATCAGGGTCATTATAAATTCGTAGTCATGGGGGACCCCAAAACCTCTATTACCTTAAAACTCTCCAGTTATCGAGAGGCCCAGGTTCAAATCTCTCTCCTCACATGTTGCGGATATGTTATATAAAAGATTCGTCATAAAAAAAAAACATTAACATATTATTATAAAAAACATTTTTCGAAAATATTCTAATACTAAATGAAATAAATATGCTTACAACAATAAAATTAACATAAAACATCTGCACTAAAATAAAAAATAAAATATAAATTTTATTAATTTCTTATCAGGGACGCCCTTCAAAAACTCTTAATACAAAATACAATAACCTTATTTAAATCATACTAACTAGTAGAAACACTAAACAATAACCTAAATAGCAATAACATTAATTACTAATAACAGATGAATTACAAGAAGGATGAAGTTTCTGTATTATACTGTAAAGGCTTGAAGGGCCCAGAGGAGAAGATGAATTTAATGATGACGTGCTTGACGATTCCGATCAACGAGCCATACTGGAGGTGTTCATCGTCGAACACGTCCCAAACGAGGGCGGTTTTGACAGCAACATACTTTTGGATGGATGAGCGTTGGTATAAACGGCTACTGGCAAATTTGGAGGAATATATGGTAACCCTGCTTCGAATTTCAAAATCTTGACCACTTCTCTCAGCGTCGGCCTTGCTTTTGGGTCTGGATGAGAACAGAGCAATCCCATCGCCATGAGCCGCTCCATTTCCTCCGGATTAAAATTTCCTTCCAACCTCTCATCAGCCGCATTCAGAATTTTCTCCTGTCCATACAAATCCCAAACCCATTCCACAAGTCTGGAGTTATGCTCACTCAAGCTTCGCTCCACAGGGCGCTTTCCGCAGGCTATTTCCAAACTCACTGCTCCGAAGCTGAACACGTCCGATTCGGGACTCGCCTTTCCTGTCACCACACACTCGGGGGCCAGATACCCCAACGTCCCCGCAACCACGGTTGTATGGGATGCCTCGTGATCACGTTCCACCACTCTGGCAAGGCCAAAATCCCCCAACTTGGCATTGAAATTGGAATCCAACATGACGTTGCTGGCCTTCACGTCTCTGTGCACGACTCGCTGGTCCCACTCCTCGTGAAGATAAACCAGAGCAGAGGCGACGTCGCACGCAATGCTGTACCTCCGCTCCCAATCCAGACCATCTTTGTGCTCCCCGAAAAGATACTTGTCCAGACTTCCGTTTGAAAGGAATTCATAGACGAGAAGCAACTCGCCCCTCTCGTGGCACCATCCCAAAAGCTGCACCAGGTTGCGATGTCTCAGCTTGCTGATAATGGTGACCTCTGAAATGTACTCCTTTCGGCCCTGCTTGGAACCGTGGGATATTCTTTTGACGGCTATGGCCCCGTCCGTGCCGGGCAGCATGATTCCTCTGTAGACGCTACCGAAGCCTCCCTGTCCAAGCTTTTCGTCGTCGCTGAAGTTTCTGGTAGCTGCGCTGAGCTCCGCGTAGGAAAACCTCCGTGGGCCCTGAGCGAACCACTCGTCCAACTCCATGTCGCTTTCGTGGTCTGCTTCTCCGCGGCACTTAAAGTACCACCATCCACAGGCGAATATAAACGTGCAGGCCACGGTTACGCTGACGGAAAGCCAAATAACTTTTACAGAAGTGCCGTTGCTCTTATTGCCATATGATGCGTTATTATTAACAGGGCTTTCGGCGGGAGTTGCGTTATTATTCGCAGGGCTTTCGGCGGGAGTTTCTATCTCGGAAGAGAATTCCCAGGCATACACCGTGTGGGTCTCTGAGGAGGCCCCCGTGGCGGCCGCAAGGCCGACTTCGATATTCTCAGGAAGATACGTCCGGAGATCTATAGGTCCGGAGGTTGTCGTCGGGCTTTGCGGCTTAGAAAAGTTAGTCTCGTCGCCGGACGGGTTTCTTGAAAGAAACATCTTGAGCATCTGGTTTCCGCCATCGTAATCCACCCACACGTCGCAGTATATCCCATTCTGAAGCGTTTCGTTTTGCAGCGTATCGCTTGCAGTCAACGAAGCCGTCCCGTTGGGATCGAAAAAGTTCTCGAACGTGTCGACCTTGACGCCAGCGCCGTAGATGGATGGACTTGCGATTACTGTGCTGAAGAGACCAAAATATAATCCTCTGGGGTTCGGCGGGGGTTCGATGTTGAGAGGTGCGAAGTTGAGAGGTGCGAGGAAGAAAGTAAGTGCGTCCCCAGACGGGTTACTGAGGTTGGTGATGATGAATTGGAAGTGTGTGGTGAAATTCGCGAGAGCCCGAGAAGTGTTGTCCCACAGAGGAATCGATTTGTTGAATGTCGCACACCCGTAACTCTGTGGAGCCTGAGAATTGTTGGGAGTGAGCTGAATTACCCTCCCTCCATGGTAGACTCCTTTGCAAAACGTGATATTTGCCTGAGGAGTGAGAGCAAGGCTGATGTTTTCTGCATATGCCACGAAAACGAAAGGAATAGCTATACACAAGTAGAAAAGAAGGGGAAGCGGAGTCTGAGATTGGCTTGCCATTGACGCTGCTGTTGCCATGGACACTTAAAACTCCTCTGTATATTTATAATGTTATACTATTGTTGATGTTGTGATATTTTGTTGACTGAATATGTTGCTTCGTTAATTGGCTAAAAGTCTTGGACAATTGGATTTCTCGAGTAGTTAATTATCGTTGGTGTTGTAATATTATGTTGACTGAATATGTTGCTTCGTTCATTGCCTAAAAGTGTTGGACAATTGGATTTCTTGAGTAGTTAACTATAAACATTCACATTTTTGACATGGCAACTACTGACCTCTTCCAAGCATGTTCTACGACGGGATTGCGCTGTGAGGCACGCCTTGTGCTTATTTTAAAAATTAAATTCATTTTTATTTCAGAATGGCCGGCCTTTGTGCTTATTTTAAAAATTAAATTCATTTTTATTTCAACAAAGCCGGCCTTTGTGCTTATTTTAACGAAAAACGAAAAAAAAATGACGTCAAATCTTTTTGGAATAGTAAAAAAATTGTCGTTGGACGGCACCAGCGACTTGGCAATCTAAACAAGAGTCAAATTGAAAACTCACCGTATGCAATGAGAAAAATTCAAACAAAGACCAAAAGCAATAACATACATTTTTAAAGATACAATTGTGTAGACCACGACTGCCAAATTTGACAGACATATTAGTTTAATTTAATTAATTGTTAAAAACTGGCTAATTTAGAAGCCTATGACAATAAAATAATGCATTTTTTATTTACTTTTAAATGAAGTGTATAAATAAATCTTAATTACAATTTATTGTGAAACAATTTTAACAAATATATTATATTTTAGACTATTTTTAAATTTAAAATAATAATAATAATGTTAAAACAATTTTCAGAGATTGTTTTCAATTATGTGTTTAGAGAACAAAACAAAGTGGTAGATGTTATGGCAAACTGGGCTCTTGACAAAACAGATTTTTAAGTGTTATGGTTATCCTCCTAGGTGGTGGTCAAAACAAATTAAGACTGATCTTCTCCTTGTTCGATCTCTTGATGGCAATGCAGGAAGCTATGTTTAAAATGATAAACAGTGTAGAGCTTTTTTCATGATAGGATCCCAAACTTCAAAAAAAAAATCCTTCAACACTATTTATGATAGAGGATGTTAGAGGGTTTTGTCTCAGTAGTCAAAGCTTCAATGGTAGGATGGATGGATGGTAGCTCCCTTTTTGGTGTGATATTTCAGATCCTTACTGTGGTTATGTAATTTATTTTGATATTTTCTATTTTGGTGCATTTCTTCATTACTATCTTTAATAGAGATTGTTAGGGGGTTTTGTCTAAATAGTCAATAGCTCCAATGGCTTAAATTGTTTTGGATGTTTCTGTTTGTTAGTTTTTATTTAATTATTGTTGTTGTTTTTGTATGTTTGTGTTTTTTGGTGTTTTTGTGTCTTGGCGTGTGTGTGTTTTCTATGTTTTTTGTTGTTGTTGTTGTTGTTTGTTGTTTTTTTTTGTTGTGTTTTTGTATCATTTAGATGTTTTTGTTATGTTATTTTTGTGGTCTTTTGTGTGTGCTTTGTGTTTTGTTGTTGTTTATGTTTTTTGTTGATTTTTGTTGTTTTTTTGTTGTATGTGTGTGCTTTTGGTTGTGTTTGGTTGATTATGTGTGTTCTTGTTTTTATTGTTGTAGGCATGCTCCTTGAGTGTGTCGAAGGTGGTAGGCTAGATGTGAGTCCTGGGCGATTTTTATGGAAAAGATACCTCTGCCTCCTTGGGTCTTACCCGAAAGTGGCATCCCTTTTGGGATGTTTTTCACAAAAAAATATGTGTAAAAAATTATAATTTTGTTTGGTGCGTAGTGTGGGGGTCATGTTGATGATCATACTATTTTGCGTTGTATTCCTTCTGTTATTTCAGAAGAGATCAATGCATGCCTTCTTCAACCTATTTCCATTGATGAACTAGAAAGGGTAGTTTTCCTTATGAAGACTGGGAAAGCTCCGGGGCCTAACGGCTTCCCTGTTGAGTTCTTTCAACACTTTTGGGAAATTATTAAATCTGATCTTTTGAGGGTTGTTCTTGAGTCCTTTCATAACCATCAGTTGTTGAAAGCTTTGAATTCCACTTTTTTTATGCTAATTCCTAAAAAGGAGGGTGCTAGCTCTTTTGATCAGTTTCGGCCTATTACTCTCTGCAATGTGGTGTATAAAATTATTACTAAGCTGATTGCAGAGCGTCTCAAGCCTTGGCTGGATAGAGTTGTTTCTGATGAGCAGGGTGGTTATGTGGCTGGTCGACAGATTCTAGATGGAGTGGCTATTGCTGCCGAGGCGATTCATTCTATGAGCACTTCTAAGAATAAGTTTATGTTTATGAAGTTGGATATGGCGAAGGCTTATGACAGGGTGAAATGGTCTTTTCTTCACAAAATCCTCTTGGCCTTTGGATTTGATCCTTCTTGGATTGAGTGGATTATGAGTTGTATTACAACTCCCTCATATTCTGTCCTAATTAATGGAAAGCCCTCTCCTTTGTTTCATGCTTCCCGGGGTCTTCGACAGGGGGATCCTTTATCTCCATACTTGTTTATAATTATGGCTGAAGGTCTGGGTCGCTGGCTTAAAGATCAGGTTCACCAAGGTCTTATTCATGGATGGAAATGGGAGAATAGTAGGCCAGCCATTTCCCATCTTCAGTTTGTTGATGACACTGCTCTCTTGGGTGTAGCCTCTATTTGTGAAGCAACCAAATTTAGACATGCTTTGGACTTGTATTTGGCTGTCTCTGGTCAGGAGATTAATGAGCACAAGTCTATTATTTTATTTTTCAATACAGATCCTAGGGTTCAAGCTAGAATTGTTTAGATTCTCAGGTTTCAGGTTGGAACTCTTCCTCTTACATACTTGGGGATTCCCATTTCTGTTGGTCCTCTACCTAGGGTGGTTTGGACTAACATACTTGAAAAATTTCGTAGTCGAGTTAGTCATTGGACTCATAGATGGTTAAATTTTGTTGGTCGGGTTTTACTTTTGAAGTCAGTTGTTTAGGCTTTACCGGTGTATAGATGCCTTATTTAGATTGCTCTAGCAAGTTTTCTTCATGACCTGGATTCTCTTTCTAGGCAATTCCTATGGGCTGGCAATCTTGGTTCCTCAAAATGGAGTCTTGTTAAATGGGAGACTATTTGTCGACCAAGGCAAGCTGGGGGGTTGGGTCTTCGTCTAAGCTCTCTTTCTGGGACTGCTTTGGCTGCTAAGCTGTATTGGCGTTGGTGTAGTAATCAGGAGCAAACTTGGGCCAAGATTATCTCCCACAAGTATCTTAGGGGAGTGGAAGGTTCAGAGATTCCTCGATACAGCTTGACTGGTCGAGGATCATTTGTTTGGAATACTTTGAAAAAGGGAGCAGAGTTGGTTAAGCAGGGGTTATTCTGGATTTTTTATACTGGGTCTCGGGCTCTTTTTTTGCAGGATTCTTGGGATGGCTTTGCTCCTCTTCCTAGCGAGTTTCCACATCTTCAAGATCTTTCTCAATGCTTTTGGGATGTTGGATGGTTGAAGGTGGCAGATTTCAAAACTGTTAAGTCCTTTGGTCAGATGGTTAGTCTCCAGTGGAAGGATCCTCGAGAATGGCCTGCTGGTGGCACTATGGATGCGAGGGCAGAGCTGGCCCGTATTCTCGCTAGCCGTCCCTGCTCTTCTCTACCTGGGGATGATGTGCTAGCATGGGGAAGAGATAATAGAGGGATATTTTTGGTTGCTGCTGGTTATTGTGTTTTGGATCGGCAGTGGTTTGGTGAGGAGGAGGTTCCGTGGTGGAAGCAAGTTTGGAATAAGTTTATTTGGCCGAAGTGTAGTTTTTATGGGTGGAAGGCTACTCATAATCGTTGTCTCACTTGGGATAGTTTTAAAAAGCGTGGGTTTGCTGGCCCCTCTTTATGCTATAACTGTGGGAAGGCTAAAGAATCTGTTGGGCATTTACTTCTCCAATGTGACTTTGCTCGAAAAGTCTGGCATTATTGGTGGGGAGTATGGAATCACCCTTGTTCGCATGCTTCATCAATAGTTGATTTTTGGAGGAGTATGGGGCGGCCTCCTGCAGCGGCTTTCTTTTTACAAGTTGGATGGAGTATTGGTCCTTCATGCATTTTTTGGCAAATTTGGCTTGAACGGAACCGTCGGATTTTCCAAGGTAAGGAGTTAACTACTTCCCAGGTCTGGCAAAGGATTTTGCGAATGATACAAGAAACTGTGTCTGCAAAATGTCAGATTATTTCTCCCGTGGACCATGCGGAACGTCAGATCATGGAAAGATTAGGCTTGATGGTTAATGGTCCTGGTCCTAATGTCTCTTGCAGACGGATGGGTCAGAATAATCGGGTGCGGAGGGCTGGCAAATGGAATCCGCCTCCTCCGGGAGTGCTAAAAATTAATACGGATGGATCTTCCCGGGGTAATCCGGGTAATGCTGGTATTGGTGGTGTGGGGCGGGATAGTAGTGGTACTATCCAATTTTTTTTCTCTTGCTTTAAGGGACATCATTCTAATAACTTCATGTAAGCACTCGCAATTTTATATGCTTTGGAGCAAGGGTATGCTTTGGGTTGGCGTCGGATTGTTTGTGAATCTGATTCTCAGATTGCTATAAATTTGTTAAATTTTGGAGATAGTCTTAATGGTTGTTGGTGGTTGAGTTGGGTTGCTCGGAAAATTCTTAATATCTCTGCTCACTTGGACTTCATTTCTTTTGTGCATATTCCTCGGGAGTGGAATAGGGTAGCGAATTTGTTAGCTAAATGGGCTTCTAAGTTTCAGGATGGTTGGGATGTTCAAAATTTGTCTCAACTTTCTTCTAATTGCTCTCAATCTCTCTCTTCTTTATTGAGATCTGATATGTCTGAATAGCTTCTTCTTTTTCTTTGTATCATGAATGTTTTGCTGAGTTAATAAATTTTTACCCTCTTTTATAAAAAAAAAAAGAAGAATTGGTAACTTGTTACTTTTTTCATCGTCTTTTTTTTTGTTTGAATATTGCACTTTATTGCCATTATAACCTCCAGTTTCATGAAATAAAGTTTTTAATTTAGTCAATGGGGTGGCTTGGGTGCGCCCTCTAGTTTTACAAGGCCTAAAGGATTCGAACCATGGTCTCTACCCTCTGACCATCTGGCTAAAACCTTATCTTTTGCAAAATATAAATATTATTATACTATTTTTTATCAATTAATTTTATTTTCTAATTAATACATTTTTATTTTTATTTTAAATAAGTTTATATAATTTAAAAATAATGGTTTTGTTGAGAAAGATAACAGTATAGTTTTGGGTTCTCATTCTAAAATCCAAGTTTAGACCACTATACAAGGGTCTAAAACCCTTTCAAAAACCCATAATTTACCCTAAAATTTTACAAGGGACCAGGACCCTTTCAACAAAACCCATGCTTTACCTTAAGCTTTTAGCCTAAAATGGTTAGGCTAGTTGGTAGTGGACAAATGTGGCTAAGTACTTTTAGGTGAGATACATTGATTCAATTCCCTAGAGGGTATGGACTGAGACCTTTTCAATATCAATGCTTCACCCTAAAACTTTTAACCCAAAATAGTTAGGCCAATTGGTAGTGGTCCAATGTGGCCAAGTACTTTTTGGTGGGTTGCCCCAGTTCAATCCCTAGAGGGCCAAGTTTTTTTTGAATTCATATTTACCTAGTGGGATAATGTTTATAAAGGTTCCTTATGTCAAAAATAAATAAACAAAAATAAATTAGAAATATATTTTTTAAAGTAGTTTCTTATTATATTAATATCATAAAGAAATATGTTAACAACTCATTTTGAGATTTTAATCTTTAATTTTTTATTTTTTTGATGTAAAAGGGAATTTATATTAAAGGATTAATAGAAGACATTTTTACAAAAAAAAATAATGTGGATAAACATGTCACATGGCCAATACTATCAACCAAAAAAACACTATCATTAAAATTGTGTGGAAAACCAAGAAATCAACTAATAGATAATCAAAACCACCTTATAGAACTGGTGGGTAAAAACCATCAACTAGATAATAGAACAAAATGATTTCATATTGAAAATTATTATTGAGTGCATGCCACAAGAGCAAAAACAAAAAAAGGGGAAACTCCATAATGGTGAAGATCCATTTTATAAATTTGGCCACCATTGAGACCGAATCCCACCCAATATTATCACTAGGAGACTTTGGCACTGAATCACATACTTGCTTGAAAGAAAAAATTTTGGAAACATCTTCCCAACCATGAGCAAATTGATGGCTTTTTCGATCTTAATATTACTATAAAAATCACAAGATAAATATCAGAGGATCAAATATAAGATAACCACAATATAGTAAGATTAATATATTAATAAGAATAGAAATTATAGATTTAACAAGAAAGAGCACGATATATATATTTCTATTAGGTGAAGTGAACTTGTACATCAAGTTATGGAGCTTTGTATCCATAATATAGCTTTATAGAGTGACCTTTGAATTTCTTATCTTGCCACCTATCTAGAAGACTCTTGATCTTTCCTTATCAAATAATGTAATAAAATCTAATACACCCTTGTATTACATTATTTGATGTGAATTTCTCTTGATTTGTATAAATGATCCCTAAGTACCTGAATTTATTTCCGTGTAGAGCCTTTATGAAAATATCTACAATCTACTCTTTTATAGGAATATGTTTTAACTGAATATGATGACTCTGAAAATGATCTTTGATAAAATGACATTGAGCTTCAATATATTTGGTTTGTTCATGTATGATTGGATTTTTGATCAAAATTAATACTTCATGATTATCACAACTCATGACTACTAAAGTTCTTTTAATTCACATGTCTGACAGTATGTATTGTAACCATAATGCTTCATATACTACATACTTTGTTGCATGATACTCTACTTCTAGAGGTGAGAATGCTACTACATATTATTTCTTACATCTAACAAGCTTCTCTTAAAGTTATGCTATACTAAATGATTACTGATTTTTATATACCATGCTCTTGGAGATTGCTTTAAACCATACAAGGATTTGTTTAACTTACAAACTTTGTGTTCTATTTCCTTAACTAGAAATATTTTTGGTTTTGATATATAAATTTCTTCTTCAATATCACTATTAAGAAATGAACTTTTCACATCCATTTTATGAATTTTCCATCCATGATGTGTTGCTTATGCATAAATTATTCTGATAGTAGTTATTCTTGTTGTTGGTGTAAATATTTTTCATAGTCAATCCTTTCTATTTTAATATATCATTTTGCTACTAGTCGAGCCTTATACTTGTCAAGTGAACCATCTTCTTTATCTTTGACCTTAAAACCATTTACAACCTACTATTTTCTTTCCTAGAGCTATCTCAACTAGATTCCATGTTTTATTTTTCAACAATGATGTCTATTCTAATTTCGTAGCTACCTTACATTTTAGATTATTCAAAACCTAAAGTTTTGTTGTAGGTTTCATCATAGGGCTTAACAATTTTTTTTATTCTAGTTAGACTGCGAGTTTGAGGTCTCGTAGTAGTAAGATATGCCATTTTTTCAAATATGAATCTCTAAGTGTATTTCTAAGCCATATAGGTCCATTTCTCTATAAATTTATAGAAATTTATGCATTTTCATTTGTTCATATTGAAATTATGATTCTATATTTTCATTTGATGATTCTTCTTCTAAAAAATTTAGAACTTTTGAATCAACTTTTTGTTCTTTAATACCATATTTGATTTTTCATCAAATACATCTTATAAATATTTTTTTTTGTTGGATCTATTATTCTATATCCTACAGATTCGTCATCATAACCAAGAAATATACCACACATAAACTTATCATCTAATTTTGTCCTTTTTTGTTTTGAAATATGCATATAAGCTTTACATCCAAAAATTCTTACTTTCTCTATAATTGCTTTTTGTTCAAACCATACTTCTTTTGGTGTAACATTCTTGAGTATTCTTGGAGGTAATCTATTATGCAAATATATAGTTTTTCTAACTGCCTCTGTCCAATACTAATGATCAAGATGAGCTTATTTTAACATACACCTAACCATTTCCATGATAGATTTATTTCTTATTTCTTTAATACCATTTTGTTGTGGTGAATATATTGTAGTAAGTTTCCTCTTTATTCCATTTTCTTCTAGAAATAAATTGAAATATTTTGACATAAATTCACCTCCTCTATCTATGTGAAGATTCTTGATAGTTTTCCATGATTATTTTCAACTAGAATTTTGAATTGTTTAAGACAATTAAACGCTTCATATTTATATTTTATAAATTATACCCATATTTTTTTTGGAATAGTAATCAACAAATAATTTAAAATATTTATGCCCTCCAATACTAGTAACATTCATTAGACCACATAAGTCTGTATATATTAATTCCAATGGTTTTTGAGCTCTATGTTGACAAATTTTAAAATGTATTCTATGTTATTTTCCTACTAGAAATTATGAAAAAACTGTATATTTTTCAAGAAAATTTTGGTAATTCTTCTACCATTTGATATTTAGTCATTTCATTTAATGATGACGCACTTGTATGTCCTAGTATTTTATGCCAAAGCTCTTTTATTTCAGATGTTCCTACTAACAAAGCCAAATTTATTACTGTATCTAGAGTAAACAAACTGTCTTTATAAGATCCTGAAGCTATCACTTTTTCCTACTTGATGATGTGACATTATTTTCTTCCTTTTATAACTTTAAATTCTACCATCAAATTTTTATCCATAAGTTAAGAAACTGAGAGAATATTAGTACTTAATCATAGGATATGTACACAATATTAATTACTCCTTTTCCATTTTTTAGAGTTTTTTTTTTTGTTTGTGGAAAATACCCCTTTCAGGGTACCACTTTTGGGTAATACCCAAGGAGGCAAGGGCATTTATTCTACAAAAATATTCCCAGGGCTCACACTTGGCCTACCCCATTTGACACACTCAAAGAGCATGCCTAAAAAAAAAAAAAAAAAAAAACAACAAACAACAACAAAACACAAAAAACACACAAAAACAATAAAACAACACAAAAACAATAAAACAACACAAAAACAAAAAACGCAAAACAAACAACAAAAACAAAAAAACACAAAAGTAAAAAAAAAATAAAAAATAAAAACAACACAAAAACACAAAACACAATAAAACAAAACAAAAAAACAAAACAAAAACAAAACACAACAAAAACAACACAAAAACACAAAACATAAAAAAATCAACAAAAGCATAAAAAACATGAAAAACAAAACATAACACAACAAACACACACACAAAAAAAGGAAAAAACATATTACATCTATTGCTAAACCAATCCACAACAGAGGAAACATGATAAATATATATCTGAGCAGGGAACTGAAAAACCCTTACTAAACCAAAGAGAAGCTAATACAAAGTGAAAATAAATAAGGTAATTTTATAATTGGAGCCAAAAAAAGAAAGGATAGGATGAAGAGGATCCCTGATTTGGAAAGCCCATGAGACTTTTTATTCTCGATTTGTATTTTCCCCTAATCATTTCATCCAAAAGCCTTTGGTAGATAACTTTACCCCTTCTTTTTTAATTTGAACCACATATGTTTTCCTTTCTACTTTTTGGTTTGTATCCACCTTCATTTTTTATTAGAGTTTTCACTAACTCCTAATTGCTCTAGATTTAAATCTATTTCTGCAGATTGAGAATACATGACTAAATATTGATTCATAGATCCCTAGGATCCTCCTTGAGAACTAAAGCCTTGTTTGACCTTCTTCTCCATTTTATGTTTTTGCTGGTGAGTTTTCCCTTGTTGAGGATAGATCTTAAAATTATTGTTAACCAGACCAGTGGCTATCTTTGAGGAGTTTTTGAATATTTTTGGGTGGGAAATTTGTGAGCTATCCAAAAATTGGGTTTCCAAAATCTCCATCTTCATAGAATAATCCACATCCTCTGAGTCATATTCAACTACAAGTTTTAAAAACTATTATCTGAGGATGTTGACTTATATATAGGCTTCATTATCTTAGTAACATGTTTTTTTTAGGAACTTGTAATTCCTCTTGACCTTGATATTTATTTGTTTTCTCCAAGACTACATATTTGTAATCTTTTACTAAGTGGTCGTATTCATGATAAACCCAACACCTAAAGGGAATGTTTTCATAATCAAATTCTTGCTCCCAAGTTTCTTCCCCAAACTACAAAGTGATTTCTTTTTGGTAGGGTATTATTAAAGTCCATGAGAACATAGATTCGAGCATAAATAAAATGCTCAAACCGTATTGTGCTATCTGTTGTCATCATGTAGGTGCCTAAAATGTTACCAATAGCTGAGAAGACTATAGGATTCTAGAATTCATCTAGTAAACCAAAAAGTTTGATCCAGACAGGTCCTACTAAAGGCATTTCCTCTTTAGACTTAAATTAAACATGCGATGGTTTCATGAAAAAACCAGCTTAACAAAAAAACAAGGACCACCTTGGAATATTTTTTGTCTATCCTCCTCGTTAGCAAATAACACCAAAAAATACCCATTAGGATAATTTGAGATGCTAAACTCACCTGGAGTTTGCCATTGTTGCAAAGCCCAACTTTTAAAAGCAGGTAAGGATGGCCAAAAGCCCAAGAATCAACATATCAACCCTCGTTGCTCCATTGTAGCAATTCCATATTGAATGTTAAATTGTTGTAGATTAACATATATATATATATATATATATATATATATATATATATATATATATATATATATCCATTCATTTCTCACATGCAACCAGGGTCTGTTTTCTTAGGATCAATCCTTGGCATATGAACGGGTTGACGCAAAAAAGCTCGTTGCTTAGTTAGAGTTATTAGAGGTTGAGAACCCCTTATAGCATATTTGAAATTCATTTTATCCATAGTTCCACCTGGTCCCTTCCTTGCATCCTCAATCCTTCTGTGGCTCTTGCTCTTCAAACCCTTATGCAGCTCTTTCTCTTCAAACCCTAGTTCTCCAATATTTCTATTTGTTAGAGTAACTAAAATATTGCCTATTTTTACTTCATAAGTCTTAATGTCTACTATAACAACTAGTTTCTCATATTTTTCACAAAATGTATTAAACCATTGTTTGTTTCTATTCATATGTATAATGGATCAAGAATCTATGTACCAATAATCCATAATGACTTCTAGGGTAATAAACATTGTCTCCCTAGTTTTAAAAAAGAAAAGAAAAATATATTATATTTATAGAAATCATATTACAAAGTAAAATGAGCTTGACAAGAAATACGGGAGAAAAAAATCCTCCACCAATCTCTCCTAGCTCAAAAAGTACCCATCCCTCTATCTTCATGTTGTTTCACTCCATGGACTAACAGTGATAGATTCATTAGAATCACTAGCTGATCTTCCTATTCTGCTATATTTTTGTACCACCTCTTGCATCCCTTGGATTCTTTGGTACCAGCTTATCTGATCTTAGAGTCCACAAATTCCTCTTCTTCTAGTTCTTTTCCCCATTTTTCTAAATAATTTGCCACTCTATTTCCATCTCGCTTGATATGTGTAATAAAAATATCCTAAAAAACCTTCCAAATATTTTGAACTTCTTCCACCTTCTTTCTCTCACCAATTTCCAACACTTGAAAGGGTCTTATAGGATCCAAGATTCCAACCCATATTTGACAATCTATCTCTATCCATAGCTTATTTAAATGTAGATTTGCAGCTATCATTGATGCTGACAAGATCGCCTATACTTATACTTCATTATTTGTTGTCTCCCTCATACCTCCTGCTCTCTAGTACACTTGTTCTTCTTTCCAATTTTGTATGATAATGACAAAACTAGCTTTTCCAAGATTTTTAGTAGAAGCCCCGTCTATGTTTGCATTCACCCACTCTCTAGGAGGAGGTATCCACTCTATTTTATTTGAGTATATCTCACTTGTGCATCCAACTCTTAATTATTTTTATTTTAAAGTTATTCTAAAGCTCCATAAAATAGTCACTTCCTCCATTTCTATGTTTGTTTCCTCCTGTAATATAATAGACAATGTTTCCATTACCTTACTCATAATCCTCTCCCATACTTTTTCCCTTGTTCTATGCTCTGATCTAAATATACGTGCATTTTATTCTAGCCACAAATGCCACCATATGAAGCTAGGCCCCAACTTCCATGCCATTTTTATTGTTTTAGTCTTAATGTTGCATTGTTTCCATTTCTCATAAAAGATTTCCCGGCTCTCAAAAATTTCCCAATGTTGTCTCATCTGCCTCCACCAATTGATCCATCTATATTTAGCAAAAGAACATAAAAAAAAGAGGTGATTCAAGGTCTCCTCTATTTTTCCACATATAACACATTTGAAAGGCCTATAGAAACCTATTTTTATCATATTATTAGATGTCAAGCACTTTCTATGGTTAAGCAGGCATGAGAAAATGTTAAGTTTTGGCCATCCTTCTTTTTTCTAGATAAATGTCCATGGAAGTGGTGACGGTGTAATCACATATTCAAAAACTACCTTGTATCCCTCCTTCACCTTATAGTTTTCCAACTTGCTTTCTTGTCATCCAAGTATATCCCTCGTAAAACCATACTGAATTGGGTATCTTTGGAGATGTCTCCATATATTTTTGGTTAGTTCCTCTATCCCCCTCACTAGCCATTATCGAGGATGCTTCTATTATATTAATTCTAACACATGTTGATTCCATGATTTTATAAAGGAAAAGGCTTTCCACCACCCTGCATTTTGAAGCTCTATTTTCCAACTCTCCATCTCTAGGAATGTCTGAATAATTGGTTGAGATTGATTCCATGAATCCTCCTAAACTAGGGCTTCCTTTACATACCCTAACTACCAATAATCCTTGTATGCTTCCATTGTTCTCCATACTATAGATACCTCTCCTTCCACTCTATGTCTTGGGATGTCTTTCTGAGCCACCCTGGGTAATATTTAGCTTGTAACAGTCTAATCCATAAGCCCCCAGTAGCTATAATCCATCTCCAATATAACTCCCCTACTAGTACCTTACTGCTTTGGGATGTTGATCTTATCCCCAATCCTCATTTTTTGTTTTAGATATCTTCTCCCACCCAACTAGTGCTAATTTTTGTTTTTCCCTTGCACATGACCACAAAAATATTCTTGTGTGTTTATCAATATCTTTCAAAATTTTCTTTGGAGCCTGAAATATGAAAAAATTATAAACTGGGAGAGCTTGTAGCATATATTTAATCATTGTAAGCCTTCCTCCCATGTGTCCAATTTCTCAACCTAGCTTGAATTTTATCAATCAGCCCTTTCCACTCTTTGTCTTTTGTTTTCTTTGTATATAGAGGTACTCCTAAATACTGTATGGGTAAAGGAGTTTCCATGAAGTTCAATAATTGTATAATTTTATCTCTCACCCTCTTCGTTCTATTGAAAAAACTATTTGAGATTTTTTCCATTAAAATTTTGCCCTGTATCTTGAGTATACCCATATAAAATTTCTTTTATATTTCTTTCTACTAGGAGATTGGCTTGAATAATAAGAGATGTATCATACACAAATTGGAGATGATTCATCTCAATTTGAGAACTTATTTTCAAACCCCTTAGCCTCCCCTCTTGTCTCCCTATTTTTAATAGTCTCCCTAGAACCTTTGCATAAAGGATAAAAAGGTAAGAGGAAAGAGGGTCCCCTTGCCTCAACCCCCTTCTTGCTGTGAACATGGGAGAGGGACTACCATTTACCATAACTAAGAATAACGTGGTCTTTGTACAAGCTTTTACCATTTACCAAAAAAAATACCAATCTACTCTACCATAGGCTTTAGAAAAATCTAATTTAATAAACATACCTGGGTCCTTTTACTTGGACATTATGTGTATCACTTTCTATGCCACTACCATTCCATATATAATTTATTTACCTTCAAAAAAACCACCTTGCTCACTTGAAATTAGATTTGGTAAAAAATGTTTTGACATCTCTGCCATAAGATTTGTTAATATCTTGTATACTACATTACAAAGTGAAATAGGCCTATAATTATCAATTATCTCACTAGGTGGGACCTTAGGAATTAAAGGGATAAAAGTATGATTCAAGGATTTTAACATTTTATTACTCTGTTTGATTTTCTCTAGTACCTCCACCAGTGCTTGGACCATAAAATTCAATGGGGAATCCATATGGTCCTAGGGTATTTCCTATTTGCATTTTTTGTATGATCTATGATGTTTCTTCCAGATAAATTTTCTCCATTAATAATTTATTACGTTCTAGTTTGACTAATTATGGAATTGCCTCTAGTATCTTCTCTTGCCATATTGCATTAAAATTTTCATTTCTACTTAAAAGAGTATGAAAGTACTCATTTGCTATAGTTTTCATTTCACTTCCATTGGTTTTTACCTGACCCATCATATTTGTAAGACCTGTAATTCTATTTTATTGTCTTCTAGTTGTTGTCTTATGAAAGAAAAGTGTGTTTTGATCTCTCTCCTTTAACCATGTAACTCTGGATCTTTACCTCCAATATATATCTTATTGTTCCTCAAAAGCTTCCTCTCTCCTAATAATTTTTGCCTCATGTTGCAACAAATATTTTGTGATATTTCCTTGTCTTATCTCATGATCAATCTTCTCCTTCTGATCCTTGATTTCATTCTTTTGGATTCTAGTGAGTTCCTTCTTGTGTTTAATCCACTCTTTTAGTTGGGTCCTAACACATTTTAATCGACTGTGAAGTTTGAATTGGTCTATCTGTAGACACCAAAATAGCACCAATCTGATTATGTGACAACAAGCACTAATTGCATTGACACAAACATCCCCCAGAGGTTAAACAGTGGTCCTAACCACTCCCAAAAGTAGTTTGGAAGGTCAAAGGTCAATTTGGCACCTTTTTTGCACCTTGCTCTCTGCTCATCCCACCCCGAGATGAATACAAACTGGCATTCGTCCCACCCAGGGATGAATAGCATCATTCGCCCCAAGGTGAGGTGAATAGAAGGTTTGAATGGCAAAAAAAGTCAAACCTCAGAGACTCCGCCAGTTAACTGAGGCTTCAGGCCATGTAATTGTGAGGAATAGATTTTATTCAAGAAGAGAGACTTTAGTCATGCATGTATTTATTTTAGAGACCTTATGCAAGGAGATTCTAAATCAGGGAACTAGCTTTTCTCTGAAAATAGGACAGTTAAGTCAAGTGGCGCCCTCGCATGCGCAATTTAAACAAGGAGACCCTAAGGTCTATAAATTGGGGAGTTTTCCCACCCAAAATAAAAATAGAGAAGGAGCATTTGAGCAACGAAGTGCTGCCAATTTACATACTTACTTGCGATTTGTGCTTTCACATCCTTAATCTCTCATTTGAAAGGGAGGTTATTGGGTGAGTATTGGAAACACGAATCCGGACCCAAAACCCAATTTTTGACCATAACAACTCACAAATTTTTTTGACAACACCCCATAAGGATTTTTGGACCCATCCCAAGTGGATTGGTGCTGAAACAGTGTCCCAAATGGTGGGCGCCCTGCCCCCAACCGCTCCCCAAACTGTCATAGTCCTATTCGCCCCACCTCAGGATGATTAGAAATATATGATGGATTTCTTTGGTTTTTATTTTGCATTTTATTATAGATATGTTAAATAGGTTTTAGTTCAAATTTCATTTCATTCTGAGCAATTTTGACCAAGTTTTTGTCATTTCCCGCCTTTACTAACTTGCAGATGGCACCAAAAATATTTGGGTGATAGAGGTAAAATTGTAGAAATATGACATTCTGGGTCTTCCCAAAATACCCCCAATTAGCTAACTCCAAGTTTTCATGTCATTTGGAGCTTCTGGGATAGGACATTGAAGAGGGTGCTTTCTGATGGGTTAATGCAGGTCTATTCGTCCCACCCTAAAGCGAATACAAATCTGTGAGGAATTTCCTGAATGTTATTTTTTTAGAGGTATTATGATAACATATTTATGCTATTAAATTTTTAGGTCAATCTGAGGTCATTTGATTATCGATTTAATATTTTCATGCATATACTGATAGTAGGCCTTGGATTTTTAGTTAAATCCATCTAAAAGGGGTCCGATTACGTAGGAATCTCCATTACCAAGGCAATCAAATCCCCAGGCAGGTCCATCTTCTTCATCTGGTCCTCCCACAATGACGCCACCTACGGTGGCCACACCAAAGGACAAGGGAAAGAAGCCCCTGGAAGAGGAACCACCCTTAGTCTCCAACATCTCGATAGAAGAGAAGCCTAGTAGAATGGAAGTCGAGACGCCTAGTTCACCCCACATGGAGTGGACTCAGGGAGAACTTCCATTCGCTCCCCCTCAAATGCCAACAATCACAGTTGAGATGGCCAACACAGGATTGGGGGAGTATCTAGTGCAAAACATTATAGCAACGCCTACACTTGAGTCCATGCAAGACATGGGGAGACCTAGACTCCCCATCGGCTCTGTGGTGCCTCTAGGCTACCCACCCAATCAGAAAAACTTCATTTATGGGGGCCTGGATAATGGCGTTGAACCTTCCCTACAAGAAGAGGAAGATGAAGAGCCCTTTGTTGAGGATGTCAATTATCTGTCTAACCCAGACTTCGCATTGAGATATCTTAGCCAATGCAATTGGCATGGATATGGGTTGGGCAGGTATGAGCAAGGAGTGCATGTTTTGTGCCAACCAAGATACCAAATGCCTTATGACAAGTCAGGAGTAGGGTTTAATCACCCCTTGCCCCTAGACATCTTGGTCAAAAACATGCAAGGCCTAGGGATAGGCAACAAGGATGGGTTGGCATCAGATCCATATGCCAATCCAAATACAACTTATACATTGGGGGATTATTTCCCATTACAAACAAACAACCTTGTTGACCTCAACAACCCTTTCCCTTCGGTCACAATGGGAGACAATTCAAGGACTCACCTCCACGAAGGGTATGGACAAGACCAAGAAGGGTCTTCGAATGATGAGTTGGAGTATGAGGTAGCACCTTGGGATCCTCTTGAGTCGAGAAGCAATCATTCCCACATGCATCCCATGGATGATTATCAAGAAAGCTTCCTGACCATGTTCCCATTGGATGCTCCAATTGAGCATATGCCACCTCAAGAAAATCAGGTCCCCCCGTAGAGAGCGGAACAACCTCGATGGGACCACATTAATTTGCTCGAACAAGATGAGCCCCATCTGTCGCAAACCACTGTTGCAGCAAACGAAGGCCTTTGGATCTCTGACAGTGATTACGAAGATGAAACCGAGATGGCCTATCTCAACCACATGCGACAAATGCAACAACAGTATCCCTTAGGCATAGATGACATGTTTGAACACTTACACATAGGGCCAAGACATAGGTGGCACCTCAACCCGGCGTAGTTATAGCAATTACTGCACCCGCCACTCCAGGTACACAGAGAGCATCTTTCACCTGGAGACCCTATAGCACCATCAGTGCCTAGGGCAGATCCTATCCTCTTATATGCACATAGGGCTGATCCATTTGTGCCAGTGCCTACAGAGCCAGATCCAAAGCACCAAGAACATCCAAAATGTCATAGTCATCACACCTGCGGTAATGGAGGTTACAATCATTTCATCAACATGATCTCCATTGACTTGACCGCCCCCATCCATGATCCAGCCGACCCAACATGGTCATTGCATCTAGACATAGAGGCTATAGATTGGGATCGCGCTGACACACCACCATCCCCATCAGAGTACTGGCCTTGCGGTGGGATGTTTCATTTCACTCCAGGACAGACTCAGGATGTCTTCCATGCTGAAGAGGAACCTGACGTTCCTAACGATGATCTTAATTCAGCAAACGATATCCATCTAATCCCAACTCCACACCAGTTGGAGGACGGATCCCACATGTCATTCGAGGCAACGATTGACGTAGACATCGGCACAGATCCAATGAATCCATGGATTCTCAAGTTGGGGTAAGTCTCTCCCCCGAAGAGCAAGCCGATTACATTGCCCTTCTCAAGGAGAAGAAGGAGGTTTTTGCATGGTCATACAAAGACATGTCGGGACTAGACCCATAGCTAGTCACGCATAATTTAACGCTTGATCCGACAATCAAGCCAGTAAAGCAAAAACTACGCAAGATGCACCCAACAATGGCCTTAATGGTCAAAGACGAATTGCAAAAGTTGTTGGATGCATAGTTTGTCATCTGCATGGATTATCCACCATGGTTGTCTAACATGGTACCCGTCAAGAAGCCCGATGGGAGGATTCGCATATGCACCAATTTTTGAGATCTAAACAAAGCGAGTCCTAAGGATGATTTTCCCTTGCCTAGCATCGATGCATTGGTAGATGCTACAGTGGGCCATGAAATGCTTTCCCTCATGGATGGTTTCTCAGGATACAATCAGATTCGTATCAATCCCGAGGACCAACTAAAAATGGCATTCACAACGCCTTGGGGGACATTTTGTTATAAGGTCATGCCTTTTGGCCTTAAAAATGCTGGCGCCACCTACCAACGTGCCATGACGTACATCTTCCATGATTACATGCACAAAACTTTGGAAGATTACATGGATGATTTGTTGGCCAAATCCCTTTTGCACCCCAATCATCTCGATGACTTACGCAAGATCCTTGATCGCCTCATTGAGCATAAAGTCAGACTAAACCCCAAGAAGTGCGTATTTGGCATCACATCTGGAAAGCTCTTGGGTTTCATAGTCTCCAAATGAGGAATCGAGGTGGATCCCAACAAAGTCAAGGCAATCCTTGAAATGCTTCCCCCAACTACCATCAAGCAGCTCAGAAGTCTGTAGGGAAAGGTCGCGTCAATCAAACGCTTCATAGCACAGTTATCTGACAAGTGCCGACCCATGAATAAATTATTGCACAAGGGGGTAGCCTTCCATTGGGATGACGAGTGCCAGTCAGCCTTTGATGACATTAAATAGTACTTGGCTTCGCCGCTAGTATTGGCACCACCTAGACCAGGAGTGTCGTTCTACTTATACATCTCAGCTACTGAGGTGGCACTGGGTGCCATGCTATCCCAACACAATGAATTGCACAAAGAATAGGCTACTTACTATCTTAGCCGCACCCTGGTCAGTTATGAACTTAACTATGCATACGTCGAGAAGCTCTGCTTAGCAGTGGTGTTTGCTACCAAGAAGCTATGCCATTACATGTTGAGCAACAAGACGTATGTTGTGTCTAAGGAGAATCCATTGCGATACATGATGAGTCGTACTTATCATAGTAGCCGCATGGCAAAATGGATCATGTTGTTGACGGAGTTTGACATAGAATTCATTGGACAAAAATCCATAAAAGGTCAAGTCATCGCCGATCAACTGGTAGAGGCTCCTCTTGAAGATGATCAGCCTCTGACCTTTGAACTACCTGATGATGGGGTCTTCCATGTTTCAGAATCGCCAGATTTTGATGAGCCTGAGTCACAGGCTGACATAACCCTATTCTTCGATGGTTCTAAATGTGAGCAAGGAGGTGGCGCGAGAATTGTATTCTTCACTCCACAAGGGGCTCCAATGCCTCTGTCATTTAAATTAGACTTCCCGTGCACCAATAACAATGTAGAATACGAAGCCTTGCTCATAGGTCTTCAGACAACAGTCACCATGAACATTAAACGATTGAACATCTTTGGTGATTCGTTGTTAATTGTCAATCAAGTTAAGGGGATATTCCAATGTAAATGCCCAGTTTTGTAGGCCTATAAAGCCCTTGTGGACAAATTTCTGGCACAACTTGAATGGTACGACATCGAGGCACTCCCTCGATCATCGAATCATTTTGCGGATACTATGGCCTCCTTGGGGTCACTAATCCCGCAAGACCCTTCCGGTGAGATGACAACTATTCAGGTCAAGACATTATCGCAACCCGTGATGGAGCGTGCAAGCTCTGACCTCACGCCAGGAATCCACTTGATCCAGATTGAACCATCTTCGGATAGGTTCTCTCGAATCCAAGATTGTTTGACTCAAGCCAACTGGGGGTCCTTGTTCTCCCCTACCCCTCTTAATAGCAACACAACGCTATTTTTACAAGTTCTTTCCCGCTCAACTTTTGCTCGGGATGAACTTCAAGAGGGATTGGCTGTTCATACCATCGAGGTTTCTGATCAGCAGGATTGGTACACACCCCTAAGGGATTACCTCAAGCTAGGTACTCTCCCACTTGGATTGACACAAGCCATGAAAAGATCATTCAAACAGAAAGCGACAAAACATGTCTTGCTAGGAGACATTTTGTATCATCGAAGCTATGAAGGAATCCTCCTCCATTGCTTGGACCAGCAGGAGTCCGCTTGGGCGATCACCCAAGCCCACGATGGTACATGCGGTGGCCACTTCAGTGGTATGGCCATCGCAAAGCGCATTCTCCGCATGGGTTATTATTGGCCATCTTTAGAGCGAGATTGTTGCGCATATGTGAAGAAGTGCGTGAAGTGTCAACATCATGCCAATTTGACACACGTACCTTCTCAGGCCTTGCAACCGATCCAATCGGCTTGGCCTTTTTCATAGTGGGGCTTTGATCTAATCGAAAAGATCTCCCCTACGTCATCGGGTCATCACACATTTATCATAACGACCACAGAGTATTTTACCAAGTGGGTGGAAGCAATTTCGTTAACCTCTACGACTGGACCCCGCATTGCGGAGTTTATTTTGCATAACATCATATGTCATTTTGGTATTCCATCCAAGATCCTCTCGGATAATGGGATGCCCTTCAAGAACAAATATGTGCGTGCTTTGACCACAAAGTACAAAATTTAGCATAGTTTTTCAACACCCTATTATCCGTAGGCAAATGGGCAAGCAGAGGCGTCCAATAAAATGCTAGTTGCCATCCTCAAAAAGACCATCACAGATAATCATAAGGATTGGCACATTCAGATCCCGCTTGCCCTATGGGCTTATCGCACTAGCATTCGGACGCCCACTGGGGCAACTCCATTTTCGTTGGTGTATGGCTCCGAGGCAGTCATGCCTCTTGAGTTGGAAATCCCTTCCATGCGCATTTCAATGCAAGAGTTCATCGATGATGACACTGCACGGCAGGCCCGGTTAGATCAACTCACGTTGCTTGATGAACGACGCGTCAATGCTCTCGAGCATTTGCGTATCTATCAAGAGTGACTTAAGAGAGCATATAACATGAAGGTTCACCTAAGGGATTTTTAGGTTGGAGATTTGGTCTTAAAAGAGAACCAACAGAATTCTAATTTGTCGTCCCATCTCTGAGACAAGTTCATGGCAAACTGGTTAGGTCCTTATGTGATTGATAGTAAGATAGGACCTGGAACATACCGGCTCACCTCTCTTGAAGGAATCAAGGAGCTAGAACCCTTGAACATCAGTCATTTGAGGCCATTCTACATTTAGAGAGCCATAGTCCACACAAAAGCTCCAAGGATTTCCACAATCGCTTGGTCAATCCCAAAATGCCCCAAAGGTGTCCATAAACCCTTTGGTCAAACCAAAAGCTCCAAGGATTTCCACAATCGCTTGGTCAATCCCAAAATGCCCCAAAGGTGTCCATAAACCCTTTGGTCAAACCAAAAAGCTCCAAGGATTTCCACAATCGCTTGGTCAATCCCAAAATGCCCCAAAGGTGTCTATAAACCCTTTGGTCAAACCAAAAGCTCCAAGGATTCCCTTAATCGCTTGGTCAACCTAAAATGCCCCAAAGGTATCCATAAACCCTTTGGTCAAACCAAAAGCTCCAAGGGTTACCATAACCGCTTGGTCAAAACAAATATTCAAAAACCAACAAAAACAATAAAAATCATCAAAAATCACAAAAAAAAAAAACAACACATTTCATGCATACTCTTAAATATCAAAATACAAAAAAATAGGTTGCATTAGGCATCACCTCCATACATTGCATATTCGCTAGGTCATACAAGTCAAAAGCACCATAGACTGTAATTGCTCGGCAATTTTCTCATTTTTCACATAAAATCAATTTTATCAATGCATACATCCCGCATCACACCATCCCCATTTTTAGCAAAGTCAGTTGTCTCCTAATGTATTTAGGGTTTTCGTCATTCAGCTGTCTTTAACTTTCTAGCCAAAAATTGTACAAAGTCAAACAGATTTTACACAGGAAAGTTTTACTTGGGTCACGCCTCGTTATGTAATATCCCTACACAAATTAAAACACATAAAATAATTCCTAAGTTGTGTGAACGTAAGATGAAAACTACAAAGCAGTCTAGAGTACCATAGGTGAAAGATTAGCCTGTTCATCCCCCTGTGCGAATGGTTCAAGAATGCTGAGAATTGACAAAAGGACAAGCTCTTCCCCATCCATTCCTTCTAATCAACAGTGGTTTTCATCACTAACAAAAATTCAAAAATCACCATTGGTCCCTAAGGTTGTAAGGATTCGTACTATCCCGTCTCTCAAGGATGGGTAGTCATCCCCAAGGCCTAAAAGAATCAATGACCATTCAAAAACACCATTTCCACAAGCCATCATCACAATCACCTTTGGTCTCTCAAGTCGTAAGGATTCGTACTACACGTCCCTGCCAAGGATGGGTAGTCATCCCCAAGGCCTAAAAGATCAATACCCTTACTTCATAATCTCCATACTACCCTTTGGTTCCCAAAGTCGTAAGGATTCGTACTACACGTCCCTGCCAAGGATGGGTAGTCATCCCCAAGGCCTAAAAGGATCAATGTTATTCACCAATCACAAACATACCAACTTCACCTTACAAAGCTCAAAAGCCAAATCAAATAACAGTGGTTATCACCACTATTCAAAATCCTTGCTCAAAAAGAAAAAACAAAGAACAAAATAAATAGTGATTTTCATCACTTTGTATACGAGCAAATATCCTAAACCATTGAGCCAATAAAAATCCTGAACTTGAATCCCTGGAATTCTCAGTATTCAAAAACCATCTAGGTGATCCTCATTACAGGTTTGGTGGACAGCCTACCTGGCAATGGTGGTATCCTACCCGCATGACGATATGTCTGTCACATTAGCTTTGCGTGTGAGCAGACCAATGTTTGCATGTGGATGAGCTAGCTTATGGTACCTTAGATTGTCCCATGGATTAATCTTGCTAAATACAACAACGGAGTTAGTGGAGCTACTTAGGTGATCCTCAGTACAGGTTTGGTTGATAGCCTATCTGGCACTGGCGGTATCCTGACAAATACCACATAAACGAACTCAATTGCACACACAAGGATGTGAAATAACTTGGTTAACCTCCAAGTCAGATTTATACCTTGTTCAAAAGTCTTGCGAGATAAATGTACAGTCTTGGCTAGTTAGTTAAAATATCTGAATCTCAGAAAAGCTTAACTACATTTTAAAAACAACTGGTCCATTTCATTCCATACATCACCATCAACAAAAAAATGCAAAATACAAAAACACAGTTGTCACATGCAACGTCATTCCACAAAGTCATCCCATAAGTACACCAAGCCAATAAATCTTGTACAATCTATGGTGCCATCGACAAGTTATCAACACATCATTTCATTCATTCCATATGCATACATCATATAATTAGCAACATCGCAATCATAATCCCACATGCATCCATCATTATAAATCAATGTGCATAAACAGACAGACACACCATGAAAAGTTTATAAAAACCAAAAAAAAAGAATCATCTGTATATATATCATCAAAAAAATGCCCACAGGCTACAATGAACCGGTCCTCTGACCCCGCCACAAAAACAAAAAGCTCAAAAACCCCCAAGCCTAGGGCGTCGGCCACCATGATCACGCAGGATCGGTGCGACGAGAACTACCCCCCATGGTGTGGGTCCTATGGGACCTCTCAGGGTGACTGCTGCTCGCCCCTGCATCACGCCTACTAGTGCCCCCCTCATCTAGCCGCCTGCGACGAGACGATGCTGACTGCTCAGTATCGTTGTCTCTCGTCCGACGTGAAGAGCCACCTCCAGGAGGCTCAGGTAACCGCCCACCAAGGCGGATGATCTCTCCCTCCATATCCATCCGATGTCGATGCCAATCTGCCTCCTGTCGATGCCAATCTGCCTCCCACCATGCCATCTGCCTCCCCATCCCACTCTACCTCCCACCGATGGTAGTAAGCTACTACGTCATCGCGCTATGCTAGCTGCGTCCGTAGGAGATCCCTCTCTCGTGCAGCATCGGTATCCCCCTCCTACCGGTGGGACGCAGCCCATGCATTCTCCCGCTCTGCTAGCTGAGTCCATAGGAGATCTCTCTCCTGCAAAGCCTCTCCTAGCTCCCCATCTCGCCTCCATAGTAGCCCCACCAATCATGCATTCTCAGCGTGCAACCCTACCTCCATGTCCTCCGACACTACCTGAGGCCTCGACGAATCCGGGACAGCAGCCTGCTCTGGCTCCCACTGCTCCGGGACGTCCTGCATTTCTGGCTGGTCCGGAACCCCATAATCCCCACCCGCATCCTCAACCTCCACCATCTCCGCATCATCCAACGGAGCACCCCAACCCTCATCTGGTGCCTCCGCACCCTCATCCCCTACTGCTACCGCCTTCGCCCCGCCTAGAGGCCCCTCGCCTCGCCACCATCGCAAGGTCCACCACTGCTCATACTCGGTAGTAACTCCGACGTCATCCACATCTGGGACGTCAATAGCCGTATCTGAATCCTCGCCAAGTGGCGCAACGACTGGCCGGTCCAGAGTCCTCTCATCCCCCCGATGCCGATAGACCATGGGCTCACCAGGCATCCCCTGGTGCACCCCGAACTATCATGTAACCCGGCCATATGGGAACAACTCCTGCTCAGTCCCATGCCTCCCAATCAGCCATCGCTCCCTCCATACCCATCGGAGCCACTCTCCAGCCTCAGGCTAGGCTGGACAGTCCCGGTAGGGGCGCCAGAACACCTCCCCTGGAGTAAGCCGAGCGAAGGCATCGGCATAGTGCCCTACTGCACCTGCCCATCGTCGACTCTGACCCTGCTCCTTCGACCTCCGCCATAGTACCCCATATCCAATCTCTCGGTCTGCCATCTCTGCCCGAGTCATCCAAGGCAGCCCCATCGGCCTCTCCACTGCTATGTGCTGCCAAGCCCAACACTGCAACAAGTAGCTGCAACTAATCCCCTTCCGCTTTCGATAGTGGACCTCGTACAACTCATCATAAAGCTGTGCCAGTAGAGTCTATCCCCATCTCATGATCATCGATGCATCTGTAGGACACTCCACCAGCCTGAACACCACCTCCAACAGGTTCCATGGGAACCTCGTGCCCGAAGAGTCGGGGAGCAGCATGTTGGAAATGAGGCCCATGAGTAATGCGTGCCTCATTCCCAACACCCCCTTCTCTAGCCACCATCGAACCAGTATGCCACCAATATGACAGTCGATCTCTGCCCTCTCCACTGGGCTCTCCACACCCAACTCCTCCCCATGCCCGAAATAGCGTATCAGTACTGTTGTCCTCCGATCCCGTGGTGTCGTCCGGATCGGCAGTCCATCTATTGGAATCCGAAGAATCCGATAGACATCCTCCAAGGTCACCATCATCTCCCCTATTGGGAGATGGAAGGTGTTGGTCCGGGGATCCCACAGATTGATCAGGGCCATCAGATAGGCCCGATCCCCGACCACCGGCTCCAGCCGAGTCACCTGCTTGAGCCCAAGGGCGTCAAGCCAATCCCAGTCAGCCAAAGTCAGTGCTGCACGTGCTTCAGTGAACATAGTAGGCACCCGGTACCGGCTCTTCACAACCTGCAAAAGAAAACAACATAAAAACATTAAAACAATGAAAAAAAAAAAAAAAAAAAAAAAAATCATTTGTCAGTTTTAGGGTTTTAAATTTAACTGATAAATTACACAAAAAACAACATTCAAAAACATAATTTTTCAGATCTAGGGTTTTTAATTCTAACTGATAAATTAACCACAAAAAAATTACAAAAACAAAACCTAATTTGTCAGACCTAGGATTTTGAACTCTAACTGATAAATTAACAAAAAAAAAAAAAAATCATTGGTCAGTTCTAGGGTTTTTAACTCTAACTGCAAAACAAACAAAAATAGTCACAAAAATAATTTTTCAGACCTAGGGTTTTTACCTTTAAACTGGAAAATTAACACCACAAAAACAACAGTTAACTAGGGTTCCAGTTACGCTTTTCGCTTAGTTTTACCCTACGTTTTTAACCTAAGTTCTGATCTTGGTTCAATTCAGGTTCAACGACGTTTTAAGTTGTGTTCTAAACTAAGTTTCTAGCTCAGTTTTCAGCTAAAATTTTGATCTATGTTTAACTAGGGTTAAATTAAGTTTTTCGCTAAGTGTTCATAGACTAGGGTTTCATTTTTACAATTTGAAAAACCAGATAAACAAAAACACAAGAAATAAACAACTTGCGGTTTTCAAACTGCGACACAAATTAACAAAGAGGACGGGCACTCACTGGTATCGCTTCGGCTCCGCCGCTCGATCCGGTGTGTGAACTCATGGTCACAAGAATAGTTTGGCAGTGCTTCGCTTCGTAGAATTGACCTCCTCCTCCTCAGAGCTCCAAATCGCCAAGAAAAACAAGTGCAAATGAGCCCAAAACTCAGTTTTGGCCTTTAAAAAGGCTTTTTGAGCCTGTATTCGTTCCCCCCTGGGATGAGCACTCTGGTTAGCGCTCGTCCCTCCCTGGGATGAATACTAAATAGGAATTCGTCCCACCCTGGGACGAATACAGAGCAAAAATTTCAAAAACAGCAAAAACTGCACAAAAATGCACCAAAACAAGCAATAAAACTGTCCAATAAGAGTGCTTTTGCACTTGATATTCTGGGCATGCAAAACAGATGTCGGGGTCACAAATCCTCACTATCCTACTCCCTAAGAAGGCTACTATAGCCGGACCGCTCCCCGGGAAGACGGATTTTTGAGAATTTCATCCCCAAACGGCGTCACCAAAACGGGTCAAAACCCACCCAAAAATAGCAATATCATTGTCGAACGAAGGCGCATTTGCGCCTGACATTCTTGGCATCCAAAATAGACGTTGGGGTCACAAATTGTCACTATCCTACTCCCTAAGAAGGCTACCATAGCCGGACCGCTCCACGGGAAGACGGATTTTTGCCAATTTCAGCTCCAAAATGCGTCACAAAAAGGGTTCAAACCCACCAAAAATAGGTCAGAATGTTCGAAAATTGCTTTCGTATTTAATGGTAAACAACTGAAGGCACCCTTACCTAAGTCATCTTGGGTCAAGCGACTCGTCGCTTTTCTCATGTTGGTCATTCCCTCATCGATTCGTCGCTTGAGGGGGTAGTCACACTTAGTCGCCAATCAACAACAACATACCCAATCCTGGAAATGACACGCATTCAAAGGATCATTGCAAAAGACAATCATGCTCCTGCTTGGGGCAGAAAACAAGCAACAATCACAAGCTGATCAAACACTTGGCATTCATGAATCATGAACTCAAGGTTCCCATAGACAAAAGGTTGCGCCCTTTGCCTATTCATGACTGATCAATGTCCAAGCTCAAGTAACACCTCACCGAAAAAGGTTAACACTTGAATTAAGTTCCTTAGCTCGTCCGAAGCAAGGATTCTAGAATGCGTGCCCTTTCCATACTTGGGGCATCAAGAGTTGGTTAGGTTACTGAGAAACCCTAATCATTAGTGCTTTGGTTATTTATTTTTGCTCGGCGCTGCGCCTTGCACAGCGCTTCCCAAAAAGGGGCATCTGTAGACACCAAAACAGCACCAATCCGATTATGTGACAACAAGCGCTGATCGCATTGACACAAACAGCCCCCAGGGCAGCCCCCAGAGGTTAAACAGTGGTCCTAACCACTCCCAAAAGTAGTTTGGAAGGTCAAAGGTCAATTTGGCACCTTTTTGGCACCTTGCTCTCTACTCGTCCCACCCCAGGACGAATACAAACTGGCATTCGTCCCACCCAGGGACGAATAGCAGCATTCGCCCCAGGGTGAGGCGAATAGAAGGTTTGACTAGCAAAAAAAGTCAAACCTCGGCAACTCCGCCAGTTAACTGAGGCTTCAGGCCATGCAATTGTGAGGAATAGCTTTTATTCAAGAAGAGAGACTTCAGTCATGCATGTCTTTATTTTAGAGACCTCATGCAAGGAGATTCTAAATCAGGGAACTAGCTTTTCTCTGAAAATAGGACAGTTAACTCAAGTGGCGCCCTCGCATGCGCAATTTAAACAAGGAGACCCTAAGGTCTATAAATTGGGGAGTTTTCCCACCCAAAATATAGATAGAGAAGGAGCATTTGAGCAATGAAGTGCTGCCAATTTACATACCTACTTGCGATTTGTGCTTTCACATCCTTAATCTCTCATTCGAAAGGGAGGTTATTGGGTGAGTATTGGAAACATGAATCCGGACCCAAAACCCGATTTTTGACCATAATATTTCACAAAATTTGTCGACAACACCCTATAAGGAGTTTTGGACCCATCCCAAGTGGATTGGTGCTGAAACAGTGTCCCAAACGGTGGGCGTCCTGCCCCCGGGCGCTCCCCAAACTGTCACAGTCCTATTCGCCCCACCCCGGGATGATTAGAAATCTATGATATATTTCTCTAGTTTTTCTTTTGCATTTTATTCTAGATATGTTAAATAGGTTACAGTTCAAATTTCATTTCATTCTGAGCAATTTTGACCAGGTTTTTGTCATTTCTCGCCTTTACTAACTTGCAGATGGCACCAGAAAAATTTGGGTGATAGAGGTAAAATTGGAGAAATCTGACCTTCTGGGTCTTCCCAAAACACCCCCAATTAGCTAACCCCAAGTTTGCAGGTCATTTGGAGCTTCCGAGATAGGACATTGAAGAGGGTGCTTTCTGACAGGTTATTGCAGGTCTATTCGTCCCACCCTGGAGCGAATACAAATCTGTGAGGAATTTCCTGACTGTTCTTTTTGCAGAGGTCTTCTGATAACATATTTATGCTACTGTTAAATTTTTAGGTCAATCCGAGGTCATTTGATTATCGATTTAATATTTTCATGCATATACTGACAGTAGGCCTTGGGAAATACATGCTTTATTCTATCTACAGGTGCTACTAATATTTTTTGTTTCTTTGAACGCAGGTTTTTGACATCAGAAGAGTAGGAAGGAGTGAAAAATCATACACACAAGTGGCGGCGACGTTTTGGTCCGCCCATCTTATATGTGGGCACGCGGAAGAAGGATTGTTGTTTATAGATGCGATAAGAAACTTATTTGACGCTCCTATTCCCTAAAAAGGAAGGAGACGTATTGTAACACAACTCTGAAAAGCATATCAATAAAAAGGGCCATATTTTATATTGCTTTTATCTTGTGTCAATTCGTCTATGCTCTTTCTTTTTATGCACTTTGCAATACATAGGCTATAAGCGTTAAGTTTGATTTTAAAAGCATCCATTTTGGCACTTTCCTTTTTGTTTCCGTATCCTCGTGCTTTCACTATCCCAAATATTAGTTTCCCTAATTCCCACCACTCCTTTATGTGGTCCCCCAAATCCTCATCTTTCAGCCACCATAGCTCAAACTGCAACTTTGTGATTATCTTCTTCTATGGTAAGTCTTACTAGAAAATCATTTTAAGAAAGCCTATCCATTACCCACAATTTGATGCTTGGTATGCAGGTATAGTTCCTCTCCCATGAAGAAATGATCCAAGCAAGATTTGAGTATCTCCCCTTCCTTTCTTCTATTTTTCCAGGTCATGGACCTATCAACAAATGGGATATCTATTAGATTCATTTGACATGTTATTGATAAAAAAACCTATCCTTTTCCTCCAACATGTATCTACCTCCTTGTTGTTCCTCTATTCTAAGATTTGCATTGAAGTATCCTACTACAATCCATTGGTCCTCTAGGTAGTTGTCTCTAAGAGTTTGGATGGCTGCTCATTGATCCCTCTGTGCTCTTACTGTCTGTGCTCCATAAAAATTAACTATAGTCCAATTTTTCCACTTTCCCTATTTTATAATCATGCCATCAACACCCTTCTTGTAGATGCCCCCTATCGCTAGGAATAATTGGTGATTCCACATAGTGGTCAATCCACCTGATTTCCTCTATGTAGATTGAGTAAGGATCTCTCTTTTTTTCCATATGCTCCTATTTATTTTTTGTAAGTCTTCTCCTTGCATTTTGGTTTCTGTAAAAAATCTATATCTAGACTCATATCTATGATAATGTTTTTTACTTCCTTTTGTCTGGGGTAACTACCTAAACTCTCACATTCTAAGTAATTAATATCATTGACAATTAGGAGATAAAAAATAAGCCATCGATTTTACCTTTCCATTCTAGCTCAAATATCTTCCCTGTTCCTCCATAGTTTCCTTGTTTGACTTTCTCTCTATAGATTTATTCAATTTTTGTTTCTTCTCCACTTGATTAATCCCTAAAGTAGGATTGTATTTGTTATTATTTCCTTATTTCATATTTATTTCTAGATTTAAAACTATCCCCTACTCTATTTCCCCTCCTCTAGTCTCCCTCATGGGTTGAATTTGTTCTTCCATAAGAGAGGTTGTGTCTGGTTTTACACCTTGCTTGTTTCATGACACTAGACTGGAGTATTGTTCCTGATATACCAGTGTGACTTTCTATTTATCCTCGTCTAATACTTCCATTTGAAAATCCCCTTCTATTTCTAAGCTTCCAAATTATTTGAATATCTCATATCTATTATTTTTTCTTCCTATTTTTTCTCCTTGTCTTTGGTTACTGTGCTGATTTATTTTGTTTGAACTTATGATTACTTTTTGGAAGCCCTCAGAGTCTATTGGGTCTTTTTCTTCCTTCTGATTTAATTTTTGTTGAGGATATTTTCCCACCATGTTAATATTTTATCTTGTCCCCTCTTGTTCAAATTGATGATCCTTAACTGTTGGGCACATTCTAGCCAGATGTCCATGAGCGTGGTGCACTTGACATCTGAATGGAATAGACTCATAATCCAATTATTTATACCAAAAAAAATATCCTATTTTTAGATCTATTTATGTTGAAAGAGATTTATAGAGGTCCATTTCTACACAAACCCTAGAAAATATTGTTGATCCTCCTAAAACTATTTCTCTTGATCTACCTAGATAAGGACCTAGTAAGTTGTGTATGGCCTCGAGTACCTCCTCTTTTAAAAATTCAAGTAGAAGAGAAAATAATCTTACCCATATTGGTACCACAATCAATTCCACCCTCGGGTTGAATCTCATATTCCATGGTTGTAGTAATAGTCCCACTGGCCCATGATGATATGACCCTCCCTCAAATACTTTTTATCGATATACCACTTATGTGAACTCTACAAAAAAATATCCATCTGGGAGAGTTAGAATTTCATATTCTCCTTCTAGATGCCATTTTTTCCTTATCCATGTGTGAAGGAAGTGCACAGACAGTCAGAAATCCATGAATTTTCCTATCATGTTGTGTTTTATCTTATAAATTATATCCTCAGCTATCCAGTCCTCAGTTATTTCTAATATTGATATTTCCTTTGCTTGTGATAAACATCCATTCACCCTTCCCAACAGAAAATTCTACTTTTATCACTTTTGCATGGTGTTTATGATTTTCCTTGTTTTTGACAATCATTGAAGGTATCTTGGGTACCACATAGCTTCTCTCGATATGAGATTCTTTGTTTTGAAGGATTTGGTACCGAAGTACCTATGTCCCCCATTCTTGACCTGATTTATACTATTGAAATACTCTCCAACAATATTGATCCTCTCTTATGGTGTTTTTTACGTAAAAATATCCTCCACTCCTCTTTCCTAACCTCTAAAACCCTAGTTCGATTCCTCAGACCTCCAGGTTTCGATACCTTTGAAACCCTAGTTTCTTATTCAAGCATAATTTCAAATGATACTTCCATGTATTTGATGAATATTTCCTTTACCACCTTGTTTCCCTAGTTAAATAATGAATTTTGAAAATTTTATTTTTTCTAAGTTTGAAGTAAAATACCTTTTGATTCCTAAATAGCTAATTTGCAAAAAATTCAATGACCTTCTATTTCAAAAATATTAAATCAAATAAATCTTAAATTTATCTACCAAATCAAAAAACTATTAAATAATCCTTATAACTCAAAACTTATAAGTAATTAGACTATTATCCTACTTATCCCTCCATTAAACAAATCTAACAATTAATTATTCCTTATAAAAATACTTCTACCTTATCACTCCTAATTAAACCTTAGTAAAGACATTTAACACTAATAAATGCCTATCCTTATTGCTCCTAATGTTAAAATTTAATAAATATTTTAATAAATTAAATCAAACCTTATCACTCCTATGGATTGAAACTGAAAACATGTAATAACTTTAAAATATGTTAGAAAAATGTTGTGCATCATTCTCCTCTCCAAAGCTACAAATAGAATGTATGTTGTGGATGCTTGCAATAATATTCCACCTTGTGTGAACTAATTTAATCTACTTGGCTGAGTGCTACATGTCACCAATTCACTTCATTTTATGGCATTCAATTTTAGGTGGGCCGAGATAAATGTTAGAGTTTCTAACATGCTATTTCAAATGATATTCAGGAATATTTCTTCCAAATATCTGGATAAAGTTACTCTATCACTATTATTGTCTCCTTACTTTGGTATTGAAGACTTCTAAAATTTTGTTACTCACTTGTGTAAAACCTTTGGTACCACCTATTGTTACTCATTGATAAAAATTCTAGCACTATCTATCCATTACTTATTGGTGCTTCCTACTCATTACTCGTTGCCATTGTTGGGTTCTTGGTATTGCTTAGAGATCAACTACACAATCTGTTCCGTGTTACGTTGTATTTTCATTTTTGGTGATTGCTTGACTCTTGGTTTTCCAATGCGTTCCACCATGAGTGCTTGGACTTCCTCTAAGCACTGTATATTTTTTTTTTGAAGCCTTCCTCAACTATGGTTCAAACTACACCATGGTTCATTAGATGTTATGCTTAATCACAACTCTTTGACAATATGCAAGGTGTTGTGCTAGGCGCTTAACTATGCTACTACATTATTTTATGTGTTAGAACATTATACTATGCTTAGTATTACGATATTGCACTTTCCTTTATATTATGCTACACCGTATGCTTGCTCATTGTTCTACATTTGACCTTAGACATTTGTTTCTTATGCTAGTTCTATTTCAGACCTAAAACATTATCACAATATAGTGACTTTATAACTTATGGTTATCTTATATCTTCTAGCTTGTATATGACTTTACTATTCTATTAGCTTCTTTCTCTACTTCGAATATCTTGATCTCGATCATTCAACTACACTTGTCTGACTACTCCTTCTTATTTAGCTTTTAGCAATTGTTCTTATTCATACGTTCCTTTCCTATGAACCCTTAGTCTTTATCTCTTGAACTTGTTGCTATTTATTTATAATGATTACCTTCTTAAACTCATTATGTGGTTGCTCTTTCAAGCAATATTGTCAAGATCAATATCTAAAGAACTAAATCTTCTTAAAACCTCCAAATATGTCAAGTTCTACTTTTAATACTTACTCTTCTCCTAGATCACCTCTATTCCAAATAGCATTTCAAAATAGGTAACCTCAATATTTTGCTTCTCTTCAATATTTGTCAAGGCCTATATGACTTGAGTCTTCAATATCTCTAAAATTTATTAAGTCAATGTCTCACTTCAAGACTTGAAACCTTTTATTTATGTCAAGGTCTATCATCAAGACTTGAATTCTATATTAAGATCAATTTATCTATGACTTGAGACTTCAATATCCTACAATTTAATTTAATCTCCACTTGATGAAAACTTACATTCAGATAGATATATGAATTCTTGATATATCCTTTCTCCTTTTTTGCTTACTCTGATCTTACAATAGAGTCCAATTCTATGTACCTTTAAAGTAGATAGATTCTAAATAATTTCTATCAAACTGGACAAAAATAATTTTGTATATAGCTAGATAAATTCAACATGTGCAATAAACTACTCGCAATAGCTTTGTTACCATTGATGGCTTTTTAAACCTCAATATTAACATAAAACTCATATGATAAATATCACAAGATCAAATATAATATTAAGATATTGATAAGAATGGATCTTATAGATTTAACAAGAGAGAGCACAATCTATAAATTTCTATTATGTAAAATGAACTTGTACATGAAGTTACGAAGCTTTATATCTATAATATAGCTTTATAAAGTGACCTTTGAATTTTTTATCTTACCACCTATCTAGAAGACTCTTGATTTTTTCTTATCAAATAATATAATATACTTTAACACAAATGGATCCTCATTAGTAGAAAACATCAAAGCATCTGACTTGTCTTAGACATCAAGCCAAGGATTCAAGGGAGGGAGAGGAGCAGTCATGTTACCATGGATAGCTCTATGAGGAGGGGGACCTTGAGCTAGGATAGGAGTGTGATTTAGGGCTAAGAAACAATATTGCTTAGAATGATTGGCTTCAAGGATTATCCTATTCAGGAAGAACCTGAATAACTATGCATGGAGTGTTCCCCTATTGATAAATAAAATCTTGAATATAAGAGAGTTCCATATCCAAATTATTGGACTAAACCATAATCTAAAAATACATAGATAAAATAATACTAAATTTCTCAAAAGTATAGATATGAAGATAGGAAGAACACTTACCAAAGATGCAATCATTTCTAGTTTTCCATATGCTATAAAGGGCTACCATACAAAAAAAGTGCTACACTTAAAATAATATATCTAACAAGGATGGGGGTATCCTAAAATGATATACTTACACTAAAACATTTTGCAAGAATAGGATGCAAAAAAGGAAAAAAAATCCACTCCCAAAGGGAATGAGCACTAGCATAGACCCATAAAATATGGAAAAAGTCCTTAAATTGAATACAAAAGAAGAAATAAGGGTTGGGGATGCCTAAATGTCAAATATGCTCCCCAATAGAAAGTCCTTGCTAAAGAAGACACCAGGAAAAATTGGACAGTGTGATCTCAAGAAAGAAGTCTAGGCAATCTAGAACGTATACATCCAAATTGTTTGAAGCTAATAGAAATTCCAACATTGATTGCAATTATCAATCATGGGGAGGCAAGGAGAGATCCAAGCATACCCTAAATGGGCCTTGTAATTTAATAGAGGAGTGTTTGGATACCACTTCTAATTCTTCCACCAAGGTCATTATGAAAACATAGGAATTTTATAAAACATGGAGTTAGGAAGAGCAACCTCGATAGTCTCAAAAGTATACTTGTTAGAGTACATAAGTACAAATTTAACTCTAAAGTCATCCCAAGGTAGCCAACACCTGGTATGACAAGAAAAAAAATTGGTGATGCACTACACACCTTTGCAAAAAATCTAAGTGCATGAACCTAGGGAACTTGTGCAAGTGGAGAACCCTGGTACGTGATGATAGGCAACCATAAAAAATTTACTTGGTTGATGGAGAGGCCATATCGAAATCTTTGGACATTACATCTTAGCCAAGGCTTAATACTCTTCCAATATTTCCAAATGCACTTGATGACGAAGGATCCTATCACTTTAATAGACACAGGAGCAACAAGAAGAGAAGAAAACCCTATGGTTCTCCAACTCTTACAACCATAAGGGAAACCTTCATAGATACATTGATGGATGATAATATTCTAGGCTTCATTGCTTGTAAGGGATATGATGACCCACTTAATACAAAGAGTCCAATCTTAATTTTGGGTATCGAGAATGCCAAGCTCGTCATGGCTTCTAGGGAGACAACAATACTCCTAGACAACATGATGGAATCCCAAACCATTATTAGAAGAGGACCATAAAAAATCCCACAAAATCTTATCAAGATTCTTATAGTAGTTTTTAGATGAGACCCAATATAAATAATAAACATGGGTGGTTACAAGGAATTTTGATCAAATTTAGATTTTCATAGCAAGGGAGAGCTTCTTGGTGGATCATTAGGTAAGTTTCTTATCCACCTTGTTAATGACATACTTCCACAACTCTGACTCTAAAATATTAAATATAAAAGGAATGCCTAAAAAGTAAAATATTTCTCCCTCTTGGGTGATCCTCCATTGATATTGACTAAGATAATGGAACATCAGGTGAAGATATTGCATGTAACATTGAGTTTTTCTCCATTGAATGGAGAATTTAAAATCTAGAGAAAAAGTGTCTAGGTAGACAAGCACCTACTAAATAACACCTTAATCCTCAATAAGCATGAGAAAAGAATCATCAACAAAATGATCATTGATCAACTGAGACTCATATTTGGGGAGATAAGTTCCTTTAATAGAACCTTGAGTAGCATGGTGACCTATTAAATAGCTAAACCCCTTAGTGGCAAGGACATACAAGGATGGCACCAATGGGTAACCTTGTAAAATGGAAAAAATATCCCAATGGTTGGGGAATCATACATTTTAATGGATAAAATAGCCAAAGCCTCAATGAACAACATATCCATAGAGCTAATGAAGAAGGACCTAAAACCAAGATCTTTAAGCATGGCCGAAATGAATGATTAATCAATCCTATTGTAGGTTTTCTCAAAGTCAATTTTGATAAATAGGGATCATTGGATGGAATTGTGAGCGAACTCTATGCCTTTCTAGATAGAAGTAATATTTTCAAGGATGAACCTACCCTAAACAAATATAGTTTAATTCAAGCACATGATGATGGGAAGGAGATGGAAAATGCGTAAATCTAGGGCTTTAGCAATGATCTTATAAGAAATATTGAGGAGATTAATAGGCCTCAAATTGTTGATAATTTCTAGATCACCAACCTTGAGGATAAATTCAATAATCCCCTTATTAATAAGAGGGCCCAAAAAACCCCTATAGAAGGCCTCCTAATAAACTTTAAGAATATCAGGCCTGATAGTGTCCCAAAAGAACTTGTAGAACTCATAAGGGAAACCATTAAGAGGAGGGGATTTATTGTCTTCCAAATAAGAAATAGCTTCATGTAGATTCTTTAAAGAGAGAGCCTTTTCACAAGCATCTCTTTGATACTGAAAAATCCACATCGAGATAATAGAGAGGCAAGACTTAAGAGCCTAGTTATGTTGAGGGGATCAGATCTGAGCTTATGAACATAGTTTGGTAATATTCTTCAAAAGCACAAATATTATAAGGAACCTAAAAAACATGCTCTTAATTAATGTTAAGGAATTTAATACCCAAAAATTTATTGTAAGGATGCAGACGCTAGAAGAACTCCTTGGTTACCCTATCATAACTTTTAAGCTAGTGGAAGCTTATCTTGATTTGTGCCCCTTTAGAATAATAGTGCTTCACCATCATATAGGATTATGCATAGTGATGAATATTCAAAAAATGGGCAAATATTAGTATTTCCAAAATTTAAAATTGGTGAATATGAGGACCCTCGACGTCGGCCCATTCGCCTAAAATTTTTAAGATAAATATTTCCTAGGGTCAATTTGCCATAATATATATCCAAACATAGGCATATTTTTACTCGTTGGAAATATATTTTTAAGTCTGATCTAAGGGTGGTGTTTTTATATAAGTTGATTTAATAGTCGAAAGTGGCCCAAAAAATGACCTTACATTTTAGGACTTCAAATATCCCAAATTTTGGTATGAATATGCTTAATTTGATTTGCTTAGGATTCTCCATGATTCACCTTGATTTTGATTTGGATTCACCATTTTTTTACAAGTACATTTTGAGTCCAATCCCTTATGCATAACCCTACCATCAGAGGCTAGTGTTTGAAAATAGTGAGGTGCCTTTGAAGATCCTCATTAAAAGGACTAGATTGTAGCTGAGTTGATGCCACCTCAAACTCCTACTTGAAAGCAACATTGGAGTGGTGATGAAGTTTAGTAATCTTACACCCTAGAAAGCGTAAGAAGTTGGTAGTGTGTTGGATAGCAACATTCCACTAATCAATCTAGTTAGAGGTCCTTTTTGTTTTGGGTACTAGGTTCTAAATTTTTATGACATAGGATCTTAACATAAGGTGGTGTAGAATAGAAGTATTAAGGTGGAAATATGACTAAGAAAGAGATGGGGGTAGAAGAAACTAGGATTCAAAAGGAAATAGGAGAATGGTCAGGAAAACAGAGCTTGAGGTGGATAGAGATAAAGGGGGAATATGATGAGGGTTTCTCAAAGGAGAAAATATCATAATCTAAAATGATGGTTCTATCCAATATTTTTAGCATACGCCTCTCATATTTCTAGTTGTTATACCATGTGACCTAGGCATTAGCAAGGAATAAAGAGGGTAAGAAGTAGTTATTGGGGTTAGAGAACCCTAAATTTTCTTTCATGAAAATCCATGCTTCTCTTTTCTAAATGATCCACTACATTAGAAGAAGACCCACCTTATCATGTGGTAATTCAATCATATTAAATTCCCCATAGAGCAACCAAAAACCAAGAGGAGAGAGAGAACCACTTACCATCAAAGCGCACAATAATCATTAACATCGTTAGGCACATAGATGTTGAGAGCACTGAGGATATGGCCATCAATATCCATCACAATATAGATAACATGATTGGAAGGGTTACTTCCCCAAGAGATCAGCTTGAAATGATAGATTTTTGAAATGCAGATGATTACCCCCCCTTTGCCTATGTCATGCATAGTATGAATGGTGTGGCCCTAGGGCTAGAGAAAGGAACAAGGACTTGACAAAATGAATTTAGTGACTTTAATTTCCTGAAAGCATAAAATATTAATACTACAAAATTTGATCTTGAAGTCATATAGACCTTGTCACACAAGATGCTTTTGCACATGATCTTTTGAATCCCTAACTTTACTGAAGAACACAAGCTTATACTGAGAGGGGGGGGTGAACAGTATAAGACCACTTTTTACTTTTTCCTTCAACTTAAATTTTAATACAATATTATGCAGTGTATAGAAAGCAGTATCAAGCAAAAATCAAAGGAATACATAAAACACCATCCACAATAGAGACACAATAATTTAAGTGGTTCACCCAAGGTGGGCTACTCCATGGATAAAATTTTCACTAAAATTTTATCAACCAAATATGGGAAAACCTTTCCAAATTACAATGTTTATGGGTACCAACCCAAAGGAGACAACAATCCCCTAACTCTGCTCTGGATGGTGATCCTCTAGAAGACCTCTGCCTCTGTTGCCCTTAGAAAGTGGAACTCTATCCACAGAAGACACCTGTCTTCCCTGCTCTGGCTGGAGACCTCTGTCCTCAACTCTTTCACCTCAAAGCTAGTCCTTGAATATGCACCAAACACAGTCCTTCAGTCTGGTACAAGTCAGTCCTCTTCCTCTTTCTCTAGTCTGCACCAAACATAGTCCTTCGGTCTAGCACAAGTCTGTCCTCTTCCTCTTTCTCTAGTCTACACCAAACATAGTCCTTCGGTCTGGCACAAGTCTGTCCTCAAATCTCTTTCTGTTCTATTACAACTGCACTTGGTCGAAACCAACTTTTGCATTGAATGCGCAAACACAGTAGCACTCGATCGAACATCAACTTATGCACCTCTATGCAATCACAGCAGCACAGTCTTCCCACACTCTGCTTATCGACGATCGAACTTCTCCCCTGCACTCTATCTGTGAATATCGCACTTTGAACGCACACTTCGATTGATTACGAATTCTCTTCAAACAACCCTCCTTTTATACTAACATAATCAAGATCCGAACCTTGGTCTTAGTTGGCTGTTATGCAAATGCAAACCCTAACTTCGTCGGCTACACGCCCTAAACTTTATCGACCCAATTTTAACTCTATCGACTTCAATCACCTCTATGGTTCAGTAGCTTCTGTCGTGAAACCACACCATGTCGCGATATCATGACATTTTTGTAGTCGTACACTTTTGTTTGGCTATTATCGTGATATCACGACACTTTTGCTTTTGTCTGCCTTGACTACGTTCTTGTCATGAAATAATGACACTTCTGTATTTGCTGACGTCATATTCACTCCTATCGCGAAATCATGACACTTTAGTCTTCTTGGTCTTCTTCTCTACTTTTGTCATGAAATCATGACACATCTGCTTCTGCTGATGTCATATTCAATTCTATCATAAAATCATGACCCTTCTGTCTTCATGACCTTCCTCTTAGCATTTTTCATGAAATCACGACACTTTCACTCCCTTGAGCTCTTTTTGCTTTACACCTACAAAAATAGAACATGTTGCGAAATCGTGACGCTTTCACATTCGAGCTCTTCCTTCTTGAATTCATCGTGAAATCATGATGCTTCTTCTGTTGAAGACTTGCTAACTATTTCTGTCATGAAATCGTGACACTTTCTCCAACTGAATGCTGCCATCTCAACCTGTCGTAAAATCATGACACTTTCTACATTCGCAAATTTTCTCTTCAACCTGTCATGAAATCGTGACACTTTTTGCATCCGTACGACTTCTTTGTAGCTTGTCGCGAAATCGTGATGCTTATCATTTCAAACTCTTCCCTTTGTTGCATGTCATGAAATCATGACAGTTCTCTCTTTGATCTTTTCAGCATGTCACAAAATCGTGACAGTCCTCACTTCGACTTTTGCAGCATGTCACAAAATCGCGACAGTCCTCACTTCGTCTTTTGTAGCATGTCACGAAATCATGACACTTTTTCTTTTGGACTCTCTCTTCTGCATTATGTCACGAAATCGCGACACTTTTCTTTTTGGACTCTCTCTCCTACATGTTGCGAAATCGTGACACTTTCTCGTCCGTATAACTTTCCTGGCAATGTGTCATGAAATCGCAACACTTTTCCTTCTCTGCCTTCCTGCACTTTTTGAGTCATGAAAATGCGACATGTCATGAAAACGCGACACTTTCCATCTTTCTCTCCTTCTCTGCCAACATGTCATGAAATCACGACAGTTTTGCTAGCTTCTTCTCTTTCTTCCAGCATGTCACAAAATCATGACAGTTTTTCCAGAACTTTCTCTCTCCTCAAACATGTTGCGAAATCACGACAGTTTTGCCAACACTTTCTCTCTCCTCTAACATGTCGTGAAATCACGACAGTTTTTCCAGCACTTTCTCTCTCTTCCAACATGTCATGAAATCGCGACAGTTTTTCCAGCCGGCTACATACTTTTTCTTACTTGTCTTTTTCTTGATATTTTGCAAATGGGCCACTAAGGACTTCTTGGAAACTCACTGATCATGCTCTGAATGACCTTCAACAAAACAAGTTCCTTGACATCAAATCAAATTGCTTCAAGAACTTCTTGACATCAATGACAACATCTACACTTGAGCAAAGGCAATGTACCCAAGGTACCCAAAATTGCCAACAATCTCCCCCTTTGTCATTGATGGCAAACCTTTATGGAAACACATATCAAGAGCCAAAACTAAAGCCAACTGTGCCAACAACTGAGAAATGCCTTTGAAGTTTTGCTCCCCCTGACTTGAAGCTCTCTTCTTCACTATAAAGCTCTCCCCTTACTCATATCTCTCCCCCTTTGTCATCAATGGCAAAGGGTCACCTTTGGGGCTTGGGACTAAGAATGAGCCTCTTAGCTTAGTCCCTCCCCCACCTCCTGATGAGGTTATTTAAAACAAGGGTGGGAGTAAAAATCCCATTAGGCACTCATCATCATCAGAGACTACAATTTCCTTGCCGGGCCTTCTCTTGAACTCTTTGTCAATATTTATGTTCTTGTCACTGTTTTTGTTCATGCCTTGATCCTTGGACCTGTTTAAACCACTGTTCCTGTTCCTGTACTTTGGAAGATCAGCTCTACACTGTCTTGTTGTGTGACCATCATTTTTGCACTTATAACAAGTAACAACTTTATTTCTTTTAGGCATACCTGCTTTTTGAATCCACTAGTTTTGACCAAACCTGTTCCTGTTATTAGCCTTGCAGAAAATTGCCTTATGCCCAAACTGATTACAAGAGTAGCAATAACCTTGAAAGAAATTGCCACCTCTGAAACTGTCATTTGCTTTCCTTACTTGAGTCATGCAATGTACAGCCATATGACCAAACCTGTGACACGCAAAACAACTGCCATGAAATTTTCTTTTATTCGACCTCTTGGGTCCCAAAAACTTCTTCTTCTCAATATGAATTTTGTTTTCTATTTTTGCACATCTATCACTCATGGACTCATGATTTGAAGTACTTTCTTCATCAGAACTCTCTTCCTTTTGAAATCTCTTGCTAGATTCCCCAACCTATTTCTTGTGCGGCTTAACAAAAGCAAGACTTGTTTTATCTGTTGGATTTCTTTGACCTTTGATGAGAGACTTAACCCTTTTGGAGCTATCTTGAAACCTGTACAACTTATCCTTGTACTCTTTAGTTTCCACTTCCAGAGAAGCCATTTTCTGTTCCAACTCATTATACTGAAGAATCTTAAACTCTAACTCGTCCTTGAGTTCTTGTGTCTTAGCCATAGAGAAGTCAAGACTTTCTGTAATATCATATCTCTCCATACAACATTCATCTAACTTATCTTTGAGTCTGGAATTCTTCTTTCTTTCCTTTTTCAAAGCACTAAGAGCATTATTAAGTTCACTTTCAAGATCCTTTATTTGTTTACTTTCTGAATCCTCAAGGCCTTTTCCAGATTTCTTATCACTAGAGGTGCTACCTTTTTCAAAAACCATACAAGCATCTTCTTGATAATTTTTTGAAGAATCCTTATACATACTGGAAACCAAATCATTATTTGTACAGTCATCCTCAAGGTGACCAAAATTTCCACATCTAAGACATTTCATAATAATGAATCTATGTTTCGGTTCTTCCTCCTTTTCTGATATGAATAGCATCTCATTTTCCTCGTCACTTGAAGAGCTTTCACTATCACTACCAGAACACTTACTTGCTTTGTCTAGGTAGAAACTCTTCTTGTTCTTGTGTGAATACCTCTTTCCTTGATTGCTATGCTCATCTTTGTTATTTCTGTAATACCTGTGCTTTTCAGAATCCTTGCTCTTAACATCATGTTTCTCTTCATCACTTTCATTCTTGGAAACAATACAGTCAGTAGCATAATGATCAAACTTTCCATAATTGAAGCATCTTATATTTTTCATGCTTTTGTGCTTTATGGATAGCTTGCCTTTCTTTCTATAATATGCCTCTTCATCACTAGAAGACTCATCACTCTCTTGAAGCTGTTTGCCCTTTGATTTCTTGGTAGATTTGAAAGCTGCTTCTTTCTTGACATCAACTTTCACTTGAGTTCTCAACTCAAATGCTGCAAGTATACTATGGAGCTCATCCTTTTTCAATTTATCCAAATATTTAGCTTCCTCAATAGCAAAAATATTTTCACTAAATCTATTAGGAAGAGATCTTAAAATCTTATCACACACATCATTTTTAGCAAGCTCAAGACCTAAGTCTTTCATGGAGTTAACAACCTCATCCATATGAAGCATGTAATCACTAATATTTTCATCATCATTCATCTTGAGTTGTTCAAACATACCTTTGAAGTGTCTCAACTTGGCCTTTCGGACATTTACATCACCTGTGTGAACCACCTGCAGCTGTTTCCACATTTCACTAGCTATCTTGTAGTGAATCACCTTGGTAAGATCTACCTTCTATAAACCCTTCAGGATTGCATTCATTGCTTTTGAATTGCTATGATGTAGGAGCCTATCTTCTTTAGTATAAGGACCATTTTTAGGAATAGTGTACCCATCTTCAATCACTTCCCAAACCTCATTACCAAGTGCCATTAGATAAACCTTCATTCTTGCACTCCACAGACCGAAATCTGATCCATCAAGAATAGGTGCTGCATTGCCACTTGAATAATCCATTGTGTTCTTAACCAGTTCTTCCTTCAAGCTGATAAACATTTTCGAAGGAACCCGCTCTGATACCAATTGAAGAACACAAGCTTATACTAAGAGGGGGGGTGAACAGTATAAGACCACTTTTTACTTTTTCCTTCAACTTAACTTTTAATACAATATTATGCAGTGTATAGAAAGTAGTATCAAGCAAAAATCAAAGCAATACAGAAAACACCATCCATAATAGAGACACAGTAATTTATGTGGTTCACCCAAGGTGGGCTACTCCACGGATAAAATTTTCACTAAAATTTTATCAACCAAATCTGGGAAAACCTTTCCCGATTACAATGTTTATGGGTACCAACCCAAAGGAGACAACAATCCCCTAACTCTGCTCTGGTTGGTAATCCTCTAGAATACCTCTGCCTCTACTGCCCTTAGCAAGTGGAACTCTATCCACAAAAGACACCTGTATTCCTTGCTCTGGCTGGAGACCTTTGTCCTCAACTCTTTCACCTCAAAGCTAGTCCTCGAATATGCACCAAACACAGTCCTTCGATCTGGTACAAGTCTGTCCTCTTTCTCTTTCTTTGGTCTGCACCAAACACAGTCCTTCAGTCCGGCACAAGTCTGTCATCTTCCTCTTTCTCTAATCTACACCAAACACAGTCTTTCGGTCTGGCACAGAAGCAGTCTATCGAACATCAACTTATGCACCTCTATGCAATCACAGTAGCATAGTATTCATACACTCTACTTCTTGACGATCGAACTTCTCCCCCGCACTCTATCTACAAATATCACACTTCGAACGCACACTTCGATCGATTACGAATTCTCTTCAAATATCCCTCCTTTTATACTAACATAATCAAGATCTGAACCTTGGTCTTAGTCGGTTGTTATGCAAATGCAAACCATAACTCTATCGGCTGCATGCCCTAAACTTTGTCGGCCCAATTTTAACTCTGTCAGCTTCAACCACCTCTGTGGTTCGGTAGCTTCTGTCACGAAACCACACCATGTCGTGATATCGTGACATTTTTGTAGCCATACACTTTTGTTTGGCTATTGTCGTGATATCGTGACACTTTTGCTTTTGTCTGCCTTGACTATGTTCTTGTCGTGAAATCGTGACACTTCTGTCTTTGCTGACGTCATCTTCACTCCTATCGTGAAATCGTGACACTTTAGTCTTCTTGGTCTTCTCTGCTTTTGTTGCAAAATCATGAAACATATGCTTCTACTGACGTCATCTTCAATTCTATCGTGAAATCGTGACCCTTCTGTCTTCATGACCTTCCTCTCAGCATTTGTCATGAAATCGTGACACTTTCGCTGCCTTGAGCTCTTTTTGCTTTACACCCGTGAAACTGGAACATGTCATGAAATCGCAACACTTTCGCCTTCGAGCTCTTCCTTCTTGAATTCGTCGTGAAATCGTGACGCTTCTTCTATTGAAGACTTGCTAACTATTTTTGTCGCAAAATCGTGACACTTTCTCCAACTGAATGCTGCCATCTCAACCTGTCACGAAATCATGACACTTTCTGCATTCGCAAATTTTCTCTTCAACCTGTCATGAAATCGTGACACTTTTTGCATCCATACAACTTCTTTGTAGCCTGTCGTGAAATCATGATGCTTATCATTTCAGACTCTTCCCTTTGCTGCATGTCACGAAATCGTGACAGTTCTCTCTTCGAGATTTTTAGCATGTCATGAAATCACGACAGTCCTCACTTCGACTTTTGTAGCATGTCACAAAATTGCGACAGTACTCACTTCGTCTTTTGCAGCATGTCATGAAATCGTGACACTTTTTCTTTCAGACTCTCTCTTCTGCATTATGTCGTGAAATTGTGACACTTTTCTTTTTGGATTCTCTCTCCTGTAACATGTCATGAAATCATGACACTTTCTCGTCTGTACAAATTTCCTGGCAATGTGTCACGAAATCGTGACACTTTTCCTTCTCCGCCTTCCTGCACTTTTCGAGTCGTGAAAATGCGACATGTCATGAAAACGCGACACTTTCCATCTTGCTCTCCTTCTCTGCCAACATGTCACGAAATCGCGACAGTTTTGCCAGCTTCTTCTCTTTCTTCCAGCATGTCACGAAATCATGATAGTTTTGCCAGAACTTTCTCTCTCCTCAAACATGTCACGAAATCACGATAGTTTTGCCAGAACTTTCTCTCTCTAACATGTCGCGAAATCATGACAGTTTTTCCAGCACTTTCTCTCTCTTCCAACATGTCGTGAAATCGCGACAGTTTTTCCAGTCGGCTACATACTTTTTCTTACTTGTCTTTTTCTTGATCTTTTGCAAATGGGCCACTAAGGACTTCTTGGAAACTCACTGATCATGCTCTGAATAACCTTCAACAAAACAAGTTCCTTGACATCAAATCAAATTTTTTCAAGAACTTCTTGACATCAATGACAACATCTACACTTGAGCAAAGGCAATGTACCCAAGGTACCCAAAATTGCCAACATTTACAAGACATGCACTTCATGAGACACAATTAAGGAACATTTTAACTTTTGGGTCATTATGACTTTTAACGCATATAATATCTTGGAAATTAAATAGTTTTTCATTCAAGTTAAATGTTTGAAACATTTTTCATATTTTCATTTTACTAATAATTTGAGTCAGCTGTAATTATATTTTTAAATAAATTAAAAAACTTGTTTATTATGATGATAGATTTTTTCTTATATTGAGGATAATTATAGGTATTGAAAGGAACATGTTAATCTATGAAAATATATTAAAATTAGGATAATTTTATAATATTTTATCATGATATAGTAGATTAAGGAAACATTATTTCTTTTATCTAAATTTTGAACCCAAAGGATCTAGATTTGATTATCCTAGTTAACACAATTTCAAAAGAAATTTGAGATTTTAAATGATAAACTTTCTTCTTTCATATATTTTTAGTTTTTTTTCTAAAGAAATATAATAGTTATTAGGATTTAGTTTTGAATATTTAATCTCCAAAAGACAAATGTTTGTTTGATCAAAGTTAATTTTTATTCAAAATGGCAAATATGCTCTAAGAAGCTAGAATAAGCTAAAAAGATAATGTTTTGACAAACATTATTAGTTAGTTTAAGATTAGGTGCTAATAATATAATGTATCATGGTATAAAAGTAGTTATGGAGTGAATTCTCTCAATTATATGGAGTAATTGTTTCTAAAGCAATTTTTAGTAAAATCTTACTTGATAATTCTTAGAGTTTTATCTAAAAAACCCTAGTGAGAACTTGTATCATGAGGATCTCTCGTATGATGGTAGCTGATTTATAGATGATAAATATCCTTGATAGGTTCACCATAGTTTCCCTCTTTTGATATTCAATCCATTTGACTAATTAATTATTTTTTGAATGGATTATTCCAATGATAACCTAAAGAAATACCTTTGTTTAATGTGATGGATTGTGTTTTTTTTTTTTGTAATTTCTAGAAAAATTGTTTTTCTCTTATAAAATTTTAAAATATAATTGTTTCCTTATATACTTTAGATTATATTTTTTGTCATCGATACATTACATATGAGACCTAAGTTTGTATGGTTTTTGAAGCTATGAAGAAGAATCTAAACATTTGGAAGATAGCCCCTAGTTTCCAAATAAGCCTTGGAAAGCCTTAGTTCATGGTAAAGACCTCTAAGACACTTGAGATAAATATAATGGTTTGACAACCCTTTATGTTGCTTTGGAAAGAGATAATTGCTTGATAGATTGTGTTCTAGAAAAGGGTTATATAGGGAAAATTATGATATATACACACAAAAAAAAATATTAGCATTTTTAATTCTTTACAAAAATTTAGGAGGTCTTAACTTGACACTTTGATGATTCTATGTTTCAACACCTATTTAGTGTTTACATATTTACCTCCATAAATCAGATTTTTGTATTTTTAAAACTAGAATATTTTGTTTGGCAATGGGAAAAGATATGTATACATGTGAGTTTTGGTGTCTTGGTAGTTGGAATTAACAATATTTTATAGAAATGAAATAAGCAATCCATTTGCTCATATTTTATACAAAACACAAAAAAAAAATGATGAAAAAATAAAAATAGATAGATATTTAGAGCACTCGTAGGCAACATAAATAATCACCATATGATCCATAGATTACATTCAATATACCTATATAATCACATTATTATTAGGAGGGGGTACTTATACCAATACCAAAATATCAATCACATAGTAAAGTTTAACCTAAGTTAACATAGCAAGAGGGCATACGGTTAATTACAAGTTATAAAAGGCTTTAACCATAACAAGGTTAATTGCAATTTATATTGTTTACATAATTAAATATTATAATAAATTAATACATTGTATAATAAATGACTTTAATTTTATCAATATTACATCGTACAATGTTAGCCTTGACCACGAATTAGATTATAAGTTCAATACCCTCCTATAATATAACTTGAGTGGCTAAGGAGAGAATAAATTAGTGATAATAATATCTTTCTACCCATAATGGATGCCCTAGAAGGATTCTATAGTTGAGGTAAATACCTCAAAATATCCCTTATCATCTAGAAGACATCCACCAATCTTCAAGAGCTTAGCTTCAAAAAAATTTTATTTTAGCAAATTATTCTTTGTTGGATGTCCCTACCTATTACAATATCCACAAGTGGTCTTTGTCATCTTTGAATACTTAGCCTAGATCTTTAGCCCCTAGGTCTTAGCCTCATTTTATTTGAATTCTTGTGTAATATTGTATTTTTAGATTCCAACCAAAACTATGCATTACCACCTAAAAATGAATTAGGAGATAAAAAACTAAATGACGGTAAAAGTTTTTTGCTAGGAATATAGGAATCATATTAACCATTAGGTTCAACATTTGAAACGATGGAGAGATATTAGTGTTGTGGCTACTCCAAAACTAGCCCCAAGCTTGGGGACCCACTTTAAATTTTGGGTTTGGAGCATTTTGATGCTCTTGAATTGATAATTTTGACATATCCCATCTCCGATGTTTGTAGTTTTATCTCCAAGGGTTTTGTTGTATAGGGTCTTTGGTATTATGTTGTCTTCTGTTGGAGTGTTCATGGTTTGTATATTTTTGTGTTTTATTTGTAGTCTTGTCTTAAGGTTTGGATTGATTTCCTTGTTGTGATGTTGATTGATTTTGATAGTTTGAATTGGATCGATTCAAACTCCTAAAATTAATCAAATAAAAATGAAAATTTGAAAAAGATAAATAAATAAAAATTCTACATATATATAAAATTCTATTTTATATATATGTAATAAAAAAACGAATAAATACACATATTAATGAAAGAAATTTTATTATTATTGAATATAATTGTTGGTTCCAATAAAAATAAAAATTAAACTTTTATATTTATATAAAAGTTTAAAATATATAAATAAATAAAAAGAATATAATATAATATATATTATACTATATGATACAATTTTTATTATATATTCATATATCATATATGCAAACTAAAATTTATAATATTTACATATATAATTAATTAATTAATGAAATAATCGAATGCTTTATTTACATTTTCATATAGTAAAGTGAAACTTAATGCAATGTCATGCTACGAAGGCTTCGATTAAAGGTGGTGTTAAAGTGTAATGAAAACCTAATACAAGAATATAATTCATGTTTCACATATGTCTAATATTAAATGTTTTGTGTGCAGGTTGCACTTAGGAAGGGGAGGGGCTATTTGATATCGTCGGTGAGCGCTTTCACCAGGTTCGAGCGGTATCTGTTTGGAATGGAAGTGGAAGTGGAGTCCACGTCTCACGCGGAGGGATGACAGGGGAGAATTGCCATCGACAGAGAGTGCCACATATGCTTGGATGACAGAGCTATGGAGGAAATGTGAGAGACCACGGTGACGAGGTCTTCGAAGGCACACGCCAGCTAGACGAGGCGACTATGCCAAACGGGGACCCATTTTGAAGGAAGCCAGCGACGACCATACCGAGCATGATCACGACGACAATGGAGGTTGTCCGAAGTGTGGAAGCGATGGAGGTGGCGCTTTTCATTGCCTCGAAGCCAAGCATCGTTCATAGTCGGAGAGAACACCGTGTTTTATACATCGAACGGTGAGAGCCACGACAGATGACGGAGTCAGACAGAAGAGGGCCTCAATATTTTGAATCGTGGCCTTGGTTGTTGAAATCATTTATGGGAAGCTTGTGAAGCTATGTCACCAGGAAGCGACATCGTCGAAGTATGGGAGCAGCCAATCGTCGAACAGTGACAGTAAGATAAGTTGCGCTGCAGCTACTGCTGATAGTATTCATCCAGAAAGGCGACAACAAGCAGTGTACATACGGCCATGATGAATTCATCAATGATGGCTAGTAGTTTCATATCTTTCATACAAACAACGACGGTCGTGTACAACAGAGTCAGGCAGAGGTGAGGAGAGATGGCATTCTTCAGAACGGAGGACTCAGACCGTGGGACGTCCGATATAACAGCGGAATGGAGGCCAAATTAACGAGACAGAGCGACAGCGATAAATTAGGTTATCTCAAAGTTAATGGGATGTATATAAATTAGGTTACCATGTAGAGTGAGCCATGAACAGTGTGTCATTATCTCAAAGTTAATGGGATGTTATAAATGTAACCTAATTTATATATATATATAACTTTGTGACACACTGTTCATGGCAGTGTGTAGAGTGAGCAGATTGTGCAGTGCATGGGAGATGGTAACGTAACGGATGTTTTCGTCGGCAAAGTTGGACAACACCGTGTAGAAATACACAACAAAAATGAGGAAACCACGTCCAGCAGGAGTCATTATTGGAATGACCATGCAAGAGCTATTCGTAAATTCACACCATTTAATTAAGCGATGATTGAGATTACCCGAGGGACCACATGCCGATGTTATAAATTTTATAAACTTGAAGGGAGTTTAGTGCATGATGGGAGTAACGTGTCAAGAGGGCCCCGAGTGTTTTATAAAAGAACAGTGGATAGTTATAAAGGGGAGGCATGGTCATGATATTAGGCAATCCCCATGCGGACAATGGAGGCTTAAATAAAAATTAAAAATAAAATAATATCATCACCATGCTATATTTTTAGGCCCTGGTCATCCACGTGGGGACCAATAGCCTAAATACAGATGTTTTTAGAATTGACAAATGGCATATTAAAAGTATTTGGGCTATGTTATAGAGACATATGGTGAATAGCCGTTACTTAGATTATAATGGCCCATGATTATACACATGCACGTTCTTTTTCACCTATGACATTCTAAATGAAAGATGCCGGAAAAAAAACGCAAGAAAATGGAAACGAAGGGCTTACTAATGTGAAGATATTTTCTGCAATTTTAAATACTCCACCAAAATATTGTAAAAGGGGCTGGACTTTTTGGCAAGGCCAAGCGCTATCGAAATGTAAAATGACCCATTTTTAATGCAAAAGCTTTGTTTTAAAAAAATTGGATGAGAAAATTTTTGCATGCATGAATTTGATTGTTTTATCTTTCCCCTTTCAGATTCTGGATTTATAGATGAAGTTTATGTATTTTTTTTTTATTACTTCATGCGAATATTTGGAATCTGAAACTAATTTCTGTACCTTAGGAGCTAGCACCTAACTTGTTTTGATTGTGCTTGTTTTGCAGGTCTAATAGGCTAGGTTGCATGTATAAAACTCTCACATATTCGGTTTTGCAGGACGGGGTGCTATCAAACTGATGGAGCTTTGCATTTCTACATTTTCAGCATTTAATTTACTTCAAATTTTCATTTTTTAGTTTTTCAAAATTTTATTTTCAGAATTTTTTTCTATTTTCGGACATTAAAATAAACATTAAAAAAAAATTAAATCCAAAAATAATTGCATGGCTGCGTAGAGTATACTTCATAGTTCCGTTACACACTTAGACGTTTTTTATTTGTATTCATTTCATATTTTTAAAATTCATCAAAGTTAGGTCCGAGGTGTAGACCAATTGGTTCATCCAAACCCCATAAAGGGGGCGAAGGTCCAAGGTTCAAATCTTGGGCCCTTCCGGACTGAACGCTTGTCTCTTTCCTGGTGCTTTCAGTGGCGTAAAAGGTTTAAAATGATTGTGGCATGGTGGTTATAGGGGCGGACTGCGCGAAGATTTGTGTGGCGACTTCTAGGGCGGACAACGCAGAATATTGTGGCGGCCATAAAAGCTAGACAACTTGCCCGGATTCGTGGTGGCTACCGATTCCACCATGTAAATTAAAAAAAAAACAAAAAAAAAAAATCATCAAAGTTGTTTTTATTGCAGGTTTTAAAATTTTCAAAATTTCAAAATTTGTAATTTTGGGCCAAATTTTATTTTTTCAGTTTCAGATTTCATTCATGAGCCTATGATGATAGTTCCTTCATGAAAATTTCAATTTCAGTGAAGGGGTTATGTTTTATGGCATTTCACAAATTACCATTTTTGGAGCAATAAATGCACCCTATCTTCTGATTTCATTGAAGGGGGTAATTTTACATGTTATATTAAAATGTTGTTATTTCAAAGCACTAAATTATTCATATTTATGAAAATTTTATTTCATTTAAGAGGAATAAGTTAAAAGTGACATTTTAAAGCCCTTATTTTAAGGCCATAAATTATCATCTCTTTGTGAAAATCAATTTCACCAAAGAGGGATAGTTTATTAATCACATGGAAAGCTATCTTAATCTTCATGATAAGTAGCTACATTTGGAGCCTATTCATCATTTCGGATTCACATTCATAGATAGATTTAATCTTCATTTACATGTTTAAAAGTAGGATTTAATGCAAGATAAAACTTGATTAAAATCCACTTAATAAGGGAAGAAAAAATCTACTTTAAAATCCTCAAGATAAAAGGAATTAAAGCACTACATCGTGGTCATATGAGGGCCAAGTCACATTTTCTTTATTTTGGTTCAATGAACATTCATTAAAGTAGCATGGTAAAATAAACCAACACATGCCCCTTGTTTATAGTTATTGGCAATCACTAAGGTGTTCCTAGCATTGAATTTATACATCTTTACTAATGCACATATGCAAATGTTAATATAGCGGAGACCTTGGAGAAGTTGTTTTGTTTAACTTCTTTGCAAGAGAGGGTTTTGAAATCTAAACCCTAAGGGAGAGTGTAATTTTACAATTGGATAAAATTAATACTCAACAATTAGCAAGGACAATCTTCACAATTTTCCATCATGTTTCTTTTTCCCTCTAGAAGATGCAATATCTTCTCTCAATACCTTGAATCTGATAATTTAGTCCTAAATATTATCAAACTTAGCTAGTGTAAGAGAGGAAATATTCAATCCAAATGACGTTAGTAGTATTTACTTTTTCAAAGATATCATGCAATTTTGACCATACATTGATATAATCACTCTTCTATTTGATGTGGAAAAGTAAATCTTATTCAGTTAACAAGGAATATATGCCAACAATCTCTTTTTCTCTTTGATGATAAGTTTATTGATCAATAATGATTTCTTTATCCTTTTGAAATATGCACTATAGGTTCTTACTATATAACAATATAATTATTTTAGTCAACCAAATACTATATTTTTTTTTCATTAAGACAAGTAACTAGGGATTTATGATCCATATTATATATTTTGATTGAGATTCAAGAAAGCTGGTATATTTTTATTAGGTTTAATATTAAAAAATATTGGCATATTTTGAGTAGGGGTAGTATTCAAAAATGCAGGTTTAGTCTAAACATTAGTTTTAGTATTATTATGAGTAGTAAATTGGTTATCTAAGTATGTTGAAGCAATAGGAATGGTAGAAGCGGTAATTGGATTATATGGCTGATTAAAATTGGTATATGATAGAGTATTCAACATGGGAAACTATTGTGTAAGGGCTTTATTAATCATTGACACTTGATTGAATGCACCTGGCTATCCTAGTGAAGGTAATTAACTAATTCTAAAACCTTGAGGTATTAATTATTGTTCTACAATTAAGGCTTCATTGTATGCCATGGGTAGAGTGGTTATATGAGGTGATATATTTATAAACATGGATGTAAGAGGATCTAGATCTCTAAAACACATTTGTATTGTTGCATCAATGTTAAGTGTATAGGGTGGATTCAACTAATTATAAAGCTTATGAAATTTGGTATTAAATAGTCTTAGAGGCTCACTAGGATCCCTTTTGGCTACTACAAACAAATGATATATGATACTACGGTCTATAGGTAATCCAAATTGACTGACAAATCCTGCTGAGACATTCTTTTCTTCCTTGTTTAGATCCTTGGGATATTCTTTTCACTGCCACATTCTCACTGGTATCACACAAAACGCCTCTGTACACACCTCAAGAGCCTCTTTGTCTAACTTTTTTCTGTCACTTCAGCGCTACACATAGACCAGGAAGGAGAATTCTTCTTCAAAATGAGCCATTTTTGGGTTATTCATGTCTAAAACATAGGAAAGCAGAGTTAACAGTTTCTACTGATATATTCGAAGGAGAATGAATTCAGTGCACAAAATGGTAGCATAATAAAGTTAAGAAAAAAGTTAGATGTCATGGCCGGCTTATAGTTGACAAAGTTTCCTTGTCGGCCTGTTGGCCTATTCGTGGATGTTGTTTAGTGAATTATTGAACTCTCTTATGTCTTAATAGCCTTCAGAGTCTAGGTTCTGTCAAAACTCCATACAATTTAATTAACTTAAAAATAAATAAAAATTTAATTAAAATAATTCTATTCTATATAAATATATATAATTTATTAAAAAACTTAATAAATTAAATTAAAATTAAAATTAAAATTTAAATATAATATATTTAAGTTAATAACATTACAAGCTTTATTCTAAAATTTGAAAGTGAATTTCAAAAAAACGATGAATGTGTTAATATTAAAAAATCCTAGAATCTTTAAAATCATAATGTGATTACCTTGGTATCCTCTTCACTTTTGGATTTGAAGATCTCTTATATAGTTATTTGATGGGTTATAACTTTTAAGTTTGGACGAAAAGTTCTATATAAACATTAAACTACATGACAGAAGAAAGAGAACAACCGTCTATATACATAGAATTGCAGATAAAACGGATTATGACGGCCTGCAGGCCATGCAAAAGTCCAAAACTCTTATGAGAAGCATTATCTTCTTAACCTTAAATTGGTGTAGATGCTCCATTTATTTGCCATGCACATAAAAATCTATAGCGTTGCTTTCCTTTGCCAAAATTATATAAAGTCCCATTATATTACTTCGAAGGAGAAAGCAACATACACCTAAGTCTAAATCAAGTCACCGACAATTGATTATGTTAGGATCTTAATCCTAACTATTAATAATATTAATTTACTTATTTAATTTATGAATAATTATGTTTTTTTTATCTTATAATTTTAGGGTTAGATATTTATATGCATTCATAAGGGTGTTATTAAACATCCAAAAACATAATATTTTATATATTTTTGAAAGTATTGGCAGGGATAGCTCCAATGAAACAAGAATCCTTCTAAAATGATTTAACATATTTTTATTTTATTTTGCATTCATTCCATTGTTTTCCACTTGCTACCATTGCTAGGAACTAGGTTCCTAACATCTGGTATCAGAGCAGCTATCTAAAGGGCCATTCATAACCATTTTCATAAAAAAAACATTCCATCACATTCATCACTATCCTTCATTGCAAAAATTATACCAGTGTTCATCAAGTATATCCTATTTCTGTCAACCATACTGCCACATTATCCCAACACCTTCACAACACCTTCTCAACATGTATCATCAAAAGGAAATCAAGGTATTTAACAATAACAACTGCTAGCAAGGGAACATCAAAGTAGCGCAGATAAAACATAGCTGCAGAGGAGAAAACAAATGTGAAATAGTGCTTTAAATTTGATCTAAATTCTTCAAAAGGACATCACAAATAATTTTACCCTCATTTCAAGCACCAGATCAAAAAAAATCTTGAAATTCACCAACAAATTCACCAGCAATGCGGCGTTTGAAACTTTCGACAATGTCTCAAAAAATATCGATGACATTGTATAAAACAAACTTTATAATATAAAGTTTATAACATAAATTTTAAATTTTTTGATGCCAAAAAACAAATTCGATGACGTCTTAGTTTTTTTGATGCTGGCAAGGAGCAAAGAAACAAGGTTTTAAAATAAAATTTTATCCCACATTCATTACGAAAACGAGGACAAGAGGAGTTTAAAAGAAAGTGAGGGCATAGAGCTAATCGTGACTTCATTCATGCTCTAGCCACCCCTCGTGTGACCGAAGCCACTCCTTGTCTCATTCATTTCTCCCTCGTGCTCTCGATCTCCGCTCCACCTACTGCCGCTCTATCCTCGCTTTTCATGCCCGTTGTTCTCACCTATCGCTACCATTCAAATCCTTGCCGCTCCCACCAAAAATTAAAAACATAATTTAAATTGTGATCGTTGCTTCCCGCCATGCCAAATTTCAAAAATTAGACCGTCAAGGCCTAATTAGTGGAAAAACCACATTTTTGCATAATTTTACAAAAAATTTGCAAAAAATTATAATAACCCTATATAATTTTTTTTCAAAAATTCTTTAAAACCAAAATTCCTTCCACCAAAAAAGGCTTATATATAACTACAAATCAACCATAAAATGGTCGATGGTAGGATATCTCAATCACAAGATCCCAACCTTAAATAATTCATGTAGGAGGTTCGTCAGTGGAGAGAGGACATTAAAAATGACATGGCAACATTGGATATAAAAGTTGACACCTATTGCCACTCTGTCACTATGCTACAACAAAATATGGCCATCATCCAAGCTAGCCAATCTACCAGGAGGGCCAACAAACCAAGCACTACTTGGGGGACCACAAAATACCATTCTACCTAGGACCACTAAGTTGGATTTTCCAAAATTCAAAGGAGGTGACCCCACCAACTAGATTTATAGAGCCGAACAATATTTCTCCCTATACCAAATTTTGGAGACTCAAAATTTTCTCATTGCTTCATTCCACCTAGAGAATATCACCACTCAATGGTACCAATGGTACGAGAAAACAAATGGTACACCTACATGGTCAAAATTCACCAAAAACCTAATGGTAAGATTTGGTCCCAGTAAATTTGAAGACTTTACAGGTGCCCTTACTAAACTTTGCCAAACCACTATGGTGAGAGAATACCAAGCCCAATTTAAAAAACTGGTAAATCTTACATCAGGTCTAGATTTTGCATTCTTCTAAAGTTGTTTTATCAATGTCTTAAAAGAAGAAATTTGACTATAAGTGTAAATGTTTAACCCAGTTAATATGATGCAAACAGTTGGATTAGCCCAATTGGTAGAAGAGAAATTAAATAACCAACGTCGATTAGGAAGACCTCCTATAAGATCACAAAATACTTACACAACCATGAAACCTAATAGGGTCCTACCTATTAAACGTATAAGCCCTGAAGAGATGAAGGAAAGAAGAGAAAAGGGCCTTTGTTTTCACTACAATGAAAATTTTATCCCAAACCACAAATGTATTACCCCAAAACTCTATATTCTAGATACACTTGACCAAGGAAATTCAAACGAAGAGGATAATATTGAGATAGAAGTAGTGGCAGATACTACAGAGAATAACACAGAAGATGCACCAGAAATATCCTTTAATGCCCTTGTTGGTTTCTCCTCCCCACAAACTATGAAGTTCAAAGGAAACTTTAAAAAAAAAAATCTCATTGTGCTTCTAGACTCTGGCAACACACACAATTTTATTGACCCAAGGGTGGTAAAACAAGTTGACTGCTTTATTCATCCTTGCAATAGTTTTGAAGTCATGATTGGAAATGGAGGAAGAATCACATGAAAAGGGAAGTGTCAAATTATTAAACTTACTATGGATGATTATAATATGAAAGCATATATGTATGTACTTCCATTAGAAGGTTACGATACCGTTCTAGGAGTACAATGGTTACAAACACTCGACATAATCCAATGGGATTTTTAATATTTATGGATGAAATTCACACAAAATGATCAAACATATACTATTAAAGGATTAAAATCAGGTCATTCCAAAATATTAAGTTCTCATAGAATGGAGAAACTTAATTTGCAAAGGAGGCAAGGGTATGATGGCACAATTATTTTCTATGTAACCAATAAATGAAGAACAACATAATTTTAGTTACCCTAAATGTTAGGAGGTTTCTAGTTATAATTTTCTAGTTATCCTATTACTTTAATGAATTTTATGGGATTATCATATTATAAACAATATTTGTATTTACAAATCCATATTTATTGATGTATGGTATTTGTAGTGGTTCACATTACCTACACATGACTAAGATAACACCCTAATAACTAATGGTTAGACTTTTGGCTAGCCCATGGAAAACAAGCTCAAAGAACTCTCGATAATTGAGACTTCTACAAAAGTCCAATCTGTGGAATTTTTAAGAGATAGCCAAAAGACCACCAAAGGATCCTATCTTAAAAATAAATATTGATATAGTAGGTTTTACAATAAACACTAAATCATAAAAAATAAAACTTTAGATCAGTTTACAAGAAATGCCAAAAGACCAAGCAAACATTAATGTCTAAATCAAATAAAGTGACAAGGGTAGGTGACCTAAATTAATGACTTCCTTGATTGAAGATATGAATACCACCTACCCAAATACAACCTTGGTTATTATCCTAGACATTCATTCAAAAATAAGTATGGCTATGATAGTCCTATGTTGATCAGTCATTATGATTAGAGAAGTACATCATTCAATTATTAGAATCTAAAGGAAAAGTAAATGGTATTGTCAAATCTTACTGTAGATAATTTTGGAGAAAAAATCCTCCCTTGTAAACTTATAAATAGAAGTAGTTTTAGTTTTATAAAGGATTGACAAGTTTGTAATATTTTGTATTTATAGGCTTTCCTTTCATTTCCCTCTATAAAAATAGTTATGGTTCCTAAGAAACTTCTAGGTAATTTTGAACCCTCACTTCCAGGGTTATGCGCAATGGTGAATATTTATAAATAATAGAATATTAGAATTTTTGAAAATAAAAATTGACAAATTTTGGGACCCTAGAAGTCGGCCCATTCACCCAAAATTTTTGTAGATTTTTTTTTTTTAGGTCAGTTCGCCCAAAAACTATAATACTTTTACTTTTTAAATTTTAAATCACCAGGCTTACCGCCTATATTTTGGATTGATTCACCTTAAAATTATATATAATTTTATTAACCTAGAAAAATTCACCCCACTATATATACCTAAACATACATGTTAAACATTGGTTCTCCTCAACCGAAAAAGAGAAGTTGAAATACAAGCGAAAGAAGAGAAACAAAAAAAGAATAGAACCTAAGAAGCTGAAAAAAAGAGAAATTGGCAATAGACAAAAGACTATAGATCATAGATAAAAGGCTAAACTAAAAATACAATAGACCACAGATAAAATACTATAGGAAAAATAGTATGGACTATAGGCAAAATACTATAGATTGCAGACAAAAGACTATAGACTACAAAGGAAAAGACTATATATTGTAAAGAAAAGACTACAGGAAAAATACTATAGACTACAAAGAAAAGACTACAAGAAAAATATTATAGACTAGAAAGAAAATACTATAGGCAAAATACTATAGACTATAGATAAAAGACTATAGACCATAGAGAAAAAACTATAGACTATAGAGAAAATACTGCAAGCAAAATACTATAGACTACAAATAAAAGACTATAGGTACACAATTTCTCTCGGTGTCTTTTTTGATTACTTTTTTTTATCTATAGATCATAGATAAAATATTATGGTATCCTCCTTTATCATCCATTTTTTAGTGCCTATAGACTCTCCATAAACATCCCTTGTTTGACACCTATAGAATCTCCCTAGTCGTCTCTTATTTGATGACTATAGACTACAGGAAAAAGACTATATAATGTAGATAAAAGACTATAGGAAAATGACTATTTATCACAAAGAAAAGACTACAAGAAAAATACTATAGACTATAGAGGAAAATACTATAGACCACAGAGAAAATACTATAGGTAAAAGACTATAGACTGTAGAGAAAAGACTACAAGTACATAATTTCTTTCGATGCCTTGTTTGATTACTTTTGTTTATCTATAGAAAGTAGAGAAAATATTGTGGTGTCCTCCTTTGTCATCCCTTGTTTGGTGCATATAGACTCTCCATAATCATCACTTGTTTGGAACCTACAGACTGTACCCAACAAATAATTAAGACTACAAACACTTGTTTGCTACCTATAGAATCTCCATAATCATCCCTTGTTTGGAACCTATAGACTCTCCCTAGTAATATCTTATTTGATGTCTATAGACTATAGGAAAAATACTATAGACCATAGCTAAAAGACTAAAATTCAAAGGAAAAGACTCTAGACCTCAAAGAAAATACTGTAGACCATAGAGAAAAGACTATAGACCACAGATAAAAGACTATAGGTAAAATACTCTAGATTGAAGAACATAAGCTTATACTGAGAGGGGGATGAACAGTATAAGATAAAAATTTTTACTTTTCAATCCAAATGATAACATCAATAATATCAAAGTAGTAAATAATGCACACATCATCACACACATGAGAGACATGATTTAATGTGGTTCACCCAATGTGGGCTACTCCACGGAGAAAATATTTCTTATAAACTTTTCTCAATGAATCTTTTGGGAATCCAATCCCTATTACAATGTTTATGGACTTCTATCCAAAGGAGACACCAATCCCCTTATTGATCTATTTTGTGGATCTCTCTCCACAGGAGACCTCTATCCCCTTAACTCTTAGTTATGGATTTCTCTCCACAAGAGAACTCTATCCCATCTGCTTTGGTTTGTGGATCTCTCTCCATAGGAGAACTCTATCCCCTCTTCTCTACTCAAATCAGATCAAATATGCTCACTAATATACTCACAACACTCTTTTAAACCTGCTCACAAGTTAGCCTCTAGCCTATTCATAAGTCTATCTCAATTATGCTCAAAATCTGCCTCAAGCCTATTCACAAGTCTACCTCTAAACTACTCATAATCTACCTCAAACCTGCTCACAACTCTACCTCTAACTTGTTCATAATATACCTCAAACCTGCTCACAAGTTTGCATCTAACCTACTCATAATCTACCTCAAGCCTACTCACAAGGCTACCTCTAGCCTTCTCACAATATCTGCTCAATTCTGCTCTAACACATGCTCAAAAGATTTTTCAAAAGATGCAAAACTTGTCTTCAATCCTAGCACAAGTAGTTCACAATATCTAGTACAAATATCTCAATTTATTTCAACAATGCAAGCACAATCTTATTCTCAAACTCTATCTCAAATGATTCCAAAATAATTCAACCATGAAGCATAAATTCTAACTCAAATATTTCCAACAATGCTTATCAAACAATCCTTTTCACTCCACCTTATGTTCAGAAATATTCATTCAACAAAACACCTTAAATAAGGAAATATGTGCCCATACCTTTTAGCTTTCTCTTATGGAGATGTCTTCAAAAATCTGTCTCACACACAATATATTTTGCAACTATAAAAGTTAGCACAACACCTTTTCATATATTGGAAAACCTCTCTCAACAAATGTGCACAATTAAATTCCAAACCAACTCTCTTGGTTTCTCAAACTAGAGCATTAAATCATAAAACCAAGCCCTTCAAAATGAAGCAAAATACAAGCAATAAAAATACTTCATACACCTTTTAACTCCCTCTTAATTTTAAAAACATTCATAAAAGAATTATCAAAAATCCTTATTACTCCACAAAATCACTTTTCAACAAAAAGATATTTCATAATATTTTTTTCCTCAAAAAAAAATGCAAGAAGTAATTAAATAATTATTACCCCTTATACCTCCCTAAGTCAACAACGCTCAAATAATCAAATACACCACATGCGCCTAACCCTCAACCTTAGGCAATTAAAAATTTAATTAATGCTTACCAAAAAATACCATGGGAGATTCGAACACAACACCTATCGCCTGCCAACACGCTAGCACCCTTTGGGTCGCCACTAGGCCAACCACCCACGCAAGGACAAAAAAGTGCGATGCATAATTTGACTTCTGCTCAAATTCCTTGCCAATAAAAAACGATGAATAAAACTATCACCACCTAGATTTGAACACAGAACCTATCGTCGACCCCACATATTAACACTGCCTAGTATATCGCTAGGCCAACCACCTGGTTGGTGATAAGATTCCATGATATTATCTTTATACCCATCCAAATTCCTTCTTTTTAAATAAAATATTCATCTTTCTTACTCACGATTGTGCACGGTGAAAATTCACATTAATGTCTTGAAATCACGCATCAAACCACACCCTTAGGGCACCAAACATTACCATATAAATATGAATTTACCATCATGCTAAGGATGTTCGTGGTGCTTAAGAATTTAAAAATTCTTTTTTAAAAGTTGGTGCCAAACCCACTTAGGGTTATAAAATATTATAATATAAATATTATAATTATTTTATAATTGAACCTTAGGCTTAACTTTATAAATTTAATATTATAATATTAAATATTATAATATTATTTCCTTTTTGAGCCTAGACATTTTCTTCCTTTGGGATTTTTAGACCAGGGCCTTCAACCTTTTAACCAACCATGTGGAGCTTTGTCCCAAATCTCTTGGGCTTAAAATATAAATATTTTAACCCTCTTTTTATCAATTCCCTTGCACTGAGATGAAATTTTCTTGCATCTAACACTTGACATCAATGACAACATAATTACTCAAAATTTCCAACAATCTCCCCCTTTTTCATTGATGGCAACCCTTTTCTAAAAATTCATTTTTTCAAACCATTTGATTCCAAATCTGCTCCCCCTGAGAAACTACTCCCCTTGATTGAATGCTCTCCCCCTTACTCAAATATCTCCCCCTTTGACATCAATGGCAAAGGGACTCCTTTGGGGCTAAATATAAGACTCTTAGCTCAGCCCCCTCCCCACCTCCTCTCCTTGAGGTGATTAATTTTGGGGTGGGAGTAAAACTACTCCCAATTTTCCTCTAAGATACTCAAAAGTTTCCTTTGGAAGTGGCTTAGTGAAAATATCCACAATATGTTCCTTTGTAGTAACATATTCCAATTTTACTTGCTTATCCATCACATGTTCTCTCATAAAATGGTATTTGATCGGAATGTGCTTGGTCCTGGAGTGCATCACTAGATTCTTTGAAATGTTTATAGCACTTGTATTATCACATAGTATGGATATAGGATGATCATGCTCTATCTTGAAGTCTTTTAAAGTTTACTTCATCCATAACACCTGTGTACAACAAGCAACCACTGCAATGTACTCTGCCTCTATTGTGGATAAGGATATTGATGCCTGTTTCTTGCTTAGCCAAGAGACTAAACAATCTCCAAGAAAGAACGCTCCTCCACTTGTGCTTTTTCTATCATCAATACTACCTGCCCAATCTGCATTTGTATATGCTATGAGAGTGAAATTATCACTTTTGGGATACCAGAGTCCAAAATCCATAGTCCCTTTTAAATACCTAAGAATCCTCTTTACTGCCATTACATGTGTTTCCTTTGGTGTTGCTTGAAATCTTGCCACCAATCCCACTACCTGCATTATATCTGGTCTTGTAGCTGTGACATATAGTAAGCTGCCAATCATAGATCTATACAATGTCTGATTTGCCTCAAGAGATTCATCATCTTTACTCAACTTGCATCCTGTAATCATGGGGGTACTTATTGGTTTGCAATCTTCTAACTTGAATTTCTTCAACATCTCTTTTATATACTTGGTTTGTGAGAGAAATACACCCTTCTCTGATTGTGAAATCTGTAGTCCAAGAAAGAAGGACAACTCACCAAGCATTGACATTTCAAATTCATTTTGCATGCTCTTTGCAAATTTCTGACACATCTTATCATTATTGCCTCCAAAAATGATATCATCCACATAAAAAACCACAATTAGTAAGTCATTTCCTTCATTTTTGATGTATAAGTTACTATCCACTATTCCTTTCCTGAAACCTTGTTCCTGAAGATACTTATCCAACCTTGAATACCAAGCTCTAGGAGCTTGCTTTAGTCCATAAAGAGCCTTCTTTAATCTACATACATAATATGGCTTATCAATTAGGTTGAACCCCTTAGGTTGCTCAATGTAGACCTCTTCTTCCAAGACACCATTGAGAAAAGTTGATTTAACATCCATTTGATATACTTTGAAGTTTTTGAAACTTGAGAAAGCTAAAAATATCCTTATGGCCTCAAGTCATGCAACAAGAGCAAATATTTCATCAAAATCAATCCCTTCAACCTGTGCATAACCTTTGCATACCAATATTGCTTTATTTTTGACTACCTAACCATATTCATTTAACTTGTTTCTGAAAACCCATTTAGTGCCAATTACATTCTTATATTTTGGTCATGGGACAAGTTCCCAAGTCTCACTTTTTTCTATTTGATCCAATTCCTCATCCATTGCCTTGACCCAAAACTTATCTTCTCTTGCCTCATTGAAATCCTTGGGCTCAATTTTAGATAACAAAGAAAAATTTGCATGCTCACTTGTTCCTATTATCTTCCTCCTTGTTTGTCTTTCATCTGGATTTCCAATAATTAGATCTCTTGGATGATTTTTTTGCACATACCTGGATGGAGTCTTAGGTAGTGTTCTTTGTGTTTCTTCTTCTTCTGATTCTTCACCTAATTCTTCTTGGCAACTTTCTTCTTCAATTTCTTGAGCTGGTTCTTTTGACCCTGTCTGTTCATCAACTATCACATTTATACTTTCCATAATTGTATGTGTCCTCTTATTATAGCACCTATAGGATTTGCTCTTAGTGGAATAGCCAAGGAAAATACCCTCATCACATCTTGAATCAAACTTACCCAAATTTTTCTCTTCCCATCTTATGTAGCATTTGCTTCCAAATTTTTTGAAATATTTTATAGTAGTTGGTCTCCCTTTCCAGAGCTCATATGGGGTTTTGTGATGATTTACTCTTACTTGAGCTCTATTGATGATATACTACTGTATGAACTACATCTCTCCAAAAACCATCTAAAATATTAGACTCATTCAACATAGCTCTGGCCATATTTTCAACAGTCCTATTTTTCCTTTCAACTACTCCATTTTGTTGAGGAGTTCTTGTTGTTGAATATTCTCTTTTGATCCCATGTTGTTCACAAAAATATATGAATTCACCTGAAGTAAATTCTCCTCCTCTATCTGATCTTAAACACTTAATCCTTCTACCTGTTTCATTTTCTACTAATTCTTTGAATACCTTGAACTTCTCAAAGGCTTCTGACTTTTCCTTTTAAGAAGGCTACCCAAGTCATTCTGGAGAAGTCATCTATAAATAACATGAAGTAACTTTCACCTAGTAGACTCTTTGTCCTTGTAGGACCACATAGGTCAGTGTGAACTAGTTTCAATGGTTCAGATGACGTAAATTATTTTGACTTGAAACTTGTTCTTGTTTGCTTTCCATGCTGACATTGTGCACAAATTGTGTTTTGTGGCCTTTTTATCTTGGGTAAATATCTGATTGCTTGCTTGTTGCTTATTTTCACTATGTTGTCAAAGTTTAGATGACCCATTCTTCTATGCCATAACCAACTCTCATATTCTTGTGATAAGAAACACTTTTCTCCCTTAATCTCACTTAGCATGTAGAGATTGTTTGTAGTTCTATTGGCATCTGCAATGAGCTTTCCAGTTTTAGATTTTCTGATCTCACATCTATTTGGATGAAAAGTAACCATGTGCCCTTGATCACAAAGTTGGCTTACACTTAGTAAATTGTGCCTCAATCCCTTGACATACAATACATTCTCTGTCTTTGTTTTTCCATTATCTAAACTCAAGGTTCCTTTCCCACATATTTTTGTTGAACCATTGTCACCAAATTTTACTGATCCTCCATTGATTTCTTTAAATACAAGAAATTTACTCTTGTCCCCTGTCATATGACTTGAACAACCACTATCAAGAAACCATTTTTTTCTCTTATCTTGCACATGAAGAGTTGTTTGTACCAACATTGACTTCACTTTTTCTTGTTCTTTTCTCTCTCCTAATTGTTGAGGTTGTATTTTTCCTTTATTCTTAATTTAGGAAATACCATTTTACACCATTTGGCCTTGTGCCCAAAGTTATTGCATTTGTAACATATGATATTGTCATTCATGAGAGGTGCAAAAGAATTGAAATTTCTATCAACATTATCTTTCACATAACCAATGCAATGTACAACTCTATGACCATATTTGTTACATGAAAAATAATAGCCATGGAAGAGATTTTGTAACCTGTTGGAGTGCCTTGAATAATATGGTCGCATGCTTCTTCTTTTGCTATTCCTGTAATTGACTTTTATCCATGGATCTTCTTTTCCTTCTTCCTTCTTGATGCTTTTGCCTTTCAATGCATTAGCATAAGTCATGGGCTCTTCTTCTTTTGATATCTTTGTTCCTTGGGAGCTTGACTCCTCTTTCTGTTTCCCTAACTTTATATCTTGCTGTAACTTACCCTTAGTCTTTTCAACTTCCTTTCTTAGAGAGACAATTTTTGATTCCAATATTTCACATTCTAACTCTCTTGCCTTTAACTATTCTGCCATATCCTGTTCAATTTTCCTTCCCTCTTCAACTTTTACCTTGAGCTCTATGAGGTTTTGTAGAAGTTCCATCTTTTGCTTCCTCATCCTCTTGGATTTGATCCTTCAAACTTGAATTCTTCCTTCTAACCTTTTCCAAGTTTCTAAGAGCAGCAATAAATTCCTCTTTTATGTCGATCATGGCCTCTTCTCTATTTTTTGAGGTCATGTATGTTCTTGTGGGATCTTCCTTCAAGTTGTTAGGCTTTTCACGAAGGAACCCGCTTTGATACCAATTGAAGAACATAAGCTTATACTGAGAGGGGGGTGAACAGTATAAGATAAAACTTTTTACTTTTCAATCCAAATGATAACAACAATAATATCAAAGAAGTAAACAATGCACACATCATCACACACATGAGAGACATGATTTAATGTGGTTCACCCAATGTGGGCTACTCCACGGAGAAAATATTTCTTATAAACTTTTCTCAATGAATATTTTTGGGAATCCAATCCCTATTACAATGTTTATGGACCTCTATCCAAAGGAGACACCAATCCCCTTATTGCTCTGGTTTGTGGATCTCTCTCCATAGGAGAACTCTATCCCCTTTGCTTTGAGTTGTGGATTCATCTCCACAGGAGAACTCTATCCCATCTACTTTAGTTTGTGGATCTCTCTCCATAGGAGAACTCTATCTCCCTAGCTCTACTCAACTATGATCAAATATACTCACTAATATTCTCACAATACTATTTTAAACCTACTCACAAGTCAACCTCTAACTTGTTCACAAGCCTATCTCAAACCTGCCAAAATTTACCTCAAGCCTATTCACAAGTCTGCCTCTAACTTGCTCATAATTTACCTCAAAACTGCTCACAAGTTTACATCTAACTTGCTCATAATCTACCTCAAACCTACTCACAAGTCTGCCTCTAACCTGCTCAAAATCTATCTCAAACCTACTCACAATCTACCTCTAACCTTCTCATAATACATGCTCAAAATTGCTCTAAAACATTTGCTCAAAATATTTCTCAAAGATGCACAAACTTGTCTTCAATCCTAGTACAAGTAGTTCACAATTTCTAGTACAAATATCTCAATTTATTTCAACAATGCAAGCACAATATTATTCTCAAACTCTATCTCAAATGATTCCAAAATCATTCAACCATGAAGCATAAATCCTAACTCAAATATTTCCAACAATGCTTATCAAACAATCCTTTTCACTCCACCTTATGTTCAAAAATATTCATTCAACAAAACACCTTAAATAAGGAAAGATGTGCCCATACCTTTTAACTTGCTCTTATGGAGATATGTCTTCAAAAATCTGTCTCACACACAATATATTTTGCAACTATAAAATATTAGCACAACACCTTTTCATATATTGGGAAACCTCTCTCAACAAGTGTGCACAATTAAATTCCAAACCAACTCTCTTGGTTTCTCAAACTAGAGCATTAAATCATAAAACCAAGCCCTTCAAAATGAAGTAAAATACAAGCAATAAAAATACTTCATACACCTTTTAACTCCCTCTTAATTTTAAAAACATTCATAAAAGAATTATCAAAAATCCTTATTACTCCACAAAATCACTTTTCAGCAAAAAGACATTTCATAATATTTTTCTCCAAAATAAATTGCAAGAAATAATTAAAAAATTATTTCCCCTTATACCTCCCTAAGTCAACAGTGCTCAAACAATCAAATACACCACATGCGCCTAACCCTCAACCTTAGGCAATTAAAAATTTAATTAATGCTTACCAAAAACTATCATGGGAGATTCGAACACAACACCTACCACCTACCAACGTGCTAGCGCCCTTTGGGCCACCACTAGGCCAACCACCCACGCAATGAAAAACAATCACGATGCACAATTTGACTTTCACTCAAATTCCTTTCCAATAAAAAATAATGAACAAAATGTCACCACCCAGATTCGAACACAGAACATGTCGTCTGCCCTGTGCCTTAACACTACCTAGCCTACCACTAGGCCAACCGCCTGGTTGGTGATAATATTCCATGATCTTATCCTTATACCCATCCAAAGTCCTTTATTATTTTTAAATAAAATATTCGTCTTCCTTACTCATGATTGCGCATGCTGAAAATTCACATTAATCACTTGAAATCGTGCATCAAACCACATCACTTAGGGCACCAAACATTACCATATAAATATGAATTTACCACCATGCTAAGGACGTTGACGGTGCTTAAGAATTTAAAAATTCTTTTTCAAAGTTGGTGCCAAACCCACTTAGGGTTATAAAATATTATAATATAAATATTATAATTATTTTATAATTGAACCTTAGGCTTAACTTTATAACTTTAATATTATAATATTATTTCCTTTTTGAGCCTAGACATTTTCTTCCTTTGGGATTTTTAGACCAGGGCCTTCAACCTTTTAACCAACCATGTGGAGCTTTGTACCAAATCTCTTGGGCTTAAAATATAAATATTTTAACCCTCTTTTTATCAATTCCCTTGCATTGAGATGAACTTTGCTTGCATCTAACACTTGACATCAATGACAACATAATTACTCAAAATTTCCAACACAGATCATAGAGAAAAAACTACAATAAAAAGACTATAGACTCAAAATAAAAGACTATATACCACAGAGAAAATACTATAGACTACAGAGAAAAGATTAATTACTTGTTTGATTACTCAATTTCTTTTGATGCATTATTTGATTACTTTTGTTTATCTATAAACCAAAGAGAAAATATTACGATGTCCTCCCCTATCGTCCCTTGTTTTGTGCCTATATAATCTTCATAATGGTCTATTTTTTGGCACATACATACTCTCCCTAGTCGTCTCTTCTTTGTTGCCTATAGATTACATATAAAAGACTATAAACCATAGAGAAAAGACTACATGCAAAATACTATAGACCACATAGAAAATACTACAGAAAAAAGACTATATACAATATACAAAAGACTATAGACCTTAAAGGAAAATCTATAGACAAAATACTATAGACTACAAATAAAATACTACAAGCAAAAGACTATAGATTGTAGAGAAACATATTATTTATTGTATATTGTAATTCTTTTGTATTATGTTGGAATATTTTGATTCAAAAAATATTGCAAGCTATTAGGTAGTTATTAATAGTTGTTTGAAGATCATATGGGTACTTCAAAGAAAATTAAATTTAGAAAAATCAACAGTTAAAACTTATTTGATTACTCACCAAGAGACATTGACAAATGGATGAAAAAAAATCAAATATCATTGCAATAATCCAAAGTGTCATTTATGCTTCAAAACAAATGATCGGTCATTTATGTTATTATTTGGATTAGTTACTCCTCTATAATCAATCAAATTTATCAATTGGTTGCAAAGGTGAAAATGATAAAAAAATATTTTATATTAGTTTCTTATTATCAGTTCAAAGTGTAGATCTCATCGAGCTATGTTGTTAAAAAAATTTGAAAAATGAGATCTTGATCAAAATGTATACCTCCTAGAAGGTTGCAGGGTCATCTGTAGTCTATAGTCTTCATATCTATAGACACAAAGACTATAGACTACAGACAACCCTACAACCTTCTAGGAGGTATAACTTTTGATCTAGAGCTCCATTTTCAATTTTTTTTTTTAAAACCACATAGCTCGACAAGATCTACACTTTAAATTGATAATAAGAAACTAATATAAAATATATTTTTTATCATTTTCACCTTTGTAACCGATTGATAAAGTTGGATGACCTTGCAACCTATAGGCTACAAATTACCTTGCAACCTTCTAGGTGGTATAACTTTTGATCCAAAGCTTCATTTTTAATTTTTTTATTTTTAAAATCATATAGCTCGATGAGATATACACTTAGAAATTATTAAAATCCTCAAGAAAACCTTATTTTAAGTGGTTAAATATTTTTAAACTGATTCACTTCATTTTTTATATTTTTTTCTAGAAAAAAAAACAATTCACCATCTCTTCTACATGAGTTCGGATACAATTCGCCTCAATTTCAAAACCGATTCACCTAATTTTTATAAATACATTTTTGGCCCAATAACTTATGCATAACCCTTCTCACTTCTCACACAATATTTGTAAAATTTTATCTATATTATATATATACACAATAGCCCATGTCTAGTTTTTGGTATTTTCTTGTAGATCCATTGTTGTGTGTGTTTGTCTTTGTGATATTTTTCCTGAATATCAAATTTGCTAAGTGTATGTGTGTGATGGGCATGTGTCTATTTTTATACTGAGCAACTTACTATATTGGCTCTCCTATAAGGCTTGCCTACTTATATATGCATATAACTTGTAGATTTTGATTCACTTCATTGTGTCAAGGAGAGGAAGTGTTCATAATTGGCACATAACATTTAGGACTATTTTTGTAGGAATATCTTAGCATATATTTTGACACATTACCCCTTTTCATTTTAAAATTTGAGTTTTCTCATTTTATCATACTCCTTTCCTTTTTTAGAGCAACCAATACCTTGAATATAAAATCTTAACAAATATGCAGCCTTTTAAAAACTCTTGTATACCCTCAATTGAGCCAAACCTTGTGCTCTCAGTTGTGTCCCACTATGTCACTCTGGAACAAGGTGCAATTATCCTAAGAGGGAACAACTACAACTAACAATAGTTTAATGACATGCTTTATGGGACCCAAATGACACATAATTAGTCCTAGAATTGCAATAAGGAGTCATGTTGAGACTTGGTGAGGGTCTTAGTCTATTTCATACTTGTTAAACTGGATCTTTTATCACCTGGAAACTTTGATCCAAACAAACACCAAAATAAGCCACTGTTGAGAGCATCATATTGAGGTCTAGGTTAAGACCTCAATGTATTTGCTTTTGAGAAGCAAAAAGATGCATTCACTTGGTTACTCTACATCAACAAAAGAGGTCTAGAGGTATGTAAAAAAATATTATATTGAAATTTATTTTCATATCTTAGATTACTTCCCACTCAACACATATACTTTTAGATGAGGAAGGCTCAAGAACCTTGAGCCCCCAAAATCCGCCTAATAGATGGAAGAAGCTACCTAAATATATACTAGTAATATTACGAGAATACACTAATAAATGCTGGAGCACTCCATTAGAACACCTCAAATAATTGGTATTCATATACTAGATATATAATATAGTGGAGAAAGATATGGCCTTAAGGCTACTAGTGGCATCTATTAAAGGTGAGGCACTACAAATATGAATATCTAACTTATTCAATCACAAAATAGGACCATTTGAATTTGTTAATCAAGGATGATTTTATTACAAAATTTAAAGAAGGTGTAGTCAATGATAGCAATGAGATGGTTGAAGAAGAAAATGTTCCTTATAATCATCAATAAAATAGGCAATCAAGCTCTCCTCAACTAGAAATCACACAAAAGAAAGGATCACCTAAAGAAAAAATCTTATCTAGGAAATGTGTTAGAGAAGTAATCATCACCATACATTGATCAATGGTTAAAATAATAAAAATAAGGCCCAAAAATAATGGGGGGAAACCTGGAAAAAACACTATTGTCGGCACCTTTATGGATATATGAGAACATGCTATTAAAATTTAAAAGGGGGTCTCAGGATAAAAATATTATGTGGACCCTACCTAACCTAGTTGTAAGCAAGGTGAAAGCAGTGTATGTTGCCAATAATAATGTGTCATTAAGAATTTGGGGTCCAATTTTCAATAATATCTACAATAGACAAAAATTTTAATGGCTACTTATAGTGTGGGACCCAAGTCTACATCAATGTAAATTTAGAGGTATGATCCCATAGTGTGTTGTGTCTTAAAAAATCTTTGTTCTGTGTAGACACCCAAAATTCACACATTGCCACCTCTCCCATCATTGTGGCTGATAAATATGCAAAAACCATAAAATTTGCATATATTAGTCTCAAAATGAAGAACACAAGCTTATACTGAGAAGGGGGGTGAACAGTATAGCACCCACTTTTTACTTTCTTTCCAAACCAATATCAATTAGTGTCCTCAATTGCAATTACCAAATACAACAATGTGCATTAATAACATAGATAGCAATAGTAAGCAAGTGCACAAATCACCACACACAATTGAGACACAAGATTTAACGTGGTTCCCCCAATGTGGGGTAGTCCACAAGATAATCTCCTTATAATATTTCATAAATAAATAGGGATCCTTATCCCAATACAAATGATTACTTTGATCTGCTCAAAGCTAGGTTATCCTGATCTACTCAGGTGGGCTCCATTGATCTCACCAGACCTCACTAGGCTATCCATCGATCGCTAGCTATCCACTAATCTACTCAGCTAGGCTATCCCACTATTCTCAAGCTAGGCTATCCACTTATCTCACTAGCTATCCTTAGCTATCCACTAATCTACTTAGCTAGGCACTCCACTAATCTACTCAGCTAGGCTATCCACTGATCTACTTAGCTAGGTCACTCCACTGATCTGCTCAACTAGGCACTCCACTGATCTGCTCAGCTAGGCAACTAGTGTTGATAAGTTTTTCTATTTTTGTTCTATCTCTTTCACTGCTCACAAATCTGCCTCAATGCCTTCTCACAAGGCTCAAACAATCCTGCTCATATGTTGTCCCAAATCTATCCTCAAATCCTTCACAAAAGGCTCAAGCAATGATGCTCAAATTCTATCCCAAATCTATCCTCAAAGCCTTCACAAAACTCAAGTCAATTGCTCAAAATGCTTGTCCCAAATCTATCCTCAAAGCCTTCACAAAGGCTCAGAGCAATTGCTCAAATTTTGTCCCAATTCCAAACCTTCACAAAGGCTCAACCAATCATAACCCAAAAGTCTTCTTCTCAAAGGCTCAACCAATCATGTCTCAAGTAGCACTCAAATCTCAACCACAAATCAATGAAGTCAAGGCTCAATGATGAACTCAACAATGAATGGCAATGTACTCTTAAATGGATGACAACAATGATCAACAATGATCTCAACAATGTATGACAAATACTCTCTCAAATGGATGACAACAATGCTCAACAATATACTCTCAAATGTATGGCAAATGAGCTCTCTAATGAAAACCTCTCCAAGCAATAACAATGAGGACTTCAACCAACCAAGGACAATCTCCACAAGTGATAGCAATAGGTTCTCAATAATATCTTCCTCATGCAATGTCAATAAGCTCTCAAGAAACAAGCACAACTCCCTCAAGAAAAGAGCTCTCAAATAGCCAACAATGATCTCCTCAAATGAAAGACAAATGTATCCACAAGTGACTAGCAAATGATCTCCTCAATGGTCTCAAATAGAGGCAATGTACTCAACAAGTAACCAACAATACTCTCCTCAAAGCAATAGCAAAAACCTCCTCAATAGTGGCAATACTCTCAATGAACTCCACTAAAGCAATTATGAACTCAAGCATCAATTTTATCCATAAAATTGATTTTCTAATCCATCCACTTCCTCTCAATAGTCAAGGCACATAATCAAGCAATTTGTCTTCAACTTCAAACCCTAACTCATGTGCATGTCTTCTAACTCAAGGTAGCAATTAACTAGGTCTCAAGTTCCTAGTTTAATTTCATAATCAAACCATGCACTAGGACATATACATGTTCAACACTTTACAACCTTATAACTCCCTAAATTCATTAACATAAACAACAAGCACCTATGCTTTTATTTATTTATTTTCACACCTTATAACTCCACAAGTACACACAATAATTTTCAATTATTTAATTCAACACCTTATAACTCCCTAAATACACATAGCAATAACAAATAATATCTCAACACCTTATATCTCCCTAAGCACACACAACAATCATTTATTTCCAACAAATACCTTATGACTCCCTAATTTTGGTAGAAATGATTTTAATGCACCACAACTTTGGCAATATCAAATATTACCATGCGCTAGAGATAAATACCTTTTTATGAAGTTCGTAGCCTCCGCAACCTTCAAAAATATTAATGTCTTATGCCAAAAATCAATGCGCCTTTACCACCTTCGAAATCATCAACGTTTTGCCCAAAAATCAATGCGCCTTCACACCTTCATGGGAGTCAAACTCTGTTCCTCCTTGCTTGCACTGTGAAGCGCTTACCACGTGAGCATTGGCCCACATTGGGATTTAATCCCAAACACTTCCTTTAATATCTATGCTCAGCTATCAAAATGAAATCAATCTCTCACAAAAACTTTTGCTCCTGGCGGGATTCGAACACAGACCTCTCCTATGCAAAGATGATGCCCTGCCAACTGCGCTACGTTATCCAGTGTGACGTCAGTTCTGGTAGCTTCCAATTTTGTCTTTGCCCTTGAGTTCAATATTTTATTTTACCTCTACATTGCCTCCCTTCGACGACTCTCTCTCATGCACTAATTATTCTCCTATCTCCGCAACAAAATAACCAAAGTCTTCTTTGATTTATATGCCTTTCAATGCCTTCGAATGACATCGACAAACTTTGATTTGCCACCCTAACCTTTGCACATCGATGGATAATTTAATTAAACTTTAGACCTTAGAATTATTAAATAAATATTTAATAATTCATCTCTTATCTTTGAATTGGGATATCTCCTTCGTTCTTTTGAATTTTGCCATGAAACTTTTTGCACCTAGGTTTTATTGAAAAAACCTTTTCATCCATCATCATTTGGAGATGTCTTAGCACATTGGTTTTAATGAAAAACCCTTTCCAATGGTTTTAATAAAAACCCTTTCCATTGGTCTAATAAAAACCTTCGGTTTTAATAAAAACCCTTGCCATTGGTTTTAATAAAAACCTTTACCATTGGTTTTAATAAAAACCATTAATATAATATTTAAAAATTAAATATTATATGCCTCTTGTGCCACAAAACCCTGTATATATCCATGCTCTCCAAAATGTCATAAATGAATATTTATGAAGTGCTTTTGCCACCAAAACTCAATGTGATCCATGTGACATCAATGACAACACAAAATAACTCAAATTGCCAACAATCTCCCCCTTTGTCATTGATGGCAACACCTCTAATGCAAAACACCACAATCACTACAAAAACCATCTCTGAGAATCAAAGTTGCTCCCCCTGACTCAATACTCTCTATGGAGGTTGCTCCCCCTATCTCAATGCTCTCTTTGGAGGCTGCTCCCCTAACTCAATGCTCTCCCCTTACTCAAATCTCTCCCCTTTGACATCAATGGCAAAAAGGGACACCTATGGGGCTAAAAGATATGACTCTTAAGCTTAGCCCCCCACCACCTTCTCTCTTGAGGTGATTAATTTTGGGGTGGGAGTATTTTTACTCCCATATTACATTGTTCCTTTCCTTTGTCAACTTCCTTCCACTTCTTTCTGATATCCTTTTCTTGATGAGTTACTTGATCTTCTTGTCTTGAACCTGTTTGACCTTCTTGCCTTGAGACTACTTGAACTTCTTGCCTTGAACCTATTTGGAATTGAGTCCTACACCATTTTGCAATATGTCCAAAGTTATTGCAATTAAAACACTTGATATTGTAGCCTTTGGATGGTGCCCATGTTCTGAATTCTTTCTTGAAATCATTTCCATATCCATTCCTTTCCTGAACCCTGTATTGTGAGGTTCTATTTTCATAATCATTATGACCATGACCTCTGAATTGTGTAGCTCTAAGACCAAAACCATGTTGCTCATTTTATTTGCACTGAGAAGCTCTATGACCAATCCTGTTGCATAAGAAGCAGTGTCCTTGAAAAACATACCTTCTTCCTTTGAAGTTCCTTCTAGAAAAATCAAACTTCTTTGATCCATAGACCCTGCAGTGTATAGCCCTGTGTCCAAATCCATTACAAGAAAAACAATGTCCTTGAAAAGCCCTTTGTTCATGCCTTGGTTCCTCATACCTTTCTTGACCATTATCCTTGTGATCATATTTGACTTGTGCATTGTATCTTTGATCCTTCCTTGTAGTATCTAAATCCTCTTCCTTAACTTCTTCCTTGCTTTCCTCTTCAAGAATTTCTTTACCTCTTGAACTTGATTCACCTATCTCAAAACAAGATCCAAACTAGATATTTGGAGCCATAGGAGCTTTGGAACTTTCTTCATGAATCTTAGGTGCTTCCTTGCTTTCATATTTTACAACTTCCTTTCCTTTTGAGTGTGATTCCCCAAACCTGAAATATGAGACCTTTGGTGCTTTGGAACCTTTCTCTTATTTTTCTTTATTTGTGTCAAATAGCAAATTGGCACACATCTCTATAGCCTCTGAAATACATGTTTCCTTCTTAGTGAAAATATCTTGGCCTTTTGAGTCATGTGATGGATCAACCTTCTCAAGTATAAAGCATCTCAATTCTTTTAGATTCTCCTTAACCTCTTGTAGTTGCTCATGGATATCATTGAAGTCTTCTTTTAGATCAACTGAGACATCTATCTTTCTTGAAATATCCTCCTCTTCTATTTGGAGTGGTAGTTCTTCATCTACTTCTTTTATCCCATAGAAAAAACCTTCTTCATCTTCACTATCACTGAGATCATTATCATCTTCTATAGCAAACAAACTCTCATGATTTCTTTGACCATGCCTATTTCCTTGATGTGTCATTTCATCTTCACTATCACTAAAGCCATTGCAATATCCTGATCTATGATCTCTTTGACCACACACAAAGCATTGTTCTCTTTCACCTTCTATTCCTAGGAATAGATGTTCTTCCTTTTCATCATCTGACTTGTCTCTATCGTTGTGATCTGAGCTATCATTTGCTTCTTCAATGTAGAAAGTTTTCTTTATCTTACGAAAACTTTTCTTCTTCTCATGCTTGCTTTGCTTGTACCTATCATATTTGTCATGCTTATGCTTTCCTTCTTCTTTTCTTCTATGACCCTATTTTTCATCATCACTATTTTCTTCATGTGGACACTTGTTTGCATAGTGACCATAATCACCACACTTGTAGCATTTGACTTTCTTCATATCCCTATAATTCCTTGAGTCCTTTTTCCTTTTGATGAAGTTAGCTTCCTCATCATTATCTGAATCTCTATCTATCTCTGGATCTTTCCATTTCTTTTTCTCTGAAGCCTTGAATGCAATTTCTTTCATTGGAGCCTGATGCTTATCTATCCTCATCTCATAAGTTGTGAGAGTTCCTTGTAGTTCTTCCATTGTTAGCTTGTCAATATCCATTGTTTCTTCTATCGCTGAAACCTTTGCATCATACTTCATGGGAAGTGATCTCAAAACCTTTTGAGTAACATCTGATTCTTTCATCTCAAATCCTAGGCCTCTCATGATGTTAGCAATCTCATCAACTCTAAGTAAAAACTTTGTAATATCTTCAGAATCTTCCATTTTCAATTCCTCAAATCTTCTTCTATGAGTTTGTAGTTTTGCCAACTTTACCTTGGAATCTCCTTCATAGGTATTCCACAACTTGGTCCACATTTCATTAGCTGAATTACATACCATGACCTTTGCAAAATCTATCTCACATAGCCCACTCAGAATACAATTCATTGCCTTTGCATTGATCTCAACCAATTTCTTGATAGTCTTATCTATCTCGGGATCACCTTCAACCTTATACTCTTTTGCAACCATCTGCCATACCTCATATCCTTGTGATATCAAGTAGTTCTTCATTCTCATGCTCCAGAAAGCATAATTGTTACCATCAAATAGTGGAGCCTTACTTGTAGATGATCCATTATGTGAAGCCATCTATGTTCTTGTAGAATCTACCCTCAAGTTGTTAGCCTTTCCGAAGGAACCCACTCTGATACCAATTGAAGAACACAAGCTTATACTAAGAGGGGGTGAACAGTATAGCGCCCACTTTTTACTTTCTTTCCAAACCAATATCAATTAGTGTCCTCAATTGCAATTACCAAATATAATAGTGTGCATTAATAACATAGATAGCAATAGTAAGCAAGTGCACAAATCACCACACACAATTGAGACACAAGATTTAACATGGTTCCCCCAATATGGGGTAGTCCACAAGATAATATCCTTATAATATTTCACAAAGAAATAGGGATCCTTATCCCAATACAAATGATTACTTTGATCTGCTCAAAGCTAGGCTATCCACTGATCTACTTAGCTAGGCTATCCAATGATCTACTTAGCTAGGCTATCCACTAATCTGCTCAGCTAGGCTATCCACTAATCTGCTCAACTAGGCTATCCACTGATATTCACTAATCTACTAGGTAATCCATTGATCTGCTCAACTAGGCAATCTATTTGATATTTATCATTTTTGTTCTATCTCTTTCACTACTCACAAATCTACCTCAATCCTTCTATAAACTCAATAATCTTCTAGCTATCCATCTTCTCATTATCTCAATTTTCCCAAATATACCTCAATACCTTCACCAAGGCTCAACAATGATGCTCAAATGTTATCCCAAATATATCCTCAAAGCCTTCACAAAGGCTCAAGCAATGATGCTCAAATGTTATCCCAAATATATCCTCAAAGCCTTCACAAAGGCTCAAGCAATGATGCTCAAATGTTGTCCCAAATATGTCCTCAAAGCCTTCACAAAAGCTACAAACTTATCTCAAATTGTCCCAAATTCTATCCTCAAAGCCTTCTCAAAGGCTCAACCAATCATGCACAAAAGTTGTCTCAAATCTATCCAGAAATTCTATCCCAAAAGCCTTCTCAAAGGCTCAACCAATCATTCTCAAGTAGCACTCAAATCTCAACCACAAATCAATGAAGGCAAGGCTCAATGATGAACTCAACAATGAATGGCAATGTACTCTCTCAATGGATGACAACAATGATCCACAATGATCTCAACAATGTATGACAAATACTCTCTCAAATGGATGACAACAATGCTCAACAATATACTCTCAAATGTATGGCAAATGAGCTCTCTAATGAAAACCTCTCCAAGCAATAACAATGAGGACTTCAACCAACCAAGGACAATCTCCACAAGTGATAGCAATAGGTTCTCAATAATATCTTCCTCATGCAATGTCAATAAGCTCTCAAGAAACAAGCACAACTCCCTCAAGCAAAGAGCTCTCAAATAGCCAACAATGATCTCCTCAAATGAAAGACAAATGTATCCACAAGTGACTAGCAAATGATCTCCTCAATGGTCTCAAATAGAGGCAATGTACTCAACAAGTAACCAACAATACTCTCCTCAAAGCAATAGCAAAAACCTCCTCAATAGTGGCAATACTCTCAATGAACTCCACTAAAGCAATTATGAACTCAAGCATCAATTTTATCCATAAAATTGATTTTCTAATCCATCCACTTCCTCTCAATAGTCAAGGCACATAATCAAGCAATTTGTCTTCAACTTCAAACCCTAACTCATGTGCATGTCTTCTAACTCAAGGTAGCAATTAACTAGGTCTCAAGTTCCTAGTTTAATTTCATAATCAAACCATGCACTAGGACATATACATGTTCAACACTTTACAACCTTATAACTCCCTAAATTCATTAACATAAACAACAAGCACCTATGCTTTTATTTATTTGTTTTCACACCTTATAACTCCACAAGTACACACAATAATTTTCAATTATTTAATTCAACACCTTATAACTCCCTAAATACACATAGCAATAACAAATAATATCTCAACACCTTATATCTCCCTAAGCACACACAACAATCATTTATTTCCAACAAATACCTTATGACTCCCTAATTTCTTATAAATGATTTTAATGCACCACAACTTTGGCAATATCAAATATTACCATGCGCTAGAGATAAATACCTTTTTATGAAGTTCGTAGCCTCCGCAACCTTTAAAAATGTTAATGTCTTTGCCAAAAATCAATGTGCCTTTACCACCTTCGAAATCGTCAATATTTTGCCCAAAAATCAATGCGCCTTCACACCTTCACAGGAGTCAAACTCTGTTCCTCCTTGCTTGCACTATGAAGCACTTACCACGTGAGCACTAGCCCACATTGGGATTTAATCCCAAACACTTCCTTTAATATCTGTGCTCGGTTGTCAAAATGAAATCAATCTCTCACAAAAAACTTTTGCTCCTGGCGGGATTCGAACACAGACCTCTCCTGTGCAAAGATGATGCCCTGCCAACTGTGCTACGTTGTCCAGTGTGACGTCAGTTTCGGTAGCTTCTAATTTTGTCTTTGCCCTTGAGTTCAATATTTTATTTTGCCTCTACGTTGCCTCCCTTCGATGACTCTCTCTCATGCGCTAATTATTCTCCTATCTCCGCAACGAAATAGCCAAAGTCTTCTTTGATTTATATGCCTTTCAATGCCTTCGAATGACGTCGGCAAACTTTGATTTGCCATCCTAACCTTTGCACGTCGATGGATAATTTAATTAAACTTTAGACCTTAGAATTATTAAATAAATATTTAATAATTCATCTCTTATCTTTGAATTGGGATATCTCCTTCGTTCTTTTGAATTTTGCCATGAAACTTTTTGCACCTAGGTTTTATTGAAAAAACCTTTTCATCCATCATCATTTGGAGATGTCTTAGCACATTGGTTTTAATGAAAAACCCTTTCCAATGGTTTTAATAAAAACCCTTTCCGTTGGTCTAATTAAAAAACCTTTCCGTCGGTTTTAATAAAAACCCTTGCCATTGGTTTTAATAAAAACCTTTACCATTGGTTTTAATAAAAACCATTAATATAATATTTAAAAATTAAATATTATATGCCTCTTGTGCCACAAAACCCTGTATATATCCATGCTCTCCAAAATGTCATAAATGAATATTTATGAAGTGCTTTTGCCACCAAAACTCAATGTGATCCATGTGACATCAATGACAACACAAAATAACTCAAATTGCCAACACAAAACACTATTCATTTACCAAAAGTACTATTCATTCACTATTCATAATCTTCCCTTGGGTTACTTATGCCCTTTCCTATAATTAACCTTGGGTCCCCATGTGACCATCATCTTGACCTAACATTGGTTAATCTCTAACCTTGGTCAAATTCACTTCACAGTCAAACTCCACCCCATGGTCAACCTAACTCATGGCCACCTCACCTAGTCTACTCTTTGACTAGCCTAGGTTCCATCTCATCAACCGTAATCTAGCCTAGGGTCAACCTCAGTAGGGTTAACATTAACCCTTGCTCCATACATATCCCCATATGTATTTAGGGCCTTAAATAGAATTTGAAGACTTTTATATCCTAAAGAATAGGAGACATGGTGAGTCACCCTCTAGTTCATCCAAAAGTCAACATCTAACTTAGTGTCAACCTAACCATTTTTGGGCTTAACCCTTGCTTGATTTCAAATTCCCATGTGCATTTAGTACCATAATTGACATTTGAAGACTTTTGGATTTCAAGGCATGGGGCAAGGGTGAGTCATATTCCACCTCACTGAAAGTCAACTCTTAATCCATGGTTAATCCTACTATGGTTAGGATTTAACCCCAAATCAAATCCACATCCCCATACTGATTTATGACATGTAGGTGGGTGAGAGAATATACATTTATGAGGTATACCACATCAGGTGACACTACATAAGGGACACCTAGTATAACACCCCAGCCCCCCCAAGCTCTCCAAATTTTATAAATAGAAGTTTTTTTCCTCCATTTCAAGACACATACCATTTGTATACCCATATTCTACCAAAATCCATTGAGGCTATACTACACTCCATCACTCACTTTACCATCAATATCCATCACTCACCATAAAAATATCTTTTTGCACCTTTTTTGTGTTCAAAATTATTTTGTATTACAGGTTCTAAAGGTGACTCAATGAATACAAGAGCTCCAAAAATAGTATAATATCACTTTGCACCACCTAAAATTTTGTTAGGATATCATAGTTGTGATCACAAGGTAAATCGCAATCCAAAAAATCACACCTTAATATGCAACCCTCTTCAAGGGTTACTTTTAGACACTAGAAGGATAGAAAACCCTCCAAAAATGTAAGTATTGCTACCCATATTGGTTTTGTAATATTTTTTAATGATTTTGTAATGAATTAGTTTTATTTTAATGTCTTTTTTCTATAAATATAAGAAGTTTGATTGAGATAGGACCCAAAATATTCTAACCTCTTTTTGTAGCTCTTGTAGATCTTGAGGATAGGTTTGATCGATAGTGGCACACAAGCAATAATCCCACTCCTTTTGAAGATATTTTTGAAGACTCCTGGTGCTATTGACCCCCTTACTGCAAGAGGATTTTTCATCCCTTAAAACCTATTTTGTATCCTCCAAAAGGTACTTTGTAAAAGGGCTCCTCTTATAACCCCTTTGAATTATCAATTACAAATATCATGATTTTCTATTAGTTTATTTTCACCCATATCCAAGCACACGAGCAAACACATATTGCAATGAAAGATGCTTGTGTGAATCCATCTCCATTCCTTGGATCTTCTATAAAATTTGGCACCATCGTTGTGCCAAATTATGTAGCCCATACTCTTTACCAATCTCAAATGATTACAACATCATCTGCCACACCGAATGTCACTCAAGATATCACTTAACAACCCACTAACACATCATCATACAAATATTTTGAAAAATCAACTCATAAAACAATTTATTTTCTTGGGATCGTTTACTTTCTACTTGGTGACTTCAAACTTGAAATCACCTATGATGAAGAGCCTTCACTGCCATCTTATCATCCCTCACATAAATTTATACATCAACCATCACAAAACCTTTTGGATTGTGAAGAAATACTTTCCATACTCATCAAGACACTAAGGCTACCATTCAAAATAGAGCTATGGTCTTTATCACTACCACTCTTCCTAATATTTAGGGGGCTTTTTATTCAAAAGTACCTTCCTCTTCACAAAAACATACTCAAGTTCCTCCTTCATCCGCATTCATAAATTTTTATCTCTTCTTTGATATATGCCTAGAGGCACCTTCTCATTCCATCTCATAGACACCACCTTCTTCCTTCTATTCCACCTTCTTCCTCCTTCATAAATTTTTATCTCTTCTTTGATACATGCCTTAATATTTTTCCATCTTCTTCTAACATTCTTCTTCAAAACTTGTATAACGTTGGTATACAAGCCTCTTATTCTTCTAGTTATATGCGAGTACTACTCCACTCTCAAATTCCTCAATATCTTCAAAATCCTCCTACCTATTCTTCTTCTCCATAAAATTCTTCTCAATATATTCAACATTATATTCCCACATCTTCTCAGGTAAGGGTCTATACCACTTACCGCTCATATCAAACTCCTACATCCACTTCCATTCCTCCTTTTGGTCAAAGTAGCTTCTTTACTTCTCTGCCAACATGGACTTCAATTCTACCCACAACATCCTCTTTTTGCCCTCTTCTTCCATCTCAGTATGAGTGGCCTTCCACATATAAACAGGTTCCAACCCAAGAACATGTTCTAGAGGCCAATCAATACTATCTTCAACATCCATATAACACACCTATTTAGTGGTCCAATAAAAATCTTCAAAAAATTCAGCCACCCACTGCTCCATCATGTCAAAAACAACTTCATCAATTTCTAATTCATCAACAATACCTCCATCAGGAGCAAATTCATCAACAACAACTCCATCAGGAGTGACTTCATGAATAATAGCTCCATCAAGAGCAACTCCATCAACAACAATTCTACCAATAAAAATTGCATCAACAACAACAACAACAATAAAAATAACTTCATTCTTCTTCTTATCAAATCAATCCCACAACATATCATGCTCAACCTCCTCCTAATTATTTTATGTACTCACTACCACACCATTCTATCAGTTTCCACAATTATCACTCTAAACAACATGTCATGAAATAAATTATTCTCCCAACCCATGCATCACAATAATTCTCTATTAAAATACAACTCATGAATGAACAACTAAAAAATATGGAGTAGTGAACTAGTAGTTATGAGCCACAAAAATCCACTAATAATCAGATCTACGATGATCCCAGTCATCCATTAGTGATCCTTCATTAGTACCTTGTCTTAAGGATCTTCATCATTATCTCAAGTATCTTCATGCTGGCCAAGTGCATTACAGCCATGCTGATGAGAATCCCTTCTAGTTTTACAACATAATTGCTCCTCCACCAAGTCCATAATTATCTTCTACTCAATTCATACCCATCATGATCCAACATTCTACATCCTACTGTTCAACCACTTCATCCACTAATCAATTAAACCCTCCAATTCTTGCTTCACCTCCTTCTGTTAAGCTATTGGTTAACCCTTTATATTTCCTCACTACATGTGTGTAGCACCCTTTTCATTCACCCTCAATATTTTATTCATCTTCTTCTCTCAAAAATCCACCACCATAATCATCACAATCAACCCATGTTAGCCACAACCTCTTATGTTTTCCAAAACTGTTGCTAACACCCCCATTCTACCTACTTTAAAACCTCCTATTCATCCACAACCATTTTTAGATATCTCTCATGCCAATATTACTTTCCATGAATCTCCTTCTCATCCCACTTTATAATTATCACATGCTAAGCATTCCATTCTATCCAGTATAACTAAGTGTCATTATTGGGAATGACATGCCACCCAACATGATGCCCACCTCAATCAATATCCTCCATCCATTGATCCTTGTCTTGTTCCACTTCATCACATCAGAGGTCCTCACCCCAAAAAGAGTATTATGGAGTGCCTCATGTGTCCATACTCATGACCCACCATATTCTATGGGAGTATAATATTCACAATGCTTATGTCTCCCTTCTAACATTTAATCCATTCATGATTTCGATCGCTCTTGTAATGCACCCTTACTATAGGTTCCAACATTCCTCTAGGTCCACCTATGAATCACAAAAGCTTCATCTATGAGGGTGTCGATACATCTTCCACCATACCCAAGCCCGAATAGTTTGAGGATAAAGTTATGGTAATATTGATCATATGTCAATTCTAGGTTTTACGATGTGTTATTTCCAATGCTTTCAATGACATGGACTTAGTTTAGACCATTATAAACAAGGTGTTAGGACCATTATTGACCCATGTTATCAAAATCCTAAAAATAAATCTAGCTTAGGTTATTATCTTGATCCTATCAATATTTTGAAATATGAGCTCCATCACCTTTCTCTAGACCCTATAAAGGATTATTTTGATATAGAGCCTAATTTTGATCTGCATAGTGATTCTCTATCTCTTCATTCTATGGTCAACATTCCCAATTATTTCTTTTAGTATTTCTCATAATATATCATTCCTTCTACTTATAATATCAATGATATCATCAAGGACTTTGTATCACTATCACTTACATCCTCTGCAATGGATGTGGTTCTTGTTATTATTTCTCCTTTACCTATACACCCATACAATCACTCACACAACAAAATGTGAGTTTTACTATCTTCTTATTACTCCCACTCTCCACCTATGGTCTTGTGACCCTGCTTAAATCAACCTAGACCTTCATCATCCTTCGATGATTCTTCTAATGACTCTACATTCTATCCTCACTCAACTACATCAGTAAATATGATATTTGTAGATCTATTTACCTCACTTACCTATCTTGATAAAATTATATGTACCAATACTAATTACATCGACTTCGATAATATTTCCTCTAAACCTTATCTAAAGGATTTCCTCCTATTAGAATGCTTACTACACTTGGCTAGTACTCCCCTTTATTCCATCCCACCTCATGCTCCTTTCATCCACCACATAAAATTTTCTCATGATGATGAGACTCCTATACCTAACATTGTGGAGGATTTACGTATTATTCCCATCCCTAGTCAACTCAAGTATGGTTCCCACATGCTTGTGGAGGAGACCCTTGATGTTGATATTTTTAATTATCCTTCCAACCGCCATATTATAAAATTAGGCAAGGGTCTATCCCTTGAAGAGAAAGAGATATTTACTAAACTCCTCAAATAATACAAAAATATCTTTGCATGGTCTTATATTGACATGCTAGATCTCAACCCATCTCTGGTTGTTTATAATCTTACACTCAATAATAGTGCTAAACCCATTAAGCAAAAGCTCTAAAATATGCATCCTACAATTAATTTAATGGTAAAGTAGGAGTTATAAAAAATCCTAAATGTGGGATTCACCCAAATTATTGATTATCTTGAATCTATTTCTAACATGGTCCTTATCGTAAAGCCAAAGGGAGGAATTTTGATATGCATTGACTTTAGAGATCTCAATAAAAAATATCTTAAATATACCTTCCTCTTGCCCAATGTTGATACATTGTTTGAATCTATAGAAGGTGATGAAATGCTATCTCTCATGGATGGATTTTTAGGATACAACCAAATTTAGGTTAATCCTGATGACCAACATAAAACATCCTTCACCACTCCCTAGGGGACTTTCTGTTACAAGGTCATGCCATTTGGTCTTAAAACAATTGGAACCACATATCAATATGTCATGACCTACATTTTTTATGATTACATGTATAATATCATGGAATATTATGTGGTTGACCTACTGGATAAATCTAAGAAGTATCAACAACACATTGATGACCTATTCAAAAATTTTGATTGGCTCCTCGAACACAATGTACATCTGAGTCTAAAAAATGTGTCTTTGGTGTGACCTCAAGAAAAATTCTTAGGTTCATTGTTTCTCAACAAGGCATCAAATTTGAACTAAATAAAGTCAAGGATATCATAGTTATGCCACCCCATATAAATTTCAAGTAGTTACGTAGCTTGCAGGGTAAAATCTAAGTGATTCATTGTTTCATTTTCCAATTGTTAGAAAAGTGTAAGTTGTTCAATCATCTCTTACATTATGGGATCACATTCAATTGGGACCATGAGTTTCAAACCACTTTTGATGCTATCAAAATCCTATCTTAAATCATCACCTGTATTATATCTACCTTGCCCTAGTTTTCCTTTTAACTTGTAGATATTTTCCACTCATTTTTATCTAAGGATGCTATTAGCCCAAAATAATGAGGCTAGCCAAGAATAGACAATCTACTATATTAGTTGGACACCCTTACATGGAAAATTTGTGTGTCATGGTAGTCTTTTCTACAAAGAAGTTCTACCATCAAATGTTGAACCATACAACTTATGTTTTAGCTTGTGAGAATTTGCTTAGATACATGATGGGTAGAAGTTACAATAATAGCCAAACGACTTAATGCATTATGTTGTTAACCAAATTTGATCTTGAATTTGTTGGAATATATTACATTATTTGGTACATGTCAATGTATCACCTTGGGTACATATTTAGATTAGGAGTTTATCTTAGATTAAGGTTTGAGTATTTATTTTATGCAATGTAATAAATGCACAAGTTTTAGAATGTGCAAAGTACTTGATGATGTAAATGTGCATGTAGTCCACATGTACATCATAGGAAGTGTTAGCTTTTGATGATATAGGAAATGCAACCACAAGATCTAAAATAAGCAAGCAATGCTAACTTTATGATAATGACAATATAATATATGCACAAAAACTATATTTTAAAATTTTACAATAACTTAGAAAATAGCCATTAAATAAGTCTCATGAAAATAGTACAATGTAATATAATGGAGGACATAAACACTCCAAAATACTTGCATGATCTACATTATATCTACCTTATCTTCTTACTATGCTCTACTATCCTATATGCTCACTCTATTCTATATGCTCCTCTTCTTTTATAAAAAGGTCTATATATAGATTTTGTCCTTTCACCTATATATAACTCTTCATCTTCCTATTCTGACTCATGTACATGTGGACTACATGCACATTTACATCATTGCACATTCTGATACTTGTGCATTTATTAAATTTAATAAAGTAAATACTCAAACCTTAATCTAAGATACTCTCCTAATATAATAATATACCCAAGATGGTTTATTGGCATGTACCAAATAATGTAATATATTCCAACACCCCCGTATTACATTATTTGGGTATTGAATACTTTTGTCTTCAATATGGATCTTCAACTTCCAAGTGTTATTCAACTTGATCAAGTTCTTCTTGTTCTTGTAGATAGAAAAGGTCCTCTCATCTTTCTTGTTCTGAATATTTTATTTATCTATCGATTTTTATGATGTAGAGGTCTTTAATTTTTTGAAACATGTTCCTCTAGAAATGCATTAGAGTTGTTTTAAAATACAACAATATCTTGTGAAATATCAATTGAATCTAGAGAATATATATCTTTGTGCATTGATCCAGTGGCTTCAATGTCATTTTGTTTTATAATAATATAAGTATTGACTCCATTTAAGTATATAAAATATGTTATCCTTTTGCTCTTTATCAGCTTTGCTATTGAAATAAGAGATGTTAATATAGGAACATACATTACATCAAGTAGCAAGAAATTTGGCAATGTTCTACTAGGTGTTACACACTCATATCCATGTGTAAGATAGGTTTTTCCATCTGCAATTTTCAACTTGAAATTGTTAGTGATTTCAAGACAATCAAACCATTGTAAATGTCCTATCATGTGATGACTTGCACCAAAATAAATATACCAAATATTATTTTCATTTTACCCTGTGATATTGTTTGTGCTTGAAGCAATTTTGCATCTTTGATATGGTATATTGGGTGGATTTTGATCTTGAATCCTCTCATAATGTATTCCTATTTTTAATTTATCCATTGTCTTGAGAAGTTGTAATATTCCTTACATTTCCCAATCTATATTCTAACTTTTAATTCTTGTGGTATATGACAAATCAATAGAATTTCTTTTAGCTCTTTAGATTGAGAACAACTTTGATAAAATATTTTGTAGTAGTCTACCTTATGACTCCCTAGTTTTGAGTATGTGGTCAAACTTGATAAAATATTTTCTAATCTCAAATTTTGTAGAACCCCTTATAGCTCCCTAGTGATTTAAGTGTACTATAATTTTTATAAAGTGCTTAGCTTTATTTAGTTTTCGTTTGAGTTGAATCCCTAATGTTCAACTTACATTTTTCACCTTATTTATCCCTATTTGTGAAAGCTAGAAATAATTTTAATGCACTTTCAATTTGATGATGTTCTCTATTTTTCAAGACTCTATAGTTGGATTCCTTTTGTCCCTTCAATTTGTATAAGAGACTAGTATAATAATTTTCAACTTTCAAGCAATTCTATGTTTTGCTTCCTTTACCCTTTAATTCTCAATGGTTTAGTTTTCTAAATTTCAATGATCTAAATTTTGATGTAGTACTCCTTATATCTCCCTAATTTGGAAATTTAGAAATTTAGAAAATGATAATATTTGCAAAATAATGTTTTAATTTTTCAAGGTAGAAAACCTTATATCTCCTAGTTTAATAATTTGCAAATATTATGATATTTGAATTTCAAGTAATGCAATTTGAAATAGCTCTTAAAGATATAAACTCCTTGCTTTAATTGGATTTCTAAATCATCAATGATTTATCTAAGGTTATTGTTCCTTATATCTCCTTGCAATAATTAATTAACCTTAGAAATAAAGTACCTTATATCTCCTTTGCACTTGATAGAAAGTAAATATTAAATCAATGTAAATATACCTCTCTGTGATGCACTACATGCTAATTGGTTTTGTCCTTGACTACACTTTCAAGGTATTTGAACATTGTATCTTCTTCAATGTTCAAGGTATGACACTATGCAATAAACGATCTTTATTCTTTGTCATGCTTAGGACTGTATTTTTCCCCTCTTCTTTGTCATTTGAACTATGTAAGCAAGATCTACATGCTTTCTTTGGATAAGGATATTAATAATTTTATATATCCCTTTGGAATGGATACCACATGACATTTAAATTCCCCTTGAATCTGAATATTCTTGTTAGGTGGCACAAGAGAGTTACAAAATTTAGACGACAGAGTTTTAGGTAACACAGGCATTATACTAGCCTTTGAATTTTGAAGCAATAATGACTAAGTGTTACTTCAGACTTGAGTTCTCTTTTCCCTATGGAAGTGTTATATTTCAGAGGTATTTTGTGTATTTTTAAGTGCTCTTCTCCTTTGTGCCAAGTGGCATGATATTCCTTCACTTGGAGTGGCAAGTGGAAGCTCTTTTCCTTGCATGTAACTACGCTCTCAACGTCCCTTATGGGCAATTTTTGAAATCACCCTAAACATATTTGCATTACTTAAGTAGATATATTTCTTAATATATTGTGTCAATACATATGCAACACTTATTGTAGTCTCATTGGAATAAGGATATTATAGTGACAAAGAATAAGTGGATACCTATGAACCATTCTATACCAAGTGGTAGTAAGCAATTGGATGCTACTGCACTAAGGTTTGGGAATTTATTTATTTTTTATTTTTGGAGTCCATTTTGCCAAAACCTATGGAGGTCATAACTTTGGCATACAAATTTTTTTTGAGTATATTTTTTCAAATTAATTAAATTTTTGGGATCTCCACACTCGCAACATTAGTTCATGTACCTACTATGGTATTATCTACAAATAACACAACAAATTAGACTACTATAGGACAATATAATGATTATAATTCTCAATTAGATAATCTACAAAGATTAGTCCAGAAACTCAACAATGATATGATTCAATTGTAGAAGTGGGTACCTCAAAATCCTCCTCCCAATAATCTGCCTCATAATAGGAACTTCAATTTCTAGAGAGTCAACCACTAATGGAATAGACGTCCAAATAATGAAGAAGTACCAAACCCTATTGTCAATTAAAATTAGTTCAATACCATAGTCAATATTTTATATTTGGCCTTAAAAAATTGGTGTAGAGTGCATTCCACTACACAACATTGTGAAAATAATTGTCTTGAGTTCAAAATACCTTTAGATATACTTAAAAAATAAATAGAAAATATAAAAATAATATCTAATGAAGAGAATACTAATTAAGCAAGCACTAGTAATGGAACATTCCTAGTAGCAAAAACTTTGAATCATCAGAAGATGAAAAAGGATATGATAGATCTTTAGAAGAAGTACAAGTCTACAGGTAGTTTAATAAAGGAAATCACAATTATAAAATTAGAAGCAAAGGTAAAGCATCAATCACTTCATCTACTCCACCTAATCATATTTCCATTCCTCTTGACACATAATACAATAATAATCTCAATCAACCTAAGACTAATGTCCCACCACAATAGAATGGGATAAACTTACATATAACATTATAGAAGACTTAAAGAACAAAAGCAAACATAACTTTATTTGAAATTTCCCAACTAACTAACCAACAAGAACTATTAATTAAAGAATTTAGTGATCAAAATAAAATTTAATCCAAAAAACCATGGATGCCTAATTTGTATCATGGAAAGACAAAGGAGAAGCCCCTCCTTTTCTCTTGCTTATTAGAATTGCAGGTAAGAATTTATACAATTGTCTTATTGACTTAGGAGCCTCTGGTAATGTCATGTCACATGTTTTTTGCTAAAATTTGGGTTTGAAACTTACTCCCTCTAATAGAGTAGTAGTTCAACTAGACAAAACAAAATTTAATATGGTTAGTGTACTCAAGTATGTTCATATATAATTAGCATTAGAACCTAGAATACAGTATTATATAGACATTCAAGTATTAGATATACCAGATGGATAAGGAATGCTATTAAGTAAGGATTGGCCTATAAATTTAAATGGATATATGGCCATTGATTTCTCTTATATGTGGTTGCCTTGGTGAGAAGTTACAAACCAAATTAGAATAGAAAGAGAAACTAGAATTAAAGATCTCATTACATACTATAATAAGACCAATGAAATTATTTATAATGAAGCAAAATTAGGAGTTTATAACCTTTATTCTAAATAAATAATTGATAAATATAAAACTAAAATATCACCGAGTAAACAAAACAAAGATGAAAATCTAATCTGGACTCTTAAGTTTTATATAAGCGGGTGTTGATATAATTAGCCCCAAATGAAAGTCTTGTCTAGAATCCTATAGATTATAGTTTCCTTGTACCTATAACACTATATAATATGAAGCATTGATATATGGACTATAGTTAGCTCTAAGAAAATGTAATAAGTGCTTAAAAGTGCTAGAGGACTTTGTGTTGGAGGTTAAACAAGTTATAATCCAATATGCTTGCCATGATAAAAGGTTAATCCATTATAGGAGTAGAGTAATATATTTAATTAATGAGTTTCATGCTTTTAATATCAAAATTGTCTCTAGAAAGAAAAATAATACTGTAGATTCCTTTGTAGTGTTAGCAAGTACACTATAAACCATGGATAATAGAAGGCTTAAGAAAATTTTCATAGAATTAGTAGTCTTCCCATCCCTTCTAGATAACTTACAGAATTTTCAAGTGTTTGAAAATGATAAAAATATACAATATTTTATGACTAATGTCAAAATATTTGAAAAGCAGGTCATAGATGAAGATGATAGAGTCCTCTATGAAGTTGATGCAGATAATGAGGTAACATTGAAAATGAATACAATCTCCAATGGTATGGTTTCTTTGGAAAATATTTTGATATAGACTACAAAAAGAATAAACATAGCAAATTTGTATTTCAAGATAAAGCATATGATACAATAAATATAGGGACTAATGAAAATCCTTGAAATATTTTAATAGGAAAAGCTTACACTAGTTAGGAAATAGAAGGAATTATACAAGCTCTTAAAGATTATAGATATGTCATAGTTTGGACCTATGAAGATATAAAAATATATAATCAAAAAATTATATATCATATAATCCCTTTGAAATAAAAAACAAACCCATTTAGGGATAAAAAAAGACATGTTAATCCATTGTTAGAACCCTTTATTCAGAAAGAAGTTGAAAATATCTTAGATGTATGCACTATATTTCCCATTAGGCATTCCACCTAGATAGTTAATATAGTATATGTTTTAAAAAAACTAGAGAAATTCACCTATGCATTGACTTTAGGAATCTTAATAAGGCTTATCAGAAAGATAATTATCCTTTGTCATCCATATATCACATTTTACAAATGGTAAATGGATACAAAATGATGTCTTTCTTAGATGGATATTCTAGATATAACCAGATTATAATAGATCCTAAGGATATAATGAAGACTGCATCTACCACTAAATGAGACACCTTTTTTTATAGGAGAATGCCCTTTGGATTGATTAATGTAGGTGTTGTTTTTCAAAGAGCAATGAATTATGCTTTTAGGGACCTAATTAGAAAATTTATAGTCATTTATGTTGATGATATTTTGGTGTTTTGAAAGAAATGTGCTAATCATGTCAGTGATTTAAGAAAAGTATTCTAGATATAGAGAACATGGTATCTCATTGAACCCTAAGAAATGCATTTTGGAGTAACCAAAGGAAAACTTGTATGACATGTTATTTCTAAATATGGTATTTCAATGAACCCTAAAATATTAGAGGCTATACAAAACATTTCTCTCCCAAGGAGTAAAAAATAATTGAGATCATTCTTTGGAAATATTAGTTTGATACAAAAGTTATCTTAGGATTTGTAGAAACAATTGGACCATTGAATGATATGCTTAAAAAATATGTTGACATTAATTGAACTTTTGAAGCCCAAACCACATTTCAATAAATTAAAGATGTCATATCCAATGCTTCAATTTTAGTGAATCCATATTATACACAGTAATTTTAAATCTATTCATATTCTGAACATTCTATGGCTAGTGTCTTAACACAAAAAAAAATATATAATTAATAAATTCATTAGCCTTTAAGAGGTCTCCTTTGGCAGATGGTCAACTGAAATACATAGTTATATATAAATAAGAATTTTATTTTGATTTAGTAAAGGTAGTGAATAAATTTAGGCATTATATATTGCATAGTAAAATATTAACCATTGTGCCAAACCCAACTATTATAACTATGCTTATGCAAAATGAATTAGGAGAAATAAGAGGTAAGTGGATGACAACTTTACAAGAATTTGATATGGAAATAGAGCCTTTGAAACTAGGTAGATGACAAAGATTAATTAAAATCTTAGCAGAAATAGATCCTCAAATCCTTTGCCAAAAATATTTTTAAACATCACTAAAGATAAATGGTACAGAGATATAGTGTATTACTTATTGAATAACAAATGTCCCAATCATTTTAATACAACCCAAAGAAGAGCACTACATTTGAAAAGTGTAAATTTCATGATTAAAGAACGTGTCCTATATAGAAGAAACCATGAAGGTATATATTTGAGATGTTTAGATAAGAATGAAGCCACTTAAGTTCTTGAAGCTTTTCATGGAAAATTTGAAAATGGATATGGTTCAACTAATACCACTACCCATACAATATTGAGAGAAATATATTAATAGCCTCATATCTTTAAATATGCACATACCCATGTCATAACTTGCCACACCTGTCAAATAGTTGTTAACAAAGAAAGAAATGCATATATGCCTTTGCAGCCTATATTTTAAACTAGACATTTTGCACAATGGGGATTAAATTCCATATAAATCATAAATCCTAACTCTTTAGTTGGCTATAGATACATTTTAACTACCATATATTACTACATTCATTGGACATAATATTTGGCTATAAAATACTATACTATATATGTTGTGATCCAATTTTTAGAAGAATACATCATCACTAGGTTTGGAATGGATTATTATTTAGTATGTGATAATGGTTTAGCTTTCTCATCATTCCAATTTGTAGAATAGGTTTATGACAATAAGGTGACCTTAAATTTTTCTTCTTACTATTACCCTCAACCAATAAAATCTTATTATCTTTAATCAAGAAGCTTCTAGAGAAAAACCCTATATACTGGCACAATAAACTCAAATATGCTTTATGGAAAGATAGGAAAAGAATAAAATATTCAATAGGTACATCACCCTACCATATGGTATATTGTCAAGATCCTATATTTCCCACCAATTTGAATTCTTGACACTTCAACTCATGAAAGACTACATGGAAGTTGATGATAAAGTAGAACCTAGCCTAACCAACATGATGAACTTAGATGAAAAGAGAGAGGATGCTCTACAACACTTTAGTAAGCACCAAGTTATAATCAAAATATGATTTGATAAAATATCTAATATCAAAGATTTCATAATGTCTATCCCAATCATATTATGGAACAAAACACATGAGATAAAGGGAGATCATAATAAATTTGATAATCTCTGGTTAGGTCCATATCAAATTTTAGATATTCTTGGAGAAAATGCTTTTAGATTAAATAATTTGAGTGGAGAAGACATCCCTTTACCTATCAATGGACAATTTCTTAAGCATTACTTTCATCTTTAAAACAGTTTAGTAAAATAGTCATTGTACCATAGTTTCCTATTGTTTGGATATAGGTTTTTATTTTGTTCATAGTTAGTTTTGTTATTCTAATTTTTGAGGTTCTTTTTTTCATGTTTAGTACTTTAGATGTTTGTTTATTATTACTTGTTTGAATAGTTTATTTTATTTTGTGAAGGTTATTTTTTGTTTCATGTTTTCGTATTCATTTTCATATTGTCTTTTTCTTCCTTAAATTTTGACAAGTGTATTCAAATTGCAATCAACTTTTGGTTCCTCTAAAGAAAATGTTACTTATTAATTAAATATGGAGGACTTGTTTGAAATTAGATGAAACTAAAAATTTGTGAATTAGATGATTTAGTAGTTATTCTTGGATTATGGGCTAAAATAGGTAAAACTAAAATAGTGTAACATCTTGCTAAAAGCTTCACATCTATCAACCATATTTAAATAATTTTTGGATCATAAAGAATGAAATCATCCTAGTTTGATAATTAGGTAAATATATATACACTCTATTCTTATACTTATAGATATCTAACTTAAAAAGCACATATAATATTTGCAAATTATCTAAATACTTCTTGATAAAGAAGAAAAACAATAATGATGTAAATTAACTCAAGCGCTTCGATGACTTGGATAACCTCCATCAATGATATAGATGCTTGGATTGTAGTAGAGTAATGTATAGAAGAGATCAAGGTCATATCCACTAAAGCTATGGATGTGTGAATGGCATTGGGGCAATGCAAAGGTAAATATTTATGAGTGATACCCCTAATAGCCCAATTTCAAACCAAATGATGGAATTATGATCTGATTCAAGAATAGACATGAATGCAAAAAGAACACATCTTAAACCTAAGGTAAATAAACATCTATTTTTAGTTAAAATTGTTTAAATTCATATTTCTTGAATGTTTCTAAGTGATTAGAATTTTTCTAGTTTAGGTTTCCTTTTTTCAAGTTGGATTCTTTATCCAAAATGCTCAGAAGCATTTTCGAGCAGAGTCATCATTTGTTGTTGCTATTGCACAACCTACCCAATTAGGGACCCACTTAAAATTTTAATTTTTATATAAAGGTGTTTACATCTATACTTTTAATCTTACTCACATTGAATTTCAACTACTTTTCAAATTTTGGAAAATTTTATTTTTAATCTAATTTTTAGGGTTTTCAAAATTCTACCACTTTTGTTCCTATAATTAGCTATAAGCCTAAAATGGCCATAAATTTTTCTAAAGAGCTTCGTTTGATGTGATTTAAATTTTAATAGAAGTATTTTGAGATAATATTTGAAATGGTACCAAATCTACATATACAACATTAATATTTTAAAAATTCAGCAAAAATATCATTTAGCAACATCAATTCCCTATAACATTCTATGAATTTAAAAATGCTATATATTTTTATCCACAATAAATTTTCTAGTTATTTCAACTTTTCTATATACCCATTTGGTTAAGTTAGAAATGTGTGAAAATTTTAGAAAATTTTGGACACTTTGAAACATTTCCCCTTTTTTACATGGTAGAACTATTGTGGGCTCCTAATCATGCATTAATTTCATGGATTCAATCAGATAAAGTAATTTATCCATTAAATAATGTTTGAAACCATATTTTTAATTAATATAAACATGCCCAGGTTAATTATATACCTTATTTCTAGTTAAATCATCCATTTTAAATCCTTGTTGGCATCATAAAATGAATTTAAAATTAAATTGAAATTTTCTAACTATCGATGATGATGTCACTCAAAAATGGTATTTTATTATTAAACCACCAAATTTTTATTCATTATCAAAAGCCCTAATGTCTCAACTTTAGAATCGTGTCTTATAAAATTAATATCTTAGCCTAAAATTTTGAGTCTTTTCCTAAGTATATCATCTCGTTTGTCCTCAGGAACTAAGGTTTAGAATATCTAAGACAAAATAATTAATCATACCCCTTTTATGCTTAATTTTACTAAGTTTTAATAGCTAAGGTTTAAGAAATGAATTAGTCTTCTCTTTGAGACTTATCATATGAGCAGCTCTCAAGCAAATCAATGTTCCACAATCAGTTGTTTGCTAGTGCCTAGATCAATAGTCAGTTCTATAGTGCTCAAGCAATCCATGCTGAATTTTAAACCTAATTATTTGCATGTTGACCAAGTAGATCATGTTGTACACATGTTTCCTACTTGTCACCTTTAATCCCACCCATTTTTTGTGATAAGTGTGTTACAAATCATTCTTGTTTGTCCATCGCTCTGACCAATGGGATGTCATCACTTATCTTCTCCCACTTCATTCTGCTTCACTCATTTTCCTCCAATAGGAACCCATCACTCATATTTTCCCACTTCATTTCACTCCACTCATTTTTCCTCCAATAGGAACCCATCACTCATATTTCCCCGCTTCATTCCACTTCACTCATTTTTCCTCCAATAGGAACTTGTTGCTCATATTTCCCCACTTCATCCTGATCCATTTGATTTCCCCAACATAATCTAGGCCACATATTTTCTAGAAAAAAAAAAGGTAAATATTTTAATTAAATTTAATATTTTGGACCTAATTTTTTTTTGAGAAAAAGTTAGATTATATAATTCATTAACCAAAATATTACAATATTATGGTACTAACATTGTCCAACAACTAAAAAAAAAAATAGTGCGGGTAAGGAGTAAAGCTTCCATAACTAAATATACATAAGAATAGAAGCTAATAGCAACAAAAAGACTATAGCTATATATTTCTGCAATACACCAGATAACAACACTCATTTGTGGGAGAGCATGTTAAATAGAGAAGTTTTGGGTTTGTCTTTCATGATATCTTTTGAAGTCTTCAAATAAGAAATAGAAGTAATCAAATCCTAAACCTCCTCATCATTGTTGATTGCCTTCTTTTTAGTTTCTTGTTGGACCTTCTAAAGATCCTAAACATATGAGAAAGCTAATAAAATTTGTCAATAACATCTCATGGTGTGATAGAAATTTTGTAGACTTGGGAATGAATGTGTCCCACATGTAACAAAATATTAAATTTCAAGTTTACTAAAACTATATTCTATGAAGGAGTAGAACTAGTAAACACCTTTTTGCATCTACACTTCTAAATGTTCTTGAGAAGGATGAGTTTACAAACATCCCATAGTTTGGGGCATTGATCCAGCTAAGAAAAACCAAGTAGAGAAAGCTTCTAAGATCCAATGAAAATGGGAAAATAAGTGTAGAAGACATTCCAAACCTATTTATCCATGTTACAAAACCAAAAAAAGTGAATAATAGTTTCTAAAGCATTAAAAAAATTTCATTGAGAAGAAATGTATAAAATCAAAGCTAGATTTCTGGAAGTTGGAAATTTTTATGTAAAATCTACCATCCAAGAAGTTGTGTTTTGGATTCCATAGGAATTTCTAAATTTAAGCAGTAAGAGATTGCCATTGGGCATTGGTAAAATTCACTTACCGCTTGAAATTGAGCTTAGATTCTAAAGAAGAAGGACACAAAATATTTTTGCATACCCAATTAGAAGTAATAGAAGATATTTTATGACCTTTACTCTATCTCCAGTCATTCCATATAGTATGGGTAGTTATTCCCAACTTAATAAGGACATCACAAGGGATGGAAGGTACAACTAAGCCATACGACTCTTTGAACCTAAAGGGAAGGGAGCAATAATTGTAGATTTAGTTCCAAGTAAGCATTGAGTAGCTACATAGATCCTAGATATCTCTAATGCTATTAATATCTTTCTTCCAAAATGCTAGACCTTGAATAACACTACATAAAGCTAAATAGTTATCATTATGGAGGATAAGTTTATTCCACCAAAGAATATATAGACTGATGCTCAGAGCATGTCTCAAGGTGTTACACTTCCAATCCAATAAATGAGAAACTAATTGCCAAGATTTATAGTTTTAAGTAACTGGAATAAATCCTTTAACAATAAAATAAGGTGCATTAAGCACCTTATCCTCCCATGGGGTTTCTTTACATTTACCTTTGTGTGTAGCTAGTGATATTCTATAATAAAATAGGTGTTTGCAATTTTCATCACCAGTGATGGCTCTACAAACACATTTTGTAGCTAAAATTTTGCTCTGGATAAGAGGATCAATGATTCCTAGACCTCCTAAAAACTTAGGTTGAGTACAAAGTTTCCACAATATGGTTGTCATTCGCACCTCCCCATCCCATTTGGTCCATAAAAATTTATGAATGGTCATATTTAAATTGTTATAGGCTACTTTGGAGGCCATACAACAAGAGGAGTAATAAACATGAGAGGTTGTCATAATCTTATTGACAACTTGAATTCTTCTTGCTAAGGAAAGAAATCAAGCTAGCCAACCATTAATTTTTTTTGAAGTCTTTCCATAACCTAGTTCCACATATCTTTACGAGAAATATTAATCCCAAAGAGGATTTCCATGTATCATACAATCATACCATGAGGGATGATTTTCCACTCAATCGAGGAGTTACATCCACTAGGTGAGAAAGAAGTATAAAAGACTTCATATTTAGAGTGGTTTATATGAGAGCCAAATACATCATAAAATAATTGAATAATTTCATTTAATTGTTTCCATATTTTATTGGGTATTTTAAATAAAAAGAAGGGAATCATCAATAAAATATGATTTAAGAGCATTTTTATCCCTAGGAAGCTTAATTCCTTGAATGAGGTCATCAAAATGAGCCTTATAAAAAATATAATCAAGAACATTGATAGCCAAAACATACAAAAAATGAGCAGGGAGGAAACCTTATCTGATAGACTATTGAAGAGGAAAGAGAAGTGGAAAGAGATCCATTAACCTGAACATATGCTAAAGTATCACCAAAGAGCATACCAATTTGATTATATATTTTTGGACCAAAATCAAGCCAAGAAAGCATACTAAGAATAAAATCCTATCTAATTCTATCATAAGCTTTGTCAAAATTTAACTTAACTAAGAGGGCATCTTGATTGGAGTCAATAGCCCATTGTGAAGTTTCCTAGGCCATCATAATATTATTTAAAATACAATGACCTTTAAGAAAATCATATTATTGTGGGTGAAAAATCGCTTGAGCAACAATTTGATTTTTAAAGCTATATATTTAGCTATGATCTTGTACAAAACATTAAGGAAGATAATAGGTTTCCAATTGGAGATTTGGTTACAAGCCATACCTTTAGGAATCAACTTGATTAGCTTTGCATTGATATAAGCTCTGAGAGAACTATTATAGAGAGATTCTAGGTAAACATGATGAAGATCAAAGGAAAGAATATACCAAAAAATTATAAAACTACACTGGAAGACCATCCAAGCTAGGAGATTTGTCATTCTTCAAAGAAAAAATAGTATTTTGTATATCATTCAAAGAAAGAGGATATTCAAATTGATTCTAAATAATTGGGTCTGCTAGGGAGGTAATATGTTCCTGCACATATTCCATTAAGATACATTAGATTTCATACCTTGGATCCACTACAAAATGTTGAGATAAATGAGCTACAAAAAGATTCATGATCTCTTTGGATTTAGAAAGAGAATGACCTAAAGACTCCTCCAACATAGTGATCCTTTTCAACATATTCTTATGTTTGAGGTAAAAATATTTAGTTTCCTTGTCCTCCCAGGAGATCCAATTGATTCAAGATCTAACATGCACCCCTCTAACACGATAAGACTCATAAACTCTAGTCTAATTTTCAACATTAGCTAGATCGCATTGAACAATAATGTTAGTAGGGTCTTTCCTAAGCATGGAACGAAAATGAGAGATCTCTTTATGAAGGTGACTATGTTGATTTTTCTTCCTCCTAGAAACAAAGTTCCCATACCATATAAGGGGTGAAACCGTATTGGAAATACCTATTTCAAATAATTGTATTCAACCAATATTACCAGTTGATCTAGAAAATCTATTCCAAACATGCTCTATGAGGTTGCAACAGGCATGATTGTCAAGCTGAGACATATTTAATTTAAAAGGAAGCAACATGGAATTAAGGTAGATAGAGGAATTTTAGATAGAATATAATATAGGAATGTGATCAGACAAAGTTGTGTGAGAAAGGATGCAAACTTTATCATGGATGAAGAATCTCATCGGGAAATAATTACTAAAATAAAATCTATTTAGATGAACAAGATGTCTAATAGAACCTTGATAATAGTTAGACCACTTAAACCAGTTATCTCTATGAGATGAGGCTATAACAAATAGATGGTCATGCACACCTAAATAATTATGATAAAACAACCAAAAACCAAATTCAACATTAAAAAGGGATTTACTACCAGTCCAACTTTTATCCCTTGGATTCTTAATCATATTAAATTCACCTCCAAGGATACATTCTGTAGGAGGGAGAGAACCAACTAACCATTCCCAAAGGGCTATACAACTAGGAGGATCATTGGGATCATAGATAGAACAAAATCTAATAACCTGAGAGTTGAGATCTAACCCACACACAATAGTGAGTAGGATCTTGACCATGGTCTAGAACATCATAACAAAGAGACTTGGCTATGAAAATTTCAGCACCTCCTTTACCATTAATAGGAGAAGGATTAAAGATAGATGCATATCCACCACCAATGATATCCATACAATGGGTGAGAGTGTGATCAATGACTTTCAATTATTGAAGGAAAAGAATAGAAATATGATTTTCAACAACTTTTTAAACTTGAAACTTACAGTAATGGAGGGAGAGCCCCCTAACATTCCAAGGAATAAGATTAAAATTCATGAGGTGTTATTTAGAGGTTTCTCAACCTCATGAATTGCATATTGTTCAAATGGGTTTGTTGAGCAAGAACCTTATTTTGAGCAACTTGAAAGAAGGATCTAGCAAGATCTTTGGCATAGGGTTTTTTTCCTCTATATGGGTGGAGTGATTTTGGTGGGGTCGATGAATTTTGTTGTTTTCCTACCATTCTCCACCCATCTATAATAATAATTTATTTCAAGAGTTGCAATGAAGGAACGAGATCTAACTCAATATTTGTGGCTGAATTTGGCATGGCTTATGGATTAACAGGAGTATTTGAGGATTTAGTTTGAGTTATGGAAGAGGCAAGAGGGTTCTTGGTGGCAATGAACTAAGAAGGAGAAGCTTTTTCAAGAAAAAGGGGGTGTTGAGGGCCATTGTTAGGGAATTTATTGGCTAAAATTTTAGTTTTGGCTTCCATATGAGGGTCATTATTTCATATTTATTTTACAGTTCTTTTAGTAGTATCTTCCATTTGTTCCTTTTTATCTAATGTTTTGGATAATTTCTGATCAATTTTCCAAATTCTCTATAGTAAAAACATTTTTTAGGTAACTTTAGGTACATAAGAGGTTGACTAACATGGATACCTAGACCATTGATGTCAAGGGAGGTGTCAACAACTTGGATATGTCCATTTCTACTAAAATATAAGGGTGCACTCTATAAATAGACAATTGTTTTTCAGAAATAGGGTGAGACAACAAAACCTTACCAAGAAGAGCAATAATTTTATTGAGAAAGGGGTAACATGAAAGAGATAAAAATGCAACTCTATCCAATGAGGGTATTTTCCCTAGTGGGACCTTCTGGATGAAAATCCAAAGACCAACCTTGCAAATAACAAGTTTGAGTATGGATATTGGGATTGGCCGCTGTGGAGAGATAAAATAAAAAATACCCATCAATCATCAAGATGTAGATGAGATGTTTTTGCCAACAAAAACTTATCTACCCTGTAGGTGTGCACTTAACCACCACGTCCATGAACCTACACCCAGGGATCTACCACGTATCACATGGTTCTTTGGTTCTTCTACATGGTATCTATTGGCTATTACCTTATTAAGCTCTTATGTTGCTATCATCCAAAATACAATGTTGTATATGGTACTCCTACCTCTATGCACACTTTGCATTATAGCTACATGTTTCATTTATATTACGCATGCAAGTACCCTTAACTATATGTTCCCTACAGAGATGATTATCAAGACGAAAGGTTTGGCTCACATTTTTATAAACAAGAGGAATGAAATGTTCATACTTCTGACCTCAAAGGAGAATGCTATATAAGGATGAAATTGGAGCTTCAGATGCGTAATCTACCACAAATAAATTACTTTATGAGGTAACCCTTCATCTTATCCCTCTCCCATGGTATTGTAAAACTCCTTCTTGTGTTGGCATATAAAGCAACACTTGCATGAGAGTTTGAGAATGAATTTGAAAAAAATGTAATCGCAAGAAAAAAACAAGTGAAAGGATATCATTTTATTGGAGATGGTCAAGTTTATACAACAAGGAGATATTATTGCTAGGTTTTTTTTTCGAAAGGGTTGCTCATTATAAATTCTTGTGTAATGTGTTCTTCTTTGTTTTTCCTTTGATTCTGCAATTACTACTTTTATAGATTTTGTTTATCAGGGTATTATTTCTCTTTAGAAACTACTTAAGGATGTTGGGAAAATTATAGATGGTCCAACACACATATATTGTGATAATAAAAGTACCATTAATATGACCAAAAATCTAGTCTTTCATGCCCAGACCAAGCACATTGAGATCCATCATCACTTCATCAAGGAAATGGTCCAAGAGAACTTTATCCACATGGAGTATGTACCAACTCAAGATCAAGTGGCTAATATCTTCACCAAGTCACTTGGGCTTAACAAGTTTTTCAAGTTTAGCACAATGCTCTATGTATGTTGTAATGAGTGTCAACATTAAGGGGGGACATATCTAATGTTGACTTATTTTTTGTATTATTGAATTATTTTTGTATTTATAAAAGTGCACCTTAAGGGAGGATGTTAGAATATTTTAATGTGCATTTTCCCTATGCATTTCCATGGGTTGCACATGATTAGGGTTAGGGTTTTCTTCATACATGTGCATAGTTTAGGTTAGGTTTTTCCTCTCTACAAACCTTAACACCTCTTCTTTTGCTATAAATTTGTGTTGTACTCCATGAACATAATGAGGTCAATGGCTAAGTCTTGTACTTTTTGCCTCTATATTGCACCTTCCATGTGTTGTTATTAGGTAGTCTCAACAATATGTGTTTTTAAAGAAAATATATATGTAATTCTAGGTCAAAGTACAGTTTCAAATTTACACAACCTAAGATCAAATAAGAACTATCAATATAGATAATGTATCTTATATTCTAAATAAAAATAATCATAAGCTTACTAAAATAACTTTTGATAAAATTATGTTTTCTATTGAGCCTAATAAGAGAAAATGTATAGCCAAAATGTTATAGGAATAAGGATGGGAAGGTAAAATAGTAATGATTCAATATTTATTTTTTTCTTATAAGACTCAAAGAAGTTTCTAATTATATCAAATCTTGTACAAAATATATTGTTGAGGATAATCATATCCAATTTAGCAAGCATGCTCTTACAATGTAGTTTCAAGTGCAAAAATCTATAATGAACAAGCTAATTACTTTGCCTTAGAACTCCAAATGTATACACTTAGAATAATGTAGCTCTAATCTGATAATCTATAGTATTATGTGTCATTGAGATGTGATGTCGATGGGAAAAGAGGTTACAAATACTGATAAAGAATTCTAAATAAACAAAAGATCAAGTTGTGGAAATTAAATAATTTCTAATATTTTAAGAATATACATGATAGAGTGGAAGAGAGTATAAAAAGACAATCATTTATAATAAGGGACTGAAATTGTTGTATAGACTTAGTTCAAAGGGATAATTCAAATTGATCATAAGAAATATACCATGATTATGATATTTAATTGTTATTATTCCATTAAGTATATTATCCTCTCCATACTCTTATTAAATAAACTCTTTGCTTCAAATCCTAGTCTAATCCTAAGAAGCGCACCATTGATGTGTATTAAAAGGTTCCATCATATGGATGTAATCAAAAATATCATACATTGATGCAAGGATGGATTATATCAAGACAAATCATTGAAAACAAAGAAATAGGTCTTCCATATAGTAAAAATAATTGTATAACCTTTGATAGATAAGGGTTCAATGTTGATTTTCTTGTCTCATGAATGATTTTATTTTTTATTACCATTACTAGTTGCTAGATTAACCCTATGGTAGAATAAAAGTCTCTAGGGAAAATGTATTCATGCGTAAGAAATATTCCTCCTTTATTTAGGATAATTAGATCCAAGCTCATCTTATATCTTGGCAATCTATACAAATATCAAGATAAGGGAACCATGGAAGAAGTCACATCTCAAAAATACCAATGAAATGGTTAATCTATTTTGTTGTGTATACTGAAGTCAAAAACAAAATCAAGTCACTTAGAGTTTTCAAATCACAGAGAAATATTTGTAGCTCTAGTTAACTTTTAGAAATTTTGAAATGTATTGTTCATATTAGTATGTAAACCTTGAAAATTTTACTTTTGTAATATTTTAATATTTTATTTTTGAAATTCAATCTTACAACCTTGACCTAAACATACATACCCAATCATACCAATCATTTTCTTATTTGTTAGAGTATAATTTTATTTTTTTGCCAGCCAAATTATTTGATTTCCATGGACACCCCCATTGTTTTTCGTTATCTATTTTTCTTGTGTTTCTTTTTTAGTATTACTAGGTATGTTGTTATATTTTTTTGCATGTTTTTCTTTTATTAGTAATACTAGGTAAGTTGTTGGTTTCATTCATTTTTTTAATTATTGCAAAATCTAACATGGTATCAAAACAAGCATGAATGTCCATGGTAAGACCCCAAGGTCTTACTATAAAATTATTAACAAATTAATGTAAATGTAATCGCAGGCCACTCAAAGGGGGCTCCCTTGTAATTGCTTTGCCACTATAGGGGGCTATCTACTTAGAATCTATGCTTATTATTCTTCTTCTTGGATGATTTGATATGGATGGCCAACCTAATATATATATCTACCCTAAAGCTATGTTGGTGAAGAGACATGATGGTTCACATATGAAGATAAGTGATGGTTCACGTTATGAAGGGTTGTGATGGTTCACTTTATAAGTTAATAATATAATAATTAAATGATTAATAATACTAACTAATACTAACTAATAATGTTAGGATTGAGGATCCTAACATGCCACCCTCCTTAAAAAGAGCATTGTCCTCAAAGCTCAAAGTGAGAAGCTTTGTCCTTTGTTTTCCAAGAATAATTTGTGTAAGTTCTTGGACTCTTTTAATGACATCCTTTCATAGGTAGGGATATCGAGAAGGATGAAGCATTAGCAGGGGGTTGCCAAGAACAATAGTAGAATCTTCCTTAGTAAAATCATGATGAGGATGGGAGGGCAACCCTTGGGGCTCCTCAAATACTTCAGAATGATGCATCAAAAGTGATGGCAATGATTTCATATCATTTTTTGGTTCCTTGGTAGAGCCAACGGAGAAGGAGTGTGTAGTCACTCTACGTTGGTTTCGAATAGGTTTGGTCATATGGCAAGAACTCACTATTTGTGAGGAAGGTATGTGTAGGTCTTGTAGAGTGTATGTTTGGCTAGCATTGATCACTTTGGGTTTGTCTACCTCATCCTTGCTTGGTACATCAATCACTTATTGCACATCGACATCATTGTCTTCATTGTGGTGAGTAGGTGCACTGGTCGCTTCGGAAACAACTACCTCATTTGCTTGCTCTATGGAGATACAGGGATCAACTTCCTTCAATTAATACAATGTTAGTGTAGCACATTTATGGTGGGGTCCAAATTGTTCATCACAATTATCATAGAGTCCTTTTCCTCATCGTTCCTTCATCTCCTCAAAGCTAAGATGTTTAATTTGTAAATTTAGGTTAGATTTGGGGGTTTTGTAAGTGCTTTGTGCCCTTCCATTATGCATAGGTTTGGAAGTGATGTAAGTGGTCGACAATTTTTCCATAAGTTGTTTCCCTAATCGTTGTTGTGCATTGATTTTATCTTTAGCTAATTTTGCTAATCCATAGGTCTGCATCATGGTATAGGGATTGAACCTTGTCACCTCCATTCTAATTTCCTCTTTTGCTATACATGTGTTTTGAGCCTAGTACTTCTAGGGGCCATAACTTTTGCTATAGATGCGTCTTGAGCCTAGTTTTTTTAAATCGCATTATTTTTTGATGTCTTTGCATTGACAGTATTTTTTTTTGTTAGAACTATGTTATATCATAACTAGTCATTTATAACTATGTTCTCTTACTGAGTGGTCTAAACTATGCTACCTAGAAAATCAAGATTGAAGCTTTGCTCTAAAGTAAGGGGTTACTCAAGTATGTGAATGAGTAGCCTTGTGATACTAAGACTAAATAAGTGAAGCATATTTGTAGAGATAAAAAATGAGGATCATGGTGTCATATATCGATAATATTTATGACACACATGTTAGCAACACCACAAACCAAAAAGTGTTGCTTGATAAGTTTTATGGATTGTGTGATAAAGTTAATTCCACACAAATTAGTAGGTTGGACACTCATATTTTAACTCTATTTGTGGATTCATTTGACATGTTAATGAGTACATTATTCATTTCAATAAACTATAAGAATATATCCAAACTATAAGAAGACTTCCTAAGGAGAGAGAAGGACAAGAAGCATTAGAGAAGGAAAAAAGCATTAAACTATTGAACATTATCTTCAACAAAATCCTAGAGACATATGAGATAGTTATTATCTTTTAGATGGTTTGCATGTACTTTCTAGATTCTCCTACACCAACAATTGATGAGATATTCAAGTACTTTTTGCATCATCAAGCTAGAAGACAAATGAGTAAGGGAAGTTTTATCTTCAACCAGGGTCATCCAAAGGAAGCTATTTCCAAGGATAAAAATTACAAGAACCCAAAATAGAATTAGAATAATCCTAAGAATCCCTTCAATAAGATATGTGATTTTAGAAAAAAGGAAGGTCATAAGTATATTTTTATCAAATTCACATCAAGAAATGTGAGAAAATAACAATAAATATGGTGTTTATGTTGCTCTCTTCTATGTATAAGTTGAGAAAATATTTGGTGGAGAAACCTCATAGGCACATGTAGCTATTCATTCAACATTTTGTATATCTACCTCTCTAGATGAGTATATAGTAGATTCAATGGCAACTAGATACATGACAAAGCACAAACATCTCCTATAGGTTTACAACAAATTCTATTTATGGTAGTGTGTTATTACTAGATTCTAAGAATCATAAGGTGGATTGGAGAATAAAAAGAATTATTGAGAAGATTCAATTAATCTAGATGGGATTTTTGAAAGTTGATTACAATCATGTGGTCATATATCAAAACAAGAGTGTTGATGCTTTAGCTAATTGGGATTTGGACAAAGGTTATCTTACTTGTTATGGTCACCCTCCTAGATGGTGGGCTTCTCAAATTAGGGAAGCTCTTCTTTCTATCATTTCTTTGGATGACTCCAGTGAAGGTACCTAGTTTCTTCTTGCTTTTTTTTTTTTTTTTTTTTTTGCTTCTCTTTGGTTCATTTAGTTTTTTTTAGTTCCCTAGCTCTTTATATTCTTTATTTTGTTACCTTTGTTGATTCTTGCCTCAATAGTCTTCTGGTTTAGATAGGTCATTGTTATGTTCAATTTTTTTTCTTTCTTTTTTCTTTTTTTTTTCTTGTTTAGTTTTTTAAGGTGGGTGGGTTCTTTTTTTTTTTTTTTTTTTTTTTTTGTTCTTTGTGTTGTTTTTTTTGTTCTTATGTTTTTGTTGTTTTGTGTGTTTTTTTTTTTAGGTTTTTTGTTATTGTTCGTGTTTTTTTCGTTCTTGTTCTTGGGTTTCTCGTTATTTGTGTTAATTCGTGTTTTTATGTGTGAGTGTTATATATGTTTTTGTTTTGTTTATTTTATGTTGTTGGTGGTTTTTTATTTTTATTTTTATTTTTATTTTTTTAGGTTTTGGTTGTGTTTATTTTTCATGTTTTTTGGGGTTATGTCTTTGTAGTGTTTTGTTTTTTTTGTCTTGTTTGTGTTTTTTTTATGTGGTTCTTGTGTTTTTCTATGTGGTTTGTGTTGTGGTTTCTTTTATCTTATTGTGCATGTTTGGTTGTGCTTTTGTTTTTGACACACTCAAGGAGCATATTTTTTATTTATTTATTTATTTTTAAATTGGTTTTGTGTGTTTGTTTGATCCTTGAGTATGTCAAAGGTGGTAGGCCAGGTCTGATTCCTAGGCATTTTTGATGGAATGGATACCCCTATCTCCTTGGGTCTTACCCGAAAGTAGCATCCCTTTTGGGATGTTTTCCACAAATTAAAAAAAAAAAAAAAAGTGTGTTATTACTAGTTGTTGGATGTGGAGAAATCACAATTGAATCTTCTTATTTTGATGAGGCACTTTATGTTCCTAATGTTAGCTCTAACATTTTTTTCTATTTATTGCATTACTAATACAAATAAGAAGATAGAATTTTAGCCTAATTAATGGGTAATTAAGGACATGGACAATCGGTTTAAAATTATTGCTTTGAATATAAATTCATATAATTTCATGTTATTATTTTGTTTTTTTATTACTTTTTAAATATAAAAATAAATAAAAATATTATAAAACAATTTTATTTGGATTTCAATCATTTATAGGTTTATATTATTCTATTTTTTATATTAAACCTTCCCTTTTATTCCCAAACCTTTGCAAGAACCTAACATTTTAGTATAAATTATTTTAAGTACCCTCTCCATAGTAGGCCCTTAATATTCTCAACCTTTAAATTTTTTATAAAAAACTTTTTTCATTATTCAGTGGTGATATTTAGTAGCGGTGTGGATTTACATCTAAAATATTAGTGGTGAAGTAAGTTTAGTTGAATTTCACAAATCTAATGTTCAGTTAAGAATTATTTTACTAAATTTTAGGCTGAACATGTAATTTTTGTCGTGTATATTATTGTGGTGGATAGGCATAGTCGTTTTAAGATTAAATCAATGCTAGACACTACTTGCATGTTTATTTTTAATGCTATACATTACTTTAATTAAATTTATATTAAATTAATATAAAATTTTATAATAAAAAAATGGTAGGTTAATATATCTTATGGGAATCAAACTAATTTTTATTGACAAGACAAGGGTTAGTAAACAAAGTCATCAACAAACATAAATTTACTTACCAAAAAATACATTTGTAATCATTTATTAGCTAATATTTCAAACTAATTATTATTTTGATTTTTTTAATACATATAGAAATTTGTTTATATCTATATTCTTTTTCTACTGTCACATAAGGTTTAAATCTTGAGATTGTCCCTATAACTTCTATTTATTTTATTATTGTTAACCCAGTTTAAAAAAGAAATTGTCAGGGATAATTATCCTAATAACTAAAGATAAATGATTTTTTTAAGTGATCTTATGTTCAAACCTTAATTTGTAAACATTCTCTTAAAAAAAACTAAAAAATCACCAACCATTTGGGATTATACTCTTATCACTATAGGATATTCCTTTCTACTACCGTTATTTTGATATTATTTCTTACTGGGTTCCTTGACTTTATATATTTGTCTTCAACAACAAATTTATTTTTATCTTGCAAATGTTTCTATGGCTTTCGATATCACCGTCCAGGTTTGCTTGAAAGCAGACGATTGTGTCCATATACAGCAAATCATTAGCCAAAACCTTACATAGAATTGACCGCTACATGACATTTGTTTGAAGTAAAAGTAGAGTAGAATGTCACGAGGAAATAGAGGGAAATCCAATTATTACATTCAAAAATCAATTTATAACGAACCAAATTCTTCCTTCCTATTGGAAGTGCAAGTTTTGATAAAAAAAAACGTGGCACCACGTCGTTTTCTTCCTTGGAAGAATGTCCTTGTTTGAGTATGGAGATTGGAACTGGCCTCTGTGGAGCGGTAAAATCGAAGATGCCCATCAAACGTCAAGGCGCAGATAAGACGCTGTTGCCAACAAAAAACAACTCAGCTTCCCTGCAGGCGCGCACTTAACCACCACACCCATGAACCTCCGCCCAGGGCTCTACCGCGTATCACATGACTCTCTGGTTCTTCTACATGGCATCTGCCGGCTATTTACCTTATTAAGCTCTCATGTTGCTGTCATCCAAAACGCAGCGTCGCAGATGGCACTCCTACTTCTATGCACGCTCTGCATTATAGCTACATGTTTCATTTCTATGACGCATGCAGGCACCCTTAATTTTACGTTCCCTGCAGAGATGATTATCAAGATGGAAGGTTCGGCTCACATTTATACAGACGAGAAGAAAGGAACGTTCTTACTTCTGAACTCAGAGGAGAATGCTACAGAAGGAAGGAAATGGAGATTCGGATGCGCAACCTACCAGAAATCGATTCCTCTGTGGGGCAACTCTTCCTCTTCTCCCACTCCCACTCTTGCCAATTTCGCTACTCATTTCCAATTTTTCATCATAACCCCTAAAAATAGATCACCATTATCAGGATACGGCGGTGGATTCGCGTTCTTCTTGGCACCCTCCGACTATGAACCGCCGGCGAATGCTACAGGCCAATGGCTCGGGCTCTTCAACGCAACCACGGAGGGAAAGCCGTCCAATCAGATAGTTGCCGTCGAGTTCGATCCCAATGGCAACCACGTCGGAATCGATGTCAACACCATTGTTTCCAAAACAAATTTCTCGGTGACCGATGGTTTTCACCAAAATCTCAATAATGGGGGGTTATGGGACGCGTGGGTGGATTACGACGGAGGAGCGAAAAGGCTTGAGGTATTTCTTGCCTTCCACCCTCGCGGTGGAAGAAAACCAGAGACACCGATTTTGTCGTATGATATAGACCTCAGCAAATTTCTTCCTCGGGAGGTCCAGGTTGGCTTCTCGGCTTCCACCGGAGGTTTAGCGGAGGTCCATTGGATCTACTTTTGGGATTTCTATTCTGAATATTCATGGAGAATCCCTGCTATCAGCCCAAGTCCAAGTCCCACAATCTCCAATCCAGAAAGGAGTCACACGTCTGCCATTTTGATAACCGTCTTCGTCTGTTTCCCTCTCGTAGTTGGTTCCACATTCTTAGCATGGCGGCGGCGTAAGCGTGGCGGGCAGGCGCCGCTGCACCCGAACGACATGGAGCTGGACGAACGGTTTTCACAGGGACCGCGAAAATTCAGATATTCTGAGTTAAGGGCTGCCACCAAAAACTTCAGCGACCCTGAAAAGCTTGGGCAAGGAGGATTTGGAACCGTTTACAAAGGCATCTTGCCGAGTTCCGGCGAGGTTGTTGCAGTGAAAAGAGTTTCCCAAGGCTCGAAACAGGGGAGAAAGGAGTATGTTTCAGAGGTTAGTGTTATCAGTAAACTGAGGCATCGTAACCTTGTACAACTTTTGGGATGGTGTCACGAGAAAATGAAATTCGTTCTCATCTACGAATTTATGCCCAACGGAAGCCTGGATAAGTATATATTTGGAAAGCAAAAGGGCATCCTGTATTGGAAGCAAAGGTACAGTATTGTGTGTGATATAGCCTCGGCTCTTGTTTATCTTCATGAGGAGTGGGACAGACAGATTGTGCACAGAGACGTGAAGGCCAGCAATGTGATGTTGGATTCCCATTTCAATGCAAAGCTGGGAGATTTTGGGCTTGCAAGAGTGGTGGAGCATGATCATGCGGCCTCGGACACAACGGTGGTGGCTGGCACATTTGGATATCTGGCACCTGAATGTGTGATTACGAGAAAGGCAAGCCCAGAAGCGGACGTCTTCAGCTTTGGAGCGGTGACATTGGAAATAGCTTGTGGAAGACGAGTTGTAGACGATAGTTTAAGCGAGCATAATTTCAGACTGGTGGAATGGGTTTGGGATTTGTATGGGCAAGGGAAATTTTTGGATGCTGTGGATGAAAAACTCGGGGGGAATTTTAGTGTAGAGGAAATGCAGCGGCTAATGGTGGTGGGACTCTTGTGTTCTCATTTGAATCCGAAAGCAAGGCCCTCCATGAGACAAGTATTAAACATATTGAAATTGAAAATTCGGGTGCCCAATGTTCTTTCCGATTTGAGAGTATCCATATGTGACGATGTCGTTCCTTCGGCAGGGTCGTCATCGCATCAGTCGTCCAGCTCCTTCTTATCGTCTCCTCCATGGGACTCGTCAAATTTTGATGAGTTATCTTGTGGAACGTCTTGTTCAATGGAACTCTTCAAGTTTTGATAGTTTATTATAAAGAAAACTAGTTGTTCAAACATTCATATTTGCAAATGCCTCTAACAAAAAAAAAGTTCATTTGTATATAAAGCGCTGTCTTGTGAAAAGTTTAAAAAACACATTCAGATGCGGGAATTTTATGGATTGAGAATGCCTCAAACTTTATTGTTGTAAGCTTTGTTACCAGTTTCGCTAAAATTTGAAATTCTTCGAATTCAAAACTTTAACAAATAAAATCTACAAAATTTAACAAATAAATTCCACAAATAAATCTTAAATTTGGCGAGTATAAAAAACTAAAGCAAAGGCGCGGTCTTCAGCTTGCTGTACTAATTCGAGATAGAAATAAAAAAACCTTAACGTTGAATTATAGAAATGAATAAAAAATATATTATAATCAATCGCGCTTTCCAATACGTATTTTTTGGCCAGAATTTTTCAAAAACCCGGCTATCAACCAACTATCGCCATTTCTGCTAACTTTCGATGTAAAGAGATTTTTTTGAGATGAAATGGTGATTTTTTTATTGGAAGAATAAAAGAGTTTTAAGTAGAAAGTTTATATTTGCAGCAATGGCGGACCCATTCGTGGACTCCATTAAAATTCATGCATTTATCTACAACCACCTTGGAACAAAGAAATAAACCTGACTCGTTCTATACGATAGAGCGCTTAGAAGGTGATGAAGGGAATATCTGGATTAGATTCAATATAACCCTTTTAGTTGATGTATCTTCTAATTTTGAGTGCCCCACATAGGCAAGTATTAGAGGAGCCTACATTTTTTTGCGTGTAGAATTATATTGACTCTACAGCGTAGACCTACCTTAGAATTTATTTAGTTTAATAAAATATTTTGGGATTAAAATTTCCTTCTTCAATATTGTCTCTGTTACTTCCATTCTAAGATATAATAATGAGTAAGATATAACATGAGTAAGATATAACAATAAGTGATGTTTGAAAAGAAATCATTCAAAACAAAATCATTGACAAAAATATATATACATTTATATTAATCAAATTTTATTTCGAATTTTTAAACATGTTAAAGGTAAGGAACTCAAATACAAATTCCAAATTCTAACTTGGTAACTAAGGTTGTAAGTGTGTTCGCATACGCCAGATAAAATTTATTCCAGACACAGAACAAAGTATTCCAACTTCTATGTGATTTAAGAGAGGCTTGGACACCCATAGAAGGTGCTGCTGAGTTTGAGGATCCAAAAAAACATGCAAGTTTAAAGTGCAGAAAGAATTAGTAGGTTGCACAATTCATTTGAAATGCTTAAACGTATGAACAGCCTCACTCATTTTTAAGGACTCCAAGAAAATTATAAAGAATTTTAAAAGTAATAATAATTACCAAATTAAATCATAAATGCAATGTCAAAGTTACAATGTCGGGTGAGGTACAAGCCAAGACCCTGATGGTCGGTACGCCCTTTGCATTCAACTATTTGACACGTAAAATAATTTATAAAACGAGAAGCTTATGGTATGTCGGACCACTTGAATAATGTATATGATTTGACAGATATATAAGACGTTATTATTTTTGATGATTTACTTTTGTCTATGGAATATCTTCATGATGTGGTGATATGTTGATTCAATGTTACCTTAAAAGTTTCTGTATTATGATATGCTTTGATTTTGGTAGTTAAGTTTTTTATGCGAGAGATGCTTACTATTCTTAGCAATATGTTGTTTAAATGATATTAATCATATGCCTTGAGATAAGGTTTCTAATGAAAATCTAAGGCCGTTATTTGACTAGACCGAGATGGTAAACTTCTTAACTTCTTACGATAATGTTCGTTGGAGGGCTTGTGATAGTTGTGCCCGAAGGACTTGGTTAGCATTGTTTATAGGTGAGACTTAGCATTTATAGTGTTGCCTAGAGGATTTAGTCAAAATTGTCTAGAGGATTTAGTTAACATTGTTTAGAGAAATTAGATAGCATTGCTGGAAAGATTTAGATGTTATTTATATTTAAATATATAGATATTTTATGTGTGCTTAAATTTTGTGGTTTAAAAGAACTTTTAAATGTTCTTAGACCTACTAGGGCTTTGATCATACTAAGATCATTGTTAGTTTGAAGAATTGTATATATATGCCTAGATTTGTTAGTGCTTTTATATGTGCCTAGACCTTAGGGGACTAAAGGACTTTAATCATGATAATATTACCTAAAGGTCTTTTAGATATGCAATGTGTGATACCTAGGCCTTCCCAGGGCTCAAAATCGTTATCATTATTGATGTTCCTAGGATTAGCTATGAATTTTATGATAGATGTCCCCCTACTTAGAAATAGGCCTTGTGAGTTGTTTATAAGATCTCAAATGATTTTAATAATTGGCTAATAGAAATTGTTTGTTAAGGCACTTTTTCAATCATTAAAGGGATTGGAAATCCTTGGCCATCCTCCTAGGTACCTTTACTATGCTTTATGTATTCATAAAGCAATGTGGATAGGTAAGAACTCTCTTTTGAAGAGAGGAAGTTAGTGCTTTATTAGATTGGTGTGAGGGTTGAGATTTGGGTGTCCTTTTTTTTGTTTATTTTATCTATTTCATCTACTTATTTAGAATTTTATGTTCCCAAACTTTGGGGTCATTTGACTTACAATTTGGATAATGAAATTGTCTCCCATCAACAACCTAACCAAGGAAACAACATTGTATCAAATTTTTCTAATGTTGTTGATGATCTAATCCTATTACAACCTTTTACTCAAGGCTTATTTATAATGTTTTGTTACATTTGTTAATTTTTTTGTGGGGGACAATACGGATGGGATGCAACTTCAAACAATGAATCAATATCAAAGAGTTATTGAATATAAAGAGAAATGAATATGAGAGATGAAAATGTGATGTGTACAAACCCATGATTTCAATCAAACAAAATTATAAATTCCATTAGATTTTGATTCCCTTATGCATAATAACATATTCTAATGTGTGCTATGATCACATCCTAGTAGGTATAATCATACATCAAGCAAACTAATGTCCTAAAGGTAAGGATCTTCTAGCATCAAAGATCTAGTGCAAGTGCAATGCAAGTGTAAGTCATCCTAACTAATTAAAATCACACCCTTGTAAATTTCCTAATTCTATATGCATTAGAAAACCAAACATACATGTAGAATGCAATCATGCAATTATGCAGGTAATCAATAGTGTAATAAAAAGAAAAAATCTACTAGTGTAAGTAATTTCTTGTGATAGATTCTTCCTATTATGAAATTTGTAGATAGGTCTTTTGACATGAATTTTTAATTATTGAACAATATTTAATAGAAGTTTATATTTTTAGAAATTATTTTTTGCTAAAGTATTTTTTCAACCATCAAAAGTATTATGGGTTCACAAAGTGAAGTAACTAGGTAACCACTTTCCTTGTAGGAGAGGGGATTTTAGTGCTTACAAATTCTTGTAAATATGATGAGATTATAGATGTTTATGAAACTTGGTAATATTTGAGTTGCTAGGAGGTGATGAGATAGGGCCATCAATAATCATGAGGATTTTATAATGTTCATCATATGGACTTGATTAGGGTGGAGGAATCCTAACTAGTTTTTGATAGACCCTCATGCTGGGGAAGGATGTTTGATAGAATCATCCCACATTTTTGAGTGTGTAGGTATTTTAGAAACTTTTTAAAAATTGAATGACTCTATCACTCATCCTTCTTAGGTATATGGATGAATTTGCTAGTCAAGTTTTGAAAATTATAAAGTGTGATAAATATCATGTGATACATGACTCTATTATGAAATAATGTTTGATAGATTTATTTCATGTTGTGGGGTACATATGTATTTTAGGAATCTACATAGTAGAGTATGATGTTTTCCTTTACTATTCTAAAAAAATTGAGAGATGAGCCACATTTCTCTCCAATATTTGAAACATATACATGTTTATGTAGTTGCTAATAAATAAATATAAATATGTTTACCTCCCAATTTTTTTCAAGAAAACGAGGAATATCGATGATATTAGAAGTAGCTAGTGAATTTCAAAAGGGATCTTGATAGCTCATATCTTTAAATACAATGTATAGACTTTATTTTTAGTATTATGATTAACTTCTAACTTGCCTTGAAGGCTGCGCAGTTTTTTTATTAGTATCCTAGGTGAAAGCATGTTTGTGATAGCAAAAGTCTTTGATGGGTCAACTTAGCCCTAGCAATTTTCTAGATATGACTCCAAAGACACATTTGGAGGGTTCTAGGCAAACTTTATATTACCTTAGGCATTTAAAAAATTGTCTTAAATTTTGAACATGATCTTCCCATGTATACAACATGTTTGATCTTCCCACGTATACAACATGTTTCGAGTAACAGTATGGATATATGCAGCAAACTGAATTTAGAAACCGAGTTATCTTGATTACATCTTTAGTCTCGTAGGATCTGGATGAGAAGCAAAGAATCCCACTGCCATCAGCTGCTTCATTTTAGATATCTCCTCATGTTTTTTCATTGGTGCGTCCAACACCTCCGACCAGTTTTGTCACATCAAGATTCCCCCACTTTGCATTGAAATTGGAATCCAAATGTTATATTTTATACGCATCACGCTGGTGCAACCCCTCCTGAATATCATGATGAGCAAAGCCAATGTCGCACACAATGCTGTACCTTCATTTCTAATCCAGCCCCTAAATATAAAATTGTCCAGTGTTCCCATTGGCAGGAGTGCACAGACAAGAAGCAACTTGCGCATTTCGCGGCACCATCCCAGAAGCTACACAAGGTTATTGTGTCTCGTCTTGCTGAGACATTCTTTTCTTCCTTGTTTAGATACTTGGGGTATTCTTTTCGCAGCCACATTCTCACTGGTATCCTCTGTACACACCTCAGGAGCCTCTTTGTCTAACAATTTATGTCGCTGAAGCGCCACACATAGACCAGGAAGGAGAATTCTTCTTCAAAATGAGTCATTTTTGGGTTATTCATGTCTGGAAACGTAGGAAAGCAGAGCTAAGAGTTTCTACTGATATATTCGGAGGAGAATGAATTCAGTGCGCAAAATGACAGCATAATAAGGTTAAGAATAAAGTTAGATGTCATGGCCGGCTTATAGTTGACAAAGTTTCCTTGCCGGCCTGTAGGCCTATTCGTGGATGTTGTTTAGTGAATTATTGAACTCTATTATGTCTTATTAGCCTTCAGAGTGTGGGTTCTGTCAAAATATCCTGGCATTTCCCAGTCTCGATTTATATTAAAGTGCGGATCAAGTGCGGATCGAGAAGTCTGGCATCAAAATGAATAAAAATAAATGGTTTCTTTACATCAAACGTTTTTTCTTATGTAGAACTGCAGTGGGCGTGCTTTCTGTAAAACTGTTCGACTCAATTGAAAATAGTTATCGTGTAAAGATGGCCAACCGAGAAACATATTATATTTATTTTATGTATTATACCATGTAGTTTGCAATTATGTTAAGGAGGTTTTTATTCGTTTAATGAGTTGCCACAAAATTAAGAAAAGTATTCTATTAATTCGAGATGTAAGACTTTAGAGTATTATGATTTTTTTTTATTCTTAAGGATTTTTATTACAAAAGTGTGATTTTTTGAGATCCATATTAAAGACTTAACTTTTCTTTGATAAACAAGGTTTTATTAAAAATATTTTTAGAAAATAGATATCATTTTAACATTTAAAAATATTTTATCTTTTTTTAAAGTAAAAGAGTTGATGAGATGTTTTTTTATTAGGTAAGGAAGAGGTTTTAAGGATCCCTCCAACATGAGGGTTTTGAGAAGGACTCACAGTCCGAGATGAGGGTTTTGAGAGGATCCTACAACCATTACAATAAGCTCTAAAAGGGTTATCCAACAATAAACTCTAAAAGAAGAAATACAGTGTACACCCAAAAGGGTAACCCACCAACGAGGAGCAAAGGCCAAAAAAATTAACCACCAACCCTTCTACGTAAAGTACAATAATAAAGTCCAAGAGGATATGAACTGAACACCCCATATAGGGAACAACAAACTAAAACATCGAGCTCAAAATTAAATTTGAAAATTAAGAACCCAAGCAAGAGAAAGGAACATTTTGATGAATAGTAAATTGGGTAACAAACCCCATGAGTTGCCAAAAGTAAAGCAATTTTCATAAAACATTGGCCCTTGCAACTTCACCAACAATGAAAGCCCTGTTTTCACCTAGCAACAATCAAACTGAACTAGAGATCAAAAATACTACCACAAATTTGAGGCCTAAAGATGCATAATATTTTCCAAAATCAGCTCAAGCACTAGAGAAATAAAAGATAAAACTCCTACTCAAGCACTAGAAATGCAAAAGATCTCATCAAACGAAAGCAGCAAAAATAGCATTGAGATAAAAAATAGAGACTAGGGCCCCTGAAGCCACAGGGACACAAATCTTACAAACTATCAGAAACTCAATGGTAGCTTCATATGCTTAGAAGATAGAAATAATCATTAAGTACCAAAAGCATCAAAGAAAATCAAAGGATAAGTCAACATGCTATCGGTTGAGAATAAATTAAAGAATAAATTGGTCCAATATTTAGCATACCATAAAACCAAGAGTAGACCACTTTGTCCAACGAAGGATATAAGGCTTACACTTGCAACGGTTCAAAAGATAAAGTAAGAAACTATGAGCTACCTAAATCAAAGTAAGAGCCGCAAAACGACAAAAACCTCTCTCATGTATAAGAAAAAGGAGGTAGTAACATTCTACATCGCTCTTGAGAGGAATAAGGGTAAGATCCCAAAAAATAAACCTTAGAATCTTGGGATAAAACACACCACAACTGCTAGAACTGGAGAAAGATATCTCTATAGACAATCGAAGCTATAAAACCCACTAGAGACATGGAGCCAAAAGCTAAAAACCATCATAGCATAACAACCCACTTTCACCCCAATTGGTTTGGATCGATATTTGGCCCTATCTCCCTGAAAAAAATAGACATAACAAAAAATTACTAAATCTAGAAGAGAGTGGTATAAACCAACCATGGATCCACTACTAGTAGATAACCCTAGCAATAGAGCCATCCAAGCACCATCCAACTAGAGAAACCAAGCCATAAAATCCAAATTCAACCAAGGGAATACCATCATATTTTAGTAGCCAAAAACCATACCAAGCTCACCCCAATGGATTTGGGTCGATAGATGACCCTTTTGTCTCCTTGGAAATCCAAAATAAATATGAAACTATTGAACCCAAAATAAATGCTGCACAATTCAACCAAGTCCTCAAAACTAGCAAACAACCCAAGAAATATAGCCATCCAACACACCCACCAACTAGAGGGATAACCAGTCAAGGGGTCAACATTTAGAATTGTTCATCGTATTATAATGATCCAATATCACCCCTACAGGTTTGGGTCAACATTTGACCCTCTACCCTAGATAAGAGTGATAATGCCATATTCATAAGAGAGCAGAACATACCAGTAAGACCCCCAACAAGCAAAAAACCCTAGTTATGAACCACAATAGAGAAACCAAACATGACTAGTAGCTAGATCCTTAATGGGAGAAAGAAGACCTCTCACTCAAAGGGTTTCAAAGCATTGAAGTCAAAGTAGGAGTGAAACCCTCACGAAAATCCTCAAGAGCCCTCTCTACCACACTGAGGCTCAAGCTCTCTCTACCATAGTGAGGCTTATGATCTCTCTACCATGGTGAAGCTCAGGTCCTCTCAGGCCCTCTCTAGTTATCATATTCAACTAAAGAATAGTTGATGATATGTTTTATTAATTATTTCAAAATTTAACTATTATATATTAAATACTTTTTTGATTACATAGGAGAGTTGGTTACAACCACTATTTTTAATAACTGGCCAGCACATATTTCAAACCATAGGTACTTCTCCCACAAAACCTATTTGTCTCATTCTTGTTGACCCAACATGATATGGGGACCACTAATCACTTATGGTTCGTACCATCATCATCGATCTAGCGCACACTCAAAGGATTTGGAACAGACTACTATCTTTGCAAAGGATTGACTTCCCCCCAAGGATTGAACCTAGGTCTCTTCTTGGTATTTAAAACTTTAAGATAGTGTGAGAAACTCCTATGACCAATGCACAGGGCTGAGCAGTCTCCTCCCAACCATGACCCCTCGTAAATTCGAGAGTTATGCTTATTAATAGGGTATTTAACACACAGCCTTTGTGTCCCCCTTTGCATGGCAAAGGTTCAAATCATGGACCTCTTGTTCAACAAGGCCAAGCTCACCTTCTCCACTTGTGCTAAAAATATGAACTAAACCTTATGTTAAAGAAAACCATTCCCTGTATCCCCTAGGGGTTAGGACTTTTCGTTCCATGAGATCTGTCCCATTCAGGTATACCCCTCAGGATAGCCGAGAGGAGATTTTTGTATTCGGTGTAAGCCGCTAGGCTTGAACCTCGGACATCCTTTTGAGGATTAAGAGAACTTGCCAGTAAGGTACCTAGTGTGGATAAAAACTTATATTAAGTAAAATCATTCCTCGTATCCTCTAGAAGCCAAGACTTTTTGTTTCATGAAGCTTGTCCCATCTCGGTATACCCCTTAGGCTAGCTGAGGGGTTTTTGTATATGATGCATGCTGCCAGGCTTGAACCCTAAGGAAACTTGCCAAAGAAGTACCTCATGTAGAGAATTATTATACATTAAATATTAGTCTTACTATTATTGTTTAAAATCTATGATTTGAAAAAGTTAATACAATATTTATAATACATTAAATTATATTATAAATACATTTCAAATATATTGAATTTATAATTATATTATTCTCTTGTAAAATGTTTACGTGCCTAATACTCAATCTATAAAATAACAACTACGAGGAAAAATAATTTTAAATATATAAATAAAGGTTCATACTAATATTAATATAAAAATTTACATGAATGGTACTTAATGTATAAAGTTTTAATTATAGGAAAACATAAATTTAAATATATAAATAAGAAGTTATAAAAATATTAAAATAAAATATTATATTGATTTATTATGAAATAAAAATGTTTAGAATTTGGGTTTATTAAGATGAATTTTAGTGGTGCTTTCAAAAGGAACACACAAGGAAAAATTCTTCCCACTTATTCAAAATTTATGAAAATTACCAAATCAAAAAAAAATTCAGCCAGGTGAGGTTTTTAAATCAAATAATTTCCAATGGACTTGGATTCAACCAGGTGAGGTGTTTAAATCAAATTATTTCCAATGAACTTGGATTCAGCCAGGTGAGGTCTTTAAATTTCTTGGAATTTCTTTTGTGTTTCATGGTTCCTTTGCTTAATTGTGGTAGTATGTTTTAAATAAAGGGGTAAAAATTTATTGATAAAAAGTTTGGATTACAGAGTACAACTGAGCTTCCAACCAGGACTCAAATAAACAGCCAAATAGGCTAAAAACACTAGAATAGAATGACACCTAAAAAAGACAACAAGAATAAACCACATTAAGTCTGTACATCCTTTTGGATCAACTCCCATAGTCGTTGAGAGCCCCCAGATGTGAGACTCTCCCAATTATCGATACTCCAAGGATCCAGTAGCTCATAAGCCCTTTTGGCCAGGTAATCAGCAACCACATTCCATTCCCTTGGAATGTGCACAAAGGATATAAATTTGAACTATTCACTCATTCTAAGAATCTAAATGGTTACAGAGACCAACTACCAATTAACTTCCTCCACCCTGTTATTGATTAAAATATTAACCACAATTTGAGAGTCAAACTCATAGATAATCCTATGCCATCCAAGAGAAAACCCCCTCCGTAAGGCCTCAATAATTACAAGAGCTTCCATAAAATTGTTGGAGTGAACACCTTTATAAATGAAAAAGAAAAAACTGACACCACCACTAGAATCTCTCCCAACACCGTCAATGCCAGCATGTCTAGGATTACCCCTGGACGATCCATCAGTATTAATTTTTAAAACTCCACTAGGGGGTGGCCTCCACCTACCATCTCTCATAACCTTCTTGCTGAGCTGAGGAACCCTACTAGGGCTAGAAGAGATCACACCATCCCCAAAGAGACCAAGGGTTATTGTACCTTCTCCTCCCTAGAATCCAAAAGAGGGTCCACATCACATTTGCTATGGATGGTTTCCTGAACCATACACAAGATCCTTTGCCAAATCTGTTGAACAACCAAATAACTTCCTCGAAATATGTGCTGGTTCCATTCAAGCCAAATTTTTTAGATGATGCAAGAATGGCCCACATTCCAAGCCACCCGAAATAAGGGGGCCTTGGCCGGAGGTCTTCCCAGACTACTCCAAAACTCCACTAGAGATAGCACATGAAAACATGGATGGTTCCAGGTGCTCCACCAATGGTGAAAAATATCTCTGGCAAAGGAGCATTGGAAAAATATTTGAGAAGAGTCATCCTCATTCTTACTGCCAAGGACACAAAAAGAGGGACCTTGAAATCCCCTCTTCCTCACATTATCCCAAGTGAGACATTTATTACGAGCTACCAACCAGAGAAAGAAGTTACATTTTGTTCTAGAAAATTTCTTCCACACATTTTTCCACCAAGTGACAGGAAGACTCCCATACTTTTTCTTATCAAGAACCTGATAACCATAGGCTATCAAGTAGGTTCCCTTAGGATCAGGGTTCCAAGCCAGAATATATTTACCCCTCAATGAAGAACAAGGCCTCCCCATAAGAATAAGAGCAAGCACCTCTCTATCCTTGGCCAGTCCCCCTTGGGGCCATTCTTGTAGATATTTCCACCTGTACATCTCCATATTTCTAAAATACTAGATTTTTTTAAAGTCCACACAATACCAACCTACTTCCAAGAAAATATGCTTAGGAAACGTAACCTAGGATATTTATTCAAGATAGGAGGGTGGCCATCCCAAGAATCCTCTCAAAAAAGAGCATTTGATCCCTGATTGCAAATCCAAAACAAACCCTGCTTGATTAAATTAGCTCCTCTTTTCGGAGTGTCCTAGATAACTGAACCTTTCCCAACCAAGCTGACTCTGGGGATTTCAGCCTCAGAAATACCTCTCAAGTATTTATAAGATAATATTTTAGCCCAAATATGATCTTTAGAGGTACACCATCTCCAATAAAGTTTTACAGCCAAAGCTTACCCAAAAAGAGTTTTCTATCGCAACCCAAGGCCTCCCTCTTGCATCGGCCTACATATAGAATCCTACCTAACCAAACTCCATTTATATTGATCAATTTTTCCAAACCATAAAAACTGTCTAGAAAAAACATCCATATCCTTGATGAAGTGAGGGGGAGCTATTTGTACAAAACATCTATAAATGGGTAAATCTTGAACAACAGATTTTAAAAGCATCACTCTACCTACAGTGGATAGCTATCTGAAAGTCCAGTGATTCACCTTTCTTCTAAACTTATCAAGCATAGACTGCCAAGAATATCTAGGTAGAGGGTGAGATGAAATTGGAATACCAAGATAAATAAAGTGTGGAGTCCCAACTTGGAATCTTAGAATGTGAGCAATCCTGGCTTGAATAAGAGGAGGGGTATTGAAGAAGAAAATAGAATACTTCCCCTCATTAATCAACTATCCAGAAGCACCAAGATATATGTCAAGAGACTTTCTAATATTTCCAACTTCCCTGATAGTGGCAACTCCCAAAAAAGTAGTATCATCAACAAATTGAAGGTGGAAAAGAGGTGGAAAACTACTATCCCACTTCCACCCATGAAAGAGACCCTGCATTACTTGAGACTTAAGCAATCTTCCCAACCCTTCCGCCATAATGATAAACAAATAAGGAGATAAAGGATCTCCTTGCCTCAATCCCCTTGAGGCCTCAAATAGATTTGATGGCTCGTTATTAACAAGAATAGAGAATGAGAAAGAAGAAACACAGCTCATCACCCATCTAATCTATTCCTCCTCAAATCCAAAAGCAGTAAAAACTTTATGAAGAAAGGACCATCTGACCCGATCATAGGCTTTGGCCATGTCTAACTTAATGAACATAGTTTTATCCTTAGAAGTTTCTATCAAGTGAATAGCTTTTGTAGCAATAAAAATCCCATCCAATATTTGTCGACCAACAACAAACCCTCCTTGCTCCTCAGAGATGATTTTTCTCAACCATATCTTCAGCCTCTCAACAATAATTTTTATGATGATCTTATACACAACATTCCAGAGAGAAATAGGCCTGAACATATCCAAGGATTTTGCTCCCTCTTTTTTGGGTATAAGCACCATAAAGGTAGCATTTAGGGCCCTTAGCATCTGTTTGTTCTTTTAGGACTCATGGACCACCTCCAAAAGATCAAATTTGATTAAATCCCAAAACTCCTAATAAAACTCAATAGGGAATCCATCTGGACCTGGGGCTTTTCCTTTTTAATCTTGAATACAATATTTTCCAACTCCTCAAGGGAAATTTGACCCATAAAGTGCTCATTCATCTCTCTAGAAACAATCACTAGAATATATTTTAGAATAATCTTTTCATTCTCATCATCTGATAGGGAGTCCTCCTTGAAGAGAGAGGAAAAATACCTCTGAGTCTCTTTTGAAATATCCCTAAAAGAAGAGAGCAGGGCACCCTGAGAATTCACAAGAGAGGTAATCAGGTTACCATTACGGTGAGCCTTAACTAAGTTATAAAAGAAGGTTGTGTTCCTATCCCCTTCTTGAAGCCAATATACTCAAGCTTTTTGTTTCCAAAAAAATTCTTCCCTTAGTTCCCATTTAGCAAGGTCTTTCGCAGCCTCAGATTCCTCAACAAGAAGCTCCTTCATGAATCCCTGATCTCTAATCTTCCTTCAAGCTTCTTCCATCCTCCTAAGAGCTGCCAACTTAGCCAAGGAAAGGTTCCCAAAATTTAGTCTATTCCATCTCTTCAATTTATTTTTTACAAATTGTAGTCACTTCATAAAGGAATACATAACAGTGCCATGAGGAGGTTTGCCAGTGGTCCACCAACCTCTCATGAAATCATGAAGCTTAGGATCATGAAGCCACATAAGTTGAAACTTAAATGAGGGATTATTTTTTATCCCTAAATCTAAAGCAAATAGTTTGATAGGCCAATGATCAGATCCCCTACCCTCCAAAATCATTGAACTAGCCCCTCTATTATTACCCATCCAATAACTGGATATAAAAAACCTATCCAGTATCTCTGAGATGGAAGCTTCCCCACACCTTCTATTGTGCCAAGTAAAGATCCCATTATTTGGCTTGATGTCAACCAAGTTTAGGGCCTAGATATGAGCATTGAAGATAGAAGAAAAAGGCTTGAGATCCATCCCACCACATTTCTCCTCTATACAAGTGATAGAGTTGAAGTCTCCAGCCAAAATCCATGGGCACAGGGGAACCAAACTTCTCACAAAGCAAATGTGCTTCCAAAAATTCACTTTACCATGTTAATCAACATGAGCATACACATTTGTAAGTAGGATGATTTCACCAGATTCATTATCATTCCCGACAATTGAAATAGACCATCTGCTGGAAATCCAAGTAAGAGGGGATATCTTAACCGGATCCCATAAATAAGCGACACCACCAGCATATCCACATGCACCAATACATTGGAATTACACCCTTCTCCACAAATTGGGAGTAATATTGAACATACTATCAATAGACAATTTAGTCTCTTAAATAAACACCACATTTAGAGAATGCACACAAACCAAATCACGAATAGCTTTTTGTCTGAGAATGTAATTCAACCCCCTTAAATTCCATGAGAGGATAATCATTTTTGGGGGTTATAAAAATGGGAGTCCAATGTTCTCACCAATCCTGAATCCACCAAAGTCTCCCCCATTAACTTAATTTTATCCTGGTCCTTCTTTTGACCCACCTTCATATTCTTATCCGAAAAAAAAAAATTAATTATTTTCTGCTACAATCCCAACACCATAGGAGTTTTTTAGTCCAAGGATGACTACATCAGTGCCTGAGTAGGAGAGGGCATAACTAAATCTGTACCACTTTTCAAAATAGTTTCCCTTATAGGGCTAGACCCAACCATGTCCCCTATACTCAGATCCAAAGCCCTTTGTTCTTCATTTAAACCCCCTAGATCTGATTCCTTAAGTTCCCCCTCAAGAAGAGACATTTGATTTGACCTTGTAATATTTGCATCAGGTAGTGACATTTCAGGTATCTCCATGCATTGATCAAGATCATCTAATATTTTAAAACAGTTGAGTAGAGCATCTGTTTGGCTATCCTTAAGGTCTTTTTTTCCCTTCGTCCTCTGTTTTAAGATTTTATCGAAACAAAATCTTCCTTATCTCGTTCCCCTTCCCTTATCGAGGATTTTCCTTTATCCAAACTTTGTCTAGACCGAGAGGGCCTAGTATTTGAAGCCACAAGAAAGACAAAATTAGGGTATTTTCTTTGCAGGTGGCCATATTCATGACAAATTTGGCAACGAAATGGAAGAGCTTCATAGTCAAGATTTTGAACCCATATAGTTGATACAAATTGTATTTCAATAGAATCTAGAATAGGATTATTTAAGTCAATTTCAACACAAATATGAGCAACATAGATTACCTTTTTATCCATTATATGTTGTGACGGTCCAACCGACTTCCCAAGTAGAAGGGCAATCTTATGCAAGATATTAGTTCTCCAGAATTCCAATGGGAGCCATGGAAGCCACACCCATACTGGAACCCATGACGGTCGCTCCTCTTATGGGTTGAAACCCACATGCTAGGGTTTAAGAAAGAGTCCCACTTGGTTATAGAAATAAGGACCCCCTTAAAATGCTTTGTTATGATCTGCAATACAAGATAAAACAACCATCAAATAGTTGTTCGCACTAAGCATCACCTCCATATCACCTTCAGGATTTCAAGTCTTCCTGACCCAAGCCTCTACAAAGGGGAAAGAAATTTAGATGCCCAAAAATTTATCAATAAGGGCATGTTTGGTTAGATACTCCACATATTCTGTCATTGAGTCTGGTTGAACCACTGGAATTGGCCTGGCTTCACATCGTTCCAAACATCCATTGTTATTTAACAAGTGGTTCCCGACATGAACTAGAAAATCGTGTTCCTTCTAGTTATTTTCAGATGAAAAATATCACGAGCATGCACTCTGTGTGTCGGACCCGATGCCATCATGACATTCCTCCAATTTTTTAGACCTCCTCCGAAATTTGTTGCCATCCTCATAGAGCAGTTTTTCTTCATCAAACCCTCATTGTGGTAGTATGTTATTGATAAAGCGAAAAACAAGTTTTCTTAGTGGACTAGTAAGAAACTTTCTCTGGTAAGAAAATTTTAGATTTGTTCTAAGGTTTTAGATACTACCCATGTCTATTATTCGTCTTGCTCGGTTCCATCCAAATCTTGTTATAAAAATTTGGACAAGCTTCTAAGAGACTTCTTTTGGGCCAAAGACTCTATCAAGCAAGGTTTTCATTGGATAGCTTGGAAAATTTGATGTTTTCCCAAGGATTGTAGAGGAATGAGTTTTTTTTATTGTCACAGACAAGGTTTTTCCCTTTGTGTTAAATGGATCACCTGATATTTAATTAGGGATGAATCTTGGAAAGTGTTGGTTAGGAATTGCCTTTATTTTGGTTTTCTTTAGGGGAAGAAAATTTGGAAAGGGGTGGGATTGTAATCCATTCTTACTGCCCCTATCCTTATTAAAGTTAAAGGTTCTTTTGTCATTCAGAGTATTTATAAATCTTGGGAGGCCTTCAAACCCTAGCTTAGTTGCAAAGGTATTTTTTGAAAAGTAGATACCTCTTTACCTTCCATAAATATTTGGTGGTCTCCTGTTATCACTTAGCAGGGTTCTCCCCTAGCTCTAGTGCAATGGGTCAGAGCGCAGAGGTTATATAAGCATGGTATTGCTTCCATTTTTTATTTTTTTTCTCAATATACCAGGTGTTAGATACCCTGGGAAAGTTTTTGTCAAATTCATAATTTAAATCTTAGTGATAGAGACACTTATGAGGTGGTTATTGATATTATTCTATTTTTTATTTAGAGCAAACTACATAAGCATTTTTAAAAACCTTGGTGGTTAGATTGGTGTTGGCCTGGGGAGCTTCCTGTTTTATAATATAAATTTGATCTTGGTTACAAATGGCTCACCCGCAAGTTCCAATGGTTTATAAGCTCACTTTGATATGTGACTTAGTCTCTCTTCCCTCACAATGGAATAATATGTTTCGAATTGCTTAGGATACTTATATTGAACCTAAACAATTTTTTTTTGCTTGGAGCCTCTTACATCAAGGGTTACCTATTGACAATAGACTCAAGCATTTGGGTGTTCATTATCCCATTTTCCCGATTTGTGGACAGGTGAAAGATTTACTGCATATGTTTTGGTTTTGTGATCACTTGGGAGTGGCTTCTTGAATTTTTTAGACCTTTTATGTAGGAGGATTTTACTTGGGTACATGCTATTTTGGGTGACCCTATTGTTTTTTCCTTCAACTTGGGTGTTGTATGTTTTATCTATGAAAGACCTAGAATAGAGTTGTTTTTTCTCAGCAAGATGTCGAGTGTGTCTTCTCTATTGCCGATAAATATGATATATTCTTTGATTACTGGTTACAGCTTCAAGTACATGTTGAAAAAGTACAGGTGGAGCTATAGTACTTACGTACCCTCATGGATAATTAGAGAAATGCACCCTGTATTATGAGTCATGTGCCTCTTCCTTCCCCTTCCATATGATAGTGATTTCTCAACTTCTATTTTTTTGAATGCATATTTGACATTATTTTGACAGTTGTTATCTGGAAGTTTGTGGACTTTTTCTGACACTTTTGTATACTCCTAACCACAATGGTTAGTGTATTGATTTACGGGGTGTGCTAATTCCACCCACCTTTTTTTGTATGATTAAACATTATTTTATTAATATAATGGTCTTTTCATCCAAAAAATATTATGGAACTTCTTTTCATTTACTAATACTCGTATAAAATTTAATCATAAAATTATCTTTGAAAAATAGAAATATATTTTAATTAAGGAGAATTAACAAATTGTCATTAAAACTATAAAAAAAAAATAGATAAAAAATATTATCAATAATAATATTATTTTTATATTTATAAACTATTTTGTTGTGAATAATATGTAAAAAAATGCTATCATATATATAAAAATTAAAGGTTGCAAAATTTTAATCAAAATATTGATTTTTTTAAAATTAAATAAATATTTAAAAAATAATTATATAGAAAATTTCACCTCTAATAAATATAATATTGAAGAATTAATAAACGAGAAAAAAAATTCATACGGTCTAATTAACTTGAAAATAAATATATGTTTGAAAGATTCTAATTAAATTTAAAATAAATATATTTTTGAAAGTTTAATAAAAATAATCTTGATCCATATAAATGTATATGACTTATTTTAAAAATTTATTATATAATATTAAATTTTATAATTTTTTTTAAATATAATAAAACTAACTTAATAATATTAAAATTAGATTTATATAAATCTTTGCGACAGATTCAATTCTATAGTAAATGTGTTTAAAAAATATTACTAAAAAACATTATAATATTTTTAACCTTTATTCTAAAATTTAAAAGTAAATTTTAAAAAATTGGGTTAATATTATACAAATCCTAGAATCTATAAGATCATAATGTGATTACCATAGTATGTTCCTTTATTCTAAAATTTAAAAGTGAATTTCAAAAAAACAAAAAAAACGATGAATGGGTTAATATTATAAAATCCTAGAATCTATAAAATCATAATGTATAATGTGATTACCTTAGTAACCTCTTCACTTTTGGCTTCGAAAATCTATTATATAGTTATTTGATGGGTTATAACTTTTAAAATTGGACGAAAAGTTCCATGTAACCATTAAACTAAACGACAAAGGAAGATAACAACTGTCGATATACATACAATTGCAGATAAAACGGATTATGACGGCCTGCAGCCCATGCAAAAGTCCACAACTCTTCTGAGAAGCATTATGTTCTTAACCTTATTACATTGTTGTAGATGCTTTCATTTATTTGCCGCGCACAGAAAAAGCCATAGCGTTGCTTTCCTTTGCCCGACTTATATGAAGCTCCATTATATTACTTCGAAGGAGAAGGCAACATACACCTCAGTCTAAATCAAGTCGCCGGCAATCTCAACCATGTGGTCTCCATGTGGAACTTTGGCCAATATGGAAAGCTCGAGCAATGGGGCTAAGGAGATGCGTACAAAGGCTTTTCTTGAACAATTCAATTCTGTTCTACAGATTACTGCCAAACGAAATTACAATTTTAACGGAGATTTCGGATGCACCACATGAAAGCAAACGATGCGGCTGATAGTAGTGGCATTTATATATTTCTTTTTATTTTTCCCCATGTGACATACGTTGGCTTTTTTATGGGACATGGTGGGTAAAGAAAACATTCCTTTTCTACTATGAAACATCTCTGGTGTTCAGACTTTTGAAGGAAAATATTCTTCATTGATATGGACTACTATTGCGAAAATGCATTCATCCAACATCGCCCTTTTCTGTTGTGGAAATGAAACATATGTTGAACTAACGATGCTAACACAGGTTTTTGTTTCACTTGTGAGGTCTTTCCTTTTGGAAATGTAACATCTTAATCTCTTAGCATGTTTAAAAACTTTAATTATACAATATCTCCAAAATATTTGATGATCGTTTCGTTTTAAAACATTCATTCTTCCTAGTTTTCATTATTCAGTCACATTTAATTATACCATATTGTGCAATAACTCCAAAACATTTGATAGTCGTTTATTTTTAAAACATTCATTCTTCCTAGTTTTTATTATTCAGTCACCTCGGGTGAGATGAGAATTCTAACCTCAAGGTGCTCTTTTCAACTATTGTTTGTGTTTTTCTTCTATCATGTTATCTGCCTTAGCATTCATGTGTAACAAAATTGAAGAACACAAAATTATATTGAGAGGGGTGAACAGTATAAAATAAAACTTTTCAATCCAAATAATAATAACAATAATATGAATGCAATAATAAATCAATGCATAATTTTTATACACATAAGAGACAATGCTTTTACGTGGAAACACCCTCTCGGGAGAAAACCATGACAAAATATTTCTTATATTTTTCTTCAATAAATTTTGTGGGCACAAACCCCACAGGAGACACCAATCCCCTATATAAGTTCATGGACATCAATCCACAGGAAACACCAATCCTCTATACAAGTTCATGGACACCAATCCCCTTGCTCAAGTTCGTGGACACAAATCCATAGGAGACACCAATCCCCTTACTCAATTTTGTGGACACCAATCCATAGGAGACACCAATCTCCTTACTCGTGTTTGTGGACACCAATCCACAAGAGACACCAATACCCTTGCTAGGTTCATGTACACCAATCCACAAGAGACACCAATCCTCTTGCTCAAGTTTATGGACACCAATCCATAGGAGACACCAATTCCCTTGCTCAAGTTCGTGGACACCAATCCATAGGAGACACCAATCCCCTTGCTCAAGTTCATGGACACCAACCATAGAAGACACCAATTCTCTTGCTCAAATCTGCTCCAAAAGCTCACAAATACTACTAAAATCTGCTCTAAAACCTACTCACAAATTCTACGCAAATTTTGCTCCAAATTTCATCAATAATGGCATCAAGTTCTTCACTTGTTCTTGAGTTGCTTTCTTCAACTAAAATCAATTCAAACATATTCTACCCAGAATTATTTTAACTTCATGAACATATAGAGGATGATATGCACTAGTGTAGAAAACTTCAAATGACCAATATGTTCTTTATATTCAATAATTTTATCACTTCCACATGTCTCACATTTATTACATTTTAAAAGTAGCCCAAGTCTAGTATTAGATAACTAATCTGTGTGTTGAGTTATAGTATGTTGATCCTTTGCTTTTTCTCAACCTCCAATTGACCATGCAATAGATTGGAAAATATACAAAACCAAAGTCTTCAAAGTAGATGTAGAAAAGTGCACCTTATACTCAAAACAAATAACCTTTCCTTTTGTCTTACAAATCCACTAATATATCATCATCATCTCAGATGCAAATTGTTTGCCTATACTTTACTTATGGAAGGCATACTCATACCTAAATTTATAAATAATAGTCATCACAAGCTCACAAACTTAAGATTCATGATAGCACACTCATTGCATTCTATTTTATTGAATACTATTTTGTTTACTTCAATGTCAAAATCTAGGTCTGAGGTGTAGACCAATTGGTTCATCCAAACCACATAAGGGGGACGAAGGTCCAAGGTTCAAATCTTAGGCCTCGTCAGACTGAATGCTTGTCCCTTTCCTGGTGCTTTCAGCGGCATAAAAGGTTTAAAATGATTGTGGCATGGTGGTTATAGGGGTGGATTGCGTGAAGATTTGTGTGGCGGCTTCTAGGGTGGACAACACAGAATACTGTGGCGGCCATAAAAAGCTGGACAGCCTATCCTAATTCGTGGCGGCTACCGATTCCACCATGTAAATTCAAAAAAAAAAATGTCAAAATCTGCTTTCAAAATATTCTCAAGTGCTAATCAGATAATTTCGAGATCAATTCAAGTTCTGCTACATTTCACTATATATTTTCTTCACTGTGCAGTGAAGATAACCATATTTAGTTTGCTAAGTCAATCACCCACATCGTGCTTTCTTTTCTACCTTGACCATCCGTTACCTTCTAGGACTAAGGTGAGTGCATTGTCATTGTCACTAAGTTTTTCACCTATCCTTATTGTTGTGCAATCTTATCCTAAAAAAAATTATAGGTATCAGTGACGTCTTTAGCCTTCTTCACAAATCTCCATTTCGAATTAGTTTTTGCAAGTTTACCTTGGTGCACCCCAATTTTGCATTATTGTATTATCAATCACCATGGATAAATCAACGTTGCCAGTTGGAGATGATATGTGTGTCAACACAAAACTAATGTATCCTTGAAAATTTTCATCTTCTTGTTAAATTTTTAACCTTTTGTTGGTCATGAATCTACCACAGGAAAGGATTTTGTACACATATGCGCCCTAGACTTGGCCAACATTGAAAGGCCGAGAGAAAGAGAAGTCTCCCGGGCCAATCTCTAGAGAGGGCTAGCTCCCAAACTAATCTAAACTGGTTTCGAGATAAGGATGCAGGAAAGAAATGGAAAAATGTTGAAAGAAAGGGAAATAACAGAAAGAGATCGAAATATGGCCACAGGCCAAAGTGTATAATTTGGGGCAGACTAACAGCAAGAATTCTACCAAGTTTTATAATAGCATCTAATAAAGGGAAAGCAACAAAATTGAACTCACACCTTTGTAGAGATAACCTCCAGATCGCATTTCAAAATATACTCACTATCTAGCAACGTTCAAATTTAGAATGCAGAATTCAAAACCTATCAGCAAGAGCATGAGCATAAACAGAAATGACTTTTAAAATAGGGGGACATCACACACATAAGAATGCTTGCAAATTTCAGAAGTCGAGTCACTTCTATTGATGCAGAGAGCTTAGAGAGCTTTCTTGTAAAATGTCTAACCTTTTTTGCTTTAGATATACATGAATATTTATAGAGGTCTTCCCTCTCTCTTTTGCATCACAACATTTAAAACATACAACAGATTTTGAAGAAGAGGTCCACAAAATAGGCACTTGAAAAGAGAAAAAATCCCCCTTAATCTTCCTCAAAGAAATCACACATTAAATGGTTGTTTTTGAAGCAAGCCAAAAGTTGTTAGGAGATCACGAATAGGAGTTTTTAATACTGGAGGCATCTTTAATTTTGGTGGCATCAAAAACTGCCTCATGTTCTTCCATCTTGCGCACATCGGTAATCAACAACATTTAATCTTTGAGCCTCTTTGACCACGATCTCAAAATTAGTTGGAGAGCTTTTAAAACATTACTGTGTTTGATCTTATCTTCCTTGCACGTTCTCCTATGCAATTTTGAAGGAAAAATGTAGACTGAACTGTATTGGGCCTTTGTTGTTGCTTCTATCGTGAAAATGAGACAGGTCATGAAAATGCGACATGTCATGAAATCGCGACACTTTTACTTTACTGCTTCCTATTTCTGCCACCAGTCACGAAAATGCGACATGTCACGATATCGCGACGTCTTCTCTTCGTTCAACTTTGTCTTCATGACATGTCACGAAATCGTGACATTCTCCTCTTTCTTGGCTTCTTCGCTACTCCTTATTGTGAAAATAAAACATGTCATGAAATCGCGACATCTTCTTCCTTCTTGGCCTTCATATTCCTGCAAGTAGCGAAAATAGGACATGTCACGAAATCGTGACAATCCATACTTAACATTGTCTTTCAGGCTCCTTCATCACGAAAACAAGACATGTCATGAAATCGTGACACTTTTCTTCTGCTGGACTCTATTTCCAAAAATGTCATGAAATCGCGACATCTTTCTCCCTTTGGCTTCGTCTCCTCGACATGTCACGAAATCATGACATTTCGTACTTGGCATTGTCCTTCTGGCTCCTGCATCGTGAAAACGCAACATGTCGCGATATCGCGACAATTTCTTTCTGCCTTGTACTTGTCAGTCTTGGTTCCACAAAAATGCGACATGTCATGATATCACGACATCTTTCTTCGTTTGGCTCTTCGGTCTTCAACAAGTCATGAAATCGCGACATGTTTCACCATTTGGCTTTATCTCCATAATATGTCGCGAAATCGCGACATTTTCTATCTTCTTTTACTTTGATGCTTTTAGGCCGTGAAAATTCGACATGTCACAAAATCGTGACATTCCTTACAATCTGGTTGCCTCCTTGTTTCCTCCTCATAAAAGTGCGACATGTCGCAAAATCATGACATTTCTTTGCGCTTTGCCCTTCTGCCCTGACATGTCGCGAAATCATGACAATTTCTTGCCTTCTCTGTCGTTGCCACTTCTTGTCGCGATATCGCGACAAGTTCCTCTTGCTTGACTTCATTTCCAAAAATGTCATGATATCGCGATGTTTTTCTCTACCTTGTGTTTATCTTTTAGCCCTATCCACGATAACGCGACATGTCACGATATCGTGACGATTTTTGTTATTTGCTCCTTTCTCGCTTTTCTATCACGATATCGTGACATTTTTCATTGACATTGCCCTTGGCTGCTTTATGTCACGATATCGTGACATTTTCTATCACTCTACTCTGTGGCCATCGCAAGTCGTGAAAACGTGACATGTCGCGATATCGCGACAACTTTTCAATTAGTTCTCCCTCACCGCAACAAGTCATGAAACTCCAACATGTCGCGATATCGCGATAGTTTGACTTCATTGCTTTCGTTGACTGTTTTGACCGTGAAAACGTGATAGGTCACAAAAATATGACATGTCGCGATATCGCGACATTTTCTTTACTTAGCTCTTTTTTGCATTTGACGTCGCAAAACTACAACATGTCGCGATATCGTGATAATTACAGTTACTTTTCTCTAACACAAAACTTATAGAGATTTTTACATTTTCCCTTTCAAAGTGCTTGGAGGGACACACAGAAGAATTAGTATCTCTACTATTTGTGCATTCTTTTACATAAACAGTAACAAAAAAAACAATGTGGCAAAAATGCCAACATTCTTGGCGGCTTGCGGGGTATACAGTTCTGCTGTATGCACGAACCTCAGGACTTTATCCATTGGGCAACAGAGTCAAAAAATAGGAGGGACAAAAGAGTAAGTGTTGGTTGATGTTGGACGTCTCTGTAGACTGTTGCAACAAACTCTTGCTGATGCTTGGTATTCAAAAATAGGACCTGTAGCAAAAATTTATGGAAGAGCAGAACTTCCCTTATTTCTTTTAGAACTATTGCACTTTGCCTAGCTCGGTCGAGCTGGGTAATCACCAAGTGTTGTGCAAGGATCTCCATGGTAGTAGTGAAACGCACCTAAACTACAAAAATGGAAATGAATGGAATGATGACCAGCGGATGCGCAGGCCATGGAATGAGAATGGTGAATAATGGAATGGTGGAAAATGGTAGAGCAAAAGTGGTAGATACAACAACTGAAGAGGGTGCTACTATGCTACCAGCTGCTATGAAACAGATAATGAAATGGAAGTGAATGGAATGGAGATGGTGGTAGAAACTATGGCTGTGACGAAGTACTCACAAGACAAAGAATTAGAAGAAAGGGAAAGTAGAAATGGGAACATCAGAGAGGGGAGTAGAAACAATAGCAGTGGCTTGATTATGTACAGAAGAAGGAGTAGGAGAGGAAGGGAATGAAAATGAGGAAGTGGAAGAAAGAAGTAGAGGAAAGCCACTAACTTTTGGGAAGGAAAATGAAAAAGAAGAAGAAATAAACATACCTGCGGGCTCGTGTGCAAAAGGAGCCGAAGTTAATTTTTTTTTTGTGTCTTTTTTTTTTTTTTTAGAGCCAAAGATGGACCTTCTCATATTACCTCGAACTTGTGATGTTTTCCAGGGTCCCAAACTTTGTTGCAGTACACCTTGAGATAATGCTGCTTGGAGATGCACTTGCTCGGTACTTGATTCACAATCAATTCAGAGTCACCAAAAATCGACAATTGTTCAATCCCCAATTTTTTTGCCTTCTTCAAACCTAGGCACAATGCTTCATACTCAGCAGCATTGTTAGGACAACTCCAGGTCAGTTGATATGGATATGTTTTCTATAGGCCAGAGGGAGAAATAAGAACAATCCCTGCTCCCGCACAATTTTTGCATCGTGCTCCATCAAAATACAACTTCCATAATTGATCGGGCACAGAGTCTTGACCAACTTGATCAGGAGGCAGTTTTACTTCAACCTCTTTAGGTTTTGTAATGGAGTAACAACCAATTTTAGTTTCCACCATGGCATTAAAATCGAGCATTGAAAACTCATCCTCTAAGCGAGGCTCATCCAGGACTTCATCCATCAAATCAGGATCTTCCAATTCTTTAGTTATCATGTGAACAGAATGTGTGGACTTTTCTTCTTCTCCCATCTTCTCTATATGAAAAGTAGAAGGCTTCTCATTGGAGATCCAGATTCTTCTTCCTTTGAAAGGAATCTCCAAGTGAGAATAATCCAGAGAAAGGTAGCCTCCCAACTTGGCAGTGAATTCTCTCGACAAACACATACTAAAATATGGTTCCAAATCGACCACAACTATCTCTTGAATTACTGTAATCTGAGGCATACTATGTAGAACAATAGGAACATCCTTGATTACACCCACTATTTTCACGGGAGTCCCGTCCAACTGCAAGACACCAGGGCTACTTCTTGTATACTCCATACCCATGACTTCGCAAACTGCCTTTGGCATGACAGTTGTCGTAGCACCAGAATCAATCATGCAGTTGTGCACTATCCAACCCTCCATCCTGAGTGACAAATAAAATGGGGGTGGTCTATTTTTTCTAGTGGCTGAAGTAGTTAATGTTTGAGAAAAAATCATCTGGGTAGGATTCTTCTCATTATCTTTCACGGACTTCAATGATTCTTGTAACAAATCAACTTGCCCAGGTAATTGTAATGCATCATAGAGACTAACCTTGGCTGGAATCTTCTTCAATTCTTCAACAATATTGTATGCAGGTGCACCAGACTCCCTCTTTTCAATAATGTCTTCATATTTGCTCCAATATTGCTGAGTGGCTTCTACCCTCAGTATTTTAGTCAAAGATGGGTACTTGAGCTTTTCTCTGGCTCAGTCCTTTGTTTCAGCTCTTTCCTGTGAAGCTGAGGCTTTTTCTTGCAATCTTTCCTTTGCTCGTGGTGGCAAAAGATCTTTCAACAGAATAGGTGAATCTGGATTTGGTACTAAAATAGGAGCTTTCACTTGTACTTGTTTCTTCTCATTGTGCATCTTTGGATCAGTCAGTACCCTTAATGGTTCCATCTCTGCTATATCTACAGTGATTGGCTTCTTCCCAGTTCTCGTGAGAACTGAGACTTGTTCTTCAGATGGAACCATAAAATTATGATCTACCTTAGTAATCATATTAACTTGTCCTCTAGAAGAGCTTGCGGCTAATGTTTGTACATAGTTCAAATGAACCATACAAGTGTCTTCATCATGTGGATTATTACATGTAGAGCACCAATATGTTCTTTCTGTAGGGCCATCTTCCTCATTCGTCAACACAATCAGGTTCTTTTTAGGCACTTTGCTTGTTGAAGATGCTTGTTCTCTAGTGATCGACGAAGGTTGAAATCTCTTGGGTTGGAAATCTCTCTCGACCTGCTTTCTTTCAATAATTGTGATTTTATTTCCCATCGCTCTTATAGCTGAATTAGCAGATTGCACCTCTTGTAATAGGATTGTGAAAGGATCAAGATTTGAGGGCGTAGGAGGTGCCGATAGAGGTAGAGGTGCTGGCGGTGCAGGCAATGTTGGGAATGAAATGGGTGCTGGTAATTGCGGAATGCTTGGTGTAGGCAACTATGGAATAGTTGGAGCAGGGAGTTGGGGAACTCGAATGGGTGCGATCTGAGGTGCACTTGAGCTCCATGATGGAATAGGATGCATGGAAGGCATAGGCTACAAAAATGAACCAGAATACAAATGCTTAGGAAGATCAGGTAAGATAGGCATTGTTACCTTTGGAGGAAGCCTACCTATGGCGATCAAGTCAGCTTCTACCTTTTACGCTTGTTCAAATAGCTCTAGAAATGTAGTCACATTGGACTGTCAGACAGCCCAACCGATGTCTATGTTAAAAGCTCTGAGATAATAGAATGCAGATAACTCATGAGCAGGCTAAAGACCATTAAGAATCCTCTACCAGCTTCTGGTAAATCTGACATTGAAGTTAGTTATCTCCTCCTATGGGTGCCTTTGAATTGCATTAAATTGATGCAATAAGGAGTATGGATCAGCTTGTTCATGAAAATTTTTGACTAACAGTTCTCCTAATTGATCCCATGATGCAATAGTGCCTGGTTGCAATGTTCGGTACCAATACAACAATTTCCCTCTCAGTGACAACACCAACAACTTTATCATTACGTCTTCATCTATTATGTCATGGATAGCCACCAAAGAGGCTACATCGTTAATATGCTCATAAGCAGTTTTACCAGTACCATCATAGGTCGGCAAAGCTTTCAAAGCAGCTTGAGGGACTGGATTTTGTGCCAATAAATTCAAGGCTTCCGAACTATTCCATGGTGAGAACTTCCTTGGTGGAGGATGCTGGGCCATTTGGGCTGCTGGATCTGGATGTAGCAAGCTCGTAGCAGTACTGGGAGGAGTCGAAGATGGCACAAACTGACCTGCAACCTACGATGAGATAGCAAATGATGGGTTCATAGGACTTACCAATCTTGAGCACTCCATCTAGTTCTGAACATCAATCTCGAAGAATTCGACTGGATCTTTCGATTCTTTGGCACTTGATCTCGTGATCATGAAGCAAAGATTTTCACCAGCTTCATGATTAGAAATTTCTAGGTACTATACAATCACCTTCAGCAGAGTCACCAGATGAACTTACAATCTCCGCTATGAGGTCAAGACATTTCATCAAAATCTTGATTCCTTTGGGTGTCAACAAATGGAACTTGTGAGTCCCATCGATTATGGATATTTTTAAGACAAACATTCTGTCCCACCGGGCGTGCCAAAAACTGTTGGTCACAAATATGCCATAGGAAAGGATTTTGTATGCATATGCGCCCTAGACTTGGCCAAAATTGAAAGGCCGAGAGAAAGAGAAGTCTCCTGGGCAAATCTCCAGAGAGGGCTGGCTCCCAAACTAATCTAAACTGGTTTTGAGATAAGGATGCAGGAAAGAAATGGAAAAATGCTGAAAGGGAAATAATAGAAAGAGATTGAAATATGGCCACAGGCCGAAGTGTATAATTTGGGGTAGACTAACAACAAGAATTCTACCAAGTTTTATAACAACATCTAATAAAGGGAAAGCAACAGAATTGAACTCACACCTTTGTAGAGATAACCTCCAGATCGCATTTCAAAATATACTCACTATCCAACAACGTTCGAATTTAGAATGCAAAATTCAAAACCTATCAGCAAGAGCATGAGCATAAATAGAAATGACTTTTAAAATAGGGGGACATCACACACATAAGAATGCTTGCAAATTTCAGAAGTCGAGTCACTTCTATTGATGCGAAGAGCTTAGAGAGCTTTCTTGTAAAATGTCTAACCTTATTTGCTTTAGATATACATGAATATTTATAGAGGTCTTCCCTCTCTCTTTTGCATCACAACATTTAAAACATACAACAGATTTCGAAGAAGAGGTCCACAAAATAGGCACTTGAAAAGAGAAACAATCCCCCTTAATCTGCCTCAAAGAAATCACACATTAAATGGTTATTTTCGGAGCAATCCGAAAGTTGTTAGGAGATCATGAACAAGAGTTTTTAATACTGGAGGTATCTTTAATTTTGGTGGCATCAAAAACTGCCTCATGTTCTTCCATCTTGCGCACATCGGTAATCAGCAACATTTAATCTTCAAGCCTCTTTGACCACGATCTCAAAATTTGTTGGAGAGATTTTAAAACATTATTGCGTTTGATCTTATCTTCTCTACACATTCTCCTATGCAATTTTGAAGGAAAAATGTAGACTAAACTGTATCGTGCCTTTGTTGTTGCTTCTGTCACGAAAATGAGACAGGTCACGAAAATGCGACATGTCGCAAAATCATGACACTTTTACCTTACTGCTTCCTATTTCTGCCACTAGTCACGAAAATGTGACATGTCATGATATCGCAACGTCTTCTCTTTGTTCAACTTTGTCTTCATGACATGTCATGAAATCGTGACATTCTCCTCTTTCTTGGCTTCTTCGCTACTCCTTATCGTGAAAATAAAACATGTCACAAAATCATGACATCTTCTTCCTTCTTGGCCTTCATCTTCCTGCAAGTAGCGAAAATGGGACATGTCACAAAATCATGACAGTCTGTACTTAACATTGTCTTTCGGGCTCCTTCATCGTGAAAATAAGACATGTCGTGAAATTGTGACACTTTTCTTTTGCTGGACTCTATTTCCAAAAATTTCATGAAATCGTGACATCTTTCTCCCTTTGGCTTCATCTCCTCGACATGTCGCAAAATCACGACATTTCATACTTGGCATTGTCCTTCTGGCTCCTGCATCATGAAAACGTGACATGTCACGATATCGTGACAATTTCTTTCTGCCTTGTACTTGTCAGTCTTGGTTCCACAAAAATGCGACAGGTCACGAAAATGCGACATGTCATGATATCGTGACATTTTCTCTGTTTGGCTCTTCGGTCTTCAACAAGTTGTGAAATCGCGACATGTTTCGCCATTTGGATTTATCTCCACAATATGTCACGAAATCGTGACATTTTCTATCTTCTTTTACTTTGATGCTTTTAGGCCGCAAAAATTTGACATGTCATGAAATTGCGACATTCCATACAATCTGGCTGCCTCCTTGCTTCCTCCTCACAAAAATGTGACATATCACGAAATCATGACATTTCTTTGCGCTTTGCCCTTCCGCCCTGACATGTCATGAAATCGTGACAATTTCTTGCCTTCTCTATTGTTGCCGCTTCTTATCATGATATCGCGACAAGTTTCGCTTGCTTGACTTCATTTCCAAAAATGTCATGATATCACGACGTTTTTCTGTGCCTTGTGTTTATCTTTTAGCCCTTTTCACGATAATGCGATATCGCAACAATTTTTGCTATTTGCTCCTTTCTCGCTTTTTTGTCGCAATATCGTGACATTTTTCATTGACATTGCCCTTGGCTGCTTTATGTTGTGATATCATGACATTTTCTATCACACTACTCTGTGGCCACCGCAAGTCACGAAAATGCGACATGTCGCGATATCGTGACAACTTTTGAATTAGTTCTCCCTCACCGCAACAAGTCACAAAACTCCAACATGTCACGATATCGCGACAGTTTGACTTCATTGCTTTCGTTGACTATTTTGACCGCGAAAACGTGATAGGTTGCGAAAATGTGACATGTCACGATATTGCGATATTTTTTGTACTTAGCTGATTTCTGCATTTGACGTCGCGAAACTGCAACATGTCGCGATATCGTGACAGTTATAGTTACTTTGCTCTGACACAAAACTTATAGAGATTTTTACATTTTCCCTTTCAAATTTCTTGGAGGGACACACAGAAGAATTAGTATCTCTACTATTTGTGCATTCTTTTACATGAACAGTAACAACAAAAAAATGTGGAAAAAATGCCAACACCTTTCACTTTTGCTTATTACGCTAAGGGGTCTGCCCACACTATCAACAATTGTCTATGAAATCTAAGTGTTCCAGTGATCCACAAATCCAAGTCGTACCTATTGAGAAGCAACACACCCCCACTGAAAAATGAATTTTCATCCTTTGAAATATTGAGCTTTCATTTTGCAGTAAGGACCCTCTTGATGTTTTTCAGGTTTTAATTCCAGATTTGCTTGCCTCATTTTTAAAAGTTGTGCTTTTATTTGCATCTGAATTTGATTTAGTTCAGAATTCATTTTTCAGATGTTAGGATCATTGCTGAGTAAAGAAAATCTTTCACTGATATGAGAAAATGCAGAAAACAGACAGATAAATTCATTAGAAACCAAAACTTTTCGTTTTTGGAAGTGTCGCGATATCGCGACACTTCCATTTTTGGAAATGTCACGATATCGCGACGGGTTTTGGAAAATCCGCCAAGTCGCAAAAACGTAGCGATATCGCGACACTTCCATTTTTGAAAATGTCACGATATCGTGACACTTTCCATTTTTGGAAATGTCGCGAAATCGCTACCGATTTGGAGAGAGAAAGCCAGGGCGTACAGAACGTTGTGAAATCATGACATGTCGCATTTTCACGACTGCAGGAGGCAAAAGGAGGCAAAGGACAAAATAGGTCGTGATTTCGCGACATGTCGTGAAATCGCGACATGTCGCATTTTCGCGGCTACAAGAGAGAAGAAAGGTGCAAGTGTGAAAAACGTTGCGATATCGTGACACATTTTGGAAGAAAGCTGCAAGTGTAGAAAATGTCACGAAATCGTGACATGTCGCGAAATCGCGATGTTTATCAGAGAAAGACCCCAAGGCATACGGACTGTCGCGATTTCGTGACATGTCACGAAATTGTGACATGTCGTGGTTTCGCGGCGGGTCCAAAGCAAGAAGAAACAGAGGGGAATCAGAGAGAAAACACAAGGCATGAAAAGAGGCATGATTTTGCGACATGTCGCGTTTTCGCTGCCATCAAAGTGGAAAGCGCACAAGGCAAGGAAGTGTAGCGAAATCGCGACGTCACAAAATCGTGACATTTTTCAAAAAGGGAGCCAAAGTGCAAAATAGGTCACGATTTCGTGACATGTCGCGGTTTCGCTGCATGAAAGGAAGAAAGTGCCGAAGGGGAGAAACAAGTCGCGATTTCGCAACATAGCCATGAAATCACGACATGTCGCATTTTCACGGCTATGAAGAGCAAAGAGCTGCCGAGGCGCCAGGAGGGTCGCGATTTCGTGACATGTCGCGAAATTGCGACATGTTGCATTTTTGCGGTAGGGACAACAAAGAGCCCGAAAGTGGAAAACAGCTAGAAGCAAGTGCGGGAGTGTCACATTTTTTATGACACGTGTCAAATGAAGCAAGCCTACGTATAATGAACTTTAGGGTTTTGATTGAACTTTAGGGTTTTGATTCAACTTTAAAGTTTTGATTTAATATTATTAAAATACTAATCCTTGTTTGTCTTTTATGCAGGAAGCCATCTGGCACTTGCATGATAACGGAGAAATGGCCATAAAGACAAAGTTAAGTGCAAATTAATCGAAGACCGCCATATTGAAATAAGAGATGCCGAGAATTGTTGTTTCATCCAAATTTTATAGATCTGGACGCAAAGAGACTTTACGGTGACTAAGCAGCTGCCCATTTAATGGAGTATATCGGGAATTGGTCGAAAAATGGAAATATCTACACCAAGTTACCATAATTTGCCGATGGATGCATTTAATGAAAATTTATGGCAGAGTTAGTGGCATGCACAGATTTTCAACTCAGGGATGGCTCTGCGAAGATGAAATGTCAGAGAAGTGGTGACTCATCCAAATTACCCGAGGGAATTAATGAGCACATTTACACACAGTTGCGGGTGAATGCAAGTGGCATTCAAATTATGTTTTCTCCATTTATGGGAAGTAACTGCACTGAGTTGCAGAGTGGTTAAGTTTTATCAAGACTTTGTTTTAAATGGTTTTATATTGTAAAACCCGGGTAATGGTGTTTAAGATGATAAGATTTAGGGTTTGAGAAGAAGATATTTTGAAAAGATCAAGGTCTGTCCTAAGTCTATAAATACTTCTTCTAAACGTAATCACGAGAGGCGGAGACTTAGAAATAAAAGGCTATTGAAGCAATCTCTTGCAAATCTTGTTAAATATTTTATTTTTAGACTTGGAGTTGATGTGCTTTTGTTTTCTGTGATAGCATGGCCAGGAGCCTAATCTTTTTCAGATTGTGATAATTTCATCTTCTTTTGTTATCCATTTCATTAAAGTTTATTAAATATATGCTGTAAATCTATGTTATCAAGATTAAATATGTTGTTGGGCTTCATTTTTTCTATTGTATGCTAGGGAAAATCATCGATTTAAGGTTCAAGTTTGTTCTAATTGCTCTGTCCTCACTGTGTGAGCTATGTTGCCGGTGAGAAATACCAATTTTAACGAACTTCCATTTTGTTTATGATTTTCTTTCAGATCTGTTCCATATTTGCCTTGTGCTCTTAGTAGAAAGTGATCTTAGAAAGCTAGACACTTTCTTCTTTGATTTGTTCTATTGTGAAGCTGATAGTATAAATAAATTTGATAGTTTTGTTTTACAGCTAAGTTTGATAGACTTCTCTTTCTGCCCTACCCTACTCTCTTTGTTTTACCGTGAAATGATCCATTTTTATTTTCTTTAATTTGTCTTTTATTTAAATCTGCTGCCCATAAGAGCTAGATCAAAGAACTAATTTTAAATCTGATTGTCAACAAGTGACAACTTCTAAACATTACTGAACAATTTCAAGAACCCGTTGTAAGGTAACAGACAGGCCATATTGAAAACTATTCCAGAAGCGAAAAAGAGTGAATAGACATTCGACCCAACTCTATAACTCGCACCTTGGATAAGCAGCTAGATCCTAAAGTGAGTGGGATTTATCTCGTATAAGTGTTATCAAAGTTTCATGCTCATTCTTTGCAGGGTGTGTATAAAATTCGGACCAACAGTACCCAGTGATGAACTATCTCCTACATTGTATAGTTCATGTGCTTGTATCCCATGCACATAAATGTCATGATCCTTCTTCACCCAATTGAGGCTTGAGGAAACCTTTGCATTGATATACATCCTTTGTGTTGGTGATAATGTGTCTCCAAATAACTAGTTCCTCAAGCTTATTCTATGTATTTTTAGGGTTATTTCCAACTGTGTTCAATATTTGTGATCTCCTCAAATAGGCATGTCTTCTAATATTTTCAATAGGCATAATGCCTCTCTAAATCAATGTTTGGTACATGTTCTTCTTCTATGGATAAAACAACAATTTCTATGCTCTCCTTTATACCATACTATGAATCAACACCAGGGATGCGTCTCAAATGTCAGCATCTTCCTCGAACTTACCATGATTTTTGTTAGTAGAGTATCTTCATTCACAAAACCACCATCAGACCTTAGCAAAAATTTCCTCGCTTAAACCTACCTCCTTCACTATATGATGTCTTGGAATCACATAACGTTTGAGCAATAAACACCAATTAAAAATGAATTATGATCCTTCATTTATATGTAAAATTTACTTTTTCTTTGGCACCTAAGGATTTGGCTTGCTCAAACTTTAATTTAGATATTTAAATTATTTAATTTAAATATTTAAATTTGAAACCTTCATTTTATAAATTATTTATATCTTCATTCAACTTTATATTTCCTTGAATAATTCACTTTATCACACCATGGTCCTTTGACATCAATGACAACTAAAAAATTCTAACAATCTCTCCATTTATCATTGATGGCAAACCTGCAAAGAAAATTGTCCTTTACTTCAATACAATTACAAGTTTCTCCCCCTCACAAGCTACTCCTCCTCAATGAAATTACAAGATTCTCCCCCTTACTAAAATTCTCCTCCTTTGATATCAATGGCAAAGGCTCCTCGAGGCTGAAGGATAAGACATTTGACAATGCACCCTTACTCCCTACTATTAATGAGACAATCAATAATGATATGGGAGTAAAAATTCCAAATTACTACACTTTTCTTCTTCCAAAATTTGGAGGTCATATTATTTTGAACATTTTCGATATCCTCCTTACTTGATTTTGAAATTTTAGGAACACCATTCTATACCATCTAGTTGTATACCCAAAATTATTACATTTGTAAAAAATGATGTTGTAGTCAATGAGATGTGCAAATGAATTGAAATTCCTCTTGGTGAAGCTAAAATTATTCTTAGCACAGACATTGTAATTTATAGCTTTACAATCAAAATGGTTACATGAAAAACAATAATCTTGAAAGAAATATTGAAACCTGTTTGATTACCTTGGAAGATATTGCCACATGGTTTTCTCATTGTTGTTCCTGTGATGGACTTTATGCCTTGATGATGCTTTGTTTTCTTCCTCCTTGATGCTTCCACTTCTCAACACATCAGCATAGGTCTTAGGCTCTTCTCTAATTATTTTCTTTGATGCATCTCTTCATTTTGAGCTTGTCTCCCCTTTTTATTTCTTTGGACCTTCTCCAAAACCAAGTCTAGTCTTTATAACTGAAGATATCTGTGTTTTGATAATATCATCCAATATTTCTATGCTTTTCTCAAACCTGATATTTTGATGTAGCTTATCATTAGATTTTTCAACTTTCTTCCTTAGAGAGACAACCTCATGTTCCAGTTTTTCACATTCCAACTCTTTTGCCTTTAACTGCTCAGTTATACCTTCTTTAATTTGCTTTACCTCTTCAACTTTAGCTTTCAATTTAATGAGTTCTTGCGACAAATTTACCTTTATATTATCATCCTCTTGTACTTGAGTCTTCAATATTGAGTTCTTCTTTCTAAGTATTTTCAATTCTTCAATAGCAACAATAATTTCCTCTGCTATGTCAACTATGGCTTCCTCTTCATTTTATGGATATTTCTCTTTTTCTTTATTTTTGACATCAAGAGCTTCTTCTTTCTTGTCTATGGACCCAAAAAAGTCTTTCGATCATTTAGCCATTCCTAGTATTCCTTTTGGACTTTGTAGAACACCATCTTGATCTCGGGTAGTAGTGTCTTTCTTTGATTATACCTTGCTTATCTCAAAATCCCAACATATTTTCACACTATTAAAAATAATTTTTAAACAAGGAAATATGAAATTACCAAGTAGTTTTCACCCCTTAAGAAAAAGGTTTACCTTGCTCTCCTATTATGCACATGGTCTAAAAGGCTAAAAATTGACAAAAGGAAAAGCTCTCCCTATCTATCCCCCAAAAAAAACAAATCCCCTTGCTCCTCCACAAAATGAGCAAGCCCCCAAAAAACAACAAAATTCCCTTCCTCCTCCACAAAATGTGCAAGTTCCAAAAAAATACTTTGCTCCTCTCTAAAAAAAAATAAAATACCCAAAAGCAATAAAATCCATTACTCTTCTTCAAAACGAGCAAAAATCCAAAAAAACAAAATAAGAGGACAAAAAGATTTAATCCCTAGAATTCTTAGTTTTTAAAATCCATGGGGTGATCTCCATTGCCAATAGTAAGCTATGGATGTTTGACTAGAAATGGAGTATCCTTATGCATGGTGACACATCTATCACATTAGCAACCTTCTTTTGTACAAACCAATGTTTGCTTGTGGATGAGCTAGCTTTTGGTGGCTTGTATTACAAAATAGTTATTGGTGGCTTGCATTACAAAATAGTTAATGAAATTCACTAAGCACACACAGGGATATTGAATATCTTGGTCTTTCTAGCAGATTTTTATCTTTCAAGTTCATGCATGGTTAGTATACAACTTTTGAGCAGTCATATAGGGTGTTTGAGTCTCCTGAAAGTCTTGTTGTTCCCTTGTGGATTCTCACTATTCACCATATACTACATTAACACATTTTCAATTTCCACTTTGTTTTACTTGGTTCTTGTTCAAGTGTATGCCTTTGATAAGCTTTTTAAATCTTGATTTATGAATTTTTTAATGCCTACACTTAGTTTGTTATTGCATTCTAGAAATATTCATTATGTTTCATGATTAGTTACATATCATAAGCATACATTTACACTTTGTATTAATTAAGTTATCATATGTCATTAGTGCATCACATACATCAAAAACATTCATCTAACCATGCATACATAATAGCTCTATCATATCACAAACATTCATCTAACATACATGCATCATCATATCTACAAATCTAGGCATACATCTATGATAATTTACCATTACATTCATTCATCATTCAGTATACTATTGGCATTTTTGCCACATTGTTTTTGTTGTTACTGTTCATGCAAAAAAATGCACAAATTGTAGAGATACTCACTCCTCTGTTTGTCCCTCCAAGAACTTCGAAAGGGAAAATACAAAAATCTCTACAAGTTTTGTGTTCAAGCAAAGTAAGTGAAAGATGTCGCGATATCGTGACATGTCACGATATCACGACCTGTTGCAGTTTCGTGGTGTCTGATGCAGAAAAGAGCTAAGTATAGAAAATTTCACGATATCGCGACATGTCGCATTTTCATGACTTGTCACATTTTCGTGCTAGGAAACAACAAAGGAAGCAGTAACGGCAAAATTGTCACGACATCGCGACATATCGCATTTTCGCGACTTGTTGCGGTGAGGGAGCAGTAAAGTGAAAGTTGTCACGATATCGTGACATGTCGCATTTTCATGACTTGCAGTGGCAACTAAACAAAGGGATAGGAAAATGTCATGATTTCGTGACATACAATAGCAAAGAGGAGCGCCAAGGAAAAATGTCATAATATCGCGACATGTCAAATTTTCGTGATAGAAAGCGACAACGAAGGAGAAGAAAGAAAATTGTCGCAATATCATGACATGTCACGTTTTCATGGAGGCGAGACAAAGAAAGCCAAAGTAAGTGAAAAATTTTGTGATTTCGCAACATGTCACATTTTTGTGGAAATGCCAAAGATAAACTCAAGGCGGGAGAAAGATGTCACGATTTCACAACATTTTGGAAACGAAGCCAGGTAACAGAAAGATGTTGCGATTTCGTGACATTTTGGGGCAGAAAGGCAAAGCACGGAGAATGTCGTGATTTCACGACATGTCATGATTTCGCGAGGAGAAAGCGTGGAAGCAGCCAGCTAGTACAGAATGTCACGATTTTGTGATATGTCGAGTTTTCGCTGCCAAAAGCAGCAAAGGACAAGAGGACAGAAGATTGTTGCGATTTTGCGACATGGTGCGTTTTTGTGAGGCAAACACGAAAACAAAGGGAAAGATAGAAACATGTCACGATTTCGCGACTTGTTGAAGATGAAAGAAAAAAACACAAAAAATTATCGCGATATCGTGACATGTTACGTTTTCATGGGGAGACAGCTGAAAAGTACAAGTTTGAAGAAAATTGTCATGATTTTGCGACATGTCACATTTTCGTGACATGTCCCATTTTCGCCACTTGCAAGAAGGATCCAGAAAGAGGAAGATGTCACTATTTCATGACATGGTGAGTTTTCGTGACTTGGAGCAGCGAAGAAGGTAGGCGAAGAAAGATGTCATGATTTCATGACATATCATGAAAACAAAGCAAGGCAAAGAAAAATGTCACGATTTCGTGACATGTTGTGGAAAGAAGGCCAAGCAAGAGGATATTGTCACGATTTCGCTACATGTCGCATTTTCATGATTGTTGGCAATAGGAGAAAGTAGTAAGTTGAAAGTGTCATGATTTCGTGACATGTTGCATTTTCGTGACCTGTCACATTTTCGTGACAGAAGCAATAACAAAGGCCCGATAAATTTTTGTCTACATTTTCCTTCAAAATTACATAGGAGAACATGAGGAGAAGATAAGGATCAAACAAAGTAATTTTTTAAAATCTCTCCAACTGATTTTGAGATTGAGGTCAGAGAGACTCCAAGATTAAATGCTTTGTTGTTTACCTATGTGCGCAAGATGGGAGAATGTGTTAAATCAGTTTGTTCTCGAAGCCACCAAAATTAAAGATGCCTCCGATATTAAAATCTCTTGTTTGTGATCTCCTAACAACTTCAAGCATGCCCCAAGAATGGTCATTTAATGGAGAAATCTGGTCCCTTGTTTCCATTCGATTTTTAGTTTTGATCCATAAAAGCAGGGAATGTGATTTCTCCAAGCAGGATTGTTTCTCTTTTAAGTGCATATTTTATGGACCTCCTCTTAAAAATATGTTTTATGTTTTAAATGTTGTGATGCGAAAGGGAGAGGGAAGGCCTCTATAAATACTAATGTATATCTCAAGAAAAGGAGAGGACCTTTTTGCAAAAATTGAAGCAGAAATCCTAAGTGCATTTTTCTCTATTCTTAGTGTCTTTTGAGTTGGTGATCCAAACTGTTGTTCATGTGATGCTTTCTATGTGATTTACTTCTGCTTAGTCCAATGTTAAAATATGAGTTGAATTCTGCTATTCTAAATTTGGCTGTGATTTCATTTGAACATTTGAAGTTTAATTGAAGGCAAAATTATAATCAGTGTTTGATCCAATCTCTGTATGTGCATTCTAAGAATTAGTTGTTGCTTATATTTAGGACCTAGTTGAGGTTATTTACTATCTAAGGTTGTTCTCCTTATCAACTATCAGATTCATCCATATTTCCATCTCTTTCTGTTATTTCCCTTTCTTTCTGCATTTTCCATTTCTTTCCCGCATCCTTATCTTCAAACAAGTTTAGATTAGTTTGGGAGCCAGCCCTCTCTGGATATTGGTTCGGGAGACTTCTCTTTCTCTCGACCTTTCAATGTTGGTCGGGTCTAGGGCACATTTTATATGACTAGGCGGATTCGTGACCAATAGTTTTTGGCATGCCCGGTGGGACTCACAAGTCCCATTTTTTGACACCCAGAGGAATCAAAATTTTGATGAACTGTCTTGACCTCAAAGCGGAGATTGTAAGTTCATCTTGTGACTTTGCTAAGGACGACTGTATAGTACCTAGAAATCTCTAATCGTGAAGCTAGTGAAAATATTTGCTTCATGATCATGAGATCAAGTGCCAAAGAATCAAAAGATCCATTCAAATTCTTTGAGATTGATGTTTAGAACTAGAGGGAGTGCTCAAGATTGGTAAGTCCTGTGAACCCATCATTTACTATCTCTTCACATGTGGTGGGTCATTTTGTGCCATCTCGGACTCCTCCTAGTACTACTACGAGCTTGATAGCACATCCAGATCCAGCGGTGCAAATGGTTGTTCAACAACCTCCTCCATGATGATTTCTTGCTTGGAACCATTCAGGAGCATTGGATCTACATTTTCAAAATCCAGTTCCTGCTACAGCATTAAAGGCTTTGCCTACATACGATGGGACTGAAAAGACCATGTATGAGCATGTTTTAGATGTCATGATCAAATTGCTACAATTCATAATATCACAAACAAAGATGTCATGATCAAATTGCTTGTGCTATCACTCCAAGGTAAGTTATTGTGCTGGTATAGATCCTTGCCTCCCAACTCCATAAATTCATGGGATCAATTAGCAGAGATGCTGATCCAAGGGTTCAATGAGAAAGCAGACTCATTTTCTTTATTGCATCAATTTACGAATATCAAGAGGCATCCTCAAGAGGAGATAGTGGATTTCAATGTTAGGTTTGCCCAAACTTGGCAAAGAGTTCCTGATGGTCTCCGCCCTACTAATGACCAAGCTGCATTTTAATTTCTTAGGGCTTTCCACTCATATAGGATGTCCAATTTTCAAACCTTTCTTGCACTATATTCCCAGGCATAGAAGGCTAAGGCCGATCTAATTGCCATTGGGAAATTACCTCCAAAAATGACTATGCCCATTTTTCCCAAGCTTTCGCAATACCAGAATACAAGTGCAGCCTCCACATCTTACACTACTCCATCCATGTACTCTTCATCTTCATGGAATCCTCCAACACCTTAGGTACCTATGATTTCCATTCCATAGTTAACCTCTTCAGTTCCAACTCCTGCATTACCTTCTCCACCAGTTCCATTACCTCTATCGACACCGCTTGTGTCCTCAAGCCTAGATCCTCAATTGGCTATTTTGCAAGAAATTCAGTCGACCATGAGAGCCCTCACTAACAAGGTGACATCTATGGAGAAGAGAGAGGTGAAAAGGAACTAGCAGCCACAAAAATTTGTTTTGACGATAACTAGAGAGCAAGTTGCTCCTAGCAAGGCTATAGAGAAAGTACTTGAGAGGAACTCAGTGATCCTGGTAAGTGAAGAGGTTGGCCCTTTTGAAGTTTCACATGAGCTATATTACTGGTGTTCTTCATGTAACCACCCACATGATGAGTCCACTTGCATGGTCCACAAAAATTATTTATAAGTTCTTATGGGGAGCCGTGTAAACATGATTCGAGAGGTGGATCATAATTTTGTGATGTCTCCTGAGGAATACATGGTAGTCTTGACATGCAACGGCAAGAAACCAATGATGGTAGATCCGGCTAAGATGGAACCATTGAAAGTGCCTCCTACACAAGCAACAAAGCAGCAAATACCTGCAAAGACTCATGATCCTCCAGCTCAGCAACAAGATCCACCTATTTTTCCGAAGGATTTGCTTCCACCACAAGCAAAAGAGAGGTTGCCAGCTAAGGCTTCTACCTCCTAGCTGCAAGAAAAAACAAAGGAACAAGCTAGAGAGACATTACGGTATCCATAATTTACTAAACAATAGTGAGTTGAGGCCACCCAAAAATATAGAAGCATATTTGAATCTGCTAGTGGAGGGAAAGAGCCAATTTCGATGGAGTACAACATCGTCAAAGAACTCAAAAGGATACCAGCCAAAGTAAGTTTGTATGATACCTTGTAGCTGCCTGGATAGGTGAATCTCTTACAAGAATCCCTGAAGACCAAACAGAGTAAGGGGAAGGCTCCAGCCTAGGTAGTTATGTCTCAAACTCTTACCTCTTTAGTCATCGAAAAAAATAGACCACCACCTTTTTATCTATCATTAAGAATGGAGGGACATGTGGTGCATAATTGCCTCATTGACTCAGGAGTAGCAACTAATGTCATGCCTAATGCAGTATGTGATATCATAGGCATGGAGTATACAAGGACTAGCATGTGAGTTTTACAATTAGATGGTACCTCAGTAAATACGGTGGGCATAAACAAGGATGTTCCTATCTCCTTGCATGCTATGCCTTAGATTACTATGATCCAAGAGATCATAGTAGTGGACCTAGAGCCATGCTTTGGTATGTGTCTCTCCCGAGAGTTCATAGCTAAACTCGAGGGTTACCTTTATTTGGATTTTACTCATTTGGAGGTGATCCATAAAGGTAAAAATGTGAAGATTTTCAATGAGAAGCCTTCCACATTTCATGTGGAGAGAATAGATGAAATGGACAGGTTAGCAAATTTAGTGCACATGATGTTTGAAGAATTTGGCGAGCTTGACTTAATGGAAGAAGTTTTGGAAGAGCTCCGCCTAGAAAATGAATTTTCCATGGCCCATTTCATAGTATGAAAACACAGTGTCACCTTGTATATATAAAAAAAAAGGAAAAAAAAATTAAAAAGAAAAAAAAAATTAACTTCGGCTCCTTTTGCACAAGAGCCTGCAGGTATGTTTATTTCTCTTTCTTTTTCTTTTCCCTTCCCAGCAGGTAGTTGCTTCCATCTACTTCTTTCTTTCACTTCCTTATTTCCATTCCCTTCCTCTCCCACTCCTCCTTCCACTGTACATAATCAAGCCACTACTGTTGTTTCTACTCCCCTCTCTGATGTTCCCGTTTCTTCTTCCCCTTTCTTCTAACCCTTTGTCTTTTGAGCACTTTTCCATAGTTCCCACCACTTTTTCCATCCCATCCACTTCCATTTCATTATCTATTTTCATGGAATCCCAGTAGCTGGTAGCACAGTAGCACCCTCTTCAGTTGTTGTATCTACCACTTCTACTACATCTTCCACAAATCCATCATTCACCATTCCCGTTCCAAGGCCTATGCATCTGTCAGTCATCACTCCATTCATTCTTGTTTTTACAACTTTGGTGCTTCTCACTACTGCTATGGAGATCCTTGCACAACACTTGGTGATTACCAAGCTCAACCAAGCTAGGCAGACTACAGTAATAAAAGAATAAGGGAAGTTCTGCTATTCCACAATTTTTTGTTGAAGGTCCTATTTTTGAGTGTCGAGCGCTAGCAAGAGCTTGTTGCAGCAACCCGCAGAAATGTCTAGCATCAACTAGCACTCACTTCTTCTGCTCCTCTAGATTCTTGACTCTATTGCCCAATGGATAAAGGCCTACGATTTGTGCATACAGCAGAACTGTATATCCCAAGAGCTACAAAGAATGTTGGCATTTTTGCCACATTGTTTTTGTTGCTACTGTTCATGCAAAAAAATGCACAAATTGTAGAGATACTCACTCCTTTATTTGTCCCTCCAAGAACTTCGAAAGGGAAAATACAAAAATCTCTACAAGTTTTGTGTTCAAGCAAAGTAAGTGAAAGATGTCGCGATATCACGACATGTCGCGATATCGCGACCTGTTGCAGTTTTGCGGTGTCCGATGCAGAAAAGAGCTAAGTATAGAAAATGTTGTGATATCGCGACATGTCACATTTTTGCGACTTGTCACGTTTTCGCGCTAGGAAATAGCAAAGGAAGTAGTAATGGCAAAATTGTCGCGACATCATGACATGTCACATTTTCGTGACTTGTTGCAGTGAGGGAGCAGTAAAGTGAAAGTTGTCACGATTTTGTGACATGTCACGTTTTCACAACTTGTAGTGGCAACTAAACAAAGTGATAGGAAAATTTCACGATTTTGCAACATACAACAGCAAAAACGAGCGCCAAGGAAAAATGTTGCGATATCACGACATGTCGAATTTTCATGATAGAAAGTGGCAACGAATGAGAAGAAAGAAAATTGTCATGATATCGTGACATGTCGCGTTTTCACGACTTGTCGCAACAAAGAAAGCCAAAGTAAGTGAAAAATGTCACAATTTCGTGACATGTCACATTTTCTCGAAAATGTTGAAGATAAACTCAAGGCGGGAGAAAGATGTTGCGATTTCACGACATTTTGGAAATGAAGCCAGGTAACAGAAAGATGTCATGATTTCACAACATTTTGGGGTGGAAGAGCAAAGCACGGAGAATGTCGCAATTTCGTGACATGTCATGATTTCATGAGGAGAAAGCGTGGAAGCAGCCAGCTAGTACATAATGTCACGATTTCGCGACATGTCAAGTTTTCGTAGCCAAAAGCAGCAAAGGACAAGAGGACAAAATATTGTCACGATTTCGTGACATGGTGCGTTTTCACAAGGAAAACACGAAAACAAAGGGGAAGATAGAAACATGTCAGGATTTCATTACTTGTTGAAGATGAAAGAACAAAACACAAAAAATTGTTACGATATCGCGACATGTCACGTTTTCATGGAGAGACAGCTGAAAAGTACAAGTCTAGAGAAAATTGTCATGATTTTGCGACATGTCACATTTTTGTGACATGTCCCATTTTTTCCTCTTGCAAGAAGAAGCCCTAAAGAGGAAGATGTCGCGATTTCGCAACATGGTGAGTTTTCGCGACTTGGAGCAGCGAAGAAGGCAGGCGAAGAAAGATGTCACGATTTCATGACATATCATGAAAACAAAGCAAGGCAAAGAAAAATGTCACGATTTCGTGACATGTTGTGGAAAGAAGGCCAAGCAAGAGGAGATTGTCACGATTTCGCAACATGTTGTATTTTTGTGGTTTTTGGCAATAGGAGAGAGCAGTAAGTTGAAAGTGTCACGATTTCGTGACATATCACATTTTCGTGACCTATCACATTTTCACGACAGAAGCAATAACAAAGGCCCGATAAAGTTTTGTTCGCATTTTCCTTCAAAATTGCATAGGAGAACATGAGGAGAAGATAAGGATCAAACAAAGTAATGTTTTAAAATCTCTCCAAATGATTTTGAGATCGAGGTCAGAGAGGCTCCAAGATTAAATGCTTTGTTGTTTACCTATGTGCGCAAGATGGGAGAATGTGTTAAATCAGTTTGTTCTCAAAGCCACAAAAATTAAAGATGCCTCCAGTATTAAAATCTCTTGTTCATGATCTCCTAACAACTTCAAGCATGCCCCGAGAATGGTCATTTAATGGAGAAATCTGGTCCCTTGTTTCCATTTGATTTTTAGTTTTGATCCATAAAAGCAAGAATGTGATTTCTCCAAGGGGGATTGTTTCTCTTTTCAAGTGCATATTTTGTGGACCTCCTCTTAAAAATATGTTTTATGTTTTAAATTTTGTGATGTGAAAGAGAGATTGAAGGCCTCTATAAATACTAATGTATATCTCAAGAATAGGAGAGGACCTTTTTGCAAAAATTGAAGCAAAAATGCTAAGTGCATTTTGCTCTATTCTTAGTGTCTTTTGAGTTGGTGATCCAAACTGTTGTTCATGTGATGCTTTCTGTGTGATTTACTTCTGCTTAGTCTAGTGTTAAAATATGAGTTGAATTCTGTTGTTCTAAGTTTGGTTGTGTTTTCATTTGAACATTTGAAGTTTAATTGAAGGGAAAATTATAGTCAGTGTTTGATCCAATCTCTGTATGTGTGTTCTAAGAATTAGTTGTTGCTTATCTTCAAGACCTAGTTGATGTTATTTGCTATCTCTTTCTGTTATTTCCATTTCTTTCTGCATTTTCCATTTCTTTCCCACATCCTTATCTTCAAACTAGTTTAGATTAGTCTGGGAGCCAGCCCTCTCTGGAGATTGGCTCGGGAGACTTCTCTTTCTCTTAGCATTTCAATGTTTGTCGGGTCTAGGGCACATTTTATATGACTAGGCGGATTCGTGACCAACATTTACATATATAGGAACAATAAAAACTTGATAGGTATCCACAAAAATCATACATATATATATATATATATATATATATATATATATATATATATATATATATATATATCGATGAACACCATAAATACATCAATAAAAAGTAAATCAAAATACTTGTAGGCTACAATAATAAGTGGGTCCTCAGATCTCACATCCAAAAATAGAAGCTAATGTAGAGGCTTCATCATCAAGCTGGCCCTATGCCACCACCCTCACCGCTCTCCCCACTACCCTTAGTCTTGTCTTTATGAGTCTACCTTTATCCACTAGCCCCTAACATTTGAGAGATCCTTAATGCTATAAATCATGGTGCAAGTGATCTCACTGATGGATCTCTAGAGGATGTGTTGCATCAACTTTTATGAGATTAAAATAATGATGTTCATGAGGGAAGTACCCCACCAAGTCTATTTATCTCATCCTTTAGTTGCCCCACATACTCTTGATCTTCCTAGTGTTATGAGAGGTATCTAGCTACCCTGGCCTATAGTTGTGACACCTCTGCATGTACCCTAGCAACCTCATCTATGGGATACCCACCTATGAATGGTTGGCTTTCTCAAATGTCTATCCTACCACTTGATTCTATAGATCATATTTCTCTTCTATAAGTCTCTCCCTCTCTTCTTGAAGGCCCTGGATTGTACCTGTAGGGTATCTTTCTTCTTTGCCCAACCCTACCACCATTGTTTGTCTACCTCCCAATGGCTCTTCTCTATGGCATGGGTTGTGTCTTTGTCTATTAGCTAACCCTAGAGGATGTAAACCTACTCTCTTAGTGCAATAAATTTCTACTAACGGTTATCATAAGCCCTATATCTCTCCTTGCTCCTCGTAGGAGCCTCCTTGGTGGTTCCCTAAGATCCACCCTCCTTCACTCGATAATGCACTTATCACTGAGATGGGTCTTGTGCTACACTAGCTACCCCCTCTCCTCCAAGTGTCATACCTTCCTAAATCTATCGAGTGATCCACAAAGCATCATAATCTAATGTGGTTTCTATATCCTTGATATCTATGTCTTCCAAGAGCTCATCGGCCTCCTCTCCTAGAGGCTCTAATCACAACCATGCTAGCTGAGTCTTGCTCATCCTCTTATTGTATACCACTAGATCAACATGTACTTCTTATCTCACCTTAATCTAGAGGGTCACCCATGAGTACTAAAATTACTCATGCTCTATCCCCTGTCAGTCAACCAACCACCTCTCGCATCCCACCTACCTAAGGTTCTCACCCTCTTTAGATCAAGTTAATGCTTCTCTCCTAGATCTCCATGTAACCTGCCCCAATTATAGTTCCTCCTATGAGTCTATGTAGTGCTCTAATATCCCCTAAAATATGTGTCTCTTTCCCCACTCCTACTCATGTAGCCATGACATGGCATAAGAGATCTCTCGATCCACCATGTCTCTACATGTGGTCCATGAAAATCTAATAGGTTTATCCACACTAAAATGCTCTCATCCCCATACCATAGGAGAAATTTTCACCCTAGGCCCAATCAACCTCACTTTCATATCTCAAAATTCTCTTTGTAGAGTTGTGCTAGCAGTGTACAGTCCTATACCATGATCTTTGACTCCTCTACCAGATCCATCATAAGTTCTAATAAGTTCTAGGGGAATCTCTTGCAAGAAGAATTGGGTATAATTAGATTAGATATCAAACACATGAGCACTATCTATATCACAGTCAGAAGGTATGTCTAAAATCTAGTGCTAACTCTCACCCCATCAATATCTCCATCACAATCAACCTATTACTAGTTCTCTCCATAAAAATGACATAGCACTGCCTCCCTCTAGCAAGTCAGAGCAGTAACTATGGACTCTCCCTCTATAGAAATTCATAGAATCTGGTATACATCCTCTAACATCAATGTCATATCATTGATGGATAAGTCAAAAGTGTTAGCCAAACTATCTCATATATCAATCAAGGTAGTCAAATAGGCATGGTATACGTGAATTGACTCAAGTAAAGTCGTGTGCTTAAGTATGATGTTCTTCAGCCATTTCCAATACTTAAAACATATTGCATCGTAGGCCTTCTTGAAATGATTGGTGAATATATTATAGGCTCTTACAAGCTATAATAAGAAATACTTCATCAAAAAAAAATCACAAAACACAACCATATTGATCCAGGATGGTCACCAAGCACAACCATCTTGAGCTAAGATGGTCACAAAGCACAACCATATCGAGTCGATATGGTCATCACATGAGGTTGTCTCAGTGAGATGGTCACAGAATGGAACTATCTCAAGCCAAGATTATCTCCATGCACATTAAATAAAGCATTAAAAAAATAACAAAATAAAATAAAATTCATTAAAGGATATCTACCCATCACCCCACACACTTTTTCATTCACCTAGAATAACCCATTTCACCTACCCCACTCATACGTTTCCTTTTAGTTTCATTTTGTTAAATTCATTAAGAAAGGAAAAGGGTAGTATTTCTATCATCACCTTTCTTGCATCGACTCCTTCACTCAAAGAGGTGACTGTTTTCCTATCTCACTCTTCTCTCATCTTGTACAGTGTAAATGACTCATTCTCTACAAAATCCACTATATATAAATTTTCGTGGATATCACCATCCAGGATGATTGTGTGGCACAATGCAACCATCCAGGATGGCCATATTTAAAAACAAAAAAACTAATTCAAATCAAATCGTCTTGGGTTGATATGATCTCAAAATTTCCCCTTTTTCCAAAGCAACCATGCTAATGGTCTCATTCTGGTCAAGCACCTCGTCACTATCATCATTTTTCATATCCTTCATTGACTCATCACTCGAGAGGATATTCAATAATTTTAATATTTACATTTTAAAATCAAGTCAACAATTAAACTCTCAAAAGTAAAAATTGTGTTTGTCCAAAAATCATTGCTTAAGGCTATCATACGACCTTTTTGTTGGGGAAACAATAAGCAAAATCTCAATAAAACAAACACTCGGTATACCTAAAGCCTAAATCCTGTAGACAAATAACATCTACCTAGGGTTGAATGGTTACCAAGGTTAAATCAAAATAATCAATTTATCAAAAGTAATGATTCAATGACATACATCTTTTCCATGATTGGGGCATCTAATGAGCATTAAAATGTGACTATATTATGCAGTTTTTATTTGGTTTTTAGATGCAAACTCTGATGATTATGGATGTGATTTTGATGAATGTCATGTGTAATTTGTATTATTTATATTATTTTTGATAAATATACTCCATGGGATAATATGTGACATATAATAGAAATTTCATGTAAAATTGTGTAATATTTTTGTGCTTTTATAGGTGTAAGTTGTAGGTACTTGTAGGAGATGTTACATCTAAATACAGGCTATACACATATGAACCATTTGGTGAGGAAGTGCATTGAAGACAGGTCTATGGATACCATCTACAAAAAGGCATTACCAAAAGGTATTGTGAAAAGGCATTATCGAAAGGCATTACAAAAAATATTTGACCACGTAAACTTGTTTGATGCATTATATATGCCACTTATGCTAAAATATTATCCAACATAACATTCAATGCACAATCAACTTGGTCATTGTTGCATTGACATTATTATTTGGGATATAATCTGATAACTATTATGTAATTTATTATTAATATGTAATTTTTTAATTTTTTGAGATTTATGTAATCCAAATATGATTTGAATTTGTCCTCCTTAAGAAAAGAACAAAGGGGTTGTTACTTTGATTAGTATTTAATTAGTAAGTTATATGTTTTAGTTACATGCATCTGTTGTTATGCCATTTTGGATGAATTCATTTATAATAAGTCAAAAATTAGTTTTAGGTTATCTTAAAATTAGATTATTTTGTTATATAATATTAGATGCCTATATTCAACTATTCAATATGTAACAGAAAGGTGTTGAATACTTCTATTGAAAATATCCAAAGTGATATTATAAATTACAATGTAAAGATATTTGAAAAGGTCTATAATTTTTTGTTTGTCTTCTGAACTAGTTGATGTTCGAATTACCTATCATTCACATTGTATGAATGAATACTGAAGCTAAGCAATAAATTAGCAGCATATTTCTTCAATGAATTTGGTAATTGTATCTCGTAATTTTTTCATGTTTTACTTATTATTGTAATTTCATTTTACTTTCTTGCATCCATGAATTAAATAGTATTTAGTTAGTTTTAATGAATATTATTTATTGAAAGTGAAATAGAGCAAAGGAGAAGAGAATTACACTGACTTCAAATAGGTAGGGCCCACTTCGAACAGTCATTCCCTTGCTCTCTTCCTCCTAAATTACAGTAGTATTAGTTAGAATATAGAATAAGTATTAGAAAACAAAATTAATTAAAATAGTGTAAGATAGAATTATAGAATCTGTTAAATAATTGATACAGTATTAGATGATACGTGGATCCACTTACATAGACAACATAAAATGAACAAAGCATGCAAGATCCTTACTTGAGAAATATAGAATGAACAATTTTAAGCCTAAGGGTACACCTATGGAACAAGATCCTTACTTGAGAAATATAGAATGAATAATTTTTAAGCTCAAGGATACACCCATGGAACAAGATCCTTACTTGAGAAATATAGAATGAATAATTGTAAGCCCAAGAATACACCTATAGAACAAGGGCTATATTTATCTAGATATGATGAAATATCATTCATTTTAGCAACAATATACCACCAACTAATTGGAAGTCTCTTATATTTAACAAATACAAGACCAAATATAGTTTTTGCTACAAATTATCTCTCAAAATTTATACAAGAACCCAAATAAAATTTTTGGAAAGCAACAAAAAGAATATTTTAATATCTCAATAGGACTATATAATATGGACTTACTTATAAAAAGGATGATAATAATTTTTATTTACAATAATATTCAAATACTGGTTATGTTGAATCTATAGATGACAAACAATCAATATTAAGATACATCTTTTATCTTGATTTAGGACCAATTTCATGGTACATTAAGAAATAATATGCAATAGCACTATCACCTATAGAAGTAGAGTATCATGTAGCAAAGGGTTAAATTTATGAGGCATTATGGTTACAATACATATTGTTAGACATGGGAATTAAAAGAACTTCAATAGTCATAAAATATGATAATCAAGAAGTGTTAAATTTGATCAAAAATCCAATCATACATGAACGAACCAAATATATTTAAGCTCAATGTTATTTTATAAAATATCATTTTCAAAGCCATCATATTCAGTTGAAACATATTCCTACAAAAGAGTAGATTGTATATATTTTCATAAAGGCCCTACGTAGAAATAATTTTATATATTTAGAGATCATCTATATAGATCAAAATAAATTTACATCAAATAATATAATATAGGGATGTAATAGAGTATATTACATTATTTGATAAGGAAATATCAAGACTCTTTTAGATAGGTGGCACCATAAGAAATTCAAAGGTCACTCTGTAAAGCTATATTATGGATATAAAGATCTATAACTTGATGTACAAGTTCATTTCACCTAATGGAAATCTATAGATTGTGCTCTCTTATTAAATTTGTAAGTTCCATTCTTATCAATATCTTAATCTTACTATATTATGGTTATCTTATATTTGATCCTTTGATATTTATCCAGTGAGTTTTATATTAATATTAATGCTTAAAAAGCCATCAATTTTCTCACGATTGGAAATATGTTCCCAAAACTTATTCTTTTGAGTATGGATGGGGTTTATAGCCAAAGTCTCCTAGTGATAATGTTGGGTAAGATTTGGTCCCAGTGGTGGTTAAACCTACATAATGGATCTTCATCATTGAGGAGTTTTCCCTTTTTTTTTGCTTTTGCTCTTGTGGCATGCACTCAATCATCATTTTTAGTATGAAATCATTTCATTTTTTTGGTTATTTGATGGTGTCTTCCCACCAGTTATAAGGTTGTTTTAATTAGCTATTAGTTGATTTCTTGGTTTTCTACATTATTTTAACAACGATGGTTTTTGGGTTGATGGTATTGGTTATGTGATGTGTTTATCCACCTCTTTTGTTTTGTTTGTAAAAATGTATTCTATTAATCCTTTAATAAAAATACCTTTTTACATAAAAACTAAAAATTAAAAGTTAAAATGTCAAAATGAATTGTTAACATCTTTATTTATGAAAAATATATTTTATATTTAATTTTATTTATTTATTTTGGACATAAGAAACCTTTATAAACCTTATCCCACTAGGTAAATAAGAAATAAACAAAACCTTGGCCCTCTAGGAATTGGACTTGCTGAAAAGCATTCGGTCCCATTCGGCCACTACAAATTGGCCTAACTATTTTGGGTTAAAAAATTTAGGGTGAAGCATGGATTTGGGACTTGAATCAAGACACCATCGAAAAGTACTTAGCCACATTTGACCACTACCAAATGGCCTAACCATTTCGGACCAAAAACTTTAAGGTAAAGTATGGGTTTTGTTGAAAGGGTCTTGGTCCCTTGTAAACATTCGAAGGTAAATTAAGAGTTTTTGAAAGGGTCTTAGATCCTTGTGTAGTGGTTTGAACTTGGGTTTCAAAGAACCCAAAACTATACCACTATGCTTTTTCAACAGACATTATTTTTAAATTATACGAAATTATTTAAAATTAAAATAAAAAATTATTAATTAAAAAATAAAAATAATTACTAAAAAAAGTATAATTATTTTTATATTTTGAAAAAGTTTAGGATTTAGCTAATTGGTCAAAGCACACTTTTGGTAGGGTAGATACCATAGTTCAAATCCTTTAAGCCAAGGGTAGAGACCATAGTTTGAATCCTTTTAAGCCTTATAAAACTAAAAGGTGTACCCAAACAACCCCATGGGCTACATTAAAATCCAATGCAACTTGAAGTTATAATGGTAGCAAAGTGCAAGATTCAAACCTATAAAAAAACATAAAAAATTAACAAATTACCAATTTCTCTATGCACAAATAAATAAATAAATATAATAATATTATTATATTATTTTTAATAATATTATCTAAAATATAATATATTTGTTAAAATAGTTTAACAATTAACTGTAATTAAGCTTTATTTATACACTTTATTTAATAATAAATAAAAAATACATTATATTATTGTCATAGGCATTTAAATTAGCCCGTTTTTAACAATTAATTACTTAAAACTAATATATCTGCCCGACTGCAGTTATGGTCTGCACAATTGTATCTTTAAAAATGTATGGCATTGCTTTTGGTTCCTTTAGACGTTTGACTTGTTTCAACTCTAGGCAGAATCGAAAACTCAGAAATGTCTACAAATGTGAAACATATAGATGTATTCAACAATGTTTAATTAAAATTTAAATCTTTTTCATTGCATAAGGTCAGGTTTGAATTTGATTCGTGTTTAGAAATGACAATTTTTTTTACATTTCCAATTGACTTCATTTTTACTTAAAAGTATACTTTTTTGAAATAATACTTCTTATATATAAAGATTAGAACCAAGTCACATTATCAAGGCCAACTATTTTGAAATAAAAATAAATTTGATTTTTAAAATAAGCATAAAGGCCGGCCATTCTGAAATAAAAATGAATTTTATTTTTAAAATAAGCACAAGGCCTGCAGCCGCCTTTTATTAATTTTTAAGATGTTGAGGTTGATTTTAATTTTTTTAATTTTTTCTTCTTTTAGATTAATACAGAGAAACGATTACATTCACAATCATTATTAAAGCAGGGTTGGGTTAACCCGGCGTGATCCATCTCCGTGCTCTCCGTGGCTCGGGATTTATACTATTATCAAGCAGGGTTGGGTTAACCGGGTGTGATGGGGATTAGTACCGTTGTCGCGTGCACTCAAAAGATTCAGAACAGACAGAAGATTAGCTTCTTCAAAATTTAAACCTAAATTTTTTTGGTAAATGCACTTACACTTAGCAAAATCCAAAGAGAACAGAATTTGCCATGAATGTTGATAATTAACAATTCGAGAAATCCAATTGTCCAAGACTCTTAGCCAATTAACGAAGCAACATATTCAGTCAACAAAATATTACAAAGGAGTTTTAAGTGTCCATGGCAAGAGCAGCGTCAATGGCAGGCCAATCTCAGACGCCGCTTCCCCTGCTTTTCTACTTTCGCTATTCATTTGGTTTTCGTGGCATATGCAGAAAACATCAGCCTTGCTCTCACTCCCCAGGCAAATATCACGTTTTGCAAAGGAGTCTACCATGGAGGGAGGGTAATTCAGCTCACTCCCAGCAATTCTCAGGCTCTACAGAGGTACGGGTGTGCGACATTCAACAAATCGATTCCTCTGTGGGACAACTCTTCTCGGGCTCTCGCAAATTTCACCACACACTTCCAATTCATCATCACCAACCTCAATAATTTCGGGGACGGACTTACTTTCTTCCCTGCACCTCTCGACTTCGAACCCCCACCGAACGCCGGAGGCAAATCGCAAAGTCTCTTCAGCACAATAATCGCAAATCAATCCGTCTACGGCGCCGGCGTCAAGTTCGACACGTTCGAGAACTTTTTCGATCCCAATGGGACGGCTTCGTTGACTGCAAGCGATACGCTACAAAACGAAACGCTTCACAATGGGATGTACTGCGACGTGTCGGTGGATTACGATGGCGAAAACCAGATGCTCAAGGTGTTTCTTTTAGGGAAACCGTCCGGCCACGAGACTAACATTTCTAAGCCGGCATTCCCGACGATGACCTCCGGACCTATAGATCTCCGGACGTTTCTTCCTGAGAATATCAAAGTCGGCCTTTCGGCCGCCATGACGGGGGCCTCCTCAGAGACCCACACGGTGTATGCCTGGGAATTCTCTTCCGAGATCGAAAATCCCGCCCAAAGCCCTGCGAATAATAACACAACTCCCGCCCAAAGCCCTGCGAATAATAACGCATCATATGGCAATAAGAGCAACGGCACTTCTGTAAAAGTTATTTTGCTTTCCGTCAGCGTAACCGTGGCCTGCACGTTTATATTCGCCTGTGGATGGTGGTACTTTAAGTGCCGCGGAGAAGCAGACCACGAAAGCGACATGGAGTTGGACGAGTGGTTCGCTCAGGGCCCACGGAGGTTCTCCTACGCGGAGCTCAGCGCAGCTACCAGAAACTTCAGCGACGACGAAAAGCTTGGACAGGGAGGCTTCGGTAGCGTCTACAGAGGAAAGTTGCTGCCCGGCACCGACGAGGCCATAGCCGTCAAAAGAATATCCCACGGTTCCAAGCAGGGTCGAAAGGAGTACATTTCAGAGGTCACCATAATCAGCAAGCTAAGACATCGCGACCTTGTGCATCTTTCGGGATGGTGCCACGAGAGGGGCGAGTTGCTTCTCGTCTAAGAATTCCTGGCAAACGGAAGTCTGGATAAGTATCTTTTCGGGGAGCGGAAGAGTGGTCTGGAGTGGAAGCGAAGGTACAGCATTGCCTGTGACGTAGCCTCGGCTCTGGTTTATCTTCACGAGGAATGGGACCAGCGCGTCGTGCACAGAGACGTGAAAGCAAGCAACGTCATGTTGGATTCCGATTTCAATGCCAAGCTGGGGGATTTTGGCCTTGCCAGAGTGGTGGAACGTAATCACGAGGCGTCCCATACAACCGTGGTTGCGGGGACGTTGGGGTATCTGGCCCCCGAGTGTGTGGTGACGGGAAAGGCGAGTCCCGAATCGGACGTGTTCAGCTTCGGAGCAGTGAGTTTGGAAATAGCCTGCGGAAAGCGCCCTGTGGAGCAAAGCTTGAGCGAGCATAACTCCAGACTGGTGGAATGGGTTTGGGATTTGTATGGACAGGAGAAAATTCTGGATGCGGCGGATGAGAGGTTGGGAGGAAATTTTAGTCCGGTGGAAATGGAGCGGCTCATGGCGATGGGATTGCTGTGTTCTCATCCAGATCCAAAAGCCAGGCCGACGATGAGAGAGGTGGTCAAGATTTTGAAATTCGAAGCAGGGTTAACATATATTCCTCCAAATTTGCCCGTAGCCGTTTATACCAACGCTCATCCATCCGCAAGTATTTCCACATCAACACTGCCCTCGTATAAAGACTGCCCTCGTATAGGACGATGAACACCTCCGGCATGGTTCGTTGATCGGAATCGTCAAGCACGTCAGCAGTAAATTCATCTTCTCCTCTGGGTCCTTTAAGCCTTTACAGTATAATACAGAAACTTCATCCTTCTTGTAATTCGTCTCTTATTAGTAATTAGTGTTGTTGCTATCGGGTCTAAAGTTTATTTAGGTTGTTGTTTAGTGTTTTTACTATTTAGTGGGATTTAAATAAGCTTATTGCATTTTGTATTAAGAGCTTTTGAAATTTATATTTTATATTTAATGATAAGTAGTTAATGAAATTTATATTTTATTTTTTATTTTGGTATATGTTTTATGTTAATTTTATTAGTAATAAGGGTTTTGGGATCCTTTATGACTATAAATTTAAAATGACTTTCATGTGTATAGAAAGCAATTTTGTGGATATTGTAGCATAGGGGTGTAGTGTTCTTGGTGAGGAGGTGGCTTACAAGGTTTAGAATGATCAAATTTTTATTTCCAATCGATGGATCAAATCGTATCATCGTACAATCTCTATAATTAGCAATGTGCAACAACTAAACAACTTGTATGGACCCCAAATCGTATTATTGTACGATCCCAAATCATACAGTGACGAAGCTGGTACGATTTCACACTTAGCCAATCCTTCAGATTTAATTTTACAAGTTGTCATACATAGTTTTGTAACTAAACAGTTTGATTTTCCAATGCTGCCAAATCGGGTAAATTTCCCTCTATCGCATAAATTACCAAATCGGGTAATTATATTCTATACGATTTGTAACGACTCTGGTGTACGATTTGTATGAAACGAACTTACAATCCAATGATAAATTGGATATTCTCTAGTACCAATCTCTCTCAGATAAGTTTTGTAAGGATTTAATGTGGCAATTAATCCTAATTCTACCGACATGCAAAGTACTTTATCAGAGTTGAGAGAGTTCAATATCCAATTGTGACATACAAAAATCATACAACAATGTCAATACATCTTTCTTGATGTTATCATCATCACAAATCATTTATTATACCATACCATTGCTGGTTTAATCCAATTTCTCCATAGCAATGCATAAGATAGTCATAACAACCAAAAATAAGTACAGGCAATAGAGATAAACTGGTAATTTTTATTTAACCATTCCAAGATTGTACAATACATGAGTGAAACTATAAACTGTACTCATGCTTCATTATTTTTCAATAATTTCACTCAACAATCAGAGAAATGCAATAATACTCCACAACCAAAACTCATAACATTCCCAACTAGTCAGAATGTAACTAGAATATCATCAAATCATAACTAGACTCTAATCATACTATCAAAATTGAAAATTGGGCCTTATATAACATTACCTAGATCATTCCAATGTGTTAGAAAGTTAAACTTACTCAAAGTGAGAGTCAATCCCATAGTGACCCTCTTATGTTTCAACTCTATTGTATTTATGGGATAATTTGGATAATTATCTCTATTCAAGTACAACCTTGGATGCTACATGTAATTGGTTCCCACTCCCTCTAGCAAGTCGTCTCTTCTAAACATTGTTTTTACCTCTTTCCTGGGTAACTTCCATGGGTGTTTTTCATGAATATCCACAATTCTCCTTGTACACTCTTTATTTTGCTCACCCCTTCTGTTATCTTCTCCAACTTAAGAAACATTTGTTCCTCCCACAATTTCAACTCTCCCATGCATCCAATACAAAACTATAATTTAGCACTAGATATGGAATTGTCTATCTGAGATAAGAAACATTCCTCCTCTCCTCCAAGGAATATTACCATGCAAACTATGAGACTAAAAATGTCACCATTGGTATTGATGTGGATGTGTCTCTCTCTCGTACAGGGATCCTGGTGACCGTTCCACTCTATTGGTTACAATTCTTCTTAATCGATATTCAAACTTTTCGGTTGAAATTATTTTCTCACCATTCCTCTGGTTAGCTTGCTACTCGAACATCACCAATTCTACAACTATAGGTATTCTAAAAATTGTACAGTCTACTATAAATCATACAATATGCTTTCCCACTTTCTCCTGTATGGTTTCCCAATCAATAGCCACCCCAGATCGTACAACTGTTCAATCTTTTGCAAATCATACAATTGTAGCACAAAAATGTATAGGGTCATACCACTCTATACAATATTCCTATCTAGCTACTTCACCTCATTGAATTTGTATACTTCCATATAATTTCATAATATTTTCTCAAAATGGCTTAAAAAAGCCCAAAAATTGCCTAAAATCGTACAATCTTTTTCTTGAGATAGTACAATATGCTTCTAAATCATACAATACATCTCTTGAAACCCTTGTTCACCTAAAAATCATGTTTTACACCTTTTATTCATAATTTCTCCCTAACCCAGTTGCCGAAATACCCCGATCTATCTTTTTTAATGTCTTTTGGGAGTAATTTATCAATTTTTCCACAATTGGTACAATCTATCCCAAAAAGAAAATTGGCCATTTAATATGGTTGTATGGTTTTCTTCTTCCTTCCCTCTATCTCTAGTTCATTTTTGGTCACTTTTATCAGATAAGGGTTTGTAAGCTTCTTTTTCCTATAATTTCTCTACTCCAGCTCCAATCTACAACTTCCTCGAACCTTGGTGTATGTTTTTCTATAACCTGATTTGTACTTGAATACCTTCTACTGTAAACCCTTGTTTTCCTTCAACTAAACTCAAATTTTGCTTTTAATAGAGTCGAATCCATTGCTTTTCTCCTTCGATTTGATTTTCTTAAATGCAAAAAGTCTTCATGGTGCAAAAATAAAGATGGGTCATACAATCCTACAACTTACTAATGTATTTCAATGCCCATGTGGTCATCTCCATTCAGTTGCATGCTTTTCACCTTCGTCCTCTTGAAAATTTGAATTCTTCCTTGTATGATTTAAACAATTGCTAGGATGAGCCTTGTATTTAAATTTTCCTCAAACCCTAACTGCTCAAAATTTAAAATTGCACCACTTTGCATGTATTTTCATCTTCCTTGCCCAGATGATCGATAAATCATTACTTTTTCATGTGATTTTTAACTTTTTCTCATGCTTTTTTGACAACAAATCATTCCACACATGTGAACATTAAATGTTATGTTTAAAAAATGTACAATTGCACCCAAAACCATACACTATATGATCCAAATTGTACAACACACCTCCTTGTATGATTTTACATGTAATTTTTCCAATTTTCACGTACGATCTCTCACTTGTAGTTTTTCAATTTTAATTTTGGCTTGTATGATCTATCACTTAGATAATTTTTCTATATTTCTCTCTTTTTGAAGAGGTTGCCATTTTTGGTTTTTGATCCATGTCCTTTTTAATTGCGTCCTGAAGGATTTTCATAACTAAAGCATTTTATTTTATTTTTCTTTTCCTTTTTCCTTTTTTTTGTTTCTTAACCTATTTATACTTATCGTCAGAGGAATCCTACAATGACATTCACTTGTACGATCCCATCAAATTCTTCTCTTAGAGGTTCGGCCATGACATTCTGAGTGGTTTTGTCATCTGGCGCTACTTGCTCTCTAAGTCGATTCATATCTACTTGTGATGTTATCGAGCTCCCTATCCTTCCCATACCATGTGTACAATTTGGGATTGTATAATTGCAAGTTGAAGTATCTTCACCTAGTGTCCTTTCCTCTTTTTGTATAGGTGATTGATCCCTTAGTTGCGATGTCCTTACTAATCTACTATCATTCGAGCAACTTCTCCACTTATCTCCTCAGATCAATTCTTGCTCCATACTTGGTGATCGAATCCTTTGTTGTCCCTGGTTTCTTTCATCTACAAAATGTAATCTTCCTCTACTAGCAAGGCCTCTACCACACGAGTGTCTTCCCCATCCTATTCCTCTTGACATCGGGCTTCTCTACACCAGTGGTGATTCCTCCCTTTCTTAGAGTACTCCTCTACCACCTACCATTCTTTAAGGTCCTCATAGGATTAGGGTTGGTCGCCCCAATAGATAATACCTTGTAGGGTTTGGTAAGATCCCTCTCATCCATGGTAAACCCTACATATTTTTTGTCCAATTCAAACAAGCTAAGGGTCTATCTCCTGGCCATCTAGAAGTAGGGGGTCGAAACCTTCCTCGTCCTCTTTCTCCTTTAATTGTAACATCACCTAGTCCTTGGTCATTCCATGGTTGAATACCTCCTCCCCTTCTTGGCTAAAGCATTATGGGTCCTTATCTATTCCTTTCTCCCATTGTTCGATTATCAAGAGTTATCTCTACCAACTCAATGTTGGATAGTGGACTTCTACTTCATCTTGAACTTGGTGACAATTGTCATAGTGCTTTGATTCTACGATCTGCACGTGCTAAACAATGTCTCCATATTCTTTCCTCAAAGCATATTTGTGGAGATGAAGTTGCCAAGACCTCTCTATATGCATCAAAAAAATCTATCTCAAAACTTGAGTCATTATGATTCTCTTCTCTTTGTTTCATCTAATCTATTGGTAAATTCATCAGTCTCTCCAATCTCCTCACTTCTCTTCTTTGTCTTCTCAACTATTGGTGGGCTATTACATATGCTTACGGATCAAGGTTGTTTTGACACTCCCATGATCTCCCTAGCTTCCACTGTGTTGTTGTACATGTTGGGGTGTCATGGTTCTCCTAAAAATTCTAGGGATTTCTTAGGTAATCATCATCATCACTACTTTTTGTGCTAGGTTCTCTTACTAGCCAAGGTATTCCTTCATCACTGTGTTGACTGGTAATTATGTCCAATTGCAAAACCACACTCACCCTTAGGATTTTTATCACAAAACCCTCTCTTGCAAAGAAGTTAAAACAAAAATAACTTTTCCAAGGTTCCGTTATGTAAGCATTGCACATGTGTATTTGTAATATTATAAAGATATATTAAATTAATGCTAGGAATACCTTAGTGATTTTCAAGTAATTGTTAACAAGGGGTCCGTGTTGGTTTATTTTATCATGCTATACTAATGATTGTTCATGAAACTTAGAAGAAAATGACAATATGATTGGCCCTCATATGACCACGATGGAAAACATTAGTTTCTTTTATCTTGAAGTATTTTAGATAGATTTTGTTTTCTTTTGATTAAGTAGATTTAAAAAATATATATATCTTGCATTAAACCCTACTCTGAATAATGAAATAGAAGATTAAAATATCTCTAGATGTGAATATGAAATGAAGATTGGATTCCTTTTAAATTGCTTTGTGCATGAAATAAAAATAGGAAATAAATATGCATGAGTAACTATGAAATGTAAATGGCCTTAAAATATCATTATAAATTATACCTCTTTAATAAAATTATAATTTTAATAAGAAAGAAATAATTTAATTTTTTAAAACAATAGCCTTTGATATAATGTATAAATTACCTCTCTTTAATGAAATCAGAATTTTATAAAGAAATGAAAATCTATTGCTCCGAAAATGATGGTCTATGGAATGCCATATAAATCACTTCTCGTTAAGGAAATTGGAATTTTCATAAAGGCAATTTCATTTATTGTTTGTTAATAAGAATGCAAATCTGAAAAAATCTTATTTGCCTTCAAAATGTGAAAAATGTAAAATTCTGAAATTATAAAAACCCCATAAAACAACAATTATCAATCATTTTTATAAATTTAAAATGGCTTCGAAATGGGCTGGAAATGTTTTGAATGAAATATTGAAGCTCATTCTTCACACCCATGTATTTATTTTTGGCATTTTAATTTTTTTTATTTTTATTTTAATTGACGAAGTATTAAAAAAATCTACAAAAAGGAAGGGTTAGAAAAATAAAAATAACAAAAATAGAAGAAATTTTGCAACCCAAAATTTCTCCCCAGGCCCTACAAGGATTAGTATTCTGCATAAAAATCAATATTAGTGTTACCCAAATTCACACAGTCAAACAACTAATGCAATGCAATCTTCTAAGAAAATGATGCAATATATCAAAAATGACAAACAAGCCAACCAAAAATTTGCGTAAAATCTAATGTATTTCTAATATATTGCATAGAAAATATTTTTAACATCAAACATGAGTGCAAAATTCATTGCTCGAAATTGGCATCATGAGGTGAAAAAGAAAAGTCTAGCAGTATGGCAAAACAATCCAGCCATGGCCTCCCAAATGGTCCAGTCTTTGGCCTGCAAAAATTCCAGCTAGGTCCTAAAATATCTAGCCCTTGCTCTGAGTTTCAATAGTATATTTAATATTACCAAAAACCTCCTCGTTTCCTCTCCTTTTGGTTCATTTTCCTATTCACTTCTCATTTCCAAAATATCCACTGTTTTGTTTCTCTTACTAGCTACCATTTACCGCTTTCTTCCATGTTTGCATTGTAATATTTTTTATAAGGTAATAGCCTTGATGTTCAACTGTAAATTCTGCATATTCACCTCGTAGATTTACCTTTAAAATATAACACCCCTTCACATGCTCACTCCTCTTAATTAAACATTTTCCATGCTTTAATTTAATTATAAGGTGAGCTTAAGCTTCTAGTTTCGGATATTATTATCCCTATGATTTTACTGACCACCAAATCAACATGATATTCCTATATCACGGGCCTACACTACCTAATGCACTTATATCCAGAGATTCTTATACCACGTCCTCAACTCCATTTTGGTGCATACATTTTTGATGTAGGGCTACCCTGCTTATCTGCTCTGGCCATGGTGATTAGCTTGAACAACTAATTACTAATAAAAGACATCGCGGTGTGATAAAGTTTCACCAATAGTGTCCACTTATCTCCTTGTCATCCACTGCAACTCATGCAAAGCTCCAATCATTGACATCCATATCCATTATTCGTTTGCATCCATGTAGATCTAGTGGTCTTTGTACTCATCTACCATCACCGTCAGGAGAAGACAAATGCACCCCACTTCATCTACCTACCATATACCATGATCTTATCATACCATCGCTACTCGAGAAACATATTCATTTATAGAAATAATATAAATGTTGACTTCTACGGTAAGACTAATTATTAGATCATTATGGACACTTGATTAAAATTGATAGCTTCATCGAAATCATCAAAATTAATAATGTAATTTCCACTCACCGGTTGGACCTTCATCATGATATCCTAGATGCTTGAATTCTACTATAGTGCTATGAACTACCTTTCTTATGGTCCACTATCCAACTTAGTAGTATCATCGCAGCTCATGAGGTGTGGTTGAGTTTGGTGCCATTGCTCCTGCAAAAGTGCTTTCCTTACACCTGTACACAGGGTCTATCACCCCATATTCTTAATCTAACTATTATCAGCTTACTCTCCTTATCCATTCGTACATAGGGAGTTTTCCTTCTATTAGGATTTTGTTCCACTTTAATACTTTTTCTTTTTTTTTTATCATGACTGCTCATAATGAAATGAACCTGCGTGGTTTGTTTTTTGTTGCAATGAGATCCTTTTCTTGATTATGCAGAATATGGATGCCCTCCACATTGATCAACATTTCAACGTCCACTATAATTTCACCTTGTTTTTGATATGATGTTGTCCCCCTATTTATTTTTAGTGGCATATTCCTATATTATAATTTCTTTCTACTTTAATACCTCTTCTATGTCTTCATTCATTTTTGGCACCATGTCTTCCCCTATTCCAGCATTGCATTCACGTGAGTGCCTCCTTTGAATGAGGATTCTGCAATCTCCATCATATATCATTCCCAATGTGACTGGTATGATTTCGTTCGATTGTTGTCTAGCTATAGTACAATGTGGTGGCAGCTACACCCAGTGGTTGACAAATCGATGCTACCCATTCATCCACTTAATGGTTGACCAATTTTAGCCACATCTATACTATCAACATCGATTTTACCACTACCTTTGGAGCAAGCATGTAATTTTGACTACTTTTTTATGGAGAGAGCAACTAATGATGGTCAAATACCCTCAAAATATGCACTATCGACTTGTACCTACATATGAAACAAGCACAAAATATTAAAACCAAGCAAGCCTTAAATAGAAAGATAAAAGTCTTAAATATTAAACTTTATCACTAAGTGTAATAGAAACAAAATTTCAATATTGAAGACTTTAATCAGATAATGTAACATTTTTTTTTTTAAAGAAAGCAAACTTATCTTTCTATTGTTATTTTGCTTTTATATTTTATTTTATTTTTTATTTTTTTTGTTTTATACATTTATTTATTTATTTATTTTTATATACATATATTATAAATATATATATATGCTTTATATTTTATTTTATCATTTTGATTCTTTTATTTTATTGTTATTTATTTTTTAATATATATTATTATTATATATATAATATATAATAATATATATGTATATTTTTTTTTATTTTTTTTTTCATATTATGATTCAATTTAATTAAAATCAAATATTTGAAAAGCAAACCTTGAAATTAATCAAACCTCATAAATGAAACCACAACATTGAACACTAAAAACAAACAAATAAAAAATTACACCAAAAATGAAATTTGACAACTACACGATACATATTCGAGTGGGGATTGCCAAAATCACTCAACAGAAGATAAAACAAAAACTCTAAAATACCAAATTTTAAGGTGGGTCTCCAATTTTGGGGTACGATGTGGAATAGCCATAAAAATGGTGACTTTGTTGGGAAATGCTCCTGAGCATTTTGGGTGAAGAACCCAATCTAAAATGAGAATATGAAATATCAGTAAAAAATGAATTATTTAGCGATGTCTCAGGAATATGAGGGTCAACAAATTAAAATAAAAATAATTAATCTATATGCCTTTGCTCAGTATGTGCAAAAGTGATTCATTTTGCATCTCTAAAAACCTTTTGGATTCCATCATCTGGTTTGCATTTAGGCTATGAAGCATGACTCATAACAACAAAACTTTTATAGACAAAGCCCTACTTCCAGTCAGACATCTATAACCCTGGTAGAGTTTATATAATTCACCCTTGTGTTTGTTTAATATATTTCAAAGTGCTTTATTATAATCGAGTTGAGTCTAGACAGAGCTCTACTATAGGTCAGGCATCTATAACCCCGATAGATTTTATCTAGACTTTGTAACTGATTTAATCAAGATTTTCAATGCCCATTTTCTTTCTTTATTTTTTAAAAGCTTTGCAATAATTTATGTATCACTAGGGTTAGGAAGCATAGAGATAGAGAGTGTTGCATTTTCACCTTAATTTACAAATGAATATGACTTCATCCCTCAGGACTTCCATAAATACCCTTTGATTATGTGAGTTACATGTGGAGCTTTAGCAAAATATTTCATTGTTCTACTCTCCACCATTTTAGTCCCAACATATGAGCATGATCACAAAATAATTCAGCCCCCTTTTCTCATTTTCACTTGCTTTCAGATTAGGTATTCCAATCTACTTAACAAAGAAACATAAAAATGGGTAAGAGACCATAAGTTAGCGACCACAAAACATCACCTCAAAATAAGGGAAAAATTCAAAAAATAAAACTAAAAACACAAAGCAAAACTTAATCTAACACCAACTGACAAGGAAGCAAACAAACAACGTGTCAAACAAAAAAGGACAAAAAACAAAACTATATACAAAAATATACATATGGTACAAAAGGATGCAAAATTTGAGCTATCACTTCCCTAGATCCCAAACATGACTAGCACATTTTAAAAGACATATAACATAATACGTATGCCAAGCTTTACGAAAATCCAACCAAAGTAGGATTTGGCCAAATAATGCAAGCACTTTAATTTTACCTCTTTCACCCCACCATTTTAATTTTTTTCCATTGGTAATCTCATATTGGAGTTCTCATTCATCAATTTGATTAGACAAAGATTGATCTTCAATTCCTATTTGTCTATTACTTAGAATACAAATTTCACAATTTGATTCATGTTTTAGAATTGGGATTTTCTTTTCAAATATGAAACCTTTCAAGTAGGAGCCAATTTCTAAAAATTTTGAAGCCACATCATTATACATGTTATAATGCCAATCAAACTTATGCAAAAAATTTCAAGCATCTAGGATATCTACTAAATGAGAATCATTATAATTTTTTATCCTAGATTCGATTGTTAATTGTTGTTGGACTTGATCCAACAATTTAAGCACATCAACTTCTATTTCATTCATCAAACCAATATTATTAGAGGTGTGAGTATAAATAAACTTTATTTTTTCATTCATATTTAATGGTATTTCATCATAAATAGCATTTGAATCCATTAGATGATCATACAAATTTTTACCTGAAGCTTGGATGTTTGGATACAAAAGGTTAGATTCTACCTTTTGTATATTTTCATTTACCAACACTTGGTGAGTCATTGTAATCCTTTCTTCTTCTTAATGGGATTCATCATCATCAAGCACCTATTCAAAAATACCAAAGTTAGGCACCCAATAAAATATATGACCATCTTTTTCAAACCATAAGTCTTGTCTATCTAGGGATGTATCAAATAACAAATCTTCATGATCAATTATTTGAGTTGCTTTGAACAAATCAACCTCTTTATAATTTGGTTCTAATTCCTTGTTAACCATCCATGGATTTTCTTCCTTAGAATTTTAAATGCAATCATGCTAATTTGTACCCAAATCTTTGGAATCCCAAAATTAAAGAGAAGACTTTACCTCTTCCTCATCCAAAACAAATGACTCATAAGAAGTGTACAATTTATTCTCTTTATATTTCAACAAGATCCTCAATAAATTAATATTCATCATGATCTAATTTTAGAACCTTCTCTATTCTTGCAAATGCAATATCTTCATGTGAAATGGTGATTTTAGCATCCTGCATGTCAATAGAAATCTTATTGATAGGGGTGTGAAAATTAAATAATTTATATATTTTCCCCAACCATTGTAAAATTTATCATCTAAATTTTTGGGATGAAACTCTATTGTATCTGTGACATGATATTTTTATTCATCTATCAATTTGTTTTCTTCTTTATTCTTGGTAGTAGAATCATTATCATTTCCAGCACTTTATGAGATTCCAACCCTTCTTCAAAAATATTTTCAAATTGTACAAGGCTTGTAATATCCTCATGCGAGAAATAAATAGTATTATCCTGCATATCAATTGATATAAAAGTTTCATTAGAATATTTGGAGTGTGCATATTATTCTCACTTCTTCCAAGAATCATAGTAATCATCTTCTAAAATCAAGTGGTGACACTCAACTACTTCAATATTTTCTAATTTATCAATGTGTTTCTCATCAATTTTACCTTTACCTTCCTTACATGCTTCAATTATTTCCAAAAGTGGGCTACTCTTTGTATTCAAGCTTGCAAGATCGTAATCCACATTTGTAACCCAAAATTTAATTTTATTATAATTTGGAAGGTGTAGGTCTTCTTGGCCATCAGTTTTAACAATCTCATCCAAGGTGTTTTCTAAAAACAAGCGGTGAAAATCTCTTCTATCTTCAAATTTATTTATAGTTTCTCTTTCAACCTCATTTTTGATCACTTTATTCAATTCTATGGAAGATATTATCCTATAACATATCTCAAATCTAGTTAGATCTAGGACACCTTTATTATCTGAATACTTATGCATTTCTAGAGATGGACCCATCTCTACACAATCCTCATTTGTGGTTATTCGCTTGGCATCTTGCACCTCCTCTTGGACGATATCTAAGGTGGTTAATGAAATTTCGGTATTCAAATTCATTCCCTTGATCATTCACCTTAGGCATCATTGGAGTGGAGGGTGCTATATTAGATGGTTGGTGTAGGTTGGCATCAATAACTCCTAAAAAACAATTCCTCATGGGGGAAGGTTGTGCCTCAACTTGTCTCATGGGTATTATTAGATATTTAACCTTAGGGTTATGCAGTGATAGCTTACCCAAAAGTCCATTAACATCACACATAGTCCACCATATTTCCAATAGAATTGCCTCATTGAAGGTCTTAGGCAATGATGAATCTTCTAGAAGTTTTCTTATAAATTTGGACATTGAGGGGTCTAAGGCTCCCATGTAAATTTGAAAGGCTTCTTCTTTTGTTATGTCATAATGTTCCACCACTTCAGTGTACAACCCATAGAACCTATCATTGAATTGACTCATGGATTCATTAGGTTCTTTAAAGATAGAGGTAAACTAATTTTGCAACATAATTGGGTCAACTTGATTTCCAAAATGGTCAAGAAATGTTGTTTCTAGTAGGACCCAATAAGTCATAACCTCTAGAGGTAATTGCATATACCAACCCATTGCTACGTCATCCAATATGTAAGATAATAACCTACAAGCAACATCCTCATGGAAAATTTGCCAGTGAATTAACATGCTCTTGTAGATATACAATCTCTATATGTATCCTAATACCTCATTTTGACTAAACTATGGTGGAAAATCCAATACACTTTTAGGAATTTGATGGGGTATTTCAGGCATGTTTAAAATACTATAATGGTTACCTAACGTAGTTACCATTCCTGCTCTTATTTCATAAAATTTAGCCATTAGTGAAACTTAAAAAATAACTTCAGAAACAATTTTGTTAGTCAAATAAAAATATCTTGCAAAGAATCATGAAATGACTAACAAATCTCAAATGTTTAACATGTAAATCATCGTGTTAATATCAACCAAAATATATGCATCAATTAAACCCTGATATTAGAGAACATTTTCCAATTTGAAAAAGGTTAGCATTAATGCATCATCAATTAGAAAATGTTTGAATTAATGAAAGTAATCAACAGAAATCAAAACTTTATTAGTCAGGACCAATACTTTCAAATAACTCTTTTAAAGAAACATGAATAATTTAGCATCTAAATAGCAATAAAGTAAACCAATTCAGGCCCTCCTTCTAGCGCTAAAATTTTGAGTGGTAATTTTACCCAATTGCAAAACCACACTCACCCTTAGGATTTTGATCATAAAATCCTCTCTTGCAAAGAAGTTAAAACAAAAACAACTTCTCCAAGGTTCTGCTATGTAAGCATTGCACGTGTGTATTTATAATATTATAAAGATATGTTAAATGAATGCTAGGAATACCTTAGTTATTTTCAAGTAACTGTTAACAAGGGGCCTATGTTGGTTTATTTTATCATGCTATGTTAATTATTGTTCATGAAACTTAGAAGAAAATGACAATATTATTAGCCCTCATATGACCATGATGGAAAACCTTAGTTCATTTTATCTTGAAGTATTCTAGATATCTTTTATCTTCTTTTGATTAAGTATATTTTAAAAAATATTGTATCTTGCATTAAACCCTACTCTGAACAATGAAATAGAAGATTAAAATCTCTCTAAATGTGAATGTGAAATGAATATTGGATTCCTTTTAAATTGCTTTGTGTGTAAAATAAAAACAGGAAATAAATATGCATGTGTAATTATGAAATGTAAATGGCCTTAAAATATCATTATAAATTATCCCTCTTTAATGGAATCACAATTTTCATGAATAAGAAATAATTTAATGCTTTAAAACAATAACCTTTGATATAATGTATAAATTACCTCTCTTTAATGAAATCAGAATTTTCATAAAGAAAGGTGAATTTATTGCTCCAAAAATGATGGCCTATGGAATGCCATATAAATCACTTCCCTTTAATGAAATTAGAATTTTCATAAAGGAAATTCCATTTATTGCTTGCGAATAAAATGCAAAGCTGAAAAAATCTGATTTGCCTTCAAAATGTGAAAAATGTAAAATTTTGAAATTATAAAAAAAAACCCATAAAACAACAATTTTTAATAATTTTTATAAATTCAAAATGGCTTCAAAATGGGATTGAAATTGTTTCAAATGAAATATTGAAGCTCATTATTCACACCCATGTAATTATTTTTGGTATTTTATTTATTTTTATTTTTTAATCATCGATGATGTGTGTCGTTAATAGCATCATTTAATCTCAATGATTTGTCAATCTATGGTGATGTCCAAGGCTATTTACGAGAGAAATCTTGAGCAGGATTACAGTTTAGTTCATTTAGGACAGTAGGTCTTATTGGTAGAATAGATTATGTGGGGGTTTTAGATCACCTTTAAATCCTATCTTGCATAAAATAAACTAATTTACATGCAAAAATGGAAATCTGATTCAAAATTGCAGAAACTATACATAAAAGCAACATAAAATGTAAATTGAAAATATACACACATATAAGAGCTGCAACAAAATTTGTATCTATATATATAAAATTATCAAAATACCCTCAGGCTACAAAATAAGATAATGTCCACTATCTATCCTTAAAAATACCTAATGGCTACAATAGGGATCAATACCCATACATATAAACATCACCCCTATTGATCACTAGGAGTCTCTCCACTCCCCTTGCAAGCCCCACCTGCCTACTCCACTCGATGTGCTATTGTCATCCTACTCGACTCAATAACTACTCCAGATGCCTCAGTACCTACAATCGCTATAGATCCCTCTAATATTGGAGCACCGCTACCTTCATGCATCGTTGCATCCTATCCATCCTCACAACTCTTAATCCTATGAAAGCAACACTCTGACAACTCTACTTAGACTAATTTTATGCTCATGATCATGATCTCAACCTCAAGTATGATCTATCATAATATGGTAGTGTAATCCCTTAGACCATTAAGGCTATCTCACAATCATACCTCATCAAATCCTCATATCTTAACTTATGTATCAGATTCTCATTCTTCTTTCTTAATCACTCTATATTGTCTCAAAGAGGAACCTCATTTGTAGGAACCTTTGCCTCTCCCAAATCCTATAATAATATCTCTACCTTAGCATACATATCGGTTACCTCAACCATATGAGTAGCATGCTTAGCCTTCATAGATGCTCCCACCTGCTCCAACCTAACCACCTTCATATTGAACTTGTTTGTGGTTGCTACAACATCTACCGTGAGAGTACATAAACTCCCAACTGACTCAATATACCTCCTCTCCTTCGTAGCAAGTCTACCTCATAGCTCCACACACTTTAGCTCTAGATCTCTCTTCACCTTAGCACTCACTATCTTTGATGCTACTAATATCCCTTAGCTCTACACATTGAAGCTCTAGATCTCTCTTCTCCATAGTACTTGTATTAAATGATATCAATCACTCCTCACAATTATGCAACTCTCTCTAAATGTTGTACTCAATCACATAGTATCATCAACTCCTCCTCCAAATATCTCCTCTCTTGCTCCTCCAATGGGATATCTTCCATATCCTAAAAATGAATCATGTCCTCAACCTCTACATCCATACCTGTATCCTTCATCACCACATTCCCTACTATGAGTTTCTCATCAGGTACCACATCTTGTGTAACCCCACCCATATCACTAGGTGTGATAGAATCCCCTCTTTTAATTTGCCTCAATTGTTGAAGAGATTTCTTAGCCCTCACCTCAATATATCTAGAACCTCTCCCTCTTGTGAATACACTCTACCAATTGATTTCATTACATGCTCAATAACACTAGTACCTACCTCCCAATCCTGACTAGCCCACCAGGCATCATACTCAAGAGTGATACTTGCATCAGCTACATTAAGAATCACCATCGATGGATCCCTCTCACCATTCCAAGGAGATACCACATGTTGCATCCCCTATCACCTCACCACTTGTAAATCATAATAGGTACATCTGGTATACCCTACTGTAATCCAAACTATATTATCACCCCACTAAAATGGAAGAACTCAACCTAATGGGTATATCATCCTATGACCCATCACCCTCATTGTATAGCCCTAAACTACTCATCATCCTTTCTCCTATACCACTCCCACCCTCTAGGGCCTCTAGTAGATATCTTTCAACTCCAACTATCCAAAATTCATCCTCCAAAACAAGTAATCACCCTCATGTAATCTTTGTATGCCCTTCTCCTCATCCGTCTACCACCTCAGCACATACGGTAAAGTCTTACTCTTCTTCTCATGTGCCAAGTATGGTAGTAGCACTGGTTGATCCATTGCTATGTTCTCCCATGCCCAAACTTATAGTAAAGGGACATAATTTAGTCCTTTTTGTCCTATCCTTACCACATTATGTAGCTCCTTGTATACCTAGGCTAATAGCGTAGGCACCCATGCAAATAGAACATTATGCTCTACCATATCACACACTACATCGAACATGTTCCAGGTGAACTTCACCCTAGAAGCATCAGGAAGCACCCATGTTGAAATCATCAGCATCGCCACACAATGGTAATTAGAAAACATCTTCTGATACCATTAGTATTCATAATAAATGCCCTTCTTGGTATCTACCTCCATCCACTTTTTTCTAAATGTATGCTACAATTTTGCATCACACCTACACCCTCACAGGAACACCTTTAATTGGTAACTTGTAAATCCTATAGATATCCTCTGGGGTGATCGTCATCTCACTCATTGACAAATGAAAGTTATTCCTATCAGAATCCCACCTCTCACACAAATTTGATATATAGGCTCGATTAACATAAATGGTAACACACTTCCACACTCCTCTCAACCATACTAAATGCAACCACTCTAAATCAGCATCACTCCACTCTTTCACCAACATTACCTTCATCGTTTGCACACGATGATGAGGCTCAATTATCTTCACATATTTCATTCACAAACATCACAATAAAATTTGTGGCATCAAAATACATAATTTTACCCCTATGATTACAATATAATCATCATACAACTACATTCTATGGTAAAACAAAACACATCTTCATAGATTTCAAGACACTACAAAAGCACAACCTTCATAGTACCTCAACACAGAATATAAATAGCACTTTTGAATACCCATTTCACCCTTTCATGGCTAAAGGATGAACAAAATTCAAAAACAGTACACAATCAACACAAAATAAAACAATTCACATGCATTCATACCCTCATCATGGTATGTAATTCAAAATATTACCAAATCACATCATGACATGATAACAGTTACACTTTTAGACACCCATTTCGCCATTTCATGGTGAATGTTCAAATACATTAGGAAAATAGTACACCATTTTCCCAAAACACCCAATAAAATATCAAAGAACAATGCATTACATTGTCTAATTCAAAACAATTATCAGATAAAATAAAAACAAAATAACAATCACATTTTTGAATACCCATTTCACCATTTCATGGTAAAATTTCAAAAACATTCAAAAAATAGTACACCATTTACCCAAAAATAGCTACATCCACATATATCATTTGCATCGTACAACATGCCAAATCCAAAACATCATCAAATAAAGTCAAATCAAAACAACAATCACAATTTTGGACACCCATTTCACTATTTCATGGTGAAAGTTCAAAAAAAATTGCACACAACACATGGTTTGGCACAAAAATAAACATCAAACAAGAATCATTTCCAACCCAAATTGCACGATCAAATAATCTCCAAAACAAGTTGAAACGAAAAAATGACAATCATTCCAAATACCCATTTGGCTTGTTTAACACTTTGTGTTTAAATTTAAAGCAAATTAAATAGGCGCATCACATAAACACGTAAAATTTTATTCTACCACATTCAAATTCACTCACAATTCCTAAAATTCAAATACAAAGGGTTATAACACTTACCCATGGATTCTTGCGATGAATACTAACATCGGTTTGACTCCTCGCCATAGTCAAGTGCATTAAAAAATTCACAAGCACTTTTTTCTTCACTCACACCTCACTCCACTCACGCATCACAAAAATTACCGCATGCATGTGCCAAAAGGCTTTTATATGCCTCAAAATCCTAAATCGCATGCCACCCTATGATTTCAACCCAAATTGTAGGTCACCCTACAAATCCAACACCAAATCATAGGTCACCCTGTGAATCCAACCCTAAATCGTAGGTCACCCTACGATTTGAACCAAACAACACAAAATTTAAATTTTCTTCATTCTAAAATATTCTTCCCCTCCATATTCATGCTATTTTGCAAATTTTCCATCTTTTTCAATTCTATCAATAGACTCATCATCATTTTGCCACATTTTATTCACCTCATTGTTGATTCCTCATTTAAGAGGGTATTCATATACAAAAATCAGCTTTACCTGCAACCAAACAATCAAACATACAAATCACGGATATCACATCTATCTACACAAATTTTTGCTAAAGATTATCTCAAGATAATAGTAAAACCAACCAACCAGGTATTTGTTAGATCACAAGAGTTATGCGCAACAATGGAGATGTCACTCTGGCATTCATGATTCATAATGAATGATACATTTGAATAATCCATGCACAACATTGAAGATGTCACTCTAGCATTCATGATACACAATGAATGGCACGTTTGAATAATACATGTCACCTAGCTCAAATGATTTGATACATGTCTCCATACACTCATCAATCAATCAACAACAAAAATTTGAATAGGCATTTATTCTATTTGTACTTTGGACCATCTTGCATTGGTCACAAAAGCAAAGTATTCATAAGTTGCCCTCACAAGCAACCAATATGACATTGCAAAATATCATACATAATCAACAAAATCATCACATTGCATCCACAATCATTCATTTCCATTCATCATTAGCATTTTTTATTTTCTTTCTCTTCTCTCTTTTCTCTTTCCCCCTTCCTTTCTTTCTCTTCTCCTTCTCTCTTATTTCCCTTTTTATTCCTCCTTTCTTCTCCTTTTCTCTCCTCGAATTCTTGGTTAATGTTGTATGGTCACACTTCAAGCGACCACATACCTTTGATTAGATTTCATACTCTCCTTTCTTCCTTCATTTTCTACTTTATCTCATCATATTTTTGTACTAAACTATGTTCCACATAGTATAGTACAAAAGGGGTAAATGCAGACACCCAAAAGTTACACATGTCTACTTCTATGTACTTGTAGATCTATCCAGACACTTGTAGGCTGCATAGACCATCATAGACCCCTCTAGGCTATTGTAGACCAGCGTAGACCATTGTAGGCTATTGTAGTCTTTCGTAGGTTCCTAAACCTACAAAACTAGGTAAAACCCCTCCAAAACACCTCCTGCTCATTAGGAGACCACCTATAAGCCCCCTAAGGTAACCTAAGCCCTTTCCTATACCTAATTAGGATCCCATGGGACCTTTACCTTTCCAAAATCCCTAATTAAGTTAATTGAATTTCTAATTATAAATTCACTTTTCACTTGAGTGTACTTTATGACTTAAAAAGGTTTAATTAGGATCTTAAACCCAAATTAGTCTTAATTATTTCCTCACACATGTGATCACTTTAGGTTAGATAGGATATTTCTTAGAAATCCTAACTAAACCCTAATCTAACCTAGGAGTTAGCTAACCCTAGTTAACCCTAATCTCTCCTCACACATGTGTGAGGATGAGATATTCCTTTAGGGAATGTGGGAATGACACCTCCCTAAACCCTAACTTAACCTAGCATGGAATAGACTCTAGGGTTTGGTCTACCTAACCACCCCTACAACCTTAGATTTTACTATAAATAGAGGGGCCCTCCACTCATTATCTCTCTCCCTCTTATCTAACTTACATAAACTCTACCAAAATCTCGCTAGAATCCCTTCTTTTGATTGTGGACCATACAAACAACATCCAATCATCCTAGGATCCCATCCAAAAAAAGCAACTCCATCAGAAGGTACTTACAATTGGATTTGCCCCTTGACCTACGAATTCGGGTTCTAGATCACCCCCTGAGCTGTGAGTTGGTTGTATAGTTGATCTACAGTAGTAGAAACGTTAGGTACCCTTGATTTCATGTTTTTATAGCATTTACACTTCATTTCTAGATTTGTTTCATGTTTTTAATATCTTTTTATCTTCATAAATATGAGTATTGATCCATTATAGGCCTCCAAGTGAACTAACACCATTTTGTAGGTCCTCCAGTAATAGCAAACATACATTACAATAGCAAATACAATAGTAGCAACAACACATAGTGGAAGTACACACGCATCAAAGCCCACCTACATTTGAGGGACCCCAAGAGAAACCATTAGAGTGTTTCACATATTTTTAAGAAAAGGAGATTCATCCTCTAATATTGTATCAAATTCTTAATAAAATGATTTGAAAACACTACTGAGCATTTTAATTTCTTATAGTTAACTTGCTTGGTCAAATGGTACGCTTCAATATGGTTTAAACAATATAAAACCATGAACTAAATAATACCTTAAACAAAACCATTTACTTTTCTAATTTTAAAATGAGAACAAGCTAATCATTCATTTAAACAAGCCTTCTACCCTTTTGTTCTTCAATGATCACTTGAGAGTGAGTTTAACTATTTCAGAGAAAACATAGTTCAACAATTATCACCAAGCTCAAGAATCTCATTATTTTCTGAAACGGTTTAATCAAAAACAAAAAGAATAAGTAACCTTTAAAGGTAAAATAATTTTAATTTTATTTTTTATCCAAAATAAGATTACTATTGTGATGGTAAAACATTGCCTAAGAGGAAAAACTAGGTTTATAAATGCTTTTATTTTTTTTATATCGTCGATATGGAGTGGTTAATTGCTCAAAAGGGGATTATTTTTATTCTTTTAAGTTTAGCAATTTTACAAGAACACTCACACAAGATGTAACAAGGGAATTACTAGTCTTCTCGAAGTTTTGGTGTCTATCGAGCCACAAACACTCACACAAGATGTAACAAGGGAATTACCAGTCTTCTCAAAGTTTTGGTGTCTATCGAGCCACAAACACACAACATTAATTCTATTTAAATAGGTTTTATTTAATTTCTTATCTACATTATATAGTCACAATTTTAAACAAACTAACATAAACTCATTTGATTATAAAGCATGTGATTATAATTTCTACAAAAGGAGAAATCCTAAGTCAAATACACAACAAAAAGAGATTGCCAAAGTATTCTAGAATGATTGCACAAGCAACTCATTACGTTTTAATTACAAAAATGAAAGAGTTGTGTTTTGTTTATCACATAGTTTATCATGGAGAGTTTAATGTCCTCAACCACCAATTAGAAATCAAACTCCAAAAAAATTATTTTTATTATTTTTTTAATTCTAAAACAATGTCAAAGGGTCCTCGCACACTAATACAGTGGTGGTAGGTTTGTTTAATCATTAAACACAAACCTTATGTTTCATCCATATTTATATCATTCTCAAGATGAGAGGATTTAATTACAAAATAAATTTATTCAAGCTCTACACAACATCGATATGAGGAAAGCTTCTATGTTTTTAAACAATAAACCTTAATTATATTTATCTGTCAAAATTATATGCTTCTTATACATAATTTTGGACTGAACATAGACATCTATAGGTGCAAAAGTGATAGACACTATGTAGAGGATTCTACTAAAAATTGTTTCAACATAAAATAAGGCTCAACATAGAACCATTAATTATTTTCATAACTTAATAAATTTTTAGCTTTGATGTCTTAAAAGTACAACAATAGTAGATATATATCTGGTTTAATAGACAGCAATCCCAAAGTTCAGACATCTTAACATTGGATAAAAATTTACTTTCTATCATAGTGTAAAACTACACTTTACTACTAGGAAGTATTAAAAGCTCCAACGAGGCTTGCTGGCTCTAACAGGAAGTTACTCATAGTGAATGAGACTACCAAACAACTATCCCATAGGTTCAACTAAGATCAATCTCTTTCTTATCCCTATAGGTTCAACTAGCATGTCTTATAGGGTCTTGGGTAAATCTCGTTATCATATGATATCCAGGCAATTTATGTTCCAAAATATATTTTATCAATTGTATCTAGTTGAATAGAATTAACATCCTTCTAAGGTTTAATACTGCCTTGATTTCCAAGAGGTTCAACCTATTGAGCTGAAAAGCTCCTTTAAACTTTCTATTATAAATTTTTTAATATGTCATCCAACTTCAAATTTTATATTATAATTTTTTTAATATGCCATCCAAAGAAATATTTAGTTTATACTATCAAAATTCTATATTAAAAGTATGATTAATAGGAATACTGTGGCATCACTGGCCACAAGATCGGGTTTATTAAACTTTCTAGGTATAACTTGATAGAAAGTGCACTATATTTGAAAATGCTACTTCAATGGAATTTCTTAAAGCTTGTTGTGATCTAATGATGCTTACGTTGATTTATTTGAGATGGTTGTTGTTACTCAAATACTTGCCCAAAGAAATAAAATGTATTCGCTACTACCAACTGGTTTAATCTAAAATTTAATTTAGTTCATTGTACATTAAAGAGATAGTGACCCTTAGGTAGTATAAGTTGATCTTTCAACATAGCCTCTCCTAAGTTTTACTATACGAATGAGATGAGCTATAAATTTCTTTACTGTGGACCCATTGTCACCGGCAAGCATTAAAGAAAATGTTTACAAGATGTAGGTGAGATTAAATTTTAAGCAAATCCATAGAAGCTTATTTACCGCATAAGGAGTCACATAGACAAAAGGAGGCTTACTAAGCTTTCTCTAGAAGCTAGAAATAGTATTAGATAGCTTGATATTAATATTTGACACGATATCTTATCAATATACCATAAAAAAATCCATTTAATACAATGAAACATTTCTAACTTTGCTACACTACAAATAAAAAAATAATTTAATCCCCTCACAAAAGAAAACTTGCTAATAAAATACTCATTGAACATATTGCCATCTTTCAAATGCTTTCAGAGTGTATTGCCATAGATAAATAGAAGTTTACAAACCAAGCTTCACAAAATTTGAAGAGAGGTTTTTATAAGATAGGTCAGCATTATTTGCTACCCTCTTCTAAAAATAATAAAAATTCAACTCAATTATAGAATATCTAGTGCATCACGACTTGCTTTAACACAGTGCAACATCATGTTCACATCCACCCAACATACAACCTAGACCACACACATGGTTTATCCAATCTCTAGTTCACACGGTGGCTTGACAAAAAAATAAGGATTGGGTGTTCACTTTGGGTCAATCATGGCCCCCATGAAATGCAATGCAGCTATCCCTACATTTTTTTCTTTTCATGCTTTCAATGTAACACATGATTCAATTCATACAACACTATTTCGAGCAAACTTTCAATTACCAAGCTTTTATTTTCTCTATAAAAGATTTCAAAAGAAGGTATTCCTTACAACATAGAACAAAAGTCAACAATTAACTATTTCTCTATTGATTCATAATTACACAGAGAAGTTTTATGTGAATCTATCAGCATATTAAAATTAAAACACAACCTTTCAATAAAGAATTTCAACCAGTATATTAAGAGATAAATATATATATTAAGTGAAGAATTTACTTTGACCTCATTACTTCTATCCCTTTCACACCAGAAATCCATTCTACCATGCAGAGAATATGATATATTTCTATCCCTTAACTCAAACTCTTACTATATAGAAATAAAGGTGATTTCGTCAATCAACAGGTGGTCGGGTTCATGCATAAAGCTGGCTATTGTTCACCATATGGAATTCTTATGTGGTATTATTTAATCTTCACAATAATGTATATTATACATTTTTTAACATTTACTATTATAATATTTATATTAAAAAGTGTTTTATCATATATATATATATATATATATATATATATATATATATATATATATATATATATTCATTTTCAATTTATTTTATTTCAAAAATATTCATCAAAAATTCATTGCAAACAAAAGATGGATGCAACTACATGAATATTCACTACTAGTGAGCTTTCATGTACTCACAAGGCCATGATTATCCATCATATCCCACCTCACCTAATAGAGACAATCCTTAATTTTCCATCTGAAGGTGGGTACAAGAATCCTTTGAACTACTTGCTTGAAGATGTGCATTTGTTCCTGCATACACAAAACTTTCTCAGAAGTACTTCATTCTAAAATAGTAGCAGGTAATAAAGTAGCAAAAATGGAGGAATATTACATTCTTTCCCACTTAGATTAAACACAGTCCCTGTGTTTGCAATACTAGTTATGCATATCTACATTTAACTTAATTACTCATACAACATCATGTAGATTCTTTAAACATCCATTTATGAGTAGAACCAAAACATGTATTATAGCATCAATACATGCATATATACTTATATCTATCAATGTGCAACATATATTAGTTTTCAAACATATATGGAAATTGTCTTTTCATAATAGCTACATCTTCCCATGTGACGTTCCTGTAAGAGTAGTGGTCTCATTGGACCTTGCATTGATCTACATTTCTTTTTCTCAGTCGCTTTGTTTTGAAGCTAAGGATTCGGATAGGGTATACTTCAATGTGTTACGGGTTTGAAATTTTTAGGTGGAAAACATTCCATATGTGTGATGGGTCAGCTACATATTTTTGGAGTAGAGACACATGGAAAGTATCATGGATCTTAGATAAATTGGGTGGTAGAGCCAATTTATAGGTGACAGGACTGACTTTATCAATTATTTCGAATGATCCTACAAACCTAGGGCTAAGTTTAGTGGATTTAATTGATTTTTTTGATGGTTTTACTCACAATAATACTTTATCTCCTATAGAGAATTCCCTTAGTGTTTGCTTAAGGTTTGCATAGCTTTTTTGTTGATCTGAGGCTTCTTTAAGCCTTTGGAAAATTCCTTTTAATTGCTCTTCCATTTATTTCATAGAGTTCAGACCAATCACTACTCAATCCTCCAAAGTATCCCATGATAAAGGTGTTCTACACCATTGTACATATAGGGCCTCAAATGAGGCTATGCCTAGAGTGGCATGATAGTTGTTGTTGTATGTAAACTCAACCAAGAATAGATAGTATTCCCACTTGGTTTGATGGTCCATGTAATACATTCTCAGCACATCCTCTAAAACCTAATTGACTCTCTTGGTCTACCCATAAATCTCAGGGTGATAAGTTGTGCTAATATTGAGCTTTGTACCCCATACCCAGTGCAAAGCTTACCAAAAGTTTGACATAAATTTAGAATTACTATCAGATATAATTGATTCAGTCTCTTCATTTTTTTTTTAATTTGACAAAATAGAGCTGACTTCCTTTTCTTAAGGCTCTCTTTATTGGCATAGCAAATAATAGTGTGGTTTGAGTGAGTCTCAACCATAGTGGAGTCAGACTCATTACTTGGCATCATCAGTATAATCTACCCATCTTCCTTCAAAATTTAGTAGAGCCTTATGTGCCCTAAGCTAGTCCACCCCCAAAATAATATCAAAGGCATGTAGGAAAGCTACATATAAATACCATCTAGTATTTTCCTTAAGTAAAGTGATTGGAGAATTAAATAAACGATGATTGATGGTATAGGTCTATCCTAACCCATGTTCAACCTTCCACCCATTTGCCATATATCCAAGATAGTTTGGTATGTCTTTCATTAGACTAATATAAATAAAGCTATTAGTAGCTCCACTATCAATTAGAATATGAACATCCTTATTAATTAGTCTTCCTTGTAAAATAAATGGTGTAGCTTGACCAGTGAGTGTAGAATTACCTATTGTGACATATATTTTATGTGTGGCCTCCTCAATTGCTTTATTTTTGTCTACTCTAAGTGGACATTGGCTAGCATAGTGAGCTCCAATACATATATAACATCCTTTAAGGGGAGCCTTATCCTTTATACCTTCTTCACTCCTGACTTGAGATGTGGATTCCCTTCCTGCATTCTGTGTAGAGGAATTATAGTCACTTCTATAGTTCTTTTTGTCTTGACAACCCTTATTCTAAAATCTTCCCCATTCTTGTCTTTTAAATAATGATATCCACCTTTTAACTTTTTATATTGATCCTTAGACCCCTTTGTAGCTCTAGTATCCTTTCTCTTCTTAGCCTCATCTTTGTTCCTTTCCTTTTTTGATAGTAAGCCTTTTTGTTCTTTTGGCTTAGTTCCTCAAATCAAGTTGTCATAGGCTTCTGATAAATCCTTTGGTTTCACCAGGCCAACAAGAGACCCAATCCTCGGATGTAGCCCCATAAGAAATTTTTATACCTTTAGTTCTTCTCTTTGATCATATTCAGGTATATATTTCAACAATTGTACAAATATTTGATAGTATTCTATGACAGTGATGTTCTCTTTAAATTAATGAATTCTCTAAAATTTTGCATATAGAATTTTTGAGTCAAAAATATATCTCTAAATTTTTTTAGGAACATATCCTATGCAATGTTCACTATCTCTACATGTTTGTTTTTCTTGTATATCATCCACTAGTCCATTGCTAGTCCTGATAAGTGAGCCACTACCCACGCTATCTTAGACTTAAATGAGAGGGGATTGATAGCATAATACCCCTCAACATCGCTTAACTAATTTTTTATTGCCTCTCCATAACCCTTGCCATAAAATTTTAGGATGATAATTTTCCTTAAATCCTTATTTAATTCATTACCAACTCTTCTTCGAGTGGATCCTTTAGGCACATCTTCCTAAACCATTTTTGGATCCTTATTTTTGGTTAAATTTTAATTAATTTATGTTGTTGAATGATTAGCTCCTACTGTTGGGCCATTTGTAACTTCTGCTACTCCATTAGTTTAGTTAGTTGTACTATTTGCATTTCCATGTGTTCCCTTTGTTGATTCAATTGTTCTTGTGATTGAACCCTTTGTAGTTCCATATACTCTTGTTTTTTATTCATCTGTTCTTGCAATAGTTGTACCATTTTATCCAAGTTATCCTCTCAAAGGATATTTTTTTGCTATGATTTCCTTATCTTTTTAAACAAGCCTACGGGATGCTTCTACTCTAGTTACTTTTTTTGACTCCCTTACGAGTCTTCTTAGTCTCTTTCTCAAACCTTAAATAAGTGCTTCTTGCTGAGCCAAAGCAATATTTCTAGAAGATCTTGCAATTACCTAGATACAACAAGATCTATGTCAGTTAAACAAGGCCTAGAGTTTCACAACCTAGGCTCTAATACCAACTGTAACAATCCAAGTCTTGCCCACTTGGTTGTCTAATTTAGTCCTTCCTACTGGAGTCACAAAGTAAAAATTTTGATCGTTATTCATGAATAAAATATGATCACCCAATTATTATTTAGTATGAGGTATGTAAAATCTTCCACATTTGGGAATTTCGATCACTATAGATGATCATCCAAGTGGTTGATACTAGTAGATTGGTGTCTTTTTGTGAACTTATCCTCTCATCCTGAGGTCCCAAGTTCATAGCAAGGGTTTCTCCTCTAGGGCCCATTTCACCTAGAGGTTGGATGCATAACTTCCCTATCCCTTAGCATGGTTGATCAAATTTCTTGATCCCAATGTTTTTAAATTATCATGAAATGGAGTAGCGTAGACATGCCTTGTGACCAATTGAATTCCCACCTTCCTTGGAATTCAACTAGGATCCGCCACTACCCTGGCTTGGGACTAGGTATCACTTGACTTGGCACAATTAACAATAAGATTTCCCATTCCATCTTGTCACTAAGTAAACTCCTAATCATCCAAGGATCAAGCGACGCCTCATTGTACCACTCGTACGACAACATAAGAGTGATATCTCATTCCATCGCCTTTTACCTTTCTATCCTAACCCTTCTTGCCAAAAGTTCAACTACCTTGAGAACACAGTGATTATTCTACCTACAATCATTGGTATTGGGTGTTAAGATACTATCACCCTTCCTGATGATAGATTGGAAATATAATCTCATTTTATTTTTAGGGTAATTTGCTTTTGAATCTTTTATTTTAGTGTAAAAAATTATCCAAATAGAATTTTTAGTTAATAATAATCTCAAATTGTAAACAACACCATCATCTTAAAAAAACTATCTCCATCTAAGACTATTTGTATAAAACTAAAAGAATATTTTTAGAATTAAACTAAAGAATCTCTAAAGCTAGATTAATATAATAAATATCAACCATTGATGCAATGCATATAAAAAGTATTAAAGAATTATTTTCATATGATGTCCTAAATTTAAGTCTCTAATTAAATACTATGCAAGGATATAAAAAAAAGACAACTAGCATTTCTAAAATATACTTTGTTTCTCATTAATCGAATAAAATATTTTATTCTACTCAAGTTAAACAATCCCTCTTTTGTGAGAGAACAAAATGTCAAGAGTAAATATTTTTCCTTCATTATTTCTAGGAGATATAATATCATTTTATTTAAGAGTAATCAAAGAGAGATTAGAATATCAAAAGTCAATATAAATGAATGAAAACAAATTATCATTTATGGTTAAACAATATAAAACCACGAAGTGAATAATATCTTAAACAAACCATCTACTTTTCTAATTTTGAAATGGGAACAAGCTAAGCATTCATTTAAATGAGCCTTCTACCCTTATGTTCAATGATCACTTAAGAGTGAGTTTAACTGTTTCAAAGAAAACATAGTTCAACAAATCACCAAGCTCAAGAATCTCATTATTTGCCAAAATGGTTTAATTAAAAACCAAAAGAATAAATAATATTTGAAGGTAAAATAAATTTAACTTTAATTTATATCCAAACTAAGATTACTATTGTGATGGCAAACCATTGCCTGAGAGGAAAAACTAGATTTATAAATACTTATGTGTTTTTTAGATCGTCGGGATGGAGTTGTTAATCGCTCAAAAGGGAATTCTTTTTATTCTTTTAAGTTTAGCAATTCTGCAGGAACACTCACACAAGATGTAAGAAGGGAATTACCACTCTTCTGGCAGTTTTGACGTCTATCGAGCCACAAACACACAACATTAATTCTACTTAAATAGAATTTATTTAATTCCTTATCTGCATTATATAGTCGTAATTTTGAACAAACTAATATAAACTCATTTGATTATAAAGCATATGATTATAATTTCTACAAAAAGAGAAATCCTAATTCAAATACATAACAAAACAGATTACCAAAGTATTCCAGAAATGATTGCGTAAGCAACTCATTACGTTTTAACTACAAAAATGGAAGAGCTATGATTTTTTTTTATCAGGCAGTTTATCATGAAGAGTTTAATAGCCTCGGCCACCAATTAGCAATTAAGCTCCAATAATTTTATTATTATTATATTTTTAATTTTAAAACAATGTTAAAGGGTCCTTGCACGCTAATCCAATGGCAGTAGGTTTGTTTAATCATTAAACACAAACTTTATGTTTCAACCATATTGCTATCATTCTCAGATAAGAGGATTTAATTACAAAATAGATTTATTCAAGCTCTACGCAAAATCGATATGAGGAAAGCATCTATGTTTGTAAACAATAAGCCTTAATTATATTTATCGTCAAGCTTATATGCTTCTTATACATAATGTTGGACTGAACATAGGCATCTACAGGTGAACAGTGCTAGACGTTATGTAGAGGATTCTACTAAAATATAGTTTTAAAATAAGGCTCAACACAGAACCATTAATTATTTTCATAACTTAATAAATTTTTAGCTTCGATGTCTTAAAAGTACAACAAGAGTAGATATATCTCTGGCTTAATCGAAAACAATCCCAAAGGTTAGACGTCTTATCATTAAACAAAATTTGCTTTCTATCATAGTGTAAAACTACACTTTCTTACTGGGAAGTATTAAAAGCTCCAACGAGGCTTGCTGGCTCTAACAGGAAGGTACTCATAGTGAATGAGACTACCAAACAACTGTCCCATAGATTCAACTAAGATCAATCTCTTCCTTATCCCTATAGGTTCAACTAGCATGTCTTGCAGGGTCGTGGGTAAATCCCGCTATAATATGGTATCCAGGCAATTTATGTTCCAAAATATATTTTATCAACTGTATCTGGTTGAACGACATTAACATCCTTCTAAGGTTTAATACTGCCTTAATTTCCAAGGGGTTCAACCTAGAAACTCCTTTAAACTTTATATTATAAATTTGTTAATATGTCATCCAACTTTAAACTTTATATTATAATATTTTTAATATGTCATTCAGAGAAAGAATTAGTTTATACTATCAAAATTCCATATTAACGGTTTGATTAATAGGAATACCGCAGCGTCATCAGCCACAAGATCAGGTTTATTAAACTTTCTAGGTATAACTTGACAGAGTGCACTATCTTTGAAAATGCTACTTCAATAGAACTGTTTAAAGCTAGTTTTTGATCTAATGATGTGTAAGTTGATTTATTAGATATGGTTTTTGTTACTCAAATACTTGCCCAAATAAAGCAAACGTATTCGCTACTACCAACCGGTTGAATCTAAAGTTTAATTTAGTTTACTGAACATAAAAGAGATAGTGACCCTAAGGTAGTAAAAGTTGATCTTTCAACATAGCCTCTCCTAAGTTTTACTATACGAACGAGATGAGCTATAAATTTCTTTTACTGTGGACCCATCATCACCGGCAAGCATTAAAGAAAACGTTTACAAGATGTAAGTGATATTAAATTTTAAGCAACTCTATAGAAGCTTATTTACCGCATAAGGAGTTACATAGACAAAAAGAGGCTTACTAAGCTTTCTCTAGAAGCTAGAAATAGTATTAGATAGCTTGATATTAATATTTAACACGACATCTTATCAATATACTATAAAACAAAATTCATTTAATACAATGAAATGTTTCTAACTTTGCTATGCTACAAATCAAAAAAGTAATTTAATCCCCTCACAAAAGAACATTTACTAACAAATTTCAACTGCTTTTAGAGCATACTGCCATAGAGAAATAGAAGTTTACAAACCAAGCTTCTCAAAATTTGAAGAGAGATTTTTGTAAGACAGGTCAACATTATTCGTTGCCCTCCTCTAAAAATAATAAAAATTCAACTCAATTACAGAATATCCACTGCACCATGACTTGCTTTAACACAGTGTAGCATCATATTGACATCCACCCAACAGACCACACACATGGTTTATTCAATATCCAGCTCGCACGGTGGCTTCATAGAAAAATAAGGATTAGGTGTTCACTTTGGGTCAGACATGGCCCCCATGAAATGCAATGCAGCTATCCCTATTTTTTTTTTTCCTTTTTCTCTATAAAATATTTCAAAAGAAGGTATTCCTTCATAGAATGCAACAGTCAATAATTAACTATATATTTAGAAAGTTAAAGTTAAAGAAGATATCAATTTCTCTATTGATTCATAATTATACAGATACTATTCATAAATTATATATTGCACAGAAGTTTTCTACTAATCTATTAGCTTATTAAAACTAAAACACATCCGAATTTATGATAAGAATAATAGGAACCATATGATCACCATTGTTCCTATGATAAATAACTAGATGTTTCGAATAACTCCTTTTCTTTGATAGGAAATGATTGAGCTTGACCAAATTCGGAGAGACATTTTTCGCAGGACTGCCCAAACTGCCAAACTTGTTTCGGTCATATCTCACTCATCCGAACTCGGATTGAGCTGAAATTTTGAGGGTAGATGCCTGAAAAATCTTAGAATGTCTCCACCAATTTTCATATCATTTGGATCAACACATATCCTAGCGCATCCCTATGTGTGAACGATATATTTGGCAAGCAGCTATGTGAGGGTTTCATCTGGGTTGAGTGCAAGCAGCTCCAGAGGTTGGTTTTTAGGGCCTTCGGGCCCTAGCAACCAATATTTTTGTGGTTTATGCTCAATATTTTAGCAAGAAATATTGCAGGGGATACAATATGGGTTAGAAATTTGTCTTTCAACAAATCATATTGTGAACTTGAGTGACAACGGCTTCCAATTTGTTGCACAAAAGAAAAGTGAAAACCATACCTTTCCACGGCGTCTAGGGCAAGTATTAAAGAGACCATGAAATAAGTTTCAAGCAGTTGATCAAAAAATGGCTCATATCTCAAGTGAATCTGGTGCTAAGGTGCACCCACAAAATAATTATACTATGAAAACCCTCGTCAAGGGTAAGAATTTTGAAGACTCAGTCCCAAAAATGAATTTTAGGGATGACCTTCGTGATGGACAGCCTCAGCCCAATGCTAATATCAATATTAGGGTTTCTCATAAACCTCTAAGAATGCCTAATATTGATCCTGGGAAAACGGAGTCAGGATGTCTTAAAGCAGTCGATGGAACTCCTATTGTTAAGCTTGATATGGGTAACATTCAGACCGGCATTGAAGATTTGGAAAAAAGAGGACTAATTTGTCGGTTCGTGGGTTTTCGTCCGATCCTATCTGCTTTCAAAGTCTGGGCTGCAAAAAGCTGGAAAACTAAAGGTGAGTTACAAATCTCTATTTATCCAAATGGTTATTTTCTTGTTTTATTTGCTAATAATGAAGATAGAGAGAAAAAATTTCAAAGGGGTCCTTGGTTTTTTGGAAGGGTAGGGATTTTCATGAAGCCCTGGCATACTAAATTTAAATTTGAAGAAGAGATGCCTTCTATAGCTCCCGTATGGGTTAGACTCTTTGGCCTCCCCATTGAATTTTGGAATCCTACTATTTTTTCTTCAATGGAAACTCTTTAGGAACTTTTATGATGACTGCTAATTGTACTCAAAATTTTGAACATATTATTTATGCTCGAATTTGTGTTTTAATGGATTTTGACAAACCCCTACCTAAAAATATCACATTACAATTTGGGGAAGACACTTGGGAGCAAGTAGTGGACTATGAGAACATTCCTTTTCGTTGTAGAATTTGCCATGAATATGGTCATTTGGCCAGTGCTTGCCCAAATAAAATTCCCGATCAAAAGAAAGAAGATATAAACTCAGCAGGTTTCCAAATATCTAAGAAGAAGAACACTAAAAAAAAACCAATAATAAAGGATCAATCAAAGTCATTTGCTAATATGTTTGAAATCTTTTCCACAAATGATGTCCCAAGTGAGGAAGAGGAAATAATGGAAACTGAAATCTTAGAAACACAATTTAAATATGAAGGAAAGAACTCAGAGACAAACCAACAAATCAAAGGTTTTCAACAGAAAACAAAAAAAAAAAAGGAGAAAATTTACACAAGAAAAATAATATTTCAAATGTCAAAACTTCAAATAATGCAGGTCCCAATATGGACTCCATTGAACCATCTAGTAAAATTTTGGCTGTGTATGAGCATTATTCAAGGTTAGAAACCATCTCAGATTCAATTGGAATAAGTCAAGAAACAGGGAAAAAAAAATTGAAGATGGACTCTAATCAAAAAGTAGGTCGCAAGACCAATCAATATCATATGGTAAAATAAGGTGAAAAGCATGTAGAGGAAGGTAAGATTAATGCCCTTTCCAACATTTTTAGCCCTGGTATTAATGAAGATTATCACTTGGAATATTAGAGGACTCAAAGGGAGTCTTTCAAAGCAAAATGAAATTAGAAGAATGATTCAGATAAATCATCAACATCTTGTTTTCCTTCAAGAAACAAAGATGTCAATGGAGGATATGGACTTAATTGCCAGTAAAATTTGGCCACCTGGAAAAGTGGTTTCCCTCAGTTCCCAAGGGACTTCGAGTGGCATTGCTTTTCTTTGGGTCCCAAAAGAGGTAGTTATTCACCATATGGTTGGTAGTTGGGGTTTATTGGCTATAGCTATTCAAAGTAGACATTCCAACTAGATTATGCTCTGCATTACTATTTATGCCCCGACTTCTTTGGAGGAAAAAAAAAGATAGTGGAAGGATATTACTCATATTATCTCTCATTTTCCTAAAGCTTGGATCTTGATTGGAGGAGATTTCAATACCATCCTCTCTCTGGATGAGAAAAAGGGAGGAAATAGAAATTTGGACAAAAGTACTGACCTCATGAGCGAATATATTGCAAACCTCCATCTTGTGGATATCCAACCAGATAATGGCCTTATGACTTGGTCTAACGAAGGCAAGGTTTGGCTTGTATAATGGAGAGATTGGATAGGTTTTTTCTCTCTAAAAATTTCTTAATCCATGGTCACATTCCTAAAGTGAAGACTCTTAATAATGTTGGTTCGGATCATTGGCCAATCATGGTGGAAATGTGGAAAACCAATGTGAGTTTCTCTCCTTTTTGTTTTCAATTAATGTGGCTTAGAGACATTTCCTTCGAGACCTCATGTGCAACAATGGTGGAAGGAAGGTAAACCTAGGCATGGGACTAAGATGTTCTGTTTTGCCAAAATACTGTAATACATTAAATACAAAATCAAGACTTGGAACTGGAAAGAGTTTGGGGATGTTCATAAAAAAAAAACATGAATTTATTGCTCATCTTGAAAATTTGAATAAGAAAATCTGTTTAGATGGCCTCACAGAGAAGAGAAGTGCAGATGAAATTAAACTCACAACTCAGTTAGAGGAATGGGAAAAAAGAAAAGAAATCTTATGGAAGAAAAAATCTAGAATTCAATGGCTCAAAGAAGGAGATCGAAACACAAATTTCTTCCACAAATCTCTTCTAGATCGAAGATCTCACAACTTTATTTCTTCCTTAAAATCAGATTCTAGAGATGTTGTTTATACTTGGGATGGCATGAACTCTATTGTTGTTGATTTTTCCAATCTTTTTGCTTCTACTCCTCTTGACTCAGCTTCACAACAAAATGTTCTTCAAGCAATCCCTTCTCTTATCACTTCTGAGGAGAACTCTATTTTGATCGCTCCTCGTTACTATTAATGAGCTTCAATAAGTAGTTTTTAAAATGCAAAAAGGGAAAACCCCGAGTCCTGATGGTATTCCTATTGAGTTCTACCAAGAGTTCTGGGATATCCTTCATGTTGATTTATTAGAGGTGGTGGAAGAAGCCAGGAAATCCAAAGAAATTTTGAAGGTTATCAATAAAACTTATATTACTCTTGTTCCAAAAGCTCAAGAGGTTGATCATATCTCAAATTTTAGACCTATTGCTTTATGTAATGTTCTTCTCAAAATTATTACTAAAATCATGGAAGAAAGGTTGAAGCCTCTTTTGCATAAGATTATTTCCCCAGATCAAGGGGGATATGTGGAAGGACGTCAAATAGTAGATCAGATAGTTCTTTCTCAGGAAGCCATCCATTCCATGGATATGCAAAATTCTCCTTCTATGTTCATCCGGTTAGACTTATCGAAATCTTATGACAGAGTGGATTGGCACTTCCTTATCAAAGTTTTGAGGCAATTTGGTTTCTCTAAAGATTGGGTGGATTGGATTATGGGATGTATGTCTTCAATTTCCTACTTGGTTCTTATCAATGGCAGGCCTTCTTAGTATTTCCCAGCTTCTAGAGGTATTAGGCAAGGTGACCCGCTATCCCCTTATTTATTCATCATTCTTGTTGAATGCTTGGGTAGGACTATAACCAAAAATAGGGAAAACAAAACCCTTGATGGAGTTACCATTGCTCATGGAGCTAGACCTATCTCTCATCTTCAATTTGTGGATGACTCTACCCTTTTAGGTAAATCTACAGTTAAGGAAGCTTCTAATATTAAGAAAATCATTAGCTATTTTTCTAAGGCTACTGGGCAGTTGATCAATGAAGACAAATCTAAATTTATTTTCTTTCACTACTCTACTAGACAAGAATCCATGGTCTTGGATAAATTAAGATATAAGAAGACCTCTCTTCCAATAACTTATTTAGGTATTCCCATTAATATTCAAAGGCAGAAAAATAAATATTGGAATTGGTTGTTGGACAAAGTCAAGAAGAAAATTGGAAAGTGGGCCAACAAGTGGCTTTCTTCTGGGGGTAGAATCACCTTGGTAAAATCAGTCCTTCAAGCTGTTCCTATTTATGTTTCTTCCGTTTTGAATATCCGAAATGCTGTTCTTCAAGAATTGGATCAAATCAGTCATCGTTTCCTTTGGAGTGGTACTAAGGAGAAAAGAAAATGGGCCTTGGTGAAATGGGATACTTTATGTCTTCCTAAGAGTGAAGGGGGGTTAGGATTTCGGTCTTAAATTAATAACAACAAAGCTTTAGCTGCTAAATTATATTGGAGGATGTTGCATAACCCCAATGCTCTTTGGGCCAATAATCTCTGTGCTAAATATACTGAGAACAAAATTCCTGAAGACCTTGTTCGCTATCAACTTCCTACCAAAGGTTCTCCCATTTTAGCAGTTCTTAATACTGGTGAATATTTGATAAAGAAAAAATTATTTTGGATCATTCATAATGGTCAACATGCAAATTTTTGGACAGATTCTTGGGATGGTCACAAGCCTTTGATAATTCAGTTTCTCGATTGGAGGCCTTGGATGGAGGAGCTTCACCGAGCTAATTGGATAAAGGTGGCTAATTACTATCGGTACCATACTGGTAATTCAAATGTTGGTAGATATTGGATCCCTATTGAGGACTGGCCTATTCAAATCCTAGAAATGCAAAGACAAGATATGCAAGGCATCCTTCATATGAGATCCCTCTCTTGGTCCCATGAAAAAGATTGTTTTGGATGGAAAAACACTACTAAGGGTGAGTATTCAGTTGCTCAAGGTTATTTGACCTTATGCCATAATAATCCCAACCATTCTTCTGACATATTTTCTCAATTGTGGGCTCAAAATCTCTGGCATAAGGTGAGGTTCTTTAATTGGCTTTTATTGCATCGTAGGGTGCTTACTGGTGAGCAACTTATGAAGCGTGGTTTTCATGGACCTTTTATATGTGAAATGTGTGAAGAGAATGTAGAAAATATCAACCATATTTTTATTGAGTGTACTTTAGCGTCTAAGCTATGGAGGAGAATGGCAACTTTACTTGGCTTACAATGGTCCAATTTTTTCACTTTTGAATAGCTTTGGATGGATTGGCCTAATCAAGAGGGTGTTGATCATTTTATTAGGCAGTTAGTTTGGATGGGTTCTACCATTCTTCTTTGGAATATTTGGAATGAAAGGAACAACCAAATTTTTAATCAAGATAGGAAGGATATTCACTATATTTGGAAAAATACCATAGTCAACTTAGTTGAATCAGTCCATCAACTCCTTAATCACCCCCAAAACTCCCACCAAATATGGGATCAAGTGATGCAAAGATTGAATATTAAAACCTCTAAGGGCAGCCAACTTAAAGGGAATGTGAGTATTAGTAAGATGGATAGGACTAGAAATTGGCAACCTCCTCCTAAGGATTTTGGAAAATTCAATACTGATGGAGCCTCTAGAGGGAACCCTGGAAAAGCCGATGTGGGAGGAATTGGTAGACTTTCGGATGGCTCCCTGGTTTTTACTTTTGCTGAGAATTTGGGTATTCTTTCCAATAACCTTGCTGAGGGGTATGGTATCCTTAGAGGCCTTCAGGAGGCTACTAATGTTGGATGGGAAAAGGTGTTAGTTGAGTCTGACTCTCAACTTATGATTAATCTCTTGAAGACTCCTTCTAAGAATCATAAGGTGGATTAGAGAATAAAAAGAATTATTGAGAAGATTTAGTTAATCCAGATGGGATTTTTGAAAGTTGATTACAATCATGTGGTCAGAGATCAAAACAAGAGTGTTGATGCTTTAGCTAATTGGGCTTTGGAAAAAGGTGATATTACTTGTTATGGCCACCCTCCTATATGGTGGGCTTCTCAAATTAGGGAAGCTCTTCTTTCTATCATTTCTTTGGATGGCTCTAGTTCTGAAGGTACCTAGTTTCTTCTTGTTTTTTTTTTTTTCTCTTTGGTTCATTCAGTTTTTTTAGTTCCCTAGCTCATTCTATTATTTATTTTGTTTCCTTTGTTGATTCTTGCAGTAATAGTCTTCTGGTCTAGATAGGTCATTATTTTGTTCATTTGTTTTCTTTTGTCTTCTTTGTTTTTTTTTTTAGTTTTTTAAGGTGGGTGGGTTCTTTTGTTTTGTTTTGTTTTTGTGTTCTTTGTGTTGTTTTTTGTTGTTTTTGTGTTATTGTTGTTTTGTTTTCTTTTTATGTTTTTTGTTATTGTTCTTGTGTTTTTTTCGTTCTTGTTCTTGGGTTTCTCTTTGCTTGTGTTATTTCATTTTTTTTTTTGTGTGAGTGTTTTCTATGTTTTTTGTTTTTGTTTTTGTTTATTGTCTGTTGTTGGTTGTTTTTATTTTTATTTTTATTTTTATTTTATTAATTTTATATTTTAGGTTTTGGTTGTGTTTATTTTTCATGTTTTTTTGGGGTATGTCTTTGTAGTGTTCTGTTGTTTTTGTCTTGTTTGTGTTTTGTTATGTGGTTCTTGTGTTTTTGTATGTGGTTTGTGTTGTGGTTTTTTTATCTTATTGTGCATGTTTAGTTGTACTTTTGGTTTTGACACACTCAAGGAGCATGTTTTTTATTTTTGTTTTTTTTTATTATTTTTGTTGTTATTTACTTTTTTTAATTTGGTTTTGTGTGTTTGTTTGCTCCTTGAGTATGTCAAAGGTGGTAGGCCAAGTCCGAGTCTTGGGCGTTTTTGGCGGAATGGATACCCCTACCTCCTTGGGTCTTACCCGAAAGTGGCATCCCTTTTGGGATGTTTTCCACAAATAAAAAAAAAACTAAAACACATCCTTTCAACAAATAATTTCAACCAATATATTAAGAGACAAATATATCTTTTCAGGGCCCTATCCCAGGTCCCTGATCCTATCCCATCTTCCTTGGCACCTCCTTTTCCCATCCTCCATGGTAGGAAGGTGTTGCAGATGATCTCCTTTGGGGGGGAGATCACTATTCCACTGTTCTACCCCTTTCCTTGCCCTATGGTGGGAAGATCTTTGTTCCATTGTTATGCTCCATTGTTCTACCCTTTTCCTTTGGTGTCTGGGTCCTAGGATGCTTTTAGGTTATTCCTTGGGAATTTTCCTGGGTTTTTTGTATTATTTAGGGTTTTTCCTTGAATTATGTTTTTTTCTCAGGTTGTTTTTACGAGTCTTCTTGACATTTGCCCTTTGAGGATCTTCAGTTGTGGAATGTTGAGTCTGAGGAATTTTGTCCAGTTTTGCATAGCATCCTTTTGGTTTTAGGGGGACCATGCGCTTTCTACTGTGACTCTGCTCTTTGGGATCGAGGTGGTGGGTCCAGCAAGATTTCAATTTCTTTTGTGGATTCTAGGAGGGCCTCTATTTTTCTTGCTATTATATCCCTATAGGACTTCCCCATCTATGTCGTTGAAGCTATTTTTTGGTGGTGTTGAAGGCTTTTTGGGATGCCTGGTTGCTTCCTTTTTGTTTGAGCTCTTTTATATGTATCTGAGCTTCCTTGTGACTCCTTCCTTTTGGGTTCCTAGGGAACTTTCCCACCTATTTCCTTCAGATGTGTTGTTTTGCTACTGTTGCTTCCTCTTCTGGAATGGTGTTTTTGAAGGCTTCATTTTTTCTACATGAGGACTCCATGGCCTGGGGAGTTCCTCATGATGTTGAACCACTATTGCACCATATTTTAGGCTATTTATCCATTGCATGAGGATTTCGTGGCCTGTGGAAATCCTTAATATTTTGTTCCATCTTTAAGGTCTTCAAGGGATGGGTTTTTTTCCAGTTTTTGTGATCCTTTACCATCCTTGGGTGATTCTCGTACCTTTTTTGGTAGGATTTGTAGTTTTTATGATCCTCTTTTCCACTCTTTTGTTCAGGGTGGGTTTTATATCTTACCCTAGTTTTCCCCTACATGGAAAGTAGTTTTTCATTCGATATCTGGTTTCCCAAGGGTGGTTTATGGTTTTCCTACCCTTGGAGGTTTCAAATTTTAAATTCTAGCACTCGTGTCCTTTTTCCACCTGTGGGAAGTTTCAAATTGTTTTTTGGTAGTTTGGCACTTTTTCTCATCCTTAGAATGCTTCAAAATTCTTACTTGACAGCTAAAGTTTCAATTTTGTTTTTCTAGAGGGCTTTCCTTCTTGCACATGTTTCCTGTCTACCATCCTGATCCTACTTTCTTTACGCCATCATTTGCAATTTTTTGAATCTATTCCTCTGGTGCTTTCCTACTTTTGTTCCTTTTGGCTTTTCTCAAGCCTATCCTATTGTCCATCCTTGGACGTCTTTATTTTGATGTAATCAAGTTTCGATGTAATCAGGTTTTGGGATCCTTGATAAAAACCCATTTTTAATTTAACCTACAAAAAAATATATATATTTTCAGTGAATAATTTACTTTGACCTCATTACTTCTATCTCTTTCACACCATAATTCCATTCTACCATGTAGAGAATATGAAATATACCCCTCCCTTAACTCAAACTCTTACTATATAGAAATAGAGTTGATTTTGTCTATCAATAGGTATTCGGGTTCATGCATAAAGCTGGCTATTGTCTGCAAGATGGAATTTTTATGCGGGTATTATTTAATATTTGCAATAATGTATATTATACATTTTTTTAACATTTATTATTATTATTATATTTATATTACAAATTTTTTTATCATATGTATATATATATTAGGTATTTATATATAAACACATTGTTATATATATAATTATTATTATATATTTTTTTTTTTTCAATTTATTTTATTTCAAAAATATTCATCAAAAATGCATTGCAAACAAAATATGGATGCAACTACATGAATATTTCACTATTAGTAAGCTTTAATCTACTCATGGGACCATGATTATCCATCTTCTCCCACATTACCTAACATAGACAATCCTTAATTTTTGTCTAAAGGTGGGTACAAGAATCCTTTGAACTACTTGCTTGAATACGTGCACCTGCTCCTGCATACACAAGACTTCCTCAGCAGTACCTCATTCTAAAATAGTAGCAGACAATCAAGTAGCAAAAATAGAGGGATGTTACAGGCCAAGGGACATATCTCCCTATATATACCTTTGAAAGAGTAAAGTAGAGAGGGAATATTAGTTATTTAGTTAAGAATTATAGTGATTTTAGTAGGTACAGTGTAGATCATGCATCATTCATGGAGTGTTCAAGACCTCCATTATATTACATTATAATATTTTTGTGAGTTTTTATTAGTGGCTATTTTTTTAGTTATTGCAAAAGTTTCTCATACTTTTCCTACATATTATATTTCCGTTACCATATATTTAACATTATTTTCTTGTTTTACATCTTATGGTTGTATTTTCTTAAATATAGATCCTCAAAATCTAACAGAAAGAACACATTGGAATTAGTCTCTTGCTAAATTTAATGATACCCAAGAAGTTCAAATTTAAAGGTCTTGAAAATAGAGAACATCATCAAAATTGAAGGTGCATTGAAATATCATTAGTTTTCTATTTCTAAAAAGGAAGAAATAAGGTTATTATCTTAAATAATATTGGTTGAACATTAGGGAGATAAAAGGAATTCAACTAAAATAAAAACTAAGAAAGCTAAGCACTTTATCAAGATCATAGTACATTCAAAACACTTTAGAGATACAAAGTGATTAAGAAGAACTTATCATATACTCAAAACTAGGGAGTCATAAGGTAGATAACTTCAAAGGTTTTGAAAAATAAAAGGTTCTATCAAGATTTTTCTCAACACTAAAGATAAAAAAGGAATTCTATTTAGAAATTTGACCATTGATTGATCATATACTACAATAATTGAAAATATATTATCAATTACTAGGGAGCCAAAAGGAATACTACCTAGAGATTTGAAATATTACAAATAAAAAATTGCAAAGCATACCACAAAAGTTGAAGAATTGAAATATATTATTTGATAATAAACTCAAAACACTAGGAAGTCATAAGATAGTCAACATCAACAGTTTCTTAAAAGTTAAAAGACTCTATCAAAACTATTCATAATATATAACACTAGGGAGCTATAATAAAATTCTACTTTAAATATTAAAATATAAGAAGCGTGGATGAAATAGTGAGGAATGCATTAGATAATGAAGAACTACTCCATGAATTGAAATTTTACTCATAAAACTTAAGATACTTTTGATGGATACAAATATTTGTCTATTAGTAGAAAATAAATTCTCTTTGTTTCTCAAGGAAACAAAAGAAGAAAAATTTTATGATAGGATATCTTCATGAAGTACTCTTCAAATATTGATGGAATACTCAAAACATATTTATATTTACATTAGAAGAATGTTTGATGATATATCTATCATTAATTGTTTTTGCATTCTTTTAAAATATCAAACAAAATGAACATACTAGCAATCATGGTCAATACTATTGTGATGATATACTAACTCATCATGAAGAAGATATATCTCTAGTAAAAATGTAGAAACAAAGAAGAAGAAAAAGAAGGAAGAGAAATCATGATAGAAAAGAAATTATGAATATGAAAGAAAATATTCTCAAGATGAATACATATAAAAGTGAACTTAAGGAACAATATGAAGATACTAATTATTTGCCTAATCTAGATACATATAGGGAGCACAATGAAGAAAGTCAAAAAGAAGATCTCAATTTCAAAACCAAGGCAAAGACCTTATTGAAGAGTAAAGTCTTCAATAACCAAATAATGTAATACAAGGGGTGTTGGAATATATTACATTATTTGGTACATGCCATTGTACCATAATGGGTACATGTTTATATTAGGGTTTTATATTAGATTTATGTTTGAGTATTTACTTAATGCAATTTAATAAATGCACAAGTATTGTTAGAATGTGCAATAATATAAATATGCATGTTGTCTATGTATACATGAATCTAGAATAGGAATATAGTGAGTCATAGGAATATGGAAGACCAAGAGTCATACTCCATTATATATTGGTCTTTGTAGTAGAGAAATGGTGGTGTGGCTGAATAATTGAGTAGTAGAGTAGTATAGTTGAGTGATTAAGGAAGTTAGAGAGAATGAATGAGCACATTAGAGTAGTTCTCAAGTTAGTCACAATGTAGAGCATGAAGAATGGAGCATTTGAGGTCTCCATATTTTGTATCAAGTTTCATATTTTCATGAGCTTTCATTAATGAGTATTTTATGAGCTATTTCAAAATTTTCTCATGTTATTTACTTATTATATTATATTTATCATATTTATAACATTGCATGCTTATTTTTCTACTCGTGGTTGCCTTTCCCTTTAAGTTTTTTAGCATCGTAAGCTAACAAGAAAATCAGCAAGAAACCAAAAGAAGAGGAACAAGAGAAATGAATATTTTCTAAGATTTTTGAAGAAATACAATCAGAGATGCAGAGATAGATGCAACACCAATGCATTCAAAAAATATGGAAAAATCTAAGGTAGAACCAAATAGTATTAAATATGAAGGACTTAGAATTGTAGACGTAATCTAAGAATAGAGAATGAACCCAGAATGATCCATTATGGCGATGATTGGGATCCAATAAAGAAAGTAGTAGCTTTCAAGATATTTTTGAAATAAAAGGATGTTTTTGCATGGATGTATAAGTATTTGGAAGGTATACCATTAGAATTATGTGTCATAAAATTACACTAATGTTTGGGTCACAAGCAGTGATAAGGAGGTCATATAGGATGAACCCCAACTATGCAGCTCTAGTAATTATAGAGATAGACAAGTTGTCGGATGCTAGCATTATTATTATGGTTACCATAAGTGAATGGGTTTCTCCTATTATGGTCACCTTGAAAAATAAACTAGATAAGATTTAGATATACAATAATGATTAAAGATCCCTTCCCTATTCCATTTGTAGATTCCATTCTGGAGGAAGTAGCAGTACATGAAATTTATTCATTCTTGAATATATTCTTTGGCTATAATCAAATTAGTATAGCCAAAGAAGATAAGTTGAAGATCACATTTATTGTAGAAAATAGAATTTATGCATACAATAGGATGCCATTCAGGTAGTGTAATACCCGACCACATTTTAGTGTATTATTTTGTGTATATTTGATCAATTAACAATAGGAAAGTGCAAGGTATTATTGGATGATTAGTCCATCTATGGAAAGATCAAGGATCATATACTAACCCTGAGTGAATGTATGAGTTGATCTAAAAATGCATAGATATTCTTGAATCCTAAAAATATTATTTGATGGTACCATATGGGAAGTTACTAGGACATATAGTGTATAGTGAAGGGTTGAAGACTGATCTTGATAAAATTTGTGCCTTTTTTAAATATGGAGGAATCATATGATGCGAGTTCATTAAAAATATTCTTAGGATCCATGAGATATTATCGAAGTTTTATCAAGAATTATGCACATGTGTCCTATCCATTGGACTCATTAATAAATAATAATATTCCTTTTAGTTGGATAGAGGAGAATTAAGGAGATTTTGAGGAATTGAATGCAAAACTTGTGAGTAGCCCAATCCTAGTGTTTCCATATTATGATAAATAGTTCCATGTCCACATTGATGCTTCCAATTTTGTAATAGGATGTGCATTGGCTCAGGAAGGATATTCTAGGTTGGATCAACCTATTTATTTTGTAAGTCATATTTTGTCAAGGCTAGAAAGAAATTATAGTACAATAGAATGAGAGGCTTTGGGGATGGTATATGTGGTATAAAATTTTAGGCACTACCTATTAGTAACTACATTTTTCTTCTATGTCGATCATCAGGCTTTGTTTTACTTGATAATAAAACCACTAATGCAAAGGTGAGTTAGTAGATGGCTTGTCACTTTGCAAGAATTTGTATTCCAAGTAGTAGTGATACCTAGCAAGAAGCATTTGATTGCACACTAGTTATCTTGGATATGATCTAGAGAACCTATAGGGATGGAAATTCCAGATGAATTCCCTAATGTATTTTTATTTGTAATTAATGTTGTACCAATATGATACAAGTTAATTAGGAAATATCTATCCACAAGAAATTTACCACAAGACTTAACAATAGTAGAGAAAATGAAGGTAATCATGAAGTTAGCACCTTTTTAGCTAATAGTTTGATTGTTTTATAAGATGGGTACAGATGGCATTTTACAAAGATGCATAATGAAGGAAATTAATACAACATTAAAATAATCCCATGAAGGCTTGGTAGGAGGACACATGGGGCCAAATGCCACTGCTAGGAAGATACTCTTGGCAATATTATGATGGCCTACATTGTATAATGTACAAAAGAATATGTGCAGGCATGTGAAACTTATCAAAGAGTGGGGAAACCATTATGCAGAGACTTTATACCCTTGCATCCATCGTAGCCTTAGGAATTCTAAAAATATTATGTTTGGATTTTGTTGGACCATTGAAAATCACTCATAGGCATGAATGTCAATATATCATGGTAGCAATAGAATACCTAATAAAATGTGTTAAAGTGAGGGTTATCCTAGACAACACAACAAAAAGTACAACTCGATTCTTGTACAAATAGGTTATTACAATATTTGAAATATTGTTGCAAATAATAAGTGATAGGGGAGGTCACTTTGTTAATTAGTCTACTAAAAATCTGACAATAGAATTTAATATTTTGCATTCAGTATCAAGTTTCTCGAGAAAATGGGTAGGTTTAGGCAACCAAAAAATCCCTAGTTTCTATGTTATATAAGACCTATGGTATAGAAGGAGCAGATTAGGAATAGAGGTTACATCTATTCTATGGGATTATATGACAACATTCAAACCAGCAATGAACCATGCACCATTCCAACTAAAGTATGGTCAAAAAGTAGTACCAACAAAGTTCTTGGTACCTAGTTTATGAATAGCTATGGAGCATCGCTTTGGAAGAGCGACTAGTCACACTGATCAAATTGGATGAAAGGAGAGTCATGATATAATGGGAAATCAAAGTGGCTTAAAGATGAAGGAAATTATGGCATGATAAGGATATCTATATATTAGAACTTAAGCAAGGTGAATTGATCCTAAAGTTCAATGGAAAATGATAAATCAATCCTAGAAATTTGAAGATATTATTACCTAGTCCCTTTAGAGTTATGGAAGTGATGAACAATGGTGTAGTCAAGTTTGAAAATTTGGACAAGATAGTGGTATCCAAAATAGTGAATGGTTCAAATTTAAAACCATATAAATCATATTGTATGTTCATTGCTTTACAATAAAATAAACAAAGACAACGACATGAAGATGAATCTAGAAAACCATAGTAAGTAACCCAACATAATAAAGGTCCACCACAAGGGTATAATTATATGGTAATTACACGTCTGTTTGTAGAAGAGGAGAAGGCATGACCAATTATATAGCAATGGGAATCGGTACCACACCTTGATGAAAGTAGGATGCAAGTACATATGATGTTCATATATGAAATAGAACAAATCAAAGAGGAGGAGGAGGAATGGATTCCTCCAAATAAATAAGAAATTAGGAACTAGTACAATTAGAAACAAAATGGGAGCAATAGGAAGAAGCTAACCAAATAAATGAGGTATTAGTGTATCAAGAACTGGAGCAAAGGGAGTTACCTCAACAAACAGAGGTATGTTCTAGGATATGACTAATGATACAATATGAAAATAGGATAGACACCTTTAATATGGAAATACTAGATGCAAACAAAGGTGGAGTTGTAGATGAGGATTTGGAAGGACTCACTCCATTCATTCAGATAGGCAAGTTGCAAAAAATGATGCAACATAAATCCCAATAGTTGTAGGAATATTATGAAGCATTGCAAGTGTATAATGCATGACTTTGAGAGCAGATCATCTAGGAGTTAGACGAAACAATGCAATGGATTGATGAGCAATAGGTTGTAAGTAAAATTAAACTAGAAGCAAGAAGTGAAAGAAATTATAAAGTACCTCAAGCAAATGAAATACAATAGAAAAGCACAAGTCCTAGCAGGGAAGAAAGATCACAAGTCAAACCAAGGGGTATGACACATGATCCACCAATAATAGATGAGATAGTTGAGATAGTTTAGTGAGAGATCAAGGAAGATCTTACATCACTTGAATCCCAAGGAAACCTACATGAATATTTGAGTGACGAGGGAATGCCCTTACTAACAAGGTATATTAGCCAAGAGAATAATAGTAATGACTTCTTAGTAAGGATACCATAACCTCATGCTCATTCAAACCTAGATGCTTATGTGATAGAATATCGATAGCTAAGAAGGTAAAGAAGGGAAGTGAGGAGACTTAAATGAATAATGAATTTGCCAATAGAGTGGTTAGCAAAAAGAGAATATAATCTTAATTACTCAAGTACTAATTCCAACAACTTGGAAGAATATAGGGAAACTTTGGTAAATTTTTCTTTGCACCATCGCTTTAAAGAAAGATGATGGATAAGATGATTGACACATGTGGATCATAGAATAAGAGAATTATGATAATTTTCACCATGAGTCCAAAGTATTGAAGGATACTTTTCCAATATAGATTTTTTGGATGTGACTCCTAGTACTTGGGAAAGAGGAGGACTGAGTCGACAACAAGGAATTCCAAGTACCATAGGGCAACAAATAGGTCATAGAAGGGGTTTACGACCAATGACTAAAGGAAAAAATAATTTAGATTCTCCACCCAAATGGATAAGGGGAAGGATTCAACCACTTACTTCAAGATGACCTAGATATCTTGAGGAGTCACCATATGTACCCTTCATTCAGATCAAGAATGTGTAAGGATGCAATGGGCAAGGAGGGTTCTTGCCAAACCTTATAGGACAATATCAGTTAGGCTAGAGTTGTATAGCATATTTTATTATTAAATTATTTATTATTTGTATGTAGTGTCTTATCTTTTATATGCCATTGTGTTGTAATATTATTAGTACATGCCTAAGTTAGAGTATGCTTATATTAGATGATCAAATATATTATGTTCGATCATTTTTAGCTTCATCTTATTATAGGCTATTCTAAGTCTATCCCATTGTATAAATATACAGTTTATGAATGAAATTATGTAATGTTTTTACTACATTGGTATCAGAGCACCGACAAAAGCTCTTCAAGGAGTCACACCACATAAATAATGGAGTGGAATAAATCCCATTATTTCTCATCTAAGGATATTTGGATGTTAGGTTGTTATTATATTATTTGATAATAGCATAACATAATAGCATGCATATTTGATAAATAGCACTTAGTTGTTAGTTGCAACTAATTCGGTCCACTATTGTTAACGACTAGTAGGATTTAGACTCATTTTGTTATATATTATTAAATTTTTTTTAAATTTTTTTTCCATTCTTCCTGCACCCTCCAGTGCTTGTTGAGGGTTCTACAATCCATGTTGAACATGGATCAAATCTACATGCCTTGCAAAAAAATCACTAGTCAGTGATCGATATCAGGATACCAAGTTCCAATGTTCAATCAAGGCCCTTTACTTAGATTGAGGGGGGAAATTCACCTCCAATGAATTTTTATTGGAGGTGAATTCTTGTTAAAACCTTAGGATGACTAAAGAATTAATTTTAATTTATTTCTTTCTCTTTATGCCCACAAATTCTTGTTGAGGGTTCTATGATCTAAACTAAACATGGATCACCAGTTCACTATCGATTGGAGGCAACCAAGTGGTGGATTGCAATCCACTTTTCTAAGGTGCCTGTTGATGATTGTTCCCCATCGTTTAACCTGTTGGTTGACTATGGCTGATGCCTGATTGACCGTTGACTCACCCATTTGGAGTAGTCGGTGCATCCAGGTTCAAATGCCACTATAACCCATTTTTTTATTAAAAAAAATATGTTTTGTTTTAATGTACTTTGTTTTTATTTTGATTACATTAATTTTTAATTAATTATATTTATTTTTAACTATAAAATTAATTGGTTATATTAATTTTTCTTCATTAATTAATTATCTAATTCATAGTTAAAATAGATTAGTTAATTAATTAATTAAATTTAATTTAATTTAAATTTTAGTATATTAAAACAAAAAACAAAAAATAAAGTTATACCATCAAATCACACAAGAAGTCAATTCATTTGCAAAACAAAAGTCAGCCAAATCAAACAAAATTGAAATGATTTTTTACAAAAGTTAAGGGCTACAAACTTTGCACATCATCTTTTAATTTTGTGAAACAAAAACACAAAAGGAGGCAACACAAATTTTGGTTGTTTTTTGTAAATAAAAACTCAAAACAAGGGCAAAGCAAAAACAATATTGTGAATATCATTTTTTGCAAATCAAAATCTATTGCAAAAATATTTTGAAAAATTGGCATTGTAAAAAGGTGCATTTTTTGTGGAATCTGACACCTTCAAAAATCAAAAATTTGTGGGCATGATAAAATTGCAATATGCATTTAATGTTAGGGTAAAATAAGGTAGTGTATTGCATTACACTACGTGGGGTTATTACATTTACTTTTCTATGTAATTACCATGAGATATTTTACCTCATGGTTAAACTAGGTAAGTACCTAAATATCCTATGTCAGATATTTAGGTTAGTGTTATGGTTAGAACTCTCTACCTAGGTTAGTAGTTAGCTACACGTCTCTCCTACCATGTTGGTTAGCGAGATAGACGTTAGTTAGTTGATTATTATTTGTTATAAATACTTTGTGCATACTATTGCCATAGCTAATGTTCATTTGATTATTTATCTGAATAATATTGCTCGCTCCTCACTCACATTGGTATCATCCGCTGGGGTGGACAACGCGAGCGAGCTGCTCATTCCACCTGGACCTGATGGATCTCGAGCCTGACGGATCCCAAGGTGCAAGTCTTTCTACCGAATAGCTTGGAGCTGGTACGTTAGGTGGTTCTACATCTGACCCATATGACTTGTTCTTTCAGCTGCACGACGCTCCTCTGGCCCACATTTTGGCCAACTACGACCAGATCTAAGTTTGACGATCATCGAAGATCGACCGCGGCATCGGTCAAAGCTGAGACGATCGATCTTTCGAGATCGACCACGTCATCGGAGAGTGACGGTCGATCGATCGCGACATCGGAGAAGGCACACGTAAGCAGCCACCTGGCCCACTCATGGGAGAGCAGAGAGGGTAGGAGCACCCTCCCCTCCCTGCGGACACTAGCCCTACATCGAGATCTGAGAGGGCAGGTGGCCCTCCAATCCCTGACCGATGCGTGGCACAATTTTGTGCCTAACCTACTTGAACCGAGGATGAATCAACTCGCAACACATGGCACATCGCCACCTGACCGACGCTGCCAACAAACCGACACGTGGCACATACCCTAAACATGCAACAGGCCCCCCGACACGACACCGACATGTGGCACATCACCACCTAACCGATGCTGACCGGACATGACTCGACATGTGGCACATCACCACCTGACCAACGCTGACCAAACATGACTCGACACATGGCACATCGCCACAGGACCGACCCGGACTGACTGGCCTACCCCTGGCGCCACGTGGCGATGTCCAAAAGGGTAGGCGACTCTGGTCGATTTCTCGAAGGCAATCGACGTTAAAGGGGAGGCCTCCACCTTAAAAACCCCTTTGCATCCCACTATGGGATGCATGTGGGATAAAAGTCCAGAGACTTTTAAAAAAAACAAATTTCTCGTGTCGTTGGAGATAAGACACAGCATAGATGCTATTGTTTCAAAGATCCAGGTGGCTCGCTCAGCTAAGGTGGCCGCATAGCAGCCGCGAGGTCGCGCGATCGAACCTCCCCTGCCCAGACAACAAAGGTTTTTTTTTGGACATATTTTTTTTAATTTTTCTAATTTTTTTTAAGTTTTAAATATTTTTTTTAGATATTTCTTTATAATTTTGTATTAATTGGTCAAAAAAATGTCAATTTTAAGCATTTTTAATTGATTTTTTTTCCCAATTTTCTTGATTATAAAGAATTTCATCTTAAAACTTATATTTTACCTTATTTGAACTTAGAAATATTTAAAATTAAACCAAATTATTTTGCACTAAAATTTCTATAGCAAATTTGTGTTTTCTCCAACTTGGAGATAAATAGACATAGGAACCATTTTTTGGTGCAAAATCCAAAGGCCTTCTTCAAACAAATTATCATTTCTATTGCAAACCACAAGGCTTGAAGTGATTTAGGGAGCATCAACGGTTCTCTCATTTTTTTCCCAACACAACACATATTGCTTTTGTTCTCTCCTTCAAGAAAGGGGACATAAAAACATAATCTAGCAATATTTTTTTTTGTTGTCAAAACTTGAGATTCAAAACCGATTTTTTTTTCTTGCTCCTACATGTGACATTGTTGAAGACAAAAACTGGGTCGTGTGTCGACTAGTTCTGGAAGCCTTTCAAATGCGGGTCGTGTGTCGACTTGTCTTGAAAGGAGTGCTCGAAACATTTTTCAATTTTGTAACACATTAAGGGGGGATAGAAGTCATTTTTTTTGCTTCTATTATTTGCAAAATTGTAAAGAACAAGGGGGGATTCTACAAAACAGTAAGAAAGGTGCACTTTCGATTGTACTCGACACCTTTCTCTAAAAATTGACTTTTTACAAGGTGCATTTTCAGTTGAACCCGACACCTATAGTGATAATAATGTGGGTTGCTTTCATGTTTTGATTATTTGCACTAACACTCATGTTTCCTATGTGCACTTAAATCATTCACAAAACACCATTGGTAGAAGCATTTTTTAGAAACCCATATTTCACTTAAAACGTGCTACACTTTGCACAGGTTGAACAACAGTCAATTTTACTTACCCCCCTCCAAAGGTCAAAATTCAAAACACACCTTGATTAAACTCTCTTTGTTTGGCTTAATTTCCTCCCAACTTCTCATCCTTCTTGAAGGGTGTTAAGGCAGGTGCCATTAAATATCCTAGAGAGAACAATCACAAGTCTGTCAACCAATCCTCAAACTTCATTTGCTCTATCTTGTTTGGCTTAAATTCCTCAAACTTCTCATCCCTTGTTCAGGGTGTTAAGGCAGGTGCCATTAAATATCTTATAGAGGCGAATTGAAAACAACTTCCATATACTCTTTTGAGGGTATAGTGCAAGATACAACCATCTTAGTCCTATCAAATTTGAAACCTAAACCATGGCCATGATACACAAGTATCTCACTGAGAGCCAACTGCTCAAAGGTTCAAATTATTCATCTTGGAAGACTAAGATGAAAGCTATCTTAACTATAGAGGATTTGTGGTCAATAGTGGATGGAAGTGTCACTAGACCTCAATCACCTGGAGAAGATCAAAGAGATTTTGATAAAAAGGATAAAAAACTATCCTTAATGATCTTGCTCGCTATTATTGATGATATCCAACCTCATATCAATGAAGCTATGACTGGTAAGGCAGCATGGGATGCCTTAAATACCATCTATGAGGGAAAGAATCAATCAACGATTCTTAACCTCCAAACACAGCTTCATACTCTACATATGAAATCAGGAGAAACAATAGAGCTATTCCTCTACAGAGTCGTAGAATTGAAAACAAAACTGCAATCCTTAGGAGAGAAAGTGGAAGACCAAGTCTTGAACTCTATCATTTTGAGAGCTCTTCCTGACTCCTACCGAACGTTGATCACTTCACTACAAGTTTCTGGCAAGACAGTAACTTTTGTCGAGTTGGTAAACATGCTTCAAATAGAAGAAGCTAATCAACTCCAAAGAGATGAGGCATCCAACAATGCTCTTTTCTCAAAAATACAAGGTGGTAAGAAAAAGTGGAATCAACAGAAAGGTTCTTCTTCTAATCAAGAAAAGGGTAAAGCCAAAGAGATTCTGAAGAAGAAGCAGTATTGTAAGATTTGCGACAAAGACACTCATGAAACCAAAAGATGTTGGTTTAAGAACAAATCACCCAATGAACAAGGAAACAAAAAGGGCCAAGGCAAACCTAAGAACAAGAACAAACAACAAAAGGGACACATTGCAACTGAAGATTCTAGTTCAGATTCTGAGAGAGCACACAAAGTGCTCATGACACATACAGATACCTCCCACAAGGACTCTTTGTGGTACATAGACTCAGGCGCTAGTAAACATATGACTGGCGATAAATCTTGGTTTGCAACATTTGAGGCTCGAGAAGGTAGACCGATCACCATTGTTGATGATCAGACCTATCGAGTTCAGGGAGAAGGAAGTGTTTCTGTCTCCCTTCCAGATGGAGAATGTAATATTCAAAAAGTTCTTTATGTACCAAGATTGAAAAATAATCTCTTGTCAGTTCCACAAATCCTGGACAATAACATGAATGTCAATTTCATAGTGGACAAAGAAAAGAAATGTTGCTTTATCACTAAGAAGGGAAAACAAATAGCAACAGGTTCATACAAACATGGTTTGTTTGTCTTAGATGCCATTACCTCTACCCATACTGCAATGGCAGTAACCACAAAGGAGGCCACTTCTCTTTGGCATAAGATATTTGGGCATTTGAGTTCAGGATATTTACTAGAGTTGAGTAAATATCAAATGGTGAAAGGACTGCCTACTCTTTCATCTACTTTGCCAGTGTGCTCTGATTGCTTATCAGGAAAGCAACATAGAGTACCTTTTGAACCTAGCTCTTTTCGAGCTAAGGTACCCTTGGAGTTGGTTCACACAGATTTGTGTGGTCCCATGTCTACAAGTTGTGGAGGAAAAAGGTATTTTCAATTGTTTGTCGATGATCACTCACGAAAAATGTGGGTCTTCTTCTTGCAATTGAAGTCTGAAGCATTTTCCTATTTTCAACAGTTCAAAAATCTTGTTGAGAAGGAATCGGGATGCTTTATTAAGACCCTCCATTCAGATCGAGGGGGGGAATACACATCAAAAGAATTTTCCTCATTTTTACAGACACATGGGATAAAGAGATAGTTAACAACAACCTATACTCCTCAATCCAATGGGGTTGCTGAGAGAAGAAATCGGTCCATAATGGAAATGGTTCGATGTATGCTTAAGGGGGCCAACCTTGAGCAAACTTACTAGGATAAAGTTGTTCAAACTGTAGTATATCTTCTGAATAGGGCTCCCACAAGGGCTCTTGAAGGTATGACTCCTCAGGAATCATGGAGTGGTAGGAAACCCTCCATAACTCATCTACGGGTATTTGGGTGTAAGGCATTTATGCATATACCCAAGGAGAAAAGAAATAAATTAGATGAGAAGTCCCTACCTTGTGTATTTCTTGGATATGATGAATTTTCAAAAGGCTATCGGTTGATAGACCCATTTACCAAGAAGATACATGTCAGTAGAGATGTAGTGTTTGATGAAGCTTTCACACCCAACACTACATCAATATACCTAGATGATGAGGAGGAACATCAACTTCCTTCTTCACAATACAAAAAGCCACCCAAATGGTATACAAGCACAGTGAAAGACTCTAAACTCACTTCCCCACCTGATCTTACTCTCAATCATCCAAAGACAAGAAGCATGACACAAAAAGAAAAGAATGAAGCATCCACTTCAGTTGATGATATTTGTGCAGATTTTCAAGATCTTTCTATTGATAGAGAGTTACCAAGGGAAGATGAGATGGAAATAGATGAGGAGAGGGTTTACTTGTCAGCATGTGATGAGAATTAACCTTCTACAGTTGATGAAGCACTTAGACTACCTCAGTGGAAGGCAACTATGGATGCAAAATATAACTCCCTCATAAAGAATAAAACATGGAAGCTAGTGGATTTGCCTAAAGGAAAGAAACCCATAGGCTGCAAATGGGTTTACAAAGTAAAATATAAGGTAGATGGCACTATAGATAAGCATAAGGCCCGACTTGTGGTGAAGGGCTATGCTCAAAAGGAAGGACTTGACTATGAGGAAACCTTTGCTCCTACAACAAGGATGACCACCATTCGAGTGCTTTGTGCTATGGCAGCATAGTTCGGATGGAAATTACATCATATGGATGTAAAGAGCGCCTTTCTTAATGGTGACTTAAAAGAAGAAGTGTACATGACTCAACCTCCTAGATTTGCAGAGGTAGGCCATGAGCAACATGTTTGCAAATTGGTCAAATCATTATACGGGCTAAAACAAGCCCCAAGAGCATGGTACATAAAAATGGATAGTCACCTACTGCATCATGGATTTAAGAGAAGTCCATCTGATGCAAATCTCTATATCAAGAACACAGGTTCTGAGATAGTGATTCTTGTGTTATATGTCGATGATCTGATCATCACTGGCAATTCAGAGAACTTGATTAACACCATGAAAGATGACTTGAAAGAGTCGTTTGATATGACAGATCTAGGACTTCTCCACTACTGTCTTGGCCTTGAGATAGAACAGAAAAAGAATCATCTTAGGGTGACTCAAGAAAAGTATGCCAAGACTTTAGTAGAAAAATATCGTATGACTGATTGTAAGCCCAAAGCAACACCGATGGAATCAGGGCTACAATTATCATGATATGAAGACTCACCACAGGTAGATGGCACACTTTATAGACAGATGATTGGAAGCCTCATCTATCTGACTAATACTAGACCAGATATTACTTATGTTGTAAACTATCTCTCACGGTTCATGCAAGAACCAAAGGTCTCCCATTGGAAAGCAACTAAGAGAGTCTTACACTACATTTAGGGTAGTTTCGATTATGGTCTAGAGTATAAGAAGAATAACTCATTCTTCTTACAGAGTTACACTGACTCTGATTATGTTGGATCCATAGATGATAGAAAATCAACATCAGGCTATGTTTTTCATCTTGGATCTGGTCCTGTCTCATGGCATAGTAAAAAGCAATAGGTGGTTGCTTTATCTTCAACTGAGGCAGAATATCGTGCTACACGTGGAGCTATGTGTGAAGCGATATGGCTAAGTCGCATCTTGGCTACCATGGGCCTACCAAAGAAACTTCCCATTCACATGTTTTATGACAACTCGTGTGTTTTTAACTTGGTTAAGAATCTAGTGCATCATGAATGAACTAAGCATATTGATATAGATTGTCATTTCATTCGTGATGAAGTTCCTAAGCACATAATCAAGCTCCAACACATTCCCACCGATGAACAGGTTGCAAACATTTCTACAAAGGCACTTGGACGTGTCAAATTTCAACTATTTCAGAGCAAACTTTGTATATCAAAGTAATGTAATAAAGGGGGGATGTTAGGGTAAAATAAGGTGATGCGTAGTCATTATACCATCATTAATTCTCAATGAATTTGTCAATCCAGGGCTGTGTACAAGGCTATCTGTGGAAGAAGAGGCAAAACAGCTATAACTTAGGTCAATCTAGAGCAACAGGTCTTATTGGTGAAACCGGTTGTGTGGGGGGTTTTAGGACATTCCTATCTCTAAATTGCATGAATTAAACCTTAATCTAAGTTGCAGAATTGGAAACTAATCATTAACTACAGAAATGAAGTCCTAATTACAATTGCAGAATGAGACCTAATTATGTTGCAGAAATAACAGTTGCAGAATTGAAAGTCTGATCCTAATTGCAGAAAGGAAATCTAATTACTTTTGTAGCAATGAAAGTCTAATTCTAACATGGAAATGAAAACTGTCAAGGCTCTGTAACAGAAGGTTGTCAATCTTCTGTGCAGGGTTTGACAGCAAAACATAAAATGCAAGAAATTACTGAAAACAACAAATTTGGAAATAACAGTCTGAAATAAAATGGAAGCTTTGCTGAAAGTAAAGATTACAGCTAAAACATTAAGCACAAGATTAATCTAAGCATAAATAAACTAAGACTACAGATATTGTCAGTTGTTTACAAGCAATTGAAATAACAAGTTCTACAACTCATTCTACTGCAGCAAAATCAGAATAAAAACCTTCTTGTTAGTCCTCCTCCTAGGTCTGGAAGTGGCCAGCCTCCTTGTCCAGAAGAAGGTATGAGTCTCTCTCTCTCTAGATCTTAATCACACTCATTTACAAGCAATATGAAATAGAACTGGTGCACTTTATTGATTAAAGAACATGATTACAATAATTCTGCTGAAAACCTGTTACAGGACTGTAACAGTCAAATTCTACCTATTTTTTGCTTCTTCCTAGCTTCCTTACTCTCTCTACATATATTACTTACTTCCTACTACTAGGCTCAACCTGAATGGGAGCAATATTTATAGATGTCCTATGGTCTAATTACAAACAAAGAATATCTCAAAAGATCTAATCCTACAATGTTGCAACAAATTCTGGTTTTATCCTAGAAGAAGATTAAAACTTGATCTTTCCCTTAATGATGGCTTTGGTCGGCAATGACGGCAAAGACAGATGGAAGATCTTTTCCTTTACCTTTTCCAACCTTTATTTCCTTTTTTTGGCTTCAAAAATCGGTCAACAAGTCAAAAAGCACATTCTATTTTCATTTCGAAGATAAGTGGCTTCATTCTGAAGACAATGCAATTCTCATTCCGAAGATCGCTCATTTCGAAGATACTGCAATTCTCATTTCGAAGATACTACAATTCTCATTCCGAAGATCCGCTCATTTCGAAGATAATGCATTCTTCATTCCGAAGATCCGCTCATTTCGAAGACATTGTGTTCTCTCATTTCGAAGATATCTGTTCATTTCGAAGATACTTCGGAATGAACAAATGTGTGCTTTTCCAGTGATTTCTTCTGCATCTCTCAGGTGGGTTATCTCCTAAGATCAAATTCCAATGGTCTTCATCTCTTTCCACATGTGAATTCCATGCCTTGCTATTTATGGACAGTTGGCTGGAATTTACATGGGAAAGACCAATTTTGTTGCATAGCAACAGTTTGCTTGCACTTGTTGCCAGATTTAGGTGAAATAAATGCTTGAGACAAATCAAAACATGATTAGTGAAATGCTGCTATTATTCTAAGCATATCCCATTTTAGCAAGTCATAGCAAAAAGAACACAAAACTATGCAAAAAGCTGTAAAAATCAGCATATAATATTCCAAATACATTGATCATGCAAAATGGTTAATATACGACATATTGAATCAACTTAACTAACATATCGGATAAAACATAAGAGTTTATAGGCAATTTTAGTGTTCAAAACATGTTATGATTGAGGCATTTCCAGGCCTCATCATTTTCCCCCAACTTATATTAATGCATGCCCTCATGCATTATGTTGGGCTATGGAATCACATATGTCCATGTTTAGATTCCATGACCTGTAGAATAATTTCTTGCCTATATAATACCCCCTATTTTCTTGAATGTTTACGAGCCAGTCTTCAAATTGTTCATCGGGTTGGGCATCTTCCTCAAAGTAGAATGGAGCTGGAGTAATGATGGTTGGAGGCCTAAACCTGAGACCTATCCGAGTTATGTTGCATGATTTGAATCAACTGGATTACACCTTCTGCTCTTCTTCTGGACCATTCTAAGTTGATGGGGGAGATGGGTTCTCTTTTCCTCAAAGACATGGAAAGTTCAGCCCATCTGTCTCTGCACACTGACAATGCTGGGAAAAAATTATGATCACAGAAATTGTTGAATCTGGCCACACAGTCCCTTAAGTTGTTCAAGTACATCCTCTTTATATCATCCCTATTCATCATTGAGAAGTGTTGTCTGGTGATAACTGGGTGGTTTGGCTGGATTGCTCTGACTAACAACTCAGCCCTTGTTTCAATCTCTTTATTCTGCTTTTTCTCTTGATCCCAGTAAAGCTGATTCTGCAAAGTAGACATAAATGCTCTCAATTGAACATCTCCAATGTAGATTTGAGGATGAAATTCTACTTCCTCTGGAATGAAGAAACTGTGTAAAAATAGTTCACATAGGAGATTTTTCTGCTCAAAAGGGCTGTCAAAGTATGCTTCCAAGAAATCTGTAGTGGTGTCCAATTTATATGGGAGGTTTGAACTAATCCTCATGACCTGCCATCTGAGGTATTTCTCCTTCAAAATAAGGCTGTAAAATCTGGCTGGTCATCTAAATTGAACTAAAAATTCAGCAATTTGACATAAGTCAGACACCTTTTCTTTCAATGCTTGAATTTCTGTTTCCTTTGCTTCTAGCTGTTTCCTTTCCAATTTGAATTTCTCAGTCTTAGTGGCAAGCTGCTCATATCTAATCATCCAATTAGCTATGTCTGCATTGTATTGCTCTAGAGACACAGTATTAGGTGGTCTGACTACAGGTGGAATCCTAGGTAGCAGATCAACTTGAACTCCTTTTTTGCCACTTCTATTGGTTGATCATCTATCAATAATTCTACCTGTACCTCCTTATTTGCTATTTCTATGGGGTTGTCATCAGATAGTAATTCTACTTGTACCCCCTTATCTATTGTTTCTACTGAAAGTGTAACAGTTTGAAATGTAGGGACCTCAATAGGAGTACTTACTTGAACATTTTCTTGTTGTTGGGACTATTCCTATGTTGGTGGCTCATCTTCAACATCCTCTGCTATGCTCTTTACCATTTCTGAAGCATCTTCAGAACAAGAAGGCAATGCTTTAGAATGAGATGGTGCTTCAGAATGAATAGGCACTTCTTAGAATGAAGGGGTGCTACTTCAGAATGAACACCCATGTTTGTCTCAATAGAGTCATCTGCCCTTGATAGACCCAGAAGCAATTGAGCCAAATTGTCTTCATCAATGGATACAATTGGCTATTTTTCAGATTGTGACAACATTTTTCTCAATTCTGCCACTTCCTGCTGAAGCTCTACAATTTTTCTTTCCTGTATCTCAATGATGCTTTCTTTCTCCTCAATCCACTTGGTTTGTGTTCTGACAACACTTCTTGCTGCCCTCAGCTGCTCTGTGATGTCTTCCACTTCTATTTCTGCCTCAGAATCTGATGCAGACAGATCAGCTATAGTTGGTTGCTCAACCAATATCTCTTCTTCTACAACAATTTGCTCTTGTTCAACAGGTTCTATGAAACTGCTTATAATTGTATCTACCATATCTGTAGCCTGTTGAACTGTAGCCTCCTCCAAATTATCCTGCCTAGTTTTTGCCTCAGCTATCTATTCAAGGAATTCTAGAAAATTTTCAAAGGCTGGTTGTATTTCTGTGACATCTGGGCTGCTTTGTCCTTCTTCTTCCTCCATAACCTATTCTGCTATTTCTTTCAAATGGATTCTAGTGGACCTCCTAGTTCCAGATGCAAACTTCTTCTTTTTGCTCTATTTTCTGGTGTCAGCAGGGGTTGTGGGGACAGTTTTAGATGCCTCTGTTTCCCTTATTATTTTCTGTTCTATCAAATCAGTAGTCACTCCAAAAAAATGAACCTTCTTTTTTTTTTTGTTCTCTGCCAGTTCCAGATCCTCTTTTTCTTTGTTTCTTGGTTCGTGAAGTTGAGGGTTCAGGAGCAAGGTTTTTTGTTGCTGCTGTTGGGTGTGGTTCTATAACAACTTCTGGAGCACCTTCTATAGTTTCCTCTGTAGCATCTTCTGCAACATTTTCTGTAGCAGTTGTTTCTTCTTCTACAACAACATCAACAATATCTGGTTCTTCTTCTTCCTCATCTTCATCCCTAAAAATGACATCATTTAGGGTAGAGTAAAACCTATCAAAACTCCTAGGGTTTCCTCTAAAATGGTGTTGGCAAACTAGTTTGATGAGGCCATGATGGCGAAGGCTTCCTTTGCCCTCATGATATCTCTTTGCCATGTTTTTTAATTCTTGATACAGATACAAGGGAAGATTTACCCTAACTTCTGGTTGTTGCTCACCATGTCTGAGATGGTTCAAAATTCATAGATGATGCCCTGACAACAGCACATACTGCCCTTCACAGGTTAGGAATTTAATTACCCAGGTGGCTACTTCATCCCAGGGTTCCTGCAGGCTAGCCCTTTTTAACCCTTTGCATGTGTTGTTATGGGTTAAATACTCTAGCTCTCTATCATTTTCTTCTACAAATTGATTAACTACATTTGCCAATGTATTCTTGCCAGATCTAGAAATTGAAATCCCTTCTAATGGCAGCTCAGTAATCTGACTTAAAATTTTAGGGGTTACCTCAATAGTCATGTCGTTAACATGTGCTCGGTTGTTTCTGAATGTATGGGTGAACATGCCAGCCAAATCTTCAGAAGACCCATTAAACTTATCCAGAAATGGCATAAACCCTCCATCTTCAAAAATCTGCATGACTGCCAGATTTTCTCGGAGGTAGGTGGTATCTGCAGGTTCCGTTATGATCTTTCACCCCATATTTTTGTTTAAAAACCGTTCACTGCTGCTGCTATTCCTCTGCTGGATCTCTGGTTTTTTATGTTGCAGATTTGCAAGGTTTTAGTTCGAAATCTTCGCTTGCCCTATTTCTCGTCTTCTTCTTCGGAATGAACCATAACCTGAGCACTGTACTTCACAAACACGTCTTCAAAAAGAAAGGTGGCACACATTTCTACTATTGCATCGAACACCTATCCATCAATGATTGCATGGACGTCCTTGCCATCAGATCCACCTCATTTGGTTTTAATTTTTTTTAGTCCATAGATTCTCATGTGCAAAATAAACCATATCCTTGCTGACACGTGTTCCTTTTTATCGTATGCAGCTAAAAGAATTTGATTTTTTCATACCTTGTCTTCTTGGATGCCATGTGGAAATGCTCTTTTCGAAGATTATAACTTATTGCACAAACAAAACTTCATTCCAAAGATTATGACTTCATTCAAGACGAGTCTTCATTCCGAAGACAAATCCTCATTCCAAGATTATAACTTCATTCAAGACAGGTCTTCATTCTGAAGACAAATCTTCTTTGCAAATTTAAATCTTCATTCCGAAGATTAATCCTCATTCTAAAGATCAGGCTGTATTGCAAAGGTAAATCGTCATTCCAAAGATAGATCTTCATTTTGAAGATAGATCTTCATTCTAAAGACAGATCTTCATTTCGAAGATGATGCAGCAAGTCGTCATTTCGAAGACCAAGTTTCATTCTGAAGACAAATTGTCATTCCGAAGACAAAGTTTCTTTTTGAAGACAAAGTGCAACATTCATTTTGCTGTCATTTAGAAGACAATTTCAATCCGAAGATAATACAATGAGCACTTATTTTTGGCATTCTTGTTCGAAGATTAGGTAGAAATCAATATTTTCATTTTCAAAACATGTCTTAAGTATGCCAACTCTTATGAATACCTTTTATGCTAATGGTTAATTGTCATATACTATACACCAATCATTTTACAATGAAGAAATGTAAGAAATATATACCTGATAAAAATAGTTAATGCCAGTTTTGAAGAATGACTGCCTTTGTTGATGTTCTATTGAGATTTTCTGCAACATTTCAAAACAAGTGCACTTGGTGAATTTGTACAATGATGGTTCAGAAATTTCTCAAGGTTATGCATGCCAGAAAACTGGTTTTCATGCATACCAACCCAATAGTGCCTTAAGAAAAGGTTTTCACTGCTGAGTTATTCATTTTCTCTCTTCTTTTTTTTTTTTTTTCCCTTTTTTTTTTTTTACCTCTCCTTTTCTCTCTCTTTTTTTTTCTTTTTTTTTTTGATCCTGACTATGCCCATGAAGGAATTTCATGATTTCCCCTGAAACCATGCCCATGAAGGAATTCATACTCAGAATTTATTCATCTTTTTGTTTTCTATTTTTTCTAATTTTTTTTGTATTTTCTGCTTTTTCTTGAAATCCATGATCATGTTGATTGTTTTGAAGTGGAAGAGGGAATCTCTTCCACCTGTTGTGTATCCAAACTATCAAGTTGCTGCAAGAATTCATCTTTAGTCAGAGGTGTATGGTACACTCTGAGGTGATGTCCATTTACTACCAACTTCCTTTGTGATCCATCAATAGGGGATAGGCGAGCTGCTCCATTGTCAAATACCTCTTCAATCCAGTAAGGTCCCAACCATCTAGTTCTCAATTTTCCAGGGAAGTCTTCATAGCGAGAATCAAACAGTAAAGCCCAATCTCCTTGTTGAAGTTTCCTCTGTTGAATGTGATTTGTCATGCCACAGCTTCCTCTGCTCCTGAATTACCTCAGTTTGGTGTAGAGCATCCAATCTAAGTTCATCCAATGCATTCAGCTATAGAATCATGTATGTCATGTACTGCGACAATTCAATTCCAATTTCCAGTCGTTGTGCGCAATGTTAGTAGCTCAAATTCAATAGGTAAGAGAGGCTTTTTACCAAAGACTAGTTCATAAGGTGTGAATCCAGTAGTGGACTTCCAAGTAGTATTGTAGGCCCAAACTGCTTCAGGTAATTTATCTAGCCAATTTCTCCTATGAAAAGCTACTATTTTTGTCAAGATGCGTTCTAGTTCCCTATTTGTTACCTCAACCTGGCCATTTGCTTGTGGGTGGTAAGGTGATGATTTCCTATGTTTGATTTCATACAATTCTGTAAATGCCTTTATGACTTTGGATGCAAATTGGGGTCCTTGGTCTGTGGTGATAGACCGTGGAGCTCCAAATCTCTAAAAAATTTGAGTATACAAGAAATCAATGACCTTCTCTTCACGAGCATGTTTGAAAGCATGCACCTCTACCCACTTTGTCAGGTAATCGGTGCATACTAGAATATGCACCTTTCCTTGAGAAGGTGGATCAATAGGTCCTACAAAATCAAGCCCCCACCTCTCAAATGGTTCTAAAACCATTTGAGGCTGCTGTGGCATCTCATTTGTATGAGTGGGTTTCCCCATTCTTTGGCATGCATCACAATGCCCGATGTACTTTTTACATCCTTGTGAAGAGATGGCCAATAATATCCTGTCCCTAAGATTTTCCTAAGCTATGCTTTTTATAGAATAGTGTCCACCGAGGGTTCATCATGACAAGCTCTAAGGATATCATACACTTCATCCTTTCGGATGCACCTACGTAACACATGGTCAGGACTGCACTTAAAAAGCATACCCTTAATCCATTCAAAAGAAGAACTCTGTTTGATCAATTGTTTTTTCTGTTTTGAAGTGAAATGTGGAGGAACTTTCCCTGTGACCAAATAATTGGCTATATCTGCAAACCAAGGTGATTGGACTGATATAGCAAATAGTTTTTCATCAGGAAAAGTGTCATCAACTAATTCCCCTTCATCTGTATTCTGCAACCTGGACAAGAAATCTGCCACAACATTAGCTTTCCCTGGTTTGTTGATTATAGTGATATCAAATTCTTGCGGCAACAACAACCAACGAATAATTCTTGCACTTACCATAGGTTTATTCATCAAATACTTAATGGTTGTATGATCTGTGTGAATAAATATTTGATAACTCTGTGATGTAATGCCTGAATTTGTTGATGGCATAAATTACTGCTAGGAATTCCTTCTCAGTTGTTGTATAATTTTTCTCGGCTCCTATCAAGTTCTTGCTAATGTTGTAGATGGTATAGTGTTCACCATTGTCAATTTGTCCTAATGCTGCTCCAATTGTTGTATTGGAGGCATCAGTCTGTATGTGAAATGGTAATGTCCAATTAGGTCCTCTGAGCACAGGTGGAGTTATTAATTTCTCTTTCAGAGCTTCAAATGCTTCCTGACACTTTGCAGTCCAGGAGAATTCAGAATCTTTAGTCAATAGGGCAAACATAGGAGTGGCTATTGTACTAAAGTTGGGAATAAACCTGTGGTAAAAACCAATGTGTCCTAGGAAGCTTCTGACATTAGTATGAGTTTTAGGAGGAAGGAGATTCTTGATAATTTCCACCTTCTTTGGATCAACTTGGATCCCTTCAGGAGAGATGTGATGACCAAGAACTATCCCTTCCTTCATCATCATGAAGCATTTTTCTGGATTCAAGGATAAGCTGGTATGTTTCACAGCGAGTTAAGACTTTGTCAAGATTTTCCAATGTAAAATCAAAAGTTTGTCCACATACTGTGAAATCATCCATGTATATTTCAACACTTTTGGTGGTCAGATCAGCAAAAATTGCTAGGACTTGCTCGCTGAAAAGTTGTTGGGGCATTACACAAACCAAAAGGTAAAACCCTATAGGCAAATGTTCCCCATGGACATGTAAAAGTTGTTTTCTCTTGATCTTCAGGTGCAATCTGAATTTGATTATATCCACTAAATCCATCAAGAAAACAAAAGTATCTTTTTCCAGCAAGAGTATCTAACACCTGATCTATGAAAGGTAATGGAAAATGGTCTTTGTATGTCACCTTATTCAACTCTCTATAGTCTACACATACTCTCATTTTTCCATTTTTCTTAGGAACTATTACCAATGGAGAAACCCATTGGCTATCAGAAATTGGGTAAATGAATCCTACTTCCAGAAGTTTTTCAATTTCTTCTTTCACAATATCTCTTAAGGCAGGATTCAATCTTCTATGGGGTTGTCTAACTGGCTTGACTTCTTTAGTATAGATTCTATGGGTACATATATCAGGATGAACTCCTGACATATCTTTGTAGTTCCAAGCAAAAGCATGAACATGCTTCTACAAGACAACTATCAATTTTTCTTCCTCTTCCCTAGTAAGCTGGCTATAAATGTTCAAAAATTTGCCTAGTTGGACTTCTATTTGTTTTGTATTTAGAAGGACTGAATTCACTCCTTCATACCTAGTGATTAAGGGATTAAGAGGACATTGCTGAGATGGGAGAAAAGAAGCAATTTCTATTTTATTCTTGCTTGAGGGAAGCATATCTTGTATGGAACAGTGAGAAGGAAAAATTAGATGATGGTGCCATCCATGTGGTAGTGAAACAGAGTTTCCCTATGATAGTACAGATGGTTCATCTTCAGATTTTTGATTCTCCTCATTACTTAACAACTATTGGATATTTGTTGCTTCCCCTTCTAAACCTTGTTCATGCAGAACATTCATCAGGATTGTTTCATTTTCTAAATTTTCTGTGTCACTGAGGTCTTCTATGTGTTCTCTTACTACTAAGGTAGCTAGTGTAGAAATGACCTCTTCTGGTTCTTCATCTGAGTCAGAAAACCATAACTGACCTAAAAATTTGCTAGATGGTTTTGCAGGAGGATATAAAGAAATCTATTTCAGATCAATACCATTTGAAATAGTCATATTTCCAGATCTGCAGTCTATGAAGGCTGCTGCAGTTGCAAGCCAAGGTCTTCCCAAAATAATGGGATATCCATGTGCTAAATTTCTTGGCTGTAAAACCAAAAAATCTATAGGGAATTCCCAAGAAGAAACTTCTATAGGGACATCTTCAATGATACCTTCAGGTTTTGCAACTGACCTATCAACCATTTCTAAAACTATAAATGTGGGGTTGAGATGTTTGAGCTGTAATTGTTTCATTGTATCCTTGGTCATGACATTTATTGCAGCTCCTAGATCTACTAAAACATTTGATATTGGTACTTGAACCTATGGTAACTATGATAACTGGACTTCCTGGATCACTATACTTTGGAGGTACTAGTTTTCTAGATAAGAGATCAGCTATCTTTCCTTCAACCTGCATAGTCTTGGGAAATGCTTTCTTCTTTCTTCCTATTCTTTTAATGCACAAATTTTGGATAGTACTATTAATCTCTAGTATTTCCTTAATGGCTTGCAATAAGGGCAATGATATAGTTAACTTTTTGAGTTCTTTGACCAATTCTGACTCAGAATTTTTTGGTATTGCATTGAATCTTTTAGGATATGGAATTATCCTTGGTAATTGTTCTACCTATGGTTCTATTTTTGTCTCTTTCTCTATTGTTGGTTGGATTCTCTCTGGTTCCAATTTTTCTTCTGTCTCTATTGTTGGTTGGATTCTCTCTGGTTCTGATGATTCTTGCTCTTCATTTTCTTTGATTTCATTTGAAACTGGTTTAGGTACAACTTTTCTTGAACGAAGTTGGATGTTACTACAATCAAGAACATTAATTTCAACATTTTCTTGACTTGACCACATAGACAGGAGGTGTCTGTCTCATGCTATTTGGATTAGTAGTGGTTGAGCTGGCAGTTGAGGTTGTTTCACTTGCTGTGTTTGCTGTTGTTTTTCTTGAAAATTTTGATTAGGTGCAGGCAACAAATGCTGAGTTTGACCTTGATTCCTTTGCTGCCTTGGATAGGACTAGTATTGTTGACTCCATTGTGGTTGGTTTTGCATCCAATGTGGATTAGTCTGATTTTGATTCTAGGTTGGATTGTTTTGATTCCAAGATGGGTTGTTTTGATTCCATGAGGGGTTGTTTTGATTCTGATTCTAGGTTGGGTTACTCCAATTTGCTTGTGGCCATTCTTGGGAATTTGTCCATTGAGGATAATTCCAAGGACGTTGGGGTGGTTATGATTGTCCCCAAGGCATAGTACTAGGATTATGCCCCCAATTTGTAGGAAAATGAGGGGGATTTTGGTATTGAGAGAAATTTCCCCCTTGTTTTGGTCCAATATAGTTGAGTTCCTCAATCTGATTTTCTAACACAGTTTTGAGTTGTGGTAGCAGGTGGCATTGATCAGTTGAATGCCTTTTTGAACAGATACTACAAATGGTTGAGATAGATGTTTTATTCAAAGGACATTCCTACAAAGCATGTTTATTTCTACATCTTGGGCAATAAATTGCCAAAGGTTCTATGTTTTTTGCTTTTGCAGACATTTCCCCCAAAGTAGTGTTTAGGTGCACTAGAATATCAGTTTTGAAATTTGCAAGTTCCTCTATCAGGTCCTTCACATCAGTGCCATTTGTGTGGCTTTTTCTTCTTCTCTGCTTAGTGCGAGAGTAATTCCTATAGAGATCCATAATTTCATCATTACTGAGAGTGGTTACATCCCCTTTTCCCATCAAATCCAGAACTTCTCTGGATTCATCTTGCAATCCTCTCAAAAATATGGTTTTACATAATTCTGGTTCTACAAGTCCACATCTCCTTTGAACAAAGGAGAACCTATCAAGATAATCTTCCAATGTCTCATCATCTTCCTGCTTGATTCTGAATAACTCATCTTTTCTATTCCTTACATGGCAATATTCCTGATATTTATCTAAAAAGACAGTTTCCATTTGATCCCAGGTTCTTATGGAATTAGGCTCTAAGCTCATGAACCAGCGCAATACTGAATCCTTGAGTGTTGAGGGAAAAACCTTAAGTTTTTGATTGTCATTTATATAATCATAGGTCTGACACACTACCTTGAATTCAAACAAAAACTGATCAGGATCTTCAGATACAACACCTCGAAAGGTTGGAAATATTGAAGGTGAAATGGTCTTCATGGGAGAGTTTTGTGTTGGATTCAGATGAATAGGATATTCAAATGTTCTGGAAGGTTGGAGCATATCCTGATCATCTCCTTCATTATGGACATAGCCATGTTGGCCATCTATATTGCCTCCTTCTGCCATAGTTTCCTGTTTGTTGGGAGAAGTTAAAGCTTCCCAAATTGTTCTCTCAAGAGGTCCAAGCCTCTCTGTTGATGATGAGTCTGATGAATTGTCTTTCTTAGGATATTCTGATGATGATAAAATTGGTGATTTTCCTTTCTCAAAATGTTCTAATGATGGTGAGACTGGTGATTTTTCTATCAATCTTTCTGGTAGTTCAAACACAGGTGATTCACCCCTTAGGCGTGAAGATCTCCTTAATGGAACAAGCCAGGGATCCTTTGGGGTAGTTCTACCTTTTTCATCCCTAGACTTACTCATTCATGTTTACTCTTAAATGACATAAATTAAGTCAATAGTTGTTATCTTCCTCAGTTGTTGTATTCAGATTTTAACCTGAATTTTCATAGCTTAGTCTGATTACGACTATTGGACTATTTGTTTTCTTCTAGCAACACTATTCCTTGGCAACGATACCAAAATGATGCGTAGTCATTATACCATCATTAATTCTCAATGTATTTGTCAATCCAGGGTTGTGTACAAGGCTATCTACGGAAGAAGAGGCAAAACAGCTATAACTTAGGTCAATCTAGAGCAACAGGTCTTATTGGTGAAACCGGTTGTGTGGGGGGTTTTAGGACATTCCTATCTCTAAATTGCATGAATTAAACCTTAATCTAAGTTGCAGAATTGGAAACTAATCATTAACTACAGAAATGAAGTCCTAATTACAATTGCAGAATAAGACCTAATTATGTTGCAGAAATAACAGTTGCAGAATTGAAAGTCTGATTCTAATTGTAGAAAGGAAATCTAATTACTTTTGCAGCAATGAAAGTCTAATTCTAACATGGAAATGAAAACTATCAAGGCTCTGTAACAGAAGGTTGTCAATCTTCTATGCAGGGTTTGACAGCAAAACATAAAATGCAAGAAATTATTGAAAATAATAAATTCTAGAAATAATAGTCTAAAATAAAATGGAAGCTTTGCTGAAAGTAAATATTACAGCTAAAACATTAAGCACAAGATTAATCTAAGCATAAATAAACTAAGACTACAGATATTGTCAGTTGTTTACAAGCAATTGAAATAACAAGTTCTACAACTCATTCTACTGCAGCAAAATCAGAATAAAAACCTGCTTGTTAGTCCTCCTCCTAGGTCTAGAAGTGGCCAACCTCCTTGTCCAGAAGAAGGTATGAGTCTCTCTCTCTCTAGATCTTAATCACACTCATTTACAAGCAATATGAAATAGAACTGGTGCACTTTATTGATTAAAGAACATGATTACAATAATTCTATTGAAAACCTGTTACAGGACTGTAACAGTCAAATTCTACCTATTTTCTGCTTCTTCCTAGCTTCCTTACTCTCTCTACATATATTACTTACTTCCTACTACTAGGCTCAACCTGAATGGGAGCAATATTTATAGATGTCCTATGGTCTAATTACAAACAAAGAATATCTCAAAAGATCTAATCCTACAATGCTGCAACAAATTCTGGTTTTATCCTAGAAGAAGATTAAAACTTGATCTTTCCCTTAATGATGGCTTTGGTCGGCAATGATGGCAAAGACAGATGGAAGATCTTTTCCTTTACCTTTTCCAACCTTTATTTCCCTTTTTTCGGCTTCAAAAATCGGTCAACAAGTCAAAAAGCACATTCTATTTTCATTTCGAAGATAAGTGGCTTCATTTCGAAGACAATGCAATTCTCATTCTGAAGATACTACAATTCTTCATTCCAAAGATCCGCTCATTTCGAAGATAATGCATTCTTCATTCCGAAGATCCGCTCATTTCGAAGACGTTGTGTTCTCTCATTTCGAAGATATCTGTTCATTTAGAAGATACTTCGGAATGAACAAATGTGTGCTTTTCCAGTGATTTCTTCTGCATCTCTCAGGTGGGTTATCTCCTAAGATCAAATTCCAATGGTCTTCATCTCTTTCCACATGTGAATTCCATGCCTTGCTATTTATGGACAGTGGGCTGGAATTTACATGGGAAAGACCGATTTTCTTGCACAACAATAGTTTGCTTGCATTGTTGCCAGATTTAGGTGAAATAAATGCTTGAGACAAATCAAAACATGATTAGTGAAATGCTGCTATTATTCTAAGCATATCCCATTTTAGCAAGTCATAGCAAAAAGAACACAAAACTATGCAAAAAGCTGTAAAAATCAGCATATAATATTCCAAATACATTGATCATGCAAAATGGTTAATATACAGCATATTGAATCAACTTAACTAACATATCAGATAAAACATAAGAGTTTATAGGCAATTTTAGTGTTCAAAACATGTTATGATTGAGGCATTTCCAGGCCTCATCATAAGGTAGTGTATTGCATTACACTACGTGGGGTTATTACACTTACTTTTCTATGTAATTACCATGAGATATTTTACCTCATGGTTAAACTAGGTAAGTACCTAAATATCCTATGTCAAATATTTAGGTTAGTGTTATGGTTAGAACTCTCTACCTAGGTTAGTAGTTAGCTACACATCTCTCCTACCATGTTGGTTAGCGAGATAGACGTTAGTTAGTTGATTATTATTTGTTATAAATACTTTGTGCATATTATTGCCATAGCTAATGTTCCTTTGATTATTTATCTGAATAATATTGCTCGCTCCTCACTCACATTTAATTCTCTATTTTATGCATTGAAATATTCATATTGTGGTAATAAAAGACCCCAAATTATACCTAATTTTTGTGCAATTTATTGCACAAAGCAATGTTTGGTATTTACAGTACCTTTGACCCACACTTACAGGTGATTCTATTGTATTTTTGGATATTGTATCTAATGCCTGATATAGTTGCAACAATGATGTTTGGGCTATTTTTGGTATAAACCATTGGGGAGAAATAAGGAAAGCCATTTTTTTGATATTCACTCCATTATTATCCCATTCACTACTATTGCTTGGCATAAATCCTCAAATACTTCACACCCTACATATGTGGAAGTTTTTTTAATCAAGTGTTAAAAATGGAGTGAATCCATTTTAGTATTGCTTATGTGCCACAAATTGATCTATTACATGTACCTTAAAGTCTCCCTCACGTACGATCACGTATATAGAGGGGACCAACTTATTCCATGTATCAACGAGTATATAGGAATAGTGGGTATATTGGATAGATCAGGTCTATCATTCTAGCGGTATAAATAAAGGGGGACCATTTGGTGTTATAAGAAACCCTCATAATGGCTATTACAAAAGCATACTTGTTAGATTCACAATTGCTCAAAGGTTCAAATTTTTCTCCATGGAAAATAAATATGAGAGTAATATTGTAGGTTGAAAATATGTGGGTTTTTATGACTGGAAAATTCAAATGCCTAAATATAGTAGATGATAAACAATAAGTATATAATGATGTTGATGCGAGAGCACTGATGATCATATTTCTTGCCACTTCTTATGAATTTCAATTGTACATTTATGAAAAGCATCACGTAAAATATGCATAGGATACATTATCCACAATATATAAGGAAAGTAATCAAGCCATGATCCTTACCCTTCAATCCTAACTTCACACTCTTAGCATGAAAAATAAATAAATTGTATAAATGTTTATTGCAAAGTTGTTGAACTAAGAGCTAAGATGCATGCAATGGGTGAGAAATTAGAAGATAAACTCTTAACCTTAATATCTTTGAGAGCTTTACAAAATTCTTTTAGAATGATGGTCACTTCTCTTCAAGTGTCTAATAGACAATTCTCTTTTGAAGAGTTAGTTAATTTTCTTGAACAACACAAAACAAATAACAGCCAAAGAGATGAAGTGACCAACAATAATTTTTTTCTAGGAAATCTAGAGCTAAGAAAAAGGTTACTTTTAAAAGGGATCTTCCTCGAAGGGTTCAAAAACCAATTCCTCATAAAAGACACCTCAAAAATAGAATAAGTACTACCATATTTTTTATATGGACAATCATGACACCAACAAGTTTTGGTTCAACAAAAGTGACAAGAACAAGCAACCACAACAGAAAAAGGGTCAAAACAAACCATGAAGAAGAAATAGATAACAAAAAGGAAATGTTGATATTGAATAATCTGATTCTGATTTTGATAGGGCACACAAGGTACTCATGACTCAAAAAAATCCCAAATAGAAAGATAATATTTGGTTTATTAATTCTGGTCCCAACAAACACATGACTAGTGATAAAATGTGGTTTGACACATTTGAGGAAAAATAAGGAAAACCAATAACAATTATCGATGATAAGACCTATCAATTCCAAGGAGAAGGTAATGTTTTAGTAACTCTTCCCAATGGAAAATTCCAAATTGAGAAGGTCCTATATGTACCAGGATTGACCAAAAACTTGTTGTCCATACCTCAAATTTTGGACAAACATATGGTGGTTGACTTCAAAGTTGTTAATGGATAAAAGTGTTGTTTCATTACCAAGAAGGGTAAACATATCGCAATAAATTCCTACAAACATGGTTTTTGTTTTATTAGATGTTATCTATCCTCCTTATGTTGTCATGGCTACCAACTCAAAAGAAGCTACTTCCTTATGGCACAAACGGTATGGGAATCTAATTTCAGGCTATCTACTCAAATTGAGTAAGCATGAGATGGTGTTAGGTCCTCCCAACCTTTCTCATACTTTTTTTGTATGCTTGAATTGCTTAGTAGGAAAGCAACACTGAGTACCATTTGAATTGAGCTCTTCAAGAGCCAAAATACCATTGGAGTTGATACACACTAATCTGTGTGGACCAATGCCAAAAAATTATGGTGGAAAGAAGTAATTTCAGTTTTTTGTTGATGATTACTCATGAAAGATGTGGGTTTTCTTTCTACAACTAAAGTAAGATGCATTCTTATATTTTTAGAAGTTTCATAATCTTTTTAAAAAAGAATCAAGATGTTCAATTAAGGCCCTCCATTCATATTGAATGGGGGAATTCACCTCCAATTATTTTTGAAATATCTCACTAAACATGGGATAAAAATATAGCTTACTACATCTTATACTCCTTAGCAAAATGGAGTTGCTAAAATAAGGAATCATTCCATCATGGAGATGGTTTGATGTATGCTCATAGGTGCACATCTTGGGCAAAACTATTGGGTAGAATTTGTCACTACTACAGTATATATCTTGAATCGAGCACCAACAAAAGCTCTTCAAGGAGTCACACCACAAGAAGAATGGATTGTAAGAAAGTCCTCCATTTCTTATCTAAAGATATTTGGATGCAAAGCCTTCATACACATTCCAAAGAAGAAAATAAAAAAGTTAGATGAGAAGACTCTGCAATGTATCTATCTTGGTCATGATAAAGAATCCAAGGGGTACCAATTGATTGACCCTAAAACCAATAAGATTCATATAAGTCGATATGTGGTATTTGAAAAATCTCCCAATTTGGATACACCATAAACTAACAAAGGCACATCTCCTACTATATACTTGGATTTTTATGAGCCTAAGTCAAGGACTCCCCTCAAATAGAAGAAACGTCCAAAATGGTATACTAGAACTATAATATATGCAAAATTATATGCACCACCAGATATCACTTCATATCAACCACACACTCAAATTATGACTCATCAAGAAATAGAAGAAGCCAAAGATGCAGAAGATGTAGATGATGAAGAAGAAGATAGGAGTAAATAGTAAGACTACAATTTCATGACTTCAGTTGTGAAGCATGAACCCACTTCAGTGCAATAAGCTCTTAGTGTGACTCAATAGAAGGTAGCTATGGATACATAAAATATATCTCTTATGAAGAATAAAATATGGAAATTAGTTTATATAAGAATAAAATATGGAAATTAGTTTATCTTTCTACTTGTAAGAAACCCATTGGCTATAAATGGGTATACAAAGTCAAGTATAAGTTATATGAAACTATTTATAAGCATAAAGCCCACCTTATTGCAAAGAGCTATGCTCAAAAAGAAGACAAATACTATGAAGAGGCATTCACACAAACTATAAAATTACAATGATTCATGTACTCTATGCAATGGCTTCATAGTTTAGATGGAAGATTCATCATATGGATGTGAAGAGTGCCTTCTTAAATGGTGATTTAAAATAAGTATACACGAATCAACCTAAAGGATTTTTTGTACAAGGACAAGAACAAAAAAAATTTAAATTGATTAAGTCCTTGTATGGGTTGAAATAAGCTCTAAGATCTTGGTACATAAATATTTATAATCACCTTCTACAACATAGTTTCAAGAGAATTTCCTCATATGCCAATATCTATTTTAAGAAAGTTGGTTCCAATATGTTGATGATCTGATCATCACTATAAATTCAAAAGATATGATTGAAGCAGTGAAGGGTGACTTGAAAAAGTCATTTGAAATTATAGATCTAGGACTTATCCATTACTGTATTGTCTTAGAATTTGTGCAAAAAAAGAAACACATCAGGGTTACACAACTAAAGTATGCCAAGGCATTAATTGAAAAATATTGAATGACAAATTGTAAGACCAAAACAACTCCAATGGAAACATGGTTACAACTGTATCAATACAACAAATATCCTTAGGTATATGGAACTCTCTATTATCAGTTTATTGAGTCTCCTATATATGATGAATACCAAGCAAGATATCATATTTATTGAAATCTATCTTTCAAGTTTTATGCAGGAACCTAAGGTCAGTCATTGGAAGGTAGAAAAGTGAGTTCTTCACTATGTTCATGGCACACCAGAATATGGTCTAGATTACAAGAAGAATGATAAGTTTTTCTTGCAAGGATACACAGACTCAGATTATTTTGGATCTATAGATGATAGAAAATCAACATCAGAATACATATTTCATCTTGGATTTGGACTTGTCTCTTGGCACAGCAAAATGCAGCAAGTTGTTGTACTTTCATAAATAGAGGTTGAATATCGCGTAGCACAAGGATCAGTGTGTGAAGCGATATGGTTACATCGCATTATTTCAAGTATGGGTCTTTCAAAAAATCTTCCAATCCACTTTAATTCATTGTTCTATAAATGAACAAAGCATATTGACACTCAATGTCACTTTATTCGATATGAAGTTCCAAAGCACAAGATTCAGCTCCAGTACATTCCCATCGATGAATAGGTTGTAGATATTTTCACTAAGGCACTTGCACCTATCAAAGTTGAGTTGTTATGCATCTCTTTATGTACATAAAATAATGTAATAAGGAAGGATGTTAGGCTAAAGTTGTATAGCATATTTTATTACCACATTATTTATTATTCACAAGTAGTGTCTTATATTTTAGATTCCATCGTGCTATAATATTGTTAGTACATGCCTAAGTTATATTACACTTAGATTAGATGATCAAATATTTTTTTTCCAATAATTTTTAGCTTCAACTTGTTACAGGCTATTATAATCTTGTCCCATTGTATAAATCTACATTTAATGAATAAAATTATGTAATGTTTTTACTACAATACCCACATGGGTGACCACCAATGCATCAACAAGGACCAAGAATAATAGAATTAGGAATAGGATTACCTCATGGAGAGGATGGTCCATTTAATATGCGAAGAGATCCTATAATAAGAGGATAAGGTCACATAAGACAAGAGGACTTATTGGTATAGGAAGAGTACAATTTCAAGAGGAAAGTCAAGGCTAACAAAGGACTCATTCACCAAGTTTAGAGGTATATTTAGTCCAAGGATATAGAAGTAGAAGTCACCCAAATAAAAATAAATTTGCAAGGGCATATTCACCTAATGATCAGTTAGTTGGGCAAAGGAGAAGTCCCAGACGAGAAAATATAGCTTTGGAATGAGAGAATTGTGTAGTTGTAAATTGCAATCATATAGATTGTAATTGTATGATTCCAAATCATACAACTAGCAACTGTATGGTTATAAATCATACATTTAGCCAGCATGAGGGAGCAAATCATACAATTGAATAGTTGGAACCCGATTGTACGATTGCTCAATACCTAGTTGCTAATAAATGAGATGGTAGAACCTTTGAATGAAACATCAATAGAAGCAATCGTACAAGTGAATATCATTGTATGATTTGCTAGAAGGTCAATGAGAAAATTAGGTAATATTGAAAAAAACAAAATATATATATATATATATATATATATATATATATAAATAGAAAAATAATCTTGATTGTGAAAATCCCCATGATGCAATTAAGATGGAATATGGTTGAAAATATAAAAATGGTCTCTTCTAAGAAAAATAAAAAGAAAAGAAAAGCAAAAATATGCAATTAAATATTCAAAAAAGCAAGGAAAATGACAAAAAAAATATGAAAGTAAAAAAAATGTTGGCAGTCCCATCGAAGGATATGAAGGAGAAGAAGAAGCCACAAATAAGGATTGTGATGAGATGTGGAAATAGTCAAGTTGTAGGAGGAGAAGATGATGTCAATACAAGAATTATCTAATCTAATTCTTGCATCCACAATAGTGGTATAATAATAATCAACCTTGCAAGAGGAGAGGTTATCTATACTGTAGCGGGAAGAGTTGCCAAAGCCACAAGAGGATTTTTAGGTACCTATGGAAGGATAACAATCAACTCTAGAAATAAGTAATTCTAAGGAGATCGGATCACAGGAAGAAGAAGGTAAAACTATAGCCCAAATTACACTATAGGAGGATATTGTAGTGGGTGTACTTGGATCTAAACAAGAGTCAGAGATGTCCATTGAATATGTCAAAAATAGAATATAAAAGGGCATCCCCATAACTAAATTTTATCTTTCAAAAATTCAATTTCCTAATACACTGTATTGAGTGGTTGAGTGTGGGTCTTGAACAGATCCATCAGGCCAAAGAAGCACAATGAGAAGAAGTAGAAGCAACTCAAAAAGAGATAATTGCAATTGAGTAAGAATTAGAATGCCACAAGAATGAGGCTAAGAAAAAGCTTAATATGGTGAAAGATGAAATGAATTCCATGAAGTAAGCCTATAATGATAAGCTATGAACATAAGAGGAAGATAAATTGCTTATGATCCAACAAACTACAAATTAGAGGAAGCAATTGAAGGTCCAAGATGATTTTTTGTAATGATATGTTGTGCAAATAAAACAATAGGAGGAGAAGTTGATCTTGAATAGCCATCAACACAAGCAGCAAGAAGAATAGCTAGCAGTCCAAAAAGAGCAGTTGGAAACAAATAACGAACAGTTGAATATATCCAAACAATAACTATAGCTAAAGTACTAGAAGATTAGGGAAATGATGAAGGATGCTAAACACTATAATGAAATAATTATGGATCATAAGGTGATGCTTCAGGTGAAGAAAGAGCTTTAGCTATCCCATAAGGTTGAATTATAGCAATGAGATTGTGTAATTATAGAGAAGGATGAGGAGCTTTCCATAACAACTCAAATCAAGATAGAGTTGAATGAAAAACTATGCAAAGGTGCATCCAAAAGAGAAAAGGAATTACTCTAGCTTTTGGCTACTTCCAAAGATGCAGCCAACAAGTATGGCTTAAAGGTTGTAGAAATTATTAACTATGTGGTCAATTTACAGAATGATCATGCTATTCTTCTGGTATAGCTTTAGGATCTTCAACAAGACCAATCATCCAAGGCAAATATGAATAATTTAATGAGGGCACAACCTAATTTAAAGGGGAGGGTAGATGTAGGTAGAAAATCTGCCTCCTAAAAGAAGAAAAAATGATAAAACCTAGATTTGCACACTTTTTTCAAATGTTTAATTTTGTCTAATTGTATAGTGTAGGGTTGTAAATGTACAATTGTGTAATTGTACAATTGGTCATAAACATACAATTAGAATTTAAATGAAATAAAATGAAATGCACATAAAAGGTAATTTGATAAAAATGAAATTAAGACTTAGTGAAACCTTAATGCATTTATTATTTTAATATATTGCAGGAAGGCAATTGTGAATAATGTGTTGTCTTAAGAACCACTTTGGAATAGCTTGGGAAAGCATTATAAATCCCCCCATTGTTAGCATAATGTTTTGCACAGGTTATATTACATTATATGGGATATATAAAAATAGTGCTATCATAAGCGCTCTCTAGTTCATGAGGTGGTTTGCCAACCACTTGAGGTTGTTCAACCACCTAAACCACCTTATAGTCTTGTATATAACCAACACATAAATCAATGATATTTTCTTCGCATTATTCTCTTCTTGAACATTGTCTAAATTATACATGGTATCAGAGCAGTGGAATGGAGACTAGGCAAACAGAGGAGACCCACAAGGTCCAAGCATGAGGTCTAAGCATGAGGCCCAAGGAAACCAGATAGATGATATCCATGAGATTCAAGCACAAGGCTCAAGGAGATCCTAATTTTTGACTGAGCAGCAGCCACGTAGAATAACAGGCCCACAGTGGGAAAATCGAGGTACCAGACATAGATAGAAGAAGGTACTACATGCAAAATGAGGCAAGACTGGAGCACTAGACACAAACAGAAGACATGAAAAACAAGGCAAGACCAGAGTACACGTGGCACGTCGATATTGGATCAGGAGTGCACGTAAGGAGCCACAGAGGATAGAGGTTTGCAAAAAGGAGGGCTTGGTTGCCCGAAGGCAATCAAAATAATTAGTGTGGTTTCACACTAATAAATTGCCCCATAGTTGCAACATAGTGCATGTGGGATTATTCATTTTTTCCCATAGCATGCTTCCTGCGGGTGAAGAAGGAGCTTCTCCTTCTTTATTCTTGTCATGCCCTTCAGAACACATGTTTAGTGCCTTCGTTTTTTGGAAGGAGGTTCTTGGTTCAACTCCTTGCGAGTCGCTTATGCTCACTTTGCACTTGTGCTGCGTCATTTGACACCCATCAAAGATTTTTTGACACCTGTTCAATTTTTGACACTTGTGTCGCATCATTTGACGATTGCCAAAGATTTTTTGATGCTCGGAGTGCATTTTGACTTTGGATGGTGCATTTTAATGGCCAAAAAGAGCATTTTGATGCCCGATTAGTGCATTTTTATTCCCAAAGAAGTTTTTTTGGGATCTTTGGTCTAGGTACCCAATTTTATTTTCTTTTTCCTGTTTATTTTACAACCATAAGGGGGGATCATAGCATTATTTTGCAAAATTATAAGACAAAGGGGGGAGATCAAAATTTATGAAAGTGATTAAAACTGGTATTGTAATAGGTGCATTTTTTATGGAAACCAACACCTAGATAGTTCAAATTTGTGGGCATTTGTGATTGTGTTTATTGCATTTAAATATTTTTTTCTTTCATTAACAATCATAAAAAGAACAAACAAAAAAAACCTCAAATTTTTTAACCTACTTGTGCAATTCAATTGCACAACAGCATTCGGTATTTGAGATACCTCTGGCCCACACAAGTAATGTTGTCATACTTTGGGCTACTGTATCCATTGCCTAATATAGCTACAACAATGAAGTCTAAGCTTGTTCTCTATCAATTGTCAAGGAGAAATAAGGTAAACCAGTTCTATTGTTCAATTCATTTCATACCCACATCGTGATTGTTGTTAGGCGTAAATATTGACAAAGGTTTTTCCAAAGTGTTTAGGGGAAGTTACGCCCCATGCATGAGGAATAAATTTTCTATGGTAGGTGTCATTAACAACACAATGCCCTTTTAGTATCACCTAAGTTCAATTTATCATGCTTCTCATGTGTACTTATAGTCTCCCTCACATAAGAGCGGGTACATACTAAGTAGTATACTATTCATATCTACTTATAGTCTCCCTCATGTAAGGGCGGGTATATTTTTAATTGTTACGATATAAAAATATGGTAGGTATAAAGAAAGGGAGACCAATTTGTGATATAAGGAACCTTCATAATGGCTAGTGTTCACAAGTATATCTCAGATTCATAGTTTTTGAAAGGTCCTAATTTTGATCCATGGAAGACAAAGATGAGAGCAATTAGTCAGGTGGAATATTTATGGGATGTAGTGAATGGCACTACAAAACACCCTCAAATAGCAAGAATAGATCAAGAAGCTTGGGATAACAAGGACAAAATATATCTCATGTTTCTCCTACTTGCTACTTCAAATGAGGTTCAACCTCATATCTGTGATGCCAAAACTAGTAAGGCATCTTGGGATGCTCTGATTACTGTGTATGAAGGAAAGAATCAGTCCACTATTCTAAATATTCAAACTCAACTACATACTCTCAGTATGAATTTTTGGGAGATAGTTGATCTATTTCTTTGCAGAGTGGTTGATTTAAAATTCAAATTGAATGCTATGGGAAAACCAGTGGATGATGATATCTTGACTTATGTTATCTTGAGAGTGTTGCCATATTCCTACAATATGTTGATCACATCCCTCAACGTTTATAGTAGACAAGTATCTTTTGTGGAATTGGTAAATTTACTTCATACTGAAGAGGCAAACCAAGTTCAGAAAGATGAGGTTTCAGATAATGCCCTTTCCACACAACAAAAGAGTAAGAAACAAGGCCAATTTCAAAAAGGGGGCTCTTCTTCTAAGGAAAAAGGGAAACAAAATAAGCAGAAGGATAAACAATATTGTAAGATTTGTGATATGAATAACCATGACACCAATAAGTGTTGGTTTACTTTTAGCAATATTTCTCTACTGGGATTATCTTAATGACCTAGCGAGCGATGACTCCATGAAATGGTCATGTAATAGCGACAATGTCCTTTGAAATTATTGTTAGAAGTCACTTTATTTTTTTCATCAAATCACACCACAACAACCAATTTGTTTACATCAGATTATTTCATTTAAATTTTATGGCATGACATAAAATTATAATATTTCCAACAACATAATTACATGAATAATCAATCAAATATTAAAGCATCATAAAACATATGCACAAGTCATATCACAAAAATAATATATATATATATATATATATATATATATCAATAAATATATGTACATCATATCAAAATGGATTGGTATGCCACAATCTATACCCTGGCATACTCAATCCTCTCAAAACTATACAGTCTATAGTGTAGCTAGTCTCGAGAAGCCCTTGAGCTCTTAGCATCATCTCCTCTCCCACCCTAAGGTGGAGGAGGTGGTCCCATCATAGTTTTTCCTATGTCACGGGTCCTCAACGTCAATCGTGAGGATGTCCTCAATGATCCCATCCTGATAGGCTCTACAATACTAGCTAACATATGTAACTTTTGGCCTTTTGGAACCAGCTGGAAGTATGCTCCCTAATATAATGTGTTTTGAGCGATAGCCTATGCCAACTCCCACATGCTTGCCCCTCCGCTCCGAGCCCTAAGTCATGTAGCCTCATCCTGTAGTGTCTGCACTTGAGCTCGTAGGTAGGCATTCTTTGCTCGGAGAGCCACCATCTCGTTGCTCTCCCCCACCTCGATACCCTTGCCCTTATTAGGTGATGGTGGCCTCTCCCTCTACTGATAAGGGAGCCCCTCCTCCCTCCTCTCTAGCTACTACGGTCTCTTTGGATCCTATGGCACTCTCCGGTGTCTCTCTTGAGGAGGTCATTGTTGATCCCTCCCTCCATGACTCCTTACTGCATCGATGGTAGCCTAGAACTGCCTCCCCATTCGCTACACAATAGCATGCATCAGACCCTGTGCCCTCGTCATCCGAGGAGGGTGAATGCCTGCATACCAGGCATCATATCCGTCTGCCACCCCAATGGCATCCCCATCCACTGGATGAATGGGGGCATCATTAGCGTCTTGACTCTAGAATCGCTACATGTCTGGAGCCCCGCTCAATATAGTATTATCCCATATAGTATAGGAGTACTCGTAATCCCTAAGATAAGGGATCCCCTGTTGTAGACTGAACTACCTCAAAACTTAGTTGTAGCGATGGAGCTCTACCTCTCCCTGCTCCATCCTCAACCAATAGACTCGCTTGATGTGAGCTAGCTCCTGTCTGTCCTCTCCCTACCTTGGATGCTCCCTCCATGGCCTCTAGGTGATCTGATCTGGGATGAGGTCATCTAGCAACTTCTGAGACATCGATAGATCTATCCACCATTGTGACCCTCTCTGGAGCCACCAATAGAAAACCCGAGGTCTCTCCCAGTCAACCCCTATCAGGGGAAGCCCTACCTACCTCCGTACCATAATGTGCTCCTAGCACAAAACCTATAGTAGCGATTTCAGTACTAGACATCGACCTGCCTTGTATACGACCCCGTAGAGGATCCTATACAAGTGACATAGTACAAAATTACCCCAAGCAAACCTATAATTGTGGTCTCTCATGTCATAGACCACATCTGAGAGGAGCCACAATAACCTGCATTCACTCTAGTGGCATAGAAGTAGGCCACCCACCACCCCTACCAAAACTTGGGTCAATCGAGATGCCCCAGGCATCTACCTTAATGCCTTGATGTTCACTCCACCCTTCTCCAGGGCAAAGCTCGGATCTGCGCATAGTCGCATCATAGCATGGCCCTGATTGGTCGAAGGAGTCATAAATTGCCCATGTATGGGGATCCTCAAGATCCTCCACACATCCTCTAGAGTGGGAGCCATCTCCCCTATCGATATCTAGAAGTAGGATGATCCAGGATACCATCTCTTTGCTAGGGCCGTTAGTAGCCCCATGTCCATAGGAATTTGTGGCATCTCTACCACATGCTGTAGTCCAACCTCCACTAGCCTGTCTCGCTTGGCCTGATCGAGCATGGCTACATCATCTCTAAGCCCCCTGTATTTCCATTCCTAATTCTTTAGTAATCCCCTCTGCAAAATAAATAATAAAAAAGCAAAAATCATTAGTACTAATCATTAAAATCGATTTTGCATCTCATAAAAAATGATATCGCCCATTATTGGATGATATCGTACCAAATTTATCAAAATCATCCTTAATAGGACTAAATCATCTCTGATTCGTCAATTTGGGAATCGCCCCTTATTGGACGGAATCGCCCCTATTTCTTTGATTTTGTCCTTGAACAAAATCAGTGATCTAGGGACGATTTTGGAAAAATCAAGATGATTTCGTCTTGACATCGTCGATGGCCTAAAAACAGCCGTGATGACTAAAAATAATTAAAATTCAACTAAAAAATTAAACAAATCAAGTTAAAAACATAATGTATCAGGTTTAGATCCTTACCCGTAACCCGTGTCGGACCTCTGTCGATCTGTGTGATGTTTCCACCATTTTGCCTGCAGAGCTCTGAAACAGTGAAAGTGAACAGTAAAAATGAATTAGGGTTTTACCCTATTTTTCTTATTTTTACTTAAAAACAACATTTTTTTAATTTTGCTTTTTTGTGTCTTTACCTCAAACGTTTGATTTGGGTAAAAACTCGGGGGAGGCACCATAGCAAGCAGTTGTATTATTTGACCTAGAATCATCGTCTAAAAAATTGAATAATTTTTTGCTTTCTCGTAAAGCATGAAGAATTCGTCTTTAATGTATTTTATTCAAAAAATTCGCTAAATAGGGGGCAAAATGTAGCACCCTAAAATTGGCACAGTTAAACCATCAGTAAAAAGAAAAAAAAATTGAATTTTAACCCTCGAAATCGCCCATTAACCGCTCACCTCATTTTTCATGCCATTTTTAGAAATTGTTTTGACCGTTGGATGATATCGTTGCCGATCTGATGATATCATCCCAGATCAGACGAATTCGTCTGGGATAGACATCCAGACGATTTCATCCCAAAACCAAATTTTTATAATTAGCTTTTGTTTCAACAACCTCTCCAACTCGAGCAGAAGCTTCTTTGTGTGGTTGGAGATTCCCATGTTGGAGATCTCCCAGATTGGGATCATCCCCAACCTCCTAACCTCCCCCTAATCCTATATAAACTTGAGATTTTCCTAGTTTATCCCCCTGGCTAATCATTTCCCTACAACTCTATTTTCTTACTGTATTAGAACATATTCGCCCCATCTTTGGCATTTGTATTTTCAGGTTTTATTGCAGGATTTTACTGTGTTTCAGCCGAAGGAAGCTCGGATCATCGCAGGCGATCCAACATGATTTCGGATGATCTTGACGAGATCGAAAATGATATCATATGATTGCAGATGATTTTGACTGCAGTTCAAATTAGGGGCAACCACAGCCCTAAGTTTGCATTTTCTACCTCTCTCTCTTATTTAATTATGCATTAGATCGATTTATTTATGTTATGCATCCTGGAGTTCACCTCATTTAGCATATTTGCATGATAAAATTTAAAATAAGTTATTAAAGTAGTGCATCCCATTTTGATTTTTTATCTAGATTTATTATTTAAGCATCTATACTGTTATTTCTATTATTTTGCATCATTCTTGCAATTGCATTTTCAGTTTTTGGTGTTTGTTTCCATGATTGCAAGTTTTTGACGAATTCGTTTGATGAATTTGTTAGGTCATTGATGATTCTATCTGATATCCAATTATCTCCTATGATTTGATATGATTCTATACAATTACAGATGATCCTACATATCCGAGACGATCTGGACTCCTACAAGCTTCAGAATCTTCATCAGACATCCGGAATCAAGTGTATTCTTTTCCATTTCACATAGTCTTTGTATTTAAGATTCATTCATGTTTGATGTCTGCATATAAACTCAAAATTTCATATAGAATATCTTAGATTCATTCTAGACAACCTAGGAATATGAATGATTGAGTATAAAATGAACACATCAAACCCATTCTCAACCTAGGCGCAAAAACTGCCACCCAAATTTTCCTGGTGAACCCCACCATCCATCGAAAATTCACCCTTGTACCCCACCCCTGAGAGGTGTGACCTTCAAAGGGCCTCTCCATTTGAGGTATTGTCCCATCCTTCTCGCATCCCCCTTCTAGGGCATGGATCCTTTAGCTTGAAGGTAAGGGTGCAAAAAATTTGGGCAATACAATAACCTACAAATGAAATTCCTAGATGATGATATTATTCCTGCCATGGTTAAAAAATAAAAGGACCAGGATGATGAGGTGCATCTAGTTGAGACATACAAGAATATAGATCCCATATATATCATGTTGTAATAGCTAATAGATAAACAATATGTGTTGTCAAATAACCCACTTTAATATGTAATAGGGGAAGCAAAGGATCTCATTTCAATCTGGTAACTAGGTGACAAAGGATGAAAAATATTATTGGGATTGTTGCCATAAAATACTAGTTGAGGATATTTTTTTCTACTAATATTGTAATTAATACTCTAATTTCAATGTAAATATTCCAATTTTGTAGACTTTAGGAACAAGTTAGGATCTACAATCTCTCACTAATCGAGCCTTTTGCCTCTAAAGTTACCATAAATATAGTGCCTTAATAGTAACCTATCAACTTATGTCGGCTCATGTCTCTTTCGGGCTTTTAAAAGCTTATGTGAATGGACTTTTGTTCCGAGTCGTGAATGGAGTATCCTAGTGAATGGTATTCAGCCCCAAGCCGCATTCGTTCTGAGTCGTGGATGGGGTTTCCATTTTGGATGGTCACAAAATAGTGAAATCAAGGAGTCAAAACCCTCCAATGCTTTCCCAAATTTGGCTAAGTTTAACTTAGGTATCAATTGGTTCATGACTTGTTCACTTGTAGAGTGGCCTAATTGGTTTAGAAGTGATTTGATTGCAAAGTGGTCTAACTATTTTAGGAGCAATTCACTTGCAATAGTATCGTACTTAGATCCAATGAGTGAACCACTCAGGGTTAGCTAGTGATTTGCTTTCAAAAGTGAATGACTCACTTATTAAATAGATTGAATTACTTGATAATTAGTGGATGGGTAAAAACAAAGGTATGGATCCATAGGTAAATCATTTGAGAGCAACATTTTAGCATGTAGTGGTGTACTAGTCATTTTATAAGCCTTATAATATTTTTAAAGATATAATTAGAGATATGTATCATTTTGTGGTGCATCTTTAAAGATCTTTGATTTTAGGAGTAATTATTTCTCACCCTAGGTAACTCAGTGGTAAAATCTTACTATAAATAGAATCCTATGGGTAAATTGTATTCATAATTTAGCCATAAGAATTTAAAGGTACACTTTACAAAATCTACGCTATGCTTTAGCCTCATGAAATTATTGGAAAATTGGTAATTTATAATCCATTCCATCAATGGCACCATTATCCTAATTTCCTAAGCGTGTAGTGATTGAGGCATTGCCCTTTTTCCCATATTGTCATTTGCTCATTAGTTTCATACTTAATTAATGAGAGAATATTAATTTTATTTAACTTATCAGGTGTTTTCTCATCACTTACACTCTTTCATATGGTTTAAACCCATATTAATTTGAATCAATCACATCCTTAATATTTTATGCATGTTTATTTTTTGCACTTTAATTTTTATGCAATTAGTGTAGACCAGTGTAGAAGTATTTCTATGGTAAGAGTGGGGAGTTGACCTCAATCTATATGTTGGGTGAAGACATCGTCCCTTTCTTCCATATTTGTCGAAGCTATAATTGGGGGAAATCATTAAAAAAAAGTCAAGACAATTCCCTAGTTGAAATGGATGCAACCAATGATTTTGATGAGCCCTATCAATTTTCTATAGGATCCCAAGGTGCCATAAGAGCATCTATATTCTCTTCCAAAAATAAACATTACACTTTACCATAATCATTGTTTAATGTGATGATCATGATAAACATTATGTTATGTAAAGAGTGAACATGTGATAGTTCTCCTATTAGTTTTAACACTTTTCTAAATCTTAGGATGATATATTAGCTAAATACATGACTACCCTTAAGAAATAACTTGTCTATCAACTAGACAATCATAATTAAGAAGCAAATAGAGGCCACTAGAAGAGAGACAACCAAACAATCGTAGGAAATTATTCAAAACATGTTGAATAATATTACTCATATTATAAGTGTTAATAGATCCCTTAGAGTACAAGTTATTATCAATTTTTTAGTCCTAAGTCCTAATGCTCCTTCTCCTATTATTGCACTATCTAACCTTGTGGTTATTATGCTAGTGTCTACAAACCCTACAATGATAAATTACCAAATCCAATCCCTAGCCCCTAATGTTAAAGCCATAGGCTTGTCTAGACATGTCCTTAAATTATTTTATTATGGAAAATCTAAAGCCTAAATATTTATTAATAAGTTTACTACATATTATCAGGATTGGTTTTACCATAAAAAATCATTATAAAAATTAATGACTCAAGATTTGGTAGGCAATTTTCTTGATTTATTTGTGTATCGCTCCAAATTTTTCGCACCCCTACCTTCAGGCTATTGGATCCGCGCCCGGAAGGAGGATGGGAAAAGGATGGTGCGGTACCTCGGACGAGAGGACTTTGCGAAGGTCCCGCCTCTCAAGGGAGGTGCATTTTGGTGATTTTTCGACGGATGGTGGGTTCACCGGGGAAACATTTGATGGCAGTTTCCACGCCTAGGTTTTGGGAATGAGTTTTGATGAGTTCGTTTTATTTTTAAACATTCATCCTAGGTTTGGCCGAATGATTCTAACTTAAACTACATGAAAATGCAATTTAAATGCATACAACAAACAGAAAGGAAAACAGAAACGAGAGAATTTGCGGGAGGCCAATGAAGATTACCGATCCGGAAGTCGATGGAGTTTACGAAGCTTGAAGCGATCTGGATCGTCCGCAATTCAACGAGAATCGCCTTCAATTTGATAAAATCGTCCGAGCCGACAAGATCGTCTGAAATACGACGAATTCGTCAGACGAATTCATCAGAGACCTGCAAAACAGCAAACAGATGCGAAATACGAGAAATTCTATTTTGCAAACAGGGGCAAACTATGTAAAACGAGTAATATGAGTGTTGAAAAATATACAAGAACAGAAGTAAATGCAAATAACTGTGTTTAGATAGCGAGAATATGATCTTAATCTGTAAACTTAGACAAAATGGGTGAACTCCAAATGCAATATAATATAAAAGCTGAATAAACAATCTAATTTACAACATAAAATGACAGAGAAAAGAGACAGAAGAACAAACTCCAGGCACTGATTGCCTCGATGTGCGCTGCAGTCGAAATCGTCTCGCATCAGTACGAGATCGTCCCGAATTTGACGAGATCGCCTCCGATCTTGACAGGTTCGTCGGCTGCGATAGGTACTGGCTCCGGTGAAAACCGAGTGGTGTACACCGCAATGAAATGACTATAGGACTAATGCAAAATATGAATTACGATGTTTTAGAGCATAAGGGTTCAATTTGCATAAAAATTCAGCCGGGGGTTGGGGAGGGAAAAGTCTTAGAGTTAAATAGGCATAGGATAGTTGTTGGGAGGTTGGAGATCATCCCAATTTGGGAGATCTCCAACGGGGGAAGGGTCCCAACGGCGCGGACACGCTTCTACCCGGATTGGAGACCCGTTGGAGCGGATTCCAACTATGCAAATTCAGTTTTGCGACGAAATCGTACGGACGTTCTAGTCCAGACGAAATCGTCAAATCTAGGGCGATATCGTAAGATCGGAGACGATATCGTCAAACGGTCAAAACAACTGCTAAAAATGGCGCGAAAAAGGAGGAAACGGGTTTCTCGGCGGTTAACGGGCGGTTTGGGAGGTTAAATTTGAATTTAAATTTATTTACTAAGGTGAATGTAATTATTCCAATTTCTTGCGCCAATTTTAGGGTGCTACATTTTGCCCCCTCTTTAGCGAATTTTCCGAAGAAAATGCGTTAAAGATGAGTTCTTCTCGATCTACGAGAAAGCAAAAAATTATTCCCATTTTTAGGCGACGATTCTTGGTCGAATCGTACGACAGCTTACTATGGTGCCCCCTCCGTGTTTTTACCCAAATCGAACGTTTGAGGTAAAAACGCGAAAAAGCAAAAATTATTTGTTGAATAAAATTAAGAAAAATAGGGTAAAACCCTAATTCATTTGTTACTGTTCATTTTACTGTTTTGAGAGCTACGGAGCAAAAATGGTAGAGACAGCGCACAGATCTGCAGAGGTCCGCCGCGGTCTACGGGTAAGGGTTTAAACTGATCTAGAATTGATTTAATTTGATTTTACATGCTTTTTAGATGGATTTTTAGGTGAATTTTGAGCATCGCGGCCGTTTTTGGCCATCGACGTCGTCCGGACGAAATCGTCCCTAGTTCGACGAAATCGTCTCAAGTTCGTCAATTTCGCCCAAGGGCGAAATCGGCGAAAAAGGGACGATTTCGTCAAATTAGAGACGATTTCGACACGCGAAATCGGAGACGATTTTGCTCAAATTTCGGACGATATCGGCCAATAGTGGGCGATATCATCAATTGCAAAATTTTGATCTTTAAGTTGCATTATTGATTGCTAAAATTGTTATTAATGATTGTTTGTTGTTTTGATGTTTATGCTTGCGAGAGAGGATTACTAAAGAGCGAGGGAGTGGAAATATGGAGGATTAAGAGATGACTTGGCCGCTCCGACACGGGCGGAGCGAGATCGGGTGGCACGAGCCGGCTTACTACATGTGGCGAGAGATGCCACAAGTATCTACGGACATGGGGCTGCCGGCGGCCCTAGGAGAGAGGTGGTACCCGGGCTCTTCATGTTTTCGGTTACCGAAGCGGGGAGATGACTCCCACACTAGAGGATGTATGGAGGATTCTTAGAATCCCCATACAAGGGAGGATGATCACACCTGCGGCCAATCAGGGCCACGCGATGGGACGACTCTGCGGTGACCCGAGCTTCGCCCTGGAGAAGGGCGGAGTGAACATCGAGGCACTGCGCCAGATGCACGGGGCATCTACATTGACACGAGTTTTGGGTGGGGTGGTTGGTGGACTTCTGCTGTGCCACCAGAGCGGATGCGAGGTACCATGGATCTTGGCGAGATGTGATCTACGACATGCGCGATCATGGCTACGGATTTGCTTGGGGCAGCTTTGTTCTATGCCGATTGTATAGGATCCTGCATGGGGTCGTATACAAGGGCGGCCGATGTCTGGTTATGACATCGCTCCTACAAGTTTGGTGCTTGGGAGCACATTGCGGTGCGGAGGCCGGTAGGGCTTCCACTGCGAGGGTTGACGGGGAGAGGCCCCGAGTCTTCTCTCGGTGGCTCCGGAGAGGGGCACGGCGACGGATCGACTCGTCGGTGTCCCGGAGACTCTTTGGATGACTTGGTCCCAGACCAGATCACCTGGAGGCCGTGGAGGCAGCATCCAGGGTGGGCAGAGGACGCACAGGAGCTGGCTCGCATCAGGCGAGTCTGCTGGCTACGGATGGAGAGGGGAGAGGTGGAGCTCCACCGCTATGACCGAGTTTTGTGACAGTTCGGTCTACAGCAGGGGATCCCATCTCTCGGGGATTACGAGTTTTCTCGGACTGTCCGGGATAACACCACGGTTAGCGGGGCTCCGGACATGCGGCGCTTACGGAGCCGGGACGCGGACGATGCCCCCATCCGGCCGGTGGATGGGGACGACGCGGGAGTAGCCAATGGCTACGATGCCTAGTACACAGGCATCCGCCCTCCTCGGATGACGAGGGCATAGGGACCGATCCACGCAATTGTGCGTCGGATAGGGAGGCAGCGCCAGGCGGCGATAGAGGCAGCCGGGGTCGCGGCGAGAGGAGAGCGAGAGGAGGCCACAGGCACGGGAGAGGCCGCGGCAGAGGGAGAGGGAGAGGAGGGAGGCGAGACCCCCATCTCCACAGAGGCCACCATCGCACGATAAGGGCAAGGGTGTGGACATTGGAGAGAGTAGCGAGATGGCTACTCTCCGGGCAGAGAGAGATCGTCTGCGAGCTTAGGTGCAGACGTTATAGGATGCAGCTGCACGGCACCGAGCTGAGGTGTCGCGGCTACGAGACGAGAATGCTCGTCTCGGGGCACGAGGCGGAGGGGTAAGCACTCGGGGAGCTGCTGCGGTCGGTTTCTCGGACCGCATTCTATCGGGCGCTATACTACCGGGCGGTGCCGAGAGGGCCGGAGGGTACAGTCGCCACCTGCCATAGCGGATCCTATCGGGACGGGGGTCAACGAGGAGCTCATCCCGGTCGATGACGAGGACTCGCAGTACCACACATACTGCGATGGGACCACCTCGTCCTCCGCGAGGGCGGGGGAGGAGATGAGGCCGAGAGCTCTAGAGGCTCTCGAGGCTAGAGGGCGGGATACTGCCACTGAGATTGTATTATACTTGTATTGATAGAGGATTGAGTATGCCGAGGTACAGATTGTGGCATACCAATCTAGTTTTGATGATGTATATATTCTGTTGATATATATAGATGAGATATTTTTTGATCATATGACTTGTCTTATGTGATGCTTATGATGCTTTTTATGTTTGATTGATTGATTGAGTTGATTGATGTAATGATTTTATTGATGATTCATGTAATTATGTCGTTTTGGAAAATATTATAACTTGGATGTCATGCTATAAATATTTTAAATGAAATAATCTGATGTAACAAATTGATTGGTTGTAATGAAATGTGATAAAATAAAAAGAGATTTCTAACAATAATTTCAAAGGACATTGTCGCTATTATAGACCATTTCATGGAGTCGCTGCTCACTCGGTCGTCAAGCTAGTCCCAGGATAGAAATATTGTTAAAAGAAAAGAGTGCTTAAGAGACTGTCTTAAGACTTTGTTGTGATGATGCAAATGATGATGATGATGGTTTGCTTTCAGATTTCCATAAAAATATTATGCATGAAATATTGTAAAATAATTTTTGCTAGGCATAAATTCCTAAGTGTGATAAAATTGTTGAATAATTCCTTAAGAATTATACCATCATTGCAAAATGCAAAGGTTGACATAATGATATGAAATAATAAAAATGTGTTTGCTTTTGAAAAGCATAATTTGTGTAATAGAATGAAGTCATATGGTTTTTATGAATTTTGATAAATTGGAGAAAATATTGTTACAATGGTTTTCGCTAGGTATAGAATATGTAGGTATAGACTTATACCATCATCGCGAAGATCAAAGAAAATAGTTTTATTGCATGGTTGATTTTTAATGAACAGAAAAGATGAAAATGAGGACTTGCGCTAAGCATAAAACTCCAATTTTGGTTTTGGAATTATACCATCGTCGCGAAAGTCGATAAGATATATATGATATGTTTTAATTGAAATTTTTGATTTCTTCTATTATATAGTTGTCTTTGTGGTAAATAATTGTACTTGATTATTCCAAACAAGTTGCAAAAATAATATTTCAAAGTATTTTGAAAAAATTAGATTTATAAGGAATCCCATGTGCATAAGTGAATTCATTGCCAATCTTGATTTATCATAATGATAGACAAAATCTCTCAAATACAAATGTGTGTGCAATTGTATGGTTCGAGTTACCGATTTTGAGCAAGATACTATGATACAAGTGATTTGAATAAACCAACTAAGTGTTCATTAACCATGATGTAGATGCATATAACCATACTAGGCTACTATGTAGATCGGATTATCAAGAGCTAGCTAATCCATAAGCGAGACATAGGTCTGTACAAAAGAAGGTCGCTAATGTGACGGACATATCGCCACGCTAGGAGTTACCCAAGGCCAAGCGGGTTGGGCACAAACCACCTGTTATGGGGCTTACCTCACGGTTTCGAATAATTGAGAATTCCAAGGATTCAAGCTCATCAACCCTTCTTTTCTTTTCAAAGGGTAGGGAAAGGGATTTTATTGCTTTCTTGCTTTCTTTTGAACTTTGCTTATTTTTCTTTTGCTTGATTTTTGAGATAGTGCTTGAAATATTGTTGGAATGATATAGAATAACATTTTTCTTTTCTCTTTTCTTTTTCTTGAACTTTTCTTTTCTTTTTCTTTTTCTAGGGATACTTGCTCGGATTAGCTGTAGAGCAAGGGATTTTTATTACAGGTAGGGGTGAGCTTGTCCTTTTGCCAATTCTCAAAGATTCTAGACCATGTGCATGATAGGATAGCGGGGAAACTTTTCACTCAAGAAATCAGTTCTACTATGTAGCAAAACATGGAAATTACAAATATAATCATTTTATTGTGAAAAGATGTGCTTGGTTTAAGTAAATACCAAGATCAATTCTCTATGCTCAAACTTTATTTAATTGATTTTTGTGAACTTTGATATAAGAGAGATTAGTAATCATGCCAGATAAAATCAAGATATTTATTATGTGAGTGTGCAAGTGAGGGATGCCAAATAAATGCTAGTTTTATCCAAAATAAGTTGAAACATATAACTGCAATAATTGTAAGAAAATAATGATTTTGAGAAAGTTTTGAGAATGTTGACTCTCTCTTTATTATGTATATTGTTTTGGTTTCGAAAGAGTCAAGCATATAGCTGTTTTTGGATTTTTTATGTTGATTTTTGTTTTAAAGCAAAAGAAACTTTACAAAATAAATGCGATAAATATTTTTGAAGATTTTTGAAGATTTTATGAATGTTTTTGAGGGTTTTGAATAAATTGAAAGAAATACACGATAATGATTTTGAACAAATATATACATGGATGAAATAATCAAATTTATGCATAATAACGTTTGAGATGTAAAATATTCATGGGTTCTTTAAGTTCTTTACCATCTAAGGTAGATAATTTATATGCTCCTGATTCAAATTTTGCAAGTAATGATGTATGGTCCGAGCCGGTTGGGCTCAAATTTACCTTTAAGTTCTTTGGTTGCATTTGTATTTTTTTGATTTTGAGGATTTTGATTTTTTTTGTATTTTGATTTTAATTTATGAATTGAAATTGGTGGTATATACAAGATGATCTATATACACTATACAAGGTTATTTGAGTATAGCATGTCTAAGGTTGCTTCAAAATCAAAGGAGGTTTTGAAGGATAATCTGGTTGTGTTGAAGGTAAGAATAGAAGGTGATGAGTAAAAGATAGTGATAACAAAAGCTTTGTTATAATGTAAAATAATGTAGCAAAAGATTTGACTTTTATATGTGTAAAATTGATCATATTACAAAATAAAATGTCATAAATATAAGAAAGTTCTTCATTCTTATTATTATATTCCAAGTTTTGATAAGATGGAGAAAGTATATGTGAAAGATATGCATGGATGTTATTTGGTAAACAAGGATGATCATATATGGATGAAGAAAAGTGATGGATAGAAGATAATTGTGATAATAGAGAATGTATAGAACTTGATGTTTCAACCGTTAAATATTCTTCAAATGGTGTTGGGTCACCATGTATGGTAACAATTTTATTTGCAATTTCAAACTTCAAACATTGGTGAAGAGTGGAAGGGACAACCCTCATCGTATGAATCCAAGGACTACGGAGAAGTAGGTTTGTAAGGTGAAGGACAATATCCTACATAGAATAAAGTATCCAGGATCTTGGATCCAATATTAAGGGGAAGAATTATAGTACCTTGACGATCTTGAATTTCATTGTTAAAAGATTTTATAATAACATTTGATTCATTAATATCTTCTTCCTTTAATTTGAGTTTTTGGAATAATTGATAAGTGCATAAATTAAGAGAGGAGTCATTATCTACCATGATAGTTCTAACAAGTGTTTCTTTACTAGATCCGGTAATGTAAAGATAGGAGTCTTCTTGTGGAGTAGAGGAAGGAATATCCTCATCATAGAATGAAATATGGTTAACCTCAAGAGGGTTTATACCATTAATTATGTTCTTAGAGAAAATATGATGAGGAACAAATTGTTGGCTAGGTATTTTGAACAAAATTTCCTTATGAGAAATTTGTAATACTTCTAAAAGGGATATCTTTGCTTGAGGATTAATCACTTGTTGTTGGTTATCAAAGTGGATTTCAGATTGAGATTTTGATTCTAAAGATGAGCTTTCTATGCTTACATTCCATTTTGGATCATTCTCTAGAGCCAAAGATAGTTTTGAAAGTTGGTCAAATGAGGAATCCATATCTTGAATATCGGATTGAGTTGATTGAACTTGAGGTTGCTCATTTGTAGTTTTTGTTACAATATTAATAATATCATCATGATGGGACACATTAACATGCAATATTTGATTGGTTTCTTGTTGTTGATAATTGAATAGGGGTTCTTGGGAGATCCCCATGTCTTGATTGATTATTGGTATTTGTTGTGTAGGGGTTTGATTGTTTATTGGAGATTTATAATCGGTTGTAGATTGTAATTCCTTTATATTAAAAAGACCCTTATCAATCAAATCTTGAATTGCACATCTTAAATCTTTACAATTTTGTGTCATATGTCCATCTACTCTATGATATTCACAATGTAGCTCAGGTTTAAACCAATCGATGTGGTATCAGGTTGTCTTATGGAAGGAAGTTCAATAATATTTGTGTCAAGTAAATACTTGAGAATTATATCCATTGGTTGATTAAGCCTAGTAAATTTACGTGATGAAGGTTTTTGAGAGGTTTTTGATAAATGCCTTAGGAATTTTGTCATAAAAGGACCTAATGGTTTCTCACCTCTACTTTCTTTATTATGGGTAGAATGATGACAGGAATATTGGGTTGTAGGAGGTGAGTGCACGGTAGAATTGGAAGAATAAGTATTTTCTTGTTGAAATGGATGTGTTGTATTGAAAGAAGAGTTTTGAAAAGGTGGCGGAGGATTATATGTGGATTGATAGACATAATATGGATATATGGGAGAATAGATAATATCATTATGAAGAGGATTGGCAAAGGGATTGTTTTGTTGGGTTATGGATGAAAAATAAGAAGAGTGTGATGGAGGTGGTGTTGAATAGGGATGAGGTTGGTCATAATCAACAAATGTATTTAGCTGAATTCTTCCAACATTACTGATGGACTCATATTGATTTGAGTAAAAACTCATGGTTTCTTTAGTACTTCTAAAAGTAATATTTAGCATCTACTATTTAGGATTGAATATAAAACATACAAACTTGAAATGATGATTTTGTTTTTGTTTTTCTTGTATATATATATATTTTTGTTTTTTTTTGTTTTTGTTTTCAAAAGGTTATGATGCATTCACGTCGGGTTCACCAAAATGTATCGCTCCAAATTTTTCGCACCCCTACCTTCAGGCTATTGGATCCGCGCCCGGAAGGAGGATGGGAAAAGGATGGTGCGGTACCTCGGACGAGAGGACTTTGCGAAGGTCCCGCCTCTCAAGGGAGGTGCATTTTGGTGATTTTTCGACGGATGGTGGGTTCACCGGGGAAACATTTGATGGCGGTTTCCACGCCTAGGTTTTGGGAATGAGTTTTGATGAGTTCGTTTTATTTTTAAACATTCATCCTAGGTTTGGCCGAATGATTCTAACTTAAACTACATGAAAATGCAATTTAAATGCATACGACAAACAGAAAGGAAAACAGAAACGAGAGAATTTGCGGGAGGCCAATGAAGATTACCGATCCGGAAGTCGATGGAGTTTTCGAAGCTTGAAGCGGTCTGGATCGTCCGCAATTCAACAGAATCGCCTTCAATTTGATAAAATCGTCCGAGCCGACAAGATCGTACGAAATCGACGAATTCGTCGAGACGAATTCATCGAGAGACACTGCAAAACGACAAACGAGATGCGAAATACGAGAAATTCTATTTTGCAAACAGGGGCAAACTATGTAAAACAGTAATATGAGTGTTGAACAATATACAAGAACAGAAGTAAATGCAAATAACTGTGTTTAGATAGCAGAATATGATCTTAATATGTAAACTTAGACAAAATGGGTGAACTCCAAATGCAATATAATATAAAAACTGAATAAACAATCTAATTTACAACATAAAATGACAGAGAAAAGAGACAGAAGAACAAACTCCAGGCACTGATTGCCTCGATGTGCACTGCAGTCGAAATCGTCTCGCATCGATACGAGATCGTCCCGAATTTGACGAGATCGCCTCCGATCTTGACGAGGTTAAGTCGGCTGCGATAGGTACTGGCTCCGGCTGAAAACCGGTGGTGTACACTGCAATGAAATGACTATAGGACTAATGCAAAATATGAATTACGATGTTTTAGAGCATAAGGGTTCAATTTGCATAAAAATTCAGCCGGGGGTTGGGGAGGGAAAAGTCTTAGAGTTAAATAGGCATAGGATAGTTGTTGGGAGGTTGGAGATCATCCCAATTTGGGAGATCTCACGAAGGGGGAAGGGTCCCAACGGCGCGGACACGCTTCTTCCCGGATTGGAGACCCGTTGGAACGGATTCCAACTATGCAAATTCAGTTTTGCGACGAAATCGTACGGACGTTCTAGTCCGGACGAAATCGTCAAATGCAGGGCGATATCGTACGATCGGAGACGATATCGTCAAACGGTCAAAACAAGCTGCTAAAAATGGCACGAAAAAGGAGGAAACGGGTTTCTCGGCGGTTAACGGGCGGTTTGGGAGGTTAAATTTGAATTTAAATTTATTTACTAAGGTGAATGTAATTATTCCAATTTTACTGCGCCAATTTTAGGGTGCTACAATTTGCACACTTTATACACACTCTATTGATTCTCTACATACCTTTCTTAAAAAATTAAAACACAAGTTCGATTATGGCATGATTATTATGGAAGTAGTGAATGTGTTTGTAAATGCTAAACAAGAAATAAATGAGTCCATAACTGAATTTCGTAAGAGATAAGAAAATTTTAAATGAAATTCAAGTATGATCCTAACTAAAGAGGCAACCACTATAATTTTTGTTAACAAACTAAGGAAACCTTTTCAAGATAAATTCTAGAAACATAATCCATTCGTTTTATCCTCCTTATATAAGGTCATACAATTTGTAAAAGTCCTTGATCATTAGTAAAAGAAAGATGGTTAAAAAAATTAAAATCTATGAAACCTAATAAGAATTTTATAGGGTATGGAATTTGTACTATATATATTCAAGATACCTCTCATGAAATAGAGATATATAGAACCCCTATATACATGCTAACCAAATTTTGAGGTGGCCCAAGATCTAATAATATGATACCTCAATGGATACATGAAGATATTCAAAAGATCTGTCTATCCACTAGGATCAAAAGCTATCATTATAATATAATATTTGAAGCACTTGAGTGGCATGTCCCAAAAAAAATTATTATTACATGGGACTTATAAACATGATCCTAATAACTACTCAAAGTTGCATAAATTTTGTTATAAACAAATCATTGGTCCTAACTTTAACATTGATAAAATCAATAATGACTAAATCGACCTTTTTAATGTAAAAATTAAGGGTTTTCAAAATAAATCTTATCATCCTTGCATTTATATGTTAGGGATCTATAACACCCCATTTCCTAACCATGAACAATAAGCTCTCAATAATAATCAATAATGAGGTAGTCATAATGAACATCAAGAATTCAACAAAGAAGGTAGTCAAATTCACCAAATTCAAGGATACAACCATATTTAGGTAAACCAAGGGTATAACCAAGGAGGGGGTTAGATTAACCAAAATCAAAGATATACTCGTTATAAAAACCAAATTTTTGGATCTAGCAATTTCCAAAATACTCCTTATGCCAATCATGTATTTGTTCACCCTACTCCAAATGATGAATACATCTACAATCATCCAAATGGTACTCATGATGTTAACATTTAGGACGTACAAGAGAAATAATTACATATTTATAGTAGAAGGTTGGTTTTATCACTAGCAGTGCACCCCAATATAAAAGGATGAAATCTTCTAAGGATGAAAAAGAGAAGAGTGACTAGGCTAAGGAATATATTTAGACAACAACTAATATAGACATAAGTGATACGATTCCAAATCCTCCTTTAATCATCCAAAAACCTACTATAAATACAAAAATGCCTACTAATATAGAAAATATTCTTGGTAAGGCTTCAACCACTACTACAATTCCTATTTTCTTCAAAAGTATTAAAAAATGTATGATCACTACTTAAAGAAGTGATCCTAGTTGTTGTGGACACCTAAAATGCATTCTTTTAAGGAGACTCTCCAAAAGGCCTTCTTACTACCCCCATAGCCCACCTTGGATAGCCCTAGGGCTAACTTGATGGTTTTTACCAACTTTGGATAACTTTTCCCATAAGTTGCCTAACCGTCTCGACCTAAGATGGTCTCCAAACCATAGTTGTCTTGACCAGAGATGCTCATAGAAAATCAAAATTAAACATAAAAATTGGCAACTAAAACTATTTGTCAGTGTTTTGCATGATATTTCACTATTGTTTGACACCTTTGCATAAGATTATTTTGAATTAGTTTCATGCAATCAACTATCTTGGGGTATGTATTCATTTTTCCAATGTGAATTGCCCTTGTTTTTCATGTAGAGTGCCCTAGATTTTGATCAAGAAATCTATAAAATGGCACTCACCCCTCAATTAAAAATATCCCTCAAATTTGCATTTGTGCAACGAAGTGCTACCAAATTCAATCTTCAACTCTCAAACAATGAAGTGCTTCCAAAAATATCCTAGGCTTTCCTACTATTAACATGATGTTTTTGGACTACCACAAAGGATTCAAAGCCTCACTTTCATTATTTGCATAATCCAAAACCTTACTATGAGGAATGTTTGAGTTCTTTAAACTTGCCTCCCTATAGTTAAAATCCATCGATAATGCTCCCTAGGTCATCCCAAATATTGCTCAGGCTTGGCGATAAAGAAATGCATGCTTGCAATAATTACTATCTTGCTATGAGATGGTCTGTGGATAGAACCATATCATCCTAAGATGGTTATGATTAGGTGACTATATTTACTATTTTTATTACATCTTAGGTTAAACTAGCTTATTTCACTGTATCGCATTAGTTTACATTTCTGTTATTGCATACATCCACATGCTTTTTCATTCATTTCATTTATCTTCATATTGAAAACTGGTCCAACTTTTGTGGGCCCCGCATATGCTACTAATTTGCTTTCATTCCATTATGTGTAGATTATAGGTACAAATATAGCAAAACATTTTACATATAATCCTCGTATGATGGTTCAAAAACCTTCTCCCTATGATTTTTGTTGGCACAAAGATCCTTCTACTACACTGAGAGACCTTAATCGTGATGTTGTAATAGCATCTCCTAAGAGGAAATTTTTATTGTAACACCATTAAAATAAAAAATACTAATAAATAAAAAGGGGAACCACCTTATTTTATGATGTTTTATCAATTGTGTGTTCATTAATTACTACTTTGTATTACTTTGTTTGGTGTAAACGTTTGTCTTACAGATTGTGATCATGGTGGGACCTAGTCCCTATTTATACATACAAGTTTTTTTGACTGATTGATTTGCTATTTTTTGTTGTACTTACAATGGCACTCAGAGGGGGGGGTGAATCAGTGTAGCTCTTTAATCATGAATTAACAGCTCTAAAAATAGTAGCAGTTAAAACTTATAAACAGATATAGCAAGAACAGCAAGAGAACATCACACAACACAAGATTTTAACGAGGTTCACCAATGTGGCTACTCCTCAAAAATGACTGCTTGGACTACCATCCAAATCCAGCCTTTGCAAAGCAACAACTTTTACAAATAGTTTACCAGCACCCACTGGAAGGAGCACCAACCCCTGATTTTATCTGACCCAACAGAAAGGAGCACCAACCCCTGATTTACCAGCACCAACTGGAAGGAGCACCAACCCATGGAAGGAGCACCAACCCCTTATGCCAAGCACCAACTTGGACTTCAAATCTGAAACTTAGAAGAATGATAGTAAGATACCTTTGCCTTTAACAAGACCCTGATAGATCTGCTTCACTTTTTCATCCTGTGTGCACTCTGCTCTCCCTGCGCTAACACTTCGCACAATCTGCTGCTAAACTGTCGAACGTTCATCTTCTCCCCTTCGTGCACTCTGCTTCCTTTGTGATCTTTGCACTTAGAATGATTCGACGAATTTCACTCTGCACACTACGATCGAACTTCGCTCTCTGTGCACTACGATCGAACTTCTCACTCTATGCACTATCTCCGAACGTCGCACTTCACAACATCCTCAACTCTTCAAAACAACCTTCCTTTTATAACCACATTTTCAAGATCAAAAACTTAATCTTAGTCGGATGTAACCCTAATCTTAGTCGGCTGCAAACCCTAATCTTCATCGGTTGCAAACCCTAATCTTCGTCGGCTAACATTGGTCTTCGTCGGCTTCAACCGCCTCTGTAACTCTTCTGTAGCTTTTGTCGTGAAAATACATGTCGCGATATCGCGACACTTCTGCCTCCATACGCTTCATCTTGGCTTTTGTCATGATATCGTGACACTTCTCCCTTTGTAGACTTCACCCTTTTGCTCTTGTCGTGAAATCGTGACACTTTCAGCCTTCGTAGACTTCATCTGTTCTTTTGTCGTGATATCGTGACACTTCTGCCTTCATAGACTTCGTCTTCACTTTTGTCGTGAAATCGTGACACTTTCTATTTTCGTACCTAGCCTTTTGCTTTTGTCATGAAATCGTGACACTTTTGCCTTCGTCGACTTCCTTTCTGCTCTTGTCGCGAAATCACGACGCTTCTGCCGTTGAAGACTTGCTTTCTGATCCTGTCGTGAAATCATGACAGTTCTGCTTTCGAAGACTTGCTCTCTACTTTTGTCATGAAATCATGACACTTCTTCTATTGAAGTCTTGCTTTCTATTTCTATCACGAAATCGTGACACTTTCTGCATCCGTACGCTTTCTTTGCAACCCGTCACGAAATCACGACGCTTTCAACTTTCGTACGCTTTCTTTGCAACTCATCGCGAAATCGTGATAGTTCTCACTTCGAACTCTTTCTTCTGCTGCATGTCATGAAATCGTGATAGTTCTTACTTCGAACTCTTTCTTCTATTGCATGTCACGAAATCGTGACAGTTCTTACTTCGAACTCTTTCTTCTACTGCATGTCGCAAAATCACGATAGTTCTCACTTGGAACATTTTCATCTGCAACATGTCACGAAATCGTGATAGTTCTCACTTTGAACTCTGCAGCATGTCACAAAATCATGACAGTTCTCTCTTCGAACTCTACAGCATGTCGCAAAATCGTGACACTTTTTCATCCGTACTATCTCTCTTGCAAATTGTCATGAAATCGTGACACTTTTCTTTGCGAGCTCCTTCTCCCTGAAACATGTCGCAAAATCGTGACAGTTTTCTTTGCTTGCACCTTCTCTCTGAACATGTCACGAAATCATGACAGTTTTTCCCTTTGCTTTTTTCTTCCAACATGTCACGAAATCGTGATAGTTTTTCTACTTTGCTTCTTTGCTTCCAACATGTCACGAAATCGTGACAGTTTTTCTACTTGCCTTCTTTTCTTCCAACATGTCACGAAATCGCGACAGTTTTTTTGCTTGCCTTCTTCTCTTCCAACATGTCGCGAAATCGTGACGTTTTTCCTTGCTTCTTCTCTCTCTTCTAACATGTCGTGAAATCGTGATAGTTTTTCTTGCCTGTTGTATATGTCGCGATATCGCGACACTTTTCTTACTTGTCTTTTTCTTTGATCTTTTGCAAATGGGCCACTATGGTCTTCTTGGAAACTCACTGTCCATACTCTGAATAACCTTAGAACTCCTGTCCTCTGCATCTGAATGGCTTTTGAACTGCCTTTCCACTGCATCATTAGATCTAACTGACTGTGTTGACAACAATGACAATACTCCTGTTGCACCTTGCTCAACAATCTCCCCCTTTGGAATTGTTGGCAACACATGTGTAATTTCTTGTAACTCTTCTCCCCCTTTGTCAATAATACCAAAGGGCTACTGCAGACTCCCCCTGAGTCCATGCACAACATTCTCAGGCAAAATTTGTTGCACTTAGCACAAATTATGATCATGAGCAAAAGAATAATCAAATACTCAAATGCTCCCCCTGAGAAAGTGATCCCTGTAGCTAGTCAATTCTTGGGAAGTGTGACCACTCCCAATTTGTTTTGAAGGTACTCAAACACTTCCTTGGGCAATGGTTTTGTGAAAATATCTGCTACTTGTTCTGTAGTTGGAACAAAATCCAGCTTAACCTCACCTTCAACAACTTTCTCTTTCAAAAAATGATATCTGATAGCAATGTGTTTTGTCCGTGAATGCATTAGCGGATTCTTGGAGATGTTAATGGCACTGGTGTTATCACACTTAACTGATATTGGTTCACTGAAATTAATACCAAGATCTTTCAGAGTTTGTTTCATCCACAAGACTTGTGTACAACATGTTGTTGCTGCAATATATTCTGCCTCAGCTGTTGATAAAGAAACTGACTCTTGTTTCTTGTTGTGCCAAGCAACCAACTTGTCACCAAGATAGAATGCACCTCCATTGGTACTCTTCCTGTCATCGACACATCCTGCCCAATCTGCATCTGAATATGAAATAAGGGTGAAGTCTTTACCTTTTGGATACCATAACCCATACTCCATAGTACCCTTGAGATACCTAAGAATCCTTTTTACTGCTATCACATGAGTCTCTTTGGGACTGGCCTGAAATCTTGCTACCATGCAAACTACCTACAGAATATCTGGTCTGGTAGCTGTTAAATATAGTAAGCTTCCAATCATTGATCTGTACATGGTTTGATCAACAGGTGGAGATTTGTCATCTTTACTCAACTTGCAGCCTGTTATCATGGGAGTGCTAACTGGCTTACAGTCCTCCATTGTGAACCTTTTTAGCATCTCTTTCACATATTTGACTTGGGAAATAAATATGCCTTTCTCATTTTGATTAACTTGTAACCCAAGAAAGTAAGACAGTTCACCAATCATAGACATTTCAAATTCTTTTTGCATCTTATTTGCTAAGTCTTTACAAGATTCATCTTTGTTGCTGCCAAATATGATATCATCTACATATACAACAAGAACAATGAGATGCCCACCTTCTATTTTGACATACAGATTATTGTCCACCATACCTTTCTTAAATCCCTGTTGAGAGAGATAGTTGTCTAGCCTTGCATACCATGCTCGGGGTGCTTGTTTTAAGCCATATAAAGCTTTCTTTAATTTGTAGACAAGGTTGGGATCTTCACCAATTTGAAAACCATCTGGTTGTTCAATATAAACCTCTTCTTCAAGTTTCCCATTTAAAAAAGCTGATTTTACATCCATTTGATAAACTCTGAAATTCTTGTAGACTGCTAAGGCCAGAAACATTTTGATTGCTTCTAGTCTGGCCACTGGTGCAAAAGTCTCCTCAAAATCAATGCCTTCAACTTGTGCATAACCTTTACAAACCAGTCTTGCTTTATTCCTAACGACTTGTCCATCTTCATTCAATTTGTTACGAAAGATCCATTTAGTCCCGATTATGTTTTTGTTCGCAGGTCTAGGTACTAATTCCCAGGTTTTGTTTTTCTCAATCTGGTCTAATTCTTCATTTATAGCCTTCATCCAACCTTCATCTTTGCTTGCTTCAGCTACATTCTTGGGCTCAATGCTGGATAATAAAGAGTAGTTACTTGCTACTCTTCTTCTTGTTTGAACACCAACTTTGGGGTCTCCAATTATTTGATCTCTAGGATGATTTTTTTGCCAGCTGCCTGTTTTGAATTTATTATTCTCTTCTGCTTTTGAATCACAACTTACATCATCTGAGTCAATTTTTTGTATCTTCTCAATTTCATTTTCCTCATCTCCTTCAATAACCTCTTCATAAATTGGGTAGTTCGCTTCATGGCTAATCACTCATTCTTTACCTTCATCAAACTTAACATCAGCACTGTCCACAATTTTCTTTAGCCTCTTGTTGTAGCATTTGTAAGCTTTGCTTCTTGGTGAGTAACCAACAAAAATACCTTCATCTGCTCTATCTTCAAACTTGCCAAGATTGTCTTCAGTTCTTTTGATATAGCACTTGCTGCCAAACACTCTGAGGTATTTTGTTGTTGCCCTTTTTCCGAACCACAATTCATAAGGAGTTTTGCTTTCATGTGTTCTCGGCATGTATCTATTTTGGATATACACCGCAGTATGGACTGCTTCTTTCCAAAATACATTGGCTACTTTGCTTTCGACCAACGTAGTTCGTGCCATTTCCTGCATAGTTCTGTTCTTTCTTTCTACCACACCATTTTCTTTGAGGTGTCCTTGCTGCTGAGAAGCTGTCTCCTAATACCATACTTTTCACAGTATTCTGCAAACTCCTCTAAAATGAATTCTCCACCTCTGTCTGATCTTAAGCATTTGATCCTCTTTCCTATTTCATTCTCAACCTGGTTTTTGAAGATCTTGAACATATCAAAAGCTTCGGATTTCTGCTTCAAGAAGAATATCCATGTCATTTTGGAATCGTCATCAATGCACAACATAAAATACTTGTCACCATTTATGCTTTGTGTTCTCATGGGTCCACATAAGTCGGTGTGTATTAGTTCCAACGGTTTCTTTGGTGTAGTATTCTTTAGTTTTGAATGTGACTCTAGTTTGCTTCCCCTTTTGGCATGAAGCACGAGATGTTGTTTGCGAGGTTTGCTGATGGTGGGAATATCTCTTACAGCCCCTTTTGAGGTGATTTTCACTAGATTATCAAAAGCTGATATGGCCAAGTCTTTTGTGCCACAACCAATTTTCTTCTTCCTGTCCAATAAAGCAAGCTCCTTTTGAAGTCTCTGAAAGTGTATACAGGTTACCAGATGTTCTTGACCCTGTTGCTATCAATTTTCCACTGTTGGTTTTTTTGACTTCACAACCCTGCTTCATAAAGACCACTTCATGACCTTTATCACAAATCTGACTTACACTCAATAAATTATGTTTCAATCCATCCACAAATAAGACTTCTTCTGATTTAATCCTTCCATCACTAATTTTGACTGAGCCTTTGCCGACTATCTTGGCTCCATCATTATTTCCAAATTTTATTGATCCTCCTTCATATTTCTATAACTTATCAAATTTTTGTTTGTCACCTGTCATATGACTGGAGCATCCACTATCTAGTATCCATGGTACATATTTATTCTATGCTTTGAAAGCAGTTTGAACGATTAAGGATTCCTTTTCTTCCTTCAGTCGTTCTTTCCCTTTCCACATTGTTTTGATAGTGGTTTTGGGCTCTTGTTTTGTTTTTCCCTTATCAGCAGCTTGTGCATGTTTTACAGGAAGTTTCCCATTTTGTCTCATCCTGTTTGGTTGAACTTTTCTTCCCTAAAACTGATTTGATGAAAAAGTGCTTCTACAGTTTCTTGCAATGTGCCCAAAATTGTGACAGTTATAACATTCTACTGTGTAATTCATCAAAGGAGAAAAAGCATTTCTACTGGTGAAATTCCTTGGTCTAACATTGTACTTACAGTCTGAGATTTTATGTCCATAGCCATTGCATTTAAAACAGAAACCAGAGAAGGGATAATTGAACCTGGGAGATGGTCTTTGCCATGTTGTCGTAGGAGCCATAGGTCTTCTTCTTCTTTGATGTGTGACATTGGTGAATCCATTATTGTCAGTTCTCCTTTCCTGCCTGGCATTATTGCTTTCTTTTGCATGAGGCAATTTCCCTTGATCGACCTATTTCTTATCTTCATTCTTTGTGGATTCTACATTTTTGGCTTTTGAACCACTTGATGATTCTCCTTCGATAAAACCCAGACCAAACCTGATGCCTGCAGGTCTTTGGTCATTTATGATTTTATCCCAGTTTCATAGAACTTTCTTCACGTTTGTGATAACAACTGATTTTCTTGTTCATCTCTTCTAGCTGCATTCTTAGACCAATAGTCTCTTCCTCTAGCTTGCTTCAATAGTCTATTCTCATGGTTATTTGAACTTCGAGATCTTCGATGATTTTCTTAGATTCTTCTATCTAAACTTTTAAGCTGGTTATGATTCCATTTGCATCCTCAAGATTTCTTGATAGTTTCTTATTCTTTTTCTTTTCTATCTCCCACTCTTCAAGTGCAGATATCAACTCACCTTCTAAGTCTACTTCAGCCTCGAGATTTTCACCACAAACTTTAGAGGTCACTCCTTTTTTTGATTTAACTTCTTCAAATGCCATAAAAAGAGCTTCATCTCTTTCTTCTTTAGATTCTTCACCGGAGCTATTTTTTGATGAACTAACATTCTTGGAGATGAAACTTTTCTTTTTGAAGTTGCCTTTTCTAAAATTTGCTTTCATCTTCCAGTCACTTCTTTCTTGGTGGGATCCTTCATCATTTTTGTTCTTCTCTTTCAGTGGACATTTAGTTGCAAAATGCCCAACGCCTCCACAATTGAAGCATTTGAATGGAAGCTTCCCTTTGTATTTTCCTTTCCCCTTTTTCAATTTTCTAACAAAGTTTGCTTCCATTTCATCCGATGTCTCTTCTTCCTCGGACTCTTGTTTTGTGTTTTGTATTTTTAAGGGCCTTGAAAGATGCTTCTTTGTTAGTGGGTTTAGATCTTCCTATCCTCATCTGATATGCAGTTAAAGAACCATACATTTCATCTATACTAAAATAATTTAGATCTTTAGCTTCTTCTATTGCTGAGACTTTGGAATCAAATCTTTGAGGAAGGGATCTTAATACCTTTTTCATGACAGTAGAGTCATCGATATTCTCATCGAGTCCTCTGATTGCATTGATGATTCCATTAACTCTCAACATGAATGCCTCAATGTTTTCATCATCATTCATCTTCAAAGCTTCGAACTGAGCTCGATGTGTCTGTAACTTGGCTTCTTTGATCTTATCATCTCCTTCATGAACACTCTTCAATTTGTCCCATATTTCTTTTGTTGACTTACAGTTCATGACCTTTACCAGTTCACTGTCTGCTAATCCACACAAGATGGCATTCTTTGCTTTCGAATTATTTTCAAATAGTTTCTTTTCCTCTGCTTCTTTTGGAGGAATGATGGGAATTGAGTATCCACTCACTACTGAATCCCAGATGTCATATCCCAAAGCACAGAGATATGTCTGCATCCTGACTCTCTAGAACGCATAATTAGATCCATCAAACAATGGTGCTTTGTTTGATGAGAAACCTTCACCACCTGCCATTGTGATATTTCCAAGATCACCCTAGCTGGTTAAGCTTGTACAGGGACTTAGCTCTGATACCAATTGTTGTACTTACAATGGCACTGAGAGGGGGGGTGAATCAGTGTAGCTCTTTAATCATGAATTAACAGCTCTAAAAATAGTAGAAGTTAAAACTTATAAATAGATATAGCAAGAACAGCAAGAGAACATCACACAACACAAGATTTTAACGAGGTTCACCAATGTGGCTACTCCTCAAAAATGACTGCTTGGACTACCATCCAAATCTAGCCTTTGCAAAGCAACAAATTTTACAAATAGTTTACCAGCACCCACTGGAAGGAGCACCAACCCCTGATTTTATCTGACCCAATAGAAAGGAGCACCAACCCCTGATTTACCAGCACCAACTGGAAGGAGCACCAACCCCTGATTTGCCAGCACCAACTGGAAGGAGCACCAACCCCTTATGCCAAGCACCAACTTGGACTTCAAATCTAAAACTTAGAAGAATGATAGTAAGATACCTTTGCCTTTAACAAGACCCTGACTGATCTGCTTCACTTTTTTGTCCTGTGCGCACTCTGCTCTCCTTGTGCTAACACTTCACACAATCTGCTGCTAAACTGTCGAACGTTCGTCTTCTCCCCTTTGTGCACTCTGCTTCCTTTGTGATCTTCGCACTTAGAATGATTCGATGAATTTCACTCTACACACTACGATCAAACTTCGCTCTCTACACACTACGATCAAACTTCTCACTCTACGCACTATCTCCGAACGTCGCACTTCACAACATCAACTAACTCTTCAAAATAGCCTTCCTTTTATAACCACATTTTCAAGATCAAAAACTTAATCTTAGTCGGTTGTAACCCTAATCTTAGTCGGCTGCAAAACCCTAATCTTCATCGGTTGTAAACCCTAATCTTCGTCGACTAACATTGGTCTTCGTCGGCTTCAACCGCCTCTATAACTCTTCTGTAGCTTTTGCCGTGAAAATACAACATGTCACGATATCGTGACACTTCTGCCTCTGTACACTTTCTCTTGGCTTTTGTCATGATATCATGACACTTCTCTCTTTGGACTTCACTTATCTCTTGTCGCGATATCATGACACTTTCAGCCTTCGTAGACTTCATCTGTTCTTTTGTCATGATATCGTGACACTTCTGCCTTCATAGACTTCGTCTTCACTTTTGTCATGAAATCATGACACTTTCTATTTTCGTACCTAGCCTTTTGCTTTTGTCGCGAAATCATGACACTTCTGCCTTCGTCGACTTCCTTTTTGCTCTTGTCGCGAAATCATGACGCTTCTGCCATTGAAGACTTGCTTTCTGATCCTATCATGAAATCGTGACAATTTTGCTTTCGAAGACTTGCTCTCTGCTTTTGTCATGAAATCATGACACTTCTTCTATTGAAGTCTTGCTTTCTATTTCTATCATGAAATCGTGACACTTTCTACATCTCACTAAATCGTACCTTTCAACTTCCATACGCTTTCTTTGCAACCCATCGTGAAATCATGACGCTTTCAACTTCCGTATGCTTTCTTTGCAACTCGTCATGAAATCATGATAGTTCTCACTTCAAACTCTTTCCTTTGATGCATGTCACGAAATCGCGACAGTTCTTACTTTGAACTCTTTCTTCTGTTGCATGTCACGAAATCATGACAGTTCTTACTTCGAACTCTTTCTTTTGTTGCATGTCACGAAATCATGACAGTTCTCACTTGGAACATTTTCATCTACAGCATGTCACGAAATCATGACAGTTCTCACTTCGAACTCTATAGCATGTCACGAAATCGTGACAGTTCTCTCTTCGAACTCTGCAGCATGTCACGAAATCGTGACACTTTTTCGTCCATACTGTCTCTCTTGCAAATTGTCGCGAAATCGTGACACTTTTCTTTGCGAGCTCCTTCTCCCTGAAACATGTCGTGAAATCGCGACAGTTTTCTTTGCTTGCACCTTCTCTCTGAACATGTCGCGAAATCATGACAGTTTTTCCCTTTGCCTTTTTTCTTCCAACTTGTCATGAAATCACGATAGTTTTTCTACTTGGCTTCTTTGCTTCCAACATGTCACGAAATCATGACAGTTTTTCTACTTGGCTTCTTTTCTTCCAACATGTCGCGAAATCGCGACAGTTTTTCTGCTTGCCTTCTTCTCTTCCAACATGTCACGAAATCGTGACAGTTTTTCCTGCTTCTTCTCTCTTCTAACATGTCATGAAATCGTGATAGTTTTTCTTGCCTATTTTATATGTCGCGATATCGTGACACTTTTCTTACTTGTCTTTTTCTTTGATCTTTTGCAGATGGGCCACTATGGTCTTCTTGGAAACTTACTGTCCATACTCTGAATAACCTTAGAACTCCTGTCCTCTGCATCTGAATGACTTTTGAACTACCTTTCCACTGCATCATTAGATCTAACTGACTGTGTTGACAACAATGACAATACTCCTGCTGCACCTTGCTCAACATTTTTATGATTTGTAGGTACACAGGTGTAATCATATCACTTTGATATGGTCCTTATTTTGTAGTCATCCTAGGTTGATACGGTCTCTGATTAGAGGTTAAAAAATCACATATTTGCATGACTTCATCAGATTTAGGTTTTCAAGGTTAGCTTTCTATCATTTTCTTTCTAATTTTTTTAAGGAAAAGTAGAAAATATTTACTCTATAGCATACTTGAAAAGCTATTTATTTTTAAGTTAGAAAGATAGCAACAATCTCAGGTCAAGACAGTCTCTATCAGTAATCATCTCAAAGCAAGAGGGTCTCTTGTATGCAACTGTATCATAGAGATATAGTTTCTATCTACAGTGTTTTGGTTTACATGTGTTGCTACTTGCCAAAAGGTTGATCATTACCTAGGAAATATTGCATTCTAGGGTTTTAAAATTTATATTAGTAAAATATCATCAATTGTTGTTTGATTTCATTTTTACAAAAATTAAAAGGAACCTACAAGCACATTCATGAGGCATCTATAACATCTACTAGTTGGATTTTGTCACCAATGGCTGATAGAAATCCTATGATGTAGGCATTCATCTCCCATCATGGATTGGCCCCTTACATGCCTTAGTAGCCCCATGAGTGTCTTTTCAAACTTTAACATCAAAACTTCCTGATGCAGGAGCATCTGGTGGTAGAAGAGAAATCTTGCATCGATAAAAAAAAAAAATTATTCTAAGTGTTTGCCTTGATGTCGCGATATCGTGATAGAGAAAAGTGTCACGATATCACGACATGTCGCATTTTCATGACTCAGGAAGGAGAGAGAAGGCATGGAGCAAAAGTGTTGCAATTTCATGACATGTCACGAAATTGCAACCGAAGAAGCAGAAAGGAAGCAAGGAAGGAAACTATCACAAAATTGCGACCAAAGAAGCAGAAAAGAAGCAAGGGAGGAAACTGTCGTGATATCGCGACATGTCACAAAATTGCGATCGAAGAAGCAGAAAAGAAGTAAGGGAGGAAACTGTCATGATATCGTGACAAGCAAGGGATGAAACTATTGCGATATCGTGACATGTCGTGATATCGCAACTCGAGAGGCGAGGTGGAGCCAGAAAGGGAATATGTCACGATATCATGACCCGAGAGGCGAGGTGGAGCCAGAAAGGAAAGATGTCACGATATCGTGACATGTCACGATTTCATGACAAAAAAGAGAAAGAAGAGCCGAAAGGAGAAGATGTCGCGATATCGCGACATGTCGCATTTTTGTGACTCGAGAAAGGTAGGAAGGCCAAAATGCAAAAGTGTCACGATATCACGATATTTTTCATTCTCGCGACTCAAGAAAGGTAAGAAGGTCGAAAGGCAAAAGTGTCATGATATCACAACATGTCGCATTTTCGTGACTTGAACAGGACAGGAAGACAGAGGAGCCAAAAGTGGCACGATATCGCGACATGTCGCATTTTCGCAACTCGAAGAGAGTAGGAAGGCAGAGGAGCCGAAAGTGTCATGATATCGTGACATGTTGCATTTTCATGACTCGAAGAGGGCAGGAAGGCGGAGAAGCCAAAATTGTCGCAATATCGTGACATGTCACATTTTCGTGACTCAAAGAAGACAGGAAGGCAAAGAAGCCAAAATTGTGGTGATGTCGCAACATGTCACATTTTCATGACTCGAAGAGGGTAGAAAGGTAGGGAAGCTAAAAGTGTTGTGATATCATGACATGTCACATTTTTGCGACCAAACAAAATAAAATAAAGCGCAGGTGGTTACAAGAGTTGTTACAGAGGAAATGATCGAGCAGTGGTATATCGAACGTCATCCATGGTTGACAGGTGGGCTGAGCTTATAAAGGTAGCACTGAATAGCACATGGCACCAAGGGCAGTGAAAGCAGACAAAGATCAAGGGTTGGAAAGGAAGGTGCTTGAAAGCACAAACAACGAATAGGCACGAAGAATTAAAACAAAGATTCATGCCAGAGATGTTAAAAGGATAAGCGAAGGCATGCACAAGGGTGGGTGGAACAATGGAGCCATAGTTGCAGACGTGAAGGCAATAGGGCGATTCTAGACTAGTTTAGACTATTATTCTTCCTGGGTGGAAGATGCAGTAAGAGGAAATAAAATAACTATCTTCTAGAGTGAAGGAGTTTTTAAATGGCAGACCGCTGCCAATATTGTAAATCAATTCCAACTATAATGAATGATATTTAAGAATCTGTTGTGAGCTATTTGTGGATCTTCATCAAGTGGTATCAGAGCAGAAGTTCCTGAGTGTGTGAGCAGATCATCAAAAGTGAGGCAGTTTGCACCAGGATCTATGGAAGGATTATGAGAAGAGAGTGAGGAAGAATGCCTCCATGAAGAAACTATGGTGGTGGAAGGAATGTGGTACCTGAAGAATATTTTAGAGCTTTATAGATGCAAGTGCAAGCCCTGCAAGAAGAATTATGAAGAGGAGTTGAACCAAGGAGAGAAGACCATAGTGAAGAGGAATCTTGGGAGGTTAATGATCCATCGGTTGAAGAAGAAGCAATAGATCCTGTAGAGGCCAGATTAATTAATGCCATATCTTGGATCGGGAAGAAGGCGAAGTTTGAGGTCTCCACGTATTCTGGGGGTCTCAATTCAGAGGAGTTAATTGACTGGATCAATGATATGGAGGAATATTTTGAGTATGAGAAGATTGTAGATCTAGATCAGATCAAGTTTGCAAAAACAAAGTTGAAAGGCCATGCTTGCATATGGTGGAAAGAAGTGCAGCTAGAGAGAAATAGAGGAGGAAAGGAAAATATAACCAAATGGGATCGAATGGTAGAGAAGTTGAAGAGACAGTTTATTCTTATAGATTATGAATTGGACCTGTTGAGAAGAATGCAGAGTTTGAGACAGTCCAACAGATCTGTTAAAGAATATACAGAGGAGTTCTACCTAATCTCAATCATAATTGGCCATGTAGATGTTAACAAGGAGAAGGTGGCCCATTACATCAAGGGGTTGAGAACCAGTATTCAAGAAGAATTGATTTTGGTTAGGATGAATACCATTGAGGATGCTTACCAATTTGCCCTCAAAGTCGAAGAGAAGTTGAACAGATGGTTTGAGGGAAAGCAAAGAGGAAGAGGCCATGGGGGAAGAACTGGTGGAAGGACCAGTGGAGAAAGATATAAGGATCAGAAGAAGGTTGGTGAAACCAGTAATACCCAAGATTAGAAAGATAGGAACACCTACCAACCCCATAATTAGAACAATGGTTACCCAAGGGGGAGAGGTAGATCTGGACGTGGATTTGGAAGGGGAGGATTTTTTGGAACCTGTTTCCACTGTGGCAAAGAAGGACATCGAGCATACGATTGTCCACAACATCGATAAGGGACAAATGAGAGACCTGGGGGTCCTGCCATAGCTATTGTAGCCGATGAAGGTGTTGAATCAGAAAATTATGAGGAGGCAAAGGGAGGAGAAGTTATGGTTACAAGGAGGACCCTATTGAATGAGGAGAAAGGATTAGACCATAGAAGGAGCCTATTCTACACAAGGTGCAGAAGTTTAGGTAAGGTATGTAACATCATTGTAGATAATGGTAGTACTAATAACTTGGTCTCAGAAGAAATGGTTACCAAGTTACAGTTAAAGAGAATGGCACACCCGCATCCATATCGGATTGCATGGTTATAGAAGGACCATAGGGCCTTAGTCAGTGAGCAATGCTTGATGAAATTTAATATTGGGAAGTATTGTGATGAGGTCTTGTGTGACATCCTGCCTATGGATGCTTGCCATTTGTTGTTGGGAAGGCCATGGCAGTTTGTTTGGTGTGCAGTGCATGATGGTCGTGCCAACACTTACTCAGTGATAAAGAATGGAGTGTGCCATAAGCTGAAGCCCTTGCAAGAGGTAGGTGAAAAGGTGTGTAGCACTAGAATATATTTAGTTGAAGGGGGAAGATTTTTGGATAGTTTAAAGCATGAGCATATGTGCTATGCATTAATTCCTAGAGTTAGGAAGGAAAAATGCAAGGATACCCCTGTAGAAGTCTTAGGATTGTTAGAAGAATTCCTAGACATTGTATCTGATAATGTTCCTGAAGGTTTACCACCAGTAAAGAAGATCAGTCACCATATAGATTTAATACCAGGGTCTAGTTTACCCAATAAGGCAGCACATAGAATGACTCCTACCGAAACTAAAGAGCTAAACAGGCAAGTCTAAGAGTTACTATAAAAGGGACTGATTCGAGAGAGCTTGAGTCCATGTGCAATACCTGTAGTACTAGCACCAAAGAAATATGAAGAATGGAGAATGTGTATAGACTCTCGAGCCATTAACAAGATCACCATAAAGTACAAATTTCCATTACCAAGGATGGATGACATTATGGACTGTTTGAGTGGAGCCAAGTACTTCACGAAGATTGATCTAAAGAGTGGTTATCACCAAATTCATGTCAGAGAAGGAGATGAATGGAAGACAGCCTTCAAGACTAGAGAAGGTTTGTATGAGTGGTTGGTCATGCCATTTGAGCTAACCAATGCACCAAGCACATTCATGCGATTGATGAATGAGGTATTGAAAGAATTTTTAGGCAAATTCATCATTGTCTATTTGGATGATATTTTAATATTTAGAACCCTAGAAGAGCATCTGATGTAGGTCAGAAGGGTTTTTGAGAAGCTGCGGGAGGAGCAGTTGTTAATAAATCTAAAGAAGTGTAATTTCTTGAAGAAAGAGTTAGTATACCTGGGATTTGTCATCTCAACCGAAGGTCTAAAAATGGACCCAAAAAAGGTGAGAGCTATCATTGAATGGCCTACTCCGAGAAGCACGACTGAGGTAAGATCATTCCATGGTCTAGCAAGTTTTTACAAGAAATTCATTAGAAATTTTAGCAGTATTTGTGCACCCCTTACAGAAACAATGAGTGGGGATAAGAAGGAATTCAAGTGGACCTTAGGAGCAGATAGGAGTTTTGGTATTATGAATAAGAAGGTTACTGAGCAACCTATTTTGGCACTTCCAAATTTTAATAAGGTATTCCAGGTAGATTGTGATGCTAGTGGTAGTGCCATAGGATCTGTTTTGAGTCAAGAAGGTAAACCTGTTGCTTTCTTTAGTGAGAAACTCAATGATGCTAGAAAGAAGTATTCAGTTTATGATCAAGTGTTTTATGCTATAGTTTAGGCTCTAAAGAAGTGGCAGAATTACTTGCTGCCAAAAGAGTTTGTTCTATATATTGATCATCAAGCCTTGCAGTATATCAATAGCCAAGGGAAACTAAATCAGAGGCACCTAAAATGGGTTGAGTTTCTACGAAGTTATACCTTTGTGTTGAAGCACAGGAGCAGGAAATCAAACAAAGTTGCAGATGCCTTAAGTAGAAGGTAGTGTTTGTTGATAGAAATGAAGGTGGAAGTGGTAGGATTTGATGAACTGAAGGGTTTGTACCCTGAAGATCCTGATTTTGTAGAATCTTGGAAGGCTTGCTTGGCACCTGTCACTTTGGACAGGACCAAGTGGTTGGATTTTCTGATCCAAGATGGAATGTTGTTTAGAGGAAGTCAATTATGTATTCCAAGGAGCTTAATGAGGGAAAATCTAGTCAAGGAGAAGCATAGTGGAGGGCTGGCTGTATTCCAGAGTGAAGGAGTTTTTAAAATGGCAGACCGTTGCCAATATTGTAAATCAATTCCAACTATAATGAATGAGATTTAAGAATCTGTTGTGAGCTATTTGTGGATCTTCATCACTTCCCCTACTTTTGGGTATATCCCAAAGTAGGATAGGTTTAGGAATCCATTTTTGGCTATTGTTGTATTGCTTCTCATCATAGAGGTTGACATCAACACACCTGGATAGTTTACACCTCATCTATAGTTATAGGCTAAGAAAAATTAAAACACACAAAAATAAAAAACAAATCAAAAATAAATAAACAAAAAAATCAAAAACAAAACCACCTATTGCTTTGTTTGCATTGCTTGTGTAGTTTAGAGTGAACACGCTATTTGCATAATCATCATAGAGATAGGCAATTAAGCTCACTCATGAGCGAATACTACTAGATCAATACAAGGAAATATATGTCACTTTCAATTTAATCCATAGGATGTTATAATACTTGAATGGAAATGAGACCCTTAGGGCTCGAATATTGCTAATCATTATACCAACCCAAGTATATTAGGTCTCGCTGCTCATGATCAACATTCTAGTTATAAATATGATCAAGATATAGATTATCCAGATCAAGAAACCTTGTGTGCCATGTATAAGGATAAAAATTTCCAAGCTAAAACATCTAAGTCCCTACCATGTATTAGAATATTGGATTTGCCTATAACTCCCCTAGATCAATACCAAGAGTATATTCCCCAACGAGACATGGATGCTCAAGCCACTCTGACTGATTTCCCATGGATGAGTCATATATACAATTTTTTGGACCAATTTTCCATCAAGGGTCATAACAAAGCTACCACATTGGCTCATGCATTTGTCATGACAACTCATGGGCCCAGGGAGAGTGACCTTAATCCTCCCATTACACCTTATGATAGATAATATGGACAAGGATAGTGTGCTTCAATACCCTCTAACTACAAAGAACTTATTTTGATATATTCATATCAAGTTAATATCACTTCTCAAGATTATGAAAAGTAAGCTATTGATCTTTCCAAAGTTGAAGAGCAAGATACACCTACCTAATTTACCAATGTGTGTGCTTATACAATGGTGTAGAGGGGTAAAAATACCCTACCATGTATGATTCCCAAAAAATTTAGATCCACAAAGGTAGAAAGCCTTATGGGGTGAACTGTAGGGTTGTTCTCTACACTCAGTGCTAGGAAAAGGTTCACCAGAAATGATTTTAGGACTTGCTCCAAGTCCTCAAGAATTTTGGGATAGTTTGATGTATTCAATTTCAAGAAATAACCTAAGTTTAGCCTTTCTAGATTTGTGCTATAAAATATAAATGACAATGTAGAAATCATAATGCAAGAACACAATATCTAGCCTAATATGATTCTTCCTTTGAATTCTTGCTAACCTAGGGTTTTATCCATAAAATATTTTAAGCAACCTACTATGGATGATTGCTCACTAATAATTGTTGTAGGGGGATTACCTGCTAGGATGTATACTGAGGCCTGCTAAAATGGTCAAGAAGATGATCTTGTAATGGGGTGTTGAGCCCACTAAATCATAAAGAGACGTAACTCGATAGGAGCGATTGAAGAACACAAGCTTATACTAAGAGGGGGAGGGTGAACAGTATAAGATCAAAACTTTACTTTTTTTTCCAAATGATAACAGTAATAATATTAATGCAGTAAATGAAATAATGTACAAATCATCATACACATGAGAGACACAAATTTAATGTGGCTCACCCAATGTGGACGACGTCCACAGAGAAAATATTTCTTATAAATTTCCTCGACAAATATCTTGGGAACCAATTCCCTATTACAATATTTATGGGCACCAACCCAAAGGAGAAACCAATCCGTATGCTCAAGTTCATGGACCTCTATCCATAGGAGACCTCAATCCCCTCTAATATGGTTTGTGGACCTCTATCCACAAGACACCAATCCCCCCTGCTCTAAATCTATTTATAAAACTACTCAAATTTACTCACAACTCTGCTTAAATTTACTCACAAAAACCTACTCATAAACCTGCTCAAATATGCTCATCCAACTTGCTCAATTCTGATCACAAAACCTACTTATAAACCTACTCAATTGTGCTCATAAAACCTGCTCAAATCTGCTAATAAAACCTACTCAATTCTGCTAATAAAACCTGCTTGATTCTACACATAACATTTTTTATTCTTGTATATAAACAATGCTTAAATCCAAACATAAACAACATATAAATTTACTTCATAAATCATATTTCTAATTCTTACATTTTCATTTAGGATTCATCCAAGGCAATGCACAATTATATTCTTAAACACTTGCACTTTTATTCCCATTATCATTCAATGCTCGTTCACAACTTGTTCTCAAACCCTAGCTCAGATATTTTTAATTTCAATAAATACTCATACAAAACTTATTCTCAACTTCAATCAATCACTAATGCACATTAAACCAATCCTTATATCTCCACAAAAATATTTTCCTTAAGCAAAAACCTCCTTGAGAAAGAAATCAAATTACCATACCTCTAAAGCTGCCTTGATGAAGATGTGCTCTCAAAAACCTATCTCAAAATAATTCTCTTTATTTGGCCACTTCAAAACAAGTTAGCAAAACATATTTTCAAAATATACTTTCAACATATGTGTAGAAGAATACCTAAAAATAATTTCATATAACTCGTTTTTTGTTTCACAAGTTAAAACTTTTAAGAATAATGCAAAACCCTCAAAATATCGTGCAAAAATACAATAAAAAAAAAGCCTCAATACACCTTATATATCCTCTCTAAAATGCAACAATTACAATTTCAAAATAGTCCACAATACACCTTATCTCCCCTTTTCTCACAGGCAAAAATATCCCTTATATTCTTTCTTTCAATCATGCAAACATTTACCTTATATTTCCTCTTTCAATTATGCAAAATATATCTCTTATATTTCCTCTTTATAATATTTGTAAAATAAAATTCTTCATTACATACACCCTTATAACTCCTATTTGCAAAGTAAAATACTTTATAACACACACCCCTTATGACTCCTATTTGCAAAATAAAAAACTTTATAACACACACCCCTTATTACTCCTATTTGCAAATAATAAAAAACCTTTATAAATACCTCACATAAAAAATTGTTGGCATGGATGAGAATTGACCCTCTGACCTCTAGTGCCCAAACATCGATCGTGACCACTTGGGATAACTAGGTGGATGAGATTTTAATTACACAATACCTCCTTTGTCTTCTTCTCTGCCGCATTTTCCAAAATGCAATACATAAAAACTAGCACCAATGAAAATCAAACCGTGAACCTCCTCTCACGCAACATCTTCACATAAATCCAGTGACTAGCTTGGCTACAAAAGGAAACTCCCAAGGATTTATGTTGAATTTTGTACCTTCAATTCTGTCATTCGCTTGCTCACTCAAATATTACTCTCGATCGTGCGTTCAATTATTTCATCACCATTCAAAGTGGATAAAGCATTATGTATAAAAAAGCACACCTTGGTTTTAAATGACGTTGATACTTTTGAAACTTTAATATTTTCATTTGAACATTGGCACCAAAATGCATGGATATAATATTTAAATTTTTAATTTAAATATTATAATGTTAAATCCCTTTTTAAACCCTTGCCATGATAAAAACCTTTAGTGGCCCAACCTTGATTTAGTGTGAATAAACCTTTGTCCTTCCTTTGAAAACCTTTGGCCTTCCTTTTATAAAACCTTGTCCTTAGGCCTTTATAAACTCTCTTTATAATATTTAAATATTATACTCCTTAAACATATTTGCCTTGCTTACCATTTACCAACCTTGTAAACTCATCCCTTTTGAAGAATATTCTGCCATTTATACCATGCTCTTTTTGACATCAATGACAACTATTGACATCAATCCTTTGACATCAATGACAACTCAATATGCTCAATATTTCTAACAATCTCCTCCTTTGTCATTGATGGTAACCCTTATAAAAATATTCCTTTTACTATAACTGGATTCCCAAATTTCTCCCCTAACAAGTTGCTCCTCCTCATTGAATTCTCTCCCCCTTTGACATCAATGGCAAAGGGATCCTTAGGGCTAAAGATAAGACACTTAGCATAGCCTCCTCACCACCTCCTTTCTTGAGGTGATCAATTTTGGGATGGGAGTAGAACTACTTCCAATTTTCCTCTAATATATTCAAAAGTTTCCTTTGGAAGTGGCTTGGTGAATATATCAGCAATCTGCTCCTTTGTAGTAACATATTCCAATTTAATTTGTTGATCTATCACCTACTCTCTAAAAAATGATATTTGATTGGGTGTTTGGTCCTTTACTATATCACTAGATTCTTTGATATATTTATGGCACTAGTATTGTCACAAAGTATGGAGATAGGATGATCATGCTCTATTTTGAAATCCTTTAAGGTCTACTTCATCCATAATACTTGTGTACAACAAGAAACTACTGTAATGTACTATGCCTCTTAGTAGATAAGGAAACTGATTCTTATTTCTTGCTTAGCCAAGAGACTAAACAATCTCCAAGAAAGAATGCTCCTCCACTTGTACTTTTCCTATCATCAACACTCCCTGCCCAATATGCATGTATATATTTTGTGAGAGTGAAATTATTGTACTTGGGATACCACAGTCTAAAATTCATAGTACCTTTCAAATACTTACATATTATTTTAATTGCATGTACATGTGTTTCTTTTGGTGCAGCTTGAAATATTACCACCACTCCAACTATCTACATTATATATGGCCTTATAGTTGTGACATATAGTAAACTTGCAATCCTAGATCTATACAATTTCTGATTTGCCTTAGGAAACTCATCATCTTTACTTAACTTACATCTTGTAACCATGGAGGTACTTACAGGATTACAATCCTCCATCCTAATTTTTTTAACATTTCTTTTACATACTTGGTCTATGAGAGAAATATACCTCTATCTTATTGTGAAATTTGCAAGCCAAGAAATAAAGACAACTCTCCAAGCATTGACATCTCAAATTTATTATGCATACTCTTTGCAAATTTCTAACACATATTATCATTACCACCTCTAAATATGATATCATCCACATAGACTATTACAATTAACAAGTCGTTTCCTTCATTTTTGATGTATATATTACTATTAGCTATATCTCTTCTGAAACCCTGTTCTTGAAGATACTTATCCAGCCTAGAGTACCAAGCTCTAGGGACTTGCTTTAGTCCATAGAGAGACTTATTTAATTTGCATACGTAGTTTGGTTTATCTATCAAACTGAAACCATTTTTTGCTCAATGTAGACCTCTTCCTCTAAGTATCCATTAAAAAAACTAATTTTACATCCATTTGATATACCTTGAATTTTTTAAATATTGAGAAAACAAAAAATATTCTTATGGCTTCAAGTCATGCAACGGGAGCAATTTTTTCTTCAAATTCAATCCCCTCAAATTGTTGTTTACCTATGCACACAAGTCATGCTTTGTTTCTGACAACCTGACCATCTTCATTCAACTTATTTTTGTAGACCCATTTGGTGCCAATTACATTCTTATCTTTTGGATGTGGGACAAGTTCCTAAGTTTCACTTTTTTATATTTGGTCTAACTCTTCATTCATTACTTCCATTCAGTATTTGTCTTCACTTGCTTCATTGAAATCCTTGGGCTCAACTTTGAATAACAAGGAAAAAATTACATGTTCACATGTTCCTATTGTCTTTATCCTTGTTTGTCTCTCATCTAGATTTCCAATAATTTTTTCTCTCAAATGATTCTTTTGCACATACTTGGATGGTGTCTTTGGTGGTGCCCTTTGTGTCTCATCTTCTTCAGTTTCTTCACCTTCTTCTTCTTTGTAACTTTCTCCTTCTTAATACATAATTTATTGATTTGGTTCTCTTAGATTTATTTCTTCATAAATCCTTACATTTGTGCTTTCCACAATTGTATGTGATTTTTTATTATAGCATCTATAGGCTTTGCTCTTTGTGGAATATCCAAGGAAGATACCCTCATCACACTTGGAATCAAACTTGCCCAAATATTTCTTTTCTCTTCTAATATAGGATTTTCTTCCAAAAAATTGAAGTACTTTACAGTAGTTGGTCTTCCCTTCCAAATATCATATGGGGTTTTGTGGTGATTTACTCTTACCTGAGCTCTTTTGATGATATAAATGGATTTATGAACTACCTCTTTCTAAAACCTATCAGAAATCTTAGACTCATCTAACATAGCCCTGGCCATACCATGAACTATTCTATTTATTCTTTCAACCACTCCATTTTGTTGTGGACTTCTTGTTGTTGAGTATTATCTCATAATTCCATGTTTTTCATAGAATTCTATAAATTCACCTAAAGTGAATTCTCCTCCTTTATCTGATATTAGACATTTGATCTTTCTGCCTATTTCATTTTCTACTAGTGCCTTGAATGCCTTGAACTTTTCAAATGCTTCTAATTTTTCCTTCAATAATGTTACCCAAGTCATTCTATAGAAGTCATCAATAAATAACATGAAGTAAATCTCACCTTGTAAACTTATTTTCCTTGTAGGTCCACATAAATCAGTGTGAACTAGTTCCAAAGGCTTGGATGAAGAAAATTCCTTTGATATAAAACTAGATCTTGTTTGCTTACCTTACTGACATTCAGCACATATTGTGTTTGAGGGTTTTGTTATTTTGGGCATATATCTGACTACCTGTTTGTTGCTTATTTTTACTATATTATCAAATTTTAGATGACCCATTATTCTATGCGATAACCATCTCTCATAGTCTTGTGATAAAAAATATTTTTCTCCTTTTATCTCACTCAACACAGAGATTATTTGTGGTTCTATTAGCATTTGCAATAAGCTTTCTTGTCTTGAATTTTCTAATCTCACATCCATTTGGGTGAAATGTTACAGTGTGCCCTTGATCACAAAGTTGACTTACACTTAGTAAAATGTGTTTCAATCCTTCAACATACAACACATTTTCTATTTTTTATCTTCCATTATCCAAGCTCAAAGTCCCTTTTCCAAAAATTTATGCAAGGCAATGCACAATTATATTATAAAACACTTTTCCTCCATTTATTTTGTTGAGATAAAGAAATTTACTTTTTTACCTATTATATGACTTGAGCAATCACTATCAATGTACCACTGATTTTCTCCATTTTACACATGAAAAGTTATTTGTACCAGCATGGATTTTTCTTAACTTGTTCCTTATTTTTCAAAATAAACTCTTTTTGATTTGTTTGATCTTTCTCCTTGCTTGATTTAGGAAATTCAAGAAACATTGTCTTACACCATTTAGCTTTGTGTCTAAAATTATCACATTTGTAGCAAATGACATTATTATCCATGAGAGGTGCAAATGAATTAAAAAATTTATCAACATCATTTTTACATGGACCATGCAATGTACAGCTTTATGACCATATTTGTTGCATGTAAAACAATAACCATGAAACCGGTTTGATTTCCTTGGATAATATGGTTGCATGCATTTCTTATGATTGACTTTTATCCATGATGATTCTTTGCTCTCTTCCTCCTTGATGATTTTACTCTTTAATGCATCAACATAATTCATGAGCTCTTTATTACTTACTTTCTTTGGAATCCCTTTTGATCTTTATACTTCCTTTTGTAACTCCATATTTTGCAATCTATTCTTAGATTTTTCAACTTCCTTTCTTAGAGAAACAACCTCATGTTCCAATTTTTTACATTCCAACTCATTTCCCTTTAATCTTTGAATCATTACTTCGTCAATTATCTTTGTCTCTTCAACTTTCACATTTAAGTCTATGAGATCTTGTAGAAACTTTGTCTTTGTTTCCTCATCCTCTTGAACTTGAGCTTTCAGTCTTGAATTTTTATTTCTCTCTCTTTCAATTCTGCAAGAGTAATGTTAAGTTCCTTCTCTAAGTCAATCAAACCTTCCTTTTCATTTTTGAATCTATTTTGTTGGTTTCAATCATAGGGGAAACTTCTATCACTTTAATAGCCATGTGTGTTCTTAAATGATCTTCCTTCAAGTTTTTATGCTTTTACAAAGGAACTCACTTTGATACCAATTGAAGAACATAAGCTTTTATAGAGAGGGGGTGAACAATATAAGATCAAAAATTTTACTTTTCTTTCCAAATTATAATAGCAATAATATCAATGCATTAAATGAAAAAATGCACAAATCATCACACACATGAGAGACACATATTTAATGTGGTTTTCCCAATGTGGGATATGTCCATGGAGAAAATATCTCTTATAAATTTCCTCAACCAATCTCTTAGGAACCAATTATATATTACAATGTTTATGATCACCAATCCAAAGGAGACACCAGTATCTTATAATCAAGTTCATGGACCTCTATCCACAAGAGAGCTCAATCCCCTCTACTATGGTTTATGGATATCTATCCATAGGAGACACCAATCCCTTTTGCTCTGATCTATTTATAAAACCTACTCAACTCTGCTTACAACATTGCTCAAATTTTCTCACTAAAACCTGCTCATAAACCTACCCAAATCTACTCATCCAACCTACTCAATTCTGCTCACAAAACCTTCTTATAAACCTGCTCAAAGCTGCTCATAAAACCTAGTCAAATATGTTGATAAAAACTTCTCAATTCTGCTAATAAAACCTTCTCAATTCTACTCATAACATTTTTGGTTCTTGCATACAAACAATGCTTGAATCCAAACATAAACAACATACAAATTTACTTCATAAATCTGATTTCTAATTTTTGCACTTTCATTTAAGATTCATCCAAGGCAATGCACAATTATATTCTCAAACACTTGTACTTTTATTCCCATTATCATTCAATGCTCATTCACAACTTGTTCTCAAACCCATATTTCCAATTTCAATCAATACTCATGCACAACTTATTCTCAACTTCAATCAATCACTAATGCACATTAAACCAATCCTTATATCTCCACAAAAATATTTTCCTTAATAAAAAACCACCTTGAGAAAGAAATCAAATCACCATACCTCTAAATTTACCTTGATGAAGATGTGCTCTCAAAAACTTATCTCAAAATAATTCCCTTTCTTTGGCAACTTCAAAACAAGTTAGTAAAACTTCTTTTCAAAAAATCCTTTCAAAATATGTGCACAAGAATACTTGAAAATAATGTCATATAACTCCTTTTTGGTTTCACAAGATAAATATTTTAATAATAAACCAAAAATACCACAATTGCAATAAGCCTCAATACCCCTTATGTCTCCTCTCTAAAATGCAACAATTACAATTTTAAAATAGTTCACAATACACCTGATCTCCCATTTTCTCACATGCAAAAATATCCCTTATATTTCCTCTTTCAATCATGCAAAATATATCCCTTATATTTCCTCTTTCAATCATGCAAAATATATCTCTTATATTTCCTCTTTATAATATTTGCAAAATAAAAGTCTTCATTACATACACCCTTATAACTCCTATTTGCAAAATAAAAGACTTTATAACACACACCCCTTATGACTCCTATTTGTAAAATAAAAAACTTTATAACACACACCCCTTATTACTCCTATTTGCAAATAATAAAAAACCTTTATAAATACCTCACATAAAAAATTGCTATCATGGATGAGAATTGACCCTCTAACCTCTAGCACCCAAACACCGATTGTGATCACTTGGGATAACCAAGTGGATGAGACTTTAATTTCATAATACCTCCTTTTTCTTCTTCTTTGTCATGTTTCCCAAAATGCAATACGTAAAAACTAGCATGGATGAAAATCGAACCATGAACCTCCTCTCACATAGCATCTTCACACAAAGCTAGTGACCAGTTGGGCTAAAACAGGAGACATATCTCAAAAGGAAAATTCCAGGGATTTATCTTTAATTTCATGCCTTCACTTATGTCATTCGCGTGCTCACCTGAATATTACTCTCGATCATGCATTCGATTATTTCACCACCATTCAAAGTGGATAAAGCATTATGCATATATAAGAACATCTTGGTTTTAGATGATGTCAACACTTTAGAAACTTTAATATTTTTGTTTGAATGTTGGTGCCAAAATGCATGGATATAATATTTAAATTTTTTATTTAAATATTATAAGGTTAACTCCCTTTTTAAACCCTTGCCATGATAAAAACCTTTAGTGGCCCAACCTTGATTTAGTGTGAATAAACCTTTGTCCTTCCTTTGAAAACCTTTGGCCTTCCTTTTATAAAACTTTGTCCTTAGGCCTTTATAAACTTCTTTATAATATTTAAATATTATACTCCATAAACATATTTGCTTTGCTTATCATTTACCAACCTTGTAAACTCATCCATTTCAAAGAATATTATGTCATTTAGACCATGCTCTTTTTGACATCAAGCCTTTGACATCAATGACAACTATTGACATCAATGAAAAATTAATATGCTCAATATTTCCAATAGCTATATATGATGTATGCTGATGCGAATGATGTATATGCTAGTACTACCCGATAGGGTGTATGCGGATGTATGTATGAGCCAATCAATGTGAGCATAACACAACATGAGTGTGTGCACATGCTAGAAGAAATAAGAGGAAGAAAATGAGGAGCAAATAATTGTGCATGTGTGCCCCCTGCTTGAAGTTTCAGCAAGTGAAAAATTCAAGAGGGAGGAAGTGATCAAACAAAGAAGAGAAGAATGTATATCCTCATCTAAATCAAAGAAAGCAAAAATAGAAATAATTATCATGCAAAAGACAAGAATATACAAAAGGAGAATTGTATTCCTTGACTTTGATGAGAGATGATGAACATTATAAAAATTTTCAAAGTCAAGGAAGACAAGAAGAGGAGAGAAGAAGAACAATGCAGGAGAAAACCAAGAAGAGAATAAGGAAAAAAAATGGTGAGGGTTCCTAGGTTGGGGTTTCTCTAGGCATCAGAGCCCTAGTGAGAATGCAATGCATGTGAGCTACAACCTAACTAGGTATCATCACCTGCCATTGTCGTGAATCCCCAAAAACTATATGAACAAGTAGTTATGAGCAAGAAGCAATGCAAATATGACAAGCAATATGCAAGAATAGAATATCAAGCAATCATGCAAAATATGATAGGCAAGCGTGCAAAATATGTCAAGAAAACATGCAGCATGATCTAACTAAATGCATATGCAATATAAAAAATGAATCAAGCATAATATATTTTTAAATGCATTATATTCATTGGTTCTTTAAGTTATTTACCATCCATAGAAGCCAACTTATAAGCACCTGAGCCAAACTTAGCTATTATGACAAAGGGCCCCAACCAGTTGGGCTGAAACTTACCTCAAAGATCAACACGAGCATTAGTGTTCTTTTGGTTTTCCTTGAGGACAAGGTCCCCAACCTCAAAAGAATAGTTGCAAACTTTATTAGAGTAATATCACTAGAGCCTACCCTGATAGGCTCACAAATTCTCTAAGGCATGAATGTGCTTCTCATCCAGTAGCTCCAATTGGCACAAACGGTCTGCACGATACTCATCACCGACCTTAGCATCTTGCAACAAGATGCGCAAAGAAGGAACCTCAAGCTCAAAAGGAAAAACCACCTTAGACCCATATACCAAGACATATGGTGAGGCCCTTGTGGGAGTACGGTAGGCCCACAAGGTAGGATAAAGTTGAGTATTATATTCATGATCGATCTTACTAACCAGCTTCTTCAAAATCTTGATCAAGGATTTGTTGGATGCTTTGGCTTGTCCATTACCCTAAGGATAATAAGGATTTGACCATATATGCTGAATCTTGTACTTAGCATAAATATTATGGATATCCTTGTTCTTGAAAGGAGTGTCATTTTCAGAAAAAATCACCAAAGGAATCCCAAACCTACAAAGAATCTAGTTGAAGATGAACTTGGAAACCTGAGTTCCAGTCATCATAGCCAGGGGCATGGCTTCAACCCATTTAGTGAAGTACTCCATCACAGTAATGATAAACTTGTGACCATCAGATGACACTAGGTTAACCTTCCCGATAATGTCCAACCCCCACATGGAGAATGGCCAAGGGGAAGAAATAACCTGAAGGTCTTGAGAAGGAGCATGAATAAGATGATCATGGCATTGACACTTGTTGCAACATTGAACATAATTGCATGCATATTTCTCCATGGAAGGCCAATAATACCCCATCCAAAGGAGCTTTTTAGCAATAGCATTTCTGCTAAAATGGCCTCCACATGAACCTTCATGAGCATCACTAAGAGCAAGTTGGGCTTCATCGAATTTAATACATCACAAGAGGATGCCTTCAAAAGAACTTCGATACAAAGTATTTCCAATTATAACAAATCGGCATGCTCTTTTGCGCAATAGCTTGCACTGATTGCGATCTAAACCATTAGGCATTGATCCATATTTAAAGATATCGTTATACCATGGTTCAGGTGGGGAATCTCCGATGGTAAAACACTCTAGGGGATCCAAACAAGAACTCAAAGATGCAGGTTCCTGGAGTTTTTGAATGATAATCAAATCTTGATCATCTTCCAACTCCAAAGGGAACAAAGATGTAGTAGCAACCATGGCATTTGCATGGTGGTTTGAGGATCTAGGGATAGACTCTATGGTTACCTGCTCAAAATAAGACAACAACTTGGTAACAATATCCTTATATGGTTTAAGTTTATCATCCCGAGTCTGATAAATGTCATTGATCTGATTAACCACAAGTTGAGAGTCACCAAAGATCGAAAGGACCCTAACATGCAAAGCTAAGGCTGCTGTAAGACCAAGGATCAAAGCTTCATATTCTATAGTGTTATTTATGCAAGAAAAATGAAGTTTGAAGGACAAGGGGATGAGCTATTTTTGTGGTGTAACTAGAATGACTCTAACTCCAATGCCCTTCATGCATTGGGATCCATCAAAAAACAAAGTCCAAGACTCAGACTCTTCAATTTCAACATTGAAGCACTCATCGGGAAACTCAACAACTATAGGATAGGTAGCTTCTAGGGGAGCAGAGGCTAACTGATCAACAATTACCTGACCCTTTATAGCCTTCTAACCTATGAAAGTTAGGTCAAACTCACTAAGGGCCAGCACCCATTTAGTAGCTCGACCTGATAGGTGGGGCTTAGACATAAAATAGTGCAAAGGATCAAACTTTGCAACCACTAATATCTTATGGTTGAGCATGTAGTGCCTTAACTTCTGGGAAAGAAAACACTATGGCTAGATAGAGCTTCTCTAAGGGAGTGTACCTAGTTTCATAGCTGACCAAAGTTCTACTAATATAGTAGATAGCTCTTTCTTTGTTTTCATCATCATGTTGAGCCAGCATGGCTCCCAAGGTGTGAGTTGTGGCTGCTATGTAAAGCAAAAAATGCTTACCAGGCACAAGGGGAACTAAAATAGGTAGGGAGGTGAGATACCTTTTGAGGTCATCAAAAGCTTTTTGAAACTCAAAATCCCACTAAAAACCTACATCCTTCTTAAGGATCCAAAGTAAAGGCTGAAACTTATTGGCTAATTGGGCAATGAACCGATGAATAGACTACAATTTACCTTGCAGGCTATACAATTCAATCAAGGTGTGAGGAGGAGGTATATCAATGATAGTTGCTATCTTAGTAGGATCCACTTCAATGCCTCACCTAGACACTATGAAGCCTAGTAACTTGCCAGATGTGACTCCAAACACACACTTAGCAGGTTTAAGATGAACTTTATATTGTTGAAGCCTTTCAAATATTCATCTTAAATCATGGACATGATCCTTTCATTCTAAGGAACGAGCCAAAAGGTCATCCACATAGTCCTAGAGAATATCATGCATCATGTCATGGAAAATATAATTCATGGCCCATTGATAGGTAGCTCCCGCATTTTTCAAGCCAAAAGGCATGACTTTCCAACAGAAGGTACCCCATGGAGTAGTGAATGTTTTCTTGGCTTGATCTTTAGGAGCAATCATAATCTGATTGTAACCTGAGAAACCATCCATGAGTGAAAGCATTCCATATTTGGTAGTGAAATCTACAATCTGGTCTATGTTGGGCAAGGGAAAATCATCCTTGGGACATGCTAAGTTAATGTCCCAAAAGTTGGTACATACTTTTATTTTTCCTTCTTTCTTAGCTATAGGAACGATATTAGAAATCCAATTAGAATAGTCGATGGCTTTTATAAAACCAACATCAAGGAGTTTTTGGAGCTCCTCCTTGATTGAGAGGGTGACCTTCGGATGCATATTCCAAAGCTTCTTCTTAACAGGCTTAGCACTAGGCTTAACTACCAAATGATGCATGACAAGGGAGGGATCAAGCCCTGGCATGTTGGCATATGACCAAGAAAAAATATCTTGATATTATTTCAATAAATTGGTCAATTGCTCCTGCTCATCCATGGTTAGGGCTTTACCTAACTTAAGGATTCTAGGGGCTTCCTCATAACCTATGTTCACATCTATGGTCTCCTCAATGAGGATGGATAAATTATCCTCAAGAGGAGGTGGGGTAGGAATCACTCCTAATTTCTCAAGGTCCTTGGGAGACATAGAACCAAATTCCACTTGAGAACTAGAAGACTCAACCTATGCTATGCAAGGGATAAACCCATCAAAGCAAATATCATTTTGAGGTAAAGCCTCATCTATAACATGTGACTTTGGGGTTAAGACCATAGGAGAGGGTGGACCCTCGTCCTCAACACTCCACTCTAAAACTTGATGAGATTCATCAAAGAGAAGATCTAAACAAGAAGAGTCATCCTGATCCTGTGATGAAACATTTGTAGAAAATTTCTTAGAGGAAGATTGTGAGGAATGAATTTGGGCTAAATCCTCTGGTGAGAAAAATTCAAATGGATGGGGATCGCCCATGATAGAAATAATTTGGTTTTCAAATTCAAACTTCACATAGTGATGAAAAGTAGAAGGGACGACCTTCATCGCATGAATCCATGGCCATCCAAGAAGAATATTAAAATATGTAGGACAAGACACAACATAAAACATTGTGTGTAAGATTTTAGGCCCAACTCTAAGAGGGAGTGATATAGTACCACAAGCCTTTTGAGACTCATTGCTAAAAGTTTTAATGATGTCACTAGTTACAATTAAATCTTCCTCTTTCAATCCAAACTTCTGAAATAAATGATGTGTACATATATTAAGTGAAGAACCATTATCAATCATAACCCTTTTGATGAGAGTATCCCCAATAAAAGCAGTGATATATAAAGATGAATCTTCTTGCATTTTTGAGAAAGACATATCATTATCTGAAAATGTGAGATGAAGCATCCCAAGAGAACTTACAACCTTTGCCATATCACTAGGAGAAATATCGGGAGGTACTGGTTGTTGCTTCAAAACATTTACCATAGCTTCCTCATGGGCTTGAGAATTCTGTAGAAGTTCTAAGAGAGAAATATTTGCTGACATACTCATCTCTTGTTGAGATCACTAAATTTTTTGACTTTGTACTAACTTCTCTGAAGTAGCTATTATCATTCCAACCATATTGTTATTGTATTAATGTGGCACACTCTTATAGGATACTTGGTTGGTTTTTCTAGTTCTATCCTAATTTTGTTGGTTTTTGGAAGACTAAAAACTACTAGTGTCAATACGACCAACATCAATTAAATCCTAAACCACATGTTTCAACTTCTTACAAGAGTTTGTCTAGTGTCCTTCTACTCTGTGATATGTGCAATATTGACCTACCTTATACCAATGAGTTGTAGTATTTGGTTGTCTTATAGGAGGTAGTTCAATAGCCTTAGCTTCTAATAGTTGTTTCAAAACTACTTCCATAGGTATATTAAGTTGGTAAAATTCCTTTGAGGAGGTTTCTAAAGTACAATATTTTGTAGGCTATTGGTGACATTATTAACAAGCCTACTATCATTATTACCTCTTGTATGCTTACTCTTATGTTGAGACTTAGTAGACTTTTCTTCTTTATTCTTAAGTTGACCTCTTCTAATGAGAGCTTGTTCCACTTTTTTGGCTAACTCAATTGCTTGATCAAGAGAGGTAATAGTAGTAGTTTCTAGTGCATACGATATCTGTTCTTGTAAATTACTAATGAATATATCAAGCATATATTTCTAAGACATAGGTTGTCTTAATTGGCCAACTAAAATTCTCCAACAAGCTAAGAATTCTAAAAAACTTTCTTCTTTACTTTGCTTCAGGTCATATAGGTCTCTCATTGTCACTTCCTTTTCAATATAAGCACTAAATTGATGAACAAACATTTCTGCAGTATTTTCAAATCTCTTTAAAGAATAGTTGGGCAACCGATAATACCATTCCAATGCAACCCCAACAAGACTCTTTGGAAATGTTTTCAATAGAAGCATATCATCATAAACAAGATCATGGTAAGCTATCTTGAATCCCCTTAGATGCTCTATTGGATCTTTTTTCCCTTTATAGATTGGTAAAAATAGCATAGGAAAATGCTTGGGATAAGGTCTAGCAGCAACAATAGGATCCAATGGCTGACTACACATTTCCTTATAATTGTATGTAAATCCTGAAGGTTGAATCATATCCATCCTCGAAACCAACTGATTCACTATATTTTCCAAATTCTGCATTTTTGAATTATGTGTGTTTCCCATTTCTCCTTGACTTAAGTTGGACATGAGAAATTTGTTGTTATATGTGGTGCCTTGTGAGAATGGAATATTAACTTGTGGTGGAATAGAAGCAATAGTGTTGACATTAGAAGATAAAGGAGGAAATTGAAAGTAATTTTGGGTGCCATTACTAGTTGGAGGAACGGGTGGATTCCATCCAATGTTGGTGGTCATAGTAGTGGCATAAGTAGGTTGACAGGTTTGATTACCATGATTCAAAGGTTCACTCAAAGGATTTTCTTGAGGTGGAATATCCTTTTCAAGTAATGCTTCTTCCTCTAAGGCTAGATCCAATGCATGCTTATGATATTTATAAAAAGTCCATACATGGTCAAAATATTTAAAGATAAGATTCCCATTGGGATATCAAATAGGATCAAGATGATTATCAACCTCTTCTTCTAGGTTATGATTTTCTCTATCAATTTTATCATTCTCATGAAAAATCTCATCAAACCTAAGGAGTCTTCATCCTTCCCCAAGGTCAGAAGCCATTGAGAAAAAGAAAAAAGACAAGAAGAAGAACTAAGACCAAAGAGACCTATGCACTTACACAAGGAGATTATATTTTTAAATATTTGGCACATAAATTAATGATCTTGCTTATTGTTTTAAAAATAAAAGGAGGTGTTCACATCGGGTTCACCAAATATGTAGAGGGAGAAAACTGCCCTACCACGTACAATTCCCAAAAAGGTTGGATCTGTAAAGGTAGAAAGCCTTATGGGGTGAACCATGAGGGTTGTGTTGTTCTCTACACTCGGTGCTAGGGAGAAGGGTTCACCAGGAATAGTTTTAGGACTCCCTCCAAGTCCTCAGGAATTTTGGGATAGTTTGATGTATTCAGTTTCAAGCAATCACCTAAGTTTGGCCTTTCTAGATCTATGCTATAAAAGATAAAGGACAATGCAGAAATCAAAATGCAAGAATACAAGAGCTAACCTAATATGATTCTTCCTTTGAATGCTTGCTAACCTAGGGTTTTATCTAGAAAACCTTTAAAGCAAGGACACAAGATAAATGCACAATATTAACCCTAGATGCACACTATATGCTTTTCAATTTTAGATGCCTAAGAACCAATACTCAGATCAAATCTTCAACCAATAAAATAATTAGAACACTTATCTTGACCGATGGTTGACTTATATTTTTCTGCCTCTTGTCCAATGATATTAGAAATACCTATTTCTACAAGATAACTTATGAAACACTTGAAAATTGGATTAGCATTAGGGGGCCTGCTTAGGTCATTGTACAAAAATGCTTGGAGGTGCAGCAGTCAAGCCCCCTAGGTCCTTTTATATGACCTTTGAAAACAAAAGTAGAAATTGACCTTTGGAGAATTAATCATAAAATAACAATGCAACAATAGAGAAGCAAAAAACAAATTATGCTATCATGCCCTAAATGCAATTTAGAAACTACTCATGCAATCAGAATCTGATAGATACCCCCAATTCAGTCCTGGGAAAAATCATACCTCATAGATGGCGGGCATGATAATGCTATAGGCAAAGTCGCACTCCAATAGAATGGGGTATGATCTCTCTTCTATGAGTAAAAACCCTAAATTAGGGTTAGCAAAGTCGTGCCTCATTGGACAGGGCACAATTTCGCTTCAAAGACATGAAAAATAAAATATAAATGTAGAGCATAAATAAATATAGGAAAAAAAGTGTGCACAACCTGATGGATGACATAGAAGCAGGCAGAAGAGATTGAGGTATCCAAACGGGCACTCTCTTTCCTTTCGAACTACAACATGAATCCACCAAACCACACAATAATCCAAATCAATGCAATAGAAGATAAAATCTAAAATTCGCACTTCGGGGTTAGCTTGTAGAAGAAACAGGAAGTAGAGCGAAAGTAAGAATGTGAGCACTAATTAATCATAAGAATTTTGAGCTTAATTATTTCTAAGATCGATCGCTTGTATATCTAGGAGTGGGATTAACCCCTCCTTTTATAGATGAAAATTGAGGTGAAAGAAGTAGGAAAACAAACACAAGCCGATGCCAAGCATGCTAAAAAGGTTAAACCTGGGTTTTAATAAATTAAAACCCTAAAATAGCAAAATCATACCCCGTGTCGATGGGGTGTGATATCACTTCTGTGAAGTCGTGCCCCATCGTAATTAGATGTGATTTCTCTAAAAGGCTAAAGAAAGGCAAGGTAGGAGGAAAAGAGGCTTACCCTTGCCTAGGGCAAGGGTTAGGGATCTCTTAGGGACTCTAAGGAATATTACCCACTAAAAGTGGGTCAATTTTCCATGTCTATAAATGGATCAGATTAATAGACCTCGCCAAGTACCTAGGACAAACCTTGAGTACCAATAATGGTTGTAGAGGGTGATGTAACAAATATTACCAATGGCTATACATCAAAGACAACAAATTTAACATATTCTATAATGACAAACTCTATATCATCATCTCTCTTAACATCGTAATCAGAACCTTCCCCTTGTCTGCACCAAAATCATGTTCAATATCAAAGGCCATTACCTATTTATCATTAAGAACTATCTACTCCTCAATAGTACTACTACCAATAGGAGGGATTATATGAAGAACCCCAATTGAGATATCAACAATAGGTTGACATCTATCCTAAATAATCTTATCATGAGGTACCTAATGATCATACTTATTACCCACCATGTCAACATAAAAATCCACCACCTTTGCCTAATCAAGGGCATAGGCAGAAAAATCATATCATTTCTCCAAAAGCATACAAAGTTTTATCTAATCGAATAAATTCATTGGAGAAACAATCTCAAGGCTTGGGCTACAAAAAACCCACCCTAAGATAGCTTAGCAATCATCCTATGGATCCATCAGTGACATCACCATCATACCTACTGCATTTCAAGATGCCTAAACTCATAAAGTTTAAAGGTGATGAAGATGCGTAATAGAACGTGATAATCTTTATAAATATGTGCTTTCATATTCAATATAATGAATCCTTTATGTTAAGGACATTACTTATAATATTGATTGGGGGTTCTTTGGAATGGTATAACCATCTACCACACCATATCATATACACCTTTAAACAACTAGCAGATGCATCGCTTTGCCTTTAGCGTTAGGAAAAAGGTGAATTTTACTAACTTGTCTAACCTTTTTCAATTCAATGATGATCCATTCATGGTATATTTCAATATGTGGAGAATAGTTATATCAAATTCACCCTTCACCTTACCCATAACAGAGCTTACGAGGATGTTCAATAGAAGTTTTTTGAAACATATATCACTTTTATTGCAACTCTAACAATATAGGACCTTCAATGAATCCCTAGCCTAAGCCAAATTAATTGAGGACATTAAGATATAAAAAGGAGAAACTAAGCTTCAAATGAAATAATAGTTAGTAAAAAAATAAATATGGCCAAAACCAAACCCAAAAATAATTGGCTTCGGTAAACCAAATTGTGTTGAGTGTCCTTGGGCCCACAAACTAAAACTTGCATTAGCCACCAAACTATTAGGCCCAACTATTACCTACGCAATATCACACTCAACAAGTGCAATAGCCCCAAAAAAATCAACAACCCACTCAACAGTGGAATCCCCCACACCAGTATAAACCATTTCCAGAACCTTTGGAAATAATATTTCATCGATTATGTGAGGAGCAAGTAATAACCCTTCTTACAATTTTCCCATTGGACCTTAATCATCCTAAATATAAATATTATAGGGAGGATTAGTATTATATATACAATAGGAAAAAATGGTATGACATTCAATTATCCTAAAATTTTAAAAACCTAGTGTAGGACATGATTGATAGGTAGGAGATTCAAATTGGTAATCCTCTTACCATCAATAATCAAAACATGGGGCTATATTGAGACCCTCTACCTCAACATGAACAAAACATAGCATTGGTTTCTATAGTGGAGCAACCAAAACTGGTCAATCAGGTTCATGTCACCCCATCTAACCAAGTTTTTGTGGGGATGATTAGCATAGTAATGAGAAATAGAAGGTATCCAATGCAACCCACACAAACTATGGGCCCATACAATGTGCCTTCAACATCACAACCTCCACTTCAACCAACATCAATCGTACCTCTCTCACCTAACTCAATGCTTACATTACAAAGTATACTTACTCAAAGTTTCAAAATGGCATCGATGAAACTCTTAATATACGAGCTTATACAATAATCAACCCCAAATTGGGAAGCATTGATGGATATTTTAAAATCAATTGAACTACAACCCCAGGCTCCTAATTCCTTTGCCAACTTTGTGGAATATATTCAAATATGTAAAGATCCTATGATCACATTCCATGATCATGAAATCAAGATGATACCTTCCAAAATAGTTGATCCACCATTGCATATCATTGCTAGTGTGGATAAGATTCTGTACAAATGTGTCTTGATAGATAGAGACTCATCAATTAATATCATCACCATTGTGGCTCTTCAATATTTTAATTTATCACCAATACACATTGTAGCTACCAATTTTACCCTTCATGCCTTTAATAATGCGTTGTATTCTACTATTGGCATAGTCATCGTCCCCATTCAGGTTGGACTAAATACTATACCTACATTATGCCATATTTTAGAAGGTGTTATGTAGTATAACTTGTTACTTGGTAGGCCCTAGATTTTAGACATGAGATGTGTGCCTTCCATATTGCATCAATGCATTAAGTATATATATGAATTCCAAGTTCATTGCATCCTAGTGGACTCATAGTCCTTCAAGTTTTATAGTATGGTTTAACATTTGCAAAACCACACCTTGCCTTTGACCCATATATATGTTTAACCCAATGATCTCATTCAATATCTATATTTACCACCATCACCCATCATTTCATCCCCATTAACTCCATTCCAACCCTCATCATCGATTACTTCAAAATTTCTATCTCAATCTATTGAATCAGACACCCCAAATCAAAATCCTTTGAAGTCACCTATGATGTCATCTTAAGACACCTTGACATCCACATCGCAATTCAAGACCTCCTCCTACACCTTCAATATCAACAATTTACATTGCATCTATCAATGACTCCCCTACAAGAGAAGCACCATCATCCATCATAAATATCCCATTATAATCTACATCTTCATTAGTGTCCATCCCTTCACAAGTCAATGTCCACATGACCAACCCAATATTTGGTGAGTATCTAGTCCATAATGTCACATTTACCCACTTGGTTGAGTCCGTTAGAGACTTAGGTCAGCCTCGCAATACATTGTTACCCATTGGCACTATCATTCCCCTTGGGATTTCTCTAAACCAACCAACCTTTATTTATATGGATATCGATGTTTCCACAAATTCACCTCTCCTATTGGAAGAGGATGAACCATTTCAAGTGAATATTGACTATATTTCAAACCCATCCTTTGCTTTACGATACTTTGATTATTACCATTGGCAAGGGAATGGCCTAGGTCAATACAAACAAGGTCTCCTAACCCCTTTAGAACCAAGATATTAGTTGCCTAAAAAAAATTTGGATTATAATATTTTGTAAGCATGCTTGACAAGCTACTTGCAAATTCTCTCCATGGACTTACCCTAGACTTTGGAAATGATATTTGTCGAGTTGTATCTCATGCATTAAATTTTTCAATCCAGGTTAAATGATTTAAAGAACATTAAATCTAGTATAGATTATTTTGTAATCATTAAGCTTTAACTTAATTATTTTTTCTTAGTTTCGATTGTATAAAATAGAAATTATAGGAAATCAAATGGGATATTAAAAGTGCAATTATGATGTAGACTAATTCTATGTGTTGTGTATATTTGTTGGTGTGGATCGGCGTGCAATTCTAATAATGTATTTATGATTTTAACTAGTTAATTTATTTTTATAATAATTTATCTTATAGTCTAAGACTAATTCTACTTACTAACTAATTCTACTCTATTTCAGGAGATAGAGAGCAAGGGACTGACTATGCGGAGTGGGACTTGACTCATAGAAGATAGTGTAATTATTTTCTCCTCTATTCTAATTTATTTTAGTAACTAATATTGCATTCTACTAATCTAACACTATTTAATTCATTGTGTAGAAAAATGAAGTAAAGGTTACAAAAGTAAATAAATTATGCAAAGATACAAAATACCATTGCTGAAATAATGGAAGAAAATACTACTTTATTGATGAAATTCAATCGTACAAAATCTCAAACATACTTCTTCAAACATGTAAAATGTAGACATCAGAAAACTAGCAGATTGTAGACCTTTTCAAAGGTCTCTACCTTGTATTTTTATAATGTCACTTAGAAATTTACAATAAAATTCTCTTACGCCATCTATTTTTTTAATTTACATGGTGGAATCAGTAGCCACCATGAATCTGGGTAGGCTATTCAACTTTTATGGCCACCATAGTATTTTGTGTTGTCCACCCCGAAGCTACCACATAGTTCTTCATGCAGTTTACCCCTATAACCACCATGCCATAATCATTTTAAACCTTTTACATCACTGGAAGCACCAAGAAAGGGACAAGAATTCAGTCCGACAAGGCCCAATATTTGAACCCTCTTCTACCATCTGTTACATTTCAAATGCTTGAATATTTTAACCCTAATATTTCATAATATAGATATTCTAAATTTAAGATACACTAACAACTACACTTGGACTTATTACAACAAGGATTATCCAAATGGTATATTTGAAAAGTGTACATAACGAATATACTAAATTTGAATAACTTGCTAACAAGGTACAATAATTATTTATCCTATTCTCAAGGAAAAGATAAAATAAGCTTATGTCCATATCTACTCAACTTAAAATTTTTAACAAAATATATCTTTAATGTCATGTTACAAACTATAAAACATGGATTAAATCATATGCCATATATTAATGCCACCACATTAACAATTATGCTAACTATCTAATCTTCATGATGTTGCTATGTTATCATTGGATGTGGAATGTTGGTGCATCAGATAGTTTGACTTAGTCGACATGCTTTTCATATACCCTTTTAGTAGGTACTTTCTATAACGCCTTTCTGTAGGTGTTTTCTATAGTACCTTTCTGTAATGTTCATCCACACATCTTCTTAGTGCACCATTTACGTGACTGGTTCATCCACACTTGTCGTCTAGTCTGTGTTCTACTGCAACATTCCCTGTAAAGCTCTTGCAATGTTCATCTATCAAAAACATATAGAAACTTACATATTTTATGTAAAATATAGGCTCAAATCATTTTTAATATTATATATCGAATTCACTTATTAATAATACAAATAATATATAGTAATCATGAAAATACATTCATTTACATAGATTTGCAAACAAAAGATAGATTAAACTTGCATAAAATATATACTACTTTAGCACTCATCATTCCTCGAAAACTAAGGAGATGCATGTCCTCATCCATATAGGTTTAGAATTTACAGTATGTCAGGTAAAATACTATAAACACTATAGCAAATTTTAATAACTTGAATATTTTATAGACATAATAAATGGAACATTGTAATGTTACAAAAATAATTTCATAGATGTATGAAATAAAACACTACAATCATTCACAGAAATGATTTGGTAGATATGTCAAAGGAAGCACTACAATTATTTACAGAGAAAATATTGTAAACTATACACATGAAATACTATAAAAATAAATAAATTGTTTCAGATGTAACAAATAAAAATATTACGTATTCACAGAACCCCTCTCTATGATGATTCATATGAATGAAAGTATATGAGTCAATCAGCCATGAATCATGGAATTCACTTGAGCACACTGTAGCTAATAATAAGTCCCATCAATCTTCATTTGTGGTCTTTTTTTTTGCAAATTTCCTTCATCATATGATTTGCTATTATCAACCTTTTCAGATCTGTAGTCTCTTTTATAACGTCATATTTTATCACACTTTCAACATTTCCTCTTTTTTGAAGCAATAGATTTACCCCTAGATCTTGATTTTCTTCCTTCTAATTTTTTTGTACTTCTTTCTTGAGAATGACCTCTCACAACCAAGGTATCCTTCTGATGATAATTCTTAGGATATTATTATCTCATTTCCTTAGATACCAATATTCCTACTATATCCTCTACTTTCAATGTAGTAGTATTAGTGGTAGCCATAACTAGGTTATCCCATAAATTAGGTAATAAATAAATTAAAGTAATACACTTTTCTCTTCATCCATTTTTACTTCAATAGAGTTTAATTGACTTACCATAGTGTTAAAAGCATTCAAGAATTAATTGGATTCCATCACACTTATGATTAGAACTTTGATTCTCACAAGAGCAAGTTTGGGTAAGAGACAAGCAGTAGTGGGAATTAACCAAGAACTGTAAGCAAAAACATATATTTTCATAAAGTAGCCATGGCGACAGCTGAAGATCCATCTACAATTTTTTTGTGCATATGAACAATAGTTTGAAAATTTTTGTTTAGCTAGAATAATGGAGTGCACATAGCAAAGATAGGGTTTGCAAAGTGAAGCACAAAGAAAATTTAAAAAAAATACAAGTGATAATAATTTATTTTTTTGGAAAAATCATTTATTTGTTGGAGGAGGAACGAATTTTGGGGAAGACAAAAAATCCTAGCATCAATTAATTTTTCCAAAAGAGATTATGATTATTAGTTCAGGTATGGTAATTCTTTGGCTTTAGCTTTAAAAATATTTCATTGGCTAGGGCTATAAAAATAAGGACATCTTCTTTGGGAAGTGATTTATGGCAGTCTGTTGGTTGTAATTACAAATGCAACCTCACTTTTCAAAAAATAAGGCAATGAGACCTTCTCCATGTTTTCACAATAGTTTCCCTTTGATAAGGAGAAGCTAGATAATATGCATCAAGTGCTTAAAACGAGAAAATAATTCCATCCAAAATCACCTGCTCGCTCTAACAATGGTACCTTTGTGTCCAAGTTAGATGAGTCTCCTATGATTGAGGTGTCTTTTGCCTACATCCAATAGCCTTTTCTCATACTTTCCACCCAAGCCCTTGCATGTAAATTTGTAGGAATATGGCCTAGTCCAATCACAATTCAAAAATGGATTAACACACATTGGGGGTAAAGTCTCCTCTTATGAATTCATTATGACAAGTAGGAGATACTTTGTCATTACATTTTACTTTGTGGAGGATAAGAGTACTATTTTTCATGGGGGTCCTTGGTTTCTGGGATCTAGCTCACTCTACATGATTTTGTGGAGTACGATATTTGATCCTCAAGAGGAGGAGCCTGAAGAATTTTATGTTTGGGTGAGGTTGCCATTTCTGCCACTGTACCTATGGAAAAAAAATTTGATGGAATTAATAGGAAATGTTATTGGAAAATTCATTGATTGGGCTCCTCCAAAGGCCAACTATTCTATATGTGCATGCATCTATGTGCAATTCAATCTAAAAAAGGGTTTTCTTGAGCATTTTGGAATAAAGGTGTTTGATTGGATACATAACCAACCCCTAGACTATGATAATATACCATTCAAGTGTATAACATACCATGAGCATGGGCATTTCTCTCAAAACTACCCAATTAAATAAGCACGGGAAAAAAAAAATGAAGAACTAGGATTCTAGGAAGTCAAAAGGAGACCATGCTAATCAAGAAGCAAGAATTGACAACCTCAACCACAAGATCAATAAATATTCCAGCACAAAAATAAATTTTCAAGTCTTAATAAAGGAGAAAAGGAAATCATATCTCTATATGTGATGGCTCCTAAAGATAAAGAGAAGATACCTACAACTGAAGCTAACAATTCATTAGATATCTTAGGAGATACACTAGATAACACAACAACTGGAAAAGAAACTGATGAGAACTCAGAGGAAGAGGCAAAAGAAAAACAAGTGGAGAAAATAGTGATTCCTGGGGGCTTTCCAACCACATGATCTATAGCTAAGGGAATAAAATAAAATCAACAACTCAGAAATGAGCAAGCACAAAAAGACTTGCAATCCAAAATGCAGGTTAGAATTGAGGAGAGCTTCATAAAAAATAAGAAGCAATCCAAAAAATGAAGATTATATCATGGAACTCTAGGGGACTGGGAAGTCCTCTAAAAAAACTATATCAAAGTTCTAATATAGGAGCACAAGTCAACAATAGTTTGTATTCAAGAAAAAAATATTAGAGGCAACACTGACTAAAGAATGGTAGAAGATATGAGCATGATCAAAATTGATAATTATTGATTCTATGGGAGCTTCATGGGACTAGCTTTGGCTTGGGATCCACAACAATTAGTTTGTATCTTACAACACAAGCATAATAACTGGATAGGTAGAAAATTTATCTTACCAGATGGAAATAGTGTAGCAGTAATAAATATTTATGGTCCAAATCATCCTATACAAAAAAGAGAAGCATGGAAAAACTTAGCACAATGGCTATACAATGAGAAGTTTGACAATATAATATTGGGAGGTGATCTCAACATGATTCTCTACAACTGGGAGAAGACTGGGGGAAGTTTAGCAAGGGATTCAAATAGAGATCTGCATAATATAATTATGGTAGATGAAAGCTTAAAATACATTTGATCAACCAAAATAAAGTACACTTGGAGCAATAGAAGAGTAGGGGTAAACTATATTAAAAAAATATTGGATATATTTTTTATCAATGAAAATATCCTAACACACTTTCCCCTCACTTCTAGTCACATCATTCAAAACTCTATCTCATATCATAATCCAATTCTCTTGGATAGCATCCAAAGCCTACAAACCCAAAAATTTCCTTTTAAATACCACTCTAAATGGGTGGTAGAAGAATATTTCAATGAGCTTGTGGATAGTACTTGGAACCAATAGGTCCAATCCACCAACCCTGAAGAAAAGCAGAAAATAAAAATTAAATAATTGAAGCACATGATAAAAAATAGTTGGTAGAAAATCAAGAGTCAAAATAAACAAGAAGCAGTTGATGCAACTAGAGCAACTAGAAACAAAAATTGGAGATCATCCTACTCAAGAATGGCAAGAAGATGCAATAAATGACCTAATTTAGAAGCTCAATAAATTAAGTACTAAAGAAGAAACACATTGGAGGCTTAGATCCCAAATGGTTTGGCTAAGCAAGGGGGATAGAAACACCAAATATTTTCATCTAAAAACCATGCAACACTACCAAAGGAACACAATCAAGGAGATAGAGCATGAAGGAACCACTTATACAAACAAGGAGAAAATTAAGGAACTTGCCAATCAACATTACTCAACTCTGCTCTCCAGAGAAAATGGTAACCCTCATTCCCAAGGAATACTACTACAGCATATACCAATAGTATTAAGTTTAGAAAGAAAACAAGATCTTATTTAGCCAGTCACTATGGAGGAACTTAAGGATATTATAGCATTCTACCAAAAGATAAATCTCATGGACCTGATGGATTCACAAACAATTTTTACCAGCAATACTTACACATCATCAAAGAAGATTTTCTACGCATGATTGAGGATGTTAAGGTGAAATGTAAGCTTCTTGGAGCCATCAATTCCACATTTCTAGAATTTATTCCTAAAGAAAAAAATACCACTACTTTCTCTAGATTCAGACCAATTTCTCTATGTAACTCTTCCTATAAAATTATTACCAAATTGTTGGCCAATAGAATAAAGAAGAAACTTGACAAACTAATATCAAAAGAGAAAGAGGGGTTCATGCCTGGAAAACAAATATATGATAATATCATAACAACGCATGAAGCCCTCCACAATAGTAGAAAATCAAAAAATAAAAAAAAATGCTATAAAACTTGATATGGCAAACACCTTTGGTCGAGTTAATATACAATTTGTAGATAGGTCCTACAAAATTTTGGATATCCACATCAGGTCATCAAGTGGATCGGAGCATGCATAAAAAACCCATGGATAGCCCCCTTAATAAATGGAGAACCAACAAATTTCTTTCAATATACAAGGGAAATTAGACAAGGGTGTCCACTATCACCATACCTTTACATCATTTTAGATAAGACTGTTGGAAGATTAACTAACCATATTCTAAGAGAAATAAAAATAATAGGGATAGAGGTTGCAGCGAGATGCAAATTTGTAACACATGGCCAATTTGTAGATGATATCATTCTTCTAGGTGAAGACACCATGCAAAACATTAGATAATTCAAGAAATTTCTGGATTGGTTCACACAAGCTACTAGAGCTCATATAAACACTCAAAAGATTTAGTTCTATACACAAAATGTTGTAGCAATAAGAGTCAAACTCTTTTGCACTATTCTAGGATTTTGGTCTAGCACAAAAAAATACTTCAGATATATAGGAGTACCCATGATCTTTCACCTAAAAGCCTCATATTGTTGAACCCCAATATTATAAAATATGGTTAGGAGAATATAAAGTTACAGTAATAGTTGGCTCAGTCTTGCAGGAAGGGTAGTATTAATAAAATCAGTGTTAGCTTATCTTCTAATATATCAACTATTAGTATATCATGCTCCCAAGTTTATATTGTAAAAGGCATGTGTAATCATATGCAACTTCTTATGGCAAGGTGGTAGGCAATCAAAAATAAAAAAGTTCCACTTGGTCGATTAGGAGATGGTCACCAAAAGTAAAATTCAAGGCAGACTGAGAATAAAAAAAATGGATATAGTTTCGAAAGCATTGGGATAAAAACTTCTCTAGAACATGCTTAAACACAATCAAGCATGGCAATGCATACTAGTCATCAAGTATGTAAATAATCAAATAGGTATTCAAATTCTCAAACACATAGACAAACTTCCTAGAGCCTCATTGGTTTGGAAACATATAGTGGCCGCAAAGAGCATAATAGAGGATAGAATTTCTTGGCTACTGGACGATGGTAAGTCAATTAATCTATGGGAGGACCGATCCTAGGAAATCCACCATTAAGAGAGAGAACTCCAATAAAATTATAGAATCACTTGGAAATCCAAAGAATACTCAAATTAGGTGACTTGTTTTATTGGACCTCATAAAATTTGAACTAGATCTTCCCTTCCATTCCATATCAGCTTCAAGAAGATTGGGATTATTTTAAGTCCCAAGTGATGAGCATTAGACCTCTTCATTCCATGATTCTATACAAACTTATTTGGGATTGCATAAGTAGTAATAAGGAATACTCAGTGCATCTAGGAGTCCAACATCAGCATATTGGGCCTACCAACAAAAAATTATTGATATTATGGAAAACTAGAGCACCACCTAAACTGCAAGTATTCAATTGGCTAGTCTCTCTGAAGAACACAAGCTTATACTGAGAGGGGGGGGTGAACAGTATAAGACCTCTTTTTACTTTTTCCATTATACTTCAAAATAGTAAAGCAATATACCCAAAGCAATATCAAAGCAATGCACAATATCATCCACAAAGTGACACCAATTTTAACGTGGTTCACCCAGAATGGTCGGGCTACGTCCACAAAACTTTTCTCTAAAAGTTATCTCAAAGTTCTTTGGGAATCCTTCCCAATTACAATGTTTATGAGCCTCGGCCCAAAGGAGATACCTTCCCCCAATCAAAATTTATGAGCCTCTCGCTCAAAGGAGATACCTTCCCCTCTACTCTAGAAATGATCCCTCGAAGATCAACTGCCTCTACCTCTTGCCAGCACGTGGAACTCCTTTCCACCGAAGACCTCCTATCCTCAATGCTTAGCCTAAGAGACCTCTGCCTTCTATGATCACGTCCACAACAGCTCAAGAACCTGTACCAAACACAATCAATCGGTCTAGTACAAGTCTTCCTCTGTCTGTCAGATCTGTCCAACTCTTGAACAAATCAATCCTCTGCATACAAGCCTTCTCAAAGACTTGCCAAATCTGTCCTCAGGTTCTTCTCATAGAACCAGTGCACCTCTGTCCTCAAGTTCTCTGATAGAACTATCAAACTCAGCTCACAAGTCCTCTGCTAGGACCTGTCCAAATCTGCTCACAAGTCCCCACCGAAACCTGTCCAAAACCCCCCCCCCCCCACAAGTCCCCATCAGAACCTTCCAAAACTCAGCAAGCTCACCAAGAAAAACTTTCTTAGTAGGAAATCACAAAGTGAATTGTTAGAGACCCAATGTGATTTGTCAAACTCATAGAAGCATAAAGAGAATTGTTAGAGACTCAATATGTTCTATACTCAACTCCCAATCTCAAAACTCAACTCAAATCAACTCAGCTCAATCTCAATCTCAAATCTGAAAACTCAACTCAATATCTGAAATGGATAGGATAGAATGCTTTCTTTCAAGAACATGAAACCCCAACAATTGCCAACTATGCAAAGAATCACATAACAATGATACTCATGTTCTTTTCACCATCAATTAGGGCTTCAACAACAATGCTCATCAACCAAGGTTCAATCAACACCATTTAACTCAAAACACAACCTTGAAGCATTTCACAATCAACATTAGAAAAGGAAACAAGTAGAACTCCTTTTCTCTCCAACATTATTTGAACAAAAAGCATCCACCAACTCAAATCACCAAGCACAAAACAACTTTTCAAATCATCAACAAAGAAGTAAGCCCAACACTTTAACCAAGTAAAGAATAGCTTGATTATAACCAATTTAATGAAAGCTAATGTCAATCTCAAAGCTGCCCACTTAAGGTTTCACAACTTCACACAAGAAGCAATTCTAACCTTAAAACATCATGCTTTCATTTCCATAATCAACCAAAAGCACTCTCAACATTACAAGAAATATTTATCCCTTATACACCTTATTTCTCCCTTATAGTCTTATCAACAATAAACTTTATCTCTCATAAGAATGCAATAAGATAATGCAAACAACACCTTAAAAAGAATATTTTATCAAAATAAAGCAAGCTTCAAACTCCTTATAACTCCTAAGCTATTTTTCTCTCTAATAAACTTCCTCCATCCGCAAAATACACTAGCAAAAATTAATTTCGAAAATACCTTGGCCAACACCAAAAATCGTGCTATGGAGAAATTGTGCACGAACTCTAACACCACCCGCTGCGTCCACTTCAACGAAGAAAAAACCCTTTCACGTTATTCGAACGCGGAACCTCCCGTTCGGGTAGCGCGCCAATAGCCTAGCCGTACTGGTGCGCCAAAGGCGTCCGGTGAGGTTTGAACCTCACTCTGTTTCCCTTGTACCTTCTGTGCCAGGGCTAAAATAAACAGCAGGCCTCCCTGTCTTCTGACGTGAACGATGACGATGAAACCTTACGATGGATACAAAAAATGAACGACGGATATCCGAATAGCGGATCACGAAATCTCAGCGAAGAAGAAATCGAACATCAGATCGCGAAATCACAGCGAGCAACACTTTTCGAAAATGCGGATGGGATAATCTTTGATCTTCATCGTGGGAGATTTATATGCATATTTCCCATAAACTCTTGACGTCGGCGAGGAGTTTAACACGTCGGCGGAGGAGTTTAACACGTCGGCGGAGGTCTTGGCTAGCGCCCACAATCTTAGAACATAGCGCCATCAAAGTTAAGACATTTGCGCCATGGGTTAGGAGAACCCAATGCAAACAATAAATTAATATTTATTTAAAAATAATTAAAAGGAACCTTAACAAGGTTTTTAATTATTTAAATAAATACTTCCTCCTGGACCCAAATGCATTAAACTAATGCATCCACCTGTAATCTTTAAACCTGCCAACTTGGGGTTTACAAAAGACCTTTGAAACTGTCATGTCGTAACCTTCATCAAAACAAATTGTTTGACATCAAATCAAATTCCTTCAAGAGCTTCTTGACATCAATGACAACTTATACACTTGAGCAAAGGCAATGTACCCAAAGTACCCAAAATTGCCAACAATCTCCCCCTTTGTCATTGATGGCAAACCTTTACCGAAAACACTTCTCAAGAGCCAAAACCGAAACCAACTGTGCTAACAACTCGACCAACTGTGCCCACAACCGAGAATCTTCCTTTGAAGTTTTGCTCCCCCCGACTTGAAGCTCTCCTCTTCACTTTGAAGCTCTCCCCCTTACTCATATCTCTCCCCCTTTGTCATCAATGGCAAAGGGTCACCTTTGGGGCTCGGGACTAAGAATGAGCCTCTTAGCTTAGTCCCTCCCCCACCTCCCGATGAGGTGATTAATTCGGGGTGGGAGTAAAACTCCCATTAGGCACCGATCATCATCAGCGTCTATAACTTCCTTGTCGGGCCTTCTCTTGAACTCTTTGCCCATATTCCTATTCTTGTCACTGTTCTTGTTCTTGTTCTCATCCCTGTTCTTGTCCATGCCTTGATCCTTGGACCCGATCATGCCACTGTTCTCGTTCTCGTATTCTAGAATTTTAGCTCTACACCTGTCCGATTATGTGACCTTCATTGTTGCACTTGAAACACTTGACGATGTTGTTTCTCCGAGGTAAACCTGATCTTTGAATCCACCAGCTTCGACCAAACCGCTCGACCAAACCTGTTCGACCAAACCTATTCGGCCAAACCGTTCCGACCAAACCTTGTTCACCAAACTCCCTGACCAAACCTGTTCTGACCAAACCTGTTCCTGTTATTTGCCTTGCAATAAACTGCCTTGTGCCCAAACTGTTGACAAGAGTAGCAATACCCTTGAAAGTAACTAGCACTTCTAAAACTGTCATTTACCTCCTTCACTTGAGCCATGCAATGTGAAGCCATGTGACCAAACCCGTGACAAGCAAAACATCTGCCTTGAAACTTTCCTTTATTTGACCTCTTAGGTTCTAAAAACTCTTCTTCTCATTCTGAATTCTGTTTTCTATTTCGTGCATCTATCATTCAAGGACTCCTTTTCTGAAATACTTTCCTCATCAAACTCTCTTCCTTTTGGAGTCTCTTACTAGACTCTCCAACTTGTTCCTTGTGTGGCTTAACAAAACCAAGGCCTATTTTATCTGTTGTCTTTCTTTGACCTTTGATGAGTGACTTAACCTTTTTGGAGCTATCTTGAAACCTCGTAAAGCTTATCCTTGTACTCTTTAGTTTCCTCTTTCAAAGAAGCCATTTTCTGTTCTAACTCACTATACTCAAGAACCTTAGACTCTAACTCATCCTTGAGTTCCTGTGTCTTAGCTATAGAGAAGTCAAGACTTTCTATAAGATCATCTCTCTCCATACAACATTCATCTAACTTATCCTTGAGTCTAGCATTCTTCTTTCTTTCCTTTTTCAAAGCACTAAGAGCACTAATAAGTTCACCTTCAAGATCTACTTCACCTTCCTCTATATCTTCCTCTATTTGTTTGCTTTTTGAATCATCAAAGCCTTTTTCAGATTTCTTATCACTAGAGGTGCTACCCTTTTCAAAAACCATACATGCATCTTCCTTATAGTTTTCTGAAGCATCCTCATACATACTAGAAACCAAATCATTATTTGTGCAATCATCCTCAAGGTGACCAAAGTTTCCACATCTAAGACATTTCATGATAATGAATCTATGTTTCGGTTCTTCCTCTTTTTCTGATATGAACAACATCTCATTTTCATCATCACTTGAAGAACTTTCACTATCACTACTAGAACACTTACTTGCTTTGTCTAGGTAGAAACTCTTCTTGTGCTTGTGAGAATACCTCTTTCCTTGATTGTTGTGCTCATCTTTGTTTTTCCTGTGATGCTTGTGCTTTTCAGAATCCTTGCTCTTAGAATCCTGTTTATCTTCATCACTTTCATTCTTGGGAACAATACAATCAAGTAGCATAATGACCAAACTTTCCACAATTGAAACATCTTATATTTTTCATACTTTTGTGCTTTCTAGAGAACTTGCCTTTCTTGCTGTAATATGCCTCTTCATCACTAGAAGACTCATCACTATCTTGAAGCCGTTTACCCTTGGATTTCTTGGTAGCCTTGAAAGCTGCCTCTTTCTTGACATCAACCTTCACTTGAGTTCTCAACTCAAATGCTGCAAGTATACTATGGAGCTCATCCTTTTTCAACTTATCCAAATCTTTAGCTTCCTCAATAGCAAAAATATTTTCACTAAATCTATTAGGAAGAGATCTTAAAATCTTATCACAAACATCATTTTCAGCAAGCTCAAGACCTAAGTCTTTCATGGAGTTAACAACCTCATCCATACGAAGCATGTAGTCACTAATATTTTCATCATCATTCATCTTGAGTTGTTCAAACATACCTTTGAAGTGTCTCAACTTGGCCTTTCTGACATTTGTATCACCTGTATGAACCACCTTCAACTGATTCCACATTTCACTAGTTGTCTTGCAGTGAATCACTTTGGTGAGATCTAGCTTTCGTAAGCCTTTCAGGATTGCATTCATTGCTTTTGAATTGCTGTGATGTAGGAGCCTTTCTTCTTTAGTATTAGGACCATGTTCAGGAATAGTGTACTCATCTTCAATCACTTCCCAAACCTCATTCCCAAGTGCCATTAGATGAACCTTCATCCTTGCACTCCAAAGACCAAAATCTGACCCATCAAGAATAGGTGCTGCATTGCCACTTGAATGATCCATTGTGTTCTTTACTAGCTTTTCCTTCAAGTCGTTAAACTTTTCGAAGGCACCCGCTCTGATACCAATTGAAGAATACAAGCTTATACTGAGAGGGAGGGGGTGAACAAGTATAAGACCTCTTTTTACTTTTTCCATTATACTTCAAAATAGTAAAGCAATATACCCAAAGCAATATCAAAGCAATGCACAATATCATCCACAAAGTGACACCAATTTTAACGTGGTTCACCCAGAATGGCTGGGCTACGTCCACAAAACTTTTCTCTAAAAGTTATCTCAAAGTTCTTTGGGAATCCTTCCCAATTACAATGTTTATGAGCCTTGGCCCAAAGGAGATACCTTCCCCCAATCAAAATTTATGAGCCTCTGCTCAAAGGAGATACCTTCCCCTCTACTCTAGAAATGATCCCTTAGAAGATCAACTGCCTCTACCTCTTGCCAGCACGTGGAACTCCTTTCCACTGAAGACCTCCTGTCCTCAATGCTTAGCCTAAGAGACCTCTCGCCTTCTATGATCACGTCCACAGTAGCTCAACAACCTTGTACCAAACACAATCAGTCGGTCTAGTACAAGTCTTCCTCTGTCTGTCAGATCTGTCCAACTCTTGAACAAATCAATCCTCTACATACAAGCCTTCTCAAAGACTTGCCAAATCTATCCTCAAGTTCTTCTCATAGAACCAATGCACCTCTGTCCTCAAGTTCTCTGATAGAACTATCAAACTCAGCTCACAAGTCCTCTGCTAGGACCTGTCCAAATCTGCTCACAAGTCCCCACCGAAACCTGTCCAAAACTCTCACAAGTCCCCACCGAAACCTATCCAAAACTTCACAAGTCCCCACCAACCTTCCAAAATGCTCACAAGTCCCCACAAACCTGTCCAAAACTGCTCACAAGTCCCCACCAGAACCTGTCCAAAAACTCAACAAGCTCACCAAGAAAACTTTCTTAGTAGGAAATCACAAAGTGAATTGTTAGAGACCCAATGTGATTTGTCAAACTCATAGAAGCATAAAGAGAATTGTTAGAGACTCAATATGTTCTATACTCAACTCCCAATCTCAAAACTCAACTCAAATCAACTCAGCTCAATCTCAATCTCAAATCTGAAAACTCAACTCAATATCTGAAATGGATAGGATAGAATGCTTTCTTTCAAGAACATGAAACCCCAACAATTGCCAACTATGCAAAGAATCACATAACAATGATACTCATGTTCTTTTCACCATCAATTAGGGCTTCAACAACAATGCTCATCAACCAAGGTTCAATCAACACCATTTAACTCAAAACACAACCTTGAAGCATTTCACAATCAACATTAGAAAAGGAAACAAGTAGAACTCCTTTTCTCTCCAACATTATTTGAACAAAAAGCATCCACCAACTCAAATCACCAAGCACAAAACAACTTTTCAAATCATCAACAAAGAAGTAAGCCCAACACTTTAACCAAGTAAAGAATAGCTTGATTATAACCAATTTAATGAAAGCTAATGTCAATCTCAAAGCTGCCCACTTAAGGTTTCACAACTTCACACAAGAAGCAATTCTAACCTTAAAACATCATGCTTTCATTTCCATAATCAACCAAAAGCACTCTCAACATTACAAGAAATATTTATCCCTTATACACCTTATTTCTCCCTTATAGTCTTATCAACAATAAACTTTATCTCTCATAAGAATGCAATAAGATAATGCAAACAACACCTTAAAAAGAATATTTTATCAAAATAAAGCAAGCTTCAAACTCCTTATAACTCCTAAGCTATTTTTCTCTCTAATAAACTTCCTCCATCCGCAAAATACACTAGCAAAAATTAATTTCGAAAATACCTTGGCCAACACCAAAAATCGTGCTATGGAGAAATTGCGCACGAACTCTAACACCACCCGCTGCATCCACTTCAACGAAGAAAAAACCCTTTCACGTTATTCGAACGCGGAACCTCCCGTTCGGGTAGCGCGCCAACAGCCTAGCCGCTACCGGTGCGCCAAAGGCGTCCGGTGAGGTTTGAACCTCACTCTGTTTCCCTTGTACCTTCTGTGCCAGGGCTAAAATAAACAATAGGCCTCCCTGTCTTCTGACGTGAACGACGATGACGAAACCTTACGACGGATACAAAAAATGAACGACGGATATCCGAACAGCGGATCACGAAATCTCAACGAAGAAGAAATCGAACATCAGATCGCGAAATCACAGCGAGCAACACTTTTCAAAAATGCGGATGGGATAATCTTTGATCTTCATCATGGGAGATTTATATGCATATTTCCCATAAACTCTTGACGTCGGCGAGGAGTTTAACACGTCGACGGAGGAGTTTAACACGTCGACAGAGGTCTTGGCTAGCGCCCACAATCTTAGAACATAGCGCCATCAAAGTTAAGACATTTGCGCCATGGGTTAGGAGAACCCAATGCAAACAATAAATTAATATTTATTTAAAAATAATTAAAAGGAACCTTAACAAGGTTTTTAATTATTTAAATAAATACTTCCTCCTGGACCCAAATGCATTAAACTAATGCATCCACCTGTAATCTTTAAACCTCCTAACTTGGGGTTTACAAAAGACCTTTGAAACCGTCATGTCGTAACCTTCATCAAAACAAATTGTTTGACATCAAATCAAATTCCTTCAAGAGCTTCTTGACATCAATGACAACTTATACACTTGAGCAAAGGCAATGTACCCAAAGTACCCAAAATTGCCAACAATCTCCCCCTTTGTCATTGATGGCAAACCTTTACTAAAAACACTTCTCAAGAGCCAAAACCGAAACCAACTGTGCTAACAACTCGACCAACTGTGCCCACAACCGAGAATCTTCCTTTGAAGTTTTGCTCCCCCGAACTTGAAGCTCTCCTCTTCACTTTGAAGCTCTCCCCCTTACTCATATCTCTCCCCCTTTGTCATCAATGGCAAAGGGTCACCTTTGGGGCTCGGGACTAAGAATGAGCCTCTTAGCTTAGTCCCTCCCCCACCTCCCGATGAGGTGATTAATTCTGGGGTGGGAGTAAAACTCCCATTAGGCACTGATCATCATCAGCATCTATAACTTCCTTGTCGGGCCTTCTCTTGAACTCTTTGCCCATATTCCTGTTCTTGTCACTGTTCTTGTTCTTGTTCTCATCCCTGTTCTTGTCCATGCCTTGATCCTTGGACCTGATCATGCCACCGTTCCTGTTCCTGTATTCTAGAATTTTAGCTCTACACTGTCTGATTATGTGACCTTCATTGTTGCACTTGAAACACTTGACGATGTTGTTTCTTTGAGGTAAACCTGATCTTTGAATCCACCAGTTCTGACCAAACCTGTTCTGACCAAACCTGTTTTGACCAAACCTATTCTGGCCAAACCTGTTCTGACCAAACCTGTTCTGGCCAAACCTATCCTGACCAAACCTGTTTTGACCAAACCTGTTCTTGTTATTTGCCTTGCAATAAACTGCCTTGTGCCCAAACTATTGACAAGAGTAGCAATACCCTTGAAAGTAACTAGCACTTCTGAAACTGTCATTTACCTCCTTCACTTGAGCCATGCAATGTGAAGCCATGTGACCAAACCTGTGACAAGCAAAACATCTGCCTTGAAACTTTCCTTTATTTGACCTCTTAGGTTCTGAAAACTTCTTCTTCTCATTCTGAATTCTGTTTTCTGTTTCTGTGCATCTATCATTCAAGGACTCCTTTTCTGAAATACTTTCCTCATCAGAACTCTCTTCCTTTTGGAGTCTCTTACTAGACTCTCCAACTTGTTCCTTGTGTGGCTTAACAAAACCAAGGCCTATTTTATCTCGTTGTCTTTCTTTGACCTTTGATGAGTGACTTAACCTTTTTGGAGCTATCTTGAAACCTGTAAAGCTTATCCTTGTACTCTTTAGTTTCCTCTTTCAAAGAAGCCATTTTCTGTTCTAACTCACTATACTCAAGAACCTTAGACTCTAACTCATCCTTGAGTTCCTGTGTCTTAGCTATAGAGAAGTCAAGACTTTCTATAAGATCATCTCTCTCCATACAACATTCATCTAACTTATCCTTGAGTCTAGCATTCTTCTTTCTTTCCTTTTTCAAAGCACTAAGAGCACTAATAAGTTCACCTTCAAGATCTACTTCACCTTCCTCTATATCTTCCTCTATTTGTTTGCTTTTTGAATCATCAAAGCCTTTTTCAGATTTCTTATCACTAGAGGTGCTACCCTTTTCAAAAACCATACATGCATCTTCCTTATAGTTTTCTGAAGCATCCTCATACATACTAGAAACCAAATCATTATTTGTGCAATCATCCTCAAGGTGACCAAAGTTTCCACATCTAAGACATTTCATGATAATGAATCTATGTTTCGGTTCTTCCTCTTTTTCTGATATGAACAACATCTCATTTTCATCATCACTTGAAGAACTTTCACTATCACTACTAGAACACTTACTTGCTTTGTCTAGGTAGAAACTCTTCTTGTGCTTGTGAGAATACCTCTTTCCTTGATTGTTGTGCTCATCTTTGTTCTTCCTGTGATGCTTGTGCTTTTCAGAATCCTTGCTCTTAGAATCCTGTTTATCTTCATCACTTTCATTCTTGGGAACAGTACAATCAGTAGCATAATGACCAAACTTTCCACAATTGAAACATCTTATATTTTTCATACTTTTGTGCTTTCTAGAGAACTTGCCTTTCTTGCTGTAATATGCCTCTTCATCACTAGAAGACTCATCACTATCTTGAAGTTGTTTACCCTTGGATTTCTTGGTAGCCTTGAAAGTTGCCTCTTTCTTGACATCAACCTTCACTTGAGTTCTCAACTCAAATGCTGCAAGTATACTATGGAGCTCATCCTTTTTCAACTTATCCAAATCTTTAGCTTCCTCAATAGCAGAAATATTTTCACTAAATCTATTAGGAAGAGATCTTAAAATCTTATCACAAACATCATTTTCAGCAAGCTCAAGACCTAAGTCTTTCATGGAGTTAACAACCTCATCCATACGAAGCATGTAGTCACTAATATTTTCATCATCATTCATCTTGAGTTGTTCAAACATACCTTTGAAGTGTCTCAACTTGGCCTTTCTGACATTTGTATCACCTGTATGAACCACCTTCAACTGATTCCACATTTCACTAGTTGTCTTGCAGTGAATCACTTTGGTGAGATCTGCTTTCTGTAAGCCTTTCAAGATTGCATTCATTGCTTTTGAATTGTTGTGATGTAGGAGCCTTTCTTCTTTAGTATTAGGACCATGTTCAAGAATAGTGTACTCATCTTCAATCACTTCCCAAACCTCATTCCCAAGTGCCATTAGATGAACCTTCATCCTTGCACTCCAAAGACCAAAATCTGACCCATCAAGAATAGGTGTTGCATTGCCACTTGAATGATCCATTGTGTTCTTTACTAGCTTTTCCTTCAAGTTGTTAAACTTTTTGAAGGCACCTGCTCTGATACCAATTGAAGAACACAAGCTTATACTGAGAGGGGGGTGAACAGTATAAGACCTCTTTTTACTTTTTCCATTATACTTCAAAATAGTAAAGCAATATACCCAAAGCAATATCAAAGCAATGCACAATATCATCCACAAAGTGACACCAATTTTAACGTGGTTCACCCATAATGGTTGGGCTACGTCCACAAAACTTTTCTCTAAAAGTTATCTCAAAGTTCTTTGGGAATCCTTCCCAATTACAATGTTTATGAGCCTCGGCCCAAAGGAGATACCTTCCCCCAATCAAAATTTATGAGCCTCTGCTCAAAGGAGATACCTTCCCCTCTACTCTAGAAATGATCCCTCGAAGATCAACTGCCTCTACCTCTTGCCAAGCACGTGGAACTCCTTTCCACCGAAGACCTCCTATCCTCAATGCTTAGCCTAAGAGACCTCTGCCTTCTATGATCACGTCCACAGTAGCTCAACAACCTGTACCAAACACAGTCAGTCGATCTAGTACAAGTCTTCCTCTGTCTGTCAGATCTGTCCAACTCTTGAACAAATCAATCCTCTACATACAAGCCTTCTCAAAGACTTGCCAAATCTATCCTCAGGTTCTTCTCATAGAACCAGTGCACCTCTATCCTCAAGTTCTCTGATAGAACTATCAAACTCAGCTCACAAGTCCTCTGCTAGGACCTGTCCAAATCTGCTCACAAGTCCCCACCGAAACCACCCCACAAGTCCCCTCGAACCTATCCAAAAACCTCACAAGTCCCCACCGAACCTGTCCAAAACTCTCACAAGTCCCCACCGAACCTCGTCCAAAAACTCAGCAAGCTCACCAAGAAAAACTTTCTTAGTAGGAAATCACAAAGTGAATTGTTAGAGACCCAATGTGATTTGTCAAACTCATAGAAGCATAAAGAGAATTGTTAGAGACTCAATATGTTCTATACTCAACTCCCAATCTCAAAACTCAACTCAAATCAACTCAGCTCAATCTCAATCTCAAATCTGAAAACTCAACTCAATATCTGAAATGGATAGGATAGAATGCTTTCTTTCAAGAACATGAAACCCCAACAATTGCCAACTATGCAAAGAATCACATAACAATGATACTCATGTTCTTTTCACCATCAATTAGGGCTTCAACAACAATGCTCATCAACCAAGGTTCAATCAACACCATTTAACTCAAAACACAACCTTGAAGCATTTCACAATCAACATTAGAAAAGGAAACAAGTAGAACTCCTTTTCTCTCCAACATTATTTGAACAAAAAGCATCCACCAACTCAAATCACCAAGCACAAAACAACTTTTCAAATCATCAACAAAGAAGTAAGCCCAACACTTTAACCAAGTAAAGAATAGCTTGATTATAACCAATTTAATGAAAGCTAATGTCAATCTCAAAGCTGCCCACTTAAGGTTTCACAACTTCACACAAGAAGCAATTCTAACCTTAAAACATCATGCTTTCATTTCCATAATCAACCAAAAGCACTCTCAACATTACAAGAAATATTTATCCCTTATACACCTTATTTCTCCCTTATAGTCTTATCAACAATAAACTTTATCTCTCATAAGAATGCAATAAGATAATGCAAACAACACCTTAAAAAGAATCTTTTATCAAAATAAAGCAAGCTTCAAACTCCTTATAACTCCTAAGCTGTTTTTCTCTCTAATAAACTTCCTCCATCCGCAAAATACACTAGCAAAAATTAATTTCGAAAATACCTTGGCCAACACCAAAAATCATGCTATGGAGAAATTGCGCACGAACTCTAACACCACCCGCTGCGTCCACTTCAACGAAGAAAAACCCTTTCACGTTATTCGAACGCGGAACCTCCCGTTCGGGTAGCGCGCCAACAGCCTAGCCGCTACCGGTGCGCCAAAGGCGTCCGATGAGGTTTGAACCTCACTCTGTTTCCCTTGTACCTTCTATGCCAGGGCTAAAATAAACAGCAGGCCTCCCTGTCTTTTGACGTGAACGACGACGATGAAACCTTACGACGGATACAAAAAATGAACGGCGGATATCCGAACAACGGATCACGAAATCTCAACGAAGAAGAAATCGAACATCAGATCGCGAAATCACAGCGAGCAACACTTTTCAAAAATGCGGATGGGATAATCTTTGATCTTCATCGTGGGAGATTTATATGCATATTTCCCATAAACTCTTGACGTCGACGAGGAGTTTAACACGTCGGCGGAGGAGTTTAACACGTCGGCGGAGGTCTTGGCTAGCGCCCACAATCTTAGAACATAGCGCCATCAAAGTTAAGACATTTGCGCCATGGGTTAGGAGAACCCAATGCAAACAATAAATTAATATTTATTTAAAAATAATTAAAAGGAACCTTAACAAGGTTTTTAATTATTTAAATAAATACTTCCTCCTGGACCCAAATGCATTAAACTAATGCATCCACCTGTAATCTTTAAACCCGCCAACTTGGGGTTTACAAAAGACCTTTGAAACTGTCATGTCGTAACCTTCATCAAAACAAATTGTTTGACATCAAATCAAATTCCTTCAAGAGCTTCTTGACATCAATGACAACTTATACACTTGAGCAAAGGCAATGTACCCAAAGTACCCAAAATTGCCAACACTCTCAAAATAAAATCTTAATCGGTAATAATCTACAAAATGGGAGTATAGCAGGACCTCATGTTTGTTATAGGTTCATGCAGAATAGTGAAATAGTTTTCCATATTTTCTTTGAATACCCAAATGCAATTTCAATTTGGTTAGGAATAACTAGAATTCTTGGCATTTCATACTCTAGAAGGTTAACCATAGACACATGTTTTATCAAGTGAAAAAAAAATATAAAGGTAAACTGGCAGGTAAGCCCCTACTAAAATATCTATGGATTTCTATACCATATTTTGTCGTCTGGCACATCTAGTTGGATGGAAACCAGAGGAGTTTTGAATGAAAAGGTAAGGATAATAAAACTCTAATACGAAGGATAAAATAAGAATTAGTCCTAAATATCAAATCTAGTTTATGTCAACAATAGTATGAAGAATATTTACCACCCACAGAAAGAATGATCTACCAACTTAATCTCCAAGCTTTCCTCACACAGGGAGGATGGAGAGCAAACAATTCTTTGCCTAACATATATTTTTCAGCACTCTTCTTTGATGGTGCCTCCAATTCCAACCTCAATCAAGCAACGGTAGGGGGATTGATTCTTACAGGACCCTATGATATCCTACTCAAATACATGATCAACTTGGGAATAACATCTAACAATGTGGTAGATGCTATTGGATGTGAAATCAGCTTAAAATTGGTGGCAAATCAAGGAATCACTCAATTTATAGCTTACGCAAATTCTAAACTAATAATAATAGCTCTTTCCAAAAATAAAGATTTTAGTTCTTTACAATTGAATATTATTCAATACAGGATTAGACAACTAGGCAAGATAATTGGTAAAATATCCTATCAACACATAAGTTGGGAATTCAAAAAAGAGGTTGACACACTAGCGAATCAGGTAATAAATATAGAACCTAGTTATTACCATCAAATCATCAAAAAGTAGAATGGTAGGGGTGATATGCGAGGATGACGAAGACTCCAATAATGAAGTTCTTTTTTGTCTTCATGTTCCATTTTTAAAATACTATGTTCACTTTGATATCTTTGATTAGAGAGTTTTGTACCTATTTTTAAGTAAATAAATATTTTTCTTTTAAAAAAAAGCATTCATATGTTCAACCATAAATTCACCATCATTAATCCAAAGTGAATACAACTTATTTCAGAGAAATATTTTTTTTACAAGCAAATTTATTTGATATAAAGTTTCCATCTTATCCCATAACGGCTTTGTCATGGTATCTATCAATACATTCAATAATATTGAATCAGATAAGCACAATATGATAGAACTCCTTGCCTTGTTGTTGATCTTTAGCCAATCCTCATTTGTCATTGATATTGATTTTATTTCCAAGACCATAATCCACTTATCTCTATCAACCAAAAAATCCTCAATCTTGATTTTCCATAACTCAATATTTTATCCATTAAATTTTTCAATCTCTACCCATGTGCTTCCCATCATTTTCCTTTGCCCAGATTCTTTTGCGTATGGATCCCACTTAAGAATTAATTTATCACAAGGTAAAACTCTTACTCTTTAAACAAAGCTAAAAAAACTCAGCTCTGATACCAAATGAAGAGCAAAAGACCTCAATAAACTAAATAAAGAAAAATAGTAAATACAAAATTAAAGGAAAAAATAATAAGATAACAGATACACACATAACATGGTATTTCACCTAAGAAACTCTTACGAAAAAAACCCAGCACAATAATATCTTCTTCTTGTATAGACTTAACCATATCCAATACAATAATGTTCATCTCTCATCTCCCTTCAAAACCTAATGCAAGTGCAATCAAATAACAACACAAAAATAGATTTTACAATACCATGGGCAAAAAAACATGGGTTCAAAATATTTAACCCTAAACAACCCATATGGGTCTAAAAATAGCTTAAAAAACCCTAAAATTTTCATTGAGGGCTACCTTCGAACCCCTACTCGGGGAATTACCGAAACCCAAAACTTGATGAGGATACATGAAGGGTGTCTAGAACCTTTTAGAGTTAAAAGCTCCAGAATAACATGGAAAATATTCAACATATTTCCAACAAACCTCAAAACTATAAGCCTCAACAACAACAAAATTACCCCAAAAACCAACAAGGATGTGACTATTATGGAGAAATGAGTTCATTCCACAACTGATTACTATAAAATAAATATATAATGAAATAAAATGGATCAAAAAGACCATAATCTTAATATGTTGTATGCAGTAGATCAGGTCAATGTTGAAAAAAAAGATTATTGGTATATAGACTTAGGGGCAGATAAAAACATGAAAAGTAGGTAGGATTGGTTGACCAAGATACAACCTTCCCATAACCAGTTCATTACTTTTGGATATTAACATGCTCTTCCCATTGAAGGTATAGTATATGCACCACTTTCTTTACACAATGGGAATAATGTCCCTGCCATGGATGTGGTGTATGTACTTGGTCTTAAGATGAATCTCCTTTCTATTAGGCAAATTCTAGATAAAGGTTATACTGTCTTTTTTGACAAATACAAATATTATATTCAAGAATCAAATGGCTCTATCAAATCCATGGAATTCAAAAAGTATGGTATCTATTACCTCCTTACCCAATTTGTAACTCAACCATCTTTGCATATAACTACTATTTTCTCTTTGGAGTATATGTGGTATGAAAAAATGGTTATTTAAACTTTCATAATATTTAAATGATAGAAATAATGGTTTTGGTAAAAGGACTTCCTCACTTAAGGGAGCCTAAATGCTTTTATGAACCATGTATTATTACCAAACATCATAGATAGCCTTTTGAGTTAGGAAAGGCTTGGAGAGCCCATTGACCATTACAGTTAGTGTATTTAGATATCTATGGGCCAATGTTTGTTCACTCTTATATTGGGGCTAGATATTATATCACTTTCATTGATGATTATAGCAAGAAAATTTGAATCTATCTCGTTCAGTATAAATGGCAAGCCTTTGATACATTTAAGAAATTCACGACACTTGTTGAAAAATAAAGTGGCTTTTAGATCTCCATATTGAGGATAAATAATGGTGGATAATACATCTCCAAACTAATTTTTAGCTTTTTTAAGAAAAATGGGATAAGGAGGTAGTTTACAAATCCTTGTAACCCTAAATAAAATGGAGTAGCTAAAAGGATGAATCAGACCATCACAAACAGAGCAAATTCTATGCTAGTTGTTGTTGCATTACCAAATATATTTTGGGAAGAAGTTGTTCTTACTACTGCATACTTGACCAATAGGTCTTATACTAAGTATTTGTATGACATAACACCAAAGGAATTATGGAGTGGAAAGACACCTTATGTGGTCCATTTAAGAGTCTTCGGATGTGATTCCAATGCTTACATTCCTCACCAAAAAATAAGGAAATTTGATGATAATATCTAAATATGTACCTTTGTTTGCTATAGTGATAGTGCTAAAACCTATAAGTTATATGATCTTATATCCAAGAGGATTTTTCTCTTTATGGATGCTACCTTCAATGAGTATCCCCCACCAAATCCTCCTCTTATGGCCCCCTATTTTCAACCAGATATTGAAACAGTCGCTCTCTTGGCACCCACTCCCTCACCTAATCCTTCTTCTTCCATCACAAGGATCTCCCCACTCATGATCCATTTCTTCCTTTCCCTCCTACTCCTCCTCCATCTAATGATAATTCCACATCATCAAATACTTTACCTAAGTGGGTCCAATCTACCATAGATGTAGCCCAAAGCCACTTGCCCACTTATACAGGTAAAAGGCACTCTACCCTAAGACACGAAGTAAACTATGCTCTCATAGCTAAAGTCTTGAGCCAACTCGAACCTTATAATGTCAAACAAGCACTTGGTGATCCTAAATAGACTCTTGCCATGGAAAAACAATTGGATTCCATTAAAAAAAATCACACATGGAAGTTCATTTATTTACCCCTATGCAAATCCATCATTGGAACAAAATAGATGTATAAGGAAAAATAAAAATCATATGGCTTATTAAATCACTACAAGGATCACCTAGTAGGTAAAGTCTATAAGAAACAATAAGATATTTATTATGAGGAGACCTTCTCATGTGGAAAATATGACTACAATCTACGCAATTATTGCTTTAGTCACTCAAAAACATTGGCCTATATGTTAGATGGATGTTAAAAGTGCCTTCCTCAATGGTACTTGTAGAAAGAAGTGTATTTTGATCAACCACCAATGTACACAATTAAAGGCCAAGAACACAAAGTCCTCAGATTTAATAAAGCTTTATATGGGTTGAAGAAGGCACCATGAGCTTGGTATGCCAAAATTGACTCCTATTTCATTAATATTGATTTTACTAGATCTACAATAGAATTTACTCTCTAGGTGAAACATTGTAGGAACCACATAATTTTTGTGACATTGTATGTGAATGATCCTCTCATTACAAGTGATGACACAAATAGAATAAGGTTCCTCAAAGAGGACTTTTGCAAAACCTTTGAAATGACTAACTTGGGTCTCCTTCACTATAGCTTAGGCATAGAAGTATGGTGATAACCTAGCAAGATCTTCATCTCCCATGCTAAATATATTCAGTCTCTCTTGGAGAGGTTTCACATGTAGGAGTGTAAAACCTCCATCATTCCCATGGAAACTTGATTGAACTTGATTAATAATGATGATGAGGAAAGGATTTATGGCACAATTTATAGATAACTAGTTGGGAGTTTGATCTACTTAACTTTAACTAGACCAAATATTACCTATTTAGTGGGTCTTGTTTCCAAATTCATGCAAGTTTCCAAGAAGATCCATTGAATAGTAGTGAAAAGGATTTCGAGATTCCTCAAGCGGATCCCTCACCTTGGTCTTATTCACAAAGCATGTGATGAATTTTCATTGATTGGGTACACATATTTAGATTGGGCTAGTTGTCTTGAAACTAGAAGATCAACTACTAGTTAGTGCTTTCAATTAGGTCAAGGTACCATTTCATGAAGCACCAAGAAACAACATATAATTTCTTGTCTTTAGTAGAAGTAGATTATAAGGTAGCAGTTGAGGCAAATAAGGAAGCCATTTGGTTGAGAAAACTACTTAAGGATATTTGTCTAATCATAAATGGTCCAACACACATATATTGTGATAATCAAAGTACCAATAAAATGACCAAAAATCTAGTCTTCCATGCCCAAACCACGCACATTGAGATCCATCATCACTTCATCAAAAAAATGGTCCAAGGGAACTTTATCCACATGGAGTATGTACCAGCTTAAGATCAAGTGGCTGACATCATCACCAAGTCACTTGTGCTTGACAAGTTTTCAATTTTAGCACAATGCTCTATGTATGATGTAATGAGCATCAACATTAAGGGGAGACATATCTAATGTTGACTTTTTTTGTATTGTTGACTTATTTTTTATCTAGGAAATTGCACCTGTAGGGAGGATGTTAGAATATTTTAATGTGAAATTTACCTATGAACATGATTAGGGTTAGAGTTAGGGTTTTCCTCTCTACAAACTCTAACTCTCCTTCTTTTGCTATAAATATGCATTATACTCCATATACATATTGAGGTCAATGCCCATTATTAAAAAAGATAAGGGTTTATTTATTTACCTCTATCTTGTGTTGATTTATCTTCGTAATGTGTTATCATGTTATATTATATTACAGTCCCAACATCGTTAACACTCATCTATGTTGGACATTTTGATTCCCTAAGCTAAAAGTTATCATTGATGTCAAAAGGACCTATGTGAGTAAGCACTATGATTTTGTTCCACAAAGATTTTCATGAGCAAGGCAAGGAAAAGGTTTTATTTAAAACCATGGATGGCAGATTTGAAATGGGTTTTTCTTAAAACCCAAGTTGGCTTTTCATTTCATCAAAAAAGGACCTCCGGTGATAAAGTTATTGAAGTTTGAAATTTGGGTTTAAATTTTTATTTTATTAAATTTAAATTTTTATTTTATTACAATTTAAATTTAAATTTAAAACCTTTTAAAAAGGTTTTCCCTCCTTTCTTATTGGCACCGCTGACGTCATGAGGGAAAATTAAAAGTTTCGATGTATTCGCATCTAAGGATGGCTTATATAAATAAGCCAAAGGTTTCTCATTAATGCAAGGTGTTAAGTCGAATGATTTCCAAAACCCAAAGTAATTGATCATCCGAATATTGTGCAATGAATTATTGAAGAGTGTGAATTGGATGGTCAAATTGTGGGCAATAAAATTTTAGCACCTTGTGAGAAAAGTGCACGTGGTTAAATACAAGGAGTGCCCTAGGCACTCACATGGGCAGTATTAGCTCACGCATCTTAGCTGCTTCTTTCCAGCATAGTGGGTAGAGGTTCAAATAGCCAAAGTCTTGTGAGGGATATTTTGAGGTATGCGCTCCGACTCCGATATTTTCGAGGGTTAATATTTTAATTAAAATATTTTTCTTGCTAAGGTTTGATTATAGTTTTTAGGAGATATAAGGTTGAGCAAGCTTTAATATTTTAATAAAGGTTTTTGATTAAATTTGGCAATGGAGTAATAAGGGAGTATATATTATTTTTGCATTAAATCAATTTTGTGCAAATGTTATTGAAGGATGACCTAAGTTACCTTGATATTATTTTAAATATTTTCTAAATGCTATGGTGGTAATTTCTTATTGAGAGGTAGTTATTGCTTTCATGTGTTGATGAGCTTCTTTGTTGAGATTGGAGTTGATAAGGTGTATGTGGAACATGCTTTGTATTGTTGAGTGGAAGAATAAAATAAAATATTGTTGAGATATTTCAAGGGAATATTATTGAGAAATTTTGTGCAATATTCTTTGTCTACTAACCCTCTCTAGCTTGGCAAAGAAGTGGTTATGATCTTGATAGATTTGAGAGATCTTCTTCATCATCAAAAAGGTATGGGAAATATTCTCCATTGACTTGATTGGGTGATTGATTTCTAAAAATATTATTCGAGAAAAAAGGATTGATTGTGGTTTCCTTGGGCAGTATTAGCTCATGCATCTTAGCTGCTTCTTTCCAGCACAGTGGGTAGAGGTTCAAATAGCCGAAGTCTTGTGAGGGATATTTTGAGGTATGCTCTTTGACTCCGATATTTTAGGGTTAATATTTTAATTAAAATATTTTGCTTGCTAAGGTTTGATTATAGTTTTTAGGAGATATAAGGTTGAGCAAGCTTTAATATTTTAATAAAGGTCTTTGCTTAAATTTGGCAATGGAGTAATAAGGGAGTATATATTATTTTTGCATTAAATCAATTTTGTGCAAATGTTATTGAAGGATTCCCTAAGTTACCTTGATATTATTTTAAATATTTTCTAAATGCTATGGTGGTAATTTCTTATTGAGAGGTAGTTATTGCTTTCATGTGTTGATGAGCTTCTTTGTTGAGATTGGAGTTGATAAGGTGTATGAGGAACATGCTTTGTATTGTTGAGTGGAAGAATAAAATAAAATATTGTTGAGATATTTCAAGGGAATATTATTGAGAAATTTTGTGCAATATTCTTTGTCTACTAACCCTCTCTAGCTTGGCAAAGAAGTGGTTATGATCTTGATAGATTTGAGAGATCTTCTTCATCATCAAAAAGGTATGGGAAATATTCTCCATTGACTTGATTGGGTGATTGATTTCTAAAAATATCATTGGAGAGAAAAGGATTGATTGTGGTTTCCTTTTTTAAAGTTGTTGGTTAAATGCTTCAAGGTTTTCTGGTTTGAGAGTTGTGATTAAACCTTGTTTTATAAGCATTGTTGTTGAAGAGAGTTGTCTTGCAAAGAACTTGAACTTGAACTAGAAAATAACATGAGTATCATTGTTATGTGAGATTTGTTGTTGAGCATTGTTAGAAATATTTTGGTTTGGTTAATACATTCTTGGACTAGGGTTTGTGAGAAAGGATTGATCCTTGAGGTGATTAGTTGAGTAGAGTTGATTGAGCCTAGTCAAGTGAATGTGTGAAGTGTTTTTTCAAGTTCCAATAAAATAAAATATTCTATATTCTAATTTGAGTTGAGATTGGGATTTGAGAATAGAACATATAGAGTCTCTAACAATTCTCTTTATGCTTCTATAATATTGATTTGATTTGAGATTGGGATTTGAGAATAGAATATATAGAGTCTCTAAAAATTCTATTTATGCTTCTATAAGATTGATTTGAGTTAAGATTGGGAATTGAGAATAGAACATATTGAGTCTCTAACAATTCTCTTTATGCTTCTATAGGATTTATTTGAGTTGTGATTAGGATTTGAGTATAGAACATATTGAGTCTCTAACAATTATCTTTATGCTTCTATAATATTGATTTGAGATATTGATTGAGCATTGAGCTTAGAACATATTGAGTATCTAACAATTATCTTTATGATTCTATATGATTGGACAAGTTTTGTGTGAGCTTGTTAAGCATATTTGAGACAAGTATTTGAGAAGGCTTGTGGAATGATTTGAGTAATCTTTTGTGGAAGCTTGTTATGTAGATTTGAGTAAGTACTATTGAGCAGAATGGACAAGTTCTAGAGAGGACTTGTTGAGCAGATTTGAGAAGGTTTTGTGTGGACCTATTAAGCAAATTTTATCAGGTTTTGTCTGGACCTGTTGAGCAGATTTGAGCAAGTTCTGTGTGGAACTATTGAGCATATTTGAGAAGGTTTTGTGTGGACCTATTGAGTAAATTTGTGCTAGATCGAATGAACTATGTTTAGTGCAGATTTGAGTGGACTTGTGCTAGACTGAATAAACTATGTTTAGTGCAAGAGATTGAGAAAAGTTGTGCTAGACCGAATGAACTGTGTTTATTATAAGAGATTGAGCAGAGTTGTGCTAGACCCACTAGACTGTGTTTAGTACAGTATTGAAATTGAGGACAGAGTCTCAGTGGATAGAGATCCAATAGCTAGAACAATTGAATACAGACCTAAGTGAGGAGTCTTCAAGTGGAGAGAGATCCACCAGTTAGTGCAGCATAGATACAGGGTCTTCTAGAAGATTACTAGCTAGAGTAGAATGGGAAAGAGTTATCCTATGGAAGAGATCCACGAACTTGAGATTAGGGGATCAGCATATCCTTTGGATAGAGGTCCATAAGCATTGTAATTGGAAAGGACTCCCAAGAGATTATTTGAGAAATATTTAGAAGAAATAATTTCTCTATGGAGGTAGCCCACATTGGGTGAACCACGTTAAAATATGTGTCTCTATTATGTATGGTGTTCTATGCATTACTTTGATTACTGCTATTGATATTTCTATCTATACACTACATAATACTTATTTGAAAAGAAAAGTAAAAAATGGCCTTATATTGTTCACCCCCCATCTCAGTATAAGCTTGTGTTCTTCAGCCTACTAAGGATTCCCTAAGCATAAGGTAAGGGATATTTTACTTTATAACAACCTCATTTCTTGATGGTGAATTTTTAATCAAGCATACACATGCAAATACATCTATATGAGGGTTTTACCATTGTGGTTTTCCATGAGAATTCATACACCTTTTCTCTTTTCTATTAAATTTTATGATTATCCCATTCCAATCCACCCATGATAGCACTTGGTCTTGCAACCACAAAGTTCATCAACAATACCATATTCTAAAAATAGCATAATCTAAATTTACAAAATATAAATGACAACCATCAACTCATCCTGATAGAATAAAATAAGATTATGCATTAAATATCAACACAATTAATCAAGCAATAATGGAAAGTCCTTCTAGGGTGGGTCATTACATACTCCCATTACAAGGTGCCTCAAGTGCCACACATAATTCAAAATATTACTGTAGACACCAAATCCTAGCTACTTGCCATCCACTCATCATCAAATCATAACCATTTATCATTTATTTATGTATATATATATATATATATATTATATTTATATTTATTGTAGACACTAAAATTTGGTCAATCTGATTATGCTACCAAAAGAAAAGGCTAAAATGACATACCAAAGCCCCTAGGGCAGCCCTCAGGGGGTATACAGTGGTTCTAGCCACTTTGTGCAAGGTTTTAGAAGGTTCCAGGCCATTTTTGGGACCTTTAGACACCATTTTCCTATTCTTCCCACCCTAGGATGAATATAGAACCTATTCATCCCACCCTAAAGTGCATAGCAGCATTCATCCCAAGATGGAGCAAATAGCATGTTTGACTGGCAAAAGGTCAAATTTGGATAAATAGCACCTGGTAACAATTATATTTCTACTTTCCCATGCCTACAAGTCAGAGCATGTAGCATATTTATGCCTTGCTCTATAAGGGAGGCCAATTTGGGAGATTCTCTTCCCCCTCCAATGCATGTTGCCCTAGCAGCCAAGTGGCGCCCTTGGACCTACATGCCTTTTCACCCATGAGCCTCCTTGGGCTATAAAGTGGATCCAATTTCCACACAAAATAAAGGAAGGAATTTTAGGACAAAGCAATGGAGTTCTGCTAAGATTTCCTTTCACATTTTGTGCCCATTTTTACCTCAGAATCTCTACCTAGCGAAGGAGATTTGTGAGTGAACTAGTAGGCACAATTTGTCACATAACCTAATCATTTGAGTGAATTTATTCACCCAATTTGACTAAAATACCTCCCATAATGTTTTTTACCATTCCCTAGTGGAATTTGTGGTAATATTTAGGCAAAATCGGTGGGCGTCCCACCCCCGAGAATCCTCCAATTTGTGATAGTCCTATTCGTCCCACCCTAGAAATAATACAAATATATTAATAATTTTCTGACTTTTTTTAAATAGGTATTTTCTATATTTTCATATTATTCTACATTTCAAATTTCATGCATTTCTAAGGTATATTGGTAGAGATATTGCAATTTGAATTTTTTGTAGGCTTACAAGAACCACTTGAGCATGCACCTAGATATGAGCCCTATTTCTGAAATATGATCATATGGGTATTCTTAAAAAAAAAAATTATGAATTTTTTACAATTTTCATGTGTTTTGGATATGCTTAGGTGTAGAAATTTCTCAATTTGGGTTTTGTAGGTTGGAAAAGTGCTCTACGATTGCGAAGCCCCATAGAATGCAATTTTAGTGAAATTTATGGTAATATCTTCCTAAAAAATCTTATTTTACATACGTCTATATTTTCAAGCCATTTGGAGTTTATTTGATACAATATATATGCATATCCTCGTTACTAGTCTTTTGATGCCTGTGGGGATTGCATATTTTTCATCATATGCACTTGCTATTTGACATTTCTTGTTTCCTTTTGTGTAGGTGAAGGTTTCTAAAATTCATTAGGAAGGATCACAAGACCTCAAGATCAAAGATACAAGCAGCAGAAGCATTTTCCCACCCACCTTGATTGTGGGTATGAGGAAAGACACTGGATGTGCACCCGAGTTACTTGAAGGATTTTAATCCTGGGAACCTGATTTGTAAACAATTCTATAAATAATTTTGAGCCCTCAATGGGACATTTTGTAACTTGGAATTGATCTGCATAATTAATAAGAAGTCGATTTACTTTGCTTCATTTCTTGTTATTTGCTATCTTTTCCATTTTACTTGCATGCTTCCGTTTGATGCTCATACGCAATAGGACATAGATACACATATTTTTTATCATAATTTGGTGCACCATTTTTTTCTAATTCAATGGCAACCATGGTGTGACCTATTCCATTTTTCTTTAGGTGATTTTGGAGCTCATTTTTCATCTTTTTATGTTGTAGGTGCTAGTCATTATGTACTAAAACGAACTCTGACCTGCTATTCGTGCCACCCTGGGATGAATGCAAATTTGTCCTACCCTGGAATGAATGCAAACCTTATATTTGTCTTGTCTTGGAGTGAATAGAAACTAGAGAGCTTTTTGATCAAAATTCCAAAAATGATAAGTTTCAGAAGTGATGAGGTGGGTACCTAAACCCTCTATTTTTATTTTGCACTTTCAAAAGTTGTTTAAATTGGTTTTTCTCATATAATTTTTTTTCTTAGAAAGGTTAAAATTTATATTTACTTTTCGCATAAATAAAAATAACACAAAAAGAACAAAAGAAAAAAATCAAGAAAAATCAAAGTAGAAATGCTTCTCTATGGTTTGCTTGCTTGTAGCCTACCCAGTGGGTAGGCTAACATTTAGGGTTTTGTATTTCTAGATACATTTGTGAATTCTTTTTATACTAAGTTTATGAAAGTAAAATGCACATTTTGCATGCATTTAGTGAATGATCATCGAATTATTATTTTTTTACTTTCTTTGGATTAAAAATAACCACACACACCATGATTCACTTAAATGCTAGTGAGGTGGATTTCATCACCATCCACTAGTAGCATTCAACAAGGTGGCTTTCATCTCCATCAATTGTCTCAAATCCCATGAACCTTGTTCTTCACCAAGGCTAGTTCCAAGATCCATCATAGCCAGTGGGTTATAGTACGTATCTCTATTTGGAGAGGTATATCGTAGACTACAGGTGAACTAGGTGAGGAACTGGTAGGACCTATGCTCCCTGGTCGTGTGTGGACTTCATTACCACATATTATAGGGAGGATAACATGACCTAAAGTTCATAGCCAGGATTTTGAGCTATGAGTATATGGGTGAAATCCAATTAAACACAATATTATCTTTCAACAAGATTTCAAACACGTGACACAAGGTCATTCTTTACAAACAACACATCTGAAACACACAAAACAGTTTACATATTCACATATAAAACTTAAAAGAGATAATCATCTATCTTATTGATTTTTTTTCTTTCTTTTTTACTATTTCATTAAGAATTTATAAAGAAGATAATAATCTAGGATTTGGTACAGAGTTACAATGGTGTGCACCCACACTTAATCCCAATCATAGGCAAAAGCTATGGAGAGTGGACTAGGAGACATGAGTCGTCTCCGCTATATCCTAGGGACTTGGTCATACCTCCCTAGCGAGCCTCTACTCACCCTAGCTCCAAGATAGTGAGGCATGAGCCACACCTATGAGGGAACCCTATGCAGGACATCCCTAGAGGTGATGGGCCCTACTTGGGAGAGTGTTCTCGATATTTAGATGTGTCACATGCATTATTTGATGAAATGCAATAGTGCACTAAGGTGCTAATAGATAGAGTGGTTCACACATACATGTACCTATCAGGTCTGACATGCCTATTCGTAGGCCTGAGCATGACTTCACACATTGGGTAGAGCAGGTTGATCCAACCTCACCTTTCTGGCACCCTGATAGGACATAGTAGTTTAGGCAACCCGATGGGTATGACACTTATCACTCGAGGTGAGCTAACTCCACCCTTCCTTTCATCATTCATGAAATAAGGCATAAGGATATCCCTAATTATCCTCAAGAGCAATATTTTTGCATGCTCGATGTGTCTCTACACCCACTGAATATAATGAGCATATGCTTAGGCCCAAACCTTAAGTCAATGTGGCAACCATCCATAGAGGGAAGCATGCGATAGATATCATATATTATCTTTAATGAGGTCAGCTCAATGTGAGACTCCTAGGACCCCTAGGCCTTGCACAACAGAACAAATTAAACAAGTCATTGCAAAATATATGAAACACCAAGCTCAGTTCAAACAACTTTAACAAGATAAACAACAACTAGACTGCTTGCATCAGCTTGAGAAATATAGAATTGAATGGTAAACCAACGAGCTATTCGAGAAGACTTTACGAGAGATGTTTCCTACCCCTAAGACACATAGACAATAAGTACACCCAAGGCAACCCACACTCATTCGAGATAGGTCTCCTAGGCCTTATCTGATGTTGCCTTCATGACCTCCTAGGCCAGATAGGGACTTGCCTCCCAGGCCAAATATAGGATGCCCATAATGGGTAGATACCCCTCTTTATAGACTAGCTCGAGAGACACCCTACAGGGCCTACATTGAGCATGAGCTAGAGGTAGAGTTTTTGGAGACACCTTACCAAGGTAGAGGGAGCGATATGCCACCACCCCATAATAGGTTGGAGGATCCTAGACCTCCACCTTAGGATGTGAGGAAGGACGAGGAGATTAAATCCTTAGACCTATATCGAGTGTTGCTAGAGTGCCTAGATTTAGTAGAGAACAAGACCTCCAAGTCTGGATCTCAAAATCCCACTCTATATCAGTTGCATAGTTAGCCAATTCATCCTTTAGTTCCTACCCCCCTTATCTAGAGCAATTTGAATTACCTTAGTTGGCTTCATTTAAGGGAGAGGAAGATGTGTAAGAACATGTCACCATATTCCTGGGTCAATGCTTTAGCATTTAGAATAATGATGCTTTGCTTTTGCATACATTCATGACTACCCTCTTTGATCCTGCCTCAGAGTGGTTTTACCAACTCCCTAATTATAGCGTCCACAACTTGGACCAACTTGCAGATGCGTTCCTAGAATGCTTTGCCTTCAATACCAAGAGTAAGGCGATGTTGGCTGATCTCATTGGGTTGAAACAGTATGATGATGAGTTGATAACAAATTTTGGTAATAGATGGTAATCCTTTCTAACCAAGTTGTGTTATCTACTCCCCATACCATATTTGACTTAGATGTTTGACAAGAGCTTCCTAAAGCCAATATCCTTGTTGTTGCATCTGCAATAGTATCCCACTCTTAAAGATGCCCTAGCACAAGCTATTACCGTTAAGGACATCAATATTCAAGAAGGGGAAATTACGAAGCCTCACAAGGAGTGGAACAAGGATTCTAAGAATACCCTAGTGCAGCCTAAGCAAGCATTAGTGAATTAGGTTGCCATTAGTTTCCCACGGTCGGTACAAGTACCACCACCTCAAAAGATTAATTATCAAACCACACCTCAAAACTATGCCAAGGACAACCAGAGTAGTCAAGGGCAAAATCAATAACATCGGCCCAACTAATAGTTCACACCCATTGTAGAGTTTATGGACTCATTTTTTGAGCACCTCTTGGTGGCTAATTCGATCAATCTACCTAAGAGTTGACCTATCAACCCAAATGCACCTAGGCCCAAAGGGTACAGAGAAGACCTATATTGTAAACTTCATAGGCAAAACAGACATGATGTGCAAATGTGCTACAAATTTAAGCATTTGGTGCAAGACTTGATCGATAGAAATGCCCTTCAGGTAGACAACCCTATCATGTCAAACAACCAATAGATGGAGGTCTTCAAAGGCCCCTTTCCTGCTCGTGCGTAGCAGGCCAAGCCAATGCCCCAGGTGAATGAGGTTCACCATGCCCCCCCTAAGCAGGGGTATGTCAGCATGATCAACATTATCATGAGGAATAGGCGGTACCCAAGCCTAGCCATGCCACCTGTGACTTAGAGAAATGTCCCTTCAATGCCATAGCCTTTACTGCCTCCTATGTTGAACCTCCCACCTAGACCTATGGTCACCATTAAGATAAAGCTCACTCAGAGCTTAAGAATGACATCTACCTGACTCTCAATCTATGAGCTCATTCAGCAATCACCACCTCATAGAGAAACCTTGATGGATATCCTTAAGGAAATAGAGCTTTAGCCCCAAGATTCTAACTCCTTCAACAACTTTGTGGGGCATGTGCAACAATGCATGGAACCAATGATTATAATTTGAGAAGATGAACTTAAACCGGTTCCAAATGATATGGTGGATCCTCCCTTGCACATCTTTGCATGTATAAATGGTACACCATACAAGAGAGTGTTGATAGACACTAGGCCTTCTAGAAACATTATTACTACAATATCTCTCAAACATTTGAATCTCCCAGCATCCCTATTATCACATCTACCTACACCCTCTAAGCCTTCAATGATGCCATATGCTCAATGGTTGGTATAATCATCCTACCTATTCAGGTAGGGTAAAATACCATCCCAATGTTGTGCCACATCCTAGAGGGTGATATGGCATAAAATATCATGCTAGGTAGATGATGGATCAGGGACATGAAGTTTGTCCCTTCCATCGCTCACAAGTACCTCAAATACACTCATGAAGGGCAAGTTCATGCCATCCCTATGGACTTAGAGCCCTTCAAGTATTGCAATATGGTGCAGCAACTCCCCAAGTCAACTTTACCATCAACCCACCTAGATTTCCAAATAACTAAATCCATCCAAGGTTTGACTTCATTGCCATCACATGCCATACCATCCTCATCATCAGCACCCCCTATATGCCCATTGCACTTGTGGATCCTTTACCTAGTAACCCAAGGAAGCGGCCTATTGATGAGGTCCAGTCGATCATATCCACCATCTCCATAGAGGATATACCTATCCCAGATGATGAGGAACTACCACATGAGGTAAAATATGAATCATATCAGGTCTCGCTCTCATACCTCTTCTATCCGTAGTCTCAGGTCATCGTGCACCTGGCCTCCACTGGATTAGAAGAGTACATGGTTAGAAATGTTACAACTACCCCTGCTATAGAGTCGGTGCAAGACATGTATTGACCCCATATTTCCATAGGCACTGTTGTGCCTCTAAGCATCCCCCCTAATAAAATTAATTTTATCTATGGGGACCTTAACTATGGCATCGAACCCTATCAATAGAAATAGGAGGATGAAGAGCCCTTCTCGAAAGATATCAACTTGTCTAATCCTAACTTTTCCCTAGATGAGGTTCGAGGTGTAGACCAATTGTTTCATCCAAAACCCATAAGGGGGGTGGAGGTCCAAGGTTCAAATATTGGGCCTCGTCAAACTAAACGCTTGTCCCTTTCCTGGTGCTTTCAATGGCGTAAAAGGTTTAAAATGATTGTGGCATGGTGGTTATAGGGGCGAACTACACAAAGATTTGTATGGCGACTTCGGGGTGGACAACACATAATACTATGGTGGCCATAAAAAGCTAGACAACCTACCTGAATTCATGGTGGCTACTGATTCCACCATGTAAATTCAAAAAATACTTTGCCCTAAAGTACCTCGACCTTTGCAACTAGCATGGTTATTGGTTAGGCTTGTATGAGCAAGGCATGCATGTTCCATTTCAAGCCCAGTATCAAATACCATATAATAAGTTAGGATTGTGGAGTCACCACCCCTTGCCTTTGGATGTCCTCACAGATGGCCTAGAGCACCTATGCCTCAATTATAGGGATGAGTTGGCATGATATCCTTTTGTCAATCCCAATCATGTCTACTCACTAGGAGACTACTTCCCTATGCCCTTGGGATATGAAGACCCACCTCATGATGGTATACAATATTATAAGAGAGGTGAAGGTTTGCATACTCTTCCCCATGATAGTGAGGAAGAGGATCCAGGGTCCCCTTATCAGTGGACGTAAAATGATGAGTCAAACTATGGAGTCACACCAATTGAATCTGATAGTTCTGATGGAGAGTACATGTGATTTGTCCCTTTGGATGATGAGAATGAGTTCTATTTGCACATTTTACCATTACACGATCCCATTTGGTGATAACTTCTACCTCATGAATAAAATGCTTACTTGCAGCCACATTGACCACCGTCAGTCAATCTACCTCCTCCACCTAGGGGAAATCATCCCTCCATAAATATGATTTCCATAGATCCATTTGAGTCCCTATGAGATCCGAATAACCCATTGGAACCATTGCACCTCAACTTGAGGGAAATTGACTTTGAGCAAGGAGATTCTCCCTAATTGCCTTCTAAATATTGGTCCTACAATGAGATGCCACCACCATTTTAGTTGTCTCCCAGGTCTACTCATGATGTCTTCCCAGATGAGGAGGAACCCGAGGTTCCAATTGCTAATTTGAACCCAGTTGATGACATCCATTTGACCCCTACCCCCCACCAGTTGGAGGATGGTTTACATGTGTAAATCAAGCAAATGATTGACGTGGATATCAGCTCAGATCTTGATAATCTGCAATGTATCAAGCTAGGGGAGAGTATATCCCATAAAGAATGGGCTTATTACATAGCCCTTCTCATAGATAAGAAATAATCCTTTGCATGGTCCTATGGTGACATGCCAAGCATGGCACATCCCCTATCATTTGTCATCCAGTTTCCCCAATAGACATCCCATTGTCGCATATACTACCCATACAGTATATCTTGGATAGGTTAGACAACCTGGAGTCACAAGTGAGTCAACAACATGATGCTTTACTAGTTATCCTGGATTGACTCGTGAGCATGAGGTCATGGTTGAGTAATTCGAGCACTCAACCCCTTGATTTTCAATACCAAACCCCTCCTTTACAGTCTATGGTCAACCCTCAACAGAGCATGATGGGGTGATTCCAATGTTGTCAACCATGATGATATTATACTCGTCTGTCATAGCCCTTAGCTTCGATCTTTGATCGACTATATGGGGTATAAGCAATCATGCTTTCCCCAATCAATCCATTGAAACCTAATAAACATAGATCAAAGCTACACAGGCACAACATATATTATGTTTACCATCAAAAAATAGGCCATGATATCCAGACTTGCTACATATTTCAAGATTTAGTCCAGGATAGGATCGATAAGCAAGGACTTTAGATATGAGTCTTCCAAGATTCCTTACCTTTACAAGAAGTAAACACAACACCCAGTCACTCAGTTGAGCAGCCTATTCAAGTGTGCATTACGCCACCTTCCTATGGGTTTGCAGATATAATTGATAATGTAGCAAAGCGACAAGAGTACTACTATTGATATATACAACTCGTGATATCCTTCAATGTTTCACCTTTGCCTAACTCACCCTAGAGGGACGCTAGCACCACATAATATTACACCTCATAGAAGGGGGATTCGATGTTCATTGTCTCCTAGGCATTCTACGACCATCTAGGTCACTACAAAATGCTCTAAGGGTTTCTACAACCCAATTGGTCAACCTAAAATGCTCCTAGGTCGTCTACAACCATCTAGGTCACCTCAAAATGCTCCAAGGGTGTCTACAACCCACTTGGTCAACCTTAAATGCCCCTAGGTGGTCTACAACTATCTAGGTCACCATAAAATTCTCCAAGGGTGTCTACAAATTGCTTGGTCAACCTAAAATAATCCTAGGTAGTTGATGACCATATAGGTCACCCCAAAATGCTCCAAGGGTGTCTACAACTTTTTTGGTCAACCTAAAATGCTCCTAGGTGGTGTACGACCATCTAGGTCATCCCAAAATGTTCTAAGGGTATCTACAACCTACTTGGTCAAAATAAAATGCTCCTAGTTTGCCTACGACCATCTAGGTCACCCCAACATGCTCCAAGGGTGTCTACAACCTACTTGGTCAACCTAAAATGCTCCTAGGTAGTCTACGACCATCTAGGTCATCCCAAAATGCTACAAGGGTGTCTACAACTTTCTTGGTCAACCTAAAATGCTCCTAGGTAGTCTATGATCATCTAGGTCACCCCAAAATACTCCAAGGGTGTCTATGACCCTCTTGGTCAACCTAAAATGATCATAGGTAGTATATGACCATCTAGGTCACCCCAAAATGCTCCAAGGGTGTCTATAATTCACTTGGTCAACCTAAAATTCTCCTAGGTTGTCTATGACTATCTAGGTCACACCAAAATGCTCCAAGGGTGTGTAAAACCTTCTTGGTCAACCTAAAACAATCCTAGGTGGTCTACGACCATATAGGTCACCCCAAAATACTCTAAGGGTATCTACATATCGCTTGGTCAACCTAAAATGATCCTTGGTGGTCTATGATCGTCCAAGTCACCCCAAAATGCTCCAAGGGTGTCTACAACCCACTTGGTCAACCTAAAATGCTCCTAGGTGATCTAAGATTGTCTAGGTCATCCCAAAATGCTCCAAGGGTGTCTACAACCTAATTGGTCATCTTAAAATGCTCCTAGATGGTCTATGACCATCTAGGTCACCCCAACATGCTGCAATAGTATCTACATACCGATTGGTCAACCCATAGCACCCATAGGTAGTCTACAAATATCTAGGTCACCCCAAAAGCCCCAAAGGAACTGATAAGCCCTTTGGTCACCCAAAATACCCCAATGGCCCCCAATAAGCCCGTTGGTCACATGTATATACATATATATCAATAAAAAATCCAAAAACATCATCAAAATATCAAAAATACAAAAATATTGCATTGCATCACATTGCGTCATATTGCATTTTATCATCACTTGCATTTACGCATACTCATCATTTACACTTTACATTTTAAGGTTTCTCATACGTGTCTAGCACTGAAACTGTACACTAGTCATCATTCAATAACTCATGTTGTTCAAGTCACCATCCACATAATTCAATAGTTCACTAATTATTTCCACCCACATTTTCCATTTTTTTATTTATTTGTGTCCATTCCCTTCACCTACCCATTTTTTTTTGGTAGATAAGATACTATAGCATTAATACCGGGTTTTACAGGTTGACCCAAAATATTTTACAAAAATCAGCCCAGGGCTTTTGATGAACATATCCTTACTAAGGATCCTATATACGTAAAATCTACAGGCCGCCAAAGCCATTACATCCGGTAAGGCACATAGCTTGTTATCAAAAAGAAAATTCCCATACAAAATTTTGGGTATACCCCTAGAAAACACACATGCATCATAATTACAAAATATTGATACCACTTCACATTGGCTCTGGGGTTGACTACCCTAGGCACAGACTCATCTAACAAGGTTAATCTTAAATATTGAGCAATCATGGTCTCCTGCAGATGAGGTTTACAACTATCAAAAGGGATAAGGTTCACATTCTCGTTGGAAAAGGATAGGATCCTGGCAATGATAGTTTGATGATCATGGATAGACTCATTAAAGACTATATGGTTCCTTTCTAACCACACCTGCAAAAGATAGTGATTGAGACAAATTTTCCACATGTATCTAAGTCTTTGGCTTGAAAAGGGGTAAGGCCACTAGATGAACAAATCAAGTACGGTGATTGGTTTAACCCATGAAATATTGAAGGCCTGAAAAACCCCACTTAGGATAGTCAAGGAAAAAGGGCACTCAAGAAAAATATGATAAATGGTATCCTAATTAGCCCTGCACAAATAACAATTATTAGTGATACAAATACCTTTACGCATCATATTTTCAATGGTTAGAATTCTTCCTTGGATAACCAGCCATGAAAAGACTACAATTTTTGGAATTAAATTTTTTATCCAAATTAAGTCCTTTTGGAGGATAAAATCCTTGTCATCAAGTAGAAGCTTGTAAGTTGATTTAACAGTGAATTTCCCATTTTTTGTAGGAGCCCAGGTCACTTGATCTTCCTTGGGTCTCATGGGGATAAACTGTTGCTCGAGAATGTTACAAAGATCATTTGATTCCGCTTGAAATCCTTGAATTATTATTTGTTTCCACTTCATTCTACCTCTGTCCTCAACCATATAATCGAAGACTTTTTTGCCAATGAGTTCTTCTGTGATATCTCTGATTAGGGCTAAGTTAGTATATTGTGTTAGTGGTTCATCCTTAGCCCACCTATCATTCCAGTAATTTATCCTCTCACAATTGCCTAAAACCTATCTTAAACCTTTTTTGATGATTTCCTTACAATTAATAATTGCTTTCCAAAAAGCAGAACCTCTGATTGGAACTGAGTCACTTAGAAATTCCATTTTTTGAAGATACTTTCATTTGATGATAGTTTTCCATTCATTTTCTTCACCAGAAATGATACGCCATGCCTGATTAGCTAGTAAATCTAAATTTATATGAGCAATTCTCTTTAGACCTAAGCCCCCATTTTCCCTGGGTCTGCACACTTTGGTCCATCCTACAAGGTGTATCCTTTTTTTCTCCTCTGATCCAGTCCATAAAAATTCTTTTTGGAGTTTCTCAATTTTTTGGAAAACCTTCACAAGGGCTTTGAAAATGGAGAGGAAATAGACTAGAATGCTCTAAAGAGAGGCCTTAGTGAGGGTCAGCTTTCCTGCTTGAGATAGAAGATGACCTTTCCATCCAAAAAGTTTTTTTTGAATTCTTTTAATAACCCTGTCCCACATTGACTCTCTCCGAGAACCAATGAATGAAATTAGGGTTTTTATTCACTCACCCATCTCTAGTTTTCTTTTCAGATTTTTTAGAAAGCTATCATAATTTTTAGAGTTAGGGTCTTTCTTAGATTGTACCTTGTATGCACAAAATCCCAACACATTTACACACTAATAAATCCAATTTTCGTGCAAGGAAAGATGAAACATATAAAGTGGTCTAGGTTATTGTAAGCAAAAAGGTTATCCTACTCATCCCCCTGTGTGAATGGTTCAAGACTGCTTATAATTGGAAAAAGTACAAGATCTTCCCTACCCACTTCCCCAAAATAAACAGTGTTTTTCACCACTATCAAAAATCCCAAATCCCAAAATTCAAAAATCAAAATCCCAAAAAAAGTCAAAAATCAAAATCCCAAAAAAAGTCAAAAATAAAAATCCCAAAAAAAGTCAAAAATAAAAATCCCATAAGTTTAAAAATTGAAATCCTCAAAAAATAAAGCAAAATAAAAAGCAAAACAAATAGTGGTTATCACCACTTCCCAAATCCCTTGCTCAAAAAAAAACAAAATACAAAATAAACAGTGATTTTCATCACTACATATGAGAAATTATCCCAATAAAATTGAAGAAAAGAAGGGAAATTTGAACTTGAATCCCTGGAATTCTCAACATTTGAAAAACCATAAGGTGATCCTCATTACGGGTTTTATGGATAGCCTATTCGGTAATGGAGGTATCCTTATACATGATGATATGTCTATCACATTGGATTTTGCATGTGTGCAGACCAATATTTACATGTGGACGAGCTAGCTTTTGGTAGCCTATACTACCTAGTGGTTTAATCCGACTAAGTACAAACCTAGGATCATGACAATCATAGGGTGATCCTCATTACATATTTGGTGGATAGTGTATCTGGCAATGGCGGTATCTTTATGTGTCTCATAGGAATTAATTCACTTGCACACATAGGGATATTGAGTATCTTGGTCATCCTAGCATATTCATACCTTGTCAAAAAATCCTTCATAGTCAGTATACAACCTTTGATAAAGTTAGCTAGAGTGTTTGAGTCTCATAAAAAGCTCATCTACATTCTCTAACAACTCATTTCATTTATTCCATTCCACCATATTGCAATAATATACTTCCACATTTCCATTACACAAAAACAATACAAAAAAAATATACAAAAAGATCGTTAATGTGTTTTGTATAGTCTATGGTGCTAACATAGTGTGTCAAATCATTAGCCATAGGTCATTTTATCAATCAAACAACTTCCCCATCTCACTGTGCATCCACGCATATAGATAGCATCAATCAAATCACAACTACACATGCATACATAATATATATCTATCACCATTCCATCATTTCACAAAAGCATCCATATGCATACATAATAAGCATCTAACACATAATCATAAGCAAATACATACATTACACCCATATCATAAAGAAATAACAGAGACACATGACGACCATAATAAAATCTCATATGTATATGGGGAAAATATACATCATAGTTTTCAAAAATTCTTGTAGGCTACAATTAAGTGGGTCCTCAGACCTCACCAATACCACAAAACCAAAATCCAAAAAGAGTCTCAAGAGTCTCCATCACCATGGTCACTCAGGACTGGTGTGACAACTTGTATTGCCACCTATAGTCTACATTTTTTGTGATCCCCCATGCCTAATTCCACTAGTCCTATCAATCCAGCTTGAAGAAGACTACACTATCTCGCTCTATCGAGTTTGGTGTGATCCGCTAGTATCCCCATTATCAGGAATATGCCCTCCAAGGTGCACTACCTCCATATCTAATAAATCCATATAAGTCTGCATCTATTTCCCTCATGTCCGGTACATCTCCACCACTGAATACAATCATAATACCTCTACCCATAGCCTCTCCACATCTTCATCATTGTATTCCTCCTATCTAGGACCCCATGCTCTTAGTTATGCTCATAAGGAGGATATCTTTGTCTGATCCTCCTATGCCTGTGCCCAAAGGAGATCTCTCTCCTGTTGGACCCTATCTATATTGTCTTGTAGCTCCAAGTATCAGTCACCCTATATACCTTATTGTACCTGGGTCCCATGATCCTCTACCTCCCCATCATCACCTTGATCTCCCAAGTCCAATAGATCTACTTGATCTTCTGCCTACTGGTGATTTCCATGAGGCTCATCCACCTCTTCCTGGTCCTCCTTCGAGGCATCTCACATCACCTCATCCATAGCCCTAGCTGCCTCACCCCCTAAGGCCCCTGCACCTCACCATGGATGCATCACCCACCATGAGTTGCAATCCTTTATAGTCTCCACATAATCCATGTCAGGAACATATACTACAGGATACACCTCCTCTCCCACCTCCTTCATTGTAGGGCACCTCAGTGTCATCTCATCCCTGCAATGCTGGTAGACCACTAGCTCCTTGTGAAGTCTCTATTGTAGCCCAAACTATCACATAACCTAGCCAAAATGGATGTACTTTCACTCGATCCCATGCCTTACAATCATCCATCTACCTCGCCTCACTCAACAAAGTTGCTCACGAGTACCAACCCAATCTGGATAGTCCTTGTAGGGTCACCATATCACCTACCCATGTTCTAGTTGTGAGAAAGCATTGATGTAGTGATCCACATCACTTGTGTACCGATGACTCTACCCTCTCTCTTGAACCCTTTGCCATAGGATGTCATATCATATCTCCTTGTCTACTACCTATGCTTTGGTAGTCCATGGTAGCCCATGCGGTCACCCCACAGCTATGTGCTACCATCCCCAGCACTGAAACAAAAAGTTACATCCCAATCCCTTTTTTCAATGGTAGTAGATCTCGTATAGCTCATCATAGAGTTGTGCCAATAGTGTAGTCCCCTAAGGCATCATCAGTGGCTCCTCCTTGATGCACCCCATTAGGGCATACACTAGCTCTAATAAGTTCCATGATAACCTGGCTCCTGAAGAATTCGATAGAAGCATATTGGAGATGAGGTTCATCAATAGTGTATGAAGGATGTAGAAGCATGAAGGATGTAGAGCCTTTGTCTCTTCATGACTAAACAATAGTGAAAAAATCAAATCAAATTGCTTAGCATTATAGAAGCATGAAGGATGTAGAGCCTTTGTCTCTTCATGACTAAACAATTTCTAAGCTTAAACAAGTTCCTTAGCTCGTTAGAAGGAAGGGTTCAAGAACACATGCTCTTTCCATGATTGGGGTATCTAAAGTTGGTTAGGTTATTGAGTAACCCTAATAATTAAAAAATTTTAGTCATCTATTTTTGCTTAGTGCTATGCTGCACACAACACATCCCAAAAATGGGCATCTATAGACACTAAAATCTGGTCAATCCAATTATGCTACCAAAAGCAATGGCTAAAATGACATACCAAGGCCCCTAGGGCAGCCCTCAGGAGGTATACAGTGGTTCTAGCCACTTTGTGCAAGATTTTGGAAGGTTCCAAGTCATTTTTAGGACCTTTAGACAACCTGTTCCTATTCATCCCACTCTAGGATGAATATAGAACCTATTCATCCCACCCTGAAATGAATAGAAGCATTCGTTCTTGGGTTAAGCGAATAGTAGGTTTGACTGGAAAAAAGTCAAATCTGGATAAATGGTGTCTGGTAACGGTTATATTTCTACTTTCCCATGCCTACAAGTTAGAGAACACAACATCTTTATACCTTGATCCATAAGGGAGGCCAATTTGGGAGATTCTCCTCCCCCTCCAATCCATGTCGCCCTAGCAGCCAAGTGGTGCCCCTGGCCCTACATTCCCTTGCATGCCTTTTGACCCATGAGCCTCCTTGGGATATAAAGAGGATCCAATTTCCACACAAAATAGAGGGAGGAGTTTTAGGACAAAGTGATAGAGTGCTGCTAAGATTTCCTTTCATCTTTTGTGCCCATTTTTACCTCGAAATATCTACCTAGCGAAGGAGATTTGCGAGTGAACTAGTAGGTGCAATTTGTCACATAACTAAACAATCTAAGTGAATTTATTTACCAAATTTTATGACAATACCCTCCATAGTTTTTTTAACCATTCCAAATGGAATTGGTGGAAAATTTTAGGTAGAATCAGTGGGCGTCCCACCCTCGAGTGCCCCCTAATTTGTGACAATCCTATTAATCCCACCCTATAACTAATACAAATCTGTTCATAATTTTATGACTATATTTAAATAGGTATTTTCTATATTTTCATATGATACTACAGTTAAAATTTCATGCATTTTTGAGTTATTTTGGCTGATATATTGCAATTTGAAGTTTTTGCAGGCTTACGGGACCCATTGGAGTATGCACCTGGAAATGAGCCTGATTTCTATAATTGGATCATATGGGTTTTCTTAAAAAGTTTTTTTATGCATTATTTCCAATTTTCTTGTGTTTTGGATATGTTTAGGGACGTAAATTTCTTGCTTTGGGTTTTGTAGATTGGAAAAGTGCACTGCGATTGCGAAGCCCCATAGGTTGCAATGTCAGTGCAATTTCTAGTGATATCTTCCCAAAACCACTTATTTTACATAAATTTGTAGTTTCAAGCCATTTTGAGTTGATTTGATACAATATCTATGCATATCCTCGTTACTAGTCTTTTGATGCCTATGGGGATTGCATGTTTTTCATCATACGTACTTGCTATTTGACATTTCTAGTTTCCTTGTGTGCACGTGCAAGTTTCTACAAAAAATTAGGAAGTATCACAATACCTCAAGATCAAATATACAAGTGGCAGTAGCATTGGCCTGCCCACCTCTATTGTGGGTACGAGGAAAGACACTAGATGTGCACTCGAGTTACTTGAAGAATTTTGATCCTTGGGCACCTGATTTGTAAATAATTGTATCAATAATTTTGGGCCCTCAAGGGGAAATTTTTTAACCTGGATTTGATCTACCTAATTAATAAGAAGTCAATTTACGTTGCTTTATTTATTGTTATTTTCTATCTTTTCCATCTTACTTGCATGCTTTCGTTTTATGCTCATACGCAATAGGACATAGATACACGTATTTTTTATCATAATTTTATGCACCTTTTTTCCCTAGTTCATTTATATATTTATATTTTTAGACACCTAAAAATCACACGTACTCACTTCTAGACACTTGCACATCTACATACACACTTGTAGACTAACATAGGCCACTGTAGATCATCCTAGTCATTCATAGGCTATCTTAGTCATTTGTAGGCTCCTAAACCTATCAAACTAGGTAAAATACCTCCAAAATGCCTCCTACCTACTAGGAGGCCATCTATTAGACCCCTAAGGCAACCTAATACCTCCCCTATGTTGGAAGTTAAAGTAAAAAATTAGGTTTTTTACTTTATCTTTACTTATTACCTGGACGGCAGATAAGGTGGTTGGCAGACTTCAAAGTGGATGGCAAGAGGATGAATGGCAGGCGAGAGAATTTGTTTTTAAATTAATCTTTCCTCCCTATTTCTTCTCTATCGTATTTTCTCTCCCTAATTCTCTATTAGCTATTTTTGACTTAATTCCTAAGTTATTTAAGAATGTAATCTTGGCATTTTTATTTTAATGAAATCTTCGCAACTTTTTTAATCATTTGAGATCTAGATTTGGTATCAGAGTTGGACAGGGTCCGAGGTAGAAGTTGATATGTTAGAGGAGTCATGAGGTGAGGGCACAAAATCCAAGTCCAAGCTATTAGGGGAGTCGTGAGGTGAGGGCACAAAACTCGAGGTGGACCAAGAGAGCCCACAACAAGCATAAAACTCGACACAAACCAGGAGGGCCTGCGATAGACTCAAGGACACAAGACATGTGAATGATAGACTCAAGGACATAGGACACGTGGCAAGGAGTGGACTCAACTAGGAGGCTGACGTGGCAATCAAAGTACATAGACTCAAATACCATAGGACACGTGGCGAGGAGCAATTAGACACATGTGGCAAGGGTGAGTGGAAACAAACACACTAATGTGGTGGAGAGTGATTGGGTGGAGGCTTCAAAAGGAAGGCTTTCGATTACCCGTAGGCAATCAAAATGAATATTGAGTATTATTTGTTTTATACCATTTGTTTAACCTTGCTCGCATACATGTGGGATATTATCCCAAAATTATTTTACATTGGAACATAGAACGAAATCCAGGAGCTGTTGTAGTGATGGATCGTGCAGCGACGTATCGTGCGATGGATTGTGCAGTGGTGGATCGGATAGAATACTGAGATTCCAACACAAAAAGAATTTTTTTTATGTTAAAAGAACCCCGACATAAATCATTTTTTTTGTGTTAAAATAACCTCGGCATAAATCGATTTTTTGTGTCATATGATCTGTTATAGATGCATTCTTCAGTAGAAGGAAGAATTAAAAAAAACAACTTGTGCATCAGGTAGGGTTCGAACCTACGACTTTATGCTAAGAAAACAGTTGTTGTACTGTTGGTGGTAGAGCACCGAGCTAGTGGTGGTGGAGCGTCGAGCTAGTGGTGGCGGCCTGTGAAGGTGGCAAGTGAAGAAGGCTCACATAAAAAAAAACCGAAGACCAAAAGGGGTTTTATTAAAGTTATTTCTTTTTTAATTTCACCAAGTTGTGTAGCTTGGTTGGTCACAGGCTAGGCTTTAAAGTTGTGTAATCAAGGGATCGAGGGTTCGAATCCCTTCAAGTCATTTTTTAGTAAAAAAAAAAATTATCTTTTCATTTAATAGTTTAATATTATTTTTAATTAAAAAATAACATTTTTTTGTTATTTTTTAATTAAATTTAATTTTTACTATTAAAAACTTGATAAAATTTTATTTTACATTAAAAAAAAAAATTGCCTAAGAGGCAATGGTATTGTAAAAGTCCAAGGGACTTAAAAATTGTGAATTGTAAGAGATTTTAAAATTTCACACTTTGAAAAGGTGAAATTTCAGAGATTTTAAGAGTTAAAATTGATTTCCTAAGAGGAAATATTGTGTAAAAGGCCTAAGAGGCTTAAAATTTCTTTGTAAAAGTCTAAGTGACTAGAAGACTTGAAATTTGTTATAAAGGTACATTGAAAGGCACATAGATGATATTTTCAAGTGGTTGTTATCATGCTTTCTGTGCACTTCTGGTGAGAGAAAACATCAAAATATTTGATAAAAAAGTAAGAACTCTTGGACTCTATACTGTGTTTAGTCAGTTGCAGAACACAGTAATAGCACACTAGTGGCATCCAGACTCAGGGTACGAGGCAAAATTTGAAGATAACTCTTTCAGGAGTCAATTTGAGCAATCCAAATCCATAGCAACTGCACCACAAGAATCTGAATATACTCATTATAGTATTTCAATGGAAAATTTAGAACCAGAATCACCAAAAATAATATTGATCAGTGACGACAAAGAAGTAGTAGACAATTATAGAGTGAATCAAGTCAGATTTGACTTAAATTTGTAATATTTTCTTTCTTCTTTCTTCTTACTTTCTTCTTTGAAAAAGCAGGGTGCTTTATTGTAATCGAGAAATAAATAGAGTGTTTTAGTTTATAGCAACTATGGCCTCACATAACAGTCTACCAATTCCAGAATTCAACGGATATGACTACGAGTATTGGTCTATCAAAATGAAGACCTTACTCATAGGGAAAGGTTTGTGGGACATAGTGGAAGAGGGTTACACCGAACCCATAGACTAGACAACATTAAGTACCGTAGATAAGAAAACTAAGACAGAAGTGCAAAAGAGCAACTGCTCTACTCTTTATCATCTCCAACCAACATTGGAGAAGAGTATATTCCCTAGAATAGTTGCTTGTATAACTGCACAAGATGCGTGGAAAGCTTTAAAAGATGAATTCCAGGGAAGTGATCAAGTGAAGCAAGTCAGGCTTCAAAAACTGAAACAAGATTTTGAAAATCTTAAAATGAAAGAAGACAAAAAATATGGTGACTACTACGTCAAAGTGAAAGTAGTAGTTGATAAAATGGTTACTCTTGGTGAAGAAATTAAGCCTAAAACAATTGTAAATAAAGTGTTACGAACACTTCTTCAAATATGGAATCACATAGCCATAATCATAGAAGAGTCAAAAGATCTTTCCACTTTAACATTTGATGCATTAATTGGGTCGTTAATGTCTCATGAAGAGAGATTACAAGAATATCCTTCAACCAGCTATGGATGCGACAATAAAGCCTTCACATCCAATGAAAATACTGGAAGAGGACGTGGAAGAGGTCAAGGCAAAGGCCAGCGAAGAGGTAGAGGTAGAATCAACTATATAGGAGGCAATCAAAATAGAGGTGGAAACCAAAATTGAGGAGGAAATCCAGCACGAAGTGGAAATCAAGGATGAAGAAGTGACAATTCCAAAACAGGTTGTTTCAACTGTGGTAAGCTAGGTCACTTTGCTCGTGACTACTAGTCAAAATCTTCTCAAGGCAACAGCAGTCAATATGGAAATTATGGAGAAGAAGATGATACCTCTAATATTTCTCTATCATATGGACAATTAGAATAGAATATAAATGACAAATGGATTCTAGATACTGGTTGCTCAAACCATATGAGTGGCAAAGAAAATCTATTTGCTACTCTAGATTCCACTTATAAATCCCAAATCAAGTTAGGGTATGATAAAGCTTTGCAAGTCGAAGGCATTGGAGCCATGGGGGTTCCAACAAAATAAGTCCTAAATAAAGTTAATGACATCTACTACACTCCAAATCTCCAACAAAATATGCTAAGCATTGGGCAAATGATGGAGAATAATTATGAACTTTTTTTTGATGAAGGAAAATGTATCATTCTTGATAAAAACAATTGTAATCGTGTCATCACATAGGTCCCAATGACCAAGAATAGGTTATTCCCTCTCAAATTTGGTGAGCTAGGGGGAGCTCAACTTGCAAATGTAGCTATAGCAAATCCAAGTGTGCTTTGACACTTGCAATATGGTCACCTTAATTCTACTAGCTTGAAACTGCAAACTTCTCAAGCTATGGTGACAGGATTTCTTAAAATCAATGAACAAAAGAAATTTTTTGAATTATGTGCTTTGGGGAATCACTCAAGGTCAAAGTTTCCAAAAGGACAAGTGTGGAGAGCTAGCTATCCACTTCATTTAGTGCATTCGAACACCTATGGTCCAATGCAGACAAAGAGTATCAGAAACAATTCATATTTTCTCACTTTCATAGATGATTTCTCTAGAATGTGCTGGATTTATTTCTTGAAAAATAAATATGAAGCTTTTGATTGCTTCATATATTTTAGAAACAATGTAGAGAAACAAAGTGAGTATTTTGTAAAATATCTTAGGATAGATCGAGGAGGTGAGTACTCCTTAAAATAATTCTTGAAATATTGTAAAGCAATTGGGATTAAAATGCAATTCACCACTGCCTATACCCCACAACATAATGGTGTGGCCGAGAGAAAGAACCGCACCATAGTTGATATGGCAAGATCGATGTTTTAGACTAAGCATGTAACTAATATGTATTGGGTCGATGTTGTAAAAACCAGTGTATGTATTCTAAATAGAAGTCCAACTTCTAGTTTATATGGCATCACTCCTTATGAGGGGTGGTATGGATAGAACCCAAATGTAAAGCACTTTAAAATTTTTGGTTCTTTAGCATATTCACACATTCCTAAAGAGAAAAGGAAGAATCTTGATCCCAAAAGTCAAGCTTGTATATTTCTAGGGTATTGTGAGTCTACAAAAGCATGTAGACTCTACAACCCCAAGACTCATAAAATTGTTCTCTCCAGGGATGTAATTTTTTATGAAGGGGGAGAATGGGGTCATCAAATAATTTTTGTTGATGATGAGTCCCAAGATGTAAATTCTTCACAGGTACAATAGGTATAGCAGGTGTCTCCCAATAAAAGCAAAGGCACACCACCCCCTACAAGCCCAAGCAGGAGTACTAAATCAATTACTTCAACCGCCACTCCAAGTCCTTCTCCACAAATATCAGTAAGTTCTTCATCGATGGACATTGACAGTGACTCTCCATCAAGAGGTAAAATAACTTTACAACATCATCCATCCTTTCAAATGTTGGATCAAAATTTCCAAAGAATATTCACTAGAAGCCAAGCTAGTGAAATGAATACAGTTTTACAACTTGAAAATTTGCAATTGTATGGGGATGATAACTCCTAAGAACCTAAGGGAGATGTAGTCAATTATGCTTTATTGGCTAGTGCACAACTAGAAATAGCTAGCTATGAGAAGGCTTGTATTCAAAATGTATGGAAAGAAGCCTTGAAAGAGGAAATAACCTCTATAAAAAATAATGATACATGGGAGCTAGTAAAGCTACCCAAAGGAAAAAAATGTGTTGGATGTAAATGGGTCTACAATACCAAATACAATACTGATGGAAGCATTGAGAGGCATAAGGCGAGACTAGTAACAAAATGTTTTACTCATAAATTTGGCATTGACTATGAGGAAACTTTTGCTCTTGTTGCATGATAAGAGACAATCAAATTTGTTCTTTCCTTAGCAGCCCATAAAGGATGGAACGTTCAACACATGGATGTGAAAAGTACTTTTTTGAATAGATAATTGACAGAGGAGGTTTATGTTCAACAACCTCAAGGTTTTCAATAACAGGGAAAGGAGAACCTTATTTATAAATTGAAAAAAGCACTTTATGGCCTCAAGCAAGCACCAAGAGATTGGTACTCACACATTGATGGCTATTTCAGTGAGTATGGATTCACTAGAAGAAAAAGTGAACCAACTCTGTACTACCAAAAGCATGGAGTAGAAATTCTCATAGTTTGTTTGTATGTGGATGATCTAATATTTATGGGTAGTAACTCTAAAATGAATATGGAGTTTAAAAACTCCATGATGAAGCAGTTTGAGATGAAATATCTCGGTTTAATAAGATACTTCCTAGGCATGGAAGTGCATCAATCAAATAAGGGGATATTCATATGTCAACACAAGTTTTCTCGAGACATGATCAAGAAATTTACCATGGAGCAGTGCAAATTAGTTGTAACTCCAACTAGACATGGAATCCAATTGAGCAAGGACGATAGAGCACCAAAGGTTGACATGACCACTTACAGGAGCATGGTTGAGAGTCTGATGTTTCTCACCAACATAAGGCCCGATATTCAATATGTTGTCTCTCTATTTTCAAGGTTTATGGCAAGTCCATTTGAGTTGCATCTACAAGCAACTAAAATAATCTTAAGATATGTAAAAGGTACATTGGATTTTGGAATCCATTACCACAAATGTAATTCTATGAAATTAGTTGGCTTCAGTTACAGTGATTGGGGCAGCAATATAGATGATAGGAAATCTACTTTAGGGAACTATTTTAGTCTAGGGTCAGGACTAATAACTTGGAGTTCGAAGAAATAAACTATTGTAGCATTGTCATCTATTGAGGCTGAGTATATAGCCATCACACATGCTAGTACTCAAGCCCTATGGTTGACAAAAATCCTTGAAGAGATTGTAGAAAGTCAAAGTGGTCCAACTTGAGTGTATTGTGATAACATAAGTGCCATTCAGTTGGCGTACAATCCAATCCACCATAGCAGATCAAAGAATTTTGATATGAAGTATCACTTCATTCGAGACATGGTGGAGCAGCAGATCGTTGAGCTTGAATATTGTAGCACTTTGGATAACATTACATATATCTTCACCAAAGGCTTAGCTAAAGCTCAATATATAAAGCTGAGAGATTGTATAGTTAGACCTCTCAACTTTAAGGGGGAGAATGTTGGAAGTTAAAGTAAAAAATTAGGTTTTTTACTTTATCTTTACTTATTACCTGGACGACAGATAAGGTGGTCGACAGACTTCAAAGTGGACGACAAGAGGATGGACGGCAGGCGAGAGAATTTGTTTTTAAATTACTCTTTCCTCCCTATTTATTCTCTCTCCTATTTTCTCTCCCTAATTATCTCTTAGCTATTTTTGGCTTAATTCCTAAGTTATTTAAGCATGTAATCTTGGCATTTTTATTTCAATGAAATCTTTGCAGCTTTTTTAATTATTTGAGATCTAGACCCTAAACCTAACTAGCGTTCATGGTACCTTATCCCTATCCAAAAGCCTAATTAGGTTGATTAGTGATCTAATTCATTATTGAATTTTAATTAAATGCACTTTTTCACTTAAGTGGGTTTAATTAGGTTTCTAAGTCTAATTAGCCCTAAACACACTTCCACACATGTATGCACATGAGTTTAGTTAGGATATTTCCAAATGCCCTAACTAAACCCTAACCTAACCTAAGATCTAACTAACCTTAGTTAATCCTAACTCTTCCTCACACATGTGTGAGGAGGAGATATTTCTCCAAGGCTTGAGGGTTTGCCACTTATTCAAACCTTATCCTAACTCCAGCATGGAGTGACTCTAAGGGTTGGTCTATCTAACCCCTTCTCCTAACCTCATATTTTTCAATAAATAGAGGGCTCCCCCTCCTATTCTACCTCTCCCATTTTTCTACCATACAAAATCTTTGCCAATATTAGTCTAGGATTGCATATGATAATTCTACATTGTACAAATAGCAAAGGACAATTTTTACCATCCATCTGGACATAACGTTTGGTCCCACAACTAGTAGAAGACTAATTCACCCTATGAACTATGAATCTGAGCTCCAATTCACCCCCTGCCATGCAAATTGACTGTGTAGCACATCTATATTATCAAATTTAGCAGGTAAGTTCTATTTCATGTTTTTATAGTGTTTTATTCAGTTTCCATCATGTTTTAGCATAATTTTCCTTTGGGTATCTTTGTCTTTTATCAACAAGGGGCTTGACCAAGGAAAGCCCCCAAACCCTCTAACTATATTTTGTAGGCCTTCAAAAATAGGTGCAAGAGATCACAAACAACAGCAATCAGTAAACTAGCGGTGGTTCGCAAGCCCACCTTCACTTAGGATTTTCAAAAGAAATCATTAGAGTGTTTGATATCCATGAATGCATATTGGCAATCACCTTTGTAACCCGTGAAAGTTTTAATGAATAAAAAACAACATTCTAGACATTAAATTTTTTTATTTTTATGTCTGATAAAATGTCATCTTTCGTTCACTTCATTTTGGCATGCTTGGTGGGATCCCCACAAAGAGTTGTGCTAGATTAATAATTTTATGAATCTAACATAATTTTATGCTTTTTGTGTTGTTGCAGGTATCATTCTAGACATAACAAAGACTCTAAAACCCCTAAAAAGCTCCTCAGATCATCAAAACAAAATTTTTGGGCTCCTAAATCTAATTCACCCCTCGACATGCAAATTTAGATATGATTATCCCTGCCATATGAATCTAGCATAACTACTTCAAAAACCCTCAAAATTGTAGAGGTCTATAGTAGAGACTCAGAATAGTCCTGTTGAGTGGTATTTTCACCTAGCTGTGAAAGTACAACTTTCCTTTAGGATTTGGGTCCCAAATCCCCTCTTGCAAAGAATTCAAAAAAACAACTTCTCCAAGGTCTCCACTGTATTAGCATTTGCAACTATGTATTAGTAATCTCAAATGAAGATAATCAATTTAAATACTTGGAACACCTTAGTGATTGCAAGTAACCGTAAACAAGGGGCAATGTTGGTTTATTTCATCATGAAACTTTAGTGATTGTTCATTGTTTTTTTTTAGATTTTATAATTTTTAAATGTTCATTTTAAATAAATTAAACCTTCGAGAAAAATAAAATAAAATGAAAAAGAAATGCAAAAAATTAAAAATAGAACACATTCAGTCTGATGCTATCTTGTTTTGACAAAACCGAAGATATGAGGTTTCCATGCATGCAACCTAACCTATTGGACCTGCAAAACATGCACAATCCTGATAAGCTAAGTGCTGGCTCCTAAGGATTTGAATGAGGTTTTCAGATTTAAGCATTCGCATGCAGCAACCAAGAAAAACTTGTATCAACTACATTTACAAGCCTAAAATCTAAAAAGGGAAAATAGACATTTAATCTTGCATGCAGAAAATGACTCCTTTCTTGCCCATAAGATGCAAATTTCTAAAATGTTATCTGCATTAAATATTCATATTTTTACAATAACAGATATCTGGTTTTCCAAAACCAAAAAAAGTGGAAGAAAAGCACTCCAAAGCAGGTCCAGAATGGCTCATCACCCTCAGCTCTACAACCCTGCTCCTAGTGGTTTTCGACCCTTATACCAATCTGTGCCTCTACTTTTATACTTTTTGGCAATGCTCTCTACTTTGCCCTGTGGTGCTTCATTTCATTTCTCGATTTGCATCGTTTTGTATTACCCATCTCATCGTTGTCTTTGACTTCCTGTTCGATGTCTAACGCTTGATCTTCTCTGTGAACTGTAATGCTTCTGTAGCCCTTACACTTTTATGCCATGTGTTTCACATTTTTCTGCATGTTTCATAACTGCCCCCTATAAATCGTGACCAAAAATAGCATGTCATGATATCATGATGTTTTTCTGCATGCAGCTTTGCTCTTCTACCTATATCGCAAAAATAAGACATGTCACGAAATCACGACAATTTTCTGCCCACAACCTTGTTTGCCTTCATGCACAGTGAAAATAAGACATGTCATGAAATCGTGACAATTTTTTGTCAACGGGCCGTGCAAATGCAACCTGTCACGAAATCATGACGCTTTTCTGTTTCAGGCTATCTCACTGCAACTTGTCACGAAATCACGACGTTTTTCTCTTTCGGGCCGTGAGGGTGCAACCTATCATGAAATCATGACGTTTTTCTTTTTGGGACGCGAGGATGCAACCTGTCATGAAATCATGATGCCTTTTCATTTTGCTATGTTTTGCTCTACTTGGCCGTGAAAACGTGACATGTCACGAAATTGCGACACCTTTTCATTTCATACCATCTCGCTGTTTCCTGTCGTGAAATCGTGACACATTTTTGTTCGGGCTGTCTCGCTGCTTTCTATCATGAAATCACGATGCTTTTCTCTTTTGCACCATCTTGCTACTTTCTATCATGAAATCACGACAATTTTTCATTTCGTACCACTTGGCTGCTTTCTATCGTGAAATCGCAACGCTTTTCATGTTCACCCTTCTTCTTGTCTTCAGGTCGCGAAATGGCGACATGTCACGATATCGCGACAACTTTTCATTTCATACACTTTGGCTAATTTCTATTACAAAATCGTGACGCTTTTCTATTTTAGGCTGTGCAGATGCAATTTGTCGCAATATCACAACACTTTTTCGTTCCACTGTAGCAACACGTCGCGATATCGTGACCACTTTCTTTTTCTGAGCAGCAACATGTCGCGATATCGTGACAACTTTTCATTTCTGGCCGCGACGGAGTGACATGTCGCGATATCGTGACAACTTTTCATTTCTGGCCGTGATGGAGCGACATGTCGCGATATCGTGACTTTTTATTTTTGGCCGCGACGGAGCGACATGTCGCGATATCACGACAACTTTTCATTTCTGGCTGCGACGGAGCGACATGTCGCGATATCATGACAACTTTTCATTTTTGGCTATGATAGAGCGACATGTCGCAATATCATGAAACTTTTTCTCTTTTGTGAAATTTTTGTTTTTTCTTTGATTTTTTAGCATCTGGGCTACTGCAGTTTTTTTTGAAAGCATACAAAAAAGGTGGGTCCCCATTTTTGGGGTGTGTTGTGGATCAGCCACAACAAATGGCGACTCTACTGTCAAATGCTCCTGAGCATTTTGGTGAGAACCCAACCTGAAATATACTAGCTTAGATACAGGCATCAGCACATAAAGATAAACAAATATCGATGCTAGAGACATAACAACCTACTTTACAAAGGCTCAAACCTTCTAATATCATGAACAAACATATTCAAGCTGTCAAACCCTCTTAGGACCAAATATATGTATACTGAATTAATTTATTAGATCCCAAAGTTGGTTATGTGCCACTACCATCTTGAACCCATGTGCAAGTGTGAGTGAAATCAGAACTTTGGGGAATAGGATTCCCAACCTAAGCAAGATGGGAATTTAACCCTATCCTTACTATTCTGATTTGGAGTTCATTACCTCATCTTGAAAAAAAATGATTTAACCAATTATGGATGAAATTGTCAAGCTAGTCTATCCATATGAGCAGTCAGTGGTCTTGCTTTTAGACAAGACATGATGCCACGCATGAGCACTTAACCCCATAATCCATGATTTTGCTTCATTCATTCTCTTTTTTTTTTTCTTGGACCTTTGGGATGACTACCCATCCTTGCCAGGGACATGTAGTACGATCCCTCCAATCCAATATTAAGATGAAATGGAAAACATTAATTTTTATTTCTTGGACCTTTGGGATGACTACCCATCCTTTGTAGAGGACATGTAGTACGATTCTTCCCATCCAAGTTTTATGATAAAATGAAATATGGAAGCTTTGGGGAATCGGATTCTCAACCTAGGTAAGATGAGAATTATGCTCTATCCTTACTACTCCATCAAGGTCAAATCAGAGCTTTGGGGAATTGGATCCTCAACCTAAGAGAGATGAGGATTTAACCCTATCCTTACTACTTTGATTTTAGGCTTTAAGCATTATGGGAGTGGTAAAAACCATTGTTTTATGGATTATGTTGCATGATAGGACAGACATCGATTATTCCTTTCGCCTCACCTTTTCTTCCAAGTATGGTTTTAACCATTTTGCTCAAGACTCTCTTTAATATGCGTAGAACGTGCTTGGTTCAAGATAGTTCGGGCATCAATTCCCAACCTTAGGATTTTTTTATGTTTTATGTTATAGAATAACCCTAAGAGGATTCAACACCTTTTCAATTATTTTACATGACATGAAGATGCAACTAAGATGAAATATATATGCAGTGTGGAATATAACATGAGATATGAATGCATTGCTTCTTTTGAAATGTTAATGGAGTATACATCACCTACTTTACCATAATGTGAAAAACTAACAACTTCATGCATCACAAGTTCCAAACAATATTCTTTAATGTGTTTGCAATATTCGTTGAGCTTTCTGCAATACAATTCCAATGTTTCATATTTTCCTGATCTTAGGCATGAGTTGACATCTCAAATAACAACTTTTCATCATTTTTTTTTTTTGAAAAACCAAAAATGTCAAATAAACACACAACTTAAACCATGATTAAACTAACAATCCCAAACAAAAGGAAACTTGAAAACACAAACCAAAACCAAAACCCAAAAATTATATACACTATTGTACAAGGTGGTGTAAAAATTTGGGCCATCATTTGCCCGGATCCCAAATACGGTTAGCACATTTCGAAAGACATTGAACATTAGGCGTATACCAAGCTTTGCAAAAATACAAGAATAATAGTAAGCCAAACAATATTCCAATTCCCATTATGCCTTTCTCACTCTGCCAACTTGCTTGGATAACGTTAGCAATTTCATTTTGAAATGTTAATTCATTGAATTGATAAGACAATAAATGGTTTTCAATATTTTCTTGTCTATTCATGAAAGTATCCACTTCATAATTCAATTCATGATTTGAAATTAGGCCTTCCTTTTCAAATGTGAGATGTTGCAAATAAGAGCCCATTTCTAAAAGTCTTGAATTCAAATTATTTTTTGAGATTTTAAAGCAATCAAAATCAATCAAAACTTGACAAACATCACCAAGATTTGACATTTCATCATTAATGACATTATAATCCAACGGGACATCATGTAATCCATCACTTAAAATTTTTATAGCTATCACCAAAGGTAAAGATTTCACCTTGTCACCCATACTCAACCCATCTGCGCTACTGCAGTTTTTTTTGAAAGCATGCAAAAAAGGTGGGTCCCCAATTTTGGGGTGCATTGTGGATCAGCCACAACAAATGGCAACTCTGTTATCAAATGGTCCTGAGCATTTTGGTGAGAACCCAACCTAAAATATACAAGCTTAGATACAGGTGTCAGCACATAAAGATAAACAAATACCGATAGATCAAAAATACATGAAGCATCAGAATCATAAGTATCAGCTCGGTGTGTGTAATGTGTTTCATTCTCTATCATTTGAACTTGATCAAAATCCCATTGTCAGTTTTACTTATGATTTGTATGCAAGGCTATGAATGATTTGTGTAGGATTTGATGCATGATGAAGATGCTAGAGACATAACAACCTACTTTACAAAGGCTCAAACCTTCTAATATCATGAACAAACATATTCAAGTTGTCAAACCCTCTTAGGACCAAATATATGTATACTGAATTAAATTATTAGATCCCAAAGTTGGTTATGTGCCACTACCATATTGAACCCATGTGCAAGTGTGAGTGAAATCAGAACTTTGGGGAATAGGATTCCCAACCTAAGCGAGATGGGAATTTAACCCTATCCTTACTATTCTAATTTGGAGTTCATTACCTCATCTTGAAAAAAAATGATTTAACCAGTTATGGATGAAATTTTCAAGCTAGTCTATCCATATGAGCAGTCAGTGGTCTTGCTTTTAGACAAGACATGATGCCACGCATGAGCACTTAACCCCATAATCCATGATTTGGCTTCATTCATTCTCTTTTTTTTTTTTTTTTTCTTGGACCTTTGGGATGACTACCAATCCTTGCCAGGGACATGTAGTACGATCCCTCCAATCCAATATTAAGATGAAATGGGAAACATTAATTTTTATTTCTTGGACCTTTGGGATGACTACCCATCCTTTGTAGAGGACATGTAGTACGATCCTTCCCATCCAAGTTTTATGATAAAATGAAAGATGGAAGCTTTGGGGAATCGGATTCTCAACCTAGGTAAGATGAGAATTATGCCCTATCCTTACTACTCCATCAAGGTCAAATCAGAGCTTTGGGGAATTGGATCCTCAACCTAAGCGAGATGAGGATTTAACCCTATCCTTACTACTTTGATTTTAGGCTTTAAGCATTATGGGAGTGGTAAAAACCATTGTTTTAAGGATTATGTTGCATGATAGGATAGACATGGACTATTCCTTTTGCCTCACCTTTTCTTCCAAGTATGGTTTTAACCATTTTGCTCAAGACTCTCTTTAATATGCGTAGAATGTGTTTGGTTCAAGATAGTTCGGGCATTAGTTCCCAACCTTAGGATTTTTTTATGTTTTATGTTATAGAATAACCCTAAGAGGATTCAACACCTTTTCAATGATTGTACATGACATGAAGATGCAACTAAGATGAAATATATATGCAGTGTGGAATATAACATGAGATATGAATGCATTGCTTCTTTTGAAATTTTAATAGAGTATACATCACCTAATTTACCATAATGTGAAAAAATAACAACTTCATGCATCACAAGTTCCAAACAATATTCTTTAATGTGTTTGCAATATTCGTTGAGCTTTCTGCAATAAAATTCCAATGTTTCATATTTTCCTGATCTTAGGCATGAGTTGACATCTCAAATAACAACTTTTCATCATTTTTTTTTTTTGAAAAACCAAACATGTCAAATAAAAACACAACTTAAACCATGATTAAACTAACAATCCCAAACAAAATGAAACTTGAAAACACAAACCAAAACCAAAAACCAAAAATTATATACACTATTGTACAAGGTGGTGTAAAAATTTGGGCCATCATTTGCCCGGATCCCAAATACGGTTAGCACATTTCGAAAGACATTGAACATTAGGCGTATACCAAGCTTTGCAAAAATACAAGAATAATAGTAAGCCAAACAATATTCCAATTCCCATTATGCCTTTCTCACTCTGCCAACTTGCTTGGATAACGTTAGCAATTTCATTTTGAAATTTTAATTCATTGAATTGATAAGACAATAAATGGTTTTCAATATTTTCTTGTCTATTCATGAAAGTATCCACTTCATAATTCAATTCATGATTTGAAATTAGGCCTTCCTTTTCAAATGTGAGATGTTGCAAATAAGAGCCCATTTCTAAAAGTCTTGAATTCAAATTATTTTTTGAGATTTTAAAGCAATCAAAATCAATCAAAACTTGACAAACATCACCAAGATTTGACATTTCATCATTAATGACATTAGAATCCAACGGGACATCATGTAATCCATCACTTAAAATTTTTATAGCTATCACCAAAGGTAAAGATTTCACCTTGTCACCCATACTCAACCCATCTGGGCTACTGCAGTTTTTTTTGAAAGCATGCAAAAAAGGTGGGTCCACAATTTTGGGGTGTGTTGTGGATCAGCCACAACAAATGGCAACTCTGTTGTCAAATGGTCCTGAGCATTTTGGTGAGAACCCAACCTGAAATATACAAGCTTAGATACAGGCGTCAGAACATAAAGATAAACAAATATCGATAGATCGGAAATACATGAAACATCAGAATCATAAGTATTAGCTCAGTGTGTGCAATGTGTTTCATTCCCTATCATTTGAACTTGATCAATATTCCATTGTCAGTTTTACTTATGATTTGTATGCAAGGCTATGAATGATTTGTGTAGGATTTGATGCATGATGAAGATGCTAGAGACATAACAACCTACTTTACAAAGGCTCAAACCTTCTAATATCATGAACAAACATATTCAAACTGTCAAACCCTCTTAGGACCAAATATATGTATACTGAATTAATTTATTAGATCCCAAAGTTGGTTATGTGCCACTACCATCTTGAACCCATGTGCAAGTGTGAGTGAAATCAGAACTTTGGGGAATAGAATTCCCAACCTAAGTGAGATGGGAATTTAACCCTATCCTTACTATTCTGATTTGGAGTTCATTACCTCATCTTGAAAAAAAATGATTTTACCAGTTATGGATGAAATTGTCAAGCTAGTCTATCCATATGAGCAGTCAGTGGTCTTGCTTTTAGACAAGACATGATGCCACGCATGAGCACTTAACCCCATAATCCATGATTTGGCTTCATCCATTCTTTTTTTCTTTTTTTTTTCTTGGACCTTTTAAATGACTACCCATCCTTGCCAGGGACATGTAGTATGATCCCTCCAATCCAATATTAAGATGAAATGGGAAACATTAATTTTTATTTCTTGGACATTTGGGATGACTACCCATCCTTTACAGACGACATGTAGTATGATCCTTCCCATCCAAGTTTGATGATAAAATGAAAGATGGAAGCTTTGGAGAATCAAATTCTCAACCTAGGTAAGATGATAATTATGCCCTATCCTTACTACTCCATGAAGGTCAAATTAGAGCTTTGGGAAATTGGATCCTCAACCTAAGCGAGATGAGGATTTAACCCTATCCTTACTACTTTGATTTTAGGCTTTAAGCATTATGGGAGTGGTAAAAACCATTGTTTTAAGGATTATTTTGCATGATAGGACAGACATGGACTATTTCTTTTGCCTCACATTTTCTTCCAAGTATGGTTTTAACCATTTTGCTCAAGACTCTCTTTAATATGCATAGAACGTGCTTGGTTCAAGATAGTTCGGGCATCAGTTCCCAACCTTAGGATTTTTTTATGTTTTATGTTATAGAATAACCCTAAGAGGATTCAACACCTTTTCAATGATTGTACATGACATGAAGATGCAACTAAGATGAAATATATATGCAGTGTGGAATATAACATGAGATATGAATGCATTGCTTCTTTTGAAAAGTTAATGGAGTATACATCACCTACTTTATCATAATGTGAAAAACTGACAACTTCATGCATCACAAGTTCCAAACAATATTCTTTAATGTGTTTGCAATATTCATGGAGCTTTTTGCAATACAATTCCAATGTTTCATATTTTCCTGATCTTAGGCATGAGTTGACATCTCAAATAACAACTTTTCATAATTTTTTTTTTTTCTGAAAAACCAAACATGTCAAATAAACACACAACTTAAACCATGATTAAACTAACAATCCCAAACAAAAGGAAACTTGAAAACACAAACCAAAACCAAAAACCAAAAATTATATACACTATTGTACAAGATGGTGTAAAAATTTGGGCCATCATTTGCTCGGATCCCAAATACGGTTAGCACATTTCAAAATACATTGAACATTAGGCATATACCAAGCTTTGCAAAAATGCAAGAATAATAGTAAGCTAAACAATATTCCAATTCCCATTATGCCTTTCTCACTCTGCCAACTTGCTTGGATAACGTTAGCATTTTCATTTTGAAAATTTAATTCATTGAATTGATAATACAATAAATGGTTTTTAATATTTTCTTGTCTATTCATGAAAGTATCCACTTCATAATTCAATTCATGATTTGAAATTAGGCCTTCCTTTTCAAATGTGATATGTTGCAAATAAGAGCCCATTTCTAAAAGTCTTGAATTCAAATTATTTTTTGAGATTTTAAAGCAATCAAAATCAATCAAAACTTGACAAACATCACCAAGATTTGATATTTCATCATTAATGACATTAGAATCCAATGGGACATCAAGTAATCCATCACTTAAAATTTTTGTAGCTATCACCAAAGGTAAAGATTTCACCTTGTCACCCATACTCAACCAATCTGCGCTACTGCAGTTTTTTTTGAAAGCATGCAAAAAAGGTGGGTCCCCAATTTTGGGGTGTGTTGTGGATCAGCCACAACAAATTGTGACTCTGCTGTCAAACGCTCCTGAGCATTTTGGTGAGAACCCAACCTAAAATATACAAGCTTAGATACAGAGCGTCAAGCACATAAACATAAATAAATACCGATAGATCGGAAATACATGAAACATCGAATCATAAGTATCAGCTCGGTGTGTGCAATGTGTTTCATTCCCTATCATTTGAACTTGATCAACATTCCATTGTCAGTTTTACTTATGATTTGTATGCAAGGCTATGAATGATTTGTGTAGGATTTGATGCATGATGAAGATGCTAGAGACATAACAACCTGCTTTACAAAGGCTCAAACCTTCTAATATCATGAACAAACATATTCAAGCTGTCAAACCCTCTTAGGACCAAATATATGTATACTGAATTAATTTATTAGATCCCAAAGTTGGTTATGTGCCACTGCCATCTTGAACCCATGTGCAAGTGTGAGTGAAATCAGAACTTTGGAGAATAGGATTCCCAACTTAAGCGAGATGGGAATTTAACCCTATCCTTATTATTCTGATTTGGATTTCATTACCTCATCTTGAAAAAAAATGATTTAACCAGTTATGGATGAAATTGTCAAGCTAGTCTATCCATATGAGCTGTCAGTGATCTTGCTTTTAGACAAGACATGATGCCACGCATGAGCACTTAACCCCATAATCCATGATTTGGCTTCATTCATTCTCTTTTTTTTTTTTTTTTCTTGGACCTTTGGGATGACTACCAATCCTTGCCAGGGACATGTAATACGATCCCTCCAATCCAATATTAAGATGAAATGGAAAAAATTAATTTTTATTTCTTGGACCTTTGGGATGACTACCCATCCTTTGTAGAGGACATGTAGTACGATCCTTCCCATCCAAGTTTTATAATAAAATGAAATATGGAAGCTTTGGGGAATCAGATTCTCAACCTAGGTAAGATGAGAATTATGCCCTATCCTTACTACTCCATCAAGGTCAAATCAGAGCTTTGGGGAATTGGATCCTCAACCTAAGCGAGATGAGGATTTAACCCTATCCTTACTACTTTGATTTTAGGCTTTAAGCATTATGGGAGTGGTAAAAACCACTATTTTAAGGATTATGTTGCATGATAGGATAGACATGGACTATTCCTTTCGCCTCACCTTTTCTTCCAAATATGGTTTTAACCATTTTTCTCAAGACTCTCTTTAATATGCGTAGAACGTGCTTGGTTCAAGATAGTTCGAGCATTAGTTCCCAACCTTAGGATTTTTTTATGTTTTATGTTATAGAATAACCCTAAGAGGATTCAACACCTTTTCAATGATTGTACATGACATGAAGATGCAACTAAGATGAAATATATATGCAGTGTGGAATATAACATGAGATATGAATGCATTGCTTCTTTTGAAATGTTAATGGAGTATACATCACCTACTTTACCATAATGTGAAAAACTGACAAATTCATGCATCACAAGTTCCAAACAATATTCTTTAATGTGTTTGTAATATTCATGGAGCTTTTTGCAATACAATTCCAATGTTTCATATTTTCTTGATCTTAGGCATGATTTGACATCTCAAATAACAACTTTACATCATTTTTGTTTTTTTTCTAAAAAACCAAACATGTCAAATAAACACACAACTTAAACCATGATTAAACTAACAATACCAAACAAAAGGAAACTTGAAAACACAAACCAAAACCAAAAACCAAAAATTATATACACTATTGTACAAGATGGTGTAAAAATTTGGGCCATCATTTTCCCGGATCCCAAATACGGTTAGCACATTTCGAAAGACATTGAACATTAGGCATATACCAAGCTTTGCAAAAATGCAAGAATAATAGTAAGCCAAACAATATTCCAATTCCCATTATGCCTTTCTCACTCTGCCAACTTGCTTGGATAACGTTAGCAATTTCATTTTGAAATTTTAATTCATTGAATTGATAAGACAATAAATGGTTTTCAATCTTTTCTTGTCTATTCGTGAAAGTATCCACTTCATAATTCAATTCATGATTTGAAATTAGGCCTTCCTTTTCAAATGTGAGATGTTGCAAATAAGAGCCCATTTCTAAAAGTCTTGAATTCAAATTATTTTTTGAGATTTTAAAGCAATCAAAATCAATCAAAACTTGACAAACATCACCAAGATTTGACATTTCACCATTAATGACATTAGCATCCAACGAGACATCATGTAATCCATCACTTAAAATTTTTGTAGCTATCACCAAAGGTAAATATTTCACCTTGTCACCCATACTCAACCCATCTGGGCTACTGCAGTTTTTTTTGAAAGCATGCAAAAAAGGTGGGTCCCCAATTTTGGGGTGTGTTGTGGATCAGCCACAACAAATGGTGACTCTGCTGTCAAATGCTCCTGAGCATTTTGGTGAGAACCCAACCTGAAATATACAAGCTTAGATACAGGCGTTAGCACATAAAGATAAACAAATACCGATAGATCGAAATAAATGAAACATCGGAATCATAAGTATCAGCTCGGTGTGTGCAATGTGTTTCATTCCCTATCATTTGAACTTGATCAACATTCCATTGTCAGTTTTACTTATGATTTTTATGCAAGGCTATGAATGATTTGTGCAGGATTTGATGCATGATGAAGATTCTAGAGACATAACAAACTGCTTTACAAAGGCTCAAACCTTCTAATATCATGAACAAACATATTCAAGTTGTCAAACCCTCTTAGGACCAAATATATGTATACTGAATTAATTTATTAGATCCCAAATTTGGTTATGTGCCACTACCATCTTGAACCCATGTGCAAGTGTGAGTGAATCAGAACTTTGGGGAATAGGATTCCCAACCTAAGAGAGATGGGAATTTAACCCTATCCTTACTATTCTAATTTGGAGTTCATTACCTCATCTTGAAAAAAAATGATTTAACCAGATATGGATGAAATTGTCAAGCTAGTCTATCCATATGAGCAGTCAGTGGTCTTGCTTTTAGACAAGACATGATGCCACGCATGAGCATTTAACCCCATAATCCATGATTTGGCTACATTCATTCTCTTTTTTTCTTTTTCTTTTTTGTTGGACCTTTGGGATGACCACCCATCCTTGCCAAGGACATGTAGTACGATCCCTCCAATCCAATATTAAGATGAAATGGGAAACATTAATTTTTATTTCTTGGACCATTGGGATGACTACCCATCCTTTACAAAGGACATGTAGTACGATCCTTCCCATCCAATTTTTATGATAAAATGAAAGATGGAAGCTTTGGGGAATCAGATTCTCAACCTAGGTAAGATGAGAATTATGCCCTATCCTTACTACTCCATCAAGGTCAAATCAGAGCTTTGGGGAATTGGATCCTCAACCTAAGCGAGATGAGGATTTAACCCTATCCTTACTACTTTGATTTTAGGCTTTAAGCATTATGGGAGTGGTAAAAACCACTGTTTTAAGGATTATGTTGCATGATAGGACAGACATGGACTATTCCTTTCGCCTCACCTTTTCTTCCAAGTATGGTTTTAACCATTTTGCTCAAGACTCTCTTTAATATGCGTAGAACGTGCTTTGTTCAAGATAGTTCGGGCATTAGTTCCCAACCTTAGGATTTTTTTATGTTTTATGTTATAGAATAACCCTAAGAGGATTCAACACCTTTTCAATGATTGTACATGACATGAAGATGCAACTAAGATGAAATATATATGCAGTGTGGAATATAACATGAGATATGAATGCATTGCTTCTTTTGAAATGTTAATGGAGTATACATCACCTACTTTACCATAATGTGAAAAACTAACAACTTCATGCATCACAAGTTCCAAACAATATTCTTTAATGTGTTTGAAATATTCGTGGAGCTTTCTGCAATACAATTCCAATGTTTCATATTTTCCTGATCTTAGGCATGAGTTGACATCTCAAATAACAACATTTCATCATTTTTTTTTTTTCTGAAAAACCAAACATGTAAAATAAACACACAACTTAAACCATGATTAAACTAACAATCCCAAACAAAAGGAAACTTGAAAACACAAACCAAAACCAAAAACCAAAAATTATATACACTATTGTACAAGATGGTGTAAAAATTTGGGCCATCATTTGCCTGGATCCCAAATACGGTTAGCACATTTCGAAAGACATTGAACATTAGGCGTATACCAAGCTTTGCAAAAATGCAAGAATAATAGTAAGCCAAACAATATTCCAATTCCCATTATGCCTTTCTCACTCTGCCAACTTGCTTGGATAACGTTAGCAATTTCATTTTGAAATTTTAATTCATTGAATTGATAAGACAATAAATGGTTTTCAATATTTTCTTGTCTATTCATGAAAGTATCCACTTCATAATTCAATTCATGATTTGAAATTAGGCCTTCCTTTTCAAATGTGAGATGTTGCAAATAAGAGCCCATTTCTAAAATTCTTGAATTCAAATTATTTTTTGAGATTTTAAAGCAATCAAAATCAATCAAAACTTGACAAACATCACCAAGATTTGACATTTCATCATTAATGACATTAGCATCCAATGGAAAATCATGTAATCCATCACTTAAAATTGTTGTAGCTATCACCTAAGGTAAAGATTTCACCTTGTCACCCATACTCAACCCATCTGGGCTACTGCAGTTTTTTTTGAAAGCATGCAAAAAAGGTGGGTCCCCAATTTTGGGGTGTGTTGTGGATCAACCACAACAAATGGCGACTCTGTTGTCAAATGCTCCTGAGCATTTTGGTGAGAACCCAACCTGAAATATACAAGCTTAGATACAGGCGTCAACACATAAAGATAAACAAATATCGATAGATTAGAAATACATGAAACATCAAAATCATAAGTATCAGCTCGATGTGTGTAATGTGTTTCATTCCCTATCATTTGAACTTGATCAACATTCCATTGTCAGTTTTACTTATGATTTGTATGCAAGGCTATGAATGATTTGTGTAGGATTTGATGCATGATGAAGATGCTAGAGACATAACAACCTACTTTACAAAGGCTCAAACCTTCTAATATCATGAACAAACATATTCAAGTTGTCAAACCCTCTTAGGACCAGATATATGTATACTCAATTAATTTACTAGATCCCAAAGTTGGTTATGTGCCACTACCATCTTGAACCCATGTGCAAGTGTGAGTGAAATCAGAACTTTGGGGAATAGGATTCCCAACCTAAGCGAGATGGGAATTTAACCTTATCCTTACTATTCTGATTTGGAGTTCATTACCTCATCTTGAAAAAAATGATTTAACCTGTTATGGATGAAATTGTCAAGCTAGTCTATCCATATGAGCAGTCAATGGTCTTGCTTTTAGACAAGACATGATGCCACGCATGAGCACTTAACCCCATAATCCATGATTTGGCTTCATTCATTCTCTTTTTTTTTTTCTTGGACCTTTGGGATGACTACCCATCCTTGCTAGGGACATGTAGTACGATCCCTCCAATCCAATATTAAGATGAAATGGGAAACATTAATTTTTATTTCTTGGACCTTTCCCTCCCCCCCCCCCCCACCCAATTTTTTTTTTTTTTTTTGGGATGACTACCCATCCTTTGTAGAGGACATGTAGTACGATCCTTCCCATCCAAGTTTTATGATAAAATGAAAGATTGGAAGCTTTGGGGAATCAGATTCTCAACCTAGGTAAGATGAGAATTATGCCCTATCCTTACTACTCCATCAAGGTCAAATCAGAGCTTTGGGGAATTGGATCCTCAACCTAAGCGAGATGAGGATTTAACCCTATCCTTACTACTTTGATTTTAGGCTTTAAGCATTATGGGAGTGGTAAAAACCATTGTTTTAAGGATTATGTTGCATGATAGGACATACATGGACTATTCCTTTCGCCTCACCTTTTCTTCCAAGTATGGTTTTAACCATTTTGCTCAAGACTCTCTTTAATATGCGTAGAACGTTCTTGGTTCAAGATAGTTCGGGCATCAGTTCCCAACCTTAGGATTTTTTATGTTTTATGTTATAGAATAACCCTATTCTAAGAGGATTCAACACCTTTTCAATGATTGTACATGACATGAAGATGCAACTAAGATGAAATATATATGCATTGTGGAATATAACATGAGATATGAATGCATTGCTTCTTTTGAAATGTTAATGGAGTATACATCACCTACTTTACCATAATGTGAAAAACTCGACAACTTCATGCATCACAAGTTCCAAACAATATTCTTTAATGTGTTTGCAATATTCGTGGAGCTTTCTGCAATACAATTCCGATGTTTCATATTTTCCTGATCTTAGGCATGATTTGACATCTCAAATAACAACTTTTCATCATTTTTTTTTTTTTAGACAAACCAAACATGTCAAATAAACACACAACTTAAACCATGATTAAACTAACAATCCCAAACAAAAGGAAACTTGAAAACACAAACCAAAACCAAAAACCAAAAATTATATACACTATTGTACAAGATGGTGTAAAAATTTGGGCCATCATTTGCCCGGATCCCAAATACGGTTAGCACATTTCGAAAGACATTGAACATTAGGCGTATACCAAGCTTTGCAAAAATGCAAGAATAATAGTAAGCCAAACAATATTCCAATTCCCATTATGCCTTTCTCACTCGCCAACTTGCTTGGATAACGTTAGCAATTTCATTTTGAAATTTTAATTCATTGAATTGATAAGACAATAAATGGTTTTCAATATTTTCTTGTCTATTCATGAAAGTATCCACTTCATAATTCAATTCATGATTTGAAATTAGGCCTTCCTTTTCAAATGTGAGATGTTGCAAATAAGAGCCCATTTCTAAAAGTCTTGAATTCAAATTATTTTTTGAGATTTTAAAGCAATCAAAATCAATCAAAACTTGACAAACATCACCAAGATTTGACATTTCATCATTAATGACATTAGCATCCAATGGGACATCATGTAATCCATCACTTAAAATTGTTGTAGCTATCACCTAAGGTAAATATTTCACCTTGTCACCCATACTCAACCCTTCCATGACACTGCAGTTTTCTTTGAAAGCATGCAAAAAAGGTGGGTCCCCAATTTTGGGGTGTGTTGTGGATCAACCACAACAAATGGTGACTCTACTGTCAAATGCTCCTGAGCATTTTGGTGAGAACCCAACCTGAAATATACAAGCTTAGATACCAAAGCGTCAGGCACATAAAGATAAACAAATATCGATAGATCGGAGATACATGAAACATCAAAATCATAAGTATCAGCTCGATGTGTGCAATGTGTTTCATTCCCTATCATTTGAACTTGATCAACATTCCATTGTCAATTTTACTTATGATTTGTATGCAAGGCTATGAATGATTTGTGCAGGATTTGATGCATGATGAAGATGCTAGAGACATAACAACCTACTTTACAAAGGCTCAAACCTTCTAATATCATGAACAAACATATTCAAGTTGTCAAACCCTCTTAGGACCAAATATATGTATACTAAATTAATTTACTAGATCCCAAAGTTGGTTATGTGCCACTACCATCTTGAACCCATGTGCAAGTGTGAGTGAAATCAGAACTTTGGGGAATAGGATTCCCAACCTAAGCGAGATGGGAATTTAACCCTATCCTTACTATTCTGATTTGGAGTTCATTACCTCATCTTGAAAAAAATGATTTAACCAGTTATGGATGAAATTGTCAAGCTAGTCTATCCATATGAGTAGTCAGTGGTCTTGCTTTTAGACAAGACATGATGCCACGCATGAGCACTTAACCCCATAATCCATGATTTGGCTTCATTCATTCTCTTTTTTTTTTTCTTGGACCTTTGGGATGACTACCCATCCTTTCTAGGGACATGTAGTATGATCCCTCCAATCCAATATTAAGATGAAATGGGAAACATTAATTTTTATTTCTTGGACCTTTGGGATGACTACCCATCCTTTGTAGAGGACATGTAGTACGATCCTTCCCATCCAAGTTTTATGATAAAATGAAAGATTGGAAGCTTTGGGGAATCAGATTCTCAACCTAGGTAAGATGAGAATTATGCCCTATCCTTACTACTCCATGAAGGTCAAATCAGAGCTTTGGGGAATTGGATCCTCAACCTAAGCGAGATGAGGATTTAACCCTATCCTTACTACTTTGATTTTAGGCTTTAAGCATTATGGGAGTGGTAAAAACCACTGTTTTAAGGATTATGTTGCATGATAGGACAGACATGGACTATTCCTTTTGCCTCACATTTTCTTCCAAGTATGGTTTTAACCATTTTGCTCAAGACTCTCTTTAATATGCGTAGAACGTGCTTGGTTCAAGATAGTTCGGGCATCAGTTCCCAACCTTAGGATTTTTTATGTTTTATGTTATAGAATAACCCTAAGAGGATTCAACACCTTTTCAATGATTGTACATGACATGAAGATGCAACTAAGATGAAATATATATGCAGTGTGGAATATAACATGAGATATGAATGCATTGCTTCTTTTGAAATGTTAATGGAGTATGCATCACCTACTTTACCATAATGTGAAAAACTAACAACTTCATGCATCACAAGTTCCAAACAATATTCTTTAATGTGTTTGCAATATTCGTGGAGCTTTCTGCAATACAATTCCAATGTTTCATATTTTCCTGATCTTAGGCATGATTTGACATCTCAAATAACAAATTTTCATCATTTTTTTTTTTTAGACAAACCAAACATGTCAAATAAACACACAACTTAAACCATGATTAAACTAACAATCCCAAACAAAAGGAAACTTGAAAACACAAACCAAAACCAAAAACCAAAAATTATATACACTATTGTACAAGATGGTGTAAAAATTTGGGCCATCATTTTCCCGGATCCCAAATACGGTTAGCACATTTTGAAAGACATTGAACATTAGGCGTATACCAAGCTTTGCAAAAATGCAAGAATAATAGTAAGCCAAACAATATTCCAATTCCCATTATGCCTTTCTCACTCGCCAACTTGCTTGGATAACGTTAGCAATTTCATTTTGAAATTTTAATTCATTGAATTGATAAGACAATAAATGGTTTTCAATATTTTCTTGTCTATTCATGAAAGTATCCACTTCATAATTCAATTCATGATTTGAAATTAGGCCTTCCTTTTCAAATGTGAGATGTTGCAAATAAGAGCCCATTTCTAAAAGTCTTGAATTCAAATTATTTTTTGAGATTTTAAAGCAATCAAAATCAATCAAAACTTGACAAACATCACCAAGATTTGACATTTCATCATTAATGACATTAGCATCCAACGGGACATCATGTAATCCATCACTTAAAATTTTTGTAGCTATCACCAAAGGTAAAGATTTCACCTTGTCACCCATACTCAACCCATCATGATTAGAATTTACCACAACTTGATGAGTGTTAGTAGCTTTTTCTTTTTCCTCATTGTCTTCTTCATCATCCAACACCTGTTCAAAAACACCAAAGTTAGGCACCCAATCAAACATGCGTCCATATTTTTCAAAACAAGAGCCTAATTTTTCAAGATATGTGTCGCGTGACACCTTTCCATGATCAATGGCTTGAGTTGCCTCAAAATCCACATTTTCATTAGGATCATCAATAGTATCAAACCCACACCACTTAGGTTTGGTAATTTCCTCATTTTGAGATGGCATAGACATTGTAGAAGCAATAGGTGGATCAAGATTTTTGATTTCTTGCCCCTCAAGGGGAACAAAATCAATTGATTCTCCTTCTTTATCCATGGTAGTAGAATCATTATCCTTCTCCAACCTTTGATGAGATTCCAACCCTTCTTCCAAAGCATTCTTAGATTGTACAGGACTTGTAACATCCTCATATGAAAGGGCAATCGTATTATCCTACATATCAATAGGCACACAAATTTCATTAGCAGTTTTGGAGTGAGCATACTCTTCCCAAGAATCATGATGATCATCTTTCAAAATCAAATTGTGATTCTCAACTATTTCTTCATCATCCTTTAATTCATCAACATGTTTCTCATCAAATTTATCTTCACCTTCCTTAGATGGTTCAATTACTTCCAAAATTGGGTTATTGCTTGTATTCAAATTGATAAGGCCATCATAATCCACATGTGTAACCCATGATTCAAGTTTAACATAATTTGGAAGGTGTGAATTTTCTTGGCCATTATCTTCAACAATGTCATCCAACATGTCATCCGAAATAGATTCATCCTCATAGAATTCATCTTTTGGTGAGTCAAGGGTTCCCAATCTGTCACATGTTTCAATACTAGTTGGATCTAGTACTCCTCCCTTGCCTAAAATCATATTATTATGAAAATCATTGAAATTGATTTTAGAAACATCTTTTGAATCAAGATGAGTATTTTGAAGTTGATTCATACTTAAGAAAGATGGTTGATCTTGCATAGTAGGTTGAGGATTTTGAAATTGATTGAAGCTTGGGAGTGATTGTTGATTGTGAAATTGATTCACACTTGAACTTGGTTGAGGTGGATAAATCATTGGGTGGGTAAAGGAGGTATTAAATGATTGAAAATTATATGATCCAAAACCCACACCATAATTTTGACAACTCAATTGTTGCTCAATTGCCATTGCTTGAGTATAGGCTTGTGACAAAGATGTGATTAGAGGCATCCCTCGCAAATATGTGGAAGTGAGTGGGTCAAGAGCATTGACATATATTTGGAGAGCCACTTCTTCTTGTAGAACATAAAATGTCACTAATTGAGTATATAATCCAAAGAACCTTTCAAAAAATGACTTCACATTTTCACTTGGTCCTTTTTTAATAGTAAAAAACTGCTCATACATGCGGATTGAGTCAACTTGCTTTTTGTTGAATTGATTAAGAAATGCTGCCTCTAGTTGAGCCCAAGAAGTGATAGACCCTAAAGGTAGACTTGTAAACCAATCATATGCCACTTTGTCCAAGGTGTACAGGAACATTTTACAAGCAACATCATCATACCAACTTGTTAAGTGATTGGCACAGAATTTGAATGCTTGAATGTGTTCTTCTGTAGTATTTGTCCCGTTAGACAAAAATCGAGGAAGACATCTCTCAAAACCAATGGGCAAATAATGTTGAACTCCTGGTATGCTCAATGGGCTACCTGGCATCCATGGTGAAAACATAGCCATTAGTGTATCTTAAAGAATACAACTTTAATATCAATTTTTTTTTTTTTAAATTAAATTAAATCACATTATTCTTGTATGAACAATCAAAGCGTTAGACCAGTGCATAGCAATTCATGTCCTCCTTTTAACAGTACAAAGTTGTATTGTTAAAATAGGGCTAAAGATAATAATCAATAGGGCATGAAATATTCAAAATTTAAATCCCTATAGCATTTAAATCAATCTAAAATAAACCGGTTTAGGCCCTCCTTCTAGCGCCAAAATGTTGAGTGGTATTTTCACCCAGCTGTGAAAGTACAATTCTCCTTTAGGATTTGGATCCCAAATCCCCTCTTGCAAAGAAGTCAAACAAACAACTTCTCCAAGGTCTCTGCTGTATTAGCATTTGCAACTGTGTATTAGTAATCTCAAATGAAGATAATCAATTTAAATACTTGGAACACCTTAGTGATTGCAAGTAACCGTAAACAAGGGGCAATGTTGGTTTATTTCATCATGAAGCTTTAGTGATTGTTCATTTTTTTTTTTTAGATTTTGTAATTTTTAAATGTTTATTTTAAATAAATTAAACCTTTTGGAAAAATAAAAAAAATGAGAAAGAAATGCAAAAAATTAAAAATAGAACACATTTAGTCTGATGCTATCCTGTTCCGACAAAACCGAAGATATGAGGTTTCCATGCATGCAACCTAACCTATTGGACCTGCAAAACATGCACAATCCTGATAAGCTAAGTGCTAGCTTCTAGGGATTTGAATGAGGTTTTCAGATTTAAGCATTCGCATGCAGCAACCAAGAAAAACTTGTATCAACTACATTTACAAGCCTAAAATATGAAAAGGGAAAATAGACATTTAATCTTGCATGCAGAAAATGACTCCTTCTTTCTTGCCCATAAGATGCAAATTTTTGAAATGTCATCTGCATTAAATATTTGTCTTTTTACAATAACAGATATCTGGTTTTCCAAAACCAAAAAAAGTGGAAGAAAAGCACTCCAAAGCAGGTCCAAAATGGCTCATCACCCTCAGCTCTGCAACCCTGCTCCCAGTGGTTTCTGACCCTTGTACCAATCTGTGCCTCTACTTTTATACTTTCTAGAAATGCTCTCTGCTTCGCCCTGTGGCACTTCATTTCATTTCCCAGTTTGCATCATTTTGTATTCCCCGTAAATATTTCACCTTGTCACCCATACTCAACCCATCATGATTACAATTTTTGTAGATATCGCGACAACTTTTCATTTTTGGCCGCGACGGAGTGACATGTCGTGATATCGCAACAACTTTTCATTTCTAGCCATGACAGAGCGACATGTCACGATCGCAACAACTTTTCATTTTTTGCCGTGATGGAGTGACATGTCGCGATATTGCGACAACTTTTCATTTCTGGCTGCGACGGAGCAACATGTCGCGATATCGCGACAACTTCTCATTTATGGCCGCGATGGAGTGACATGTCGTGATATCATGACAACTTTTCATTTTTGGCCGCGACAAAGCGACATGTCACGATATCGCGACAACTTTTCATTTTTGGCCGCGACAAAGCGACATGTCGCGATATCGCGACACTTTTTCTCTTTTGTGAAATTTTTGCTTTTTCCTTGATTTTTTAGCATCTGGGCTATTGCAGTTTTTTTTGAAAGCATGCAAAAAAGGTAGGTCCCCAATTTTGGGGTGTGTTGTGGATCAGCCACAACAAGTCCATCTGGAGAAAAAGGAACCAGGTATTTTCCTTAAACTTCTCTATTTCTGTCATTCATGTGCAAGGAAAATTTTCATTAAAAAAAATGCATCGTGTCATTATATGGAATTTATTTTCAATGCATTTGTCATTCTCAGATCATTTATCTCAGTTTGTTTCAGATTTCTCTTTACTTATTTAAATCAGAATTGCATTTATTTTCTCTCAAATCATTAGGATAGGCTTCTATTTTGTGTCATTCTCTTTGTAAATCATCAATTTTTGAAGTCATCTCTCTTGCATTAGATAAGTTTCAAATTCTTCCTTTCAAAACCCTACATGTAGATCAAAAATTTTAGTTTGCTTTATTTCAAAGAATATTTTCATTTCCTTTTATAAATCACATGTCAAATAGTTTTTTCACTCCTCTTTTGTGTTATCCCATCAATTTCCTTTCAAATCGCATTTAAAAATTTCCATTCTAAAAGTCACATTTAGCATTAGGTTTTTCAAATATCTTTATGCATCTTTCATCAAAGCAACTTCAAATTCCTTCTTGCACAAAAATCAATTTCATATTTCTTTCATGCATTTAGGATTATGGTTTTTCACATCTCTTTTTGCATGTTTCACTAATGCAAATTTTAAATCCCTTTTTGCAAAATCAAATTTTAGATTCCTTTCTTGTTATTAGATTAGGATTTCCCTTTTTCTTTTACAAAACCCTCAGGTAAATTGCAAATTTCAGATCCCTTTCTCATCATTATATTAGAACTTCCCATTTCTTTCATAAATCCTTTGGGTAAATTGCAATTTTCAAATTTCTTTCCATATAATTTTTAGATTAGAAATTTTCCTATTTCTTTCACAAATCCTCTGGGTAATTTGCACATCTCTTTCCATATCATTAGTTTAGGATTTCCAATTTCTTTTTGCACAATATCTCTCACATTTCTTTCATGTTTCAAAATTAGGGTTCCAAAAATCCCTCTTCTCACATGCTTTACATTGCTTGTTTACATGCTTCATAGCATAGATCCTAGTTTCTTTTCTAAAAATACACATAGGATTAGCTTGCTTTCAAAACACATCTTAATTTAGCTTTACTTCCAAAAACACATCTAGGGCTAGATTTACATTTCAAAAAGGCATCTAGTTAGCTTTCTTGCTTTTACATCATCATTAGACAACAAAAATCCACACACTCATGTGGTACACACAAGTGGTGAGATTGGATTTCATCCCCAATCCATCACTCGAGACTGGTGAGGTAGGAGTTTTACCCTCCATCAGCTCACCCCCCTAGGCACCTAGCATCCCCACATGAGCATTTTTCTAGACTTCATCACTAGAAAATCCACCACTTTTGATATTGGTCTTCCAATATTCGTCATTGAAAGGATCCTTCAAAGTGGGACAAGTTTAGATGCCTTCGTTCAGGAGGCTTACATAATTAGTGAACACAATAACTATCTTCTTTGACTAAGCTTGCTCGAGAGTGAAACAAAAGCCCAACTGGGCAAGTAGAAAGTCTTAGAAATTACCACCTCTTCTTGCAATAGTTTATTGGACTCATTAGTGCATCTTAAGTCTTCCCTATAGTCTATCATTTTACTGCACCTTCCATACAGGTCACCATTTGCCCATTGCAACATTGTTCTATTATGTGCACCTTTGGGTGTTGCAGGAGGTTCCATGCCGATGACACTCCTAATATTTCTAGAGTTATCACCCCACTGCTTGTGATATTTCCTAGGAAGTATATTTTTAACATCAAAACACATGAAAACACATAAACATTTTATTTTCTACATTTAAAATTGATTTTAGTTTCATACTATTTGCATAATCACAAACTGGTTTTAGCACATTTCATAATTTACCACTTTGTTTGTTGGTTATTTATAGCCTGTCATCACTTAGCCTCTGTCACATTCATATTTTGAGACCAATTCATCCCCCAACCTATGAATCAAGTCTTAATTCACCCCTTGACCTACCAATCCTTCTTACAGGTCTATAAATTGATCAAACTTCACAGGGTTACTCAAAAACCCCTTGCAGATCACACCTAGAACCTTAGATTTTATTTTCCATGCAATTCTGAGTCCAATTTCATCACACTCGACACCATGACTATCACTACATGAAGTCAAACACATGAGCAAGCATGTCTTGAGGAGGATGTATTCTTCGTCCCTTCTAGTTAGTGTCCATCTTCCTCTTCTTCCATAGGGGAGGTCCACACACACATTTGATCTACCCATAGATTCACTTCTACCTCCCACACACATTTTTTCTTAGGATGATATTCCTACATCATCTAGTGAAGATGGTCCACTTCTTCCTCATTCTCCTTCACCTAATCCACATTCTATGTTTTGTGATCATGTTATCTATATAGCTCTAGGACATCCCACTCCTTTCTTTACCATCGATGAGGAAATATTACCTACTTCTCCTACCTTCTTGCACCCCTTATTTCAAATTCTATCTCAATCCCTTTTTGATTATTACTCCTCTTTGTTAAACCACACTTGTCCCCAGGTTGTATCATTCACCCCTACCATAGGTATGATTTAAGATCCTTCCTCTTCTACACTAGGCACTCAGGTACCATCATTGCAAACCCCATCACAACAACCTCTCTTGCAATAATAGTAATAGCCACTTCTATCATCATACCAACACTCTTACAAAGAATTACCACCACCACTTTTCCAAAAATCATTCTTCCCATCCTTTTAGGACATATCACAGTCGCCTCCTCAAACACAACCAATTCAACACCAACAATAGCAATCGACTACCTACACCCAACCTCGAGTGTACAAATTCACCACATCACCCTCTCAAGTTCCTACCTTAGAAGCTTATATTACCTCTTCATCATCACTCCCACATACATCCTATCCTCTTGGGACACATCCTACCCCATCCTCTATTCCATATTCATCCACTTCTACATTTATATTACCACCTCCTCCTCCATTTTAGATCTAGATTGTAGGTCTCCTTCCCACCTATGATCCATGACCTTTAGCCTATAATCCTACTCCCCTAGTTTATTCTACTCAATTTAATTTTCCTACCTATCATCCTTTAGGATAGATGCATGTCCCATCCTATGATGCCTCATCTAGTCCACCTTTAGCATTGTCTATCTAGACACCATTACCATTATCTACTAGACCCACATTCTTTACACCTCATCCTGCTTGGTCATCACCTCCTACAGCTCAACCATTACAGTAGACTCTTCTTCAATATATAAATATAGAACCACACACCCCTTAGCCACAAAATTATTATCCCCAATAGTTTCTTATTTTGCAATCTAGTATTCCACCTGCTATGACACCATACATCATTTAATAGCCACCTCCCCAGGATCAGTTGCAATACGTTTCTTTTAAATACTAAGAAGAATAGTAACTCTAGTATCCACCACACTCTCAGACTCCACCCACCTTAGCATCATCCTCCACACCTCTCATATTTGAACTTTAACTCTTGCAAGATTAAGTAAAGTGTTAGTCTCACAATGACACTAAGAGGGGGGGTGAATCAGTATAGCTCTTAAAAACTTAAATCTTCAATTCTTAATGCCAAAACAAAGAAAGCTTAAAACCCAATAAAGCAAATATACCAAAGAGCATCACACAACACAAGATGTATCGAGGTTCACCAGTTTTGGCTACTCCTAAAAATTGACTATTTGGACTCCCATCCAAATCTAGCCTTTGCAAAATACCAATTTTACAATCAATTTACCAGCACCCACTGGAAGGAGCACCAACCCCTGATTTATCTACACCAATAGAAAGGAGCACCAACCCCTGATTTATCTGCACCAATAGAAAGGAGCACCAACCCCTAATTTATCTACACCAACAGAAAGGAGCACCAACCCCTGATTTACCAGCACCAACTGGAAGGAACACCAACCCCTTATTCCAAGCACCAACTTGGACTTCTGTTTTGAAACTAGAAGATTGACATAAAGATGCCTTCACTTTTACAAGACCCTGACTGGTCTATTGCTTTCTCAACATTACCAACTCTTCACATAACACACACCCTGCTCGCTCTCCTCTTACTCTCTTCGCAAGATTAAATCTGCCTCACTTTAATCCCGAGCACTTTCACTCTTTTTCAGCAGCACTTTCACCCTTTTTGAGCAACTTGTAATTCTCCATGCAGACCTCATTTTATAACAAAGTTCTGACTCTATTTTTTAACTTCCATATTCTCGTGTGCAACCCCTAACTGACCCTGTAACTGTCCTTCTAACTTTAGTTCACTGTTCTTATTTTAGCTGCATGATTTTTCTTTGTAACTGCACCTGTAACTATCGTACTGACTTTAGGTAACCGTTCTTATTTTAGCTGCATGATTTTCTTCTGTAACGGCCCCTGTAACTGTCATATAACTTCAGTTAACTGTCACATATCTTCTTTCTACTTTGTTCTCTTCTTAGCTCGCGCCAAAGCGACCTGTCGTGAAATCATGACACTTCTACCTCTTTGTCCTCTTCTCGGCTTGTACCCACAAAAACACATGTCATGATATCGTGACACTTTTGCCTCCTTGCTACTTTACTTGGTTCATACCCATGAAAACACAACATGTCGTGATATCGCAACACTTTCGCCTCCTTGCTACTTTACTTGGCATGTACCCACGAAAACACATGTCGTGATATCGTGACACTTTCACCTCCATACTCTTCCTCTTTAATTTTGTCGCGATATCGTGACACTTCTGCCTTCTTACTTTCTCTCTCCTCCTTTAGTCATGAAAATGCGACATGTCACGATATCATGACACTTTTGCTCCTTTGTACTTTCTCTTACCTTCAGGTCATGAAAACGTGACATGTCGCGATATCGCGACACTTTTTCATTCTCGGCCTTCCTGCTCTTTTCAAGTCGTGAAAATGCAACATGTCACGATATCGTGACACTTTTCCTTCTCGGCCTTCTTGCTCTTTTCAAGTCGCAAAAATGTGACATGTCGCGATATCGTGACACTTTTCCTTCTTTGCCTTCCTCTTCGCTTTGGACCATGAAAATGCTACATGTCGCGATATCGCGACACTTTTTCTTCCTTGCATTTTCTCTTTGCTTTGGACCACGAAAATGCAACATGTCGCGAAATCACGACACTTTTTCTTCCATACTATCTCTCTTGCAATATGTCATGAAATCGCGACACTTTTTCTACTTGCCTTTTTCTCTTCCAACATGTCGTGAAATCATGACACTTTTTCTTTCGTACTATCTCTCTTGCAATATGTCACGAAATCGTGATAGTTTATCTTGCTTGTGCTTTCTCTCCGAACATGTCATGAAATCATGATAGTTTTGCTTTCTTGTGCTTTCTCTTCGAACATGTCACAAAATCACAACAATTTTGCTTGCTTGCACTTTCTCTACGAACATGTCATGAAATCATGATAGTTTTGCTTGCTTGCGCTTTCTCTCCGAACATGTCGTGAAATTGTGACAGTTTTTCTTTCTTCTCAACATGTCGCGATATCGCGATAGTTTTTCTTTCTCTCAACATGTCACGATATCATGACAGTTTTCTTTCTTCTCAACATGTCGCGATATCACGACAGTTTTCTTCCTTGCTCAACATGTCGCGATATTGCGATAGTTTTCTTCTTTGTGATTTTCTTTTGATTTTTAGCATTTGGGCCACTTCGATCTTTTGGATAATCATTGTACATACTCTGAAGAACCTCTTAACTCCTGTCCACTTCATCAATTGATCTATCTAACTGTGTTGACAACAATGACAATACTTTTGTTGCACCTTGCTCAATAATCTCCCCCTTTGGAATTATTGGCAACACACGTGCAATTTCTTGTAATTCTTCTCCCCCTTTGACAATAATACCAAAGGGTTGTTGTAGAATCCCCCTGAGTCCATGCACAACATTCTTAGGCATAGATTATTACAGTTAGAAAAATTACAAACATGAGCAAAAAGATAAACAAATACACAAATGCTCCCTCTGCATACAACACGTCACTGCAATATATTCTACCTTTGCTGTGGATAAGAAAACTAACTCTTGTTTCTTACTATTCCATGCAACCAACCTGTCTCCAAGATAGAATGCACCTCCACTAGTACTCTTTCTGTCATCTACACATCCTGCCCAAATTTGCATCTAGAAATTTGTCCCAACACTGTCCTCAAATCTTTCTTAGCATTGTCCTCAAATATTTCCCAAAGGCCTTCTTCAAAGGCTCAATCAATCATGCTCAAGTAGTACTCAAAATGAACTCAACAATGAATGACAATCTCAAATCAAATCCACTTCATAGAAGCATAAAGAGAATTGTTAGAGACTTAATATCTTCTAACCTCAATCTCAACTCAACATAGAATGATGGAATAATTTATTTCATAGAACTTTAAAAATCACTTCACACATAACTTGACTAGGCTCAATCAAATCAACTCAACCAATCATCACCAAGTTGGAAACCATCTGGTTGCTCAATATAAACCTCTTCTTCAAGCTTCCCATTCAAAAACATTGATTTCACATCTGTCAACAAAATTGACAAGTGACTCACACTTGTACCAACTTTTGTCCAACACTGTACCAACACTGCAATTTTATCGAAACACATATATGTGGCTAGGGCAACATTCTTTCACTAACCAAATTATCTGAACTGTTATAATCCTTAACTTTGGACAGTGGTAGTAAGAACCATCACCAGTACAACAATGGCATATAGCAATACTACCAAAAATGACAACTCTCAATTTAATAACCACCCTTAATGGCACTTCTACAAACTACATGAACTGAAAACATACTTCGACAACTATACGACAAATTCCTTTATTACTTTCCTTTCATCCTCAGGTAATAAAAAAAATACATAGGAGCATTAAAATGAAACTTCAAGATTGCTCCCCCTAAGGATGTGCTACCTGGAGTTGCTTAGTGCAATAGCGGAGTAATCTCCTTCAGTACAAGGAGACACATTTTCCTCTCTTCTTTCTTTCTCCAATATTTCTTGAACTTAGGCTGAAGGTTTTCAACTTCATCCTTAATTTAAACCTTTTTGTGAACTTAAACATTTCTCTTGGGTGGTTGTCTCTTGTACATCCTTGAAGGATGATTATTTTCCTTTCTTTGATGCACATGATTTCTTCCCTGTCTATGTTGCATTCTTTGCATCTGATGATATCTACTGTCCTACCTTAGATTAGATACAAAATTTCTTGGACAAGACCTTGTTGTGTGCCCATGACCATTACATTTAAAACATTGCACATGGTGTTCAACAGATGTATTTCTACTAGCATAACTCTTTGATCTATTATTCAATCCACAATACATACCCTTATGACCATAAAGGTTGCATCTAAAACAATAGCCATTACAAGAATTATTATGAATAAAGTGAGAGTGATAGAACCTCTTTTGTTGTGGTTGCTTTGTTGTAGATCTCCTTTGATATTTTCTTCCTTTTGAAGTTTCAGCTTCAAAATTTTCTTGCTTTGATCCTTCAGCAGTGGACTTCTTCTTCTCTGCAAATTTAGAAGATGAAGGTTGTACAGATTCATATCCAAGACCAAGCTTAGACATGGGGCTTCTTTGTTGCCTTATCATTTTATCTAGCAACTCTGTGCTCTTCTTAAATTTGAGATTTGTATTGGCCTCTTCTAGTTGTTTCCTCAATAAAACAATTTCCTCTTCTTGTTTACCGCAAACATCACTTTTATCATCCAGGTGTGACTTCAAAGCTTCTTCTATTTTCTTGGCTTTATGAATTTGCAAGAAGAGATATTCAATATTATCCTCATATTCTTCCAACTTCTTGGACAGTCTTTTGTTCTTTTTCCTTTCTATACCCAACTCTTCAAGTGCAGCGATCAACTGACCTTCTAGATATACTTCAGCCTCAGCCTCAAGTTTTTTATTACATTCCTATTTTTGCTCTGTTTTTTCTTCTTCGAATGCCATGAAAAGAGCTTCATCTATTTCTTCTTCAGAATCCTCATCGAAGTTGTCTTCTGATGAACTAACATTCTTGGAGATGAAACTTTTCTTCCTAAAGTTGTTTCTAAAATTTGGTTTTTTCTTCCAGTCACTTCTTTCCTGGTGTGATCCTTCATCACTTTCATCCTTCTCATTAAGTGGACATTTAGTTGCAACATGCCCAATGCCTCCATAGTTGAAACACTTAAATGGTAGCTTTCCTTTGTATTTTCCTTTTCCCCTTATTATTTTTCGAACAAAGTTTGCTTCTATTTCATCTGATGTCTCTTCTTCCTCAGATTCTTGTTTTGCTTTTATATTTTTATGTACTTTAAAAGCAGCTTCTCTTTCTGTGGGTTTGGTTTTTCCTATTCTCATCTCATATGCAGTCAAAGAACCATACATCTTATCCATAATAAAAATATTTAGATCTTTAGCTTCTTCTATTGCTGAACTTTAGAATCAAATATTTTGGGAAGAGATCTTAGTACCTTTTTCACGACGACATCTTCCATTTTCTTGTCGAGTCCTCTAATCGCATTAATGATTCCATTAACTCTTAGCATGTATGCCTCTATGTTCTCATCATCATTCATATTTAATGCTTCAAACTGAGCTCGATGCATTTGTAACTTGGCCTCCTTGATCTTATCATCTCCTTCATGAATGCTCCTTAGTTTGTCCCATATTTCTTTTGTCGTTTTACAACCCAAAATATTTACTAGTTCACTATCCATTAATCCGCATATGATAGCATTCTTTGCTTTTGAGTTATTCTCAAACAATTTCTTACCGGCAGCATCGGTTGGAGAAGTGGTGGGTATTGTGTATCCACTATCTATCGAATCCTAGATTTCATATCCCAAAGCACAAAGATATGTCTACATCTTGAGTTTCCAAAATGTGTAATTAGTTTCATCCAACAATGGTGCTTTGTTTGATGAGAAACCTTCACCACATGCCATTGTCACTTCCAAGATCAACCCTAGCTGATTTAGCCTGACAAGGAAAACTGGATCTGATACCAATTGTTAGTCTCACAATGACACTGAGAGGGGGGGGGTGAATCAGTATAGCTCTTAAAAACTTAAATCTTCAATTCTTAATGCCAAAACAAATAAAGCTTAAAACCCAATAAAACAAATATACCAAAGAGCATCACACAACACAAGATGTACCAAGGTTCACCAGTTTTGGCTACTCCTCAAAATTGATTGTTTGGACTCCCATCCAAATCCAACCTTTGCAAAATATCAATGTTACAATCAATTTACCAGCACCCACTGGAAGGAGCACCAACCCTTGATTTATCTACACCAATAGAAAGGAGCACCAACCCCTGATTTATCTGCACTAACAGAAAGGAGCACCAACCCCTAATTTATCTGCACCAACAGAAAGGAGCACCAACCCCTAATTTACCAACACCAACTAGAAGGAGCACCAACCCCTTATGCCAAGCACCAACTTGGACTTCTATTCTAAAACTAGAAGATTGACATAAAGATGCCTTCACTTTTACAAGACCCTGACTGGTCTATTGCTTTCTCAACATTACCCACTCTTCACATAACACACACCCTGCTCACTCTCCTCTTGCTCTCTTCACAATATTAAATCCGCCTCGCTTTAATCCCGAGTGCTTTCACTCTTTTTCAGCAGCACTTTCACCCTTTTTGAGTAGTTTGTAATTCTTCATGCAAACCTCCTTTTATAACAAAGTTTTGACTCTATTTTTTAACTTCCATATTCTCGCATGCAACCCATAACTGACCCTGTAACTGTCCTTCTGACTTCAGTTCACTGTTCTTATTTTAGCTGCATGATTTTTCTCTGTAACTGCACCTGTAACTATCGTACTGACTTTAGTTAACTGTTCTTATTTTAGCTGCATGATTTTCTTCTGTAACGGCCCCTGTAACTATCGTATAACTTCAGTTAACTGTCACATATCTTCTTTCGGTTGGGTTCTCTTCTTAGCTCGTGCCAAAGTGACCTGTCGCAAAATTGTGACACTTTTGCCTCTTTGTCCTCTTCTCGGCTTGTACCCACGAAAACATAACATGTTGCGATATCACGACACTTTTGCCTCCTTGCTGCTTTACTTGGTTCATACCCGTGAAAACACAACATGTCGCGATATCGTGACACTTTTGCCTCCTTGCTACTTTACTTGGCATGTACCCGCAAAAACACATGTCACGATATCATGACACTTTCGCCTTTGTACTCTTCCTCTTTACTTTTGTCGTGATATCGTGACACTTCTGCCTTCTTACTTTCTCTCTCCTCCTTTAGTCGTGAAAATGCGACATGTCACGATATCGTGACACTTTTTCTCCTTTGTACTTTCTCTTACCTTTGGGTCATGAAAACGCGACATGTCGCGATATCGCGACACTTTTTCATTCTCTTCCTTCTTGCCCTTTCTGAGTCACAAAAATGCTACATGTCACGATATCGTGACACTTTTCCTTCTCGGCCTTCTTGCTCTTTTCAAGTTGCAAAAATGCGACATGTCACGATATCGTGACACTTTTCCTTCTTAGCCTTCCTGCTCTTTTCAAGTCGCAAAAATGCGACATGTCGCGATATCATGACACTTTTCCTTCTCTGCCTTCCTCTTTGCTTTGGACCATGAAAATGATACATGTCACGATATCACGACACTTTTTCTTCCATGCATTTTCTCTTCACTTTGAACCGCAAAAATGCAACATGTCGTGAAATCGTGACACTTTTTCTTTCGTACTATCTCTCTTGCAATATGTCGCAAAATCGCGACACTTTTTCTACTTGCCTTTTATCTTCCAACATGTCATGAAATTGTGACACTTTTTCTTCTGTACTATCTCTCTTGCAATATGTCATGAAATCGTGACAGTTTATCTTGCTTGCACTTTCTCTCCGAACATGTCACAAAATCATGATAGTTTTGCTTGCTTGCGCTTTCTCTCCGAACATGTCATGAAATCGCAATAGTTTTGCTTGCTTGCGCTTTCTCTCCGAACATGTCGCAAAATCATGACAGTTTTACTTGCTTGCGCTTTCTCTCCGAACATGTCGTGAAATCATGATAGTTTTACTTGCTTGCGCTTTCTCTCCGAACATGTCGTGAAATCATGATAGTTTTGCTTGCTTGCGCTTTCTCTCTAAACATGTCATGAAATCATGATAGTTTTTCTTTCTTCTCAACATGTTGCGATATCGCGATAGTTTTTCTTTCTCTCAACATGTCATGATATCGCGATAGTTTTCTTCCTTCTCAACATGTCGCGATATCGCGACAGTTTTCTTCCTTGCTCAACATCTCGTGATATCGCGACAGTTTTCTTCCTTGTGATTTTCTTTTGATTTTTAGCATTTGGGCCACTTTGATCTTTTGGATAATCACTGTACATACTCTAAAGAACCTCTTAACTCCTATCCACTTCATCAACCGATCTGTTTGACTATGTTGACAACAATGACAATACTTTTGCTGCACCTTGCTCAACATAAAGATGCTAAACCTTTGTACCACTAGCTATGGACCGCAAAAACCTACCTATGATGAACTCTGCAATGATCCAGTCCATCCCCCAGTTCTCATTCCTTCTTATCCTTATCACTTTGAGATCTCAAATTTTGATAAGTACAAGGGAAAATAGGATCCACGAGAACATATTAGTAACTATTTTTAGCTTACTACTAGCTTCATAGTAGAAATCCCCTCATGTTATGTACCTTATCTCTCTTGCTTTGGGTACAAGATCTTGATTGGTACAACATGCTTTCATACCATAGCTTGTACACCTTTGAATAGTTGTCCAATTCATTCCTACAACATTTATCTATCAACATCAAAAATAAAACAAACTTCTCAAACATCTATGCCCTACAATAACCTAACGACGAGTCCATTATTGAGTTTGTTTCTTGATGAAGATCAGTCATACATGACCTGGCTCACAGTCTCCCAACTTTTGAACTTGTTACACTTTTATCTATAAGTTATCATAAACATATCTCCACTTCCCTGTAGCTTCATCACAGCTACACATTTGAAGAATCCATTGCCCAAGCTAAAGTCATCAAGGACATCAAGGTACAATCGAGCAAAATCAAGTTGAGACAAAAATCCTCATACAAATATAATTTTTGCTTTAACATAAATACAACTAATTAGCATTTCCCTAGGCTACCACAAGCCAATCACATGGTAACAACTACCTGTTAGTCAAAAAGTGACTAACTACACAAAATAGCTTATGCACCCTTTTTGCATATTTTTAAAGAAGACCGAAGTGGCCCATATGCTAAAGAACAAAGAAAAAGCAAAATACACTAAGGAATAAAAGTGTCACGATTTCGTGACATCTCAAGTTTTCACAACCAAAAACAGCAAAGAGGGAAAGCAGGGAAAAAAGTCACGATTTTGCGACATGGCTTATTTTCGCCAGAAGAAAAGAAAAACTACTAAAGAGACTAAAAGTGTCACGATATCACGACATGTCCCTTTTTTGTGGCCAAAAGCAATAAAAGGAAGCGAGGATGCAGAAGTGTCACGATTTCACAACATGTCGCATTTTCATGATCAAAACCAAGACAAAGAGCTATGGAGGTGAAAGTGTCACGATTTCGCGACATGTCGCATTTTTGCGATCAAAACCAAGACAAAGAGCTATGGAGGCGAAAGTGTCATGATTTCATGATATGTCGCATTTTCGCGATCAAAACCAATACAAAGACCTATGGAGGTGGAAGTGTCACGATTTCATGACATGTCGCATTTTCGCAATCAAAACCAAGACAAAGAGCTATGGAGGTGGAAGTGTCGTGATTTCGTGAAATGGTCAATTTTTGCGGTGCAAAAAGATGAATCAGGCTAAAGACATAGAAATGTCATGATTTCATGACATGTTGCATTTTCATGACTCAAGAAGGGCAGATAGGCAGAGAAACAAGAGTGTCACAATTTCACATGTCCGGTTTTTGCTAAAGAAATAGAGTATATTTTTGGCAACTAGGGCATGCACTGACATCAGGTGCTAATTTTTGGAGAATGGTCAGTTGATTATAACCTGGCAGGTCCACTGGATGATTGCAAAATAACAGGCTCATCTAAATTTAGCCAAAAGGAAATCTATCTAATCTACGAGAAATCCGTTGTATATTCTTAGAAACTATAGACAATTACTTGTAATTGATTGAGGAAATTAAATGTACATAGTAGAAGATACTCTTTTTAGGGTATAAATAAGAGTGAGTCGACCATGAAAAAGGGTCGGATCTTGGACGTTTATAGACAAGATGTACATGTGCTGGATTACAAGAAATAAGAGATATTCTTCCCCTGGCTTCTAAAAATTTGTATGCGAGTGTATGTATCTGGTGTTTTAACTTTTATTCATTATAAGTTTTATAATGTATCTATTCTGAAATCTAGATTGTGCATGTATAAACCTTATTTCTAGAGTTGAATATTAAATATATTTACATGTATTTTAGATGAACATCTAAAATCGCACTCAGGAATTCATGTTTTCTATAGGAAGATATAAAGAAAACTCTAAAGGTAGTAATCTGCATCATCATTTATTCTGTTGTTGTCTAATCTGTACTGTGAGAAAAGTTTTAGCTTAGGCTATATTTCCCTTATCTCTTGTTTCCCTTTTCTCTAAAAAACTCAAAGGAACCAGCATTCTCTGGAGATTAGACAGATAATCTCAACCAAGGTCTGTCTACTCAATGTTGGCAAAGTCTAAGGCACAACACTATTAACCGAAGGCAGATTTTGTTCCAATAGTTTTTGGCATGCCCGATGGGACAGCAAATCCCATAGTATTATATAAGTTTTGGTGTTTTTACTTTAGAGCCTTTCGTTCAAAAATATCAAAACTACCTGGCGACTTCGTTGCAATAAAATTTAGACCATAAAAGAAAGACCTTGTCTAAATGTTTTTGGTTATATAGCCATATGATAACTAGATCCCGAGCTAGAAACTCCAAATAACCCATCGAGTTCTTTGAGCTACATCTTGGAAGCCTAAAGGCACACCCTGTGCTAGTTGCATGATCAAATCCACCTGGCACCATTAGCACCTCTTTAACACCCATTGTAGGAGCATCTGCAAGCAATCCTATAGTAGTTGTAACTCCTTTAGCAACCATGGTAGCTGCCCCTACCCCAGCGCATCTTGTGTGGAACCAAACTAGTCCTTTGAACTTAGGAGCACACCACCAAATTCCACAAGCTACACTAAAAGCATTGTCGACCTTTGATAGAATAGGAAAAATATTAGATGAGCACTGTTTAGATGTATCATCGCTAGCATCTATTTACAATATCACTCAAGAAGATGTAATGGTCAAATTGTTGGTTATATCTTTGAAAGAAAAAATGCTCTATTGGTACAAAGCGCTTCCTGTCGAATCCCTTACTTCTTGGGTAGTGCTCGTTGGCCGTCTGGTCGATGAATTTAATATACATGTGGATCCTTTCACATTGTTGAATCAATTCACTATTATTGAAAGTCATCCACAAGAAGAAATCCAAGGTTTCAACATTATATTTACCAGAACTCATGATAGAGTACCTCAGGGCATAAAACCCATAGAAGAAAAAGCTATATGTTATTATTTAAGGGCTTTTGATTCAGATCTCAGTATGATAATAATGCAATCCCGTGTAACCACTTTTCTTGAGATCTATCTTGAGGCAGCAAAGGGCGAAGTTGATCTCATTGCTACAAAGAGATATCCATCAAAGAGTTTATTTCCAATTGTACCAAAACTTTCCCAAGCATCAATTTCTAAACTACCTATACTCCCATCAACACAGATATCCCAGCTATAGCCGCACCTCCTACACTCCTTGCATTACCAGCCCTACCCCTTGCATTAGCTCCCTTGAATGACCAGTACACGACCATAATTGATACAATGAAAACATTGTCAAATGAAATGGCATCCATGAAAAAGAGGGAAGTTAAAAGGAATATTCAAGCAAGAAGATTTCCACAGATACAAAAATAAGGCACTTCAATGAGGGGTAAAGGGCAATATAGAAAAAATGTGGTATATGCGAATGATATGGGAGATAATGGAGAACCCACTAATTCTGATTACTGGTGTACCACTTGAAATGATCCCCATGGAGAAGATTCATGCATGATTCATCAACATCATGTGCAAGTGGTTATTAATGAAAGAGCCAAAGAAACTAGCAAGGGACAGGTGAACATAATCAGAGAGGTCCACCACAATTTTGCAATGCCATCAGTGGAACAAGTTTTAGTCCTAACAAGATCAGGAAAAAAGTCATTACAAGTCAACCCTAAGGAACTCCAACCACTAGGTTTTCCTCCTACCCCCAAGGCAACTCCACAAAAAAACCAGTCTAATGAGAAAGGATGTTCTGACCCTCCTTAGACTACTGTGACTACACCAAGAAAAGAATTTCCTCCTAGAAAAGGGAGCGAGGCTCAAGAGCAAGCGAAGGAAAGACTCAGATTTTCTTAATTGACAAAAATGCAAAGAACAGAAGCCACGCAGGTCTATAGAGATAGATATGACATGTCTACTAGTGGAAGGGAAAAAAGTGTTGAGGTATCCCCAAATGCAACCTTTTCGTTCAACATTGCAGAAGAAATGAAGAGGACTCCTTCCAAAATAAGCATGTATAATGCACTGCAAATTCCTGGTCATATTGACCTCCTCCAAGAATCCCTAAATTTAAAGAATGATACCTCCTCAAATGTTATACAAGAAAATGTTATTTCAACCTCTGGAAAAAATAGACCGCCCCCATTCTATCTGTCTTTGCAAATGGAGGGATGGATAGTTCACAATTGCATGATTGATTCAGGGGTCGCAACTACGATGATGTCAAAAGTTGTATGTGACATAATGGGGATGGAATATACTCGAAGTCACCCTGGGGTGTTGCAATTAGATGGTACTCCAGTTAAATCTAGCAGGGTGATCAAATATATCCCTATTCAACTCCACAGAATACCGAAAGTAGTCGTCATACAAGAGGTAGTCATTATAGACTTAGAACCATATTTCGGTATGTGTTTATCTAGAGAATTCATGGCCAAAATGGGCGGTTATCTATCTCTAGATTATTCTCATTTGGAGGTACCTTTCAAAGGTAAAATATTCAAGATCTACAATGAAGAAACATCTACTTTCCACATAGAAATACTGGAGGAAACAGCCACCATCAACATGATGTCTGAGGAATTGGAAAATATTGATTTAATGGAAGAAACCCTGGAGGAACTCCAATATGAGGATTAGTCTTCAATTAAAGACTTCAATGCTATGATAGTGACAAAAATGGGAAGCTATTCCATTGAGAAACCAAAAAATCTCTCTATTGCTATCCCTCAAATAGATGATTCAGCCAACCAGTTATGGAAATTGTACTTTGATGGGTCAAGGTGCAAAAATGGAGCAGGAGCTGGAATTGTTCTGATTTTACCTACTGGAAAATAAAAAGTCTTTTCATGTAGGTTGACATAGAGTTACACCAATAACGTAGTTGAATACGAAGCTTTGTGATTAGGACTTAGGAAAGCTAAAAAATTGGGTGCAAAATAGCTGTTGATCTATGGAGATTCAAAGCTTATTGTTAAATAGGTTACTGGCAAATGCATTTGTAAGCAACATTACCTAAGGGCTTACAAAAACAAAGTGTTGGATCTATTGGAAAATTTTGAAGCACTAAACATGAAATCCATTTCCATAGAGAAGAACACACATGCAGACTCGTTAGCATCAGTAGGATCAAATTTTTGCCCAGTCAGTAATATTATTCAGAAGTCTAAAACAGTCAGATTTATATACAGGCCTTCTATGCCCGACAAGGACATTTTTTGGCAGGTATTTGAGAATGATGAGTAGATCCTGGATTTTTTGATTCATGAGATGAATTGCTCTACAGATAGAGCGTTACAAGAAGAGGATGAAGAGACCCTTATTCAACTGAAAAACAATCATATCCCCAGGGGACTAATCACCCTGGAGAGCCTTTTCGACAATAGCGATAGAGCTATAGGTCAAAGTATCAAGGTAGATGAACACCAGTATAAAGAAGTAGAACTAGAACAATGCAAGATGATCAAAGTAGGGACTGATTGTACAGAAGTAGAACTAGAGAAAATAAAATAGTTATGTAAAGAGTATCTGGATATAATAGCTTAGACTTATAGTGATCTGAAAGTGTACAGGAAATAGGTCATTCAGCATACCATCGAACTAGAGGAAGGATATAAACCTTTTAGGCAGATGCAGAGGCCTACGAATCCTAAAATTGAAGCCTTAATGAAATATGAGTTGTTAAAACTCCTACAGGATAAGATAGTTTACCCAATCAAGCACTCTACCTGGGTGGCAAATTTGGTTCCAGTCCGCAAGAAAAATGGAGAAATAAGACTATGTGTCGATTTCAGAAATTTGAACAAAGCCTCTTTAAATGATCACTATCCTTTACCCCAGATTGACCCAATACTTCATACTGTGGTAGGAGCATAAAAGTTTTCTCTATTAGATGGCTTCTCTAGTTACAATCAAGCTTGGGTGAGAAATGAAGATCAATATAAGACTGCATTCACCACTAAGTGGGGAACATTTGCATACCAAAGGATGCCCTTTGGATTAACTAACGCAGGAGCAACTTTTCAAAGAGCCATGGACGTAGCTTTTGGGGAGCTTGCAAACAAAATTATTGTCGTCTATTTAGATGACATGACCGTATTTTCTCACAACAAAAAAGACCATGCCACTCATCTATGGCAAGTATTTGAGAAATATAGGGAATTTGGAATATCATTAAAGCCCAAAAAGTCTATTTTTGCTGTGGAGGAAGGAATACTCCTTGGGCATGTTATTTCTAAAGTTGGGATTTCAATTGACCCTGATAGAGTGAAGGCACTTCTTGATTTGTCACTTCTAGTTAACAAGAAGGGTTTGCAGTCCTTCTTTGGGTAAATAAATTTCGTCAGAAAATTCATTGCAGACTTTGCCCAAATAGTTAAACCAATGACTGAATTATTGAAAAAGGATGCTCCCTTTAAATGGACAGAGCCAAGGAAAGAAGCTTTCCAAAAATATTTAGAAGCCATCGCTCAAGCTCCTATGCTAGTTAACCCTGACTATTCATGAGGTTTCATACTATATGTCATCGGAGAATAAGATAGTTATGCTGCAGTTCTCACTCAAAAAGGAGCAGATGATGAAGAAAGACCCATAGCCTTCCTGAGTTCCACCATGCACAAACACGAGGAAAGGTACAGCTTCATAGAGAAACAAGTATATGTAATTATGAAATCCTTAAATAAGCTAAAACACTTCTTATCCCAGAGTCGAACAATGGTTTATGTTATTCATCCCGATGTAATGAACTTCATAATTCAAGGAGAACTAGGTGAAAAGAGAGTTGGATGGGTGACTCACATCCAAGAGTATGATGTAGAAATACATCCTACTAAAATAGTAAGAGGGAGAGCTTTGTTCCAGGAATTGGCCAAGCAAGCTGCAAGTGGATATGGGGAGAGCCATCCCGTCATGGCAAACACTAAGCAACATCAATACAGAGTAAGTTCGGGTTGGATCGACGAATTTGTGAGGTACTTTCAGACTGGGTCATGCCCTAAAGATATGAATGCTTCCCAGAGAAGGAGATTCAAAACCCAAGCATTGAAATATACCCTTCGAACAGAAGGGTTGTACAGGATTAATATAGATGGTGTATTGTTGAAATGCATTCTCGATAATGAAAATCAAAAAGTGTTAGATGAATTTCATGGGGGTCTATCAAGGGGACATTATGCAGGACGAACCATAGCTTTGAGGATCCTTAGAGCTGGGTGTTATTGGACTTCCATCTTCCTAGATGCATACAAATTGACCCAAAGGTGTGAACAGTGTCAGAGGTATGTGGGAAGGAACAAGAATGCGTCTATGCCCTTAAAAGCTATTCAATTCGAGGAACCGTTCCAGTAGTGGGGGTTGGATTTTGTTGGTATAATAGAGTTGAATTCATCATCAGGCCACAAATACATTCTCACTACCATGGACTACTTCACCAAGTGGGTAGAAGCGGTACCCATAAAGAAAGATGATTCAGAAGTGGTGATAGAATTTATCGATAGTCTAATCACAAGGTTTGGCATACCATATTCTTTGATTACAGACAATGGATCTCCTTTCACTAGTGCAAATATGATTGAATTTGCCAGTAGATATGGAATTTACCTAAGGACTTCCTCTAATTATTACCCACAAGGTAATGTATTAGCTGAGTCTACTAATAAAAATCTTTTAATAATTCTGAAAAGAACATTAGAGGATAATAAGAAGAACTGGCACTCACTCCTGAATCAAGCCCTGTGGGCTAATAGAATTTCAATCAAGAAATCAATCAATACATCACCATATGTTTTGGTTTATGTAAAAGAGGCTATTTTGCCAATTCACATGGAGAAACCCACGTTGAAATTGCTCAACCAAGTTAATGAAGACGAAGGCCATCCAATGGATACCCAGTTGATGCAACTTCTGTAGCTTGAAGAGTCTAGGGAACAAGCTTACAATCATCATCAAAAGCACATGGTAAAAATAGTTGGGTGGTTCGATAAGAAAACCACATTCAAAAAATTCAAAATAGGTGATCTGGTGTTAAAATGGAATGTCAAGAAAGCAAAACCAAGACACCATGACAAGTTTGACGCGTTCTGGGAGGGGCCATTTGAAATTATTTCAGAAAAGCAATTCAATACTTTCCAGTTAAAATATCAGGATGGATGGGTTCTACCCCTCACAGTGAATGCATTTCACCTAAAATTATATTTCCAGTAAAAGGGACAAATCGACATTATATGTACAGTATATTATAGGTTTTGAGGTTTGTGAATATTTCCCTTTTTCGCGGCCTAATAGGGATCATTTTTTAGGACTATCAGAGTCCGAAATTTTGAAATAAAATTTGGAGGGAAAATTTCACCCTTGTTATTTTGCATTTTCAAACCCGGAGTTGCCACGTGGTCGCCTGATAGTCGGCAAGAGGGAATGATGAGAAAAGAATGTTTTTAAATATGTTACATGTGTTTCTTGAAATATTTCTAAAGATCCGTCGCTGAATGTTTCTGAGCAACCACGTGCCCAGGGTTCAGTGGAAGAAGATAATAAATCTGTCAGGTAGCATCTTTCTCGGCATGAGATAATTCCCAGTCCCCAAGTGGGTTTTTAATGAGCCAACGAGCATTTTTGGAAGTTTCCTAAGGAAGGTGGTGAGAACGGAAACCAAAGAAAGATGGACAAATCAAATCGACCAACCATCATTTAATGCATTAATTTTGCATGTCCTTCTAAGCTATATAAAATTAAATTCAAGGATTTAGAGAAACATTTTACCATTTGCAAACTTACTAAAAACTCCTGAAGAAGAAAAAGAAGCGAGGAATTTTCTCTGAGATGCTTGAAAATCTAGAAATCTCACCAGCTACTGTTATACCACCACACTATAGCATAGTGAGGAAGGAGTTGTGAAGCAATCAGAAGAGGTTCAAAATTTGTATACCTGATAATTCATAATGGCTCCGAAGAAGGCGAAGGACCAGGTAGCATCTACCTCATAACCCTCGACTACTTCGGTAGTAAAAGGAAGGAAGGGGGACAACATTGGATTTATTGATAGACTCTCGAATTGTGGATACAATCATAACATGGAAGGACCTAACGGAGATTCAAAGCAATATAAAGAACCAGGTAGCAACTAGAGTTTCTGCATCTTCTCCTTAGACATTTGCATACCATTCTTTCTTCTACTGGTATGTATATATTCTTGTTCATCCCTGCCGAGAATTGGTAAGAGCAATTGCAAATTTATATGATGAAAAGGAGAGAAAGATTAGATATTTTTCAAGGAAGGTTCTATTTTCTCTGTCCAAAAATGATTTTGTTTTTGGTTTTGCTACGGGTCGTGTCCCTCCCTTAGAACCTAAGAAATTTGACCCCTTAGAATAGGCTACATATTTTGGCTCATCCGAAAAGGTGAGGGGTTTCATGGCTGAAGAACACAAGCTTATACTGAGAGGGGGGGTGAATAGTATAAGACCGCTTTTTACTTTTTCCTTTATACTTCAAAACAGTAAAGCAATATACCCAAAGCAATATCAAAGCAATGCACAAAACCATCCACAAAGTGACACAACAATTTATGTCCACAAAACTTTTCTCTAAAAGTTATCTCAAAGTTCTTTGGGAAACCTTCCCAATTACAATGTTTATGAGCCTCGGCTCAAAGGAGAAACCTTCCCCCAATCTGAATTTATGAGCCTGCCCAAAGGAGATACCTTCCCCTACCTCTGCTCCGGTCGGTGATCCTCTAGAAGACCTCTACCTTCGCTGCCCTTAGCAAATGGAACTCTATCCATAGAAGACACCTGTCTTCCCTGCTTTTGCTGGAGACCTCTGTCCTCAACTCTATCACCTCAAAGCTAGTCCTCGAATTTGCACTAAACACAGTCCTTTGGTCTAGCACAAATGTCCTTGTCCTCTTTCTTTGATCAGCACCAAACACAATCCTTTGGTCTGGCACAAATCTATCCTCAGGTTCTTCTCATAGAACCAATACACCTCTGTCCTCAAGTTCTCTGATAGAACTATCAACCTCAGCTTCACAAGTCCTCAACAAAACCTGTCCACAATCTGCTCACAAGTCCCTAATGGAACCTGTCCAAAACCTGCTCACAAGTCCCCAATGGAACCTGTCCAAATCCTGCTCACAAGTCCATCAAAAACACTTGCTTGGCATGAACCCACAAAGAGAATGGTTAGAGACCCAATGTGATTCATCCACCTCATAGAAGCATAAAGAGAATTGTTAGAGACTCAATATGTTCTATACTTGACTCCCAATCTCAATCTCAATTCAATCTCAAATCTCAAAAGAATAAGATAGATGTAGTATGCTTTTCTCAAGAACATGAAACACAACCCAACAATTGCCAACCATGCAATATCTCATATAACAATGATACTCATGTTCTTTCCAAAACTAATATCTTTTCTCAACCAATTAGGGTTTCAACAATAATGCTCAAAGACAAGGTTTAACCAACATCATTCAACTCAACATTAGCCTTGAAGCATTCAACCAATCATCACTAGAAAAGGAAACAAGTAGAAATCCTTTTCCCTCCAAAGATATTTGAACAAAACAGCCACCCACACAATATCACCAAATACATAGAATAACTTGTTCAAATCAACTCAATGGAGTAAGCCCAATATCATGTATCAAGTAAAGCATTAACTTGATCAACACAACCACTATGGAAGCACTCATCCATCTATATCAAAACAGCAAACTAAAGGTTTCACCAACTCAAAGCAAGTAGCAAGACTCACAATCATAAACCCTAGTGCACAATGCTTCCACTACCTCAAACCAAAATTATGCATTCACCAAAACTCTCATCAATGATAACAATGCATAAGTAGTCTTCAACAAAAACAGAAAATAGGATTTACACTCTACCAAAGGAAACCTTGTTGAAAACCTTTTCACTCCAATCTTATTTCAAGAATAACATACACCACTCATGCTCATAAGAAGAATGTGCCCATACCTTATTTAAGTGAAGGAACCCCTTTGGAAATCTGCCACCATAATTCTTTTGCCAATCTTCACATGGGTTAGTAGATTACAAAATAATAAACATTATTCCAATCATCACAAAAGTCTTTAATTGCACAACTTCCTTATCTCTCCTAAAACCACTTGTACCATAAAATAAAATAAATCACAACATTGCATAACCTTATAACTCCTATGTGAATAATTCAAATAACAAAACAAAATAATCACTAGACACCTTTTGTTTTATACTCCTTATAACTCCCGAGTCCCCCTTTTTCTAGAATGTACTAAATAAAGGATTTTACAAAAACAAAGACACCACATCTTTATAACACCCTGAGTCTCAATTTATACAAACATTAATATATTTGAGCATACCTCATAGTAAGTAACGCTACGACACATTCATTATTATATCCAAAAATTCTATCATCAACTGTCCAGGTGAATCGAATCGTGTACCTCTATTTATGGTAGTGTTTTTCACAGGTGCTCACCGTCAGGTTTGATCTCAGAACCTCTTATGCACTAGTCTTTATTCATAGTTTATCTGCCAGCTGCTCTGCCTCGATGGGTGGGATTGAAGGGATGGACAGACTCTTCCGTGTCTTTCGAAATTCAACTAAAAACAACTCGACAATGCCCTCCAATAGAACTCCCTCCATTTCCATGCACTAAACCATAGGATATATGATTTGTGAGTTTTAAATCGATGAATAGCCTTTTTATGCAAACAAATCACTTCCTGTTTAAAGCATTTTATCGCAGATGGATTTCATCGTGTTCGAAGTATATTTTTCCCTTGTTTGCATAATCATCCTTTTATTAAAATCGCATCGTACTTCCTCAATCACTTAACTCCTTCTCCCTTTCGATTGGCGTGCGCTCTGAGGACTCACGAATTTACATGTTGCTCATATATATCAACGACATTCGAATCACCACTGCTGCCCTTCCGTGACGTCGCCTATCTCCTTCGCTGGCACCGGGGCTTCGAAGACGGAATCGAGAAAAGCTCGTCGATCAAAATCAAATTCATTTTTCACACTATTAATGAGATCCATAGCCTCATTTTATATGCACTAAGATGCATTTCAAAACACGTCGGCCCTTTTAATTTAATTTAATATTTTAATTTAAATTTTAAATAAAATTTAAACTAAATATTTAAAATTAAATATCTTCATCACCGGGGCATCTTTTTCAACGAAACGAAGAGCCAACTTGGGTTTTAAGAAAAACCCATTTCAAATCTGTTATCCATGGTTTTAAATAAAACCTTTTATTTTTTCTGCCTTCGTTTTCACAAAAACCCTTCCGCTTCTTGACATCAATGACAACATCAACACTTGAGCAAAAGGCAATGTACCCAATGTACCCAAAATTGCCAACAATCTCCCCCTTTGTCATTGATGGCAAAACTTTACTAAAAACGCATCTTCAAGAGCCAAAACTGAAATCACTCTCTTTGAAGTTTTGCTCCCCCTGACTTGAAGCTCTCCCCCTTACTCATATCTCTCCCCCTTTGTCATCAATGGCAAAGGGCCACCTTTGGGACTAAGAATGAGCCTCTTAGCTTAGTCCCTCCCCCACCTCCTGTTGAGGTGATTAATTCTGGGTGGGAGTAAAACTCCCATTAGGCACTCGATCATCATCGGCGTCTATAACTTCCTTGTCGAGCCTTCTCTTGAACTTTCTGTCCATATTCCCCGTTCCGTCATTGTTTTGATCCTTGGACCTGATCATGCCACTGTTCCTGTTCCTGTATTCTGGAATTTCAGCTCTACACTATCTAGCTATGTGACCTTCATTGTTGCACTTTTAACAAGTAACAATGTTATTTCTTTGAGGAATACCTGTTCTTTGAACCCACCTGTTCTGACTAAACCTGTTCCTGTTGTTTGCCTTGCAATGAACTGCATTGTGCCCAAAATGATTGTAAGAGTAGCAATACCCATAAAAAAAATCACCACTTCTGAAACTGTTATTTACCTTCTTCACCTGAGCCATGTAATGTACGACCATGTGACCAAACCTGTGACAAGCAAAACATCCGCCTTGAAACTTTCCTTTATTTGACTTCTCAGGTCCTCGAAAACTTCTCCTTCTTCTCATTCCAAAATCTATTTTCTGTTTCTATGCATCTATCATTCAAGGACTCATGATCTGAAATACTTTCCTCATTAGAACTCTCTTCCTTTTGGAATCTCTTACTAGACTCTTCAACTTGTTTCTTGTGAGACTTAACAAAACCAAGACCTGTTTTATCTGTTGGATTTCTTTGACTTTGGATGAGAGACTTAACCTTTTTGGAGCTTTCTTGAAACTCGTACAACTTATCCTTGTACTCTTTATTTTCCTCTTTCAACGAAGCCATTTTCTATTCTAATTCACTATACTCAAGCACCTTAGAATCTAACTCATTCTTGAGTTCTTGTGCATTGGCCATAGAGACATCAAGACTTTCTATAAGTTCATCTCTCTCCATACAACATTCATCTAACTTATCCTTGAGTCTAGCATTCTTCTTTCTTTCCTTTTTCAAAACACTAAGAGCATTTGTAAGTTCACATTCAAGATCCTCTATTTTATTGCACTTTGAATTATCAAGGCCTTTTTCAGGTTTCTTATCACTAGAGGTGCTACCCTTTTCAAAAACCATACATGCATCTTCATTGAGGTTTTTTGAAGCATCCTCATACATACTAGAAACCAATTCATTATTTATGCAATCATCCTCAAGGTGACCAAAATTTCCACATCTAAGACATTTCATGATAATGAATCTATGTTTCGGTTCTTCCTCTTTTTTTGATATGAACAACATCTCATTTTCATTATCACTTGAAGAAATTTCACTATCACTGCTAGAACACTTACTTGCTTTGTCTAGGTAGAAGCTCTTCTTGTGCTTGTGAGAATACCTCTTTCCTTTATTACTGTGCTCATCTTTGTTCTTCCTTTGATGCCTATGCCTTTCAAAATCCTTGCTCTTACAATCCTGTTTAACTTCATCACTTTCATCCTTGGCAACAGTACAGTTAGTAGCATAATGACCAAACTTTCCACAATTGAAACATCTCACGTTTTTCATATTTTTGTGCTTTCTAAAGAACTTGCCTTTCTTGTTGTAATATGCCTCTTCATCATCAGAAGACTCATCACTCTCTTGAAGTCGTTTACCTTTGGAATTCTTGGTAGTCTTGAAAGTCGCCTCCTTCTTGACATCAACCTTCACTTGAGTTCTCAACTCAAATGCTGCAAGTATACTATGGAGCTCATCTTTTTTCAACTTATCCAAATATTTAGCTTCCTCAATAGCAGAAATATTTTCACTAAATCTATTAGGAAGAGATCTTAAAATCTTATCACAAACATCATTTTCAGCAAGCTCAATGGAGTTAACAACTTCATCCATACGAAGCATGTAGTCACTAATCTTTTCATCATCATTCATTTTGAGTTGTTCAAACATACCTTTGAAGTGTCTCATCTTGGCCTTTCTGACATTTGTATCACCTGTATGAACCACCTTCAATCGATTCCACATTTCACTAGCTGTCTTGTAGTGAATCACTTTGGTGAGATCTGCTTTATGTAAGCCTTTCAAGATTGCATTCATTGCTTTTGAATTGCTATGATGTAGGAGCCTCTCTTCTTTAGTATTAGGACCATGTTTAGGAATAGTGTACTCATCTTCAATTACTTCCCAAACCTCATTCCCAAGTGCCATTAGATGAACCTTCATCCTTGCACTCCAAAGACAAAAATCTGACCCATCAAGAATAGGTGTTGCATTGCCACTTGAATGATCCATTGTGTTCTTTACTAGCTTTTCCTTCAAGTCGTTAAACCTTTCGAAGGAACCTGCTCTGATACCAATTGAAGAACACAAGCTTATACTGAGAAGAGGGGGTGAACAGTATAAGACCTCTTTTTACTTTTTCCTTTATACTTCAAAATAGTAAAGCAATATACCCAAAGCAATATCAAAGCAATGCACAAAACCATCCACAAAGTGACACAACAATTTATGTCCACAAAACTTTTCTCTAAAAGTTATCTCAAAGTTCTTTGGGAAACCTTCCCAATTACAATGTTTATGAGCCTCGGCTCAAAGGAGAAACCTTCCCCCAAATTTTTATGAGCCTCCCCCAAAGGAGATACCTTCCCCTACCTCTGCTCCGGTCGGTGATCCTCTAGAAGACCTCTCGCCTCTGCTACCCTTAGCAAATGGAACTCTATCCATAGAAGACACCTGTCTTCCCTACTCGAGCTGGAGACCTCTGTCCTCAACTCTATCACCTCAAAGCTGGTCCTCGAATTTGCACTAAACATAATCCTTCGGTCTAGCACAAATTTCCTCGTCCTTTGTCTTTGATCGGCACCAAACACTAGTCCTTCGGTCTGGCACAAATATGTCCTCGGGTTCTTCTCATAGAACCAATGCACCTCTGTCCTCAAGTTCTCTCGATAGAACTATCAACCTCGGCTTCACAAGTCCTCAACAAAACCTCCAACCGCTCACAAGTCCCTAATGGAACCTGTCCAAAACCTGCTCACAAGTCCCCAATGGAACCTGTCCAAATACTGCTCACAAGTCCATCAAAAACACTTGCTTGGCATGAACCCACAAAGAGAATGGTTAGAGACCCAATGTGATTCATCCACCTCATAGAAGCATAAAGAGAATTGTTAGAGACTCAATATGTTCTATACTTGACTCCCAATCTCAATCTCAATTCAATCTCAAATCTCAAAAGAATAAGATAGATGTAGTATGCTTTTCTCAAGAACATGAAACACAACCCAACAATTTCCAACCATGCAATATCTCATTTAACAATGATACTCATGTTCTTTCCAAAACCAATATCTTTTCTCAACCAATTAGGGCTTCAACAATAATGCTCAAAGACAAGGTTTAACCAACATCATTCAACTCAACATTAACCTTGAAGCATTCAACCAATCATCACTAGAAAAGGAAACAAGTAGAAATCCTTTTCCCTCCAAAGATATTTGAACAAAACAACCACCCACACAATATCACCAAATACATAGAATAACTTGTTCAAATCAACTCAATGGAGTAAGCCCAATATCATGTATCAAGTAAAGCATTAACTTGATCAACACAACCACTATGGAAGCACTCATCCATCTATATCAAAATAGCCAACTAAAGGTTTCACCAACTCAAAGCAAGTAGCAGGACTCACAATCATAAACCCTAGTGCACAATGCTTCCACTACCTCAAACCAGAATTATGCATTCACCAAAACTCTCATCAATGATAACAATGCATAAGTAGTCTTCAACAAAAACAGAAAATAGGATTTACACTCTACCAAAGGAAACCTTTGTGAAAACCTTTTCACTCCAATCTTATTTCAAGAATAACATACACCACTCATGCTCATAAGAAGAATGTGCCCATACCTTATTTAAGTGAAGGAACCCCTTTGGAAATCTGCCACCATCACAACATTCTTTTGCCAATCTTCACAAGGGTTAGTAGATTACAAAATAATCAACATTATTCCAATCATCACAAAAGTCTTTAATTGCACAACTTCCTTATCTCTCCTAAAACCACTTGTACCATAAAATAAAATAAATCACAACATTGCATAACCTTATAACTCCTATGTGAATGCTTCAAATAACAAAACAAAATAATCACTAGACACCTTTTGTTTTATACTCCTTATAACTCCCGAGTCCCCCTTTTTCTAGAATGTACTAAATAAAGGATTTTACAAAAACAAAGACACCACGTCTTTATAACACCCTGAGTCTCAATTTATACAAACATTAATATATTTGAGCATACCTCATAGTAAGTAACGCTGCGACACATTCATTATTATATCCAAAAATTCTATCATCAACTGTCCAGGTGAATCGAATCGTGTACCTCTATTTATGGCAGTGTTTTTCGTAGGTGCTCACCATCAGGTTCGATCTCAGAACCTCTTATGCACTAGTCTTTATTCATAGTTTATCTGCCAGCTGCTCTGCCTCGACGGGTGGGATTGAAGGGATGGACAGACTCTTCCGTGTCTTTCAAAATTCTCACCAACTAAAAACAACTCGACAACGCCCTCCAATAGAACTCCCTCCATTTTCGTGCACTGCACCACAGGATATATGATTCACGAGTTTTAAATCGATGAATAGCCTTTTTATGCAAACGAATCACTTCCTGTTTAAAGCCTTTTATCATAGATGGATTTCATCATGTTCGAAGTATATTTTTCCCTTGTTCGCATAATCATCCTTTTATTAAAATCGCATCGTACTTCCTCAATCACTTAACTCCTTCTCCCTTTCGATTGGCGAGTGCTCTGATGACTCATGAATTTACATGTTGCTCATATATATCAACGACATTCGAATCACCACTGCTGCCCTTCCGTGACGTCGCCTATCTCCTTCGCTGGCACCGGGGCTTCGAAGACAGAATCGAGAAAAGCTCGCCGATCAAAATCAAATTCATTTTTTTTGCAAATATTAATGAGATCCATAGCCTCCTTTTATATGCACTAAGATGCATTTCAAAACACGTCGGCCCTTTTAATTTAATTTAATATTTTAATTTAAATTTTAAATAAAATTTAAACTAAATATTTAAAATTAAATATCTTCATCACCGGGGCATCTTTTTCAACGAAACGAAGAGCCAACTTGGGTTTTAAGAAAAACCCATTTCAAATCTATTATCCATGGTTTTAAATAAAACCTTTTATTTTGTCTGCCTTAGTTTTCACAAAAACCCTTCCGCTTCTTGACATCAATGACAACATCAACACTTGAGCAAAAGGCAATGTACCCAATATACCCAAAATTTCCAACAATAGCCACTCCGCTAAAAGATCTTCTAGAAGGGGTAAATCCACCAGAACCCCCAATTGACAGGGTAGCTTTTAAAAACCCCAAACTATATTCCATCTTGGCCATGATTGCCAGGCTAAAAAATGATGAAAAGGTTCAAAAGTGGTAGGTGGTTGTAGCAGAATGTTTGTCGAACCCCAGAATGTATGATTCGGTGGTTATGAGCAGGAGTGTGAGACCTATTTTCTTTGACTGGCCTGAGTTTTTAAGTGTAGAAATTCATGACGGTTTTGCAGCATTGAAGGCTGGAACCCAGTTTTCTTTCAGATACACTTCATATTTGGTATGGTTATTCTTTTATTTTGTCTCAAGAGTTAGCTTTCATTTCAAAGAATGATAAGAATGATAAGGGAGAAATTTTTCTGGTATATGAATGGACTAATGTGTTATACAAATCCAAATCATATTATGATTTCAATAGGGAATTTTTGGGCCCTGCACTAAAAATCATGTATGGGCAAATAACAAGATTGACCCCCAAAGTGGAAAAAGTATTGCAAACCAAGTTTGCAAAGGAGGGGGATTGGTTTATCCTAACACAAGGAGTATGCATCAGATTGTATGGGTTTACAGACAAACCCTTTTTACTTCCTCATTATGTGATCGACGTAGTCTTTGCCTTAGAATATGTTAGGCAAACATAAAGCATTAATGTCAAATTTGGGACTGGAATTGGGAAAACTAGTACCTGTAATATGCCCTTTAGTTTTGAAGGAATTACTATTGCAAAGAAAGGGCAAAATGAACAAATAACAGAGTATTTGAGGAAATTGGGGCTTATTGAGATTCCGCAAAGATGGAAATATGACCCCATAAACAGATTTTCTGAGAGACAATCTATTTTGAATAAAACACATAAAAAATAATTTCATGTTAAAGTCAGGGATGATATTGAAGAAAATAGGAATAACACAGAAGATCAACCCCTGGAGTGGCACATAGAGAAGATGGAGCCTTTGCCTCCTTGGCATGATTTTTATGAAGTAATTGTTCAGTTTGACCCAGAAAATAAAAAGTCTCATCAGTTGACAGAGGGGAAAATCACCAGGATTCAGAAGAGTAGACCAGATTGGGATGTGGCAAAAATTTGGGAATGGTGGGTAATGAGAGTCCAGACAAATTCGATTTTATCAAGATACCCCACCAAAAATGATAATCTGTTCAAAACTTGGTATACTGAAAACCATGACTCCTGGGGAGGAAGTTTTCCTATTAGAATCCCTCCAAGCATAGGAAGTAGTTGTTCTTCTACTCCTGAAGTATCCTAGCCACCTGAATAATCCCAACAGCCCAAAGTGGGTAAAGGAAAAGAAATTTTAGAGGCTCAGAATCTTCCAATTGTTCAGACCAAACCTAGGACATCTAGGAAAAGATTGATAGAAGAGGTTTTTATTGAAGAATAAGGAAAGACTTATAGTTTTAAGGCCGTCTAGATGATGTTGAAAATGGGTTATGATGGAAATGGGATGGGCAAAGAAGGACAAGGGAGAGTTGAACCTATTCTAGTCCATCAAAGAGAGAAATGTCTAGCACTTGGGGCAGATACTCTAACGTCTAGACATCATTCCTCAAAAGTTGTAAAATTTGTTCCACCTGCGGTCTCGGGTATAGAATCTGATGAATCCACAGTAGAAAGAATGAGGAAATTGAAAATGATGGCTGATAGAAGAAAAGACAAGAATATTATTCAAACTTCTTCTAGTGATCAAGAGCCTCTAGATACAGAATACAACTCAGGGAAAGTGACTTAGGAAGGTGAACCAGCCCATATAACTAAAGGAAATACTAATGCAGATGCTCAAAAAGTTGAGCATAAAACTTCATAGAAGGAGGTCTCATGCGGCCCACCCATTTTGACTCAAGAGATCCAAAAGAGTGAAAATAAAAAACAAATTTTGGTTAAAAAGGATATCCTAACGGTAGGAGAGCAGCAGGAGAAACAAAATATAAACTTGGAAAAAATTGATGAGGAAAATAAAACTTCTGATAAAGAAAAAATGCAGAGTGAAGAAATGACCGTCAATGAACATGAAGGAGAAGAAGAACACCAATAGCCAATCCAACCAGAAATAGGTATGTTTTCTTCACTTTCTTCTTCTCATTCTCCTACTCATTCCCATTGTAATTCTCCTTCCTTTTCTAAAATCAACAAAAATATAATGTCCTTGCCAAAAAATTACCTTGTTCTCCTAGAAATGGCAGCGTTCTCCCAGAATCCGCTAAATTTTGGATCCGCAGTTGCTCCCATTCCTTTTCTCCCTAGCATTGACATCCCGATGGCTGGAGTTACAACTTCTCAAGGGACTGAGTCACACTCCACCATGGCCAAGATTGAAAATCTGAAGAAGGTGAGAAGGAATGTTTTAGATTGGTGGACTTCACATTCAGATGAGAATCCTAAAGGATCGGCTACTGTAATAGAAATCATTGCTTTAGATCCAGCCAATATGTAGAGGAAGAAGTTGAAGTTAACTCCCATTACTCATAAATCAAAGGGAGAAATGACTATGGAATATTATCAGGCGAAAGAGATAATTGAAGATATATCTCAACTGCCTATGCAAGATGAGTGGGTGAAATCCCAAGCACATTTTGAGACCATATACTTACAAGGAGGACACTATCAAGAAATGTTTTTGAAGGAAAAGCAGAAGAGGAAAGAATTAGAGGCTGTAGTGAAAGAACAAAAAATAGTAGAGAAGGCTCTTACTCTAGAGGCTAAAAAATGGGAGAGTAAATTCAGTGCCACTGCCAGCGAAGTGGAAAATGGTAAAGAAAAGTTGAGTATAGCAGAAGCTCAAATTCAGGCATTAAATACATAGGTACAACAACTACAACAACAATTGGTAGACCAACAAAACGCTCCTTCCAGATTTTCCAAAGATAAAGTAAAAAACATGAGGAAGGAATTGTTAAAGGATTTGTTACCTTTAGTATTAAAGGCTAAACCTTTATTATTTTATTTAGCTAAAGTAAAGGAAACTACCGAAGTAGTAAAACAGGAATTTGGAGCTGCTGAAGCATTTTTGTTGAAAAGAGAAGATGTAACTACTAAAATTTATATTTTGTCAAAAAAGATGCCAGGAAGCATGGAATCCAAGCTCAAAAGTGAAGCCTGGTCTCAAGCTAAAATCACAGCAAAAAACTTCTTTAGAAATTTTAAATTGATCGCACATGGAAATAAGTTTCTGTAAGAGCTTGAGGATGAAGTGAAGGGGTTGCTCCAAAACCTTGATTTGGCTATCCATAATGGGCTTCCTTACCTCTGGGATGATGGTTCAAAAGTTTTGAAGGAAGAAGTCCTCTCGGCATCAATAAAAGCTTTTATTGAAGATGAAACAGACATAGATGGTTGGTAGGAACCTGTAGAAGAAACACGGGTCATGGAAATGATCTAGAGGCTGACACAGATTAAATCTTCTTTACAAGAGCTAATTTTTAGGTAAAAGATCATTTCTTATGATAAGGTGGAGGAATTGCAGTATGTATATCAACTCTTCATTGATTCTTCTAATTTAGAAGATGAAGACTGGAACCAAGTCTACAAAACTTATCAAGAAATAATTATAGCAATGGATAAAATCAGAAGATCTAAACATCAAGGTCAGTAACCAGTAGCCAAAGCTGGGACCAGCTCTCAGAATTGATTTTTTTGTTTTCCTCAGGAAAAGGTTAAGTCCCTAAGCAGTAGAAAAAGGTTTTGATAAGGTAAAGATCACTTATATTCCAAAGTGTGTTCTTTTTCTTTTATCTTTGCTTCTTCACTTGAAATTTTACTTTTCACAACTATGTTGGTGACTCTGTTTCCCAATGAATGAAGGTCTGGTCTCTATTTATTTTTGCGAGCAAAAAATCCCCTGGAATGTGCCAAGAATGTTAGTCAAAAAGTGACTAACTACACAAAATAGCTAATGCACCCTTTTTGCATATTTTTAAAGAAGACTGAAGTGGCCCATATGCTAAATTACAAAGAAAAAGCACTAGACTAAGGAAGAAAAGTGTCACGATTTCATGACATCTCGAGTTTTCATGACAAAAAACAACAAAGAGGGAAAGCAGGGAAAAAAGTCATGATTTTGCGACATGGCTTATTTTTGCCAGAAGAAAAGAAAAACTGCTAAAGAAACTAAAAGTGTCGTGATATCACATGTCCCTTTTTCATGGCCAAAAGCAACAAGAGGAAGCGAAGAGGCAGAAGTGTCACGATTTCACGACATGTCACATTTTTGTGATAAAAACCAAGACAAAGAGCTATGGAGGTGAAAGTGTCATGATTTCGTGACATGTCACATTTTCGTGATCAAAACCAAGACAAAGAGCTATGGAGGTGAAAGTGTCATGATTTCATGACATGTCACATTTTCGTGATCAAAACCAAGACAAAGAGCTATGGAGGCGGAAGTGTCACGATTTCACGACATGTCACATTTTTGCAATCAAAACCAAGACAAAGAGCTATGGAGGTGGAAGTGTCATGATTTCGTGACATGGTCAATTTTTGCGATGCAAAAAGAAGAATCAGGCTGAAGACATAGAAATATCGTGATTTCATGACATGTTGCATTTTTGCAACTCAAGAATGGCAGACAAGCAGAGAAACAAGAGTGTCATGATTTCGTGACATGTCTAGTTTTTGTTAAAGAAATAGAGTATATTTTTGGCAACTAGGGCATGCATTGACATCAGGTGCTGATTTCTGTAGAATGGTTAGTTAATTATAACCTGGCAGGTCCACTGGATGATTACAGAATAACAGGCTCATCTAAATTTAGCGAGAAGGAAATTTATCTAATCTGCAAGAAATCCGTTGTATATTCTTAGAAATTGCAAACAATTACTTGTAATTGATTAAGGAAATTAAATGTACATAGTAGAAGATACTCTTTTTAGGGTATAAATAGGAGTGAGTCGACCATGAAAAAGGGTCACCTCTTGGATGTTTACAGACTTCATGTACATGGGCTAGATTACAAGCAATAAGAGATATTCTTTCCCTGGCTTCTAAAAATTTGTATGCGAGTGTATGTATCTGGTGTTTTAAATTTTATTCATTCTAAGTTTTATAATGTATCTATTCTAAAATCTGGACTGTGCACGTATAAACCTTATTTCTAGAGTTGAATATTAAAGATATTTACATGTATTTTAGATGAACATCTAAAATCGCACTCAGGAATTCATGTTTTCTATAGGAAGATATAAATAAAACTCTGAAGATAGTAATCTACATCATCATTTTTTTGTTGTTGTCTAATCTATACCGTGAGAAAAGTTCTAGCTTGGGCTATATTTCCCTTATCTCTTGTTTCCCTTTTCTCTAAAAAACTCAAAGGAACCAGCCTTCTCTGGAGATTAGATAGGGGATCTCAAGCAAGGTCTGTCTACTCAATGTTGGCAAAGTCTAAGGCACAACACTATTAATCGAAGGCAGATTTTGTTCCAACACTACCTTAGCTCCATCACCCATCCCACGACCTCCTCCTTAATAGTAACCATTTCAAACCAGTGCACCTCTTCCTCCTTGACCATAGTAGTCTCGCAACCTTTTCCCACAAGCTCCATAATGCAATATCACCCCACTCTCTGAGCCTTTACTAGCCCTCTTCCAGATATTGTAAGATGCATACCACATAAACCTACCCAAAATTTGATCGCTCGATCTGAATCAAATCAAGACTTGAGGATACATCGAGGAAGCCTTTTGTGCATACCATCGATAGCCTAGTCATGATATCAAATTTTGTCGCTCTTTTCATGGCCTTGTCCAAGATATCATTGATAGGGGTACCATCTAGGTATCCAATCCACTTGCCCCATAAAAATAAAATTTGGGGATCTACCAAAACCCCCTGCCTGAACACAAGGGGACCAATCCCTGATGAACTCAACCTAATCCTATAGGGCCACCTAGACAAGTTAATAGCATCCAACAAGATCATCCTTCACATGGTGTAGTTGGCATGGTTAACCTCATTACTCAATAAAGATACCCTTCATGCCAAACCACACCAGTGGTCCCATCGTTTCCACCATTTATGTCTCCATAATCTCTCATGACTTCTAATGATACACCCCCTCCACCACATAATACCATTACCATTCATGGTAGCCTTACCCACCAATTGCTTAATGCTTTTGCTAGGTTATCCATATTTGATCTTTTGCAACAATATCAACCCCATCGCTAGGTATTAAATGATATTCTTCGATCTATTGTTCTTGAAACCCACAACACAAATGCATTTGTGAACTTCTCAAGAAACATTTTATGCTACCTTCAGCCCTCGATTAGTTTCCATGGTCTTGATATTATTAAACTCATATGTGAAGGATCATACCCTCCTCTTCACATACAAGCAACCATAAATGATATCACCTACAAGCATGTTCTTGTTGATATCGGTTCCTCTATCAGCATTATTTCCACTACAGCCCTACACCACTTGCATATTCCTCAAACTCATTTCACCACCCCATTGTTGAGCAAGGTGTTGCAACAAGGATTGTCATTGTTGTCAACATAGGCAGTCAGATCCAAGGATGCAGTGGATAACAGACTTGAAATGGGTTTTTCTTAAAACCCAAGTTGGCTCTTCATTTTGTTGAAAAAGATGCCTCGGTGATGAAGATATTTAATTTTAAATATTTAGTTTAAATTTTTATTTTATTAAAAATTTAAATTAGAATATTAAATTAAATTAAAAGGGCCGACGTGTAACTTTGTCGGCGTCAAACTCTTATCCACCTTCGTTACCTTCCTGTAGCTTATTGTCGTGAAATAGTAACACGTCGGCCCTTTTAATTTAATTTAATATTCTAATTTAAATTTTTAATAAAATAAAAATTTAAACTAAATATTTAAAATTAAATATCTTCATCACCGGGGCATATTTTTCAACAAAACGTCGGCCCTTTTAATTTAATTTAATATTCTAATTTAAATTTTTAATAAAATAAAAATTTAAACTAAATATTTAAAATTAAATATCTTCATCACCGGGGCATCTTTTTCAACAAAACAAAGAGCCAACTTGGGTTTTAAGAAAAACCCATTTCAAGTCTTTTATCCACTGCATCCTTGGATCTGACTACCTATGTTGACAACAATGACAATCCTTCTTGCAACACCTTTCTCAACAATCTCCCCCTTTGGAATTGTTGGCAACACCTTCACCTTCCTGTAACTCTTCTCCCCCTTTGTCAATAATACCAAAGGGCTACTGTAGACTCTCCCAAAGTCCATTCTTACACTTCTCAGACACAAATTGACTCCCCCTGAGTCCATCCTCACACTTCTCAGACACAATCTGACTCCCCCTGAGTCCATCCTCACACTTCTCAGGCACAATCTGACTCCCCCTAAGTCCATCCTCAAACACTCAAGTGCTCCCCCTGAGAATGTGATCCCTGTAGCTAGTCACTTCTTAGGAAGTGTGAGTACTCCTAATTTGCTCCGAAGATACTCAAATACTTCCTTGGGTAAAGGTTTTGTAAAAATGTCTGCTACCTGTTCTGTATTTGGGACATAGTCCAATCTGACTTCTCCTTCTGCAACTTTGTCTTTCAAGAAATGATACCTTATAGCAATATGCTTTGTCCATGAGTGCATTATTGGATTCTTAGAAATGTTGATTGCACTGGTGTTGTCACACTTTACTGATATTGGTTCACTAAAATTAATACCAAGATCTTTCAAAGTCTGTTTCATCCACAAAACTTGTGTGCAACATGTTGCTGCTGTAATATACTCTGCCTCAGCTGTAGATAAAGACACTGACTCTTGCTTCTTGCTGTGCCATGCAACCAATCTTTCCCCCAAATAGAATGCTCCTCCACTGGTACTCTTTCTGTCATCAACACATCCTGCCCAATCTGCATCTGAATATGATATAAGAGTGAAATCTTTGCCTCTTGGATACCACAACCCATACTCCATGGTGCCTTTGAGATACCGAAAAATCCTTTTAACTGTTGTTACATGAGTTTCTTTGGGACTGGCCTGAAATCTGGCTACCATACAAACTGCCTGCAAAATATCAGGTCGGTTGCAGTTAAATATAGTAAGCTTCCTATCATTGATCTATACATGGTTTGATCTACAGGTGGAGATTTGTCTTCTTTACTTAACTTACAGCCTATTGTCATGGGAGTACTGACTGGCTTACTATCCTCCATAGTGAACTTCTTTAACATTTCTTTCACATATTTGATTTGGGAAATGAATATACCTTTCTCATTCTGATTAACCTGTAGTCCCAAAAAATAAGACAGTTCACCAATCATTGAAATTTCAAATTCATTCTGCATCTTGTTTGCTAGGTCTTTACAAGATTCATCTTTGTTGCTACCAAATATGACATCATCCACATAGACAACAAGAACAATGAGATGCCCATATTCTGTTTTCACATACAGATTGCTGTCCACTAAACCTTTCTTGAATCCCTGTTGAGAGAGATAGTTATCTAGCCTAGCATAGCATGCCCGTGGTGCTTGTTTTAATCCATACAGTGCCTTCTTTAATCTGCAGACAATGTTGGGATCTTCACTAATTTGAAAGCCATCTGGTTGTTCAATATAGACCTCTTCTTCAAGTTTTCCATTTAAAAATGCAGATTTAACATCCATCTGATAAACTCTGAAGTTCTTGTGAACTGCTAGTGCCAGAAACATTCTAATAGCTTCTAGTCTGGCCACTGGTGTGAAAGTCTCTTCAAAGTCAATGCCTTCGACCTGTGCATAGCCTTTGCAAACCAGTCTTGCTTTATTTCTAATAACCTGACCGTCTTCATTTAATTTATTACGAAATATCCATTTGGTGCCGATTACATTCTTGTTTGCAGGTCTAGGTACTAACTCCCAAGTTCTATTCTTTTCAATCTGATCTAACTCTTCATTTATTGCCTTCATCCAGCTGTCATCTTTGCTTGCTTCATCTATGTTTTTGGGCTCAATGCTGGATAAAAGAGAGTAATTACTTATTACTTTCTTTCTTGTTTGAATGCCAGCTGTGGGATCTCCAATTATTTGGTTTCTAGGGTGATTTTTCTACCAATTGCCCATTCTAAATTTTTTGTTTTCTTGTACCTCTGAGTCATCTGATAAGTTACCTGCATCAGCCGTAGACATATTTTATGTGTCATGTACTTCATCTCCTTCAATGACTTCTTCGTAGATTGGATAGTTTTCTTGGAAATTAACTATTTGTTTCCTCCCTTCATCGAATTTAACATCTGCACTGTCCACAATTTTCTTGAGTCTCTTGTTGTAGCATTTGTAAGCTTTTCTATGTGGAGAATAACCAACAAACACACCTTCATCTGCTTTATCTTCAAACTTTCCAAGGTTGTCATCAATTTTTCTGATGTAGCACTTACAGCCAAATACTTTGAGATGTTTTGTTGTTGCTTTCCTACCAAACCACAGCTCATACGGAGTTTTGCATTCATGAGTTCTTAACATATACCTATTCTGAATGTATACTGCTGTGTGAACTGCTTCTTTCCAGAATCTATCTGCTATTTTGCTTTTTTCCAGCATGGTGCGTGCCATTTCCTGAATTGTTCTGTTCTTCCTCTCTGCTACACCATTCTGCTGAGGAGTTCTGGCTGCTGAATATTGTCTCCTGATGCCATATTTTTCACAGTATTCTAAAAATTCATTCGAAATAAATTCTCCTCCTCTGTCTGACCGCAAGCATTTAATTCTTTTCCCTGTTTCATTCTCTACCAGCTGTCTGAAAGTTTTGAACATTTCAAAGGCTTCTGATTTATCTTTTAAGAAGAATATCCAAGTCATTCTGGAAAAATCATCAATACACAGCATGAAGTATTTGTCGTCGTTTATGCTTTGAGTCCTCATTGGTCCGCATAAGTCAGTATGAATGAGTTCCAAAGGCCTGCTAGTGTGATGTTCTTTTGTTTTAAATGAAACTCTGGTCTATTTTGCCTTCTGACATGAAGCACACATGCTGTTTGCAGGTTTCTTAATGATTGGAATATCTCTCACTGCTTGTTTAGAGCTAATTCTTACCAGATTATCAAAACTTATGTGTCCAAGCCTCTTATGCCACAACCAGTTCTCTTCTTCTTGTCCCATGAAGCACATACCTTCTAAAAATTTTGAGAGTGTGTACAGATTGCCAGACGTCCTTGAGCCGGTTGCTATTAATTTCCCGTTCTTTGTTTTTCTGACTTCACAACCCTGCTTCTTGAACACCACTTCATGTCCTTTGTCACAGATCTGACTCACACTTAACAGGTTATGTTTTAGACCATCCACATATAGAACTTCTTCTGACTTGATTTTCCCTTCACTTATTTTGACCGATCCTTTACCTATTATTTTGGCTCCATCGTTATTGTCGAACTTCACAGAACCACCCTCATATTTCTAAAGAATTTCAAATTTTTGTCTATCACCTGTCATATGACTTGAGCAGCCACTATCAAGAATCCACGGTACATATTTATTCTGAGCTCTAAAAGCAGTCTGCACTATTAAGGATTCATGTTCTTTCCTGAGCTGTTCCTTTTGTTTCCATTCTGTCTTAACTATGTTGTTGGGTTCTAGCTGAGATTTTCTCTTTTCAGAATTTTGCATATATCCTTCAGAAGAACTACTATTGTGTTTTGCCTTATATGATTGAGTTCTTCTTTTCTGAGGTTGAAATGGAACAGACATACTACGACAGTTTCTGGCAATATGCCCGAAGTTGTGACACTTAAAGCATTCTACCGCATAACTCATTAGAGGAGCAAAAGTATTTCTACTAATGAAACTTCTTGGTCCTATGTTGTATTTGCAGTCAACAATTTTATGCCCATAAACATTACATTTAAAACAAAAACCATAGAAATAATGATTAAACCTAAAATATGGTCTTGGCCAATTTGTTGCTGGAGCCTTGGATCTTCCTTTCTTTTGATGTGTGACCTTAGTAAAGCAATAATTGTCAGCTGTCATTTAAGGTCTGGCATTATATCTTTCTTTTTCCTGATTCATTTTACTTTCCACATCCTGTTTCTTGTCTTTGTTCTTTTCACTTTCAACATTGCTTGTTTTTGGTTCAGTTGATGATTCTCCTTTAGTAAAGCCGAGACCAAATTTGATGCCTGTGGATCTTTGATCGCTCGTAATTTTGTCCGATTTCATCGAGCTTTCTTCACGTTTTAGATGACAGTTGATTTTTCGATCCAGCTCTTGTATTTGTATTTGGAGACACATTTTCTTCTTCCAATTTGTAGCAGTGGTCTATCTTCATAGAAACTTGTATTTCCAGATCTTCAGACATTTTCTTGTATTCTTCAGTCTGTGCTTTTAAACTGGCAATAATGTCGTTTGCATTCTTAACTTTCCTTGTCAGTTTTTCATTCTTCTTTTTCTTCGATTCCCATTCCGTAAGAGCAAACACTAGCTCACCCTCTAAATCAACTTCAGCCTCAACATCTTCAACTTCAGAGTTCATCCCCTCTATGTTTTCTGATTCATTTATTTCAAACTCCATAAAGAGAGCCTCACCTGTTCCTTCTTCAGAGTCTTCACTAGAACTGTCCTCTAAAGATTTTGCAGTGTCTGTTGGAGCAGTGGCAGGAGCTTTGTAACCATTAACTACCGCACCCTAGATGTCAAAGCCCAAAGCACTGAGATAAGTCTGCATTCTAATCTTCCAGAATGCATAATTTGTCCCATCAAACATTGGTTCTTTGATCGAAGAGAAACCTTCACCACTTGCCATTGTGTAATTTCCAAGATCACCTTAGCTGTTTAAGCCTCTTCAGGTACTTGGCTCTGATACCATTGTTGTAATCACAATGACACTAAGAGGGGGGGTGAATCAGTGTGTTCTTTAAAAACTTAAAAGCAATTTAGACTTTTAAATAAACAGCAGTAGATTAAAACAAAAATAATAAAAGTACTAAGAGCATCACACATAACATGGCATTTTAACGAGGTTCACTAATGTGGCTACTCCTCAAAAAGGACTGCTTGGACTACCATCCAAATCCAGTCAAATGCAAAGCTCCAACTTTACATAATCATTCACCAGCACCAACTGGTAAGAGGCACCAACCCTTAAGTTTTATCTGCTACAATAGAATGGAGCACCAAATCCAATTTTTCCAGCTCCAATTGGAAAGAGGCACCAACCCCTTTTTCAAGCTACAACTTGAAGATAATAATAAAAATTGCAGAATGTAAACTTTCACCTCAATTATCACGATCTACTATTTTTTTGCGATCTGCTACTTGTCGGCATTCGACTGCTACTGTGAAAAATGATTCACACTTTTTCAACCACTCCTCTATATCTCATCGTGTTCTCTGTTGCAACTTTACAGAAATATCACTTCTACAGCCAGCACACTGTCATTTCACACTCGGAACACGACTTCTGCATACCGCATTCTTATCTTCTCTTCGCACCACTCACACTGCTGCACCCGAACTTCATTCACATATATCGCATCATGCTCCACATTTTAAACTCAAAGAACCCTTGCTTTTATAGAAGAAATTTTAGAGGCAAACCCTAGAAGAACGTCGACTGAGAAACCCTAGAATTTGTCAGCTGCCAAACCCTAAAATCCGTCGACTGTAACCCTAAGAATGTCGACTGCAAAACCCTAGAAATTGTCAGCTGCCAAACCCTAAAATCATCGGCCCAGATTTAACTTTGTCGGCCCCATCACTTGATCTTTGAGCATTCTATGGTTCTATATTATCCATATTAGTCTCCATTGTCCTACTTATTTAAGTGGGTATCCACACAATTTCTATCATATTCCACATCATTTAGAGCAAGATGCAGTACAAAATCTTACTCGACCATCCATGGATTAGGGACATGCAATGCATCCCTTCTAAATTATACCACTACCTCAGATATTTCCATTATGGACTTGTTCACTATGTTCCCACTGACAGGTACCCCTTCAAATTTTACAACATCACAAACCTCCCACCAGGATCCTCCTCATCTTCTACACAAATTTTTCCTATTTCATCTCATCAATATATTGGAGCATCGGTATCTCCCTCCACATCAACCTCATTACCTTAATCTACATTAGGGACACATACCTTAGTGTCCACACCACTTTCACCAACTATCATAGAAGCTAATCCAGCTACCATAGCTTTTTTCCACCTTTCCTTTAGCCATCCACATCTTCTCAATCATCCTCTTCCATAAATATACCTCTAGCATCGGTGCCCTCTTTATCACCTCGATAGTGGCCTATCATCACATCTCGCCCATATTCCTCTTCAAAACATTCTATCCTCCCTATTCCTCAAACACCCCCACTTCCATTTTGTTCCTGATCTAGTTCATTCACATTAGCCCAACATTGACATCTACTAACTCAAACTCACAATAAATGCATTAGATCATCCTATCCCACCTATGGTAGCTGAACGCCACAATTAAGAACAATGAGTTTCTCATCTTGATGATCAACAGTTGCACTCCTCTCCTACCACAATACGATATTCTCAACTCTCACCCTCCTCTTTCAATTTAGATTCACCATCTCGTATGTCACCTCACATCTCTATCTTGTTGAGCAAGGTGCAGTGACAGTATTTTCATTGTTGTCAACACGAGTCGGATAGATCGGTTGATGCAGTGGACAGGAGTTCAGAGGTTACTCAGAGTATGTACAGTGATGTTAAATGCTTATGAGGATGTTTACCCACCTTTTTGCATATTTTCCAAGAAGACCGAAGTGGCCCATATGCTAAAGATCAAAGAAAAAGCAAAACACCAAAAGCAAAGAGAAAAAAGTGTCGCGATATCGTGACATGTTGCATTTTCGCGGTCGAAAGAGCAAAGAGAAAAAGTGTCGCGATATCGCGACATGTTGCATTTTCGTGGCCAAAAGAGAAGAGAAAAGCAAGGAGAAAAAGTGTCGCGATATCGCGACATGTTGCATTTTCACGGCCAAAAGAGCAAAGAGAAAAAGTGTCACGATATCACGACATGTATTTTCAGGGCCAAAGCAAAGAGAAAGAGCAAGGAGAAAAAGTGTCGCGATATCGCGACATGTTGTATTTTCGTGGGCCAAAGCAAAGAGAAAGAGCAAGGAGAAAAAGTGTCGCGATATCGCGACATGTATTTTCGTGGTCCAAAGCAAAGAGAAAGAGCAAGAAGGAAAAAGTGTCACGATATCATGACATGTTGCATTTTCGTGACTCAAAAAGAGAAGAAAAGAAACAAAAGTGTCGCGATATCGCGACATGTCACATTTTCATGACTCAAAAAGGTAGGCATGCAGAGAAACAAAAGTGTCACGATATCGTGACATGTCACATTTTTGTGACTCAAAAAGGGAAGGAGGCAGAGAAACAAAAGTGTCACGATATCGTGACATGTCGCATTTTCATGACTCAAAAAGGGAGGAAAAGAAACAAAAGTGTCACGATATCATGACATGTCACATTTTCACACTCAAAAAGGGCAGGTAGGCAGAGAAACAAAAGTGTCACGATATCGCGACATGTTGCATTTTCGCCAAAGGAACAGAGTAGTTGACAGTGCGTCTGATATTAGTGATGAACACCAGGATGGTGAAACTGAAGACTGCATAGTGACGTGGACCCATAAGGAATATTTAATGATTTGAAATCATTTAAGATGGTCGTTACACATGGAAAGAAGCGGATGCATGCCCATGTGGAGAAAAGGAAACGAAGGGCCTCAAAATAGAAATGAAAAGCCTTTTTGGAAACCAAAACACATGCATGCATAAGGGAAAGAGAAAATGAACAGTCATCAAAAAAGAAAATAATCATGCAAAGAGAAAATGAATACATGCAAAGAAAATACTCATAAGAAAATAAACATGCAAGGAGAAAATGAACAGTCATGAAGGAGAAAATGAACAGTCATCAAAGGAGAAAATGAATAGTCATCGAAGGAGAAAATGAATAGTCATGAAGGAGAAAATGAACAGTCATCGAAGGAGAAAACGAACAGTCATGACCGAGAAAATGAATAGTCATGGTAGGAGAATATGGTGTCAATTATTTGCATGTGACGTGTTTGATGAAATGCCTTCTCAATATATACAAAAGGAGTTACATAAAGGAGTTACAATTGACAAGTGGCATATGAGAATATGAAAGAAGGTGTTACAATTGACAAGTGGCGTATGAGAATATGAAAGGAGTTACAATTGGAGTTACAAAGAGAAAGGATAGTTATAAAAGGAGTGTTGCTTGGAGAATTTTAGTAGGGGATTTTATTTTGTGAAGTGCGATGAGTGTGTGTGTTTTGTGAATTGTGGTAGATGTTGGGTAAGCAATAGACCAGTCAGGGTCTTGTAAAAGTGAAGGCATTTTTATGTCAATCTTCTAGTTTCAAAATTGAAGTCCAAGTTGGTGCTTGGCATCAGGGGTTGGTGCTCCTTCCAGTTGGTGCTTTGGTAAATCAGGGGTTGATGCTCCTTCCAGTGGGTTTTGGTAAATTGATTGTAAAGTTGGTGCTTTGCAAAGGCTAGATTTGGATGGGAGTCCAAACAGTCATTTTGAGGAGTAGCCAAATCGGTGAACCTCGGTACATCTTGTGTTGTGTGATGTTCTCTTGTTATACTTGCTTTATTTGGTTTTAAGTTTTCATTGTTTTGGCTTTAAGAGTTGAAGATTTAAGTTATAAAGAGCTACACTGATTCACCCCCCTCTCAGTGTCATTGTGAGACTAACAATTGGTATCAGAGCGAGGTTCCTGAACAAGCTTAACCGGCTAGGGTGATCTTGGAAGTGACACAATGGCAGGTGGTGAAGGCTTCTCATCAAACAAAGCACCATTGTTTGATGAAACTAATTACGCATTTTGGAGACTCGGGATGCGAGACATATCTTTGTGCTTTGGGATACGACATTTGGGATTCAGTAGATAGTGGATACACAATACCCACCACTTCTCCAACCGATGCTATCGGTAAGAAACTATTTGAGAATAACTCAAAAGCAAAGAATGCTATCATGTGCGGATTAGTGGACAGTGAACTGGTAAAAATTATGAGTTGTAAAATGGCAAAAGAAATATGGGACAAACTGAGGAGCATTCATGAAGGAGACGTTAAGATCAAGGAGGCCAAGTTACAAACACATCGAGCTCAGTTCGAAGTATTAAAGATGAATGACGATGAGAACATAGAGGCATATATGTTGAGAGTTAATGAAGTCATTAATGCGATTAGAGGACTCGATGAGGAAATCAAAGATTTTGTCATCGTGAAAAAGGTATTAAGATCTCTTCCCCAAAGATTTGATTCTAAAGTTTCAGCTATAGAAGAAGCTAAAGATCTAAATTCTTTTAGTATGGATGAGATGCATGGTTCTTTGACTGCATATGAGATGAGAATAGGAAAATCTAAACCCACTGACAGAGAAGCTAATTTTAAAGCCCAAAAAAATATGAAAGAAAAACAAGAATCCGAGGAAGAAGAGACATCGAGATGAAATGGAAGCAAACTTTGTTCGAAAACTAAAAAGGGGAAAAGGAAAATACAGAGGAAAGTTACCATTTAAATGTTTCAATTGTGGAGGCATTGGGCATTTTGCAGCTAAATGTCCACTTAATGAGAAGAACAAAAGTGATGAAGGATCGCACCAAGAAAGAAGTGACTGGAAGAAAAAAACAAATTTCAGAAAAGGCAACTTCAAGAAGAAAAGTTTCATCTCCAAGAATGTCAGTTCATCAGAAGACAGTTGCGGTGAGGATTCTAAAAAGGAAACAGGTGAAGCTCTTTTCATGGCACTCAAAGAAGAAAAAATAGAAAAAGAACAGGAATGTGATGAAGAAGAAATTGATGCAGAAGTAAATTTGGAAGAGGAACTAATTGCAGCTCTGGATGAATTGAAGATAGAAAGAAAAAAGAATAAGAAAATTTCAAGAAAGCTTGAGGATGCAAATGAAATCATAACCAGTTTGAAAGTACGGATAGAAGAATCCAAGAAAATATCTGAAGATCTCGAAGTGCAAATAACCATGAAAATAGATTATTGTTGCAAGCTAGAAGAAGAGACTGTTGGTTTAAGGATGCAGATAGAAGAGATGAATCGTAAAATTAGTTGTTATCACAAACGTGAAGAAAGTTCTATGAAGCTGGATAAGATCATAAATAACCAAAGGACTACAGGCATCAAATTTGGTTTGGGCTTTGACGAAGGAGAATCATCAAATGGATCAAAGAATGAAGATAAGAAACAGGTTGATCAAGAAAAATTGACTCATGCAAAAGAAAGCAATAATGCAAGGCACGAAAGGAGAATTGACAATGATGGATTCACCAATGTCACACATCAAAGAAGAAGAAGATTTATGACTCCTACGACAACATGGCAAAGACCATCACCCAGGTTCAATCATCTCTTTTTTGGTTACTATTTTAAATGCAATGGTTATGGACATAAGATTTCAGATTGCAAGTATAACGTAGGACCAAGGAATTTTACCAGTAGAAATGTTTTTTCACCTTTGATGGATTATGCAGTAGAATGTTATAACTGTCATAATTTTGGGCACATTGCAAGAAATTGTCGAAGTACATTTGCATCAAATCAATTTCAGGGAAGAAAATTTCAACCAAATGGAATGAGACAAAATAGAAAATTTCTCGAAAAACATGCACAAGCTACTGAAAAAGAAAAGTCAAAACAAGAGCCCAAAACTGTAATCAAACCAGTGGAAAGAAAAAGATCGATCTAAGGAAGAAAAGGAATCCCTGATCGTACAAACAACATTTAAAGCACAGAATAAATCTGCACCATGGATACTTGATAGTGGATGCTCCAGTCATATGACAGGTGACAAACAAAAATTTGAGAAGTTACAGCAATATGAAGGTGGTTCGATAAAATTTGGAAATAATGATGGAGCTAAGATAGTTGGCAAAGGATCAGTTAAGATCGGTGATGGAAAAATCAAGTCAAAAGAAGTCTTGTTTGTGGTTGGTCTGAAGCATAACTTGTTGAGCGTAAGTCAGATTTGTGATAGAGGTCATGAAGTGATTTTTAAGAAGCGGGGTTGTGAAGTCGAGAAAAGCAAATAGTGGAAAGTTGATAGCAACTGGATCGAGGACATCCGGCAACCTGTACACTCTCTCGAGAGACTTCAGAAGGAGCTTGCTTGATTGGACAGGAAGAAGAAAATTGGTTGTGGCACAAGAGGCTCGGTCATATCAGTTTTGACAATCTAGTAAAAATCAGCTCAAAAAAGGTAGTGAGAGATATTCCCACCATTGGAAAACCATCAAATAGCATTTGTGCTTCATGCCAAAAGGGGAAGCAAACTAGAGTCTCATTTAAAACAAAAGAGTACTACACAAGCAAACCTTTGGAACTAATACATACTGATTTATGTGGACCCATGAGAACGCAAAGCATAAATGGTGACAAATATTTTATGTTGTGTATAGATGACTATTCCAGGATGACATGGGTACTATTTTTGAAGCATAAATCAGAAGCTTTTGAGATGTTCAAGGTTTTCAAAAACCAAGTTGAGAATCAAACAGGAAAAAGGATTAAATGTTTAAGATCAGATAGAGGAGGAGAGTTCATTTTAGAGGATTTTACAGAGTACTGTGAAAAATATGGTATTAGAAGACAGTTTTCAGTAGCCAGGACACCTCAGCAGAATGGTGTGGTAGAAAGAAAGAACAGGACAGTGTAGGAAATGGCATGGACTATGTTGACTGAGAGCAAAGTAGCAGACAGATTTTGGAAAGAGGCAGTCCATACTACGGTATACATCCAAAATAGGTGCATGTTGAGGATGCATGAAAGCAAAACTCCTTATGAGTTGTGGTTCGGTAAAAAGGCAATGATAAGATACTTTAAAGTTTTTGGCAGCAAGTGTTACATCAAAAGAACTGAAGAAAACCTTGGTAAGTTTGAAGATAGAGCGGATGAAGGTATTTTTCTTGGCTATTCGTCAAAAAGCAAAGCTTACAAATGCTACAACAAGAAGCTAAGGAAAATTGTGGATAGTGTCGATGTTAAAGTTGATGAAGGTAGGGAACGAGTAATTAGCTATGAAGAGAACTACCCAATTTATGAAGAGGTTATTGAAGGAGATGAGGAAAAGGAAATGGAAAAGAAACAAAAAATTGACTCAGATGATTCAAACAGTGATTCAGAAGTGGAAGAAAATAAGAAATTCAAAACAAGCAGCTGGAAGAAAGATCATCCTAGAGAGCAAATAATTGGAGACCCCACAGTTGGTGTTCAGACAAGAAGAAGAGTAGTAAGTAACTACTCTCTATTATCCAACATTGAGCCCAAAAATGTTGTTGATGCAAGCAAAGATGAAAGTTGGATGAAGGCAATAAATGAAGAATTAGATCAGATCGAGAAAAACAAAACTTGGGAGTTAGTACCAAGACCTGCAAATAAAAATATAATCGGTACTAAATGGATCTTTCGAAACAAATTGAATGAAGACGGACAGGTAGTCAAGAATAAAGCAAGATTGGTATGTAAAGGCTATGCACAAGTTGAAGGTATTGAATTTGAGGAAACCTTTGCACCTGTGGCTAGACTAGAGGCAATTAGAATGTTTCTGGCTTTAGCAGTTTACAAGAATTTCAAAGTTTATCAAATGGATGTGAAATCAGCATTTTTGAATGGGAAACTTGAAGAAGAGGTTTATATTGAGCAGCCGAGATGGTTTCCAACTTGGTGATGATCCCAACTTGGTTTGCAAGTTGAAGAAAGCATTATATGGCTTAAAACAGGCACCCCGAGCATGGTATGCAAGGCTAGACAACTATCTTACTCAACAAGGGTTCAAGAAAGGTATGGTGGATAGTAATTTGTATGTCAAAATAGAAAATGGCCATCTTATTGTTCTTGTTGTATACGTAGATGATATCATATTTGGAAGCAGCAAAGATGAGTCATGTAAAGATTTAGCAAATAAGATGCAGAAAGAATTTGAAATGTCAATGATTGGTGAACTTTCGTATTTCCTCGGGTTGCAAGTTAATCAAAATGAGAAGGGCATATTTATTTCTCAAATTAAATATGTGAAAGAGATACTAAAAAAGTTCACAATGGAGGATTGTAAGCCAGTTAGCACTCCCATGACGACGAGTTGCAAGTTGAGCAAGGATGACAAATCTCCACATGTTGATCAAACCATGTACAGATCTATGATTGGGAGCTTACTGTACTTGACAGCTACCAGACCAGATATTTTGTAGGCAGTATGCATGGTAGCACGATTTTAGGCTAGTCCCAAGGAGACTCATGTGACAACAGTGAAGAGGATTCTTCGGTACCTCAAGGGTACTATGGAGTATGGGTTATGGTATCCGAAAGGTAAGGACTTCACCCTTATTGCGTATTCAGATGCAGATTGGGCAGGATGTGTAGATGATAGAAAGAGTACCGGTGGAGGTGCATTCTATCTTGGAGACAGGTTGGTCGCGTGGCACTATAAGAAACAAGAGTCAGTCTCCTTATCCATAGCAGAGGCAGAATATATTGCAATGACAACGTGTTGTACGCAGGTATTATGGATGAAACAAACCCTGAAATATCTTGGTATTAACTTCAGTGAGCCAATTTTAGTTAAGTGTGATAACACCAGTGCCATTAACATCTCAAAGAATCCGGTTATGCATTCTTGCACAAAACATATTGCTATCCTAGTATCACTTTTTGAAGGAGAAAGTTGCGGAAGGTGAGGTTAAGTTGGATTTTGTTCCAACAATAGAGCAAGTAGCGGATATCTTCACAAAACCATTGCCCAAGGAAGTCTTTGAGTACCTTCACAATAAATTGGGAGTGGTCACGCTTCCCAAGAATTGACTAGCTATCGGGACCACATTCTCAGGGGGAGCATTTGTGTATTTGTTTATCTTTTTGCTCATGTTTGTGATTTTTGCTAAGTGTAATAATTTTTGCCTGAGAATGTTGTGCATGGACTCAGGGGGAGTTTGCAGTAGCCCTTTGATATTGTTGTCAAAGGGGGAGAAGAGTTACAGGAAATTGCACGTGTGTTGCCAACAATTCCAAAGGGGAGATTGTTGAGCAAGGTGCAGCGACAGTATTGTCATTGTTGTCAACACGGTCAGATAGATCGGTTGATGCAGTGGACAGGAGTTCAGAGGTTACTCAGAGTATGTACAGTGATGTTAAATGCTTATGAGGATGTTTACCCACCTTTTTGCATATTTTCCAAGAAGACCGAAGTGGCCCATATGCTAAAGATCAAAGAAAAAGCAAAACACCGCAAAGAAAAAAAGTGTCGCGATATCGCGACATGTTGCATTTTCGTGGTCCAAAGCAAAGAGAAAATGCAAGGAGAAAAAGTGTCACGATATCGCGACATGTTGCATTTTGACCGAAAGAGCAAAGAGAAAAAAGTGTCGCGATATCACGACATGTTGCATTTTCATGGCCAAAAGAGAAGAGAAAAAGCAAGGAGAAAAAGTGTCACGATATCTGACATGTTGCATTTTCGCGAGCGAAAGAGCAAGGAGAAAAAGTGTCATGATATCGTGACATGTATTTTCGTAGGCCAAAGCAAAGAGAAAGAGCAAGGAGAAAAAGTGTCGCGATATCGCGACATGTTGTATTTTCATGGGCCAAAGCAAAGAGAAAGAGCAAGGAGAAAAAAGTGTCGCGATATCGTGACATGTTGTATTTTTGTGGTCCAAAGCAAAGAGAAAGAGCAAGAAGGAAAAAGTGTCGCGATATCGTGACATGTCGCATTTTCGTGACTCAAAAAGGGAGGCAGGCAGAGAAACAAAAGTGTCGCGATATCATGACATGTCACATTTTTATGACTCAAAAAGGAGGAGAGAGAAACAAAAGTGTCACGATATCGCGACATGTCGCATTTTCTTACTCAAAAAGGGAGAGAGAAACAAAAGTGTCGATATCGTCGACATGTCGCATTTTTGACTCAAAAGGGAGAGCGAGAGAAACAAAAGTGTCACGATATCACGACATGTCACATTTTTCACGACTCAAAAAGGGCAAGCAGGAGAGAAACAAAAGTGTCACGATATCGCGACATGTTGCATTTTTGCCAAAGGAACAGAGTAGTTGACAGTGCGTCTGATATTAGTGATGAACACCAGGATGGTGAAACTGAAGACTGCATAGTGACATGGACCCATAAGGAATATTTAATGATTTGAAATCATTTAAGATGGTCGTTACACATGGAAAGAAGCGGACGCATGCCCATGTGGAGAAAAGGAAACGAAGGGCCTCAAAATAGAAATGAAAAGCCTTTTTTGAAACCAAAACACATGCATGCATAAGGGAAAGAGAAAACGAACAGTCATGCAGAGAAAATGAACAAACATGCAAAGAGAAAATGAACAGTCATGCAAGGAGAAAATGAACAGTCATGAAGGAGAAAATGAATAGTCATGAAGGAGAAAATGAACAGTCATCGAAGGAGAAAACGAACAGTCATGAAGGAGAAAACGAACAGTCATCGAAGGAGAAAATGAACAGTCATGACCGAGAAAATGAACAGTCATGGTAGGAGAATATGGTGTCAATTATTTGCATGTGACGTGTTTGACGAAATGCCTTCTCAATATATACAAAAGGAGTTACATAAAGGAGTTACAATTGACAAGTGGCATATGAGAATATGAAAGAAGGTGTTACAATTGACAAGTGGCGTATGAGAATATGAAAGGAGTTACAATTGGAGTTACAAAGAGAAAGGATAGTTATAAAAGGAGTGTTGCTTGGAGAATTTTAGTAGGGGATTTTATTTTGTGAAGTGCGATGAGTGTGTGTGTTTTGTGAATTGTGGTAGATGTTGGGTAAGCAATAGACCAGTCGGGTTCTTGTAAAAGTGAATGCATTTCTATGTCAATCTTCTAGTTTCAAAATTGAAGTCCAAGTTGGTGCTTGGCATCAGGGGTTGGTGCTCCTTCCGGTTGGTGTTGGTAAATCAGGGGTTGATGCTCCTTCTAGTGGGTGCTTGGTAAATTGATTGTAAAGTTGGTGCTTTGCAAAGGCTGGATTTGGATGGGAGTCCAAACAGTCATTTTGAGGAGTAGCCAAATCGGTGAACCTCGGTACATCTTGTGTTGTGTGATGTTCTCTTGTTATACTTGCTTTATTTGGTTTTAAGTTTTCATTGTTTTGGCTTTAAGAGTTGAAGATTTAAGTTATAAAGAGCTACACTGATTCACCCCCCTCCTCGGTGTCATTGTGAGACTAACATATCTTCATGATAAACTCTAACCTATGATATTGTAGTGTTTGTGATGCTCATGTATGATCTCCTACCCTTCAATCCATGTGTGACTATGGCCATCCTTTGGCTTTAGTATTGACCATTGGTACTATTGTACAATTGGGTCCTCCCGATAATCAAACCAACTTTGTTTATGCAGATTTCTCACTCCCAATTGCAGTGCCCCCACCACCACAATCCAATTTTTGTGGTACACTAGACCACATGTCTAATCCCTATTTCACTTTGTGCTATCTTCAATTTTTCCATTGGTGTGGATTTTGATTAGAAAATTACAAATAGGGATTATGCACACCCATTAATCCTCATATCTAGTCACCTACAAACAAATCTGGCTTAGGTTATCGTCCCACTACTATTCACACACTTGAGGATGAGCTTTAGGATCTCTCATTGCACCCTTCCCTCCTTCCAACACACACTTTGGAGGAATATATCAATATGGATATAATTAAGGAGAGATCATCTCCTCATTTGACCATTACTATTCCATTCGACTTCTTTTAGGAAAAGCCCTTCTTTGACACTGCATCATCATGTTGTGTTGATAAATTAACTAATAAATTTTTGACATTATCTCTAGAGTCTTACTACCTAGATATGACATGACATCTCCACCATAACCACCACATTTAGCTATATCATTGCCTATACACTAGTATCTCCATCGCTCCATTACTCGATCACGTTCTCCACCCATCATCTTGTACCCTCTACTAAGTCTGCTTGGATGGTCGCATGTTATTGAGTCTTCATCATCATACTATTCACTACCTACATCCCCCATGGCTTTGGTTAACATGGTTTACATAGACCTATTTTCCCCACTTTGGTACACACATAAGTCGACTCATGATGACATACCCAACAGAGATATCCTTGACTTTACATACATTTCACCTACACCTGTGCTACATGATTTCTTACTTTCACCCCATGTCTTGTATGTTGTGAATGCTCCTTCACCCTCCATCCCACTGCATATACCTAGATAATTAATTTGATGTACAAGAGGCTATTGACGACCTCCATATTATTCCAATCCTTGAAAAACTTTGATATGGCACCCACATGCTCATGGAAGATACTATTGAGGTTGATATTGGAGATAATTGTGAAAACCCACACATAGTCAAACTCACTACTAGCCTCTCACCAAAAGAGTACATTGCATTTACGGTATTTCTTAAGGAATATATTAGTATTTTACTAGTCCTATAAGGACATGCCTGGCCTTGACCCTTACTTAGTGATTCATAATCTCACCTTAGATAAAGATGCCAAATCCATTAGACAAAAATTGCAACATACACATCCTACCGTTGCTCTCCTCATAAAATTGGATCTCTAAAAGCTTCTTGGTATAGGTTTCATTGTTTCCATATATTACCTTGAGTGGGTTTCTAACATGGTACCAGTCCCAAAACCCTCTGGTGAGGTTTGTGTATGTACTAATTTCTATGACTTAAACAACGCTTATCCCAAAGACAACTTTTCCTTACCAAAAATTGACTCACTTTTTGATTCCATTGTAGGCCACAAAATGATATCCCTTATGGATGGATTTTTTGGATGCAATAAAATCAAAATCAATCCTGTCAATCAAGACAAAAATTCCTTCACAACCCCATGGGGGACCTTCTGCTACAATGTCATGCCTTTCAGTCTCAAGAATGCAAGGGAAACCTATCAATGCACATTGTCTTACATTTTCCATGATTACATGCATAAAATAGTATAATATTACATTGATCTTATTGCAAAATCAAAAGAGCATTCACAACACCTTGCTGACTTACACCAAATCTTTGATTACCTTTTAGAACACAACACTCACCTAAACCCAAATAAATGCATCCTTGGTGTCACTTAAGGAAAGATCTTAGGGTTCATTATCTCTTAGTGATGCATTGAAGTTGACCCTAACAAAGTCAAATCCATCCTTGAGATGCTCCCACCCATAAATCTCAAACAATTGTGTAGCTTGCAAGGTAAAATCCAATCCATACATTGCTTTGTTATCTAGATCTCAGAAAATGTAAGCCATTTAATCACCTCCTACAAAAGGAGATCACCTTCAAGTGGAATGAGAACTACCAAAAAGCCTTTGATTCAATCAAAGCCTACCTTACCTCCTCACTAATTTTATCTCCCCTATATCCATAGTTGCCATTCAGTCTTTACATTTCTACTATGAACTTCGCACTTGGTACATTACTCACCTAGAAGAGTGAACTCAATCATGAGTGAGCCATATACTACATCAATCATACGTTGGTTAGTTATGAAACCTTTTATGAATACATGAAAAAGCTATGCTTGGTTGTAGTTTTTACCACCCAAAAACTAAGCCATTACATGCTCAATAACACCACCTTCGTCATCGCCCATGATAACCCACTCCACTACATGATGAACAAGAGTTATCATAACTCTCATACTTATAAATGGATTATGCTCCTTACTGAATTCAATCTAGAATTTATTTCATAAAAATCCATTAAGGGGTAGGTCATCACAAACTATCTCGTGGAGAACCCGTTACCGAATACTCGCCCTCTCATCATTCAACTCCTTGACGATTCCATCTTTAATGTCACAGAACCTGAAGAATATGTTTAACATGAGATAACTATCGACTTAACACTATTCTTTTATGGTTCTCATTGCACACATTGAAGAACACAAGCTTATACTGAGATAGGGGTGTGAACAATATAAGACCTCTTTTTACTTTTTCCTTTATACTTCAAAATAGTAAAGCAATATACCCAAAGCAATATCAAAGCAATGCATAATATCATCCACAAAGTGACACCAATTTTAACGTGGTTCACCCAGAATGGTTGGGCTACATCCACAAAACTTTTCTCTAAAAGTTATCTCAAAGTTCTTTGGGAATCCTTCCCAATTACAATATTTATGAGCCTCGGCCCAAAGGAGATACCTTCCCCCAATATAAATTTATGAGCCTCTTCTCAAAGGAGATACCTTCCCCTCTGCTCTGGAAATGATCCCTCAGAAGATCAATCGCCTCTACCTCTTGCTAGCACGTGGAACTCCTTTCCATCGAAGACCTCCTGTCCTCAATGCTTAGCCTAAGAGACCTCTGCCTTCTATGATCATGTCCATAGCAGCTCAGCAACCTATACTACACACAGTCAGTCAGTCTAGTACAAGTCTTCCTCTGTCTGTCAGATCTATACAACTCTTGAACAAATCAATCCTCTGCATACAAGCCTTCTCAAAGACTTGCCAACTGTCCTCAGGTTCTTCTCATAGAACAAATGCACCTTTGTCCTCAAGTTCTCTGATAGAACTATCAAACTCAGCTCCCAAGTCCTCTTCTAGGACCTATCCAAATCTGCTCACAAGTCCCCACCGGAACCTGTCCAAAATTGCTCACAAGTCCCCACTAGAACCTGTCCAAGAACTACTCACAAGTCCCCACTGGAACCTGTCCAAAAACTCGACAAGCTCACCAAGAAAAACTTTCTTAGTAGGAAATCACAAAGTGAATTGTTAGAGACCCAATGTGATTTGTCAAACTCATAGAAGCATAAAGAGAATTGTTAGAGACTCAATATGTTCTATACTCAAATCCCAATCTCAAAACTCAACTCAAATCAACTCAGCTCAATATCAATCTCAAATCTAAAAACTCAACTCAATATCTGAAATGGATAGGATAGAATGTTTTCTTTCAAGAACATGAAGCCCCAACAATTGCCAACTATGCAAAGAATCACATAACAATGATACTCATGTTCTTTTCACCATCAATTAGGGTTTCAACAACAATGCTCATCAAACAAGGTTTAGTCAACCAACACCATTCAAATCAACATCAAGCTTAAAGCATTCAACCAATCATCACAAGAAAATGAAACAAGTAGAAATCCTTTTCCCTCCAAAGATATTTGAAAAAAACAACCACCAACACAATATCACTAAATGCAAAGAATAACTTGCTCAAATCAACTCAATGGAGAAAGCCCAAAATCATGAATCAAGTAAAGCAATAACTTGATCAAACAACCTCTATGGAAGCAACTCAACCATCAAACTCAAAACAGCCAACCAAGGGTTCCACCAACTCAATGCAAGTAGCTAGACTCACAAATATAAACCCTAGTGCACAAAGCTTCCACTATCTCAAACCAGAAATTATGCATTCACCAAAAACTCTCCTTAAGGATAACAATGCATAAGTAGTCTTCAACAAACCGAGAAAATAGGATTTACACCCAACCAAAGGAAACCTAGTTGAAAACCTTTTCACTCCAACCTTATTTTAGAAAAACATACACCAATCATACTCATAAGGAAAATGTGCCCATACCTTTTTGGAGTAGAAGAAAATTGATCCTTAAAGTTGTCACCACACACAACCCTCAAAATTCCAACCAAGTTAGGGTTAGAACCAAGATAAATGAGCATATATAAAAACTTTCCTTAATACACCTTTTAGCTCCTCTTCTTTAAAAACAACCACCAAAGAAGCCAAAAACACAACAACCAAAACTTACACCTTATATCTCCATTTTTAAATTTAGCATAGCAAAAGACTAATCTCAAAAATACAATCAAAGAAATATCCCCTTATTTCTCCTATGTCTTTTAAACAATGCTAAACAATGCCAAAAATCATATCAAGAAAATAATCACACCTTATAATGGTTGCCCTTGAAGAATCCGAAATTTGCGGCACAAAACACGTTTTAATAAAAACATGACTAATCCATGCACAGCTACCTCCGCGAGGATCGAAACCCAAACATCCGCCTATGCAAGGCCCAAACGCAGCCTTCGCTACCACTAGCCCACAAGAGGCTTATGAAGTCCAATACGAACTTCCTTCCACATAAACGGTCAAGCTTTTCGAAAGCTTTTCAAACCATGAGCTCTCCTCTTTCGCAGCGTAAACATAACATTCGATCGCAGCCAAACCAATTAATTTCCTTCGATTTTTCAAGTGGGTTTAACCTTAGGAACCTTCTCATATTTATAGTCCATACGTGGACTTTAGAACACGTCGGCTGCAAAGAAAAGTAATTTTGAATTTAATCGAAATTTGCTTTCTAAAGGGTTTAAAAACCCTTAAAATATTTTTAATAAATTAAAAATAATTTCTCCCTTAATTAATTAATTAAAACCTTGAAGGGTTTTAAATAATAATTAAATAAATAATAAAGAGAACCTCCATTGGTTTTAATAAAAACCATTGCCAATGGAATCTCTTCGGATTCTCTTAAAAATATTCTCTTGGAATCTTCCACCTTTGAAGCCAACACATCCTCTTAACATTAATGTCATTTCCTTTTGACATCAATGACAACTCATAGACAAGAAGCTAGGATCTCAAACCCAAAATTGCCAACACACACATTGGGGGTGTAGGCATAGTATTTTTCATCCAAGATAAAGAGCCCCTTTCATTCTCATTCAAATTAGGGTTTCCTTGACCCAAGTGTTGTAGGTGAGTTGGAGAGGAGAGGGAAATCATCCAAGAGAGGTCCCAGGTTCAAATATCCACCCTACCAAAAATCTAAATTAGGTATCCAAAATCCAATTGATAATGTTGGTGCGGGAAGTGTCGGGTGCGACTCCCAAGTGACTTTAACAGTGTAGATCCCCCTATTCGTGGTCTCTCAGACCAAGGCGGCCCTACAAGGGGATTTTAGCTTAAAAAAAAATTAGGGTTTCCTTGCACAAACAACACAAAATATGAAGCCCTTATTCTTGATTTAAAATAGGTGCATTCCATGCACATTCGACACCTTAATATCATTGGAGACCCTCTGTATTGTAAACCAAATCTAGGAGATATTTCAATGTCACTGCCCCATTCTCTAATAATATAAGCAAATCACCTAGCAACTCCTCATCTAATTCGAGTGGTATGCTACTAAAGTTGCCTCACATTCCTCCAGTCATTTTTCCAACACAATGGCCTCCTTAGGATCATTGACACCACAAAATCCCCTTTCAAATACTATGCATGTGTCTATTCACACGCTTACCAAATAAACTATCTCATCTTTACCTCATATAGATGACGATGGCATTCATGTTGTCCAAACCAAACCACATGATCCTTGGTTTTCCAAAATTAAGGATTACATAAAATTGGGTTTTCTACCCTGTGATCTACCACACATTCAACATCGAGCATTCAAACAATGTACCATTTGCTATACACTACTGGGGGACATCTTGTACAATCACAGTTACAATGGTATTATCCTATGTTGCTTCATGTTGCATGAATCCCAATAGCTAGTACAAGAAACCCATTATGGTACTTGTGATGGCCACTTTAATAGCATGGCTATCACCAAGTGTATCTTATGCATGGGCTACTATTAGCCCAAAATGGAACATGACTACTATGAATATGTAAAGTGATGCATAAAATACCAGTAATATGCCAATCTCATGCATATTCATTCTCAAGATCTCCAACCAATTCAATCCATATGGTCTTTCTCATAATGGGACCTTGATCTCATTGGAAAGATGACACTTGCCTCATAAAACAACCATAAATTCATAATCACTACTATCGAGTACTTCACAAAGTGGGTCAAAGCTATCCCACTTGTCCAAACAATAGGAGCCAAGATCGCAGTATTTATTATAGATCACGTCATATGTCACTTTGGTATTCCCTTTCAAATCATCTTTGATAATTCAAAAACAAAAATTTCCATGCCCTCTGCACCAAATTTAATATCCACCATAGCTTCTCGACCCCGTACTACCTACAGGGTAATGGTCAATCCAAAGCTACCAATAAAACCATTTACTCTATCCTTCAAAAAATGGTTTTAGAATCCCATAACAATTGGCATAATTATATTCATCTTGCCTTGTGGTCTTACCATACAAGCATCCATACACCCACTGGGGCAACCTCCTTCTCCTTGGTTTATGGCATCAAAGCCATTATGCCCCTTGAGCTTGAGATACCTTCCCTGCAAGTCTCCATGAAAGACTCTTATAGATGATGACATAGCTCGTCAAGCCCATCTTGATCAATTAATTCTCTTGGATGAGAATCGCATCCATGCCATCGCGTCACATCTTCATCGTGCCTACAATAGTAAGATACATTAATGAGAATTCCAAATTGGTGACCTAATCCTTAAAAAAAACTAGCAAATCATGAGCCAACCTCGTCAGTAGTGATACAAATTCACTCCTAACTGGTTAGACCTGTACATCATTACACAAAAATTTGGCTTCAATTCCTATCGATTAGCAAACCGCAAAGGCTCTGTTGAACCCGAGGCTATCAACATCATCCACTTGTGCACATTCAATGCCCAGCCTATCTAGGTCAATAACCACATACAATATATAGGGTCATCACAACATAGTCCTGATTTACATTATACATATACTACATTGCACCCCACACATGATCTCTCACTTTATGTTACATAATAGAACCACTTTTACTTTTTATGTTATTTATATGCTATGGGTATTTTAGTTTTTGCAGGTATTATAGCATCAGCAGCAATATATTCAATGACAAGACCTAATTTTGGATACACACATCTAGCATACAATCACCTCCACCATGCAAGACCCCCAGATGTTATCCTCCATACCAGTTACCCCAGCTGATCTAGCTCAACCACCCAACGTGGTTTATGTACCAACACTCCACCTCATCACATTTTGATCACTATAGCTCACCCCATTGTAGGAATTCTTCTTATTCCCCTCACTCAGAAGATAGCTAGTTCTATTTATATTCCTTTGAGGATAAGGAATATTTCTCTCATCCATAAACTTCTCACATGTGAGAGTCATCCCCACCTCACCTGGTCGATCCCAAGGATCCATATCTATCGTCTTTCTTAGCTAATCAACCTATACCACCCTAATACCCCCCTAATAGGGGCACTACACCCATTCATTCATTGTTTGCAAGACTACCTCCACGTCTACCAACTATAATGTCACCTTATGACTTATACCTTGGTTATCATGCCACCCATGCTACATCCACTTGCATTCCCCCATATTGTAAGTGTAACTTTTTATAGCCATCCCCCACACCACCTATCCTTCAAATGTCACCATCACCACTTTGTGATCTCCTACTCCAGCCTATCACACCACTAGCATAGTAGTTCCATTCTCCCCCTCATCTCATTCATCCCCTTCCTCACATTCATACCTCCATTCCATATACCCTTTTGAATCTTGGTCCTCGCCTTCCCCGATTCCAACACCTTCCCCCATTGACATTTAACATATTCTCTCCCACCTCAACAATATCAAGTTACACTTGAACCATTATCACTGCCAGTCCTTTTCATGTTGTTATATCATGACCCGACCAACATCACCTTCTTCTAGGCTAACCCTTTGTTCTCAAACCTAAACTACATCCGATTCACACATCCTAACTCAACCACTCATTCCCACACCACCTCCTCCATGTTCATTGCTACATGACCCATATTTTTATCCTAGGATAGTCTGGTCAACACCATTATCTCAAACATTCCACCAGCTACTTCACCAGGGCCTCCTTGCCTTACCCAAAATCTGCCCTATTGATCCTTTGCATCCTAAGCTATGTGATTACAATGAAAACCACTTTTGCATCTACCATTGTTAGCCAGGGCATGAAATTTATGCGTGTCATACATTCAAATCCATTATTTAGGATATGCTTTCTAATGATGCTCATGTGTATCCTGAACAAGCCCCCTCACCTACTTACCTCCAAAGCCCTCCACACCAGCTCATACATCATTCCACACCATCACGAGATTCATTCACTCCTATGTTGCACTACTTCCAATAGCCATCCAACTATGCCAACTACCAAAATCCAAGTCACCTTGTCACTTCACCAAGTCACTCATGACCCAATCTGCATCATTTCACATAGTTTTTGTTTGATTCCATGTTGTTTGTTTTCTTCCATTCCATATCCTCACCTCCTTCCTCATTAGCATTGTTGAATGGTCACATTTCGAGTGGCTACATTCCTATGCTAATTTTCCTTCCTCTTTTATATTTTATTTTCCTTTTATTTTATATTGTTGTTTCAACTTCTCATCTTTGTTGCACTTTACCACTTTCATGTTATTTTACATCTTTCATCTAGATTCTCTATCCACACCCATCAATCCCATAGGTACTTGTTTACTTATTTTATTTTCTCCTGGTTGCTACATCCCCCCACATGTTGGGGCAACCATCATCATGACTATTTTTCATCATCATCATCCTACACATCCATCTTTCCACATGATTTACAACCTTCTCTAGTTGCATCATGCATATTTCCTCTTGTAGATATGGATCTTTCATAATGCATCTCACATTACATTCATTGCACATATTCATCCTCCTTCTATGGTTTCATTCATGTTTGTATATTCCATCTACAAAAATGTGACCCTAGCAGGAATAACATATGCACTTGTTAGCATTGCCACTTGGATGTCCAATCCCTTTCTCGAGATTATAGGATCTATGGTATCTTGCATTTTATTGACCATTCACTAATTTAGCCAATCAAATGTCACATCAAGCTAACAACTTATTACCCTCCTTATAATTTTATTTGGTTATTTCAACTTCTTTCAAGGACCATTCACACAAGTCACATATTAAACAAATTTTGAGTCTAGGGAAGATAACACCTTGTGTAGATATCATCATATAGTGAATAGTTTTCCCTACTCATCCTATCATTTGCATGATCAAAATACAACCTAGGGATATACAAAAGTATAAGCATAAGCAAAAATCAAAAAAAAAAAAAAAGGACAAAAAACAAAAGATAATGCCCATACAAAAAAATGAGCACCACAAAAAGACAAACAGTAAAAAAAGGGGCATAAAACAAAAGGAAAAGCCTTCAAATATCACAATTATTATGCTTCATCACCTTTGGTCCTTAGGTTTAACATAATGATGAGTCCCATAATTGCCTATATTTTTGTATGAGTCTTAGCAGATATTATGCGGTGATATATTAGGAATTGTATGTTTTTATCAATGATTATGTATTTATTTAATGAGATTATGCGTATTATCTGATTTGTGTGTTTCAGTGTGTTTTTGTGGAGATATTTTTTATTTTGTCAGATTTAATCAGTCGAGGTCTTTTTCATGGACCTGGCACTTTGTTTACTGTGGAACTGATGCATAATAGACAGGTGCATTCCTCTTCCAGGAAGGCACCAGAAGAAGGTATGCGCCTTCCCCTTCCAAGAAGGCGCTAATTGAAGATAGGCACCTTCCTCTTCCAAGAAGGCACCAATAGAAGGTAGGCATCTTCCACAAAGGAAGGTGCCTCTATTTTTGCACGTTAACCAGATCAAACACGATGCGGGTGATAATAAATGGTGCAGTTACAACTCCAGGCCACACAGGATATTTGTGGGAGTTGTGCCGCCTATGCCAAGTGAAGCATGAGCCAATTACAGAACATGCCAATATTAGGAACAAAGCTAATTTTTGGTAGACGACGATCGAAGCTTACCATATTTCCATCATCAAGTCTGGAATAGATCGATGGTTATAACAGAGTTGTAACAAAAGACCTATGCATGTGCTATATAAACACACACAGACCTCTCTGAAGAGATAGAATATAGAATTTAGAACATATAGTAATTGTATAGAAGATATAGAATACACATTGTAATCCTTTGATTGCATAATAAAGTCTACAAGTTCCTAAAGCGTGTTCAAATTGAGAGGGATCTGCTGGAGCTTGGGCCCACTCCAAGACAGTATTATTCTCCTTCTTTTATATGCTTTGTAGATTTCATGCTTTCATAGTTTCATTTCCTGTATTTGTGTTTTATTATTGCAGTAGGTCTGATTATTTCTTAGATGCACGTATGAATGCTTTCTTTCTGAAGATTTAATTGTTCATACGCATTTTATTGAGTGCATGAGATATTGACAACCTTTTGAACACCCTCGAATAGTAGAGTTAGAAGGACTCATCTCAAGGTGGTATTGTGAATGATCCTGTAAGAGATCCTTCGAAATTTTACAAATTCTTGGTTGATAATTAATGATCGGGCAAGTGACAAAATAGATAGAAAGTTAACCTTTTTTGGCCCACAACATTTTGGCACTATTTTTGGGGAAGCATCTTTTAGATCCATTCCAATACCTGAAACCTTCTACCTAAATTTGTACGAGTTCTTCGAGAAGAAGAGGACCTGATGGTCGGTTCATAAAACAAAGCTCTTTAGAACTAGAGTCACCGGAATCGCAACTAGCAATCCACTAGAGCAAGGATCAACACTTTGAATGAAGTGCTTCCTCATCCCATCTACTTGGGGAAGAACGAACAGTTACGAACTCAGTATTTAAAATAACACCCCTATAAGAAGCCTTGTTGTGGAAAGTTGTGCAATATCAGACAATAACTCCAGATAATCTTAGCACTTTGACTCAAAAAGTTTTAAACAACCATAAGGCCATAAGTGCTGCATTTGAGACCATGTTTCCTAAAAAAATGGCTAACACAGAAGAAGGCTCATCTGGATTTAGCTTCCTGATTGATGAAGGAGTAGGATACACCAAGATGAAAAACATATCCCTTGCTCATCTCCCTACCTTCAAGGGATACTCGAGCGAAGACGTTGACCTGTTCTTATTCAAGTTTGATGTTTTGTGCAGATCTATGGATTACAAATCAAATATGCAGAAGCTGAAACTTTTCACTTGTACACTGGACGATGCAGCTCTGCGGTGGTTCATCGATCTAGTAGAAAAGCACATAGTGACATGGGATAAAATGAAGAAGCTCTTTCAAGAGCAATACCAAGATTTTTGGATAGTAAGAGATTCCAGAGAAGAAGTCCTGAGCATGACGCAGAAAGAGGATGAGTCTCTCGAGGAGTACTGGGAGAGATTTAATTTTAATCTTCAACGATCTCCCCATGCAAAGCTGTCTGATAAGTGCCTCAAAAGCATCTTCTTAAGGGGACTTAATAATGAATCATTAGAGGATCTTAATATGATTTTTGGAGGTGATGTCTACCAACATGATATGGAAGATATCTAGCAACTCTGCCAGAATTACTCAAGAAGAAGAGGCAAGACCACTTCCAAAAGCATCAAAGCGACTGCTTCAATGACAAATATAGAACTTGGCAATATGCTAGAAGATATGAAAAGTGAGATGCTCTCTTCTCTAGCATTGCAGATGGACACATTGCTATTAGAGAAGAAGAAACAAGATAATGAGGCAGCATTAACCTATTTCTACACAAAATGCAGAGGAAAGCATGCAAAGAATGCATGCCCAGAGAACAAGATTAGAGTATGTGCAGTATGCAAAATAAATCATAAGACTTTATTATGCCCAAAGTTGCCTAGCAACCAGGAGGAGGCTGAGACATTGAAAGCCTATTTCATAAGTAACTAGAAGATTTGGCCACAACCCCCTGCGATGAGTATGCCAATTGGAATTTCACAATACGTAGGAATGCCATACATGCCACAAGGTCCACCTCAACCATCCAAAATGGGATTGTGGGGGCCATCACCTGGGTCCAACGCACCCCAAGAGCAGCATTCATGAATCAGCAACCCTAGATGTAGTACCAATATCTGGGGCAATAGTGGAGAGGCCACACACCATGGAATCTAGCCCCACATAATGTAGTGCCAGCTCAACCCCATCAAAACTTGTTGGCTCTACCAGCAGTGACTCTTACACATCTAGAAAAAGTAGAACTCCTGGTAAGACACCAGTAGGCATTTGCATGGGACTACTCGGATATGAAGGGTATTCACCTAAAAATCTGCACTCATAGAATATACCTTGATGAGCAAGTGACTCCAAGCAAGCAACCACAGAGGAGAATGAACCCAGCAATGAAGAACATTTTCAAAATAGAGTTACAGAAAATCTTGGCTACTGGATTCATCTATCCAATTTCTGATAGTGAGTGGGAGTTACCACTTGTGGTAGTCCCTAAGAAAATGGGAAATGGCAAATCTGCATGGACTACAGAGTGCTGAATAAAGCAACTAATAAAGACCACTTCTCGCTCCCATTCATTGATCAAGTCTTGGATACACTTTCAGGATGAAAGAACTTCTCCTTCCTGGATGGGTTCATTGGATACAATCAGATCCAGATAGGAGGAGAGGATCAGGATAAAACAATGTTCACCTACCCATGGGGAATGTTTGCTTACCAGGTATTACCCTTTGGGTTATGCAACGCATCGACCACCTTTTAGAGGGTGGTGCTTAGCATATTTTCGAACATGATAGGAGAAGCGGTCGAAGTATACATGGATGACTTCACCATTTATGAAGAGACCTTTGAAGAAGCAATGTTGAACCTAGATAAAGTGCTCGAAAGAAGCGAGGAGAACAATCTGTCCCTGAGCAATGAAAAATGCTTCATGATGATGCAATAAGGCATCGTGCTAGGACAGATTGTTCTCCTACCCAGCCCCAGGATGCAAAAAGAAGTCAGGAGTTTCCTTAGATCTATCAGGTACTATCAGCGATTTATTGTCAATTTCAACAAGATTGCAAAACCATTGCACACTCTATTGTCTAAGGACGTAGAGTTCAACTGGATGGAAGACTACGAAGAAGCTTTTCAATTGCTTAAGGAGAAGCTGATAACTGCACTAGTTTTAAGAGGACCAGATTGGTCCATACCCTTCCACATTTATTATGATGCATCCAATAATGCAATTGGATCGGTCCTGGGATAGAAAGATGGTAAAGATTTCTATGCCATCTATTATGTCAGTAAAAACTTGGTAGGAGCCAAGCTCAATTATATGATAACAAAAAAGGATTTTCTTGTAGTGTTGCAAGCCAAAAACAAATTTTGCCATTACATCACTGGCTATAAGGTGTTCGTCCTTATGTACCATGCAGCCATTAGATACCTGATGAGTAAGCCGAATATTGGCAGGAGAGTGGTTAGGTGGCTCCTACTATTGCAAGAATTTGATATCACCATAGTTCACAAACTGATCAAGGACAACGTGGTATCAGACTTCCTATCCAGGTTGACACCAGTAGACTATACGATAGTGGAAGACCAATTTTCGGATGAACACTTATTTACCATCAATGAGCAAATATCGTGGTATGTAGACATAGCTAATTACTTGGCCACTGGTAGAACCTCACCTGCTCTCTCATATTAGGAAAAGCAGGGGGTGATAGAGAAGAGTGCACCCTACCTATGGATCAATGGCCTCCTGTTCAAAATAGGATGTGACCAAATCATAAGGAGGTGTGTGGCAGAGCAGGAATTCTCAAAGATACTCAAAGCTTGTCATGATGAACCTTGCAGAGGACACTTTGTAGGGAAACAGACTACATATAAAGTTTTGCAAGCTGGGTATTTCTGGCCTAACCTATTCAAAGATGCAACCGTGTATGTCAGTAAGTGCGATGAGTGCCAAAGGATGGGTAGACCAACCGATCATGATGAAATGCCCCTCCATCCTCAAGTACACCTGGAACCCTTTGATAAGTGGGGTATGGATTTTGTGGGGCCAATTAACCCACCTTCAATAAGGAAGAGGTTTATCTTAGTTTGTACAGACTATGTCACCAAGTGGGTTGAAGTCCAGGCATTGAAAGATTCAAAAGAAATAATAGTTGCTAATTTTTTGTTTGCTCATATTTTTACATGGTTCAAGGTCCCCAAGGAAATAACAACGGACCAGGGACCTCAGTTCACTTCAAATTTGATTGAGGAGCTAATGGAGCAATACAAAATTTGGCACAATAAGACTACACCCTACCATCCGCAGGCAAACAGACAAGTGGAAGAAACAAACAGGGATATTGAGAATATCCTGACGAAGACCATGCAGCAACATAAAAAGAATTGGGCTACACGGCTACTAGAGGCAGTATGGGCATACAACACTACATGGAAGTCTACCATAGGTTTCACACCTTTCCTACTGGTCTACGATAAGAATGCAATGATGCCCATTGGGTTTGAGATTAAGACATTAAGAACAGCTTTAGAATTAAATTTGAGCCTGGATGACGCTTAAAAAGAAAGGATTCGATAGTTGGATAAGCTAGACAAAATTTGAATGGATGCTTTATAGAAGACAGGAATCACACAAAAGCAAATGAAATGGTGGCATGACCGCCACATCAAACTGAAGCAGTTAAAATAAGGAGAATGGGTACTATTTTATGATTCTTGGTTCTAAGAAATGAAGGGAAATCTTATGTAGAGGTGGATGGGACCGTATGAGGTGGTAGAACTCATTAATAATGGAGTTGTGCATGTTAGAACTATCGATTGTAGTAATGTTTTATTGACTGTCAATGGCCATCGACTGTGTCCCTATATCACGTCCAAAAATGTACTAGTGGGATCCAGAATAGGCATGGGGGAGACCTCATCCCCATGAATCTGGATCCAAACTCTCACCAAAAAAAATAGTAGATAGGTGTAAATAATTTTCTTACAACATGTTTTATTTTGTAGGGACGACGCCCGCATGCAAGCTGCAGGCATCCTGGCCATAGGGCCTAACAGGAACGAAATGCATCTAACTACCCACATTTTTCTTTTTTTTCGTTTGCTTTTTGTAGGTGGAGGAACTGATAGTTCGATAGATAGGCATCTAGAACACCAGGTCTAGTTCAGCTTAGCACCTCGATGCCAGCACTAATAGAATAAAATTAGGCATGAAGTTAGCCCGAGGAGGCATGATCACCTTTATTGATCAAATACGACATGGCTACCGATAAAATAAGGCACCTTCCTCTTTCAAGAAGGCACCCTATGTAAATAAGGTGCCTTCCCCAACCAGAAGGTGCCCCTCAATAAGGTTCCTTTAGCCACCAAGAAGGCGCTCACCGAAATAAGGTACCTTCCTCTCCCAGGAAGGTGCCCCGTGTGAATAATGTGCCTTCCACTACCGAAAGATGCCCCATCGAAATAAGAATGTGCTAAAAAAAGAAAAAGAGTAGGGGAGCACCTTCCTCATCAGGAAGGCGCATCCTACAACAAAAAAAAATCAAATCGAAGCACCCTCCTTTTTGGGTGCATGAGCCTCAAGGGTGCCTTCCTTACCCAGGAAGGTGCATGCATTTCAAAGCGCCTTCCATACCAGGAAGGCACATCCGTCCATCAAGCGCCTTCCACACCAGGAAGACGCATTTATACATAAGGGTGTCTTCCTCTCCCAGGAAGGCACACATGTCCTTAAGGGTGCCTTCCTCTTCTAGGAAGGTGCATTAATTAAATGTGCCTTCCCTCATCGAAAGGTGCATCCACGACTATATCGAGAAGGTAGCCCATTAGGTGCCTTTCGCATCAGGAAGGCACCACAGCAGGCGCCTTCTGCATTAAGAAGGTACTAAAGCAGGCGCCTTTCGTATGCAGCCAATGATCAAGTTTCACACATGCCTCAATCATCATGCGACACATGGCACAAATTTATCTCTAGGATGATGCGTTGTTATTCACATCATTAATTCTCAATGAATTTGTCAATCCAAGGCAATGTACAAGGCTATTTATGGAAGGAGTGAATAGGGCTATAACTTAGGTCATCTGGGAGCAACAGGTCTTATTGGTGAAACCGATTGTGTGGGGGATTTAGGACATTTCTATCTCTAAATTGCATAAATTAAACCTTAATCTAGTTGCAGAAATGGAAACTAATCATTAACTACAGAAATGAAATCCTAATTACAATTGCAGAATGAGACCTAATTATGTTGCAGAAATAACAGTTGTAGAATTAGAAATCTGATTATAATTGCAGAAAGGAAATCTATTTACTTTTGCAGCAATGGAAACCTAATTATAGCATGGAAATTAAGCCCTGTCAATGCTCTGTAATAGAAGGTTGTCAATCTTCTATGCAGGGGTTGACAACAAAACACAAAATGCAGCAAATTGCAGAAAATAGTAAATTTTGGAAATGATAATCTGCAGTATTTTGAAAGCTTGCTGAAAGTGGAGATTACAACCAAACCATTAATCACAAGATCATCCCAATCATAAAATAAGCTAAGATTACAAATATTGTTAGTTGTTTACAAGGAAATGCAATGACAAGTTCTACAACTCATTCTGCTGCAACAAAATCAGAATAAAAACCTGTTGTTAGTCCTCCTCCTAGGTCTGGAAGTGGCCAGCCTCCTTGTCCAGAAGAAGGTATGAGTCTTTCTTTCTCTAGATCTTACTCACACTCATTCACAACAACATGAATAAAAATAGTGCACTTTTATTGATTCAGAACATGATTACAGTATTGTTGCTAAAAACCTATTACGGGACTGTATATTAGTCACTTTTCTTACTATTACACTACTTGCCTATTTTCTCCTATTCTCCTCTCTCTCCATCTCTCTAGCTCAACCTGGATGGGAGCCATATTTATAGATGTCCTAAGATCTACTTACAAACTGAGAATATCTCATTTCTATCCTAAATATCTAATCCTATTATGCTATAGCTTTTCCTGGTTTTATCCTAGAAGAGGATCAAACTTTGATCTTTCCATAAATGGTGGCTTTGGTCGGCAAGGACGGCAAAGTCAGATGGGAGATATTTTCCCTTACCCTTTTCAATATTTCTTTCCCTTTTTCCAGCGTCAAAAATCGGTCAACAAGTCAAAAAGCACATTTTGTCTTCATTCCGAAGATAAGTGGCTCATTTCGAAGAGACTGCAATTCTCATTCCGAAGATCCGCTCATTTCGAAGAGACTGTGTTTTCTCATTCCGAAGATGTCTGTTCATTCCGAAGAGACTTTGGAATGAACAAATGTGTGCTCTTTAAATGATTTCCTCTGCATTTCTCAAGTGGGTTATCTCTCAGGATCAGATTTCAATGGTCTTCATCTCTTTCCATGTGTGAATTCCATGCCTTGCCATTCATTGGCAGTTGGTTGGAATTTACATTGGAAAACCAGTTTTTGCTGCACAATAACGGTTTGCTTGCATTGTTTGCTAAACTTAGGTAAAATAAATGCTTGAGACATATCAAAACATAATTAGTGAAATGCTTGCTATCAACCTAAGCATATTTCTCATTTTAGCAGGTCATAACAAAATAACATAAAACTATGCAAAAAGCTGTAAAAATCAGAATATAGTATTTCAAATACATTGATCATGCAAATAGTTAATACACAACATATTGAATCAACTTAACTAGCATATCAGATTAAACATAAGAGTTTTTAGGTAGTTTCAGTATTCAAAACATGCTATGATTGAGGCATTTCCAGGCCTCATCATTTTCCCCCCAACTTATATAAATGCATGTCCTCATGCATTCTATTGGGCTATGGAATCACATATGTCCATATTCAAATTCCATGACCTGTAGAACAGTTTGGTGCCTGTATAATATCCCCTATTCTCCTGAAGGTTTTTGAGCCATTCTTCAAACTGATCATCAGGTTGAGCATCTTCTTCAAAGTAGAAGGGAACTGGAGTAATGATGGTTGGAGGCCTAAATCTGAGACCTATCCAATGATGTTGCATGATTTCAATCAGTTGTATCACTCCTTCTGCCCTTCTTCTAGACCATTCTAAGTTAATGGGGGAGATGGGTTCTCTTTTCTGTAAAGACATGGAAAGTTCAACCCATCTATTTCTGCAGATTGATAATGCTGGAACAAAATTGTCATTACAAAAATTCTAAAATCTGGTCACACAGTCCCTCAAATTGTTCAAGTACATCCTCTTTACATCATCCCTGTTCATCATGGTGAAGTGTTGTCTAGTGATAATTGGGTGATTTGGCTGAACTGCTCTGACTAACAATTCAGCTCTTGATTCAATTTCTTTATTCTACCTTTTCTCCTGGTCCCAATAAAAGTGATTTTGCAAAGTGGACATGAATGCCCTCAATTGAACATCTCCTATGTAAATTTGAGGGTGAAATTCTACTTCTTCTGGAATAAAGAAGTTGTGTAAAAATAGTTCACATAGGAGATTTTTCTGCTCTAGAGGGCTGTCAAAATATGCTTCTAGGAAATCTGTAGTTGTGTCTAATTTATATGGGAGACCTGAGCTAATCCTCATGACCTGCCATATGAGATATTTCTCTTTTAGAATAAGACTGTAAAATCTGGTTGGTCATCTGAATTGGACCAAAAACTCAGCAATCTGACATAAATCAGTCACTTTTTCTTTTAATGCCTTGATCTCTATTTCCTTTGCCTCTAACTATTTTCCTTCCAATTTGAATTTTTCAATCTTAGTGGCAAGCTTCTCATATCTGATCACCCAGCTGGCTATGTCTGCATTATATTGTTCTAGGGATATAGTATTAGGTGGTCTAACTACAGGTGGAACTCTAGGTAGCAGATCTACCTGAACCCTTTTTTTGCCACTTCTATTGGTTGATCATCTATCAACAATTCTACCTGTACCCCCTTTTCTGCTATCTCTACTGGTTTGTCATCAGACAGTAATTCCACTTGTACCCCCTTATCTGCTATTTCTACTGAAGGTGCAACAGTTTGAAATACAGAGACCTCAATTGAAGGAGTACTTACTTGAACAATTTCATGTTGCTGCTTGGACTGTTCTTGTGCTGGTGTTTCTTGTTGTGACTCATCTCCAGTATCTTTTTCTATGCTCTTTACCAATTCTAGAGCATCTTCAGAATGAGAAGGCAATGCTTCAGAATGAGAAGGCACTTCTTCAGAATGAAAGGGTGCTACTTCAGAATGAGCACCTATGTCTGTCTCAATAGAGTCATATGCCCTAGATAAATCCATAAGTAATTGAGCCAAATCATCCTCATCAATGGATACAGTTGGCTATTTTTTAGACTGTGATAACATTTTTCTCAATTCTACCACTTCCTGCTATAATTTTGCAATCCTCCTTTCCTACATTTCAATGATACTTTCTCTCTCTTCAATCCATCTGGTTTGTGTTTTGACAACACTTCTTGCTGCTCTCAGCTATTCTGTGATGTCTACCTCCTCTATTTCTGGTTCAGAATCTGATGTAGACAAATCAGCTACAGTTGGCTACTCAACAACTATCTCTTCTTCTACTTCAGTTGTCTGCTCTTGTTCAGGAGGCTCCATGAAACTGTCTATGATTGCATCTACAATTTTTGTGGCCTGTTGAACTGTAGCCACTTCAAAACTATCCTGCCCAATCTCTTCCTCAATTATCTATTCAGGGAATTCTAGAAAGTCTTCAGGGGCTGGTTGTATTTTTGTGACATCTGGACTACTTTGTCCACCTTCTTCTTCTATCACCTGTTCTGCCATTTCCCTCAAGTGGAGTCTTGTAGACCTCCTAGTTCCTGATGCAAATTTCTTCTTTTTGCTTTATTTTCTGGTGACAGTAGGGGTTGTGGGGACAGTTTTAGATGCTTCTATTTCCTTTGTTGTTCCTTCCCCTTTTTGGCTAGGTACTTCACTCCCCTATTCTGATAGATCAGTAACAACTTCAAAAAAATGGACCTTCTTCTATTTTTCTGTTCTACTACCAGTTCTAGACCCTCTCTTCTTTTATTTCTTAGTTCGTGAGGTTGAAGGTTCTAGAGCAAGGTGCTCTATTGGGTGTGTTTCTTTCTCTGCAATAGCCTCTATGGTAGTATCTATTTCTTCTTCTACAATAGCATCTACAGTAGTTGTTTCTTCTTCTGCAACAACATCAGCAGCATCTATTTCTTCTTCCTCCTCATCCTCATCTCCAAAAATTACATCATTTAGGGTAGAGTAAAACCTATCAAAGCTCCTAGGGTTTCCTCTAAAATGGTGTTGGTAGACTAGTTTAATAAGACCATGGTGGCGAGGGCTTCCTTTTCCTTCTTGATATCTTTTTGCCATGTTTTTCAACTCCTGGTGCCGGGTACAGGGGAAGATTTACCCTAACTTCTGGTTGTTGCCTCCCATGTCTTAGATGGTTTAAAATTTTGAGATGATGCCCTGATAATAGTACATACTGCCCTTCATAGGTTAGAAATTTGATTACCCATGTGGCCACTTCATCCCAGGGTTCCTGTAGGCTGGCCCTTTTTACCCCCTTGCATGTGTTGTTATGTGTTAAATATTATGGCTCCCTATCATTTTCTTCTAGAAATTGATTAACTATATTCACCAATGTATTTTTGCCAGATCTAGAAATTGGAAGACCTTCTAATGGAAGCTCAGTAATTTGACTTAAAACTTTAGGGGTTACCTCAATTGTCATGTCGTTAATGTGTGCCCGATTATTTCTGAATGTGTGGGCGAACATGCCGGCCAAATCTTCAGAGGACCCATTAAATTTGTCCAAGAATGGCATAAGTCCTCCATCTTCAAAAATCTGTAGCACTTCTAGATTTTCTCGGAGGTGGGTGGTATCTGTTGGTTCCATTTTTGTCTTTCGCCCCATTTTCCTATTTTGGTACGTTAAAAACTGCTCACTTCTGCTGCTATTCCTCTGCTGGATCGCTGGTTTCTGGTGTTTGCAGACTTGCAGGGTTTGGTTCTAGGTTTTCAATTGCCCTATTTTTCTTCTTCGAAATGAACTGTAATCTCTGCATTGTTCCTCGTAATCATTTTGCGTTAGCAAATATGTCTTTGGAAGGAAGGGTGGCACGCATTTCTATTTTTTCTTTGAACACATGTCCATTAATGGTTGCGCAGATGTCCTTACCATCAGATCCACCTTACTCATTTTTAGTTCTTCTGTTTTGCCCGTAGATTTTCACGTGCATGATTATTAGCATCAAAAAAATGGTGGCATATTGTTGGTCACGTCCCCATGATTCTGGCACTTTCTTAATGGGTGCAAGATAAAACAAACCACATCTCAACTGACACGTGTTTATTTATCGTATGCAGTCAAAGAATTTTTACTTGATCGTATATTTTCCTTTCCTTGGATGCCACGTGGAAATGTTATATTGAATGCTCATTCCGAAGATTATGATTTATTGCAAAAATAATACCTCATTTCGAAGATTATGATTTCATTTCGAAGACAAGTCTTCATTTCGAAGATCATGCTTCATTGTGAAGGCAAATCCTTATTCCGAAGATAAATCCTCATTCCGAAGACAAAGCTTCATTCCAAAGACAAATCCTCTTTTCGAAGGTCATGCTTCATTTCGAAGACAAATCCTCATTCCGAAGATCATGCTTCATTGCGAAGGCAAATCGTCATTCCAAAGACAAAGCTTCATTCCAAAGACAAATCTTCATTCCGAAGACAAAGTGCAACATTCATTCTATTGTCATTCCGAAGACAATTTCAATCCGAAGACAATACAACAATTAATCTGAAGAAGATAGCAGGCACTATTTTTGGCATTCTTGTTTCGAAGATTAGGCAGAAACCAATATTCTCATTCTCAAAACATGTTTTAAGTATGCCAACTCTTATGGATACCTTTTATGCTAATGGTTAATTGTTATATACTATATACCAATCATTTACAATGAAGAAATGTAAGAAATATATACCTGATTAAAACAAGTTAATGCAAGTTTTGAAGAATGATTGCTTCTATTGATGTTCTGCTGAGATTTTCTGCAATATTTCAAAACAAGTGCAGTTGGTGAATTTGTACAATGATGATTCAAAAATTTTCAAGGTTATGCATGCCAGAAAACTGGTTTTCATGCATACCAACCCAGTAGTGCCTTAGGAAAGGTTTTCACTGCTGAGCTATTCATTTTTCTCTTCTTTTTTTTTTCTTGGTTTCTTTTTTTTTTTTTTTACCTCTCCTTTTCTCTCTTTTTTCTTGATTTTGATTATGCCCATGAAGGAATTCATGATTTCCCTGAAATCATGCCCATGAAGGAATTCACAATCAGAATTTATTCATCTTTTTTTTTTTTCTTTTTTGATTTTTTATTTTTTTATTTTTTGCTTTTCTTGAAATCCATGATCATGCTGATTGTATTGAAGTAGAAGAGGGAATCTCTTCCACCTGTTGTGCATCCAAAGCTGTCAAGCTGCTTGCAAGAATTCCTCTTTAGTTAGAGGTGTATGATACACCCTGAGGCGATGTCCATTCACTACCAATTTTCTCTGGGACCCATCAATAGGAGATAGACGAGGTGCTCCATTGTCAAATACCTCTTCAATCTGGTAAGGTCCAAGCCATCTAGTTCTCAGCTTTCCAGGGAAGTCCTCATAGCGAGAATCAAACAGCAAAGCCCAATCTCCTTGTTGAAGTTTCCTCTATTGAATGTGATTGTCATGCCATAGCTTCCTCTGCTCCTGAATTACTTTAGTTTGGTGTAGAGCATCCAACCTAAGTTCATCCAATGCATTCAACTGTAGAATCCTATCTGTCTATGCCTATGACAATTCAATTCCAATTTCCAATGTTGTGCGCAATGTTAGTAGCTCAAATTCAATAGGTAGGAGGGGATTTTTACCAAAAACTAGTTCATAAGGTGTGAATCCAGTAGTGGATTTCCAAGTAGTATTGTAAGCCCAAACTGCTTCAGGTAATTTATCTAGCCAGTTTTTCCTATGAAAAGCTACTATTTTTGTCAAGATTCGTTCCAGTTCTCTGTTTGTTACCTCAACCTGGCCATTTGCTTGTGGGTGGTAAGGTGATGATTTCCTATGTTTGATTTCATATAATTCTGTAAAAGCCTCAATGACTTTAGATGCAAATTGGGGTCCTTGGTCTGTGGTGATAGACCGTGGAGCTCCAAATCTCTAAAAAATCTGAGTATACAAGAAATCGGTGACCTTCTCTTCACGAGCATGTTTGAAAGCACGCACCTCTACCCACTTTGTCGGGTAATCGGTGCATACTAGAATATGCACCTTTCCTTGAGAAGGTGGATCAATAGGTCCTACAAAATCAAGCCCCCACCTCTCAAATGGCTCTAAAACCAATTGAGGTTGTAGTGGCATTTCATTTGTATGAGTGGGTTTCCCCATTCTTTGGCATGCATCACAATGCCCGATGTACTTTTTCACATCCTTGTGAAGAGATGGCCAATAATATCCTGTCCCTAAAATTTTTCTAATTGTGCTTTTTATAGAATAATGTCCACCTGAGGGTTCATCATGACAAGCCCTAAGGATATCATATACCTCATCCTTTCGGATACACCTGCGTAACACATGGTCAGGACTGCACTTAAAAAGTATACCCTTAATCCACTCAAAGGAAGAACTCTGTTTGATCAATTATTTTTTTTTTTTGAAGTGAAATGTGGAGGAACCTTTCCTGTGACCAAATAATTGGCTATATCTACAAACCAAGGTGATTGGACTGATATAGCAAATAATTTTTCATCAGGAAAAGTGTCCTCAACTAATTCCCCTTTATCTATGTTCTGCAACCTGGACAAGAAATCTGCTACAACATTAGCTTTTCCTGGTTTGTTGATTATTGTGATATCAAATTCTTGCAGCAATAGTAACCAATGAATAATTCTTGCACTTACCATAGGCTTATTCATCAAATACTTAATGGTTGTGTGATCTGTGTGAATAAATATTTGATAACTTGTGATGTAATGCCTGAATTTGTTGATGGCATAAATTACTGCCAAGAACTCTTTCTCAGTTGTGGTATAATTTTTCTCAGCTCCTATCAAATTCTTGCTAATGTAGTAGATGGCATAGTGTTCACCATTGTCAATTTGTCCTAATGCTGCTCCAATTGCAGTATTGGAAGCATCAACCTGTATGTGAAATGGTAATGTCCAATTAGGTCCTCTTAACACAGGTGGAGTTACTAATTTCTCTTTTAGAGCTTCAAATGATTCCTGACACCTTGCAGTCCAGGAGAATTCAGAATCTTTAGTCAACAGGGCAAACATGGGATTGGCTATTGTGCTAAAGCTAGGAATAAACCTGCGGTAAAAACCAATGTGTCCTAGGAAGCTTCTGACATTAGTCTGAGTTTTAGGAGGAAGAAGATTCTTGATAATTTCCACCTTCTTTGGATCAACCTGGATTCCTTGAGGAGAGATGTGATGACCAAGAACTATTCCTTCCTCCATCATCATAAAACATTTGTCTGGATTCAAAGATAATTGGTATGTTTCACAGCGAGTTAAAACTCTGTCAAGGTTTTCTAATGTAAAGTCAAAAGTCTGTCCACATACTGTGAAATCATCCATGTATATCTCAACATTGTTGGTAGTCAGATCAGAAAAAATTGCTAAGACCGCTCGTTGAAATGTTGTTGGGGCATTACACAAACCAAAAGGTAAAACCCTATAGGCAAATGTTCCCCATGGACAGGTAAAGGTTGTTTTCTCTTGATCTTCGGGTGCAACCTGAATTTGATTATACCCACTAAATCCATCAAGAAAACAAAAGTATTTCTTTCCAGAAAGGGTATCTAACACCTGATCTATGAAAGGTAATGGAAAATGGTCTTTGTATGTCACTTTGTTCAGCTCTCTATAGTCTACACATACTCTCATTTTTCCATTTTTCTTAGGAACTATAACCAATGGAGAGACCCACTGGCTATCAGAAATTGGGTAAATGAATCCTACCTCTAGAAGTTTTTCAATTTCTTCCTTTACAATATCCCTCAAGGCAGGATTCAGTCTTCTCTGGGGTTGTCTTACTGGCTTGACTTCTTCAGTATAAATCCTGTGGGTGCATATATCAGGGTGAATTCCTGACATATCCTTGTAGTCCCACGCAAAAGCATGAACATGCTTCTACAAAACTGTTATCAACTTTTCTTCCTCTTCCCTAGTGAGCCAGTTGTTAATGTTCAGTAATTTGCCTGGTTGGACTTCTATTTGTTTTGTATTTGGAAGGACTGAACTCACTTCTTCATACCTGGTGATTAGGGAGTTAAGAGGGCAATAAGAAGTTTCTATTTCATTGATTTCTAATGGAAGCATATCCTGTATGGAACAGTGAGAAGGAAAAATCAGGTGATGGTGCCACCCATGTGGTAGTGAAACTGATGTTTCCTGTGATAGTACAGATGGCTCACCTTCAAAATTTTGGTTTTCCTCATTCCCTAACAATTGATGGATATTTACTACTTCTTCTTCTAACCCTTGTTCATGCAGAACATTCATTAGGATCATTTCATTTTCTAAAGTTTCTATGTCATGGAGGTCTTCTATGTGTTCCCTTACTACCAAGGTGGCTAGTGTGGAAATAACCTCTTCTGGTTCTTCATCTGAATCAGGAAACCATAACTGACCTAAAAAATTGTTGGAGGGTCTTGTAGGAGGATACAGAGAGATCTATTTTAGATCAATACCATTTGAAATAGTCATTTTTCTAGATCTACAGTCTATGAAGGTTGCTGCAGTTGTAAGCCAAGGTCTTCCCAGAATGATGGGATATCCATGTGCTGAATTTCTTGGCTGTAAAACCAAAAAATCTGTAGGGAATTCCCAAGAAGAGACTTCTATAGGGACATCTTCAATGATACCTTCAGGTTTTGCAACTGACCTATCAGCCATTTCTAAAACTGTAAATGTGGGACTGAGATGTTTGAGCTATAATTGTTCCATTATATCCTTGGTCATGACATTTATTGCAGCTCCTAGATCTACTAAGACATTTGATATTGGTATTGAGCCTATGGTAACTATGATAACTGGACTCCCTGGGTCACTATACTTTGGAGGTACTAGTTTTCCAGACAAGAGATCAACTATCTTTCCTTCAACCTGAACAGTCTTAGGAAATGCTTTCTTTTTTCTTCCTGCTCTTCTAATGCACAAATCTCGGATAGTACTTTTAATCATTGGTATATCCTTAATGGCTTGCAATAAGGGCAATGATATAGTTAACTTTCTAAGTTCCTTGACCAGGTCTGACTCAGAATTTTTGCTGTGGTATTGAATCTTTCAGGATATGGAATTATCCTTGATGAAGGTAATTGTTCTACCTGTGGTTCTATATTTTCTTCTTCTTTCTCTATTGTTGGTTTAACTCTAACTGGTTCCAAAGGTTCTTGCTCTTCATTTTCCTTGATTTTAGTTGAAACAGGTTCAGGTACAACTTTTCCTGAACGAAGTTGGATGTTACTACAATCAAGAACATTTATTTCAACATTTTCTTCAACTTGACCACATAGACAGGGGATGCCTATCTCATGTTGTTTGGATTAGTGACTGATTGAGCTAGAAGTTGAGGTTGTTTCACCTATTGTGTTTGTTGTGGTTGGTTCTATTTTTCTTGAAAATTTTGATTAGGTGCAGGCAGCAAATGCTGAGTTTGACCTTGATTTCTTTGCTGCCTTGGATAGGACTGGTATTGCTGACTCCATTATGGTTGATTTTGCATCCAATGTGGATTAGTCTGATTCTGATTCCAGGGTGGGTTGTTTTGATTCCATGATGGGTTATTCTGATTCTGATTCTAGGTTGGATTACTCCAACTTGTTTGTGGCCATTCTTGGGAATTTTTCCATTGAGAATAATTCCAAGGATGTTGGGGTGGTTCTGATTGTCCCCAAGGCATAGTCCAAGGATTATGCCCCCAATTTGTAGGAAAACAAGGGGGATTTTGGTTCGAGAGAAATTTCCCCCTTATTTTGGTCCAACATAGTTGAGTTCCTCAGTCGACTCTCTAACATAGTTTTGAGTTGTGGTAGCAGGTGGCATTTATCGAGTCAAATGCTTCTTTGAATAGATACTACAAATGGCTGAGATAGATGTTTTATTCAAAGGACACTCCTGCAAAGCATGTTTATTTCTACATCTTGGGCAATAAATTGCCAAAGGTTCTATGGTTTTTGCTTTTGTAGACATTTCTCCTAAAGTTGTGTTCAATTGCACCAAAATATCAGTTTTAAAATTTGCAAGTTCCTCTATTAGGTCCTTCACATCAGTGCCATTTGTATTTTTTTTCTTCTTCCCTGCTTAGTGCGAGAGTAATTCCTACAGAGACCCACAATTTCCTCATTACTGAGAGTATTTACATCCCCTTTTCCCATCAAATCCAATACCTCTCTGGATTCATCTTGTAATCCTCTCAAAAATATGGTTTTGCATAACTCTAGTTCTACAAGTCCACATCTCCTTTGAACAAAGGAGAACCTATCAAGATAGTCTTCTAATGTTTCATCATCTTCCTATTTAATCCTGAATAACTCATCTTTCCTATTCCTTACATGGCAATACTCCTGATATTTGTCTAAAAACATAGTTTCCATTTGATCCCAAGTTCGGATGGAATTTGGCTCTAAGCTCATGAACCAGCGTAATCCTTGAGTCCTTGAGTGTTGAGGGAAAAACCTTAAGTTTTTGATTGTCATTTACATAGTCATAGGTTTGACACACTACTTTGAATTCAAACAAAAACTGATCGGGATCTTTAGATACAACACCTCGAAAGGTTGGAAGTACTGAAGGTGAAATGGTTTTCATGGGAGAGTTTTGTGTTGGATTCAAACGGATAGGATATTCAAATGTTCTGGAAGGTTGGGGCATATCCTGATCATCTCCTTCATTATGGACATAGCCATGTTGGCCATCCCTATCTAGATTGCCTCCCTCTGCCATAGTTTCTTGTTCCTTGGGAACAGTTAAACCTATCCAAATTTCACTCTCAAGAGGTCCAAGATCCTCTATTGATGATGAGTCTGATGATTTTTCTTTCTTAGGATGTTCTAATGATGATGAAGCTGGTGATTTTTCTTTCTCAAAATGTTCTAATGATGATGAGACTGGTGATTTTTCTTTCAATATTTTTGGTAGTTCAAACACAGGTGATTCACCCCTTAGGCGTGAAGATCTTCTTAATGGAACAAGCCAGGGATCCTTTTGGGTAATTCTACCTTTTTCATCCCTAGGCTTACTCATTCATGTTTACTCTTGAATGACATAAATTATAGGTCAATAGTTGTTACTTTAACCAACTGTTATATTCAGATTTTATCCTGAATTTCATAGCTCAGTCTAATTAACAGCTATTGGACTGTTGTCACCTTCCAGCAACACTATTCCCCGGCAACGGTGCCAAAATGATGCATTGTCATTATGCACATCATTAATTCTCAATGAATTTGTCAATCCAGGGTAGTGTACAAGGCTATTTGTGGAAGGAGTGAACAGGGCTATAACTTAGGTCATCTGGGAGCAACAGGTCTTATTGGTGAAACCGATTGTGTGGGGGATTTAGGACATTTCTATCTCTAAATTGCATAAATTAAACCTTAATCTAGTTGCAAAAATGGAAACTAATCATTAACTACAGAAATGAAATCCTAATTACAATTGCAGAATGAGACCTAATTATGTTGCAGAAATAACAGTTGTAGAATTAGAAATCTGATTATAATTGCAGGAAGGAAATCTATTTACTTTTGCAGCAATGGAAACCTAATTATAGCATGGAAATTAAGCCCTGTCAATGCTCTGTAATAGAAGGTTGTCAATATTCTGTGCAGGGGTTGACAACAAAACACAAAATGCAGCAAATTGCAAAAAATAGTAAATTCTGGAATTGATAATCTGCAGTATTTTGAAAGCTTGCTGAAAGTGGAGATTACAACCAAACCATTAATCACAAGATCATCCCAATCATAAAATAAGCTAATATTACAAATATTGTTAGCTGTTTACAAGGAAATGCAATGACAAGTTCTACAACTCATTCTGTTGCAGTAAAATCAGAATAAAAACCTGTTGTTAGTCCTCCTCCTAGGTCTGGAAGTGGCCAACCTCCTTGTCTAGAAGAAGGTATGAGTCTTTCTTTCTCTAGATCTTACTCACACTCATTCACAACAACATGAATAAAAATAGTGCACTTTTATTGATTCAGAACATGATTACAGATATTCTTTGCTAAAAACCTATTACAGGACTATAACAGTCACTTTTCTTACTATTACACTACTTGCCTATTTTCTCCTATTCTCCTCTCTCTCCATCTCTCTAGCTCAACCTGGACGGGAGCCATATTTATAGATGTCCTAAGATCTACTTACAAACTGAGAATATCTCATTTCTATCCTAAAGATCTAATCCTATTATGTTGTAGCTTTTCCTGGTTTTATCCTAGAAGAGGATCAAACTTTGATCTTTCCATAAATGGTGGCTTTGGTCGGCAAGGACGACAAAGTCAGATGGGAGATATTTTCCCTTACCCTTTTCAATATTTCTTTCCCTTTTTCCAGCGTCAAAAATCGGTCAACAAGTCAAAAAGCACATTCTATCTTCATTTCGAAGATAAGTGGCTCATTTTGAAGAGACTGCAATTCTCATTCCGAAGATCCGCTCATTTCGAAGAGACTATGTTTTCTCATTCCGAAGATGTTTGTTCATTCCGAAGAGACTTCGGAATGAACAAATGTGTGCTCTTTAAATGATTTCCTCTGCATTTCTCAGGTGGGTTATCTCTCAGGATCAGATTTCAATGGTCTTCATCTCTTTCCATGTGTGAATTCCATGCCTTGCCATTCATTGGCAGTTGGCTGGAATTTACATTGGAAAACCAGTTTTGTTACACAGTAACAGTTTGCTTGCACTTGTTTGCTAAACTTAGGTAAAATAAATGCTTGAGACATATCAAAACATAATTAGTGAAATGCTGCTATCAACCTAAGCATATTTCTCATTTTAGCAAGTCATAACAAAATAACATAAAACTATGCAAAAAGTTGTAAAAATCAGAATATAGTATTTCAAATACATTGATCATGCAAATAGTTAATACACAACATATTGAATCAACTTAACTAGCATATCAGATTAAACATAAGAGTTTTTAGGCAGTTTCAGTATTCAAAACATGCTATGATTGAGGCATTTCCAGGCCTCATCATAGGAGCACGTAAGTAGAATCCGCCCCAATCAAAGCAAATCTCAAAGAATTACGAGGTGAAATCGATGCACATTCCAACAGCAATTGCTTTTTCTAGTTGTTCTTCAACACCTATCATCAAAGCAATTCAACAGCATAATCTGCACAAATAAGGTACCCATCCCCCATAAATAATTGATAAATCGATGATCCCCACGACACACGAGGCATACAATCAGGTAAACGCATACTCTACTTAGATTTATATGTAATCATTGTTAAAATATGTGAGTACCAAAATATCACCACCATAAAACAAAAAAAATCATACACCCCCCATGGTCGATCGTGCCAACATGTACCTTGAAAGGCGTGCCTGGCAAGGATTGGGAGTTAGCTATTCGACACCCTCATTATAAGGAAGGCACCTCCCTGAGAAAGCAAATAAGATAAATAGTAGCTTGTAGGAAGGCACCATGGGAGGTCGATCAAAGAATCATTCCATAAAAAAGAACAAGCCGATCAGCATAGATGGGATCAAGGGGGCGGTGAGAGCCCAATTTTAGGTAGAGGGATGGCTTGGATACTATGCCCTGGTTAGTAAGAACCAGGATGTAGAGGCAGTAAGGGGGTTTTTTGCCTCCTTAAGGGGATATTCTACTCAGGTGTGGGGGATGGCAATTCCAGTCACCCCACAATACATCTCAGAGGTGACTGGCTTACGCCTGACAAGTGAATGTGTGTACAAGAGCGGGCTGTTGAAATCCTACGTCGAACAGCTACTGCTTGGAGAGAATCTACAAATAGATAGATATGGGGTGATCAAAAGTACCCTCCCTATAAATTTACAAGATTCAAGCAGGTTTCTTGATTCTTCACTTGCATCGAGAAATACACCCACCTACATGTCCACCATGTGCAATTTTTGAACCACCTAGTGCATGGGAGAAGAATTAACGTGTCCTTCTACCTGGAACAAATCCTTAAGGAAGAAGTTGCATGATATCTAAAGGGAGCATCTATAGATTTGGCCCAACATGGGCTCATATCAGCACTGGCCCACCATGCAAAGGCGTAGAGGTAGGACCCTAATGTAGGAGAAGATGGAGGCCAGGTAATGAAAGTTGTTGAGGTAGGGTAAGCAGTAGAAAGCCCTATAATTCAAGTGGTAGGGAGCCCGCAGCATAGGCCCTATGGGAATTGATAGGCCAGGACCCACGAGAAAGAGAAACCCCTAGGGGCAATAGTGAGATTGACGTGGCCCTGGAGGAAGCATTAGACTAGCAAACCAACTGTTGGATGGCCCAACAGATGTTTGAGGATTTCCAAAGCAGTCAGAGAGGTGAGCTAGAAGAGCAGGCAAATAAAATTGCCCACCTCAAGCAGCTGATTCAATAGCTGTAAAAATAAAATCAAGAATTGAAGGCATGACGAGCGAAAAGGAAGGATGCATCAACCTAGACTGACTGGGCGATGGAGGTTCCGACAAAATCTCCCACTTCTAGAGAGTGAGCAGTATATGTGGGAGAGTTCTAATCAGATGCACGATAGAACATCCTGGAGGCATTGGAACAGTCCTCTGTTTTCAGGAGCCAAGAGTACAAAAACCCCGTAGAGCCCCCTATTATTGACCTAACCAACTCATATCAGCCCCCATAGATAGAGTTGGAACTCAAGGAAGAACCTACTGAACCTACAAGAGAAGAAGCTAAAACATCAGCAGTAGTGGTGATAGCAAAGCAGGTCCCCAATAATGAAATAATGGCCACCAGAGAGCCCTATGATCGAGCTACCACAGTTCCTGCATAGGCCACAACCAAAAATCCTAGGACTACTTGAAAGAAGGCCAAGGAGGCTGTCATAGAGCTGAAATATGATGATTGGGATATGCATTCATTTATCGATAGGCAAAAAGTGTTTGAACAGCTGCACAGAGAGGTGAGGTCAACTAAGTCAGGGAGAAAATCCTCTTCGAGGGTTCGAGGAACCTCTGGCATCAGTATTGATCCAAAACATAAGAGTAAATTTTGGAAAATTTACGGCTCAACCCCAGGGCGAACCTTAAAAATAAGGAAATTGTTAGAGAGATGGGGGATATTCGGCCCAGAGTCGAAGGCTGTAGCTAAGGCCGAGGAAGATCCAATGCCTGATCCTGAGGAGGCTAGAACATATAAGGCCTAGGTGGTTCGTCAAAGGGGAAGTGATTCAGATATCCCCCTTGCGATTCCCAAGACTAAATAAAATGGTCTGTGGTAGGCTGTAGAAGTAGCATTTTAGGCAAGGACACCCACAGTAGTCATGTCAGCCCCAATAGCAGCCAGAACAAGGAGAGCAGATTGACAAAAATCAACAGCAGTAGGAACGACCAGATACAGTCGATGACCAAAGTGCCTATGGTTTTGATGCCATGAGGGCATGGCATATGTTAAGCATGGGGGCATGATGAGTCCCAGAAAACAAAATATAATGCCCATACAAAAAAATGAGCACCACAAAAAGACAAGCAATAAAAAAAGGGGCAGAAAACAAGAGAAAAAGCCTTCGAATATCATAATTATTATGCTTCATCACCTTTTGTCCTTAGGTTTAACATAATGATGAGTCCCATAATTGCCTATATTTTTGTATGAGTCTTAGCAGATATTATGCAATGATATATTAGGAATTGTACATTTTTATCAATGATTATGTATTTATTTAATGAGATTATGCATATTATCTGATTTGTGTTTTTTAGTGTGTTTCTATAGAGATATTGTTGATTTTATCAGATTTAATCAGTCAAGGTCTTTTTCATGGACTTGGCACTTTTTTTACTATGAAACTAATGCATAATGGACAGGCGCCTTCCTCTTCCAGGAAGGTGCCAGAAGAAGGTAGGCACCTTCCCCTTCCAGGAAGGTGCAAATTGAAGATAGGCACCTTCCTCTTCCAAGAAGGCACCAATAGAAGGTAGGCATCTTTCACAAAGGAAGGCACCTCTATTTTTGCACGTTGACCAGATCAAACATGACTTGGGCGATAATAAATGGTGCAGTTACAACTCCAGGACACACAGGATATTTGTGGGAGTTGTGTCACCCATGCCAAGTGAAGCATGAGCCAATTATGGAACACACCAATATTAGGAACAAAGCCAGTTTTTGGTAGACGATAGTTGAGGCTTACCAGATTATCGTTTTTGAGTCTGGAATAGATCAATTGTTGTAACCAAGTTGTAACAGAAGACCTATGTGTGTGCTATATAAACACACACAGACCTCTCTTAAGATATAGAATATAGAACATATAGCAATTGTATAGAAGATATAGAATACACATTGTAATCCTTTGATTGCATAATAAAGTCTACAAGTTCCTAAAGCGTGTTCATGTTGGGAGGGATCTGCTAGAGCTTGGGCCCACTCCAAGATAGTATTCTTCCCCTTATTTTCTATGCTTTGTAGATTTCATGCTTTCATAGTTTCATTTCCTATATTTGTGTTTTATTATTGCAGTAGGTTTGATTATTTCTTAGATGCACATATGAATGCTTTCAATCTAAAGATTTAATTGTCCATATGCATTTTATTGAGGAGTGCATGAGAGATTGACAACCTTTTGAACACCCCACAATAGTAGAGTTAGAATGACTCATCTCAATGTGGTATTGTGAATGATCCTGTAAGAGATCCTTCGAAAGTTTACGAATCCCTGGTTGATAATTAATGATCGAGCAAGTGACAAAATAGATAGAAATTTAACCTTGTTTGGCCTGCAACACATAATATCATGGGATAATTTCCATTTCCAGCAATAGGACCTAAGCGTCTGCCTACCAGTGGAATATTCTTGCAAGTGGTAACACATTTGTCATATTATGACCTTCTTTTTTACAGATCACTATGCACTAGTGGATGAGCTAACTACTTTGGCTATGTTTACAATGGGTTAATCCTACCTCCCTTAATATAGATAAATGAACATCACTCACTTGCACACATAGGTCCTTAATAGGCTTTGACCTAGCCAGGTTAGATATGAGTTATCGATAGATCTCGCTTAGTTTTTCATAAGGTTTGATTGCTACAACTATAATTATCAAAATTGTTGCATACACACTACACTATCCTACATCCCTGAGATTAAAAAATGGATAACATTACCATAGGCTATGTTATGATACAAGTGCTTCCTCTACGTATTTCAACTCTCACATACATGCATCCTCGTATCTATCCTACATGCATTTATTTTTATTACATCATATATCATCACATCTATCTACATGCATTTCCACTACATCACTTCATAGTATTTCTACACTACAGTGCTATCATTTTCTTACATACTACATACACATATATTCATCTATGTTACAGCTACCTACTGATATTTCACACAAAAAATATATAAAAAATCACACACACATTCAAATAAAATCACAACACATATATATAAGAGCTGCAACATAATAGGTATCTATATATATCAAGATCAAAAATACCATTAGGCTACAAAATGAGTACACGTCCATAACCCATGATCACATCCACACATAGGCTACAAAAACAAACAATACATCACCACAAATCAAAGCATAACCTTTGTCGATCACTAGGAGTCTTTCCACTTCCCTCATGAGTTGCCATACCCTACACCACTCTGCATGCCATTGTCACCCTACAAGAATTCACCTCCATCCTAGATGTCTAAATCACCATAGGAGCCACACACCATCCCAACAATATCACTAGCACCTTTGTCCCATTTCCCCTCTACACAATAAAGGTTGTATTTTTATGACTCTACTATGAATGTGTCTATGCTCGTGATTTTGATCTTGACAGTGACCATGATCTACCATAATTCGATGGTGGAATCCCATGCATTATCAAGAGTATATTGCAATCTAATTTCATATCCATATCCTCTCGCATTTGATTCCCCACCTCTTCGCTACCCCTCCATAGCTGCTCTATCTCTACTCTCGATGCAGTTACATATGTAGGGACTTGCTTCACTGCTCTCAACCACTCAACATCCTCTCATGCCTATCACTATCGCTCAACCTTGATACATAATTTGATAATATCTACCAAGTGAGCCTCTCGCTTAGCATCCCTCATATCTATCACATACTACATCTTATGTATCTCACCCTTCAACCTCTCTGATTGCCATAGTATCTCTAGTTAGACGCTCCAAATTTGCTACTATCTCTCCATACCTCATCTCCATTACAGCAAATATCCTGGACTATTCTACAACCTGAAGCTCCAACTCCTTCTCCCTAGTGGAACCTGCCACCTCCACAACCACAAATCTCTCCTCTAGATCCCTATGCTCTTCACTCCATCTCTGTCAATCTGTCACCCAATCCTCATCACTAGTATGAAGCTACCCCTCTAGTTTTTGTACCCTCTCACATAACATCAACAACTCCTCATCAGCCTCCAACCTTTCCTGCTCCTCAATGGGTATCTCTCCTATATCTCCAATATCACCAAAATCTCTCACATCAATCGTGTCATCAACACCCATATCAATCCCAATATCCTCTCTCACATTAATCAATGAAGAGGAACTCCAACCTCATCCCTCACCTATCCTTATAGCCTAGATCGAGTACCTCTCATTACTTGCCCAGGTACCCTACTACCTAGTTGCACCCACTAATCAAACACTCCTCTACCTACCTCCAAAATCTGAGTCACCCAACAGGAATCATACTATGGTGTTGTACTCGTATCATCCACATCTAAAATTATTGGTGGATCCCTCTCACCATTCCAAGTTAGTACTATAGGGTAACTACCCCTATCATCCTACTGCTTACAAATCATGATAGGTGCCTCTGGATTATCCTACCATAAACCAAACTATTACATCACCCTATTGAACTAGAATAACTCAGCCTACCGAGTGTATCAACCCACTATCCATTGTCCTCGGTGAATATATCCTATCTACTTCTCATATTTTTCCCACACTACTTCATCTCTCTATGACCTCCAACGAATATCCTTAGCCTCCAACTCCCAAAAATTCACCTTCCAAAACAAAGGATCACCCTCATGTGGCCTCTTCATCCTCTTCTCCTCATATATCCTCCATATTAGTGTATATGGCAAGTAAGTCTTCCCCTACACATGAGCATTACAAGGTAACAATGACACTCACTCTATGGCTATATGCTCTCATACCCCCACCTACAATAAAGTAGTCCAACTCAATTCCTTCTGCCATGCATGCACTACATCGTGCAACTCCCTATACACCTAGGATAGTAGTGCAGGTGCCCACACAAACACAACCCTACACTCCACCATGTCACATACCACATACATCATATTGCAGGTAAACAATACCCTAGAAGTATCTGGTAATGTACAGGTTGATATCATCATCATCATTGCACACTGACAATCTGACAACATGCCTTGATGCCAAAGGTACATGTAATCCATCTTCTTAATGTCTACCTCCCTTTACCATGCACCAAATGCACGTTCCATCACAACCTCCTGACTATCATCTGTAGTTGCCCTCACTAGAACACCCTCAATCAACAACTTATAAATCATGTACAAGTCCTCCAAGGTGATGATCATCTCAACCATCAAAAAGTGGAAGGTATTCCTATCAGGATCACACATCTCACATAAGGTTGATATATAAGCTCGATTAGCATGAATGCTTACGCATTCCCAAATACCTTTCAGCTACACTACCTCCAACCATATCTGATCCTCATCATTCTTCTTCATAATCTCCTCCAATTTAGCCTTCATCATTCGCACACGATGTTGCAGCTCAATATTCTTCACCTATTCCATTCATAATGAAATTCATGTCAATTTCACACATAAACAAAAAAAATACCACTCATTCTAGTCAATTCAATTTCATAGAACACATTTCACAACAACAAAATAATTCACTTACTTTCTCACATATATCGAGATGTAAAATCATATACAATACACAAAACATGATAAAACAAAATACAATCATATGTTTAAATACTCTTTTTTCCATTTCATGGTAAAAATCCAAACAAATTTGATAAACAGTGCATATCTGGCTCCCAATAGCCAATTCCATGTTTACTCAAATACACCTCATGGCACAAAATTTAAAAACACATCAAATACCACAACACACAAAAATAGAATATATTTTTTAACATCCATTTTGCCCTTTTGTAGTGAAAGTCTCAACATATTTTAAAAATAGCACACCGATCATCGCCAACATCATAGTCACATTCAACTGACTCACATAAAAAAACCACACATCAACATCATATACCAAATGAGGGCAAAACAAAAATATAGTCACACATCTGGATACCCATTTGGAACTTTTATAGATAAAATGCAATCACATCTTAAAACAGTACATTGTTTGCTCCCAACAACAAACCCCATTCACTCAACTACACTACCCGCAAATTAGTCAAACTAATGCAAAAACTAGTCAAAATGAAAATATGATCACACATCTAGATACCCATTTGGCTTGTTTAACACTTTGTGTTTCAATTTTCATAAAATATTATGTAAATTTCAAAAAACAATGCAAAAACCTCCCCCCTCATTTTACAATTTTCTAAAACAACAAAATAGAACAAAATCAAGTTGTGACCACTTACCGATGGGTCCTCGCATCGACTTCCAACTCCAGTCTATCCCCTCATCATTGCTACCTCTAAATCCTCAAACTGCCAGCGCTCTACATCACCAAATATTGCTCACTCCTTGCTCTCCAACTCACATGCTACAAATGACCCCCCACACGCGTAAAAAAGGTATAAAAACACCTAAAAACCCTAATTTACCCCCCACCCTATGATTTAGGTCCAATTCACCCCCTAGCCTATGAATCTAGGTTCAATTCACCCCCTACCATGTGAATTGAAGCTCTTGCCTCCAAAATCATCAAATTTTCACTCCAACCCCTAGATTACCTTTCCCTCTTCTTGTCCATTTAATTTTTCATCCCTATTATCATCAATTTTCTTCTATCAATCACCTCATCATCACTTCATCACATTTCATTCACCTCATTCTTGATTCCTCATTTGAGGGGTATTCATATCCAAAAAAAAAATTACATTCAACCAAACAATCGAACATCCAAATCACAAATATCGCATCTATCTACAAAAATTTTGTTGAATATTATCTGAAGATAAAATTCCATCCCAAAGCAAACATTTGTTCAATAATGAGAACCATGCGTAATATTGGAGATATCACTCTATCATTCGGTCGACCCTGATCAAATACTGAATGGTACGTTTGAATAACCCAATAATAGAGATGTAACTCTAGCTTTCATGTATGTCGATGGTGATCACATGATGAATGTCGATGGTGATCACATAATGCCACCTAGCTCAAATGGTTTTACAAGTGTCACCTTGTACTCATCAATCAATTAGAAGCAAAAATTTGAATAGACATGTGTTCTATTCATATTTGGACCATCTTGCATTGGTCACAAAAGCAAAGCAATCATAAGTTTCCCTCACAAGCAATCGGTACGACATTGCAAAATGTTGTACAAAATCAGTAAATCATCACATTGCATCCATAGTAAACCACATGCATCCATTCACCTCCATCTCATCATTTGCATTCACCTATTTTTTTCTCTTCTTCCCCTTTCTTATTTTCCCTTCCCCTCTTGGCTATTGATCAATGTTGTATGGTCATGCTTCAAGCAGCTACATACCTTTTATTAGATCCCATTCTTTTCTCTTCTTCTTCTCTTCCCTTCTTCCCCTCCAATTCAAAATATCTCATCACCTTCTCATATCATATTTTTGCACTAAACTATGTTCCACACAACATAGTACAAAAAGAGGTAAATATAGACACCTAAAAGTTGCACATGCTCACTTCTAGACACTTACACATCTACATACACACTTTTAGAATAACATAGGCCATTATAGATTGTCGTAGTCATTTGTAGGCTATTTTATTCATCCATACTCTCCTAAACCTATAAAACTAGGTAAAACACCTCCAAAATACCTCCTACCCACTAGGAGACTATCTATTAGTCCCCTAAGGCAACCTAAGCCCTCCCCTACACCTAATTAGCCTTCATTGGACCTTATCCCTATATAAAAGCCTAACTAGGTTGATTACTGATCTAATTCATCATTGAATTTTAATTGAATGCACTTTTTCACTTAAGTGAGTTTAATTAGGGTCCTAAGTCAAATTAGCCCTAAACACACTTCCACACATGTGTGCACATGAGGTTAGTTAGGATATTTCTAAATACCCTAACTAAACCCTAACCTAACCTAGGATCTAACTAACCTTAGTTAATCCTAACTCTTCCTCACACATGTGTGAGGAGGAGATATTTCTCTAAGGCATGAGGGTTTGACACCTATTCAAACCCTAACCTAACTCCAACATGGAGTGACTCTAAGGGTTGGTCTATCTAACCCCTTCTCCTTACCTTATATTTTTCTATAAATAGAGGGCTCCCCCTCCTATTCTACCTCTCTCTCCCTTTTTGCTACTATATAGAAACTGCCAAAATTTGTCTAGGATTGTATCTTATAATTCTACGTTGTACAAATAGCAAAGGACAACTTTTACCATCCATATGGATAGAAAGTTTAGTCCCATAGCCAGAAAAAGTTTGATTCACCCCTTGACCTATGCATTTGAGCTCCAATTCCTCCCCTACCATGCAAATTGACTGTACAACACATCTATATCAACACATTCAATAGGTAAGTTCTATTTCATGTTTTTATAGTGTTTTATTCAATTTTTTCCATGTTTCAGCTTAATTTTTCTTTGGGTATCTTTATCTTTTATCAATAAGGGGCTTGATGAAGGCTAGCCCCCAAACCCTCTAACTATATTTTGCAAGCCTTCAAAAATAGGTGCAGGAGATCACAAACAACAACAATCAACAAACTAGTGGTGGTTTGCAAGCCCACCTTCACTGAGGAGTCTCGAAAGAAACCATCAGAGTGTTTGATATCCATGAAGATAGATTGGGAAATCACCTTTGTAACCCATGAAAGTTTGAATGAATAAAAAGCAACATTCTAGAAATTATATTTATTTTATGTTTTATGTCTGATCAAATGTTGTCTTTCATCTACTTCAATATTATATTTATATATATGAATAAATATTAGTCACCCATTACATTTTAATCATATCCACTCATTTAACATGATCCATATCACTTATAAAATTGTAATCACAACCCTTCATCATGTTTTAATCTCGATCACCCATTGGTGTCATCAAAATCCTAACATGAATCAAGGGTAATCATCAAAATATCATTCACTTATCATGAATGAAGGTCGATCATCCATCATCTCGTGAGCCCTAGCATTTTGTTACCACATTCCCTCCTTACATTTGCATGAATCCCAACCATCATCGTATCGGTCGTTCGACCTTCACAACATCTAAAAACTAGATCAAATTTTGTAGAGCATCCTCCATAACCCACAAATGCCCCAAGGTATTCCCTAAACACCCCAAAGCATTTTCAAAATGTTGCAAGGCATCCACAACCAACCCTGAACATTGCAGGGTGTTCACCGCTTATCGCATTGCATTTGTCAAACCCTTGGATACTTATGAGCATTCATGAATCATCAAATTAAATTAGCAAAAGCATAAATCTAGCAACTCAGGTTTTGACAATATTTGTTATTTGTTCTTACTTATGTTCTCCTATATTTGGTTTACATTCCATCAATACTGTACTTAGGGTTTATATATCTATTTTATAGAGGGCCTTGCATAGTGGAGCCCTCGCATGTACTACTAATTTTTTTTGTGTTGTTATTTGTATGCAGGTGTAGGAGATACTTTTATTTATGGCTATTACAGCTTGGAGTGACACCATAGGGATACACAAGCCCACTCACCCTTATTTGGAGCGAAGAAGATCTGAAGATACCACCATCATTTGATCGAGGGTTTTACCCCTCTTATTGTAATAATTGTATCAAAGCAAACATTACTTTGTAACCCCAGATTTAGGGTATATTTATGTATTAAGTGGAGATCAAGTCTCCCTCATTTTATAATATATGATATCTTGCTTTCGTTTAATATAACTTGTTTGCTTTGTTTCATTAGTGTTATTGGTGTTGATATTTTTCCACTTTACAAAATGGTGATCACAATGGGATCCCAAAAGGGTTTCATATTTTAATTTGCCTTGTCATACCTTGTGTTGTTGATCTATGTTTTCTATTTTTACTACAGGTTTTTAGAGACTCGATTGCACAAAAATCGTAAAATTCACAACTAGGGTTTTTGGAAGTTGTCAATATTTTATCTATGCTCATGTATATTCCACATTGCATTCAAGGGATACCATACCATATTCAAGGGATGATACATTGCATCTGGGATATACCATAGAGTATCTGGGAGATTTTGTAGAGTATCTATGAGATTTGGTAGAGTATATGGGAGATTTTGTACCACATCTATGGATTTGGGGAAAGAATATGTAGGTTTCACCTTAGGTTGTACCACATCCAAACCCCATTTATTTTTTCACTTTTTAAAAGAGAAACAAAAAAATAAATGTTTATTTTCTATGTAAAAAACAATACAGCATGCATTGATAGACATTCATAGGCATTTTTCTTTATAATAAATAAAAATAAAAAGGAAAAGGAAGTGCATTTTAGAGTAGCAATTCATTTGTCATATAGACTACATATAGGGGTAGATCTACACTTATAAATCCATTCTTAGTTGCATTAGGGCTTTCAGATTTATTTTATGTTGTTTTTGAGTTTGTATGATATAAACAGTTTAAATATTATCTGAAATACACTTGTTACATTTGTTCAAGTTTTTTTATTATTTATGGTGTTTTGCCTTCTACCTTGTATGTTGTGTATGTCTTTTTCTTATGCTTTAGGCAACAAACTAAAAAGCATATTAGCTACATTTTAGGCTAAGTTTTCCTTACATTTTTCAAGAAAACACCATAGAGAACAAAAACTTAAAAGGAATCACACACATTGCACATTCCACTTTTAACATCAATGAGTTGGATTTCATCACCGATTGTCAATCGAGACTAGCGATGGTAGACTTCATCTCCATATGTTGGCTCGCTCCCTAGCTACCATAGTAGCTCATATAAGTAATTTTTTGGATTTCGTCACTGGAAGGTCCCCTACTCTTGGATGCACCTGAGTTAGGAAGGATTAGTAGTGCCCTTTTACCATGGGATGAAATAATTAGTGGAATGCAACTGTTATTTTTGTCCAGGCATGCCCGAGTGTGAAGAAAATGTCGGTGGGGACTTTTTCTAGGTATTAGGCAAGTAATAAGACTCAGACAACACGACCTCCCTTAGGGGGTAATTTTGAGTCCTTAGGTTTTACCTTGAGCCAATCATATCGTTAGGAAGCCATTTTTAAGAATTTGTAAGGAAGGTGGCATGGTAGGGTACCTAGGAAAAAATATTTGGGGATATATTATTATATTGTATAACGGTTAGCATAGGCCACACATAAACCAAGGTTGATTGTATTATAATATTATATTAGTAGTAGGCTCTCCAAAGTAGAATAAGAATATGGATATATAAAGAAGAGATATTTGTCATTGTAATGATTCATATCATTGAAGAAGAATCTTATGTAATCATCTATGCCCACGAAGTGGCCTCTCACCTTGGGAGATCTTGTGGAGTTATTCCTTCCTTAAGGATTATTATTGGTGTTTCCCTACCTTAAGGGTATTATCTATCTCTCTCATTTGTGGATTGTTATTGTGGATAATTATTTGTGGATGAATGATTTGATATTTTTGCATATTGGTGAATGATTTATGTTAATAATAATAATTTTTTGCAACAAGTGGTATCAGAGCAACGATTTTGGCAAAGTGGAGATTTTTGTGTGAAACCCTAGAATTAGGGCAATTATTTTTTAGAAAAACATCTCATCTTTTAGGAGCCATATCTCTGCACAAATTTATCCGATTTAGGTGATTCTTGGATCATATTGTGCAGAATTTGAAGAGATTTAAAATGAGTGGTCATATGAAGGAATCCAAGTAGTATTGAGGGAGATACGACCTTTTGAAGTTAGTCATACAAAACAAGGATAGTGACGAATTTCACAGATTTTTTTTGGAAAAACGTCTCATCTTTCAGAAGCCATATCTCTACGAGAGTTTATCCAAATTAGGCGATTCTTGGACCAATTTGTGCAGAATTTAAATATATTTAAAATGAGTGCTCATATGAAGTAATCCAAGTAGTATTGAAGGAGATACAACCTTCTGAATTCAACCATCTGGAATAAGGGTAGTGATGAATTTTCAAGTCGTGATTTTTTCAAAAAATAAAATTTGTTTAGTTTGGTTTGCATTAGGGCATGAACAATGGTATGATATTCGGATCAGGTGACACTCAGTAGAATTAAAATTAACAAATCTTTAATTCATATTCCGCAGAGCCATTACATTATTCAACAGAACATAGGAAAGACATAAATTTATATGAAGGGAAAGGAGGTTAGAGGAGAAGCGGGAAGGGAGGAAGTCGGAGGAGAAGATGAAGGGAGGTTGGAGGAATAAGGGGAAAGGAGGTGGAGTGATAAGGAGGAAGAGGGAATAAAGGAGGGAATGGAGGGATAAGGAGGAGGGATATTCAATATCTTGCCGACTAAAGAATTTGCCGACAACTAACCTAGCCTAGCCACTAAATTATCTATGAATTAAGTGTTCACACTTGCTACATTCTCCCCCTTAAAGTTGAGAGGACTGACAAGACAGTCTCTCAGCTTTACAAATTGAGCTTTAGCCAGCGCCTTGGTGAAGATGTCCGCAACATTCTCCAAAGTGTGGCAATAGTGAAGCTCAACAGTTTCAGTTTCCACCATATCTCTGATGAAGTGGTACTTCATATCAAAATGCTTTGATCTACTATGGTGGACAGGATTGTATGCCAACTGAATGGCACTAATGTTGTCACAGAATATCCTTGTTGGACCACTTTTCTGCTCTCCAATTTCTTCTAATACCTTTCGTAGCCATAGAGCTTGAGTACTAGCATGAGTGACCGCTATATACTCAGCTTCGTTGAAGATAGTGCTACTACTGTCCGCTTCTTGGAACTCCAAGTTATTAGTCCCGATCCCAGACTAAAACAGTTCCCTGAGGTTGATTTTTTGTCATCAATGTTGCTACCCCAATCACTATCACTGAAGCCTACAAGCTTGATAGTGTTACATTTATGGTAATGGATTCCAAAATCCCATGTACCCTTTACATATCCGAGAATTCTCTTAGCTGCCTGCAAATGCAACTCAGAAGGGTTAGACATAAATCGAGAGACAAGAGAAACAACATACTCGAATATCGAGTCCGGTGTTGGCGAGAAACATCAAACTCCCAACCATGCTTTGAAAGTGGTCACGTCAACTTTTGATGCTCCATCATCTTTGCTTAATTGGATCCCATGTCCAACTGGAGTTGCAACTCGGTTTGCAATGCTCCATAGCAAACTTCTTAAGCATGTCCCGAGCATACTTATGTTGACAGATGAAGATCCTTGTATCTTACCGATGAACCTCCATTCCAAGGAAGTAGTGCATTAAGCCAAGATCCTTCATCTCAAACTGCTTCATCATGGAGTGTTTGAACTCCATATTCATTTTTTCATTACTACCCATGAATATGAGATCATCCACATACAAGCAAACTATGAGGATGTCATTTCCTTGTTGTAGGTAGTAAAGGGTGGGTTCATTTCTACTTTTGGTGAACCCAAATTCTTTGAAGTACCCATCAATGCGTGAGTACCAAGCTCGTGGTGCCAACTTGAGGCCATAAAGTGCCTTCTTCAGTTTGTAAACAAGATGTTCCTTGTCTTTCTCTTCAAATCCTTGTGGTTGCTCAACATACACTTCTTCTGTCAAGTAACCATTTAGAAATGCACTTTTCACATCCATGTGTTGGACTTTCCATCCCTTATGTGCAGCTAAGGCAAGAACTGTTCTAATAGTCTCCTGTCTGGCTACAGGAGCAAAAGTCTCTTCATAATCAACTCCATATTTCTGAGTGAATCCCTTTGCAACTAGTCTCGCCTTGTGCCTTTCAATGCTACCATCAGCATTAAACTTGGTCTTGTAGACCCACTTACATCCAACACATTTCTTGCCTTTAGGAAGCTTTACCAACTCCCAAGTGTCGTTGTTTTTTATAGAGGTTATCTCCTCTTTCATGGCATCTTGCCAAATTTTTTGAGTACATGCCTTCTCATAACTAGAAGGTTCAAGTTGTGCACTAGTTAACAAAGCATAGTTAACTTGATCTCCCCTAGGTTCCTGCTGGGAGACATCATCACCATACAGGTGCATACTTTCTAATCTGTGTAAAACAGAATCCATTTCACTAGCTTGACTCCTAGTGTATCTTCTTGAAAAAATTTTATCCAACATCTGATATGATGGATGATACTGTAGAGTTCTCTTACCTCTGGATGGAGAATCAATGTCCATTGGTGAGGAACTTACGGATCGCTGTGGAGAAGGACTTGGTGAAGAAGTGGAATCAGAAGATGAACTTGGATCGGGAGGAGACTGCTTTCCTTTCTGTGGTGTCTGTTGTTGCACCTGCTTAGAAACTACATCAGTGGATTCAACATCACTGAATATTTGGGGCTTACCCCATTCTCCCCCTTCATCAAAAATCACATCCCTGGAAATCACAAACTTTCTAGTCCGGGGATTATAGAGTCTGTAAGCTTTTGTATTCTCACAGTATCCTACAAAGATACATGCTTGACTCTTTGGATCGAGCTTCTTCCTAAGCTCATCAAGAATGTGAGAATAGGCCAGCGAGCCAAACACTCTGAAATGCTTAACATTTGGCTTTTTACCATACCAAGCTTGGTAAGGTGTCTGCCCTTCCAAACTTGAAGTAGGACTTCTGTTCAAGATATATACGCTGGTCCTGGCTGCATCTGCCCAATATGAATTAGTCAAATGCTTCGTCTGAAGCATAGACCTTGCCATCTCCACAATGGTGCGATTCTTCCTCTCTGCGACACCATTCTGTTGTGGAGTGTAGGCAGCAGTGAACCGCCTCTTAATGCCATGTTGCTTACAGAAATTCACAAACTCATTAGAGGAGTATTCTCCTCCCCTATCTGATCGAAGACATTTTACAAAATATCTACTCTCACTTTCAACTCTTGTTTTGAAATCGATAAAGCATTCATATGCTTCATCCTTATGTTTCAAAAAATATATCCAACACATTCTAGTATAATCATCAATAAAGAGTAGAAAGTAAGAGTTGTTACCCAGACTCGTGTCCGCATCGGACCACGGATGTCGGTATGCACTAGCCGGAGTGGATAGCTGGCCCGCCATGCTTGTCCATGAGGAAACTTTGATCCGGCATGCTTCCCAAGAGCACACCCTTCACGAGACTTCTTTACTATCCTGAACTTTAGGAAGTCCAGTGACCATGGCTTGGGAAGTTAGCATTTTCAAACTAGCAGAATTCAAATGGCCATATCTCAAGTGCCATAGAACACTTGGATTGGAAATAGCAACACTTGCTAACTTATCTCCCCCTGGCTGGCCAAACTTTAAAGGAAACAATCTATTCTTTGTCATTGGCACTTGAGTAATGATTCTATTATTGTTATTTTTATCAAAAATAGTGCATTTACCCTCATCAAAAAGCAACTTGTAGTTCTTTTCTAACATTTGACCAACACTTAAAATATTATGTTGGAGATGGGGTGTATAATAGATATCACTTACTTGTTTGACTCCTTCTTTAGTTGGAACTGCCATAGCTCCAATGCCTTCAACTGCCAATGATTTATCATCTCCCAATTTGATGTTGGATTTGTAGGAGGAGTTTAGAGTAGCAAAGAGCTCTTCTTTGCCACTCATATGGTTTGAACACCCAGTGTCCAAGATCCATGTATCATTCATGTTCTGATCTGCTCGACCATATGAGAGAAAGAGATTTGTGGCCTCTTCCTCTTCTCCAAAGTTTCCAAACCGACTACTCTGGTTGCTACTAGCTCCTTGTGAAGTCTTAGTCCAACAGATCACGAGCATAATGGCCAAGTTTGCCACAATTGTAGCAAGATTGTTTTGACTTATCTCCTCCTTTGCCTCTGCCTGATTGTTTCCCTCTATTTTGTTGTCCTCCTCTATTCTGCTGTTGTTCACTATTGTTTGAGAATCCTCCTCTGTTCTGATTTCCTCCTCTGTTAGGAGTTCCACCTCTCTGATTATTTTTGCCTCTTCCTCTATACCTTCCTCTGCCACGACCTCTACCTCTGCCTTCTTGAGAAGCAAAGGCTTTATCATCTCCTCCATAACTTGTGGAAGGAGTTGGTTGTAATCTCTCCTCATGTGAGAGAAGTGAGCCAATGAGGGTTTCAAAAGACAGAGAAGTTAGGTCTTTAGATTCCTCTATAATGATGGCTACTGAATTCCACTTAGGAAGAAGTGTCCTCAACACTTTCTTCACTATAACTTCAGGCTTTACATCTTCTCCTAAAGTGACCATCTTATCTACTACGGCTTTCACTCGCATGCAGTAATCACCAACCTTTTCATTTTCTTGCATTTTAAGAGTTTCAAACTCTCTTTTCAAGGTTTGGAGTTTAACTTGTTTGACTTGGTCACTACCCCTATAACTTTCTTTTAAAGCATTCCAAGCAGATTCAGTTGTTGTAAAAGAAGCTATTCTAGGGAAAATACTTCTATCAAGGGCGGCTTGAATGTGATAAAGGGCAGAAGAATTATTCTTTTGAGCTTCCTTTTTAGCCCTTTTATCAGCACCACTCAAAACTGCCCACTCAGCAGCTGAAGGTTCAGTATATCCCTCTTCAATCACATCCCAAAGACCTTTGCCAATCAACAGAGTTTTCATTTTAATTGACCAATACTCGTAATCACCACCATTGAACTCAGGGATTGGTAAACTAGTATTGGAAGCCATTTTAGAAAGCAAATTTTATTTCAACTTCAAACAAGTTGTACAAAGAAGTACAAAATAGATCACTGATTTAAATCAAATCTAGCTTTCTTAAAATGCTCACTGATTTGGCGTTCTTCTTCTTGAGGATTTCCCAAGACTGGAAAGGTGAAATTGTCTGCTTCATCGTCACTGATTATAATGACTTCTTTTGTTGCTGCTGCTGGCTCAAGATGCCTTTTGAGAACAACTCGTTCTTCAATTGCAGGTTTCACCTCCACTGGTTCTTTTTCCTCTGCTTCTGCTTCTGCTTCTTTTGGTTCTGAATCAGGAGAGCGAGGTGTATAGCTCTCACTCGTTTCAACTTCAGGCACTGCAGGAGTATAACTGTCACTTGATTGTCCTTCAGGTACTATTTCAACCGTCTCGGATTCAACTACTCTTTGCTCGAAGATATTATCTTCAGAATCTGCCTCGTATCCAAAATCTGGTTTTCTCTGATGTGCTATCACTTGGTTTTCCAACTGACAAAACACTGTATGAAGTCCACTCTATTGGACTTTCCTATCAAAGGAATCAGGAGTCTCTCTTCTCAATAGAGAGAGCAACGCATAATAGCATCCAGTTGATCTGATCATCTACTCATCAATGCAAAAAACAACTTCATTAGAGTCTCTATGGTTAAAAATTTTCACCCTTTTACAGCCGCTGAGGCTATTACAAAACAAATATTTAACCTTGAACGGGGTTCCAAGGGGCAGCCCCGGGAGTCCAAAATTTTTTGGAGGTGCTAAACGGGCATTCCGGAAGACTTCCCGACACTTTTCCAGGTTCACAATATGCAAATTTTCACTTTCCACTTTTCACAATTTTTAAAAAAAATTTCCAAAATTTGTTTTAATAAAGCCCTTAGAAATTTTTTTAACAATTTCCTATATATATTTTAATTATCTTTTTTTTAAATAAAAGTTTATTTAAAAAAACATAATAATAAAATATATATGGAAATTATTAAATAATTTTTAAAAACTTTTAATTAAAAAACAAATAATGAAAAATTAAATAAAAAAGAAACCTTTTTTTTCTTTTGCGAAATCCCCGATGGGATTCGATCTAAGGACCTCCGCTTCCTACCCGCAAGGTCTAGCCACTGCACCACGCGGCTCCGGTGAGAGGAATGCAGACCTCCGCCTTCTTAAACCCTCCGGCTTCCGACGATGACAAAAAAAATAAAAAACTTGTTTTTTTACCCCGACGGGATTCGACCCCGGGACCTCTCTTCCGCAAGCAAACGACTCAACCACCTACGCTACGCGCTTCGACGGATAGAGGAAGGAACCGCCTGTTCCTTATACCATCTACCGTGGCTATTTTTAAAAATCGTGGATTTATCCCACATTCAGTGGGAAGAAGGCAAAATGGCCTTCTAATATGCGCGCGAGCGCATGTAATTTCGATTGCCTTCGGGCAATCACTACGCCACCATTTTGCTCAACCACGCCTAGTCAAGCTTCGCCATGTGGCACTCTCAGCACGCTCGGCTCGTCCTCGTCAGCTCCTAGTTTTTGCCATGTCAACTCCTAGTTTGCCTAGTCAACTGTAGCCATGTCAGCGTCCACGTCACCATCCACCTCAGCTCCTCGAGCTGCGTGTCCGTGTCAGCTGTCCGCTCCACCTGCCATGTGTCACCTTAGAATTCGTGCCCAGCTCTACGCTCTGCCACCTCCTCGATCCGCTCGCCCAGCTCGATCACGGTGTACCCTCAGGATTCGTGCCCAGCACGCTCGCCCAGCTGACTCACCGTGCGTCCTCGAGATTCGTGCCCAGCACGCTTGCCCGACTAGGCTCTGATACCAAATATGAAAATCGGATCAGGTGACACTCAGTAAAATTAATAAATCTTTAATTAATATTCCGCAGAGCCATTACATTATTCAACAGAACATAGGAAAGACATATAAATTTATATGAAGGGAAAGGAGGTTAGAGGAGAAGCGGGAAGGGAGGAAGTCGGAGGAGAAGATGAAGGGAGGTTGGAGGAATAAGGGGAAAGGAGGTGGAGTGATAAGGAGGAAGAGGGAATAAAGGAGGGAATGGAGGGATAAGGGATATTCACACTTGCCGACAAGAATTTGCCGACAACTAACCTAGCCTAGCCACTTAATTATCTAGAAAAGATGTTCACACTTGCTACAAATAGCACTCGAAGGGTTTTATAGAGAAAATGATATTGATTTTAGGGTAAACAAAGTAGTCTTTGAGCAACAAAGGGGTTCTAATAGACCTTACCAAAATAACAACCAATGACAGAGGAATAATGAGGAACAAGATAGAAACAATGTTCACTACCAACCAAGAGGTCCTCCTAGAGTCAATTATCCATGCGTTGACATGCCTACCTTTGAGGGTCAGGATCCACGTGGGTGGATAGCCAAAATGGAAGGCATATTAGAGTTCTAAAAATTCAAGGAGGAAGAAAAAATCTCTTTTACAATAACCAAATTAGGCACTGAAGCCTATCAATGGTTTACATGGTATAAACGTGAGAACATCCATCAGGCCTTCTTTTGGTCTAATTTCAAGGAAGCCTTTCTTCACATATTCAATGAAGATCTTGAAAAGAAACTACAGAGAATTCAAAATGAGTGGAATGCAATAAAATGAGAATGGGAATTTTTCAAGAAATAGAATGAAGACTATGAAAATAAAATAAAATTACTCAAGAAGAAAGAGGAAAAGGTCAGGGAAGATAAACAAGATGTCAATATGCAGATAGAGGAAACCATAACTTTGGTAGAAGATAAATTACAAAATGTACAAAGGAATTTGTTTGAATCTCAAAAGTCTATTTTACAAGTTTGTGGAAGCATTCAAAAAGAACAATTGACCTGGGTAGCAGATATAATTTTATTAATATTGCTTTGGCTAAGAAGTTGCAAGTTGAAGAAAAAAAAATTAAGGACACACAACTAGAGGGTGAGCATGTTCAAATTTTTGAAGATTTGAAGATCACCATGGATAAATATTTTTATATTCAAGTTTCTATGCTATTGAGATGGATGATGAGGATATTGTTCATGGTTATCCTTGGTTAGATTCTTTGGGTACTGTTAACATTAATGTGCAAAAGAAGTTTATGATGTTATGGTACAGGAAAAAAAAGATAACATTACAGGATATTTCTCAGCTTAAGGAGTAAGGATCCAAGGACAATCAAGAAGTTGTTGTAGAGAAACAAATTGAAGAACCTAAAATAGAATTCAAGAAGTAATTAGCAGCAAAAGAGTCCATGGAAGAAATAGCAGCAACTGATTTAGTGGAAATAATAGTAACATAGCCCAAGGAAGCTTTAATAGAAGATCACAAGGATACACCAAACCAAGAGAACATGAAATAACAATGTGTAGAAGAATTTAAAACAATGGATCCAAATGTTGAGAAGTCAAAGAAGGTAGAACATCAAGTTAAGGTTGCACCATATCACCATCCACACCACCATGAGTGGCAATAATCTTGGAGGCATGGTTCAAGGCAGCAATATTATGGTTCTACATGGAATCGAAGGACACCAACTATGGTATTGTTTGGCAATGAAAGCATAGTGATCCTATTTTTAGAGTGGATTATCAGCATCAATGAACAAGTGGACCTATCATTCAAGTTATCAAAATACAGCAGTAAAAGCATGGAGCCAATGAAGCAGATTTGGGTACTCAAGTAACAAATGGCATAACAGCATCATCGGGTTTCACTTGGATGGATGGATGATCGATATTGATATCAGTTGCTAACATTGTTTAGCAAATCATACTATTAGGTTTCTTCATATGTTTCGAGGATGAAACATTTGTAAGGAGGGTGGCATGGTAGGGTACCTAGGAATAGATATTTGGGGATATATTATTATATTGTATAAGGGTTGGCATGAGCCACACATAACCCAAGGTTGATTGTATTATAATATTATATTATATTATAATATAATATTATATTAGTAGTAGGCTCTCCAAAGTAGAATAAGAATATGGATATATAAAGATGAGATATTTGTCATTGTAATCATTCATATTGAAGAAGAATCTTTTGTAATCATCGTGTCCATGAAGTGGCCTCTCACCTTGGGAGATCTTGTGGAGTTATTCCTTCCTTAAGGATTATTATTGGTGTTGCCCTACCTTAAGGGTATTATCTATCTCTCTCATTTGTGGATTGTTATTATGGATAATGTATTGTGGATGAATGATTTGATATTTTTGCATATTGGTGAATGGTTTATGTTAATAATAATAAAATTTTTGCAACAATTATTTGTTAGAAATGTGGGTTCAAACATACTCTATTAGTTGCATTTCATCATTCATCCTACATATTTTTTTTAAGCTTAGGGAGTCTTAACATTAAACACACAAAAACAAATATCAAGAACTGTTGCAAAGATATAGGATACATATGTTTGCTTGACTTGTGTGTTTTTCATTGCAATTACATTTTCACATATGCATCCTGCACATTTGTTACCCCAGTCTACTTATAGCTTATGGTATTGTCCAAAATCAAGCTAGACTTATGAGTCAAGTACCTACCAACCAACCAAATTAATCCATGGAGTGCTCCACTCCTTCCCTAATAACTTTCATGGTTAACCTAACCAATATGGCATAGACAAGCTATTTTGTCTTATCCATTGGACCTTATCACATAATTTTCACTTTGAATGCAGATGTGATACAAAGGGCCATCCACACTACTATTCCAAAAATTGAACCATCCACACCAACCAACCATCGCATTACTTACATAGATTTTGATAAACTTAGAACCTATTTAAAACCTACTAATCCAATTCTAGAACCACTTAACATCCCACCTAGACATGTTCCTTCTTCTCAGTAGGAACTTGCTCACTCACACCCCAATAGTTTTAACCAAGTCCTCACCAACCCTCTTTTTGAGGCCACATCCACCCTCCCACACCAAATTCCTCCACAACCATTTAGCCAAAGCACCTCCATTCTGCTTACCTATACCACTACCCACTCCAACCCACTCTACAAAGTACAATTTAATGTTACTTTGTAGATTCCATCCACCATCTCATCTACCACCCCTCATTTAGTTGTGAATTCCTTTTGCAACTTACCCTCCATTGACCTCAACCAACATTACCAACACTCACACCATACCTACATCCACTTCCAACACAACCACACAATCTACAATTACCATACAACAAGCATACCAACATCTCGATCAACTACTTATGGACAACCAAATCATCCGTTCTTGCCCACAACCACAATCGTTGATGGAATATTTCAAACATAAATCCATTTTCAACCAAAACACCTTTTTCACCCCTGATCCATCTTGGGTATCACAATATTCTAAGGCTATACCCACACCTTTATTTAACCACAACAATCCACCATCCCATCTACCATCCCTCATTCAGTTATGAATTCCTTTTGCAACTTACCATTCATTGACCTAAACCAACATTACCAACACTCACACCATACCTACATCTACTTCCAACACAACCACACAATATACTTGAAATTTCCATACAACAAGCATGAAAAACATCTCAATCAACTTCTTATGGGTCACCAAGATGTTTGTTCTTTCCCACAACCACAATCGTTGATGGAATATTTCAAACCTTAATCTATTTTCAACCAAAACACCTTTTTCACCCCTAATCCATATTAGGTATCACAATATTCTAAGGTTACTATACCCACACATCCATTTAACCACAACAATACCACTTCCATAACCCAACACATTCAAATCCCCCAAAATTCATCCCCACTCCATCAACACCAATCATTCCATAACCAAGTCCAACAACACATCCAACATCATCAGATACCCATCAATCCATTGGCATTATTAGAACCAAATTTCATCCCAACAGTTCATCACCCAACACACACCACCCCATACACCCATAAAACAAACCATGGCTTCCACACATAAATGGAAGACCCTAATATCCAAGCTTTGCAACAACATATTAATAGTTTAATTATGCACACACCTGGTATGATGCACCAAAAACCTACATTAAGACAACTGATCAATCAACCCATCCACTCTTCGGTACCATCATCGCCTTATTCAACAGACTTTACATTATCAAATTTTGACAAATTCAAAGGGACTACGGACCCTAGGGAGCATATTAGTGCATTCATCCATTCATGTTTTAGAATCCAAGATAATGAAACCTTAATGCTTAAAACTTTTTCTCAGATATTAGTGGGATGCCTTAGAATGGTACAACCACTTACCACATCATAGTATCTAATACATTTAAACAATTGGTGGAAAATTCTTAGAAATGTTCTCCCTCAATATTCTCAAGAAAACTACCTTAACTAACTTATATAACCTTAGATAATTTAAAGAAGAGTCAGTCTATGACTTCAAAAACCATTGGAGGGTAGTCATTACCAAATTGCCATTCATCCTTCCAATGGAATAATTAACACGAATGTTCATGAGTTGTTTAAAACCTATCTAGTTGTTGCAATTACAAAAATATAGAATATTTGATGAAGCTCTTGCCTAGGCCTAAGTTATCAAATAAATCAAGATCCAAGAGGGTGAGATTAAACCCAAAAAGAAAGAATGGTAAAACAAGGGCCAATCCAAAGGAAACTATAATGGCCAATCAAAATCTGGATAAGTCAATCAAGTGGTCTTGAGTCAACCACAAATGACTCAATAAACCCAAGGTCATCACCAACCACAACCATCATCACAATGACCACAACAAATGTCTTATCAAGTTGTTCCACCCCCACAACAATTACACAACATAGCACCAACTATGGAAAACCATCAACATTGACAATCTATTTGATAAACTTGCACTTACACAACTTTATCCAAATTATATGCCTCCATCTTCCATAGGTTGTACAATACCAACCTATCACCTTACCTAAAGTCAAACCAGATGATTTGACCAAATGTGGCAAGGGCCATAGGGAGAATTTGTTTTGTCCTTTTCATTGACAAAAGGGGCATGATTTTAATAACTATTATTCATTCAAATACATTGTACAAGACTTGATAGACCTAGGGGCCATTAAGTTCAATAGCCCTTTAGCACAACAAAATCAAAATTCTAGTATCTACCAAACACCACTTCCTCATCACAAGAAAGCACAACAAACAATAGGGGGATCAAAACTATGACTCCCCCAACCAAGTCAAACACGTGCAACAATACCAAGATTTTTTGGGTGCTATTCATGTAGTAACTTAGGGTCAACGAAGCACAAATCGTCAACATGAACAACATCAAGAAGTTCAACCTCCTATGGCACCAGCAGCAAATATGTCTTCACAACCTGCTAATACATCTCCACCTATTAATTTTTCTGCTAATCCATCTCAACCAATTTATATTTCAATTCAACCATCCCAACCTATTCATTTCCCAAGACATCCACTAGGATCTAATATCACATTAAGTATTTGGTTGATGACTAGTCTCAAAATAGCTTCAACTAAATTGTCGATCTATGAGCTTATACGACAATCTCCTCCACATCGTGAAGCATTTATGAAGATCTTTAAATCCATTGAAATTCAATCTCAATCCTCTAATGCATTTAATAATTTAATGGGGAGCATTCAGAGCCTTCTATTGCATTCTATGATTTTGAGATTAAATCAATATCACCAAAATTATTAGATCCTCCACTACACATCATGGCTTAGGTTGATAGGAAGCCTTTTAAATGAGTATTAATTGACACCAGTTCATCAATCAACATTACTACCACTTCATCACTCCACCATATTAATCTTCCACCTTCACACATGACCAAATCCACCTTCACCTTACGAGAATTCAATGATGCTTTATGTTCTATAGTTGGTATTGTGGTCTTACCTATAGAAGTAGGGGTTAAAATATTGCACACTAATTTCCATATCCTAGAGGGGTCAATGGACTACAATGTACTCATTGGATACCCTTGGATAAGGGAGATGAAATGTGTTCCCTCAATACTACTCCAATGTTTGAAATACATACATGAGGGATAAATTCATTGTATACCTACATATATTGAACCATTCAAATACTACAACTTCATATCCAACCCATATGAATCCTCACTTCCATCCATCCACCCATTCTTAACTCCATTAATTTTACCATACACTTCACATAATAATACTTCATCCAAATCACCCATTCCAAAGGAACTCCCCATCACTGATCCATAGTAGGCCTCCATTTCCACACCCCAACCTTCATCACAACTGACAATATGTACATGTGGTCAAACTCAATCATCACTATCAACAACCAAAAAATGGGAACATCCCTCCACATCTTCCCCATCATCTACACCACCCATTGCCACCCATCTGTCATCACCCATAAAACCAACTCCAAAAGTATCTATCATCATTTCATCCACACTAGAATCATCAGTCATCCATCAAATTTCTTAGCCAAATTCATATCCATCTCCACCAGTCGATGTCTCACAAGTTGATTTGATAGATTGTGAGATGCCATTCCAAAATGCATATCTTCCCTCATTTGAGCTATAAGCCACTTCTAAGTCCCACATACCCATATTTACTCCATATACATAATAATCCTCACAAATTGCAGTCCACCTTGCTAGTCCTGTTGGTCCGGCTTTCATGCACACCCCGGGAAAGGATGAAGCAAGGAAGCTCCGGAGACACCCACGGGACGGATCCCACTCATCTTTAGGATCTAGCTGGTTATCCAAGGTGCGAGTTACAGAGTTGGGTCGAATGGCTATTCACTCTTTTCCACTTCTGGAATAGATTTCAATATGGACTGCTCTGTTACCTTACAGGGGGTTCTTGAACTTGTTCAGTAGTTGCAAAAGTTGTTGACAATCAGATTTAACTTGAATTCTTGATCTAGCTCTCATGGGTCAATAGATTTAAATAAAAGACAAACAAAGAAAATAAAAATGGATCATTCACCGAAAGCAAAGAGAGGGTAGGGTAGGGCAGAAAGAGAAGTTTATCAAACATCAACTGTAAAACCCCAAACTATCAATCTTATCTATGCTACTAGCTTCACAATAGAACAAATCAAAGAAGAAAGTGTCCAGTCAGTCTAAGATCACTTTCAACTAAGAGCACAAGGCGAGTGAAACAGATCTAGCAAAAAATTATAAATCCAAGGGCAGCTGGTTAAAATCGGTATCTTTCATCGGTAGCCTAGCTCACATAGTGAAGACAGAGCAATTAGAACAAACTTAACCTCAAATCTGCAATTTCCCCTAGCAGACAAGAGAACAACTGAAGCCTAACAGCATATTTAAACTTGATAATGTAGATTCACAGCATATATCTAACAAACTTTAAATGGAACGGATAACAAAAGAAGATACACTTATCACACTCTGCAAAATATTAGGCTCCTGGCCATGCTATCACAGAAAAGCTAAAGCACATCAACTCCAAGTCCAGAAACAAAGGATTTCACAAAATTTGCAAGAAATTGCTTATAAGCCTTTTATTTCTAAGTCTCCGCCTTCCGCGATTACATTTAGAATCTGTATTTATAGACTCAGGACAGACCCTGATCTTTTCAAAATATCTTCTTCAAACCCTAAATCTTATCGCACTTAAACCCTAGGACCCGGGTTTTACAATAAAAATCCATTTAAAATCAAAGTCCGGATAGAACTTAACCCTTCGGCAAATCGGTGCAGTCAATTGCCATAAATGGAGAAGATAAAATCAAATGCAACTTGCATTCATCCGTAGCTGCAAATAAATGCCTCCATTAATTCTGCTGGTGAGCCGGATGAGTCACCACTTCTCTCAGATCTGGTCTCCGTAAAGCCATCCCTGTGTTGAAATTGTCTTCATGCTATCAAGTCTGCAATAAATTTGTCATTGAATGCTCTCACCGGCAGCTTCTCTCCTAGCATGGCGGTCCTTGACTAAATCTGCACTTTAAATTTGCCTTTATGGTCTTTCCCGGTTGTCCCGTAAGTGCCAGATGGAATCCTGCATGAAAGACAAAAAGATTATATTAGTACTTTAAAAATCATTAAATCGAAGCTTTTAAACATTAAAAACAGATTAAAATCAGCTAAAAAGCTTGCATGTCGGCTTCTGCTCTGTCTCATACACGCTTTGACACGTGTCGCTACCCCAGGATGCCTTCTGTTTCCCGCTGGAATGCACTTTCAGGCCTTTAGAGGACTTTCTCTCTCCTACCGTGAAAATGCGACATGTCGCGATTTCGCGACATGTCGCGAAATCGCGACGTCCCCAGCGCATCGGCAACTTGTCTCCCCTCAGGCCGCGAAAACGCGACATGTCACGATTTCGCGACATGTCGCGAAATCGCGACCCTTCTCCGCTGTCGCACAACTTTCTCTCTCCTATCGTGAAAATGCGACATGTCGCGATTTCGCGACAGTTTTCGTACCTGCATGCGTTGACCGCGTTGACCGCGATTTTGCGACACATTTGCGACTTAGCCGATTTTCATCCTGCAGCCCACTTTCTCTCTCCTACCATGAAAATGCGACATGTCGCGATTTCGTGACATGTCGCAAAATCGTGCCCTTCCGTGCGACTTCTTTCTCTCTCCTCCGGTCGGCAGCGATTTTGCGACAGTTTCCAAAAATGGAAACGTCGCGATATCGCGACACTTCCAAAAATGGAAAGTGTCACGATTTCGCTACACTTAAAAGACTTAGCTGCATTTTGATTTACCCGTCGCGATATCGCGACATTTTCGAAAATGGAAGTGTCGCGATATCGCGACACTACCAAAAATGGAAAGTTTGATTTTTCATGAATTTATGCAACTATTTTCTGGATTTTCTCGATACCGGTGCAAGATTTTGCTTGTGCATGAATGATTCTAGCATGTAAAAAGTGAATTCTTGGATAACACAGCTGGAATGCAAGAAAAAGCACAACTTTAAAAAGGAGGCAAGCAAATTTGGATTTAAAACCTGAAAAGATCAAGAGGGTCCCTGCTGCAAAATGGAATTTCAAAGTTTTCAAGAGGATGGAATCTCATTTTTCAGTGGGGGTGTGTTGCTTCTCAACAAATGGCGATATCTGCGGGTAAAATAGTAGCACTATTTTAGAACCCAAGACTCTGGTTTCAAAACAAAAAGACCATGCATCATGCCTTGCCACAGACATTCTTCACAATAAATTGACTGCTAACTGCAAGCTGTTAAAAATTTCCCAAGGACATACTGGGCTGGATTACTTCAAGGAAGATTTCTGATGTGCAATTTCAAAGGGTATAAACTTTCTTCAAGGATGACTGAATTGATTGATGAACTCTGGACTGATCAGCTTTTCTAGATTGTAAAAGGGGAAACCGAGTAGAGCTCTGTTTACTAGTTTAGCCTTTTACAGCCTAGACAGAGTTACCCTTTAGATTTACACGACCCAAATTTACAACTGTAGGGCAGAATCTAATATTGGCTGCCTCTTTTAATTGTTCAACTCTTTTCTTTTTTCTTCTCTTTTCTTTTTATATCTCTCCCTCTGAAATATATCAATATCTGAAATGCTTTTAGGGAGATCACAATTTTCTTTTATCATTTGATCAATCTGGAATTGTTTCAGTCTAGGCACTGACAGCCTCTGGTGACACCCAAATAATTACATGACATAGTCCCCTCTCATAACCAGCTTTTCTTGGATTCCCCGGGAGTTCCTCCAACAAAACAGCATAGCAGTTTTTCTATCATTAAAACAACTGTGGCAAGCAAGACACAAAATCCAATCATCTCTCTACCTTCATCCTGGATAACAAAATAGTTCTACAGTTCAGAGTAAGCAGACTATCTCAATTAGAATGGTGAACAGCATGGGCATTGGATGATGACCATGAACACTGGATTGAGGATTTATCAGCTAGGAATAAAACAATTTTCAGCAGGCTGACTTTTCATTGATTGCTCAGGCAGAGGTTAAAATACAGAATATTTCAGAAGCCAAAGGACTTTGCACAGACTTCCAAAGACAGGCACAGGCTTCTAAAGCAAGACAGAATAAAAACTGCACAGACTGCAAATAAAACTGCACAAGCAACTAAGACTAAAACTAAAACTGAAGACTGTACAGACAGCAAAGAAAAAGAAATGCAGGGAAGAAAATAAAAACTGTACAGGCAATAAAAGAAACAAACTAAAAGAACTGAAGCAAAGCAACTAAAACTGCTAAACTGCAGCAAAGCTAAACTGCAACAGCACAGACATAAACTAAAGCAACTAAAAACTGCACAGCTGTACAGACAAAGGAATAAAACAAACTGCAAGGCTATTTACAAAGGATGCAAAGCACAGCTGTACAGGCAGCAAAATTAAGCTAGAACAAATAAACTAAGAACTGAAGCAAATAAATTAAAACTGCACAGACAACAAAAGAATCAAAGAACACTGCACAAAGAGCAAGGATTAATCTAACAAACAAACCTGTACAGACAACACCCAATTAAAACTAAAAAGAAGCAACTAAAGCAACTGTACAGAGCTATTAAAAGAACTAAACTAGAACAAAATAAAACTGGGAGAGCTATTCACAATATGTACACATGTTACAACTTCTTTATAGCTTACTCAAATGATACATTGGAAGGAACAACGGAGAAATAATGTTTCAAGTATTGAACATTAACAGGGAGGTCCAGAAAATTACCATCCAAGTCTTGTAAGCGGAATGCATTGTTACCCAATATTTCAGCAATTTGGTAGGGGCCTATCCACAGTGGCTGCAACTTTGTGTGCTTACCCTTCTTCTCATGGGCCTTGTCCCACAGAAGCACTAAGTCTGCCAACCTGAAAGCCTTCACTTTGGCTCTCTTGTCAAACCACCGCTTGACGGTTTCTTGGTGTCTGCTGAAGTGCTCCAGGGCTTGGAGTCTTTCATCCTGCAAGTTAGTGAGGTCTAAAACACGGGCTTCGACATCATCATGATCTTCAAAATAATCTAAGGCAAACTGATAGGTGGGCAACTTCAAGGAGATAGGAACAATTGGTTGGGTACCATACAGCAAAACAAAGGGAGAGGTCTTAAGAGCCACCTTGTGTGTTATCCGGTCAGCCCACAGTGCATATTTCAACAATGTATGCCACTGCCTGGGTTTATCTGCTGCAGACTTTTTGATGGCATTCATTAAGTTCTTGTTTGTTGACTCAGCCAATCCATTGCCTTGGGGGTAGTAGTTGGATGAGAATCTGATAACTATCCCCATATGGTATGCCCAATCTGCAAATTCCAACGATTGGAAGGCTGGTCCATTATCACAGACCAAATTCAGGGGAACCCCAAATCTAGTTATGACATTTGATTCAAGAAATTCAATGACTTCCGGGGCTGTACTTCTTGTAGTGGCTGCTTCTTCAACCCACCTTGTGCAATAGTCAGTAGCTGTCAGCACATATTTATGTCCTGCTGAGGAATTTGGATTAATGACTCCCACAAAATCAAGTCCCCACTGCATGAAAGGTTTGTTTATCACAACTGGTTGCAATGGCAGAGCTCGGTTTGCCTCTTTGGCTGCAAATGTCTGGCACTGATGGCAGGTTCTGACATGTTGATGTGCATCCTTAAAAAGTGTAGGCCAGTAATAGCCTGCTCTCAGTATCTTATGTGCAGTGGCAGATCCTGATGAATGTCCTGCCCCTAGTTTTTCATGAAAGCTAGCCATGACTTCACTGACTTCACTGGGAGAAATGCACCTTAGAAAGATGCCAGCATAATTCTCCCTGTACAAAGTACCTGCCTTGAGGAGATAGTGAGCAGCTTTTAACTTTAATGCTCTCCTTTGAGTTCTGTTCAAATGGGATGGGCAAACTCCAAACTGTAGCAGATGAATGATATCCCCATACCAATCATCAGATTCAGAGTTTAATTGATTAACTTCCTGCTGTAGAGGTATTTCAGCAATGTGCCTGGACAAGCCAAGTCCTCTGATCAGTTTAGCAGGCCTAATCTCCAAGTCATATTCTTGCAGCCTGGTGACCCAATTGCCCCTCAGTTCACCCAACTCATTTTGACTTAGAAGATACTTCACAGCTGGGTCTGGCACTATGGCATGAGTTTTGCTTCTGAGTATATAATGTCTGAACTGTTTCACTGCCCTTACCAAAGCATAGGCCTGTTTATCTAAACGGGAATATTTCAGTTCAGCTCCCTTCAAATTAGTGCTCTTAAAAGCAATTGGATGTTCTCCTGTATCTCTCCGTTGAGTCAGCACTGCAGCAAGTGTATGTTCAGAAGAGAATGTGTACAGATAAAAATCTGCATCGAAATGTGGGCTTACTAAGACTGGTGCTTGTTTAATGGCTGTCTTGATTTCTTGAAAAGCGGTCTTAGCTTCAGTGGTCCAGGCAATCTGGGCAGTTTGCTTTAACATATCATTCATTGGTTTAACTATCTCTGCAAAGCCTGAGATAAACTTTCTGACAAAGTTAATCTTTCCAAAGAATGATCTCAACTCTTTCTTGGAGTTGGGAAATGGTATGCCAGATATGGCCTCAACTCTGCCTGGATCCATAGAAATGCCATCCTTTGTGACCAAATGCCCAAGCAGTTTGCCTTCTGTTACACCAAATATGCATTTCTTTGGATTCAGAGAAATTCCAAACTCTCTGCACTTGTTAAACACAGACTCTAAATGCTTTATATGGTCAAATCTGGATTTGGAGAAGACTGTTAGATCATCCATGTAAACTACAATACATTTGCCCATAAGCCCCTTGAAGGCATGGTCCATTGCTCTCTGAAATGTTGCTCCTGCATTTATTAAACCAAATGGCATTCTCTTGTAAGCAAAAGTGCCCCACTTAGTTGTAAAAGCAGTCTTCATTCTATCCTCCTTCTCAACTAGAATCTGATTATAGCCTGAGAAGCCATCCAGAAAAGACATCATCTCTGAGCCATTAACAATTTGCAGGACTTCATCCATGGAAGGCAGGGGATAGTTGTCCTTTTCTGATGCCTTATTTAGATTCCTAAAATCCACACAAAGGCGGATCTCTCCATTCTTCTTCCTGACTGGCACCAGATTTGCCACCCAAGTTGAATGCCTGATAGGAAAAATAATTGCTGCACTCAAGAGCTTCTCCACTTCTTTCTGGATAAGGGGTTCTAACAGAGCATTAACATGCCTCTGTTTTTGTCTGAAAGGCTTGCAAGATTCTTTCAAAGGTATGATGTGAGTGTAAACTTTTGGATCAAATACCTTTAAATCTTTGTATGACCAGGCCATTACATCCTTAGACCTGTGCAGGAAATCAATCATATTTCTCTTTATCTCTCGGATCACAGTCCTTTGCCAACTTGATGTTCCTTGGATCCTCTTCAGTTCCTACATTCAAATTTTTAGTCTCATTGTCTGTGGTGCCCACATAATCCTCAGAATTCACCCTTTGCCTGATCTTGTCAACATCGAATAGCCTCTCCAGCTCTACCATTCCCTTTGGGATTCTGTTGTCCTTCAATCTCATGATTCCCTTGTCATCATCTAACTGTTCCATCAGGGTGTCCCTTTGGCCCTCATCAATTATAGCATTCTCAAAGGTGTCAGTATTCTGCAAAAAGTTTACAATCTGCTGATCATCTGAGAAAACTTGAAAGTTGTCTATATTGTTTGGAACTGAAGGACAGGGGACTAGCTCAATTGAAAACTTATCCCACTTAAAATCTTCCAATGGCTTTAAACTTGCAGCTGAAGATGCCAAGACATCTGCATGTGAATTTTGTTCCCTGGGTATATGTGTTAAGTTAAATGCATCAAAGTCTTCCACAAGATCCCAAGCTCTGTGCTTGTACCCTTTCAGATAAGAAGCTTTACATTGAAACTTACCCCTGACTTGACTTGCCACCAATTCTGAATCAGTGAAAACTTGAATGTTCTTCACATTTCTATCCAATGCAAATTTTAAACCTAAAATCAGAGCTTCATACTCTGCTAAATTATTAGTACATGGGAACTGCAGGCGGTAAGACATAAAAAATGTCTGACTTTGAGGCCCTTTGAGGACTGCCCCTGTTCCAGAACCCTGCTTACATCTGGCTCCATCCACATGAAGTGTCCAAACTTCATTAGTATGTACAGGATGAGCTTTGTTAAATTTATTATTGTGCCCAGTTGTTAAATTGTAGACTCCAATGTCTACTTCTGCAATATTGACAGTTTCATTAGCTGCATTGTACTCTGTAATCGTGTGCTTGTACCTGGGTTCTCTGTCAACCCGCAATTGATTGGCCACACCCTTCCATGGCAACCACATGTGTGAAAAGTCTGTTGCCAGATATCCATTTAGAGACTTAGACCAATCCCTACTCAACAGCATCCCGTATCCCACTGGGATATCCACAACTTGGATTTCAATCTTATGTTGAGCCCTTGGCTCAGATGCCAATTGAATGTGAATGTTTTGCAGCTCTCCCACAACCTTAACTTCTGACTTGTCCAATTGGACAACTCTCCTCTCAGACTTCATTGGGGTCAGCCCCAACTGCTGACAAATTGCCAGTGGCATGACATTAGCAGATGCACCTGAATCTACCAAACAATTATGTAAATTCTTCCCAAAAATTTTGACAGTCAGTAAAAATGGGGGAACTTCAGTCTTTTCCTTGTACATGGCCAGATTGGCATTGGCTATTTTCTTCCCTTTATCCACAGGTTTAGCAGCAGGGCCAGAGTATGTCTTTATCAGATTGTCTCTCTGCTCTGAAATCTGTGCCAGCTCATGCAGAGTAATGTTAGCCTTAATCTTTTTCATATCCTCCACTATGTTATATCCTTTGTTAAGTGGAGGAATAGCAACATCTGGTACTCTTTGAGCTCCTCCCTTTGGTGGGGGTGGATTATTGCTTGGAGAGGGGTCGGGAGGAATATTGTGAGAATTATCGGGGAGGAGTTGATGTGGTATTAGGCTCAAGATTCATGTTTCTCAGGTTGTAGCTATCTCTTATGTACTGCTGGAAGGCCTGTACTTCATCCATGGGCATTTCAACTACATTCTCAGATTCATCCAGGAAAGAAAAGGAATCCAGGACCATGGCTGCACTATGGCCAGATGAACTTGGGCCCTCAGCAGTTCTTTGATTTTCAGGGGAGATCAAATCTCCTGACAAGGCTTCAAATGCATTGCAAAATTCCACACAATCTAACTCCCCATGCTTGAGAAGTGGCATGAATTCTGCACCAGTTGGGCAGGGCTAAGTCACAAATGTTCACATCATGAGCTTTACCCTTGTAATCTTTATTAGGTTCATATGGGGGCCTGTTAAATCTGTTTGGCTGATATGAGTATCTGTTGGGATTGTCTCCAGTAGAAGTTTGCCTTTTAAAACTCAAAAAATCATTGGCCAGCTTCTGAACAATCTTTGAAACTTCTTCAATCCTAGCATTGTCAGCCTCTTTTACCGGGTTCTGTACATTCTCAACAGGTGCAGACGACTCAGTGTCTGCTGATGGTAAAGTCCGACAAACGGCAACATCATCCGATGTGGAATGGGATTGAACACGGGGAGCGACTTGAGTGATCGGAGGAGTTTGTTGAATATTTAAAGGTTGGGGTCCCAAGCTGTCTTTCCGAGATTAAAGCTTCTTTATAAGCTTCGTCGAAGTTGGTAACAGTGGCATCCCTCTTCAAGAAGACGAGAGGTCATTGGGTCTAAAGAGTTCCTGAAAATCTCTAATGCCAGGTCAGCATTCGGTACATAATAGCCAGTGAGTCTACCATAAGCTTTCTGGAATCTGACATTATAGGATCTAATAGACTCATTCAGTTCTCTTTTGATGCTAGAAAACTGCTGATATAAAATGCTGGGATCTATCACTTCCCCGAACTGTGACACAAAGACTTTTTCTAAGTCATTCCAACTGGTGATGGAATCATTGGTAAGATTTAGAAACCAATCATAGGCTCCCTCCTGGAGAGTGAAAGGGAAGAGTCTGCAGGCAACATCCTCATGCTGTACATTTAATAACTTCAGTGCATTCTTGAATGCAATTAAGTGTTCCTCTGCAGTTCTTGTCCCATCATGTTTATACCTAGGGAGGTATCTCTCTGGATTTTTGGGCAAGTCATGGGCTATACCCGGAATGTTCAAAGCTGTGGAGCCCAACCAATTTGCCATAGCTAATGGATTAACAGGGATATTCTGAGCTCTGGTTGGAGTAACAATCAGTGGTGATAAAACTGTCTGTGATAGAGATGTGGCCCTTCTGTGGCTACTTCTTCTCGGAGTTTCTAATTCAGGGACAAGGAGCTCTCCAGCTCTGGGGTGGGATCTTGTTACCCTGTATGTAGAATCCAGCTTTCACAGGTACTGACAAACTCTGCAGTTCTCAACAGGTCCTGAATTTGGAAATTTAAAACACTGCACTGACAATTCACAAAACACTGTACTGACAATTTATAAAACTGTACTGACAATTTACAAAACTGTACTGACAATTTACAAAATTGTCCGGAGTTCACTGTGGGTCCTTCAAATGTTGCTATTATGCCCTTACAATACTTGAACTGAGTTCATGGCCCTCCTTCTAGCGCCAATTAGGTGTTGGTCCGGCTTTCATGCACACCCCGGGAAAGGATGAGGCAAGGAAGCTCCGGAGACACCCACGGGACGGATCCCACTCATCTTTAGGATCTAGCTGGTTATCCAAGGTGCGAGTTACAGAGTTGGGTCGAATGGCTATTCACTCTTTTCCACTTCGGAATAGATTTCAATATGGACTCGCTCTGTTACCTTATAGGGGGTTCTTGAACTTGTTCAGTAGTTGCAAAAGTTGTTGACAATCAGATTTAACTTGAATTCTTGATCTAGCTCTCATGGGTCAGCAGATTTAAATAAAAGACAAACAAAGAAAATAAAAATGGATCATTCACCGAAAGCAAAGAGAGGGTAGGGTAGGGCAGAAAGAGAAGTTTATCAAACATCAACTGTAAAACCCCAAACTATCAATCTTATCTATGCTACTAGCTTCACAACAGAACAAATCAAAGAAGAAAGTGTCCGGTCGGTCTAAGATCACTTTCAACTAAGAGCACAAGGCGAAGTGAAACAGATCTAGCAGAAAATTATAAATCCAAGGGCAGTTGGTTAAAGTCGGTATCTTTCATCGGCGACCTAGCTCACACGGTGAAGACAGAGCAATTAGAACAAACTTAACCTCAAATCTACAATTTCCCCTAGCAGACAAGAGAACAACTGAAGCCTAACAGCATATTTAAACTTGATAATGGCAGATTTACAACATATATCTAACAAACTTTAAATGGAACGGATAACAGAAGAAGATACACTTATCACACTCTGCAAAAGATTAGGCTCCTGGCCATGCTATCACAGAAAAGCTAAAGCACATCAACTCCAAGTCCAGAAACAAAGGATTTCACAAAATTTGCAAGAAATTGCTTATAAGCCTTTTATTTCTAAGTCTCCGCCTTCCGCGATTACATTTAGAATCTGTATTTATAGACTCGGGACGGACCACGATCTTTTCAAAATATCTTCTTCAAACCCTAAATCTTATCGCACTTAAACCCTAGGACCCGGGTTTTACAATAAAAATCCATTTAAAATCAAAGTCCAGATAGAACTTAACCCTTCGGCAAATCAGTGCAGTCAATTGCCATAAATGGAGAAGATAAAATCAAATGCAACTTGCATTCATCCACAGCTGCAAATAAATGCCTCCATTAATTCTCTCGGTGAGCCGGATGAGTCACCACTTCTCTCAGATCTGGTCTCCATAAAGCCATCCCTGTGTTGAAATTGTCTTCATGCTATCAAGTCTGCAATAAATTTGTCATTGAATGCTCTCATCGGCAGCTTCTCTCCTAGCATGGCGGTCCTTGACTAAATCTGCACTTTAAATTTGCCTTTATGGTCTTTCCCGGTTGTCCCGTAAGTGCCAGATGGAATCCTGCATGAAAGACAAAAAGATTATATTAGTACTTTAAAAATCATTAAATCAGAAGCTTTTAAACATTAAAAACAGATTAAAATCAGCTAAAAAGCTTGCATGTCGGCTTCTGCTCTGTCTCATACACGCTTTGACACGTGTCGCTACCCCAGGATGCCTTCTGTTTCCCGCTGGAATGCACTTTCAGGCCCTTAGAGGACTTTCTCTCTCCTATCGTGAAAATGCGACATGTCGCGATTTCGCGACATGTCGCGAAATCGCGACGTCCCCAGTGCATCGGCAACTTGTCTCCCCTCAGGCCGCGAAAACGCGACATGTCGCGAAATCGCGACCCTTCTCCGCTGTCGCACAACTTTCTCTCTCCTGCCACGAAAATGCGACATGTCGCGATTTCGTGACAGTTTTCGTACCTGCATGCGTTGACCGCGTTGACCGCGATTTTGCGACACATTTGCGACTTAGCCGATTTTCATCCTGCAGCCCACTTTCTCTCTCCTACCGCGAAAATGCGACATGTCGCGATTTCGCGACATGTCGCAAAATCGTGCCCTTCCGTGCGACTTCTTTCTCTCTCCTCCGGTCGGCAGCGATTTTGCGACAGTTTCCAAAAATGGAAACGTCGCGATATCGCGACACTTCCAAAAATGGAAAGTGTCGCGATTTCGCTACACTTAAAAGACTTAGCTGCATTTTGATTTACCCGTCGCGATATCGCGACATTTCCAAAAATGGAAGTGTCGCGATATCGCGACACTACCAAAAATGGAAAGTTTGATTTTTCATGAATTTATGCAACTGTTTTCTGGATTTTCTCGGTATCGGTGCAAGATTTTGCTTGTGCATGAATGATTCTAGCATGTAAAAAGTGAATTCTTGGATAACACAGCTGGAATGCAAGAAAAAGCACAACTTTAAAAAGGAGGCAAGCAAATTTGGATTTAAAACCTGAAAAGATCAAGAGGGTCCCTGCTGCAAAATGGAATTTCAAAGTTTTCAAGAGGATGGAATCTCATTTTTCAGTGGGGGTGTGTTGCTTCTCAACAAGTCCTAGTATTGGGGAGTATGTGGTTCAAGATGTTACAGTCACACCATTCAACATTGAAATTATTCGAGATTATGGTTGCCCACACGACCCACCCCTATCCATAAGAGCAGTGTACAAGATGGTTTCATCCCCAAACAAGATCAATTTTGTATATGGAAGGTTTGATTCATCATCTGATCCACATCTACAAAATTAACCTAAGCAACCAGTCTTAGCCAATATAGAGCACATGTCTGATTTCCCATAATAATACTTTCATCAAGTTAATTTAAAAGGATATGGCCTAGGATGACATGAATAGGGTATGCATGATATCATTGAATCTCAATATTGAGAAGCGAATGACCATTTTGGACTACGATATAGTCCACAACCTTCCTCTTTTTCCTTAGAATGAGTCTTTCAAAGTCGTACTTTAAACCTTGAATAAATGGAGGATAATGATAATGATGCTTTTGAGGATGAATCATATGAGGAATATGACATCATATCCATAGCCTTAGATGAATCCAAATAAGAATCAACCCCAATCACTCCATTCACTGAATAGGCTGAGTACTATCTCATAATATTCCCCATCCATCATCCCATATTTCATTTGCTTCTCCCAAGGGAGCAACCTGAGACTACTAGCGAACCACCACCTCCACTTCATTGATCACCTCACAACAACCTAATGTAACATATGTACATAAAAAAAATTATTTTTTTGCATTTGCATATCCTTTTTATTTGTATTTATACATGTTGCTTACTGCTATCCAAGGTTCTCGAGGTTCAGTTATCAATTTCAAGAGGTAAGGACCCTCCACATCACAACCATCATTCCTTACCAAGTCAACATGAATCCTATTGATTTATTTACACCATAGTATAATCCATACAATTTGGTAAAACCAATTCCTATTGACATACATCTCATAGATATGGAACAAATTTCATCACCCCCATCCTTTTCTAAATTTATCCTTTCTAAGGAATTATTAAGAGCTTCCATTCCTTACATTCCTCTGTCACCTTCACCTTCACCCTTGGCTCCTACTATTTTCTAGATAAAAATGGAAGAGAATGTATCAAAATAGTTTGATAATATCACTGATGATATTCAATTGATTCCAATGCCCCATCAACTTGAGAAAGATTCATACATGGCGACTGAAGAAACTATAGATGTGAACCTTAGTATAGATGCAAAAAATCCACAAATTATAAAACTTGAAAAAAATTTATCCACTGATGAACAAGAGAAATTCATAGATATCCTCAAGAGAAATAAGGGCATATTTTCATGGTTCTATGAATATATGTATGGTCTTGACCATAACTTGGTTGTCCACAACTTAACCTTGCATCCTAAAGCTAAGTTGGTCAAACAAAAACTAAGAAAATTACATCCTACCATTGCCCTCATGGTCAAAGAAGAAGTTCAAAATTTATTACATGTGGGTTTCATTCAACCCATTGATTATACTAAGTGGCTATCAACTATGGTACCTATTCATAAGTCTAAAGGGTTGATTCACATTTTCACTAACTTTAGAGATCTTAATAAAGCATCTCATAAGGATGAGTTTCCTCTACCAAAAATCGATACTCTTGTCAACACTTGCACTAGCCATGAAATGCTATCTTTAATAGATTATTTTTTAGGATACAACCAAATTCTAATTAATCCTAATGACCAACACAAAATAGCATTTACAATGCCTTGGGGGACTTTCTATTACAAGGTGATGTCATTTGGTCTTTAAAATGCAAGTGCTACTTATCAACATGCCATTGCATACATATTCCATGATTACATGCATAAGATCATTGAATATTATGTGGATGATCTATTAGATAAATCAAAAACATGTCAATAGTGTATCAGTGTCTTGGAAAAAGTTTGACCATCTTCTTGAGTATAACGTACGGTTGAACCCCAAGAAATTTTTCTTTGGTGTCACATCAGTAACACTGCTAGAATTCATTGTCTCCAATAGAGGCATTGAAGTGGACCCAAACAATTTCAAGGTCATTATGGAGATGCATCCCCCAACAAACTTGAAAGAGTTGCATACTTTACAAGGAAAGATCCAGTCAATTTGTCATTTCATCGTGTAACTCTTTGACAAATGCAGGCCTTTCTCGCACTTACAACAACATCCATACCGCAAAATGGATAATGCTTCTAACAAAATTTGATCTTGATTTTATTAGTCAAAAATCTATTAAAGATCAATAAATAGTCGATCAGCTTGCAAAAGCTCCACTTCCTAGTGATCAACATTTGATTATTGAGCTCCTAGATGACTCGGTATTTACCATCACTAAACAGGAGGAAGATGTCATTCCTAAAGAGAATATGGATATCACGTTCTTCTTTGATGGTTCTAAATATGAAAAAGAACAAGGTGCAGGAATCGTGTTTTATACACCTCAAGGGGTACCTATTACATTATCATTCAAATTGATTTCCCATGCACAAATAATAATGTAGAGTATGAAGCCTTAATCTTAGAACTTCAAGCAGCCATAGTTATGGATATAAAATATATTAGGATATTTGGTGATTTCCAACTTATCGTTCATCAAGTAAACGGATCATACCAATGTAAAGAACCAGTCTTAAAACACTACCATGAAGTAGCAATAAAATTGCTTACAAAATTTGATTGGTTTGAAATCAATAGTTTGTCTTGGTCGACTAATAGATTTGCAGATGTGATGGCCTATCTAGGATCATTGATTCTAAATAACTCCGTAGGAGAGGTACAACCATTAATTATCACAACAATCTCTAAATATACAATTTTTTATGATGAACTAAATATGAGAATGGCGTTTGCTTTATCCATGCCAAACCATATGAGCCTTGGCTTATTCGGGTAAAATACTTCCTCAAGTTTAGAACACTCCCATCATATTTGTCATGAATGGCAAAACTCACTTTTAAGCAAAAGGTAGCTCATTTACCTATCTTGAAGGATGTGTTGTATAGACATGGTTATGATGGAGTCCTTCCTTATTATTTTAAGCCTACAGAGGCACAAAGAGCAATATCTAAAGCTCATGATGGTACTTATGGTGGTCACTTTTATGGAATGGCCATTACAAAGCATATTTTATGCATGGCTTATCATTGGCCCGCCATGGAATGTGATTGTTGTACTTATGTCAAGAAATATTAATAATATCAACAACATGCTAATTTAACTCATGCACCAAAGTATTTGGCCCTTTTCATAATGTGGTTTAGACTTTATTGGTAAAATCTCACCTCCTTCCTCAAGAAAACACACATTCATCATCACTACCATTGAATACTTCACAAAGTGGGTCGAGGCAATTCCTCTAACTAGTATGATAGGACCTCATATTTTGGAGTTTATACTTCAACATATCATCCGTCGCTTTGGTATCCCCTTGAAAATAATCTTAGATAATGGTAAGTCTTTAAAAAACAAGTATGTTCGAGTACTTTGCAAGAAATATAATATCCAACATAGTTTCTCAACTCCTTATTACCCATAGGCAAATGGATAATTTGAGGCAACTAATAAGACCTTGATCACTATTCTCAAGAAATTAGTTAAAGAAAATCATTGAGATTGGTATTTTTAGATCTCCTTGGCATTATGGGCTTATTGAACGAGCATTCACATGCTTGTCAGGGTAACACCATTCTCATTAGGTCTATGGTGTTAAAGCCATCATGCCTCTTGAGCTCAAGATCCCCTCACTACATATTTCATTACAAGAATTTATAGATGACGATACTGCTAGACAAACACATCTTGCCCAACTCACGCTCCTTGATGAAAGGTGAATCAATGCCTTGGAACATTTATGAGTATATCAAGATTGTTTAAAGTGTGCTTACAATACCAAATTCCATCTACATGAATTCCAAGTAGGAGATCTTATCCTTAAAGAGAATCAACAAAACACCAATGCATTACCACATCTTCATGATAAATTTGTGGCTAATTGGTTAGGTCCATACATTGTAACACAAAAAGTGGGTCAAGAAACTTATAGGATTACTAATCTAGAGGAAGTAGAAGAGCTCGAGCCACTAAACATCATCCACTTTAGAGCATTCTATACCTAATGTGATTTATATATACGTATATATACATGGCTAAAAAAACCAAAAATACTACACATTGCATTTCATACATCCATTCTGCATAATCACATTCATTGTCACCTCCACACAATCCATCCAACATATTAGGGGTCATTTTCTCAGTTTAGATAATAATTGATCCAATAAGTCTTATCAACTTAATCAAGGGTACTCTCGATTTCACACCCATATCATTGCACCATTTCATTTTTCCATCATCCCTAGGTGTTTTCAATCACTCAGACACTCCGAGTGTTTCAAGCAACCTCCAATACATGTCAAGTTTTCTCTAGGACAAAAGCACATTTCCATTAAGAAAATAATGAGTTTTAGGAGTTGAATCTAACATTCTTGAACCTAACACACACAACATCTATTAATAGCATCTTGTGTAAGAGAGGGATGACACCATGATTAGGTTGAACCTCAAAGTAAAATATATCTTCTTGCTTGTCCCATTATGCACATAGTCCAAAATCAAAACAATGGTCTTCACCACTAACAACACTTCTAAATAAAATAATAAGTAGTCAGGATAGGGTAAAATTTTCATCATACCTCAGTTGAGAATCTGATTCCCCAAAGCTTTAATTCTTTTACAAACCACACACCACAGATTCTCAAGTAATAAGGATAGAACTACATTTCCATCCAAATGGTTACGTAGTTTGATTCCCCAAATCTTAGAGATCATATCATTGGACTATGGAGCTAATCTCCACCAAGGCTATAGATGCTTAACTAGCAGTGGAGTATGCTCATGCATGGCAACATGTATCTCTTGATGAAACCTCTGACTGCACATAAGGACAAGCTAGCTTCCTAGTCTTCTCCATAATAGGTTTCATCTCAATTTACCCAAGATGGATTAATGAACTCACTTGCACACACATTGGTTCTTGATTGACTTGAGTCATCACCATGCTCATGATTGGTAAATGAACATTCACTACACACACATTTGGTCTTGGAGAATTTCGATAGCACTTAGTGAGTTTGTTCAAAATCACTAGTATGTTTGAGTCTCTACAAAACAATCAGTCATACATTAAGCCAAAACAACATTCAATAATTATCACATCTATTAGGATCCCATATCCTAACATTTACTATTAATAATAATAATAACATAATAAATTTAATTATTAATAATGTAATTAATTATATTAAAGTTAGTATAGTTAATAATAATAATTAATTATTAATTTATTATTATATTATTAGGATTAGGGTTAGAATAGTCATAATAATTAAATATATTAATTATTATGTGAATTGTCATTGAATGGACGTAGGCTTAGGGTTAGGGTATATATATATATATATACAAGTCATATTGTAAATCATCCATGATGAAAGAATAATATATTTATTTAATTCAAGGGGATCCCCCCTATAAGGGCAAGTGATTCATGTTTTATTAATTTATTATTAGAACCTTCAAGATTCTAACATTTGGTATCAGAGCAACCATCTAGTTTCGATTTATAGAGCAGGCGAGAATGCTGGTATTGCAATTTTAGTCTAGGGTTTTTTCGAAGAGTGGTGGATTCCCTCGTATGAGTGCACAACCATCGAGTGGGAACGTTGGTATTGCAATGTTAGCCTAGGGATCATACGGAGAGTTGTGGATGCCCTTGTATGAGCACACAACCACCCAAATTCTAGGCTACGAAGAGTGGTGGGATGTTATGATCCTGGCCTTAAAAAACAAATAATCAAGATTGTTCAAAATTAAAAAAAATTAAAAAAATTGTTAAAACTCAATTGTAAAATATATTAGCTACCACAAGCCAAATTATATGATCATCCACTTTTACTTCAATTTGTCGAGCTTTAGAAAGGAAGTAAAATCAATAAAATTCACTCATTTACACCATGCATTCATATAAACGTATTCATTAGCCTTCATTTTGCAGTGTCAAAATTAAAAACAAAAACATGCCCATATTCTCCTTCATCAAGATTTTGTAATTTTTCATTACACATTTGATTCCCATTGAACCGTCTGTCCATTGGATGGTGCTCATTTTCATCTTCCACCAGCTACTATATCTACTCCCCTAGAGGCCTAAACTCTCTTGCAACTTCCTCACAGGATATCTCTGAATTTCTGGAATATTCTCATCCTCCTAGCCTAGATTATCCTCTTCCATGGTCGAAAGCATTTGCTCCATAGAAATTTGGGTTTCTAGAAGCTCCTTCTTGGATTGCATAAGGTAGTACCCATCATCCCCACAGTGAAGCCAACATAGAATTATTTCCACCACCTTGTTGGACCACTAGAGATCATTGTTAATGAGTTGCTATGCACGGGGAATAAGTGTAGGAGAGCAATCATGGGAATGTGGAATGACAATATACTGTCCTATTTTTTGTTGGTATTTATAAGGGCCTACCCTAACCTGGTATCAAGTCTCCATAGATGGAATTCCATATCTTCCTCTCCAAATTTTTCAAATTTACTGCTACAAATCAAGTGCCTCTTCCATAAACAATCTCTGGAAAATCTCACATCCAAACTAACAATGTTGTGTTTTATCTAATATAAATCAGGCCATGGGATGGTCCTACCTATATAATTACCAAAGTTATAAAGAGTATAGTGATATGTCCATTGATTTCCATGCCAGAAAAATAAGTATTACAGTAAGCATAACATGAAATACACAAAAGGCATATGTCAGAAGAATCATGAAATTAGTAAAGAAATTATAACAAAAAATAAACCAAACATGTCTTAATATCAACTACCTAAAAATTCTATTAGCTTATCAAAGTATTCTAGCCACATCACTTTCCATTTTAATTTCCTACCAGATATAGCATGCCATGTTTAATTTGACAAGAGCAAAATAAGCAAGCAACTTGCACAACATGCCAATTACTATTTAATTTGACAGGAGTAAAGTAAGCAAACAACTTGCACAATATTTAAGAGTAGTAGAGAGCTTCCATCCATAAGAGACACCACTAGCCATGGCTTTGAGAGATCAACCATCTGAATTAAGCCAATACAATTTTCAACTTGTAATCATTTAATTTTGCTATCAATCGGCTTAGCATTTCAGTGGAAACCAAATAGAATTTTAAAGCTAAGAGAAATCATCATGGCTTCTTTCTCATGATAATGTTATGTCATCTCAAGATAGCTATGTCCATGTTGGTGTTCACAAGATCATTCATGAGAAATGCATATTTTGTCATCAATTTCTCCTATTTTTACAAACAAATGTCTATCGTGATTTGATATTTGAGCATTACTTTGGAAATATAACTTTGAAAGAAAAATACTACTTAAAACTTTGAATGTGGTTGTGGAAGAAACACAGTAGCTAGTTCTAAAATAAATTGATTAAGTTGTGGGCAACAATATCTCCTGCACGCATCCTCTTCCATACATGTGGATCTGGTTTCTTGTTTTTTAACCTGTTTAGAATATGCGGACATATTTCTAATGTTTAAAATTATATCCATGTTTGTGAGCTTTAATTTTAATGTTCAAGAGGAAATGAACATAGAGAATGAATGATGGATTAGTTATCAAGATCTATCTTGATTGGATATTACAAAAATAGCTAAACTTGTCTGAACATTATGAATAGTTATACACAAAGTTGTGGATGATATTTAATAAGCCAACATGTAAACTATTGCATCTTTTGTCTCACTCCATATTAAGAATAATTATGGCCTTCCAATTTAATTTAAGAGATATATGTCCCTCGTATTTGTTGTAAAATATTCTGCTCTTATTATTTATTGTTATATTCTTCATCAACTCCTATACGCAAATACATAACCCTAGGTGCCACCATCTGAAATATGCTAATGAAAGTAAATTCAAGAGAAATTTGAATAAACTTCTATCAAATATTGTCCAATATGCATTGTTATTAGGTGTTTTTTATACTTTGTTTTTGGTTAAAGTCCAAACAAATTTTATGGCCTCCTTTAATGCTAGGGAAACTTATCAGTGGATGAATGCTACAACTCTTTGGTACAAGCAAATGCTGCAATTCTAGAAGTTTGTCCTAATGCCATAGGTAGTAGAGTTTGGGTTTACAAATGCTTCTTGTGGTAATAGAGATACAACTTCTTCGAAGAACTAAATCGAGACTTCTTTATTTATAACTATATAGAGAAGGCCACAGATCCCCATGTATTTGCCATGACTATTCGAAGTCTTTTGTATAATTTTTTGAATACCACCATTTTACTATAATAGGATGCGGCAATTGTAGGAGTCTGAAATAGTACCTCCTTTTCAAACTCACCAAAATTCAAACTTGAATTGGAGCCTGAACCATGACTTGGGCTAAATAAACTGGACTACAATAAGATTAGTTTATAAAATTATTAGCTAGCCGATTTGGTCTAAAATCGATAGTTGTTTAGAACAAATCCATTGGTTTATTGCTCTAAAATATTAGAAAGTCCTAACTCCTATCAATGCGAATTGAATACTAAAAATAGGAAAAGCATTTCACGCCAACGGTGTTTTGATTAAGATCACTCTATTATTAGAAAAAATATGGGATCTTTCACATCAAGTAAATGATGCTTACCCTAAAAAAAAAACTGTAAATCCAATTTTACCATAAAGAAGGGAATATGTGGCAGAGATTGAAATAATTAATAACATAAATGAATCTTCAGGAACTGAATTTAGCATTGAGGATACAATGATTGGGAATTCTCATGAGGAAGATGTTTTTCCATCAGAAAATCAAGGAAATGCCTTGAATTTCAAGGTGATGTAATATGTTAAAGCTTCTCTGGAACATCAAAATCAACACATTGATAGCTCTATCAACTCTTATATGCCAGATATTGAATTAGTACATGTTGGAGAAAATGAAATGCTTATTGAGAAATATCTTGATAGCAATGAGGATATTATATTAACTTTCAATGAAGTGCCAGTAAGGAGTCTTGTTATTGTTAATTACCGTGGATATTCTAAATGGCAATAATAGCCTCAAAAAATATCATTTAACACTTTGATAGCATCCATTAGATCATTTTCAAGCGTCAACTACCACAAGGCTATCAAATATTTCGGTCACTTCAAGTACCTCTCCATACATAAATAATATTTCTCACAAATGCAAAATAAAACTAATGAACATTAAAAATAAAATTTACTTGACTCAAGGCCAGATTGCGTCAAGTAAAATGAAAAGCAAGGGGAAGGCACTGTGAAGAGATGTGATCGCAACAACTACTTTGTGCCCACAAAAAAACAAGACTATAACAAAATTATTGATCAACTTGATAACTTACTCAGAAGTGATACGTCCCGTATGGTATTTGTGTGTGAATGTCAAATGTTGGAATATGGCCAGTGGAGTTGCAGGTCCTTAGAATTCTTAGCAAGTGGAGTGATGAAAGTGTTATATACATGAAGGAAGAAGCTTCCAACAGGGAAGGTGGATCTTCAACAATAAAAGAGGAAGTCATTTAATCTACCGTTCCAACATTCTCAATTCTAATGTTGAGGATAAAGTTATTTTGAGGAGGGGTGGCATGTTAGGATCCCATATCCTAACATTTACTATTAATAATAATAGTACAATAAATTTAATTATTAATAATGTAATTAATTATATTAAAGTTAGTATAGTTAATAATATAATAATTAATTATTAATTAATTATTATATTATTAGGGTTAGGGTTAGAATAGTCATAATAATTAAATATATTAATTATTATGTGAACCGTCATTTTGAATGGACATAGGGTTAGGGTTAGGATAGATATAAATATATGTACGAGTCATATTGTAAATCATCAATGATGAAAGAATAATATATTTATTTAATTCAAGGGGAGCCCCCTATAAGGGCAAGTGATTCATGTTTTTATTAATTAATTTATTTAATTTATTATTAGAACCTTTGGGGTTCTAACAACATCATTACATGAGTCTTTCACTTCACATTCCATCATTAGATGTTGGTGTCCCTGATTAAGCAGTAACAATAGATATTTTCAAGCAAAATCTAAACTACCAATGATCATTAGAGCATCAATTCACATGCATTATTATCATAAAATATACACATTACATTGTCATCCATCATATCATTTACACATATATTCACACATACATTCACACAAAAGCATACACAAAAGAAAATTTATGTATATATAAATAAATATTGAATATACAAAGAACACTCAAAGGTTGTATACAAGGGAGCATTAAGGCTCATATACAAAATATGTCATAAGGCACTAGATAGCACCCATAGGCAGACCCCTATGATCCTGATGGGTTAGAAGCCTGAGGAACCCTAAATCGAGAGTCACTATGCCTAGAATCACTACACCTAACAAAACCTGCTATGGAGGAGGAAGGTTGCACTAGTAGCCCAATTCTATACTGCATAAGCGGATCCTCCAACTCTTGAATATAGCCCTCCTAATATCAAAGGCATAACACATCTTATCCCTAGTGAGAATCCCTCTACACCAGCTCTACCTGGAGCCTCACTATTGTATCATCACCTCCACCTACCCCATCCATGCCTCTAGCTTTGTTTGCAGCTAAGCATTTTCAGCATCTCACACTGCTATCATCGCATCTCACTCTACCATCATCTATCAAATTTTTTCTTGCTCATCCTAGAGCTCATCCCACTCATCCTCACTCTAACTAGGAGATCTCTCCAGAACCTCCTCCATACCATCACCATCACCTCCAAAATTTTGGGGATGCTCTACTATAACCCTCGCCTGTCTCCTTCCACTATTGAACCAAAAATATCTCTAACATTAGGGATTCTCCTCGACCTCAACTGCCACCTCCCCATCATCTCCACTTCCCTCATCAACCACCTAATTCGATACCCATAGAGGTTGTGAATCGAACCATACATCATAGTTGATGGTGGTCTTGGCATCATCCACATCTAGGAGATCTATCTCCTCGTCATCCTCATACTCCACCCACCACTCCTCCACACAAGGTAGGCTTAGCTCACTATCCCAATGCCCATAGAGCATCAAAGCATCAAGCATCCCCTACCATATCCCAAACTACTATTGCACTTGAGAGATTTATATTAGCTCCACCTTTCTACCATGCTAACTAACCACCCATATGGCCTACGTAACCCATTATAACTACTTCTCATTAGTAGACCACCTGGTATCTTGCCATGGTCTTCATTACACCTGATCATGTGTCAACCCTACCCATAGATCTCTCCACTCCTAGCCACTACTACCATAATGACTTGATTGTATCTCCTCAACTGCCAACCATATTAATACATAGGGCTTATCCATATCCTACTCGCATGGTAGGCCTATAGGATGAGCCATACTAAAATACTTCCAACCTTATATTTAAGGCAACACACTGCAGTCCAACCCTTTCCATCCCCACCTCTTCACCTTGTACAACTCTAGGTATGACTGAGCTAGTAGAGCAGGCACCCAAGCATACACCTGAGGCTCATAAATCATATTGAACACCAACCAAATCATGTTCCATGGGAACTGACATCTGGTGTTGTTAGGTACCAAAATATTAGCTAGTAGGAACATGGCTAATGTTGGCAATACCTTCAACTACCTCTCCACATACATAAACAAGTACCTGATCCCACCTCCTTTAATATTCATACCCCTCCATTGATCACCAAATTTATGGATAATCTCATACTCCTTATCATGCCCAATGTGGACATGTATCCCCTTCATGGGTACAAGAAAGATACGATACACATCCTCGAGTGTCACCATCATCTCCCCTATCGAGAGCTAGAATGTCCCCCTATTCAGATCCCACCACTCTACTAAGGTAGATAGTCATTGGCCCTCGCCACCTCTATTCATGCACACCCAACTAATCCCACTCGTTCCAACCAATCCCAATCATCCTTTTGTAGTGCCTTTCTCACCCTTGGTATAATGGGCAAGAACCGATGTCGAGCCTCCAAGATCCTCAATTGTAGCACAACACAAACACAAATGCAACATTACCATCATATCCATTGCATAATAAAAAAACATTGCAAAATCAAACAAGATAGTTAGGAGAACTTAACTTCACCACCAATGCATCAGCTCTTGTCACTACATCTGCTCCCTCCATCACCATCGCCACACTCTTTCACTCTCCTTCGCTCAGACTTCGCTTCTCGAAATCTCAAACGTAAGAATGAAATAAAATGTTGTACCTACAACCCTTTTATAGCTAATTTTAGCACACTCAGATAACCCAAGGAATATTCCAAGCACACTCAAATGCCCCCTACATATACTAAATGGAAGAGACACTCCCACATCTATGTAGATATGGATGTAGGTTAGTGTTTGTCTTCAAAATATTGCAAAAGGTGTCAAAAGGGCCTCAAAATGTAGCAAAACCCCATAAAATCACCATAAAATTCATCCATGCATTCATTACATCATTCCATCACATTTTGTGATAACATGGATTGATTTGGGCATTTACTTTTTGATTGCAACCAAAAGTCGCAAAAACATCCAAAACGCTTCAAAATGTCCCAAAACAATCCAAAATTTCACAAAACTACAAAATACACTATTCCAAGCATACATCACATTTTGTGATAACATGGATTGATTTGGGTGTTTAATTATTATTTGCAATCAAAAGTCATGAAAATACCTCAAATTGCTTCAAAATGTCCCAAAAAAATTTCAAATTTCACAAAATCATCAAATTCACCCATCAATGCATTGCCATCTTCATTAAAATTCATACATCTTCATTCAACATTACCACTCATCAATGCATTTTCATTCAACATTGTCAAATTCACTCACATTATCAAGTGAACCTTGTATCTAGTGGTTTACTCTATTTCCCTACCGATTGCAGCGATTGGTTATCATTAATAAAAAAACAAAACATGTTGAAGTAGTACTTTAGAAATATAAAGTAGTTTCCAATTCACTAGATCACATATGTGCAAGTGAAGAACATACTCCTAGTGCTACAAGCTTTTTGGTTCACCAAATTACATTACATGCAAGTGAAGAGCATAATACCGGCAACCAAAACATATTAGAAAACAGAAGGAATAAAAATGAGGGACTATAAACTTAAAGAAAGAGACATCTAAAATGAGTTAGGAAAGGAACAAAAAACATTTGATTGAATTTTTATTCCAAAAAAAGAAGTGATACATTTACAAAACTTTGAACGCTTTTTGACCTACAGGTCTCATCAGCGTAGTGAGCTTCGAAGAGGTACAACCTCTCTTTATAAAGACCTAACTCTAGGGGGAGATGAAGAGTAATGCATGTGGGATAGAAACACCCAATCATTATTACAAACCATAGGTTTATAGACCAAGATTTTAAAAAGAAGAAAAGTCCTAAGCTTAACCCACAAAAAAATACCCACCCACAAAAGAGAAGAAATGCATTAAAAAATGTGAAAATACAAGGTGGGAAAGAGTCTCTCAAACGATTTTATTTTTACAAAGATAATATCAAAGAGGTTTTTGATTCCTCCAACAAATTATGCCTCGATCAATGTGCTTGAGCTATCCATATTTTCTCCATTTTCAAATACTGCAGAAATAATATTTGTGTTGATTCAAAAATCTCTGGCAAAATTGTAGTTGTCCAACTTTTAAATAAAAGGAATTGCTTTTATTTTGGTTCCATGTTTCCGTGCTACTCACTCCAAAACTCTTGCTATAAGTGAAGGCCTATCATAAAATTTAACTTTCTCAAACAAAGGTAAGAGAAAATTAATTGGATATCCCCTAGCTCTAATTTTGTTAAAAACTTTATTTTTAACATAAATAAATCCATCCTTGGAGCTTTCTCTAACCAAAAATCTATTGAGTGCACTCATGATAGAGGTCTTTTTCTGATGAACTATATGATGGGAGGAAGTAGGGATGTATTGGTAGGCATGCATTGGCTTTTGAAATAATTTGGTGCAAAGAATTATAGTCTGACCAAAATCAAACCCCTTAAAAAACATAATATCCAAAAGTGTTACTTCAGAATTAGAAACAAATGAAGTAATTTTAATACTATCATAAAAGGAACCATAGGTAGCAAGAAAACCATTAAGATCCTCCTGAGGGCCATGCCAAACTTCGATGGCATCATCAATGTATATTTTATAAAATAAAATATTTTCCACAGCAACATTATTAAATACCTGTTCCTTTAGACGATAGAGAAATAAAAAAGCATAAACCATAGCAAAATTATTTCTCATGGTTGTTCCTCTTATATGCCTGTATATTTTCCCTTTGAATTCCAAGTAGTGTTGTGTTAAGACTATCTCTACAAGCCTTACTATAAAGTTTGTCTTGGCCAGATCAAATTCATTTCTCAAATAATTACGAAGGGTTGCCAATTCTTAGGAGGTGGGGATGTTGGGATAGAGGCTCTCAATATCAAAAGAAAAAAGAATAATATCTTGAGGAAAAGTACAACCATGCAAATATTTAATTAGATATATAGAATCCAAGAGATGATTTTTTGCTTCAAAAAAATTGGCAAGAGCAGACGATGAAGCCATTTGGAGGTAGGTTTGAGCATGAAAACATAGTAGGAACAAATTGGTCAACAAGAAAGCCTAGGCTTGTGGATTTTAGGGAGCAAGTAAAAGACACACACTCTGGTAGAAGATGGTTTTATCTGAAGCATAAATTTCCTGTAGTTTTTTGAAAGTAGATTCCTCCTAAAAGCCCAGTAAAGCAAGTCTTGGAGCTAATAAAAAATATCCTACCAGGGGACTATGTTCACTTCAACGTACATTTTGATCTAAAATCTAGGAAAAACCTTCCAAAATGTACCAATCCATTGACAAAACACAAACACCCAAGTTTTTATCTACGGGCCTAATGACAATGGATTTATCATTGCAAAGGAAACAAAATGTGAACCAGATGTGAGGTGGAAAGGCATGTTGGCAGGTGGGATTGGTAGTAGCTAATTTGTTATTGAGAAATATTTCACCCATACCAATAATTTCTTCCAAAGACCTATAAAACTTAGGGATTAAAACTTGGGTTGGAAACACAGAAAGGATCAATGGGCTTAAGCAATTTTGGAGGGCCACCTCTCAGTCCAAAGAACCATTCAAGACAAAGATGTCTACAAAATGTTGAAAACTCCTATTTTAGAACTTCGTTGACCATGGGAGGAGGAACAGGGAGGAAATTAAAACCCAGGATGAGAGCCTCAATTTCATTCTGGGTAAGTTTTCTAGAGGAAAAATTATGGACAACAAGATTTGTGATTTTGCCATCCATAGCCCAAATAGAACTCCTATAAAAATATCGGTGTCAAAAATCCTATGGGCTAAAAATTGTGGACCAAGGGGTTTTTTTTTTTTTCCACCACTATTTTTGTGACTGAAGAACCCCTGCCCTTGTTGCTTCTAAACAAATGGGGCATAATCCTTCCTTGGATTCTCGAAACCAGAGTTGCAAAAATTTCTTCCATTGTCCTATTGCAATTGTTGTTGCACATAGGAAGTGTGGTTCTGGAAGTTTCTTCCATTCTTTAATATTTTTGGAGATGGGCCTCGAAATTTTAAATTATGCCCCTATTGTTGTTGTTATTGTTGTTTTAGCTGATTATTCCTTTGTTGGGATTGTTTTTGTTATTGTTGTTTTGGAGAAGGGCCTCGAATGTTTAAAGTATGCTTGCTCATATCATCATCCAACATCCTCTTGTTTGAAAAAAAAAATCATTTTTATCCCTTAATTTTTTAGTGTGACTGCACTCAAGAAAATTTACCCAAGGATGTCATTGATGCCCTCTCCATGGGGTTACAAACATAGATAAATTTTACTACATCATTTCTTTTTACATTTAGGAATTAGATCCAGTCACTAGGGATAACATGTCCCTAGGATGATTGATTCCTTGACTTTATCATTTGTCATCTTCATCATTTTGCATTTCAATGACATCAAAAGGTATATTTTCCAATAGCATAGAATCATCCCAAACTTGGAGCAACCAAATTTAATTTTGATTTCCCATATTGGGATACATCGTACACATTCATTACACCATCCAGTCAAAAGTCTATTTTTCTATTGGGATAAAAGTAGAATCAATCATTTCATCATTCACATTCATTGCATCATTCACATCATCCATATTTTTGTCAATTGGCTCATGAGATTCATTCTTCACTCATTCATCAATTGAGGGGTAAATCTACAACCACATTTTTATTTTTAGAGTCTTCTTGTGCATCGAGAAAAGAATCCATTCCACCAAACCAAGTGTCTCTTGTTTTTGCACCGCATTGTGTTTCATGCAACATGATACAAAAAGGGGCATCTGTAGACACCAAATCCTAGCCACTTGCCATCCACTCATCATAAAATCATAGCCATTCATTATTTATTTATGTATATGTATATTTATTTATATATATATAAATATATATATGAATAAATCTCAACTGCCCATCACGTCTTAATCTTGGTCACTCATTTAACATGATCCATGTTACTTATCAAATCATAATCACAACCCTTCATCATGTTTTAATCTCGATCACCCATTGGTATCATTGAAACCCTAACATGAATCAAGGGTAATCATCAAAATATCATTCACTTGTCATGAATGAAGTTTGATCATCCATCATCTCGTGAGCCCTAGCATTCTGTTACCACATTCCCTCCTTACATTCGCACAAACCCCAGCTACCATCGTATTGATTTTTTGACCTCCACGACATCTACGAACTAGATCTAAATTTTGCAGAGCATCCTCCACAACCCATAAATATCCCAAGGTATTCCTCAAATGCCCTAGAGCATTTCCAAAATGTTGCAAGGCATCCACAACCATCCCCAAATATTATAGGACATTTGTTGCTTATCACATTGCATTCACCAAACCCTTGAATGCTTGCAAGAATTCATGCATCATCAAATCGAACCAAAAAAAATGTAGATCTAGTGACTTAGGTATTGATAAGGTCTATTATTTTTTCTTACTTATGTTTTCCTGCATTTAGTTTACATTTCATCAATATTGTACTTAGGGTTTGTAGATCTATTTTATAGAGGGCCTCACATAGTGGAGCCCTCGCATGTACTACTGATCTATTTTATGTTGTGATTTGTATGCAGGTGCAAGAGATACTTCTATTAATGGCTATTGTAGCTTGGAGTGGTCCCATAGGGATACACAAGCCCACTCACCCTTGTTTGGAGCAAAGAAGATCCAAAGACACCACCATCATTTGATCGAGGGTTTTATTCCTCTTATTGTAATAATTATATCAAAGCAATCTTTACTTTGTAACCCCAGATTTGGGGCATATTTATGTATGAAGTGGAGATCAAGGCTTCCTCATTTTAATAATATATGAGATCTTGCTTTCGTTGCACATAACTTGTTTACTTTGTTTCATTAGTGTTATTGGTGTTGATATTTTTTTGCTTTAAAATTACATAATATTATTAAAATGGGTTTCCCACATTAGATAGAGGATCATTACATAGTAATGTTAGGATGGTGTCCTAAAATTTAGCACGAATTATCTAATTATGCAATAAATGAGCGATATTGCTTGTTGAAGAAATAAATGCAATTAGCTCCCCAGATCAATGATAACATTAGATCATCAAGGGAAGGACATGTGGAAGGCTTTCACTCAATATAATGTTGTAAAAGGAAGGAAAGAGGTAAAAATAGTGTGAGTCATCTAATTAAGTCATTAATGACCAAAATTACTTGCAAAAGTAATAAGCATAGATGGATCCTGAGGTTTCTCCAATCATCTAATCATCAAAGAGAAATGGTCCATAGACCATCTGATCCACTAAACTCTCTCTTATATTCTTAGCCAAAGTTTCAAGAAGATATTTTTGGATTGCCATCTTACACTGTTAACAATGACATGTGGTGGGCACATGCTAGATCATGTTTTGACAAAGGAAAACCTAAGGCCAAATTAGCAAAAGTTATCTGATCAAACCATTGATGAACAACATTTAATATTGAAACTTAAAAAGCAAGTGGTACCTCAAGATATTACTAGCCATTCTATTGACCAATAAGGAAGGTTTGTTGACTATTTGATTAGTGTAAAGGTAGTGACCTCCTTCCAACTCTGCATTAAAAAAGAAATAAATTTGCATGGCATGAAATTAATACTAAGATATGGTGGAGGTCTTTTCCTATTGATTCTATATAAAGAGGGATTCAATGCATGTAATGAGAATTTAATAATGAAAATATGGTATATGGGTCTCAAAAATAGAAATTTAATGCTTAGAAAAGATGACAACCTTCTCCTATCACTTTTTCAAAAAAGGGTTTGAAATCAAGTAAATTTAATTCTAAAAAAGGTGACAAAAATTTCTTGCCCACTTCATAAAGGGAAAGAATGAATTCATGTAACACAAATTCAATGTAGGTGGGTGCTTCGGTTTTCAAGAAGAAAATCCACTAAAGGGCATATTGCCTTCATATTTTTCATATTGATTCTCAAGCATTCCAATGCACAAGAGCCCAAAGATCATAAAAGAGAATAGTTGCAAATCCAAGATGTGAGTAGATAAAGTTACAAATGTAAGAGTATTTGAAGTGGACATCAACATCCATGAAGAAAAATATCACCACCTGCCCACTAGCAACAACAGCATGCCCTTCCACTAAATTTCCTACAAAAGCGGTTCTAGCCAAAAGAAACCCAATGGATGAGGAAGGCACACAACCCAAGAAAATAACTAGAAAAAAACCTTGAAAGCTAAGGTCTTATGAGGCATTTTACCATAAAATATATTATGTCAACCCCAAAAGCTGCATTAGTGCCAAGAAGAAGAAGGTATTGAGGTAGGAGCACTAGAGCGAAGTTAAAATCAAGATCTGGTGGAAGTTTTGGTAGGAGATATGGGACACTACAAGAACCTATAGTGACCTAGATGATGATGAAAAGTGTTAGGCTAGGTTATAGTTATCACATTATTTCATTAGTGCTATCCTAGTTGTTATCCTAGAAGCTGACGTGTAATCTTTTGTTATCTTAGAATATTATTTTTAGCCTATTCTAAATTTAGTAGAAATCATTACATGAAAGATATATTTTATTCCATTCTATTCACGGCTTTTGTTATTGGCTAATCTTAGCCAATTCTTTGTATATATGTTGCACTATTGAATAAATAAATGTTTATCTTACCAACAATGGTATCAAAGCTTTGCCTTGATCCTTTGGGGATTTGGGTAAGAATCTTGTTCTACCATGAAAATATAGTAATTATTTTTGTTGTTCCTGTATCTCCATTTTTTAACAATTTTTTAACAAACTAGGGTCAAAAGCCCTATTTTCTACCATAATCCAAGCCAGGGGCTCAATCCACGCAACACTGTAGTGGCCCATACAGATCTCAAAGTGTGATGCCCCTAAGTGAGCATTTTGGTGGTCCTAGATAAGCACTATAACCTAGAACAACCGCTACACTAAGGCTAGATCGACCCGTTCTAGGCTAGATCAACCCTAGGGTAGCTCAAAGACAACATCATGACTCACCTTTATAGGGCGTCCTAGTTCTAGGATCACATCAATGTTGTAGGCTAGAATCGTTGTAGACCATAGTGTAACCTGCAGGCTAGAGCAGTCCCTACATGCTCTAAAGAGGATCACGTAATACCTCAATCCAACTTGCTCATGCAAGGGCCCCGACCACTATAGATGATACCCTGATCATTGCAGGCAAAGGCCCAGATCGCTCGCGTGCAAGAAAATAAAGGCATGAATATATTAAAAATTTTATCTTTTCTAAGGTTTAATCAGCCCATCGAACAACACCAAGTGGCATCTCACGATTGGATACATGAGCAAACTTCCCTTGGTTTGATTTGGGCAGATACGTAGATAAACTTTATTGTTTTCCTCTATGGTTTTTACCCCACATACGTCATGCTTCGATGTCATGAGAAGTTTATATGCACAAAGGCACATAAGAAGAATCAACCACCCGAATGTGGTCAAGATGCCCCCGTGTGAGGGTCGTTGTCAATTGGAGGCAGCTCGTAGCGCTAGGTGGCATAGCTTGTGAGTTGTCTATTGTTGTTTGATTTTGGTGCCTATGTTGACTTTGACCTACTGACTCAATATATTGACTTGCATTACTCGCCTTGGTGGAGGAGTTGGTGCCCCTAGGTTTAGTTGTTAAAAAAACACATTTTTGCATTATTTTTTAATTTTAAATTTAATTAGATTAATTTTTTAATTGATTTTTTATTTTGTTTTAACTTTAGAATTAGTTAATTTAATTTTTTGAATTGATTATTTTAGTTAAAAAAAAAAGTTAATTGATTAATTAATTTAAATTAAAGTAGAATTTAATGCATTAAAAAAAAACAAAGGAGGCACATTATTAAAAATAAAACTCACACAAAAGGCTACAAAATTTGCATAAAACCTTGTTATTTTGCAAACCAAAACAAAGGGGGCAACACAAATTTTTTTGGATTTTTGCAAATCAAACTCAAAACAAGGGCAAAGTAAAAGCTAGTGAATATCATTGTTTTTTGAAAAAAATATTTTGTAAAAATTGGCATTGTAAAAAATGCATTTTCAGTAGAATCCAACACCTTCAAAAATTATATATTTATGGGAAAAAAAATGGATGTATGAATACATTTTAATTTTTTGTTTTATGCATTGAAAAATATATATTGTGGCAGCAAAAAACCCCAAATTTATACCCTATTTTTGTGCAATTTATTGCATAAGACAATGTTTGATAAAAAACACCTTTGACCCACACTTACTAGTGATGTTGTCATGATTTGGGCTACTGTATCTAGCTGCAACAACGATGTATGTGCTATTATTCCCTATAAATCATTGAGAAAAAATAAGGAAAGCCAATATTGATATTCACTTCAATTTTTACTCTATTCACTACTATCGCTTGGCGTAAATCCTAGAATTAAGTTCTTCCAAGTATTTAAGGGACTTGACACCCTACATATGCGAAAGTCTTTTTAAGCAAGTATCAAAGATAGAGTGAATTCCTATCAGTACTACTTATGTGCCACAGATCAATCTATATAAAATACCTTCAAATATTCCTCACGTACGATCATGTATATTGAGGGAACGAGCTAATTCCACGTATCGACAAGTATTATAGAAAAAGCAGGTATATCCAATAGATCAAGTCTAGTGGTATAAAGAAAGAGGGACCATTTGGTGTTATAAGGAACCCTCACAATGACCATTATAAAAGCATAATTTTCAGACTCACAGCTACTCAAAGGTCCAAATTTTTCTCCATGGAAGATAAATATGAGAGCAATATTGTAGGTTGAAAATATATGGAACATAGTGACCGGAAAAGTCACACGCTCAAAAATAATAGATGATAAACAAGAAGCATATGATGATGTTAATGCTAGAGTACTGATGATCATAGTTCTTGCCACTACTGATAAAGTTCAACCACACATCTATGAAAAGGAGAATGCAAAAGATGCATGGGATACATTGTCAAAAATATATAAGGGAAATAATCAAGCCACGATTCTTAATCTTCAATCCCAACTTCACACTCTTAGCATGAAAAATGGAGAAAGTGTAGAAGTGTTTCTTTGCAAAGTTGTTGATCCAACTAAGTTGCATGCCATGGGTGAGAAAGTAGAATATAAGCTCTTAATCTCCATTATTTTGAGAGCTTTACCATGTTCTTTTAGAATGATGATCACTTTCGTTCAAGTGTCCAATAGATAATTATCTTTTGAAGAGTTGGTTAATTTGCTACAACAAGAAGAAGCAAATCAATTCCAAAGAGATAAAACATCCAACACCGTATTATTTTCTAAATAATTTGGAGCTAATAAACAAGGCTACTTTTAGAAGGGATCTTCCTCTAAGGGTTCAAACACCAATCCCTCACAAAAGACACCTCAACAACAAAATAGGTTAATCATGACACCAAGAAATGTTGGTTCAATTCTTCCAACTCAGGTGATAAAAATAAGCAACCACCATAGAAAAAAGGGCAATACAAACCATGAAGAAGAAATAGACAACAAAGAGGTAATGTTGCTATTGAAGAATCAGATTTAGATGAGAGAGCACACAAGGTGCTCATGATTAAAATTGATCCCAAATAAAAACATAATGTTTAATATATTGATTTTGGTGCCATCAAACACATGACTAGTGATAAAAGGTGGTTTGACACATTTGATGCCAAAGAAGGTATACCGGTGACCATTATTGATGATAAAATCTATCGAGTCCAAGGAGAAGGAGATGTTTCAGTGACCCTTCCAGATGGACAATGCTAAATAGATAAGGTTCTATATGTACCAGGATTGACCAACAACTTATTGTCCATGCCTCAAATCTTGGACAAAGATATGGTGGTTGACTTTAAGGTTGTTAATGGACAAAAGCATTGCTTCATTACCAAAAAATGTAAACATATAGCAACAACTTCCTACAAACATGGAATATATATATTAGATGCTCTTTATACCCTTCATTTTGCCATGGATTTCAACTCCAAAGAAGAAACTTCATTATGGTACAAATGGCATGGGAATCTAAGTTCAGGCTATCTACTTGAATTGAGTAAGCATGATATGGTGTTAGGTCTGCCCAATATTTCACATACTTTACATGTATGCTTAGATTTCTTAGCAAGGAAACAACACCAAGTTCCATTTGAATTGAGCTCTTCAAAAACCAAAGCACCATTGGATTTGATACACACTAATTTGTGTAGATTCATGCCAACTAGTTGTGGTGGAAAAAAGTACTTTCAATTGTTTGTTGATGATTACTCCCGAAAGATGTGGGTTTTCTTTCTACATCTGAATTCATATGCCTTACTACATTTTTAGTAGTTTCAAAAGTGTGTTGAGAAAGAATCAAGATGTTCAATCAAGACCCTTCACTCAAATTGAGGGGGGAATTCACCTCCAATGATTTTTCAAGATTTTTCACTAAAAATGGGATAAAAATATAGCTTACTACAACCTATACTCCTTAGAAAAATAAAGTTGTTGAGAGAAGGAATCATTCCATCATGGAGATGGTTTATTGTATGCTCATAGGTGCACATATTGGGCAACAATATTGGGTAGAATCTATCACTACATCTATGTATCTCTTGAATCGAGCACCAAAAAAAGCTCTTCAAGGAGTCACACCACAAGAAGCATGGAGTGGAAGAAAGCCCTCCATTTCTCATCTAAGGATATTTGGATGTAAAGCCTTCATGCACATTTCAAAGAAGAAAAGAAGCAAGATATATGAGAAAACTCTACCATACACATTTCTTGGTTATGATTAAGAATCCAATGGATATCAATTGATTGATCCTATAACCATGAAAATTCACATAAGTCAAGATGTTGTATTTGATGAAGCTCCCAAGTTGGATACACCAAAATCTAGCACAAAAATATCTCCTGCTATACACATGGAATTTGAGGAGCCTAAGTCAAGGACTTCCCTCAAACATAAAAATATTCCAAAATGGTATACTAGCACAATAAGATATGCAAAATTAGATGCACCTCCTCATCTCAATTCTAATTGACCATGTACTCGAAGTATGTCATGCTAGGAAAGAGAAAAATATGATGAAGAAGAAGACATGAGTGAAGAGGAAGATAGAGGTTTCATGACTTTAGTTGCAGAGTATGAACCTACTTTAGTGCAAGAAGCCCTTAGTGTGCCTCAATAGAAGGTAGCTATGGATGCAAAAAATATGTCTCTTTTGAAGAACAAAATATGGGAGCTAGTTGATTTGCAAAATGGTAAGAAACCCATTGGCTACAAATGGGTATACAAAGTCAAGTATAAGTTAGATAGAACTATTGACAAGCATAAAGCTCATATTGTTGCAAAGGGCTATGCTAAAAAAGAATGCATAGGTTATTAAGAGACATTCGCACAAACTGCAAAAATGATAACCATTCGTGTAATCTGTGCAATGACAACTCAATTTAGATGGAAGCTTCATCAGATGGATGTGAAAAGTGCCTTATTGAATGGTGATATCAAAGAGGAAGCATACATGACTCAACCTAAAGGATATGTTGTTGAAGGACAAGAGCAAAAGGTTTGCAAATTGATAAAGTCCTTGTATGGTTTGAAATAGCTCCACGAGCTTGGTACATTAAAATTGAGAAGTCCCTCAGATTTCAATATCTATTTTAATAATTTGGTTCTAAAATAGTGATACTTGTGCTCTATGTTGATGATTTGATCATTATAGGAAACTCAAAGAAGATGATAGAAGTAGTAAGGGTGATTTGAAGAATTCATTTGAAAGAATAGATCTTGGACTTCTGCATTATTATCTTGGCTTGGAAGTTGTACAAAAAAGAACCACATCAAGGTTACACAAATGAAGTATGCCAAGACACTAATTGACAAATATTGAATGATATATTGTAAGCCCAAAACAACTCCAATGGAAACATGGTCACAACTATCTCAATACAATAAATCTCCTCAGGTAGATGGAACTCTTTATCAATAATTGATTAGGAGTCTCATATATCTAACTAATACTAGGATGGATATCAGCTTTACTGTAAACTATCTTTCAAGGTTCATGTAGGAACCTAAGGTTAGTCATTGGAAGGTAGTGAAGTGAGTTCTACACTATGTTCATGGTACAACAAAATATTGCCTATATTACAAGAAGAATGATAAGTTCTTGCAAGGATACATGGATTCATATAATTTTGGATCTATATATGATATAAAATCAACGTCAGGATACATATTTTATCTTGGATTTGGACCTGTCTCTTGGCACAACAAGAAGCAACAAGTTGTTGCACTTTCATCTATAGAGGTAGAGTATCACACAACACGAGGAGCAGTGTGTGAAGTGATATGGTTACATCACATTCTTTCAAGTATGGGTCTTACAAATAATCTTCCAATACACTTGAATTGTGATAACCAAGGTGTTTTGAAACTAGTCAAGAATCTAGTGTTTCATGAGTGAACAAAGCATATTGACATTCAGTGTCACTTTATTCAATATGAAGTTCCTAAGCACAATATTTAGTTTCAGTACATTCTTACTAATTAATAGGTTGCAAATATTTTCACTAAGGCACTTGCACATGTCAAATTTGAGTTGTTTTGCAAATCTCTATATACATCAAATAATGTAATAAGGGGGATGTTAGGCTAGGCTATAGTTATCACAATATTCCATTAGTGCTATCCTAGTTGTTACTCTAGAAGCTAACATGTAATCTATTATTAGCTTAGAATATTATTTTTTAGCCTATTCTAAAGTTAGTAGAAATCATTACACGCAAGATATATTTCATTCCATTCTATTTATGGCTTATGTTATTGGCTAATCCTAACTAGTTGTTTATATATATGTTACACTATTGAATCAAATCAATGTTCATTTTATTAACAACAACTTCAACAAGTTCTACAATCAAGAGCATCTAAATGCCAAGAGTGCATCCATAGATGAGGGTAGTGAGGAGGAAATATCTAGCAGTCAAAGGTTGAGTTAAATAGTAGAAAGAGTAGAGGCAGTATCCAAAAAAATCTTACATATAGAAGAGTCCCCATTATAGCCTAAAAAAACCCCAACTGCTGGTACCTCTGACCATAATAGCATCACTGCCCTAGGTACCTCCAGTCATAACAAAATCACCCCATAAAGCACCCCAACAATTGGCACCTCAAAAAGAGAAGTGGACATTGGTCTATGGAGCTATCTCTCCACCACTAAAGAATAAATAGGATGATTCCCTAAGGACACAAACTCAAGCCACTACCTCCTATTCCCCATTAATTTCTCCCACATTCTTTCCACATTTACTCTAGTAATTAGCTAGTGACCTCAAATTTCTTTGATTATTTTAGTTCTATTAGACTTCATTCCTTTTTCTAATGCCACAACCATGTTGGTTGGGACTCTTATAATTGTTTTAGTGTCCACCTCCATTCAGGTGGTGCCTCCATCCATAACCCTTGCCATCATCATACCCATTTCCTCTGCCTCCACCACCCTAATTGTTGGTCCTTAACTCATTCTTTCGAAAGGGCATTTTTTCCTTCTAGCCATTACTCCATACTCCCACCCATATCATTTTTTGAACCATTGCCCATAATTTTGTCAACACAAGGAAATCAATAAGATCACAAGCACCTCCTCCTTTCAATGTACTAGAATTATTTCAACATATTCAAGATCAAATATTGCAGATACAAAGAAGAAGTAGGACAAAATAGTTGGGAAATCTACAATGAAGAGGATAAGGAGTCACTATGATCCTCAAGAAAACACATTGTATTTTTTCCAAATGATCCCAACTATTTCAAAACCTAAAGGTCAAATGCAATATTAGGACTACCAGTTATTAGTAGTAATATATAGCCTTAAAGACACCCAAGCCAAGAACATAATAGAGGTTATGAAATAGGCTAGCAAAGCCATGATCCATGACTACATACCACTCAAAAGGAAGTTAACAAAGAGAGGAGCTCAAAAATATAAACAATATCCTCAAGAACTCCCAACTAGAAGCCAAATCGCTCAAAGACTAGGTAGACCAACTTACTAGGTGATTGGCTTTATAGTCATCAACTTCTCTCTTAGATGTAGAAAGGAAAAAAACTCAAAGCCTCATCAACCAACACATTGCCTAGGAAGCCCAACTCAGCAAGGAGAAGGTAATTTTACAAAAAGAGATTAAAGAGAAAAAGAATCAAAATGTAGAGCATGAGCAAAAACCAAGGGCCAAAGGGATAATAAAAGAGGTTTGACAAATATACTAGTATAGCATAACCAAGACAAACATCATCATTATCCCAGGTGCTCAAGTTCATCAATGCAACTGCCACACAAAGTGCTCATATGAGTGATGAAGTGGAGTAAATTTTGACTACAAATTTTGTAATGTTGGCCAAATCAAAGACATATAGAGCAAATTTATCCACCTCACTTGATCAAAAGTTGGTGACTATAGGAATTCAATATAGAGAAGCAATGGTTCAAAATGGGCTTGATATGCTTTATAAAGAATAGGTTGTGTAAAAATGCAAAGCCTAGATAAATATTTTGACCTCTGTTATTGCAAACCTCAAGGGTCCCATTGACTCTTTAATTCAAAAATTCCTACCCTCCTCTTAAATGTTAGATAATAAGTTCCTTTAAGAGTAAGAGTATACATATTGCTCGAACAAAAAAAGGAAGAGCAAAAAAAATTGATAAATGTCTATATTCCTCCACTTCGAATGATGTAGCATAGATCCTTAGGCCCTTGGCAGTGCACTCACCTTCTAGCTATTTTCATGAAAGGGATTGCATTTATTTTCATGGTGGATAGGGGATGAGCCAAGGGAGTGGTGGTGGATAATGGTTGAAATGCACAAGGGATGTTTGGGGTATAATTGTTCATATATGAGCATGTGTTGTGAAAATGGATGAAAAGAGGGGGTATTTATAGAATTTGTGAGGGGAGCAAGGATGGTGAAGTGGAGATGATGTGGAAGTGACATGGCAGCCAAGTGGAGGGTGACAAGATCAAGGAAAATTTGGAATTCCACATGGAAGAGTATGCACCTTCCCATATTTATAACCTTGAGTGGAGAGATTCCTCACCCACCCAAGTGTCATAAATTGATATAGAAATGGGTGAAGGGGGCTTGGGGACATGTGATCATTGAGTGATGTGGCAGAATTTAAAATTCATAAAAAGTGCAATGTGAATTAAAAATGGTTTTAGAAATTTAATGTGGGATTTGATGGGGCTTTGACTTTGGGATTAGAGGAATTTTTTTATTCTTATAAAAGTACATGGTGTTGGACATTTTGAGTCCCTAAGCTAAAATGTTGTCATTGATGTCAAAAGGTTATTTGATGTCAAAAGGATCTATGATGGCATGCATATGTTTTTTGAAAAGTGCAAGGAAAGTCTTTTTGTGAAAACTAAGATAGGTAAAATAAAAGGTTTTATTTAAAACCAGGGATGGTAGATTTGAAATGGGTTTTTCTTAAAACCCAAGTTGGCTTTTTGTTTCATCAAAAAAGGTTCCCCGGTGATGGAGATATTTAGTTTTAAATATTTAGTTTAAATTTTAAATTATTTAAAATTTAAATTTTAATTTTAAAATTAAAATAAAAGTAATCCACCGATGTCGTCGAATATGAGGGAGAAGACTATAAAAGGATGACTAAGGTTTATTATTCCTCATCCTTGCTCTTGTGGTTAATGCGATTATTAGAAAGCGAAAAGAGCTCGTGTGAAAAATGTTTAAAGGCAGAGGCAACGAATAAGTTGAGGTGTGGTCAAATCCAAAGACATCGTGGGTAGTGTGGCCTGTTGGCAACTCGAGCAATGCAAAGGTGTTGGGAGGCAAGTGGTTGAGTGTTCGAATCGCGTGCACTTCATTTTTCTTGAGAAATGAGGAATCTGTTTTGCATTGGCTGTTGCGTGGAGGATAAAGGAGAGTGATGCATTTTTGGTGTTGTGTGAAGCGCTAGCTCACGTGGTGTGCAAGAATCTGTTAGGACGCAGGAACCACAGGACTCAGGTTCAAAGCCTGTGAACTCCCTTTTGCTGTGTAAAGGGGAAATAGTGCGTTGGTTATGGTTTTTCGTGCGCATGTTTCCAAGGTTTATATGTTGTGTTTGATATTCTGAAATTCATGCCAAGGTATGTATTAAAGTTGTAAAATAAAATTAAAACAAATTTTTGTTTTATTGGGTGCTAAAAGTTAGTTTAAAATCTGTGCATAAATTTTTATAGTAAAAGTGGTTTTTGGAGAAATAAGTAAGTAGACATAGATTTTAAATTTCTTTTAGGGTATAAGTGGTTTGAGGAGTAATAAGGATTACTACTTATTTGGCACATTGTTGAGATGTTATTTGAAGAGAGTTTTCAATTATTGAAACATTCTTGAGAAAAATATTTTGCTTGAGGGTTATTGAATATATCTTTGGTGCATGTGATTATTGAGTTGGAGTAAAAATGTGTAAATTGAGTTATGCTTTATTTTGTGATTATTATTTGAAGTCCACTAACCCTCATTGAGATTTGAAAGGAAAGTTGTGTTGAGTGTGGCAGATTTTGTGAACAACTTCTTGGCATCAATAAGGTATGGGCACATTCTTCTATTGATTGTTTATGGTGGTTTATTTCTGAAATATCATTGGAGAGAAAAGGATTGATTGTGGTTTCCTTTTCAAAAGTGTTGGTTTAAATGCTTCAAGGTTTTCTATTTTGAGTGTTGTGATTAAACCTTGTTTTATAATCATTGTTGTTGAAGCCCATTGGTTGAGCAAAGAACTTGAAATTGAGTTAGAAAAGAACATGAGTATCATTGTTATGTGAGATTTGTGGTTGAGCATTGTTGAAAACATTTTGAGTTGATTGATTAATGCTTGGACTAGGGTTTGTGAGAAATATTTATTCATAGAGGTGATTGGTTGAGTAGAGTTGTTTGAGCCTAGTCAAGTGAATGTGTGAAGTGGTTGTTAAAGTTCCATAAAACAAACTATTCTATATTCTAATTTGAGTTGAGATTGGGATTTGAGAATAGAACATATAGAGTCTCTAACAATTCTCTTTATGATTCTATGAGAGTGATTTGAGTTGAGATTGGTATTTGAGAATAGAACACATAGAGTCTCTAACAGTTATCTTTATGGTTCTATGAGATTGATTTGAGTTGAGATTGGGATTTGAGTATAGAACGTATTGAGTCTCTAACAATTATCTTTATGCTTCTATGAGATTGAGTTGAGATTTTGTTAAGCTAATTTGAGGCAAGTCTTTGAGAAGGCTTGTGGACTGATTTTGAGCAAGCTTTTGTGAAATCTTACTATGCAGATTTGAGCAAGTCCTAGAGAGGACTTATTGAGCAGATTTGAACAAGTTCTGAGTGAGCTTGTTGAGCATATTTGGACAAGTTCTGAGTGAGCTTGTTGAGCAAATTTGGACAAGTTCTAAGTGAGCTTATTGAGTAGATTTGGACAAGTTCTGAGTGAGCTTGTTGAGCAGATTTGGACAAGTTCTAAGTGATCTTGTTGAGCAGATTTGAGCAGGTTCTAAGTGAGCCTATTGAGCACATTTGAGCATGTTCTGAGTGGACCTATTGTGCAGATTTGAGAAGGTTTTGAGTGAGCCTATTAATAGAGCTTTGGAGGTGACAGAGTACAGAGGACAAAGTCTCAATGGATAGAGATCCAACAACCAAGACAATTGAAGACATATCTAAGTGAGGATTCTTAAAGTGGAGAGAGATCCACAAGTCAGTGCAACAGAGAGATAAAGTCTTCTAGAAGATCACTAGCCAGAGCATAAGGGGAAAGAGTTCTCCTATGGAAGAGATCCACGAACTTGAGATTTAGGGGATCAACATATCCTTTGGACAAAGGTCCATAAACATTGTAATTGGGAAGGATTCCCAAGAGATTGATTGAGAAAGTTTTAGCAAAAGATTTTCTCCATGGAGTAGCCCGCATTGGGTGAACCACGTAAATTGTTGTGTCACTTTTGTGTATGGTGTTTTGTGTATTGCTTTGATTATTGCTATTGATACTGCTATCTATACACTGCATAATATTGAATTGAAAAGAAAAGTAAAAATTGGTCTTATACTGTTCACCCCCCTCTTAGTATAAGCTTGTGTTCTTCACATGGGAGTATGTAGGAGGATTTGAGAGGACAATATGATTCATTGGAGGGGGTTCTAGAAGATTTGGTGGGGATTTAGGAAGGGATTAAGACATTTTAGATATTTAATACATTTAAAAATTTATTTTGGGATTTGATGAGGGGATTTGGCTAGGGATGATTAGGATATTTTGGGATTTACTTAGGGTTTTTAAATTTATGATACAAATATCCTTGGGATTTGGGTAAGGATTTAGGGGTGGATTAGGGATTGATTAGGGGATTTGGGGGTTAAATGGGATTATGGTATTTTTGAGGATAATTAGGGGAATAAAAGAGGAATTATGAGGAAATTAGAAGATTTAGGAAAATTAAGAGGGGATTAGAGGAATTAAATAGGATTAGGAGGAAATTACAAATATTAGAGGGAAAATTAAGAATATTAGGAGAAATTAGAAGGATTAATGTGAAATTTAAGAAATTAAGAGAAATTAGAAAGGAGTTAAGAGAAATTAAAAAAAAATGAGGAGGATTAGAAAGGATTAAGTATATTTAGAGGAAATCAGGAATATTAGGGGGGAGATTAGATGAAATTAAAGAAATTAGAAAGGAATAAAAAAGGATTAGATAGAATTAGAAAATTTTAGATGAAATTAAGAGTAGAGAAAATTAATATTTTTTAGGAGAATTAGATGGATTTGGAGGTAATTCGGGACATTAGAGGAAATTGGATGAATTTGGAGGAAATTAGGGATTTTGGAGGATTTTGCACAACTAGACAAAATGGCTTTAGGTGATTACAAAATTGATACATTTTGGGTGTCTACAGGTGGATCTTGACGTGTAAATTTAGGTTGCAGGCAAGGTAGAAAAGTTATCATGCAATTATCAAATAAACTCTAAAAATGCTATCGCTAGTACTAGAAAATAGAGTTTCCATTAGATGATAAGTTGGGAAATATTAAGACCTCGATGGAAAATTTGTCCTTGTAATAAGCCCTACACTATTTCCATTATTACTTTAATTCTTCCAAATTTTTATTCTTCCATTTGACTCCATACCCCATGGATAAGGTGGTGATTTCTCTAGACTCTTTATCTTCAACAAGTAGAAGATCCCTTGTGAGTCGCCAAAACTATAGTGAAAATTTGTTGTACTAAGGAGTTATGCCTTGGCCAATTTTGCAAGTCAACCTCAAAATAAGGAAAACTAACTAAAGAAAAGAAATATAAAGTTACGCGCACCATCAATTTTATAATCTATGGTGGGCATTGCTCTTGCATGGAGGAGCACTCAAAAAATTTTGATGTCGAGTGAATCATTTGATCTTATTGATTAATGATAGGTGCCAATTTGAAAACTCTAGAGTCACAAAAGCTCTTGAAACCATATGATCAATCAATCAAGTTGATCTATGATGGCCATTGACTTCCCAAAAAGTGAGTTGCAAATGAAGCAAAATAATGCACACCATTAATTTTCTAGATATATGACAGGCACTAATCTAGTAAAGAAAGACTCCAATAAATTTTTTAATACACATGCATCATCAAATTTTGTAATCCATGACATGTGTTTAAATTTTTAAAGAGAATTAATTATAGAGGTAGCAAAGTAGTATGAGTCATTGATCTCGTTTGATCAGATGATAAGCACCAATCCTAGGAAAAGTGAGAAAAAAGAAACCTTCAAAGCTCTATGAGCCATTGATTGTCTATCCAACCACCCACATAGTTTAGAAATAAAAAAATAAAATTGTCAAAAGAAAATTCTCCCCATTGGTTGGTATGTAAGACATGTGGTAGGCACATTGGCAGTTTGTAAAAAACTCAATTAGTTGTCCCATAAAAGCCCATCCCAAAGAAAAATTCATCATCAATCTTAGATAGGCAGTAGATCCAATGGTCGATGGAGGTTCAAAAGAAATATTGAAACATCTAAGTCACAAAGTTTCATAAACTCTTTGATTTTAGCAATCAATGGCCTATGCCATTTTAGAAGGTCGCCAGTAAAAATTTCAAAGGAAAACCCTGCCATTAGAAAAACCTTAAGACACGTGGCTGATGCATTGAAAAATCATAGAGAAATAATTAGTTGTCCCATCAAGGCTTGTGTCCAAATAATATTCATTGTTGATCTTCAACAGTTGATATATCTAGTGGTCCATATAGATTTGAAGGAAATATCAAGATATTTGGATAATAAAGTTTTTTAAGTTGTCTAATCTTGATGATCAATGGCCTATACCATCTCAAGGAGCTCTTCAACATTAACAAGAGTAGCACCACCATTGGTTGAAGCACAATAGATTCAATTACTATAGACTAGTTCTTCCACTTCTGATTGAGCTCATGATGACCATCCATGTGGTTGTCACACAATCTCCCTACTCCCCATATACCAACGGTTGGAAATATACCCAAGAACGATCCGATGGCTCACGAGAAAAAGAGAACTACTCAAATGATGAAGCATCAAAAAGCAGGATGATTATCTAAGTTTAACAATTAATGGTCCAAGTAAAATATGCAAAAAAAAACTAGAATATTAGGAGGAGCTTTTTTGGTCATCTAATTTGGGAGAAAATGGTCCAGTCTGATGGGCCACAATTTTAGAAAAAAGGTGACAACATTCTTTCATATTTTGTTACCAACCTTTTTCCCTCCACAATAAGGGACCTACATGATAAATAAGTGTCTTTATTATAGGTAACATATACGCAGGATCTCTTAGAAGGGGTAGTTACGCTCATAAAGGTAGTAGTTATTGAAAACCTCAAGACCACCTACCTGAACTACTCGAACATGACATTCCAGTAAAAGTATTGTCATCTTAAAGATAATTATGGTGAAAGCTCTAGTTCTAGAGACCTTGAGTTTGGTAACATAATTGCAAATGAAGCCCTCAATCAGTTTTGGGATGTATTTCTAGTAAAGGTGGTTGATGTTAGTTTCAATGGCTCTAAATCAATACTAGTGGATCTAGATCTAAAGACCTCGAGCCTATTATAATTGAATGTAGATCCATCCCTCACTCGATTTTGAGAGAAAATTTTGGATCACTTGTATAGTGTTTGGAGGGAACACTAGTTTTTACTTATAAATAGTAGTTTTATTTTTATTTTAAGGCATTGGAAACTGCCTACTCATGCCTAATATCTGGCCTTATTAATTTTTTCTTTCACTTTCTTTTATGTATTAATTTGGACTTGAACCTTGAGTTGTTTTGTTAATGATATTTGAGTCTTTTATAATTTAGCATCTCTATAAAAGAAAGATTACAATATATACATGAAGTTGTGGCTACTTTCACTCTGTCTTGTTTCTTATATGTATCTATTGTGTGAATTCTTATTTTAGATTGAAATTATGTTCATTTAACTAGTTGTTAACAAATGATGCATGTGTTCATTTATTTTAGGTTATACATAGAAGAATATTTTATTTTGACATCACTTCTATTAGATTAGGTTTTATTTATCTATATATCTCTTCTTTTTCATTTGATATATGCAATTAGTTAGGAAACAATGCATCGAAGACCAAATCAAATAAGAATATAACCTTAGAAAATCTTGGAGGTTGCCTTGTGAGTTGCGTCACATGCTCATAGAGTTTGTTGATTGTGTTGCTTTATGCAAGGCACAAATGTCAGGTGCATCCAACTACTGCAATGAATGACCATGATATTCTGAGTGACCAACAACTACAAAATCTAATTTTTTTCATTAATAGTGCCTTAGATTTACAATGAATTATTATGAATGTTTTGGGGATTAAAATTGAAAAATCATTAATAGGAGCTTTGGGTCTCTTGTTTGGATAGAATGAAAGTTGTTGGAAAGGTAAGTTCTTAACCATGGTGGGAAGGCTGCAACTTATAAAGACTACATTTCAATCCATCCTTATTTATATGATGTCACTTTCAAGATTGCAATAGGTGTAGCATCAAAAATTGAAAAAATTCAAAGAGACTGTCTTTGGAAAGGATGCGAGGAAGCATTTAGGTTTTCCATTTGTAAGTGGGATAGAGTTTGCAAAGGAAAGAATAGTGGAGGAACAGACTTGCGAAATTGCAAACTTATGAGTTTGACATTAGGGGCAAAGCTTGGATAGAGATTATTCAAAGATCAAGGAAATAATTAGGTACAAATATTACTTCAAAAATATACAAGTTATCTTGATGCAATGAAATTATTTAGGAAAAGAACTCTATCCAAAGGATCGTCAACATGGAACTTCATGGTAGATAGTTTGCAATTGATAAAGAAATATACGAGATGGTCAATTAATTAGGAAAACTATGCAATTTTTTGGTTTTATACTTGGTTGAAGTCGTATCCTCTTATCTTTGATTCAAAATGAAAACCACTGGCGCGAGCATGTCTAGCTTGTAAAGGTCAAAGACTATTAATATGAGAAAATTTCTAATCAAAGATTTTTATTAGTAACCTAGTTGAAGGAGAGGAACTCAAGAAAATTATAAATGAACTTCTAAAGATGTTTCAAGAGTTTTATTTTCCAAATTTTATACGAAAAGGATGAGTTGGTTTGAAATCTATTAAAATACAGTGGATACTTGGTCAATTTGGAATATGAGGATTTATAGTAATCAAAATTTCCTACTCCTAGAGATTTTCCTTGGAAATACTTTTGGTCATTAGAGGCTTTCTCTAAGTCCTCAACATTGCTTTGGCTAGCAATTCAAAGTAAGATTCTTATAGGAGAGAGTCTACAAAGAAGAAGATATCATGGACCTTTTAGATGTGCCTTGTGTGAGAAATATTTATAAACATCACACCATTTACTTCTTAATTATCCCTTTGCTCACACCATTTGGGGTTGTTTTTTTTTAAATATGAAAGTATATTGGGTAGCTCCATCGACATTGAAAGAGTTGATGAAATGTTAGATTAATTATTTCAAAGCTAAAGTATTATGTATTTTGTGGAGGATTAGCCTTGCTATTGTTTGTTGAAATTTATGGCTTGAAAGGAAAAATATAATTTTTAAAAATAAATCTCAAAATCATGCCCAAGTTTAGAACCATATTATTACCTCTCTTGTAGAATGTTTACAAATATAGTGCTCATTATGAAAAGTCTAAAGTGTAGAAAAAGAGTAGGTAGCAACTTATTTACAGGATTTGAACATAAATATAAGAGTGATTTGTGATAATGACATTAAAACAAAGATTTTTACTTGGATCTAGGGTAAAATGGAAATGTCCAAAAATTAGGTTTATCAAAATTAATTTTGAAGGTGCTTCGAAAGGAACTTCAACTAATAACTATGCAGAGGCTAGGGCACTTTTGACTAGGATTAAAATTACAATAGAAAAAGAATAGAAAAATATTACAATTGAGAGGATTCATAAATTATTAGTAATTCTATAAAGAAGAATATTTGTGGAGATTAGATAAAAATAAAAAATTTCGGTAAAAAAAACTAAATTTTATTAAACAGAAACCAGATTACATAGTTATGAGGCCTTCCATACATGGGTCGCAGCCAGGAAGTGCCTCCATATATACATGCCTATAATCCCATGAAGGCTAAATGCCTAATTAGAGAATAGACAAAAAAACATTGCTACATCAAATTATTGAATGCCATATTAGAGTAGGACTCCTTAAAACTACAATAAGATAAAATCATTGGTTTATTTTCCTCCATATCCTCTTGAAGTCATATTCAAGAGGTCTTCATTTCCAGTGGCGTTTGTAAATTTCTACAGCTCCACCAACTCATCGTGTTAATCTCCACTGTTATTTGTTTGTCCTATCTCCACCTTCCCATATACACAATAATTCGAACAATTCCTAATCATGAAACACGAGAGTTGCCACGTTGTTACTTATTCTTTCTCCATCATTAGAGTAGATTAGATAAAATAATATTATTGTTAATATTCATCATCTATTATTGGAGGTGATGTCTTAAAAATGTGAGCGTATATATATGCTCACATTTTCAAGACATCACCTTCAATAATAGATGATATATATATATATAATTGGATCAAAGATAATTTAACCAAACATGGTGTTGATCTTCATCTAAGTGAAATTCAAATTTTAGAAGACAACCGGTTAAGTATGATTTTATATCTTTATCAAAATAATGTCAAGAGTGGTTGGTATGATTTTATCTCTTTATCAAAAATGTCAAGAGTGGTTGGTATGATTTTATCTCTTTATCAAAATAATGTCAAGAGTGGTTGGTATGATTTTATCTCTTTATCAAAATAATGTCAAGAGTGGTTGTGAAAACATAACACTACAAACAAATTGATAAATAAAGTATATTAATTAATAAATAAATCAATGTTTGTCATAAAAACATGTTAAATATGATTCAATTGACCTAATAACAAAACCTTAAAAGAATACTCATATAATAAACAAAAGTTTTAATTTCATAAACAAAGGGTTCAATCCTATAAATACAATTTATATTTATCCAAATAAACTCAACCAAATTTCAAAGAAAAACTTAAATAATATAAATAAATTTTAATTTTATATAAACAATTAAAAATTTATAAAAAACATTATATTAAAAATATATAAAAAATAAAAATAATTAAGAATATAAAAAAGTCCAATAGTTTCCAAATTTCAAATCTACCTAGCCTATGACCTTTTTATGTTTCTACCAAAATAATAATAAAATTAATTTAAAATTTGAAAATTTATTAAGAGAGATTTAGGTTTAAATTTTAAAGGTAAGTTTCGTTGAAGTAAAGCCTAACGGTTTTTGGGCTTTCTTTCAGGAGACCCAAAACCGCTGTGGGATGTGTGCGTGTGAATGAACTTGTATACAGAAAAAAAAAAGTCTAACTTAACTGAATGCACATTTGTTTGACGAGAAAAATACCAATCCTTAGTAGTTGATGGTCCCTATTATACCCCGTGTCGATGTTGGTACGTGAATAACAAGGTGGAATATATGGTTATTGAGGATAGCCCCAAAATAGGAACCCTATAAAAAAAACTCTCTCGTTGTTATTGATTAGGTTATATATCAAACCCAAAAAAAATAAAAATAAATTATTTATTATTATTATTTGATTTGGTTAGTGTGAGAAACCCTTACGACCAATGTATAAGGTTGAGCAATCTTTTCGCAACTATGTTCCCTCGTAAAACCAAGAGCTATGCTTATCAATAGAGAATTTAACACACAACCACCACACACCCACCCCCATCACACACTCGTCCACACCGTGGTTTGGACCTTAGACCTCTCAAAAAAGAGTCAAAGTTCGAATCGTTGAGTTGTTCTCCTAAGACTCAAAAATTTTAGGTTAGTGTGAAAAACCCCTACGACCAATGCACAGGGTTGAGCAATCTCCTCCCAACCATCACCCCTCACAAATCCGAGAACTATGCTTATCAATAGGGAATTTAACACAACCTTTGTGTTCCCCTTTGCATCGTAGAGGTTTGAACTGTGGACCTCATGTTCAACAAGTTCAAGTTCGCCTTCTCCACTTGTGCTACAAAGACGAACCTTAAAATTTTAGGTTAGTGTGAGAAACCCCTATGACCAACGCATAAGGTTGAGTAATCTCCTCCCAACCATGATCCCTCGTAAAGCCGAGAGCTATGCTTATCAATAGGGAATTTAACACACAACCTTTGTGTCTCCCTTTGCATCATAGAGGTTCAAACCGTGGACCTCCTGTCCAATAGGGCTAGGTTTGCCTTCTCCACTTGCTTTACAAAGACGAACATTATTATTATTTTTTTTATTATATAGGAGAGTTGGTTACAACTGTTATTTTTTAGTAACCGGTCTGTGTAAGGTTCAAACCAAAGGGACTGCTCTCAACAAATGAGAGTTGGTTACAACCATTATTTTTAGAAACTGGCCAGTGTAAGGTTCAAACCAAAGGGACTGCTCCCAACAAACCTATTTGTCTCGTTCTTGTTGACTTGGCGTGAGATGGGAAGAGTTCAAACCACACGGACTGCTTCCAACAAACCTATCCGTCACAATAAGGAGCAAACTTATCTGCCTTATTCTTGTTGATCCGATGTGAGATGGAGACCACCGATCACTAAAGGTACGTACTGTTGTCATCAGTCCGACACCCACTTAGAGGATTCGGAGCAGATTATCACCTTTACAAAAAATTGACTTCCCCAAAATTTGAACCTAAATCTCTTCTTACCGAGTGTCCAACTACACTTACCAATTTACCTTGAAATTAAAAATTATTGATTATTTAATTGCGATTCCAACCACACACCGATGGGCAATAAAATGCTCGAAAAGCATTAACGTTTAAATGTGCCATATGTAATTTTCAATAACGGTCATCATGCACACACTTGGCCCGTGGTTTGACCCGGCAAGTGTGGCGGACTAGATAAAGCGTAAATGGTTTCTCCAACCGGACTTTGAAAAAATAATGAAGAATATTCCATGGAACTCATTCCTCCTTCCCCAGGGAGTGGGGTAGGTGCCCCACGCGCAAAATAACCACAAAAAGACGTAAAGCGGCTCTACTTTTCAGTACCTATTGTCTTCATTATATTTTTTTTGAAGTATGATTTTGAATCCAATTTTAAAAAATTGGTAACATTTTTGTTTATGTGGAACATGATTATAAATACATTATTTTTATAAATCTATGGCTTCAGGTCAAACTGACACTACCGTTATAATTCCATGATTCTAGTTAAATAGGAATATCACCTAACTCTAGATAGATAGACAGGTATTAATTTGAAGTGAACGATATGTCACAAGACTTGCATTATCACATTAATTGGTTAGAAAGCAAGAGGGGCAGTCCCCCACACACATGTATAAACTTGATGTTAATAGGGGTGAGGAATCCCACAAAGTGAGACCAAGGACTTGCACCTTTAAACCTACTACCCCATTGACAAAGAGTATATGGAACACCATCGTTATAAATCTTAAACAAGACAAAGTACACTTAAACTGACACTACCTTTATAAATCCATGACTCTAGGTCAAATTGGAATATAGATGGATCACCAAAAGCACACTTCAACCAACCGTCATAATTTAAACTTAACTCAATCCCTAACCACAATCATCACTATGCAATTCAAAATTTATCCATGTGCCCATAAATGCAAAGCAAAAGACCAGTCAAACATCACGTTATAGAAAAGTTCAAGCGAATATTGAAATTGAGAAATGGAGGGAGCCAGTAGCATGGCTGTCGGGTATATCCAGAGAATATATACAGTGAATATGGTTCACTGACTTTTCGTAAACGCGTGCCGTACAATAATACATAATTCTCCGCGTTTTGGCACGGACGCGAAACGTCCGCTAACAGAGAAAATCGAGAGGATTCCTTGTTTTTTCTTGTTTCTTGGGATTTCAGAAGCTTACCCAGAAATTCATTGAAACTCGGACGAATTCAAAATGTTGAATTGAATTTTGTACGGCAATTTCCAGTGGTTCTTTGAAACGGAGATCGAGGCTCTTATAAGAAGTTAAAGCGGACGAGATTGTGTTCATTGCTACATCTTTGAGGAATGAAATATTTTAGTTCTTTTTTTCATATGGGTAGCGGTGGAATTCAGGACCAGCTCTTAGACATTACTGGTACTCTTCATATTAAGATTTTGTATTTGTTTTGTTAATTTTGTGTTATTTATTTTTCTAAAAAGGGGAAATGTGAAAAGTTGAATTAGGGCTTTCTGGATTTGGAGTGTTATTATTCCTTTGGGCTATGGAAGAAGCCGGTCGGTGTCTTTGAGCTTCACTGTTATATCTGTCATAAATTTGCACATTTTCGCCACTAACTTTGTCATATTTTTCGCATCTCAAAATAAATTTCTGAGTTTTCCAGAAATTTAGTTTAATTTAAGGTATTTTAAAATAAAAAGTAAAGATGATAATTTTAATAGACCTTAAATATTCAGCTATTCTCTAGGAAGATGGACAAATTGTTTTAATCGAAAGTTTTTTTAATTCTCTGGAACATTATTTTAATTTTTTTTTTTCAAAATTCCTTGTTAGTTTTAGTTAAATTTATTATTTTATCTAATTAAATTTTTTTTTTTGGTTGAATATAATGAGGGTCTCCTTTTCCATGATTTAAATATGAGAAGCCTAAATAATAATAGAGAGACATACCATTAAAGGGACCTAATAAGGGTGATATATAAAAAAAAAATTAACTTATAAACTTTTATTAAAACCTTTTTATTGGCTATTTTATTTACACATTTGTTTTCTTTCTTTAAAGTATGTGTAAACATGATTTCTTTTATTGAAACCCTTTTGTTGGCTAATTTATATACACATTTGTATCCTTTCTTTAACATAGGTGCAAACATGATTTTTTCAAACTATATAACAAGGTCTTGTATTTCCATAATGATCTCTTGTATGTTTTATCTTATGGAGCCCATGCTTTCTTCAAAATTGTATTTATTACTATTAATGAATATTTTTCCATTTATACTCTATTTCAATCCATTTATCTGCATAATTTAATCCTTTCAAAGCCTCTCAAACTTCAACTTCATTATTTGTCTTAAATCCATTAAAAGTATAATGTGACAAAATCTTACCTTTATTATTTCTAATTATTCATCTTCTTCCTATTGGTTCTGGAATTCCTACATTTCCTTTAGAAGCTCCATCAAAATTCAATTTGACCAACTCTATTTCTACTGGTTTCCATGTTATATTTATTGCCATCTTTTTGTTTCTCTTGTACCATCGTCATAATTCCAATTGATGACTTGAATCCATTTATCAAGGCTCTTTGCTTCAAGATTAGGGATTGGGTGAGTTGATATGGCTAGTTTTAAACTTCTTTATGGCTAAACAAATCTTCTTTTTCATTACCTCTAAGATGCTTTCATTTTTTTTAAATATTCTTTTGTTCCTTTCTAGCCATATAGTCCAAAGTATTGTATCTTTCGATGTATCCTACATTGTTGCCTATAACGGCTCATTTTTAAAAGTGCTCTGATATTGTATTAACCATTTTTCAATTTTGTCATTCATCACCATGCATTTGTCAAACATATTAAGATTCCATTGTCATAGTTTTTAAACTATTGAACAGTGTCCCAAGAGATGGTTTATACTAAGGGGCCACAAAAACCCCTCTTCATTATTAGGTTATCCCAGGACAAAATTTTCTTATAACCTACTAGCCATAACATTTTGATTCTTAGAATGCTTGGACTATCCCAAATCTCTCCAAATTGTTGTGGTATCCATATTTTGTTGGTGCTTTACATTATATTCGCTTCTTGTTGTGTATTATCATGAGCTTTTGAACTTCCAAATCAACTTTTCCTCGGCTTCTCTTGGAAAAATCACTATTCAAATTTTTATGTTCAACCACCTCCTAGCAACAATGTCCAATATACCTGTAAAAAAATCTTCCTTTCTGATCCTTGTACATAATGTTTGAAGCCCTATCACCATATTTGTTTTGAAACAATCTCATCCATGGTTTCAAAATTAGACCTAGATTGAGTGATCTTTATCACACCAAGTATCCATCCAAATAGAATTTTTTTCTTTGGTTCCCACCACCCATCTTGGACTATTTTTTTAAAAGAAAAGGAAATTTATATTAATGAGAAAGCAAAACAAGTTTATCTAGTACATAGCTTGGAGAAATTGTCTAAAAAAAAGGAACAATCATGAATAAATAACAAAGTTTTAACAAAAGAGAAATTAAAGACTATAGTTGGCAATGGCACCAAAATCTACAAGAGTTCTAAAATTTTCATAAGCACCAGAGATATTAGAGATGCCAACAACTCCATAAGCTCAAAAAATCAAAGGCACCAAAAACATAGAAGGTGTTGGAAAAAATGAAGAAGCTAAAGTTCGAATTTTTTGAAATATACCATAATCCAAAATGCAAGAAGACTTCACTCACACAGATAGCACCAGAATCAGAAGTCCAAGCATGCAAGTCTATGAAAATTTTGATGCTTGAGTCTTATCAAAAGCTTCAAAGCTCATAACATTTGAAGAACTTTGGCATTTAAGAGAGGAATTATACTACTTGAGGAAAATGAAGATGATTTACTTGGAATAAACTTGACCTCTTTGTTGTCTTTGTTTTAATATTTTCCTCTACATCTTCCTTTGCAACTTTAATTCCTTTTGAACTTGCAAAATGATGTTGTAGATAGGCTTTCTTGGCCTCTTATTTTGGAGTGGAATGTCCTTGATCTGATCTAGCTTCTATTACTGTATGATTTCCTTGCTTCGTCTTGAAGTTTATCTCATGACCAAAATTTTGCTCTCTCTTTCTTCATAGTTTTCACTTTGCAAATTATTGCCATGCGTCCAATCTAATAATAATTGTAGCATTGAAATGCAATATTTTCATAATCCTCTTTTTAATCACATTCTCTTGATTCAGATTTAATCTTAACGTATTGTGGCAAAAGTTTTGAAATACTCATAGCAACGTATATTCGAGTATATATAGCATGCTTTCACTCTTTAGTAGTTAGTCCTTCCTTGATGAATTTCCCTAGGGTATTTTCAATATTCTTCAAAACATCCTTATTGATAAGCTGATATGGAAGTCCAAAAAGCCTAACCCACACCAAAAGCTTCTTAATAGTTTTTGTTTCAATAGAAAAATTTTCATTCCATAGTCTCAAATAAAGTGCATCTCTCCCCTAAATCATGGGCCACCACCTGTTAATTTATCCCAAATTTTTGAATTGGAAAAGATAACAAGAAAAACCTTTTAGGAAGAAAAGTCAAAGTAATTTGAATTTAATCTTCACTTCCACTTGATCCAATTTTGAATCTCCAAAAACCTTGGCCATGATCTATGAAACTTACACATTAACCCTCTACTTTTAAGAACCATTATATCATGCTCAATGATCTCATCCTTGATACTCCCTTTTGGTTTAGCGTCTGCTAGTTGGATGAACTTGCCATATATTTGCTCTTTTGCTTATCTCCAACTTGGGCTTCCATACTTCCAACCAGGGCATCTTGAATTCCCGTTAAGGCTTTAAAATACGACTTTCCTTCCATACTAGCTAGCAAAGCTTACTCTTGGCTCACACTCCTTCTTGGCTCGTACTCCCTACCGACTTGCACTCACTCCCTCTTGGCTCGTACTCCCTCCCGACTTACACTCACTCCCAACTTTCACTTCTTCCCACCTTGCACTCGCTTTTAACTGTCAGTTCCTCTCACATCACACTCGCTTTCGGCTTTCACTCCCTCCCGACTCGCTCTCGCTTAGGGTTATGCATAAGGGGTTAGACTCAAAATGTACTTGTAAAAAAATGGCGAATCCTAATCAAAATCAAGGTGAATCATGGCGAATCCAAAACAAATCAAATCAATCATCTTCACACCAAAATTTGGGGCATTTGAAGCCCTAAAAAGTAAGGTCATATTTGGGATAAATTTTGACCTATTAAATCACCTTATAACTTCATAAAAACACCACCATTATATTAGGCTCGAAAAGAGTTTTCCAACAAGTACAAATATGCTTATGTTTGGATATATTGTGACGAATTGACCTTAAGAAAAACACTGGTCCTGAAAATTTTAGGTGAATGGGCCGATGTCGAGGGTCCTCATATTTGCCAATTTTCAATTTTAAAAATCCTAATATTCGCCCAATTGGAGAATATTCACCACTATGCATAACCCTGCTCTCGCTCCTATCTCTTCTTTCTCTCGACGTTCCTTCTTTTTGATAATTTTTCAAAAATAATGTTCTACGCATTCATGGTAAGGGTTTGTAGCATTGATGCACTTTGGATGAACCTCTGGTTCTTCCACCATGACTAAATTCCGACTCACACTTCCTCTTGACTAAAAAAATTTAGGGTAAAACACGAGTTTTTTAAAAGGGCTCTAGTCCCCTTGTATCGGGGTTTTGAACTTGGGTCTCCTAGATGAAAATCAAATACATACCATTATGGTATCCCTCATGGGACAGGAATCTTGGACCTTTAATCACTAGATCAATTGATTTTTTTAAACTATTGCATAGTGTAAAACATCTAGTAGTGAGAATGTAGTAAAGATTAAGTTTGGGTCATTGGGTTCAACATACTTAAAATAATTCTTGCCCATTGTCTTTGACTTTCTTTGTACAATCTCCAAATTACTTTTTCTCTCAAAGCTAAGTTTGCATCTGTAACCCGCGTGCTCTAGGTGAGTTGGAGAGGGTAGGGCAATCCTCCAAGGGAGGTTCCTGGTTCAAATATCCAAATCCAGTTGATAATGCTGATGCGATTAGGGCTGGGTCCGACTCCTGAGTGATTTTGACGGTGTAAAACCCGTGGTCATGGTTTCTCAAACTAAGGTGGCCTCGCAAGGGGTTTTTCACTAAATTCAAAAAAAAAAGTTTGCATGCATAAGAACTCTTGAACCAAGACCTCCTATAGTTATATCATCACACACCTTGCTCCATTTCACCAAAGGAAATTTCCTTTTATCATGTAATTCTAACCACAAAAATGACCACATAATATAGATTAAACATTTTTTCTATTGATTTTGGTATAGTATACAAGGACACATAATATGTTTTTTTTAATAAATTCAATGAGTTTACACAGGTTTTTATGAAGGATAGTCCTCTCATACTGAGTGGGGTTTGAACCTTGGACCTCTTAAAGACAGACCAAAGCCCTTACCACTGTAGTAAGCTTTCAGCTAAGGATATATAGTATGTTTTTTTTTTTTTTGTATTTACATGGTGGAATCGGTAGCCGCCACGAATTTGGGCAGGTTGTCCAGCTTTTATGGCCGCCACAGTATTCTGCGCTGTCCACCCCAGAAGCCGCCACACAGATCTTCGCACAGTCCTCCCCTATAACCACCATGCCACAATCATTTTAAACCTTTTACGCCGCTGAAAGCACCAGGAAAGGGACAAGCATTCAGTCCGACGAGGCCCGAGATTTGAACCTTGGACCTCTGCCCCCCTTATGGGATTTGGATGAACCAATTGGTCTACACCTCGGACCTTAAGATATATAGTATGTTGAAATGGCCTAGAAGATTAATTTAATTAGGTGCACTCTTCCTATTAACAACAACCATCTACATATCCATACTGGTAGTTTATTTTGATTTTACTTATAATTAGATTCCACAATTCTATCCTTATTCTCTCTTCAAATAAAGACATCCTTAGATATGTTGCTACAAGTTTGCCTCCTCCATTTAAAGTAACTTGCATATCCTTGCTATGATTCTAACTAGAGTTTAGAAAGTAAAATTTAGATTTTGTCCTAACTTTCTAGACACTCTTTCATATCCCTTTAATCATGATGTTGATTTTCATTTGGGGGAAATTCAAATTTTAGAAGGTAATATATCAATTAAGATTTTATCTCTTAATCAAAATGATGTCAAGAGCTAATTATAAAAGCATAACACTTTAAGAAGTTGAAGTTTATGCTAGATAAAAAAAAATATAAAAATATTTGTAACAAAAAGATTTGTTGAATATGGTTTAATTGACCAAACATCAAATACAATATTTGGTGTTTTCATAAGAATGACCACCCAATAAAGAGGTGGGGCAGAGCTGAACTATAATACTTTGGTATTTTGATAAAAATAACCACCTAATCAAGAAGAACTGGAGCAGAGTTGAAATAAATATTTTGATATTTTAAAAAGAATAACAACCCAATAAAATATTTGGTATTTCGATAAGAACAATCCAATAAAGACGTGGGGCAGAGAATTTTGAACGTAATATACACGAACGTGGATATTAAACGTTTCTAACAAATAACAATGTCGATATTTAATGGCGGCTCCCACTATATACCCATGTGATGCGTGCACGAAACATGTTGCCCATTATATTTTATTGTGCTCATAAACTTTAAGGAGACCAAATCCCCAAAACCATAAAACGTTGAAGAGTGCTATGTTTAATTTTAAAAAACGGTCATCATGGATCCACTTGGCCCGCGGTTTGATCCGGCAAGTGTGGCTGACAATTTCCTAACGTCAAATTCCCAATTGCAAGGCAACTGTCGATCCATCGGTTTCTTCAACGTGACTTGGCTTTTTTTTCCAATACTTATCGCCCCTATTTTTAAAAGAAAGTAGATACCGTGAATATGCTGCCTGGCTTTTCAGAAACGCGTGACGTACAATAATTACAGCGTTCTCCGCGTTTTTTTTTTCTTGGTATATGCAAAACGTCCACTAACAGAGGAAACGGAGACGAAAGAGATGAGTGACGAATATCAGGTTTCTTTCTTTGTTTCCTGGTGATTTGGGAAGCTTACCCAGAAATTCGTTGCAGCCGGGGCGAATCCTAAGATGCTGACTTGATTTTGTACGGCAAATTCGACTAGCTTTTTGAATTGGAGATCAAGGCTCACATAAGAAGTTAAAACGGATGAGATTGTGTCGGTTACATCTTTGAGGATTGAAAGATTTTAACTCTTCTTTTCAGTTGTATGGCTAGTGGTGGAATTCAGGGCCAGCTGTTAGAAATTAATGGTACTGTTCATATTTTTGTTGCTTTCTACATACAGAAAGGGGTGGATTTTTATTTATTTATTTTTCTAAGGAAAAATATTGTAAATTCGACCTAGGGCTTTTTGGATATAAAGTGTTATGGTTTCTTTGATCGATGTAAGAAGAAGCCGGTGTGAGAAATTTGCACATTTCCGCTACAATTTTGAACATCTTTTTTTTGTATCTCAAATAATTTTCTGAGTTCTCCCTAGAAATTTAGTTTAATGAAAGGTATTTTAAAATAAAAAAGAAAGATGAAAAGCTTAATAGCGACCTTAGATATTGAGCTGTTCTGTAAGAGGGTGGGGCAAATTGTTTTAACTGAAAGTTTTTTTATCTGACCTGGGTTATGTAACTTATACAGACCAGGGGAAGACCAAGTTGAACATATTTTGATTTCACCAAATTAATCTCTTTAGATTTATATGTTAGTAATAATACATGTGAATGTATGTACACGTGGATTCTTGGCAAAAGAAGCCAGAAGATGTTTAAAATTTTCTAAGTAGCCCATTTCAATGATTTTTAACTGTCCTGGGCTGTACACAATTCTTCCCTTAGTATACAGGACGTATGAATAATTTTCTACTAGATTTACCCAGTAACAGTCTTTCTTACCACTTTCCAGCTCTGTTAAAGTGCTTTTCATAGTTCCCTTGTCCATAATCACCTACAGGGCAAGTTGGGTGTTTTAAAAACTATGATCCAACCCCCTGTTAAAGTTATTTCATAGTTCCCTTGTCCATCATCACCTACTGGGCACGTTGGGTGTTTTAAAAACTATAATCCACTCTCGAAGATGCAACCTAGGTGACGAGCATTTTTTTTAGCTTTGTTGGTCACAAGGTTAGACACATAGCTCTTACGAGCATTCTCATGGAGGTTTCTCTATGGAACTCTCTACATAGGAGGCTGCGGTGGTGGATTTTGTTTGCATCAAATTTCTTGTCTTTTGCAGATGTATGTACGAGGATTTTTCACATTGGTTTTGAAAAATAAAATAGAAGCAAATTTCATTAAGATCACAGGAAATGCGTGGCGGCCAAATTTCATAATTTCTCCCCTTTAAGTCTTATTCCAAGGCTATTATGCATTGTCTTGAAGGTGTTTTTAGCCATCTATCTTGATGTTTTTTTTTTCTCAAATTTTTTTGAGCAATGTAATGTCTAGTACGTCTTCTTATTAAGTTGTGTTTTAAGCCATCTATGTTGAGATTTATTTTTCTTCTGAGCCATGCAATGTCTCGTACGTTTTTTCTTGTTTAGTTGTGTTTTAAGCCATCTATGTTGAGATTTATTTTTCTTCTGAGCCATGCAATGTCTCGTACATTTTTTCTTGTTTAGTTGCATTGACAATAAATGGTAATCCAACTCAGATTGACTAGCATAAGGATTTTGAGTATTTGTTACCATTTAATTGAGCGCCACTAATGTGGGCATATAATCAAGAGTTTTTTTTTTACAGATATTTTTTCAGGTAAATATATTGACTCCTATTTTTTTGGTTGGCTGGCTGTTTTTCTATCAGTTGTGGGATGCACTAGGCTGAGGGACACTGAATGGATCTCTAGGCAAGATCCATATGTCTGCCTTGAATATGCTAATAGTAAATTTCGAACAAAAACATGCACAGGTTCGATGAAATCCTTAATTCTTCAAGTTTCTGGTTTACTTGACAGAGCATATGAAGTTTACTTTTTATTTCATTATCTTGCTTGTTACTAAAGGAATTGACAAAGTTTTAGTTCACAATACATATGCTTCAAGGCTTGGATGGATGGTAATTTAAGGCCCAAGCTTAATTACCTTTTCTGGTAATTTTTGTCTAAAGCTATTTTTTGTTAGTGCAATGAGTTTGGTCATTGAAAATTGTGAGTATTTTATGTGAAATAATGATAGATGTTAAATCTATGTATGTTTCCTTACCTTGGTCGTCTAATTGATAACTAGACCCCGTCATACAGTAAAGCTACAAGGTTGATGGACTTGTTTTATTAGATTGAATGTGTAGGGTAACTTGAGTAGTACTGTGAAGATGTAATTTTTTTTTCAATGAGTTTACGCAGGTTTTTATGAGGGGTCCTGGCCCCTTCATACTTAGTGGGGTTTGAACCTTGGACCTCTCAAAGAGAGGCCAAAGCCCTTACCACTATAGAAGCTTCAAGATGTAATTTTGCTTCAGGCCTTCCATCTTATTTATACATGGCAGTTTTTACCACTGGCTGAGTCTAGAATTTTTTTTGCATAAAAGGTGATACAGTTTTGAGATGCACAAATTTATTGTATATTCTGTTTGTAGACAGGTGGGTTTGCTTATTGCTCTAAGGTTTGACAAATAGCACGATTTATGTGGTATACCAAACTACTAGAATGTGAATTGCTACATATACTAGAATTGGAATTAAAGGCAAAGTACAACAAATGAATATAAATAGTTATAAAGTGAACACAGCCTTCCTAAAACAATGAACAAAAAACTGGTTAGAGGCACATCTAAATCACTCATTGGATGATACACCGGGTGCATCAATGATATATCCCTGCAGTAAAATTATGACAACAGCATGCATTCACTGGAATACAAACAGCAGAAAGCAAAACTGAAGAGCAAATGAGAGAATATATCTGTCAAATCTGATGATTTACACTATCTTGGAATGTATTGTATAGATGTACAAGGATAAAAATGTGCTTGCTGGATAAGACAGCAAAGGACATGAAAAACACTCGGGAAAGTTCTAGTTAGAAAGATAGAAAGAAAAATACAAAGCACAAAAAAGATGGATAGAAAAAAACGCTACAAAGCAGGAAAACATTGTAATCTTATCATTTCCTCCCTGCTTATTGGAAGTTGTCCCCAACTCTATAACCCTGGGCGAAATATCATCCACGAAAGGTTGCTGAAAGACTATTAAAGTAATAGTTATTTGCAGATTACAGATCTAGTTCAAGTGTTGTTATTTATTTTTGTTTTTATTTTTATATTAATTCTCCCCAAGAAAGAAGGCCAGTAAAAGGAGGACACTGATTTGCAGAGGGGAAAAAATGAACACCAGCCTAAAGCAGCAAATGTAGAAGCAGCAAACTGAACAGCAGGGGAGGGCACAACAACCTATCTCAACTTGAGGCTGAGCAAACTCAGCAAGGATGGATCTCAAGCAAGCAAGGATGCATTGACCTCAACGAGGCTCTGATACCAAATGATATGTCCCTGCAGTAAAATTATAACAGCAGCATGTACTCACTGGAATACAAACAGCAGAAAGCAGAGACTGAAGAGGAAATTAATGAAGATATCCGTCAAAATTGATGATTTACACTCTATGTTGGAATGTATTATATAGATGTATAATGATATTGTGCTTGCTGTACAAAGCATATGAAAAACACTAGCTTAGAAAGTTCTAATTAGAAAGATAGAAAGAAAGCTAAAAAGCAGAAAAACATTCTATTCTTATCAATAAATGTTGTACCAACTCCATTTTTGCACTGCATCCTAATCTTCTCCTTCTCTTTCGTTCCCGCACCCTGCATCACCCCCTCATCCTTGCACCTGCATTTCCCAACTGTAGACATCCGTGTTTGATACTTCATACCCACACCTTGCATGCCTCTGCATCTGTGTACCCCTACAAACTTGCTTTATACTCGTGGACGTGGGCCCTTAACCAAAATTGCAAATTGGGGTCTTTAGCAAGGTACCCATTTTCCAACGTCTTTACATCCCCAGTTAATAGTACGTAAATATGTAGTAAGATCAAGATTTGATGAGAATTGTTCTTATATCCTTGTACTCATAGGTATGGGTCCTATAATGCTCAGTCTCAAAAAAGAGAACAAAACATGAAGAGTTAAAACCACTTATTAATTGCATGTAGGATAACTGGTGTCTATCTGTTGCAGTAAGACCTGCATTTTTCATACCATTGAACTTCTTGCTTTCAAATGCAATAGCAGATTGTCTTGGGGAAGAAATTTGCGCTATATAAATCCAACAGCAACACACTCAAGGTTGAAGGGTTACGGAAATTTCAGGTGGCTAAGATATTGATGAGGAAGGTGCATATTATTAAGTCTTTTTGGGGTTGAGTTGGACTTTGTTTTTTAATTAAAGTTGTTTAGGAAAGGACAATAGAAGAAAAGTCCTTGATAGAACAACTCTAAACACCTTTGAATCTGAAAAAGCCATGCACTTTTTTAGTCTGATAGGCACGGTTAACTCTTAGAGTGTAGACACCATTCTGTGGCCCAAGTTATTTAATAAGGAGGAATTGGCAAACACACTTTTAGATTCCTTCATACTATGTTTGCTTTAGTTGTTGGGGATGCTGGAGGGAGTCTAGCACATGTAGAAATGAATTGTGTTTAGTGAGATGACAAATTTTCGGCCAATTTTTAATTTATTTTTATCTCATTTGGATTTTCGGTTAACTCTTGTTTGAATTTTCTTGCGAAGGTCCTTGAACTTGGAATTTAGCTCACACTTAGTTGCATATTCAGTGCCCTTAGAATCCCTTTTACTGTATTGTGAGGGCAGTTTGGTGCAGTTTAGAAAAACAAGGCAAAGTTTATTTGGTGGTAAGGGGAAAAAAAAAGGGTAGAAACAGAGAAGCAGGTCTTTTCCTTGTCTTTTGTTGCCTTAATCAGAATAGAATAAGAAGATTAATGTCAAAATGAATGGGGGGGCAAAAAAAAGAATGCTTGAAGATAAGAGAATGGAATGATTAAAAGAAGACAGAAAGTGTAGCAAAGAATAACTAGAGCTCACATACCATGTATATTGTATTAAAATTTTAGAATGGGCACTACAGCTTAAATACCATATGTAGTGTATAAGAATTAGAATGGACACTATATGTGACTGGAAATATTGGAAATGAAAAAATAGCAGTGAACAAAGTCATTTCATATCTGGTCAAAGTCTGCCCTAAGTGATGAAAGTGGGTTATTCCAGAAGACCCAGAGATTAAAATAACCGCTGGTCTGCTAAAGAGAGGGTTAGAGGCACCTGTACATCCAAATGGAATGCACTCGCAATTCTTGAAGTTGAGAAGACTTCCTATTAGCATATTGATTAGTAATAAAACTCATGAAGATAAATAGAATGGGGAGAAAAACTAATTTATACAGAAGTGAGTAAAACTGTAATTATTTTTATTGTCGAAGTTCTATTTCACATAGTGACCCCTTTATATGCATAAATACTGCCAAGTATTGAGGACGGCAACTTTACACTGCAAAGTACGAGGTTATAAGAAACTAACCAATTATGCAAGATAACATTTTGTGTGTTCTGGTACATTAATATTACAATATGGTCTTTTTCAGTTACATAACATATGCTCAGCATAATTTCTTCCCAAACCCAGGCTGCTTAAAATTCATTTTCACTAATGGACAAAACCCAGTCACCTTGCATTAGTACTGGTTTTGCAAATTTCTGGGGTTTTTGTTACCTTTTCGTGATGAATGCTTTTATTGCCTACTCATATGAATAAGCCATATTTTAATGCCTACTTATTCTAGGCTTATCTTTGCCAACAATTTAAGTCAATGGTCAACCAATGTCCTTTTTTCTCCTGCCCAGTCACTTTTTTAAATTGTCAAAGATTAAAGGCTATTGTTATATTTTAGCAAAACTACCTTATGATTGATTAGTGTTACCCTGTGATAAGGTAGTTGCCAAAGATTTAAAAGAATGCTGACTTATTTCCTTGTAGACACATTGTGTAATGCCAGTGCTGCCTTTACCATATCTTGCGTGTCATCAATTATAGAGGATACTTATAAGGCATGTAACAGAAGATGTCATCTCATTACGACTCAAGAACTTTGACATTAGACACATGTGTAAATCTATATGAGCCATTTCATAGGTCATTTTTTTAACAGTATCAAGATTCTAGTCATTTGACAGACCACTCTAAGGTGTGGCATGTACCAAATTTTCAATCGAGCACAAAGGTTTTCATTAGCATTTATTTGGTGTAGATGCCAATTTGTTTTTAGGGAAATTTCATGTAAGTCACAATACAGTTCTAAAATGTGGCAAAATATTTTATAGCTTTGATTAATCTTATTCTAATTTTCATATGTACTCTAAGAAAATCATGCCTACTGCGATTTAGGTTATATGCATTTTTAAGTTTTGTTGCTGAACTCATATGACATGGCTCTTCTTTTTGTTTTGGCAGATGGTGGAAAGAATCCAACTTTCAATGAGAAGTTTGTTCTTCCTTTGATTGAAGGGCTGCGTGAAGTGAATGTTTCAGTATGGAACAGTAACACTTTACAATTCGATGATCTCATTGGCACTGGCAGGTATTTTGTGTGTACATTTTGTTAGTTTTGTTTTTTTTTTTCACTGTTTTTTAGTTAACTACATATCGAGTTCTATCTTGAGCTGCAAGAACTCAAGAATTATTTTAATTCAATCCAACTTTTCAACATATTCCTTTATCATCCAGAATTCTGCTACAGAGGGTACTTTCAAGCGGTTATGATGATTCAACATGGCCACTGAGTACCAGGAGTGGAAAGTGAGTAGCATCTTTTAGGACCCTTTTAATGTCCTCAAATTTGGGCTGTTTTCATTTTGTGAACCTTGAATTATTCCTCGTGGACTAAATTATTAATCATTTAGTGTTATTGCCCGAGTTAAAAACACAAACAGGCATCTATTGCATTTGTTCTGATGCTTTTGTTCAGCTTTCTACTAAACATTTGGTTTGTCATTCGCCATCTTTCTAATAGAAATGCTGGGGATGTAAGGATTATCCTTCACTATGCAAGTGGTGGTGTAAGTCGAGCAACAACCTTTCCTTGTGCCACTTATTGTTCTTCTATCATGTGATGCCTTAGGCTAATGCCTTTTACAATAATGTGAATTCTGTCTCTTTTCAACAGAAAACCAAGGTACAATCGGCATCTGCAGCTCCTCCATACACAGGACAGATGCCAACCACTGCTCCATATGGGTCATCGAGTGGATACCCACAATTTCAGCAGCCATCTTCGTTGTATCCTGGATATCCACCACCCGTAGCTACATATAAACCTGAATCAACAGCATATCCAGCTTTCAGTACATATAAATCTGAACCAACAGCATATCCTCCTCCTCAAAGCACTGCATATCCTCTACCTCCAAGTAATGTATATCCTCCACCTGAAAACAATGTATACCCCCCACCTCCAAGTAATGTATATCCTCCACCTTCAGCTTCTTATCCTCCTGCACCTGCTGCATACCCACCATATCCTTCAATGGCATATCCCCCACCAGGACCACCAACAGGATATCCAGCACAGCCTTATCCAGGTAATTTCACTTCTCTGTTGTACAATTTGTGGTGTTCATGTTGTAAAATTTGTTCAAAATTTTGAAAGAGTTTACTAATAAAGAAGGAAAATATGTACTCTTGACGAGCTTTAATTTAATAATCTTGGCATGTCACAGGTTATTATCCAGGAACATATCCAACTGCCTAGATTGTTTTGGTGTGCAATTGCGGGGACAAGTCTTTCATTTCCTCATACTTACAACTCTACCTATGTTGGATTTGAACCTTAAACTTTTTATTGAAGTTTTGAAGTCTTATAATTGAGCCCACTCAAGTTGTTTAATAATATTTTATAATATTATTTAAAAATGATGTATTGTTAAAAATTATTATAGTTTGCCTGGTATATAGTTAATGCACAAGAGATACTTTTTAAAAAACTATGAATAAATAAATCAAACCTATAATTATATATTTTTTAAAACAAATGACACTACGGTTAAAAAACAATGAATAAATGAATCAAACCTATAATTATATTTTCTAAAACAAATGATACTACGGTTAGAACTATTGTGCGAGGCTTTCATTTTTTTTAAAACCATGAATAAATGAATCAAACCTATAATTATATTTTTAAAAAATAAATGACACTACGGACTACGGTTAGAATGATTGATTGTGCTGAGGGTTTCATTTATGTTCGCAAGCGATAAGAGGTTTTATAGGGCCTTTGGATCTTAGCGGCCAACATTTTTGTGGTTTTTGTTTAAGATTTTAGTGGGATATGTTGTAGGGGATCCAAGATGGGTTAGATTTTTGTCTTTTAACAGATTTATGTTGCGAACTTGATTGACGACTTCCAATTTGCTGCACAAAACAAAAGTGAAAATCATATCTTTCCTCGACGTCCAAGGCATGAATTAAAGAGATCTTGAAACAAGTTTCAAGCAGATAATTAAAAAGTGGTTCAAATCTCAAGCGAATCGAGCATTAAGAAGCACCTCAAAAGAAATCCATTGTGGAAACCCTTTCAAGGGCAAGGATTTTAAAGACTCGGCCCAAAAGTGAATTTTAGGGATGCCCTCTATGGTGGACAACCTTAGCCTAATGCTAACATTAATATTAGGGCTTCATGTAAACCTCTTAGAATGACTAAGATCGATCTTAAGAAAATTGAGTTGCGATGTCTTAAGGCAACAAATAGAACTTCAATTGTTAAGCTAGATATGGGCAATTCAGATTGGCATAGAAGATCTGGAAAAAAGAGGACTAATTTGTTGTTTCTTAGGTTTTCGATTCAAAGTTTGGGCTTCATAAAATTAGAAAACAGAAGGTGAATTACAAATCTCTATGTATCCAAATGGTTGTTTTCTTATTTTATTTGCTAATAATAATAAAATAAAAAACATTTCAAGGGGGTCCTTGGTTCTTTGGAAGGGTGGGGCTTTTTATGGAACCTTAACATACTAAATTTAAAGCCGAAGAAGAGATGCCTTCTATAGGTCTTGTGTGGGTTAGACTCTTTGGTCTCTTAGTTGAATTATGGAATTTAAAGCCGAAGAAGAGATGCCTTCTATAGGTCTTGTGTGGGTTAGACTCTTTGGTCTCTTAGTTGAATTATGGAATCCGACAATTCTTTCTTCAATTGGAAACTCATTGGGAACTTTTATTATGATTGCTAATTGTACTAAAAAAAATTGAACATATTATTTATGCTCTGATTTGTGTTTTAATGGATAAGGGTGGGGCTTTTTATGAAGCCTTGGCATACTAAATTTAAAGCCGAAGAAGAGATGCCTTCTATAGGTCTTGTGTGGGTTAGACTCCTTGGCCTATCAATTGAATTTTGGAATTCGGCTATTCTTTCTTCAATTGGAAACTCGTTGGAAAATTTTATGATAATTGCTAATTGTATTAAAAAATTTGAACATATTATTTATACTTGGATTTGTGTTTTAATGGATTTTTACAAACCCCTATCTGAAAAGATTTCATTACAATTTGAGGAGGACACTCGGGAGCAAGTGGTGGATTATGAGAACAATTCTTTTTGTTGCAGAATTTGCCATAAATATGGTCATTTGGCTAGTGTTTGCCCAAATAAAATTCTAGATCAAAAGAAAGAGGATATAAACTTAGCAAGTTTCCAAATGTCTAAGAAGAACACTCAACCAATTATGAAGAAGCAATCAAAGTTATCATCTAACATGTTTGAAATTCTTTTCACAAATGATGTCCTAGGTGAGAAAGAGGAAATAAGGGAGAGAAATCTTAGAAACACAATTTAAAGATGTAGGGAAGGACTCAGAGACAAACCATCAAATTAAAGGTTTTCAATAGGAAAAAAAAGGAGGAAATATACACAAACAAAACAAATTTTTAAATGTTGAGACTTCAAATAATACAGGTCTCAAGATAGACTCTATTGAATCTTCCAGTAACACTTTGACTTTGTACACGTATTCTTTGAGGTTAGAAGCCATCTCAGATTCAATTAGGGTAAGTCATGAAATAGGAAAAAAAAACTAAAGATGGATTCCAACCAAAAGGCAGGTCGCAAGACCAATCAACATCATATGGTAAAATAAGGTGAAAAGCTTGTTGAGGAAGGTAAGATTTATGCCCTTACCAATTTCTCTAGCCCTAGTATTTTTTTTGGTTAAGTAGCGTTTGTATTTACAACGGGTTTTAACTAGGATCCCAAAACCTGATTACATAAGAGTTGGCAATAACATGCCGAGAATAAGCCATTAAAACAAAATTTTGGGCCCAAGGCACCAATACCCTGAAAATGAAAAACAAACAGAAATCCCGCCCAGTGGGAACAAGTAAATTTGAACAATCCCGCCCAGTGGGAACAAGTAAATTTGAACAATCCCGACCAGCGGGAAACCACCAATTTCGAAGGAAGGTAAGTTTGAAGATCCCGCCCAGCGGGGAGCAGTTGAAAACCGCCATCGTGTAAATCCCGCCCAACAGGAAGCAACAAAAAACCATTATAATATAAATCTCGCCTAGCGGGAAGCAGTCAAAAAACCACCAAAGAGTGAATCCCGCCCAGCGGGAAGCAATAGAAATCCATCCCAGTGTAGATCCCGCCCAGCGGAAAGCAACAAAAACCTCTACCAAGTGAATCTAGCCTCTTGAGAAAACCAGCAGGAAATGAGAAAAACTCGCCCAGCGAGAAACCTAGCGGTTTTGGAGAATCCCGCCCCGCGGGAAACCATCCCGCCCAACGGGAAACCATCCTACCCAAAAAAAAGGGGGAATCCCGCCCAGTAGGAAGCAACTGAAAACCAGCAAAGAGGAGATCCCGCCCATCGGGAAGCAGCTAGAAAGCACCACCAAGAGAATCCCGCCCCCAGGACAACCAACAGGAAAAGACAACAGGTTAAGGGACCAGGGATACAGGGACTGGGGATCCCAGGCGGGAAGAGGTAACAGCCACAAAGATGGGATCCTTGGGAGCCTAGCCTGGGGGATCCAGGGTCTGCATGCATAGATCAGATCCCCCAAGATTTGAAAAATGTGGCAGAACCCAGAGAACGCCAACAGCAGGGGCCAAGAATCCCATCCTTGCACAGGAGAAACTTCAGGGAACTGGGACTGAGGCTGGGAACAACCCAGGTAGAGAAAAAGCCCCCCTAAAGGCCAAACAAATGCCCAGGGTGTCCACCAAGGAGCATAACCAACATGAAGAAGCCTCCAAGTGGGAAATTGAAGAGGGCCCTCCCCACAGGGATGGGACCAACAACAGCCACAGGATCCTAGAGAGGATTCACTAGCAAAAAGGGGAAAGAGGTCCCCCCAGACCACCCCCAAAGCAGTAAGGACCTCAAAGGAAACCCCAGGAAGCCATCAAAAACCCAACCAATCACCACCACCACCCAAAGAACCGCAAGGAACCAGATCCACACCAAAAACCTGTAGAGAACCCTAGGGGGAAGCCTGAGGGAAAAAAAGGGAAGGGATCTTGAAAACAGTAAGGAACCCTAAGAAGCACCAGGCCAAAAAATCAAACAAGGGAACCCTGACCGACTAGGAGAGGTGTAGAAAGAGGAGAAGGATCTCCCTCAAGGAGATCATCTGCAACAAACAATCCCAGGGAAGGATGACCTAGGAAGAGCCAGGGGCTGGGCAGGAACCAGGGACCAGGGGAGGGGGAGCAGGGAAGGGATCGAGACCCTCCCCTCTCTACTCAAAAAATTGGGTAGTTTAGAAGCCCCAAGAACCTAGCTCTATGACCAACCGTAGTTGTTCCATCAGGGTATACCACATGGCATCAGTCACAAGGGGGTTGAATTATTAATATATCCACAGGTTGGGCATAGAGATAATGGAGCCTTGTCGGCATCTACTAGCACACAGGACATTTGCCAACTATGCCTACATATCCAACAGGGGTGGAGGCAGTGGGAATGGAACCTGGGTCGACCACAACTAGCACCCAGGGCATTTGCCAACTGCTCTATGCACGTGGATAAATTGGGTAGTTTAGAAGCCCCGAGAACCTAGCTCTATGGCCAACCGTAGTTGTCCCATCCGGGTATACCACATGGCATCAATCACAAGGGGGTTGAATTATTAATATATCCATAAGTTTGGGCATAGAGAAAATGGAGCCTTGTCGGCCTCTACCAACACACAGGAAATTTGCCAACTATGCCTACATATCCAGCAGGGTGGAGGCAGTGGGAATGGAACCTGGGTCGGCCACAACCAGCACCCAGGGCATTTGCCAACTGCTCTACGCACGCGGATATTTTTTAGCCCTAGTATTAATGAAGATCATCACTTGGAATATTAGAGGACTCAAAGGGAGTCTTTCAAAACAAAATAAAATTAGAAGAATGATTTAGACAAACCATTCGCATCTTGTTTTCATTCACGAAACGAAAATGTCAATAGAGGTAATGGATTCAATTGTTAGTAAAATCTGGTCAGTTGGAAAAGTTGCTTCCTTTAGTTCCCAGGGGACTTTTGGTGGCATTACTTGCCTTTAGGACCCAAAAGAGGTAGTTATTCACCATATGGTTGGCAGCTGGGGTCTTTTGGTTGTAGGTATTCAAAGTAGACATTCTAACTAAATTATGCTTTGCAGAACTACATTGGAGGAAAAGAGAAGATAGTGGAAGAATATAACTTATATTATCTCTCATTTTCTTGAAGCTTGGATCTTTGATCGGAGGAGAATTCAATACCATCCTCTCCCTGGATGAGAAAATGGGAGGAAATATAAATTTTGATAGAAGCATTGACCTCATGAGTGAATATATTGCAAACCTTCATCTTCTAGCCAGATAATGGCCTCAAGACTTGGTCTAACAAAAGGCAAGGCTTAGCTTGTATCATGGAGAGATTGGATAGGTTCTTGTTCTCTAACAATTTCTTAATCCATGGTCACATTCCTAAAGTGAGGACTCTTAACAATACTGGTTCGGATCACTGGCCAGTCATGGTGGAAATTTGGAAAACCAATGTGAGTTTCTCACCTTTTCGATTTCAATTAATGTGGCTTAGAGATAGTTCCTTTAAACCTCGAGTGTAGAAATGGTGGAAGGAAGGTAAACCAAGGTATGGGACTAAGATGTTATGTTTTGCCAAAAGATTGCAATACATTAAATCCAAAATCAAGATTTAGAACTGGAAGGAGTTTGGAGATGTCCGGCAAAAAAACATGAAGTGATTGCTCAGCTTGAAAATTTGAATAAGAAAACCTGTTTAGATGGCCTCACAAAGAGTAAAAGTACAAATGAAAATAGACTCACAACTCAGTTAAAGGAATGGGAAAAAATAATTCTTATGGAAGCAAAAATCTAGGATCCAATGGCTCAAAGAAGGAGATCGAAACACAAATTTCTTCCACAAATCTCTTCTAGCTTGAAAATCTCACTTTATTTTTTCCTTAAGATCTGATTATGGAGACATTGTCTACACTTGGGATGGCATGAATTATGTTGTTAATTACTTTTCCAATCTATTTGTTGCTGCACCTCTTGACTCGACTTCTCAACAAAATATTCTTTAAGCGATCCCTACTCTTATCACTTTTGAGGATAACTCTATTTTGACCGCTCCAGTTACTATCAATGAGCTTCAACAGGTGGTTTTTAAAATGCAAAAAGGAAAAACCCCAGGTCCTAATGGTTTTCCCATTGACTTCTATCAAGAGTTTTGGGATATCCTTCATGTTGATTTATTAGAGGTGGTGGAAGAAGCCAAGAAAGCCAAAGAAATTTTGAAGGTTATCAATTAAACTTATTTCATAATATTGAAGCCTCTTTTGCATAAGATCTTTTTCCCTGAACAAGGGAGTTATGTGGAAGGGTGTCAAATAGTGGATGGGATAGTTCTTGCTTAGGAAACTATCCATTCCATAGAAATGCGAAAAATCTCCATCTATGTTCATTCGTTTAGACTTATCCAAAATTTATGACAGAGGTGATTGACACTTCCTTTTCAAGTTTTGAGGCAATTTGGCTTCTCTCAAGATTGGTTGGACTGAATTATGCATTGTATCTCTTCGATGTCCTACTTTGTTCTTATCAATGGTAGGCCTTCTCAGTTATTCCTAGCTTCCAGTGGTATTAGGCAAGGTGACCCCCTCTCCCCTTATTTATAAATAATTGTTGCTAAATGCTTGGAAAATACTATAACCAAAAAGAGAGAAAACATAACCCTTGAGGGAGTTACCATTGCTCATGGAGCTAGGCCTATTTCTCTACTTCAATTTGTTGATGACTCTACTTTGTTTGGTAAAGCTACAATTAAAGAAGCTTCTAAAATTAAGCAAATCATTAGCTATTTTTCTAATGCTATTTGGACAATTAATCAATGAAGACAAATCTAAAGTCATTTTCTTTCACTATTCTCCCAGACAAGAATCCATGGTCTTGGATAAATTAAGATATAAGAAGACCTCCATTTCGATCACTTATTTAGGCATTCCTGTCAATATATAAAGATAGAAAAAAAATATTGGAATTGGTTGTTGGATAGAGTTCAGAAGAAAATTGGAAAGTGGACCAATAGGTGGCTTTCATTTGGGGGAAAACTTACCTTGGTAAAATCGATCCTTCAAGCTATACCTATTTATGTTTCTGTTGTGTTGAATATCCCAAAGGCAGTTCTTTGTGAATTAGATCAAATCGATCATCGGTTCCTCTGGAGTGGTACTAAGGAGAAAAGAAAATGGGCCTTGGTGAAATGGGATACTTTATGCCTTCCCAAGAATTAATGGGGTTAGGATTTCGGTTTGCTATTAAAAACAATGACTTTAGCTGCTAAACAATATTGGAAGATTTTGCATAACCGCAATGCTCTTTGGTCTAAAAATCTTCGTGCTAAATATACTGAGAACAAAAGTCCTGAAGACCTTGTTCGCTATCAATTGCCTACCAAAGGTTCTTCCATTTGTGCAGTTCTTAAGATTGGTGAGGATTTGATTAAGAAAAAGTTATTTTGGATCATTCATAATGGTCAACAAGTAAATTTTTCGATAGATTCTTGCGATGGTCACCAACCTTTGATAACTTAGTTTCATGATTGGAGGCCTTGGATGGAGGAGCTTCATCGAGCTAAATGGATAAAGGTAGCTAATTACTGTCAGTACCATACTAGTAATTCAAAGGTTGGTAGATATTGGATCCCTATTGAGGACTAGCCTATTCAAATTCCAGAAAGGCAAAGAAAAGGCATACAAAGCATCCTTCATATGAGATCTCTCTCCTGGTCCCATGATAAATACTGTTTTGGATGGAACAACACTACTAAGGGTGAGTATTCAGTAGCTTAAGGTTATTTGACCTTATGCCATAATAATCCCAACCAATCATATGCCATATTTACTTAGTTATGGGCTCAAAAGCTCTGGTCTAAGGTGAGGTTCTTTATATGGATTTTATTGCATCACAGGGTGCTTACTGGTGAGCAACTTATGTAACGTGGTTTTCATGGCTCGTTTAGATGCGAAATGTGTGGAGAGAATATGGAAATTCTCAGCCATATTTTTATTGAGTGTACCTTAGCCTCTGAGCTATGGAGGAGAATGGCCATCTTACTTGGCTTACAGTGGTCCAATTTTTTTTTAATTTTGAACAACTTTGGAGGGATTGGCCTAATCAGGAGGGTGTTGATCATTTTATTAGGTAGCTAGTTTGGATGGGTTCTACCATTCTACCTTGGAATATCTAGAAGGAATGAAACAACCAAATTTTCACTCAAGAAAGGAAGGGCATTCACTTTATCTGAAAAAAATCATTGTCAACTTTGTTGAATTAGTCTAACAACTCCTTAATCACCCCAAAACTCCCACCAAAGATGGGATCAAGTGATGCAAAGATTAAAGATTAACTCTTTTAAGGGAAACCAACTTAAAGGGAATGTGAGTAATCGAAATATGGATAGAACAAGGAATTGACAACCTCCTCCTAAGGATTTTGGAAAAGTCAATACCGATGGAGCCTTTAGGGGAAACCCTGGAAAAGCTAGTGTAGGAGGAATTGGTAGAATTTCAGATGGTTCCCTGTTTTCACTTTTGCTGAGAATTTGAGTATCCTTTCCAATAACCTTGCTGAGGGGTATGGTATCCTTAGAGGCCTTCGAGAGGTTACTAAGGTCAGATGGAAAAAGGTGCTAGTTGAATTTGACTCTCAAGTCATGATTAATCTGTTGAAGACTCATAAGAATCATAAGGTTAATTGGAGAATAAAATGATTTTTTGAGAAGATTCAATTAATCTAGATGGGTTTTTTGAAAGTTGAATACAATCATGTGGCCAAAGAACAAAATAGAAGTGCTAATGCTTTAGCTAATTGGATATTGGATAAAGGTGATCTTACTTACTATGGCCACCCTCCCAGATGGTGGGATCCACAAATAAGAGAAGCTCTTCTTTCTATCCTTTCTCTGGATGGCTCCAGTACTAGAGGTTGAATTTGACTCTCAAGTCAGATGGAAAAAGGTGCTAGTTGAATTTGACTCTCAAGTCATGATTAATTTGTTGAAGACTCATAAGAATCATAAGGTTGATTGGAGAATAAAAGAATTGTTGAGAAGATTCAATTAATCTAGATGGGCTTTTTGAAAGTTGAATACAATAATGTGGTAAGAGAAAATAATAGGAGCGTTGATGCTTTAGCTAATTGCATATTGGACAAAGGTGATTTTACTTACTATGACCACCTTCCCAGATGGTGGGATTCACAAATAAGAGAAGCTCTTCTATCTATCCTTTCTTTGGATGGCTCTAGTATTATAGGTACCTAGTTCCTTTTTACTTTATTTTTTCTTCTCTGTGGTTTGGTCAGGGTATTTTATTTCCCTTGCTCAGATTGATCATTCTTATGTTTCCTCTGTTGAATCTTGCCTAAAAATCCTATTGGCCTAGAAAGGCCAAAGTTGTATTTTGTTTTTTCCTTCTTTTTAGTTTTTTGGTGTGTTGTTTTGTATTGTTTTTGTTCTATTTTGTTTTTGTGTTGTTTTTGCTGTGTTTTATGTTTTTTGTATTTTTTTGTGTTTTATGTTTGTGTGTTGTTTTTGTGGTTTTTTTTGTTTTTTTTGTTGTTTTTTTTGTATTTTTTGTGTTTTTGTTGTTTTAGGCATGCTCTTTTGAGTGTGCTGAAGGGGGTAGGATAGATATGAACCCTAGGCGATTTTGGTGGAATAGATACCTCTGCCTCCTTAGGACTTACCCGAAAGTGGCATTCCAATTGGGGTGTTTTCCACAAGTAATTTTTTTTAAAAACAAATTATTGAAAATAGTTTTTGTCTTATATAAATAAGTTATGATTCAATGAAAAATATGCATGAGCTTGAATTTGAATATTTGACACACATAAACTGAACATAAATCAAACTTGAATTTGATCTTATGCTTCAATTTTTGTTGGAGATACCTTAACATCCTAAGCTTAGAGCTAGGGCACAAATAGGGCCACCCTCCCATGATTTGAACTTGGGTCTTTGTAATGTGAGCCCAAAACCTTTATCATTATTGCATTTGACTTTTGATTACCTTTAGGATTTGGATTTAAACAGATATCTCAAAATTTTAGTTTAAAAGTATACTTAAATATGAATACATTATGAACTTAATATGCATGTAAAGATACGCATAAATTTAAGAATACTCTTTAATTTAAATTAAATAAATTTTTGCTTAAATTTGAGAGGATTTGGATTTAAACGCATATCTCAAAATTTTAGTTTAAAATTATACTTAAATATGAATACATTATGAACTTAATATGCATGTAATGACAAGCATATATTTAAGAATAATCTTTAATTTAAATTAAATAAATTTTTGCTTAAATTTGAGAGGATTTGGATTTAAACGCATATCTCAAAATTTTAGTTTAAAATTATACTTAAATATGAATACATTATGAACTTAATATGCATGTAATGATAAGCATAAATTTAAGAATACTCCTTAATTTAAATTAAATAATTTTTTGCTTAAATTTGAGAGTAACATTGAGAATTTGATTGTATCATTAACTTAAATTTTATTCTTGTGAGCTTGTATTTGAGATTGAGATTGAACATAATATTGAGTCAAATTTGAACTTACAATTATATATCATTATCCTATGAACTTAAATTTAAATATAATTTTTTAATAATTCTTAAAATTTTACTTGTATTTTAAATTGAAATTCTTATACAGAGGATATGCCATGTTGAAAACAAAATAAAAAACTAAAAAATAATTCAAAATATTTTATATGTATTTTAGAAAAAGCTAGAAGTATGACTAAGTAAATATTAGGATGTCAACAAAGAAATAAAATTGAATGTTAGAATAACAATAAAAGAATAAATGATCTATTTTAAACCTCACACATGAAGCCACTAATGTTTAAATTTAAATTTGAATTATATAAATAAACAGGTAGGTAAAATGGTTCATAGCCTTAAGTTTGACAATCCTTTCAACAAGAAAATGTTAACAGTTAACTTTAACATAAAGAATTGTTTTTTTGGAATTAGTATTTAAAAATTTAAAATTTATATTAATATTTGAATATATCCATCATAAAGATAATGGGGTGTTATTGTTAGTATTCATTCATCAAGAATATAAACATAATATTGTTATAGAGTTAACTTATGTAAGCAAGATAAAAGGGTTATGATTCTAAGAATAATACATTTATCAATCAAACATAAAAAATAATAACATTAAAAGATTTGAAAATATCAAGAATATAAACATGATATTGTTATAGAGTCTTGGGCAAAGTAACCTCAAAGAAACCCAAGCTTAAAAAAATTTGGAAGCTAAACATCATCCCTAAGGTTGCTATGTTTTTTTGGACTACCATTCTCAATAAGATCCTTACAAAAGACAATATGTTCAAAAGAGGGATTGTGGTTCCAATTGTTTGTGTCTTATGTAACAAAGAGGATGAGTGTGTGGACCATCTGTTTGGAACTTGTAATTTTTTTCGTGATATCCTAAATATGTTATTGAGAGAAGTTAATGTTGCTTGGGTCATTCCAGATTCTCTAAACAGGATTTGGAAATAGTGGCACTTATGAAACAATATTTTTTGGCAAAAATGCATTCCACATATTTGCTGGGGGATTTGGTTGGAAAGAAACATACAAGTGTTCAAAAATAAAACCAAAGACATAATTGGGGTTTATGTCAGGATAAAAACAACCTTATTAGAGGATTGTAATAAAACATTGTTGGCCAGGAAAATCTTGCAATGATCCTCTCTACAGAAAACGATATCTTAAATATGAAAAAAATCAATAAGGTGAGACTACATACTAGATGGGAACGTCCCCACAAAGGCTATGTAAAAATTAACTTCGATGGAGCTGCAAAAGGTAACCCAGTTCATGCTGGTGGTGGGGGCATCATTAGGAATGACAGAGGTTAGGTAGTGGCTGCATATGTTGAGGATCTAGGAATTACCACAAATCACCAAGTTGAAGCAAGCTCAACAAGCTCATACCGAACTTGTCCAAATATTATCAACAAGATCACACAAAACTTGTACAAATATGCTCAACAAGCTCACACAAAAATTGTCCAAATCTGCTCAACAAGATCACACAGAACTTGTCTAAATATTCTCAACAAGATCACACATAACTTGTCCAAATCTATCCCAAAAATTGTCCACAAAGCTATCCAAAACTCTATCCCAAAAGCCTTCTCAAAGGCTCAATCAATCATATTCAAGTAGTACTCAAATCTCATCCACAAATCTTATGAAAGCAAGGCTCAAATATGAACTCAATAATGAATGGTAATACACTCTTCAAAGGATGACAATTATGATCCACAATGATCTCAAATCAAATAAATCTCATAGAAGCATAAAGAGAATTGTTAGAGACTCAATATGTTCTATACTTAAATCCAATATCTTTCTCAACTCAAGGCAATCTCATAGAAGCATAAAGAGAATTTTTAGAGACTCAATATGTTCTATCCTAAAATCAATATCTTTCTCAACTCAAGGCAATCTCATAGAAGCATAAAGAGAATTGCTAGAGACTCAATATGTTCTATCCTCAAATCTCAATCTCAACTCAAATCCAGAATATAGAATAATTTGTTTCATGGAACTTGAACAACCACTTCACACAATCACTTGACTAGGCTCAAACAACTCTTCTCAACCAACTACCACAAGGAACAACTATTTCTTACAAACCCTAGTCCAAGCATGTATCAACCAACTCAAATGTTTCCAACAATGCTCAACCACAAATCTCACATAACAATGATACTCATGTTCTTCTCAAGTTCAAGTTCTTTGCATAACCAATGGGGTTCAACAACAATGCTAATAAAATATTCTTCACATAACAATGATACTCATGTTCTTTTCAAGTTCTTTGCATAACCAATGGGCTTCAACAACTATGCTTATAAAACAAGGTTTAACCACAACTCTCAAACTAGAAAATCTTGAAGCATTCAACAAACCACTTTTGAAAAGGAAACTACAATCAATCCTTTTCTCTCCAATGATATTTCAGAAATCAACCACCATAATCAATCAATAGGAGAATGTGTCCATACCTTTTATGAAGATGAAGAAACCCGTTTGGAAATCTGCCACACTCAACACACTTTGGAAAAGAGCAAAACAACCTTCAATTTGAACCCCTTTACAAAAACAAAAATATATCTTTATATACACCTTATTTCTCCATCTAATCAAGTTAATCAAATAGCCCTCGAAATAAGCTTTCCAACGATATATAATATGGTATACTTCTAAAAGAGGAAAACACCAAAAATTTCTCTTTTTCTAAAAGTGCATTTCAACCCTTATATCTTGCCTTATAGGTAAATAAAAATTTAATCAAACACTATTCCTTTAGTTTCACCTTATTCCTCCAACATTAGGCAATAATAAAAAAATATTCAATAAAATGTTTACTTGAATCTTAGAGGGAATCGAACCCTCGTCACTACCTACTCAACACCACAACCGCGACGCCAAAGACCACGTGAGCTATCTGCTCACATAGGACAAAGAGAAAAAATGCTCCCTATATTTCATTGCCCTTGCTCATGCCAAAAATATGCACCAAATGCTCTTCTTCCACACTCTACAAAAATTGAACCCGGTGGGAATCAAACGCATGCCCTATCGCAACCAAAAACTCCACGCTTCCCAAGCTCACCGTTGGACCACGTTGTCACATTGAAGGATTTCAGGGCTTCCACTTTTTGTTCTCTTCGTTCGATGCATAGCCTTTTGAATCGAAAGCCTTTTCATATATATGCAACCTTCCTTTAATTTCACATATGTCGGCACATTTAATTATTAAATTCCTTCTGATGGCGCATGGTTTTTATGACATCGACGATGACTTTAATTTTAATTTTAAAATTTTAATTTTAAATTTTAAATAATTAAAATTTAAACTAAATATTTAAAATTAAATATCTCCATCACCGAGGCACCTTTTTCGACGAAATGAAAAGCCAACCTGGGTTTTAAGAAAAACCCATTTCAAATATGCCATCCATGGTTTTAAATAAAACATTTTATTTTGCCTACCTTGGTTTTCACAAAAACCCTGTATATATCCATGCTCTCCAAAACTCAAAACTCAAAGTGATCCATGTGACATCAATGACAACATAAAATAACTCAAATTTTCAACAATTCTAATGTTAGTAATTAACACTAGCATTAGAAAACAATTGAAGTAATGAGATGAACAATGCTTGCCCTAAGAGTATTATTAAATTAATGTAAGCATTAATAAGTTAATAATAAATATGAATAATGTTCATATTTTAATAATGTTGGAAAGTTGGTAATTTTAGAAAATTAGAAATGTTGGAAAAGTTGGCAATGTTGAAAATATTTTTGTAATGTAAAATTGAAATGTTACCCTAATTGTGCAAATGGATGGCAAAGGAGGATGGGTGGATGGGTGGCAAACATGCATTACGAGCCACTATCAACCCTTGATCTTATTTTCTTTCGAGCATTATTTGATCTCCAAGGCTACCAAGTTTTTGGTATCACTAGCTAGAGGAAGGATTTGGAAGGTGAAAGCTTATGAAAGGAAGACATACTCAGAGTTGTAGAGGTATTCTTCCTTTGTTTTTCTTTTAATGACTAATTATTAGTATGTAGTTGCAATCCATTACAATGATATTCATCCTTAACGGTAGCATTCCAAGTGTAGCCAAATGGATTTACCTTGTTTTATATTATAATATATATAGAGGAATATTATATTATTAAACCTTTGAAATGGCTAGGTAGAAAATCTATTCTTCTCCTACTTGAAATTCCATTTGTTGTGTAATACGTTTGGATATTATCATTATTTGTTTCGAATCAAACCAATTCCAATCCATCTTGTATCATCTCCTACCTCAGGTGTGCTATGATCAGTCTAAATTTTTAGGTGGTCATTTTAATGAAGAATGTTAATGCCACTTTGTCAAAAAGAAACGTTCAAAATGTTTGTGTCATCTGAGATTTGAATCCTTAGTTGTACTTGTAAGGTCATTCATTGCAATAAGCATATATTCATACCAATTCCCTCATCATTTGTTATTTGTTCTAGTATTTCTCTACATTAAATAGAGCATACTCTCCTAGCTTGAACTAGTAACTCTTGTAAAAAAGAGCAAGACTCTCACAAGATTTATAAGAGGTATTTGTGAAAACGTATTTAGTCAATAGAAATAAAAATGACATCATGGTCCAATTGCTATTATTATTATTATTATTATTATATTATATAATAGTGATATGTAGAGGTGGTGAAGGCTGAAATTTTTTGGTTCTAATGTAGGTTTAACACCATGGTTTTGGTAGCTATGCTCTTGGTTGAGGCGGTTTTCCATTCTTAACCTGCACTTGTGAATTCTATTTAAAAAAGCAATTGTATTCAAGCCTTCGCCCTTGTGAGAAGATGGAGTTTTTGATGGTACTTTGCAAGTATGATAAATCTTAGGTTTTAAAGTTATTTGATTAAGTATATAAGCCTTGGATAATTTCATCCTATATTAATCGTATTAAGCAGATGTATATATATTTATTAATTAATATTTTTATTAAGACATTAAGATGGATCTATTAATTAAAATTAGGGATTTTTACCTTATTGGTATTGATTAAATAACATGTTTGGTTATTTATCAATATTAATATATTGATTGATCAATGGTTTTATTAAGTATAGAGATGGAACTACTAATATTGAATACTTTTAACATTGAATAATTAATGTGTTTGATTATTTGCCAATATTTTAATTAATCAATAGTTTTATTAAGGAACTATTAAATGTGTTTTATTATTAATATTAATTAAACAATGTGTTGCTTAATAGCTAATATTAATTTATGAAAATAAATATTATAAATTGGTTTATTAGTGAAGTAATATTCCAATGTATTGAGTATATTCTAAATCTTAGGAAATAGGAAGCTATTATTTGAAGGATTAAATAGTAAGATTTCCAAGAGATGGATGAGGCTTGAGTAGCTAAGGAATCCATAATCAAGAGAAGTATAAGATTCTCTAATGTTCTTGCATGATATTTTCTTTGCATGAGCTTGCATTGTTGTATATTTTTATTGCATAGTGCATGTTAGGCTTGCATATTCATTCAAGATCTGTCCTAATCCCTAAAATTACATTCAAGTTCAATGGAGAAGACATATCAAGTAGAATACTTTGAGAAAGAAGATGAGATAGGGATCATTTATGTATATGTTGAAATATAATTTTGTAAATGGAGATGAGAAATAATTGAAAAGTATCTTGTGTGGAAATTATTCTATGCAAAGATTATGATGAAGGCAAAGATGTATTGTAAAAATTCTTGTTATATTATCTTGATATTTATTCAAAGAATGAAATATGAATCAATATTTTTCTTTATGTTAAAGTTCCTTGGAAATGAATCATTAATTGCAAAATGAAAATTTTGGGCTATTGAAAATATTGATAGAATATAATATATTGATTATGGCTAGGATTCTCCTAGATGTTGTTTTACTCTTCAAGTATTAAATTTGGAATAAATTAACTAAATTGTTTAACTTTTATCAATATGTTATGTTGATATTTAATTTTGAGCATATTTCAATATAACACTCTTTTTCTTCTCTTGAAATGATCATAATTATTGTTTAGGATCCTTGGGTTAGAAGGAGGTTATTTAGGCATATTTTAGCACCATACTAGTAATCCCTTGAGTCAAGATGTACCCAATCCTAGTTGAGTTGTGGTGAGATAATCAACTAGGTATTTGTGAATGATACACCCTAAGCGATGAGGCTTGGGTGGACCAAGCGAGGAGGCTTGGGTAGTCCTAGCGGTGAGGCTTGGACATATTCCTAGATATGAGGCTTATGAATTTTAATGATGGATTGGTATGGTATAATCCATCGGATCATTCACAAGGCAGTATTGTGGTGGTACTCTATGGCGAGGTAAGCATGACCATGATCATTACTAGGTGAATGGTAATGGTATTAGTTAGCTCATGGGGAGATGAATCTAACTAATCACTAAGGCATCATGCCATAATAATCCTACATAGATGGATGTATGTAGGGTTAGGGAATAGACATCACCTTTAAGTATTATGGGCCTTAAAGGGTAATACCTATGCCATGGTCAAGTTATCCTATACAGGTGAGTGTATGGAAAAAGTGAGGGACCACTGGTGATATATTTTCTAATAGTGATATTAAAAAAGTAAACTCCAAAGGATTACGATAATTTGGCCACTCCTATCCACTTGAGTGTCGTCTAAAATGATAATGAGCAAAAATGTGGTTATACATTAATACTGATGAAAATATTGGATCTTCTTTTTGAGCTAATCTTTGTGGAAAACAAATTACCTCTCTCCCTTGGGTCGAGTTTGTGGGTTGTTACAGTTGTATCAGAGCCTAGGTCATAGGACTCAATGCTTTTATGAAAAGAACCTAGTTTTAAACTTGAATTAATGTGCTACTTTCAAGAAAGATTAATTTTCTAGGGACCTAAAGTTGATTTGGGACAAGGCGGGTATGGCACACTATCTTGATCAATCAGAACAAGGTGTTAAAATCCTAGAGAGTACAAAATATTATTTGGGAATCATGATTTATCAAGATTCTTTTTGTGGATAGGATATGGTACTTAGCAGGTAGAAATTGTGACCATGATCATTATCAGGAGAGTGATATTGGTATTTTTAGTTCATGGGGAATCATAAATTATCTAGCTCCTTTTTATGGATAAGAGATAACACCTATTTTGAGAGGACTATCTTCTAGGAACCTAAGGTTAGATATGTAGGAAGAAGCTACAACTCATATCTATAAGAAATATAGAAGTTGAAGAAAATCCAAAAAGAAGGTGGAAAACCTTACTTTAATAATTAAGTTTCTTCAAGAGCAGATTGAGCAACAACGAAAAATGTTGGAAATAATTGTTAACTAGGAATCCAATAATAGGAATTTAGAGGGTAGATAGGAAGAAAATATTGCCAGAGGAGTCCATGAGAGTAAAGCTCAGATTGAGGTTGAGCTTGTCAAGGACTTAAAGAATGTCAAGGTACCTAAATTTAATGAAAAATAAGGGGATGATGCAGTGGAATCCTAGTTGAATGAATTGGAAACTTATAGTTCCATGAAGAATTACTCACTAGAAACCCAAACTATTTGGGAAACCCTACATGTCCAAGATGCTACCTTGGAATGGTGGAATACATTCAAGGTAGGTAAAGGAATCCAAGAAATGGATATAAAATGGGATGATTTTGTAAGGGCATTCAAGAAATTTTTCCTAACAGATCAATTCTATGTAGAGAAAATTGAGGAATTTTCTATGCTCTAACGAGACACCTTAATCATGGAGGCTTATTATTAGAAAATCATCAAACTTTTGAAATACATTTCTAAGTATGAGACTAAGGAAGATTTGAAGGTGCAAAAGTTCATCTTAAGAGTGGATCCTAAGTTTCAAATAATAATCAATTTTATTAAGCCCAAAAATTTACATAAGGTATATGATTTGGCTCGATAGGAGGAGATAAATCAACATGCCAAGAAGACCTTATTTAATTATGGAGTGTTGACAAAGGGAGAGACACAATAAATTAGAAAGAGGAAGAGTCTTGGGTTTGTAAGATGGGACACAGAATAAAATAAAAAAATTAAAGGAAACCCAAGAGAAGGACCAAGGTTCAAAAATAGGAACAATGGAAACAAGGAAAATTACAAGAAGATTTTTTAGAGAAAGGACAATCCAAAACCCCAACCTCAAAAATAGAATGATTCAACATAGAAGGAGGATCCAAGGGATATAAGACAAGAGAAGTCTCATGCACCTAGGATAATTTGTTTTGTTTGCGAAGGTCCTCATTATGCAAAAAAGTATACCCTACGAGCAGAGAAAAGTGGTAGAGAAGAGGAGAAACCTCATCAAATCTATGCAGCCATAGGAAGTTAGAACTTATATGGTCAAGCAATTCTCATGATGTTAAATGGTCAGTTGTTAAATAGAAATGTAAATTTTTTAATTGATTGTGGAGCCATAGTTTTATTTTTACTAATATTATTGGGGATATGTGAAAAAACCTAGATTTTTGGCACAAGGATGGAAAGTTGAGTATGGGTTTGGGAAGACCTACATAGTGAATCAATGCTTACCCACTATCGATATCTCCTTACCCAATGGATTAACTATTTGGAATTTATATGTAGCACCAGTACATGCCTTTGATATAATTTTAGGGGTGGATCAAATAAAATCCCATTGAGTCCTAATCAATTTCCAAGAAATATGGATGGATTATACTGATAAATACAAGCAAAGATTAAGGGTTCAAAGCAAACAAGATCTTTTAAACCATATTTATTATCAACTATGCAACTTAAAAAGGCAATCAAGAGAGGTGGAATGTTGTATGTGGTCAAAATAAATGGAAAGGAAGGAAGTAAGGGGGGATACAAAATTATTTAAGAAACATCCAATTCTACATGAATTTAGGGATTTATTTTTGAAAGATAATTGAGTCCTTCTACCTTGATGTGAATTTTATTTCACTATTGAATTAATGCCTGAAGCTGAAACTATTATTAGGCCACCTTATAAAATAACCCCTATCGAGTTGCAAGAGCTAAAGGTACAACTCCAAGATTTATTAGAGAAAGGTTTGATTAAACCTAGTGTGTCATCGTGGGGTGCTTCAGTGTTGTTTATGTTGAAGGTTGGTTCCTTAAGATTATGTATAGAATATAGGATGCTGAATAAGATGGCCATCAAGAATATGTATCCATTACCAATAATTGATGATCTCTTTGATCAATTAAAGGATTCCACTGTATTCTCAAAATTTGACCTAAGATCAGGATACCATCAACTGAGAATTCATGAGGAAAATCACAAAAAAAATTTCAAGATAAGATAGGATACTATGAGTTTATAGTTCTATAGTTTAGGTGGAAAAATACACAAATTACCTTTATGAACCTGATGAACATGTTCAAGAAATATCTGTATTATTTTTTTTTGATATTTTTGGATGATATCTTGATATATTCCCACACCAGAGAAGACCATGACCAACATTTCAGATTGTTTTTAGAGGTGTTGAGAAAGATTCAACTTTATGAAAATTTGTTAAAATGTGAATTCTATGCTTCACAAGTACAATATTTAGGGTATATTATATCTGCAAAAGGAATTATTGTTGATCTAAATAAAATTGAAGCCATGTAACAAGTGTGGTGGTATTCCCAATGAGGGGGGTGTGATGATAGATTTTGGGATGATATTCCAATGTTTACTATGTAAATAGGGAAATTATACAATTGTATGATTCCAATCGTACAACTCTATAAAATGTACAATACGTAACTATATAGTTATAAAATGTATAAAGTACGATTGTATAGTCACAAATACACAACTTTGTACTATACAATTTCCTAAAATTTTTAATTGGCTAGAAATATTCAATTGGTAATCACTTAGTCTTACCGATCATGTATTGTAATTGTTCACTTGGCAAGTTACCTAGTTCACTCCAAGATGTACAATATATGAACTCATGCCATATTTAAGGGATAAAGGGTTGACTGTACGATTTCTAAATATGATTATCTACCATGAATTTAGGATCAACAATATCTGTAATAACCATCGAACTGCATAAATAGTATATTTATTAAAAATACACTCCATTTCTCACACATGCATACACAAATCTAACTCAATTGGTATTCACATTTTCCATGGCTACTATACACAACAAATGTACAATTTAGTAAGACAACACACATGCTGCAACAATGAACCATTATGCTCATTCCATGAATGTATCTCCAAAGCATCAGATGAGCCTTCAATATAAGCATGAAAATAACACGAACAACCTATATCCCTCATGCACAACTATGAACAACCTATAAAAATTGAAGGCTTTATATTGTGACCAATAATGTTAGAATGCTTTATTCAAGTTGATGTAACAATATTATGTTTTTTTAGATTCTTAGGGAAATCGGTAATGCCATGTATGGGCTGCCTTTATAAACCCTAAGTCTGCTAGGTAAAGCACAATCAATGGGATCCAAGCATAGTCAACAGGACCTCGACCTTCCAAGGTATTGAAATGGAGTAACCAATCGACAGACACTCAATCACTACCATCCAACCTATCCCATTCTAAGTATGCAATGGTTTGAACCTTGTACCCCTCCAAAGAGAGGCCAAAGCCCTAACCACTACACCAACCTTGCAAACTTTTTTTCTAAGTTTACATAGGTTTTTATGAGGGGTATTTGTCCCCTCATACTAAGTGGGGTTTGAACCTTGGACCTCTCAAAGAGAGGCCAAAGTCCTTACCACTACAATAAGCTTACAAATTAAAATTAAACTGGAGTTGAATGGACCCACGGTACGGATCGTAGACCCCAACTGGATGCCTCACAACAACTCGGTTAGGGTAAAGCATAAGTTTTTATGAGGGGCCCCGATCCCCTCATACTGATTGTAGTTTGAACCTTGAAACTTCCCAAAGAGAGGCCAAAGACTTTACCACGGTAGTAAGCTTGTAGCTAGAAATTGAATCGGAGTTGAATGGACCCACGGTATGGATCACATACCGTAGTTGATTCCCTAACACCAACTTGATTAGGATAAAGCATGGGATTTTATGAGGGGCCCCGGTCCCCTCATAGTGAGTGGAGTTTGAACCTTGGACCTCCCTAAAGAGAGGCCAAAGACTTTACCACTGTAGTAAGCTTGTAGTTAAAAATATTTTTCAATGAGTTTACACAAGTTTTTATGAGGGGTCCTGGTCCCGTCATATTGAGTGGGGTTTGAACCTTGAAACTCTCAAAGAGAGGCCAAAGATCTTAAGCCTTCATCACTCCAGTAAGCTTGTAGCTAAAAAAATCTAAGAATCTTATTAATATTAGTCTTAGCATTTTTGTTAGTTCTTGTTTGAATTATCTTGTCTATTTTATTAAGTAAACCTTTTTACAATGTCCATGTAGATCCAATAAAATTACTATTCATTGGATCATTTCTTTGGGTTAGTTTTAAGAAAATCATCATAAAATGTGTAATAAAAACATTATAAGTCTTATCAAGTGGCATTAGCTCAGCCGGTATATTCCTCAATATTTAAAGAGGATACCAAGGTTCAAATATTTCCAAGTGATACATAGATAATATCCTAGCTTCATTGTAATACTACGATGTAATACAGGTGTAGCCCATTTCAATCCCATATAAAAAATTGAAAAAAAATATAAATCTTAAAACTTATAAAAAATCTTACTAATTTTTGAGAACCCATTTTGAAGAATGTACATGTATGTACATGATAAAACTTTTTAATCCTTCTACCATCTAGTATTTCCTTCTATCACCACTCTTATTACCTTAGTTTTGTCTTACCTCTACAATAATTATTTGAAATATTATGTAGATGCCTTATATTTTCTTCCAAATGAGCTTCATACTCTATATAAGTTATATGTTTGCTAATGGTGCGAAGTTGTGTATATATATTTCTTCTAGAAATATTCATTTCAGTAGATTTATTTTTCTCATTATGAGAAGTTCTTGAAATAGTGTATCGTTCCAAATTTTTCGCACCCTTACCTTCAGGCTATAGGATCCGCGCCCGGAAGGGGGATGTGAAAAGGATGGGACAATACCTCGGACTGAGAGGCCTTTGGAAGGTCCCGCCTCTCGGGGGAGGTGTATTATGGTGATTTTTTGATGGATGGTGGGGTTCACCAGGAAATTTTGAATGGCAGTTTCCACGCCTAGGTTGGGAATGTGTTTGATGTGTTCAATTTTATCTTTAAACATTCAAATCCTAGGTTTGGCCAAATGAATCTAAGTTGTTCTATATGAAATGCAGATTTAAATAAATACAAAAAATAGAATTAACAAAAAACACAGAGAATAAGCTAAATGAGAAAAGCCATACCGGTTCCGGATGTCTGATGGAGATTCTAATTTTTGAAGCAGTCTAGATCATCTAGAATTTGACAAGATCGTCTCCTATCTGACAGGATCGTCTGAGATCTGACGAATTCATGAATCGTCGGAGACCTGCAAACAGAGAAATAGATACAAAATACCAGAAATGCAACTATTCTGATGGAGGAAAATGATGTAAAATAACAATAAGGATGTTAATAAGATAATCCCGAATGGAAATGCAAGTAAATTACAACACTTTAATAGCTAATCATGATTTTATTATGCAATTAAACTACATGGGTGAACTCCAAGATGCAGGATAATAGGAAATAATAATAAAACTGACTAAATGCAGAATAAAATAGCAGCAAGGTATAGAAAAAGTGCAAACTCTGGGCACTGATTGCCCCCAATGCAGATTGTAGTCGAAATCATCTCGGATTGGTATGAAATCGTCTCGAATTGGACAGGATCGTCTACGACGATCTGAGCTTGCTCCGGCTGAAGAATGACAAGGTTCCTGCAACAAAATTTGGAAAGCACAAATGCAGATGGTAATCCAGGGTATTCTAATGCATGTAAAGGTCAAGTTACAGGAAAATTCAGCCAAGGGAATGTCAAGGGGGGTCCTAAGGTTTAAATAGGCTTAGGAGGGAAGTTGGGAGGTTGGAGATCATCCCAATTTGGGAGATCTCCAATGGGGGAGGTCTCTAACGGCGTAGACACGCTTCTGCCCAACTTAGAGACGCCGTTGAAACAGAAGCTAATTATGAAAAATCAGTTTTGGGACAAGATCGTCTGGACGTCCTAGTCCAGACGAAATCGTCCGATCTGAGGCGATATCGTCTGATCGGCGACGATATCATCAAACGGTCACAACAAACTCTAAAAATGGCACGGGAAACGAGGAAACGGGTTAAACGACGGTTTTGGAGCGGTTTTGGGGTTGAATTTGAATTTGAATTATTACTAAGGTAATTTTAATTATTGCTAAGTTTTATTGCGCCAATTTTAGGGTGCTACATTTTGCCCCCTCTTTAGCGAATTTTCCGAAGAAAATGCGTTAAAGATGAGTTCTTCTCGATCTACGAGAAAGCAAAAATTATTCCCATTTTTAGGCGACGATTCTAGGTCGAATCGTACGACGGCTTACTATGGTGCCCCCTCCGTGTTTTTACCCAAATCGAACGTTTGAGGTAAAAACGCGGAAAAGCAAAATTTAAAAAAAAAATTTAATTGTTTTTGAATAAAATTAAGAAAAATAGGGTAAAACCCTAATTCATTGTTACTGTTCATTTTTCTTGGTTTTAGAGCTTAGCAAACAAAAATGGTTGATATGATGTACATAATTTTGTTGAAAAAAAAAAAATAAATATATATATATATATATATATATATATATATATATATATATATATGATATTTTTGATCATATGACTTGTCTTATGTTTGTATGATGCTTTAATGTTTTGATGTGATTGATTTGATGATTCATGTAATTATGTCATTTGGAAATATTATGGTTTGAATGTCATGCTTTTAAAATTTAAATGAAATAATCTGATGTAAACAAATGGTGGTTGTTTGTGGGATAATTTGATAAAAATAAAAGGGACTTCTAACAATAATTTCAAAGGACATTGTCGCTATTATAGACCATTTCATGGAGTCGCCGCTCACTCGGTCGTCAAGCTAATCCCAGTATAGAAATATTGTTAAAAGTAAAAGAGTGCTTAAGAGACTGTCTTAAGACTTTGTTGTGATGATGCAAATGATGATGATGATGGTGATTTGTTTTCAGATTTTCATAAAAATAGTATGCATGAAATATTTTAAAATGATTTTTGCTAGGCATAAATTCCTAAGTGTGATAAAATTTTGAATAATTCCTTAGAAATTATACCATGGTTGCAAAATTGAATTTGAACATAATGACATGAAATAGAATAAGTGTTCGTTTGTTTGTAAAGCATAATTGTGTAACATAATGATTTAAGTCATATGGTTTTTATGATTTGGAATAAATGGGAAAATAAAATTAAAACAATGGTTTGCGCTAGGCATAGAATATTTAGGTATAGACTTATACCATCATCGCGAAATCCAAAAGAAGAAAATAAATAGTTTTATTGCATGGTTGATTTTTAATTTTTGAAAATAAACAGAAAATATGAAGATGAGGACTTGTGCTAGGCATAAAATTCCACTTTTGGTTTTGGAACTATACCATCGTCGCAAAAGTCAAAAGTTATATGTAACTTTATTGCATGTTTTTGAAAATGATTTTGATTTTTTGGTAATGCATGTGGTTGTCTTTATACTAAACAATTGTTCTCAGAGAAGAAAATGAAATTATTCCAGACAATTTGCAAAAATATTTCAAAGTATCTTAAAGACAAAAGTTAGATTTATAAGGAATCCCATGTGCATATGTGAGTTCATTTCCAATCTTGATTTATCATAATGATACACAAAATCTCTCAAATACAAATGTGTGTGCGATTGTATTGTTCATTTACCGAGTTTGAGCAAGATACTATGATACAAGTGATTTGAATTAACCAAATAAGTGTTCATTAACCATGATTTAGATGCATATAACCATACCGGACTACTATGTAAGTCGGGTTATCAAGAGCTAGCTAATCCATAAGCGAGACATAGGTCTGTACAAAAGAAGGTCGCTAATGTGACGGACATATCACCATGCTAGGAGTTACCCAAGGCCAAGCGGGTTGGGCACAAACCACCTGTTATGGGGCTTACCTCACAGTTTTCGAATAATTGAGAATTCCAGGGATTCAAGCTCATCAACCCTTCTTTTCTTTTCAAGGGGTAGGGAAAGGGATTTTATTGCTTTTGCTTTTGCTCATTTTGCTTTTTTCTTTTTTTTTTTGTATCTTTTGCTTTGATATTTGAGATAATGCTGAAATAGTGGTAAATGATTTTGCTTGATTTTTCTTTTTCTTTTGCTTCCTATTCTAGGGATACTTGCTCGGATTAGCTGTAGAGCAAGGGATTTTTATTCCGGGTAGGGGTGAGCTTGTCCTTTTGCCAATTCTCAAAGATTCTAGACCATGTGCATGATAGGATAGCAGGGGAAACTTTTCGCTCAAGAAACCACTTCTACTATGTAGCATAGCATGGACATTACAAATATAATCATTTTATTGTGAAAGGATATGCTTGGTTTAAGTAAATAACAAGATCAATTCTCTATGCTCAAACTTTATTTAATTGAATTTTGTGGACTTTGATATAAGAGAGATTAGTAATCATGCCAAATAAATCAAGATATTTATTCATGTGAATGTGAAAGTGTGGGATTCCAAATAAATGCTAATTTATCCAAAATAATTTGAAAATATAACTGCAATATGTCACAATTTGAGAAGTACAAAAAATAAAAGATGTTTTTGAAGATTTTGATGATTTTGAATGTTTTTTTTTTAGATTTTTTTATAAATTGAAAGAAATACAAGATAGTGGTTTTTTTGAAATATTTTAAACAAATATATACAATGATGAAATGACCAATTTTGTTATGCATAGTAACGTTTAAGATGCAAAATGTTCATGGGTTCTTTAAGTTCTTTACCATCTAAGGTAGATAATTTGTATGCTCCCGATTCAAATTTAGCAGTGATAATATATGGTCCAAGCCAGTTGGGCTCAAATTTACCTTTAAGGTCTTTAGTTGCATTAGTATTTTTTTGATTTTCTTTTAAAACAAGATCGCCGACCTCAAAGGATCGATGACGAACTTTCTTAGCATATGATCTTTTAAGCTTGTTTTGGTAGGCACGAAGATGCTCCAAAGCATTGATGCGCTTTTCATCTAGGAGCTTCAGCTGACTAAGTTCTTGTATAAAAATAACCTTCAACAGTTTTTCTAGTTCTCCTTTGACTAGTAAGGCCACTTTAGGATGCATTTTTCTAAGTTTATGTTTAACAGGTTTAGCATCCGGATGGACTACTAGGTGATGCATGACTACAGAAGGGTCTAAACCTGGCATATCTTCATATGTCCAAGCGAAGACATCTTCATATTCTTTAAGGAATGCAATGTATTGCTCTTGTTTTTCTTGACTTAATTCTGATCCAATATTGATTATGTGGGGATTATCCTCAGTTCCAATGTTAACTTTAATGACGTTTTCTACTTCCATGTGTAGATCTCTTTCAAAATTAGGTGGGGCGGGTGAGACGCCCAATTCTTGTAATTCTTTTAAGGTTAACTTAGATAAGTCATCTTGAGGAGTAGTGGCCTCAAGTTGGGCTATAGTAGGTATAGAACCATCAAAATAAAAACCATTGTGTAACATCTCTTCAACGGAGACATCATGGAAAATATCTCCTTCCAACTCATCATCGGATCCAACAATCATTTCGGGATAAGCTATGGATAGCATATTGCATGTAAATGGCTGATTTTTTAGAGGCAAATCATCACGCCCATCCAAATAATCTTGATAACATATGAGTTGATCATCATCTTCAAAAGGGAAGGGTTGACCCTTACTAGGAAATAGGCCCACACCACATCGGGCGGGCCATGGTTCTACCTCGAAAGGTTCTTTCATACCATTTTGGAAAGGTCCCAAGCCTTTCCCTTTATATCCCATTTTAAGCATTATAGGTTTAGCTTTAATATACTCATTAGTAAAATAACATCGAGCATATCCATCATGATGAGTTTTGATGTTCCCGGGTATTCTTCCCCAGTCATATCCCTTATAAATGAAGGCACAACTCCCGACTTGGTAAGTACTTCCCATAGGTTGTGGGAGGCCCAAAGTACGAGGAGATGGCGGAAAATTACTTAAGATAATGGAATTTTGCATAGAAGCATTTGTTTTTTTTGATATAAGAATTTTAGATAAATCAGGTAAGAGTTCATCAGAAAGAGCATAAGATGTAGAAGGATCATTCCCTATATCTTTAGATGTGGAAGGTATGATAGATGTAGATAATGTGGAGGTGTTAATAGATGGGTCTATAGGTTTTGAAATTATAGGGATGGAACATGAAGGATTGGTTGTGGATTGAAGATCTTTTTGAGGTTCTAGAGTGGTTTGTTTAGAAGATTGTTGATCTATATATGAGGGTGAAATTAATGGAGGAGAAATAGATGAAGTTATGGGTGTGTGTTTCACAGTTTTAGATGAAAAATAAGAATTAGGATGTGTGGATGACAGAGCAGGGCAAAATTGAACTCCAACGAGTTCTGCCAAAGCACACATATCAAAGGGTCTAGGATCACCATGGATAGTGACCAACTGATTTTTAAATTCGAATTTAACACATTGGTGTAAAGTTGATGGGACAGCCCGCATTGCATTGATCCAAGGACGACCCAAGAGTATATTGTACGATGCGGGGCAATGTACAATAAACACGGTCGTATCTAAGGTTCTCGGACCAACTTGCAATGGGATGGTAATAACTCCACACGTTTCTTGTGTTTCGTCATTGAAAGCTTTTATGATCATGTCAGTTTTCTTCATTTCATCACTTCTAAACCCAAATATTTGGTAGAAGTCAAAAGTGCAAATATTTAGAGATGAACCATTATCAATCAAGACCCTTTTAACTGCTACATCTCCAATTAGGGCAGTAATATATAAGGGGTTATCCTTATGTAAACTATGTTGTGGTATATCTTTATCTCGAAAGTCAATACAATCGACTTCTCTAGTGATGATAGTATTGGCCATGGCTTCAGGTTGAATGTTTTGTGGTACCATCATTTGGCTTAATGTAAGCATCAATTCATCTCTATGGGTAGGAGAAGATCTTAATAAATCCAAAAGGGAAATTCTGGCTGTAGTATTGGATAATTGCTCATTAATATTGTAAGGGGGTTTAGGTTGAACATTAGGAGCATGATTCCCTTTATTGGGATTTTTCAAAACAAATGGAGTTGATCCATCATTCTGATTTGGTTCTTGTTGAGAATTTTGAGCTTGTTGTCTGGTAACAACTTCGATGGTACCTACAATGTTATATTGAGGATGTTGAATAGGTCTTGGTCTAGCATTTATAGCTTGTTCATTAGAAAGGAACTGATTAGAAGAGGGTCGAGTAGTAACTCTTCTAGGAAATGGTTCTTCTGGAACCATAGCATCTGTGATAGGTTGAATAGGATCTGATTCATTTTCAGAACTATTCGATTGGTTTGAGGTGATGTCTATTTCACTTTCAGTATCTGATTCTACATCACTGAGATCCGGTGTTTGAATATTATGTAGGGGCCTAGTCGTGACCATGGATAAAGTTGTGTCAAATTTTTGTAAATCATGATTAGGTAAATGTCCGCTAATAGTTCCTACATATCGGGTAGGAGGAGGGACATTATGATGCTCAATTTGATTGGCCACCTCTTTACCATGTCTTGGTAAAGGATGTTGAAATATGTCTAATGATTGATTAGCATTTTGATTTTGATTTTGGGGAATGTTCTTTTGAGCATTATTAGGAGCATTTTGTTTAGGTTGGAAGGCTTGCACCTCCATCTCATTATTATCAATCAGATCTTGTATTTTATGTTTTAACCTTTTACAAGAGTTGGTAGAGTGTCCAGGTCCTCTATGGAAATCACAATGTAAATCGGCTCTGTATCCAGGTATGGTTGGATCAGGTTCCCGGATAGCTGGTAATTGAATCAAACCTCTTTCGAGTAATTGGGGTAAAATAGTTGATAATGGTTGATTCAATCTAGTAAACTCTCGAGGAGGTTTATCAGGAGGTTTCAATATAAATTTTTTTGTTGTCTTCGTTGTATTGATATTAGCAACATTTTTGCTATCAGTGACTCCGTCACCCACAACTTGTTTGTTTTTATATTGATTTCTGGATGTTTTCTCATCATCTTTCTTCCTAAGCTGGCCTCTCCTAATGAGGGCATCTTCTACTCTTCGAGCTAAGTCTATAGCCTGATCGAAGGTAGTTAAGGTAGCAGTTGATAGTTCATAAGATATTTGTTCTTGCAAATTATTAATAAAAATGTCCAACATTTCCCTATAAGGTAGCACAAAGTGCGGTTTTCCTATCAACTGCCTCCATCTAGCTAAGAAATCAGCAAAACATTCATCTTTGTCTTGTTTTAAGTTGTACAAATATTTAATGGTTACATGCCTCTCGATATAGGCACTAAATTGATGCACAAAAGATTCAGCGGTCTCTTCAAAATTTCTCAAAGAATGAGTGGGCAATTGATAGTACCACTCTAATGCCATTCCTCCTAAAATTTTTGAGAACATTTTTAGTAATAACAAGTCATCATGTGATATATCATGACATGCTATCCTAAACATGCGAAGATGCTCTATGGGATCTTCGGTTCCTTTATATATAGGCAGAACGGGCATGGGAAAGTGTTTAGGGTATGGTTGTGCTACAACCATAGGATCTAGAGGTTGACTACACATCTCTCGATAATTGTACGAGGGACGGTAGGGATCTATCTGGTCCATGCGGGAAGCTAACTGTTTCACCATGGCTTCCAGATTACTGGTTTGCCCACCATATTGGTTCGGTAGGGCATTAATATGAGATTTGTGAGCATATGATGGAGGGACATGCATATTAGATGCTATATTACTATTGTGTAAATTGTTGGTAGGAAGGGTGTTATGAAGAAGTTTTGAAGTTGTATTATGTTGTATCCCAGATTGTTGGAAATTGGTGTTTGGCTTCATTTTAGGTTTTTGTCGATTTGAAGCATATTGATCAATAGTTTGGCGAAATAAAGTAGTGAATGAAGGTCTCTTTTGTGTGGGCATGATTTTAGGCTCAATAACAGGTTCCTTAGGAGGTTGGGTAACCTTGTTGTTTTTGCATATTCTGAATTATAGCGGCCATATCCATATTGGATGGTCCAGACTTTATCACTTTCTTGATCAATGAAAGACAAGGGATTAGTGTGTATGTCAAACATATGTTCCATGGCTGCTTGAGTGTCACTAATTTGTCCCCTATCAATACGAACTGCCATATTAAGAGCACCAATGTTATTATTGAAGAATTTCTAGAAATGATCTAAGTTATCAAAAGCAATAGTTCCATCTGGAGCCATTCTAGGGGATGAGGATCCTTCCTCTCTAACATTTTCTTGTTGTTCATTTTCTTCAACCAGGTCATCTTCTGGTTGTTCTAGAGTTTCTTCTTCTGGAATTGGATCCTCAGGAAGGGCATTTAATTTTTTGTTTTTCTTGCCTAACCAATCTTCTTCTTCTTCTTCTTCAGTTTGTTTACCATTCCTAAGTCTAGTCATTGTGCTTAAACTTAGATTTCAGCAAAATATAAAAAAAAAAAAAAAAAAATATATATATATATATATATATATATATATATGCAACAAGCTTAAGAGGTATATATTTTAATTATATACCTACTATAATATTTAAAATAAAATGTTTTGGTTTTGGTTATGTTTTTTTTGGTTTTTTTTTGTTTTTTATAACAATATTATAAAGATAACAAACAGCACACAAAACGCAAGAAATAATAATAATGAAAGCAATGATCTAGTTTTCTATAAACAATTTATAAATATCATTAATGGGCTCAAGTTCTTCAGGAGTCATGAAATGTTCTTCTTCAAATTGAAAATTTTCTTTCAAGAATTTGACAAAAAGTGCTATAGTGATACCATGTATTTCGGATTCTGGTTGATAATAATAATTCTCGTGGCAATACTCTCGATATAACATAGCTCTAGGAACTCTATTCCATATTTTTTTAATCATAAGATCAGCTTCTTGGACTTCTATATGAACTAGGAATTGGCGTACCATAGCTGCGTTCTCGAGGTATTCCTCGAAGGTGAACAATTCTAAAGACACAAGAGCTCTCCTATAAGCTAACCACCTATGGCAAGCTCTCTGAAGTTCATGATAAAAAATGAGTTGATGAGGATCCAGGATTCTATCTAGGACAAGCCTCTTGATTTGTTTAAGTTCTGTTGACCTAGATGAAATGACACCTAGTCTCCTATCAAGTTCGTCCCACAAAAGTTGGTTTCTATCTATTTCAGGCACACTAAGCACATAATTGATTTCTATGGCTGCTAATTGGTTTTCAACATTTATAGTAACTGCTAGTCTTTTCTTAGGAGCTACCATCTAAACATGATATGCAACTTAGTAGTTTTCTAATGATTTTAAATGCATCTATGTTTTTTTGTTTTTGTTTTTGTTTTCAAAAGGTTTTAAATGCTTTCACGTCGGGTTCACCAAAATGTATCGTTCCAAATTTTCTGCACCCTTACCTTCAAGCTATAGGATCCACGCCCGGAAGGGGGATGCGAAAAGGATGGGACAATACCTCGGACTGAGAGGCCTTTGGAAGGTCCCGCCTCTCGGGGGAGGTGTATTAAGGTGATTTTTTGATGGATGGTGGGGTTCACCAGGAAAATTTTGAATGGCAGTTTCCACGCCTAGGTTGGGAATGTGTTTTATGTGTTCAATTTTATCTTTAAACATTCAAATCCTAGGTTTGGCCAAATGAATCTAAGTTGTTCTATATGAAATGCAGATTTAAATGAATACAAAAAATAGAATTAATAGAAAACACGAGAGAATAAATTAAATGAAGAAATCCATACCTGGTTTCGGATGTCTGATGGAGGTTCTGATTTTTGAAGCGAGTCAAGATCGTCTGGAATTTGACAGGATCGTCTCCTATCTGATAGGATCGTCTGAGATCTGATGAATTCATCAGAAAAATTCGTCAGAGACCTACAAACAGAGAAATAGATACAAAATACCAAAAATGCAACTATTATGATAAAGGAAAATGATGTGAAATAATAATAAGGATGTTAATAAGATAATCCCAAATGGAAATGCAAGTAAATTACAACACTTTAATAGCTAATCATGATTTTATTATGCAATTAAACTACATGGGTGAACTCCAAGATGCAGGATAACAGGAAATAATAATAAAACTGACTAAATGCAGAATAAAATAGCAACAAAGTATAGGAAAAGTGCAAACTCTGGGCACTGATTGCCCCCAATGCAGACTGTAGTCGAAATCATCTCGGATTGGTACGAAATCGTCTCGAATTGGACAGGATCGTCTACGATGATCTGAGCTTGCTCCGACTGAAGAATGACAAGGTTCCTGCAACAAAATTTGGAAAGCACAAATGCAGATGGTAATCCAGGGTATTCTAATGCATGTAAAGGTCAAGTTATAGGAAAATTCAGCCAGGGGAATGTCAAGGGGGGTCCTAAGGTTTAAATAGGCTTAGGAGGGAAGTTGGGAGGTTGGAGATCATCCTAATTTGGAAGATCTCCAATGGGGGAGGTCTCTAACGATGCAGACACGCTTCTGCCCAACTTAGAGACGCCATTGAAACAGAGGCTAATTATGAAAAATTAGTTTTGGGACAAGATCGTCTGGACGTCCTAGTCCAGACGAAATCATCTGATCTGAGGCGATATCGTCTGATCGGCGACGATATCGTCAAACGGTCACAACAAACTCTAAAAATGGCATGGGAAATGAGGAAACGGGTTAAACGGCGGTTTTGGAGCGATTTTGGGGTTGAATTTGAATTTGAATTATTACTAAGGTAATTTTAATTATTGCTAAGTTTTACTGCGCCAATTTTAGGGTGCTACAAATAGAATGCATTTGCCTCATTTGACTTCCTAAATAAACTTAATTACTTTACGCTTCATATTAAGACCATACCAAAAAGTCCGTAGGTTTATCTTCCCATTCTTTCCAACATATATTATAGTCACCATAATACATTTTCAATAATCTAGAATTGAATCTAAATTATTCTATTTCAATTCTTTCAAATTCCATGTATAATTTAGCAATAAATGTGGAGAGAGGAGATCCATGACAACGACTTTTTTTATCATAAAATAATTTTAAAATTAAAATTTTTGATATAAAATAAAGTTTCATTAGCTTAATAGTTTAATTATCTATTATTCCTTCAATGCTTGTATAACATATTCAATTTACATTTTGGCAAATAGTGATACATCATCAAAGTTGACAATGATATCCCTTAATCTTAGTTTTAGTTTAAAGTCATAAGATGTGTGGAGTTCCTTAAAAAAATAAAGTTATCTATCAAATTCTTAATTTTTATATAAAAAATATGTTGGTGTATCCCTATAATTTGCATAAAGCTATGGTTTTTTCGTCATGGTATTAGGATCATCTATGTCTTGTTTTCTAAAACAAACCAAATGATCCAATGTTTGGGGACAAGGATCTAGAGTCAAAATCAAAATTAGAAAGGAAGGCTATAAGATAACAAGCAAATTTCATTAATCTTGAATGAGATTATAGAGAAAACAATATTTGAGAAAATATGTCTTCCAATTTCCCTTTGATTAAAAATTTACATGTTTATATACAAATTTGGTGGAAGATGAAGAGTCATGACGATTCAAATTCTATGATGTAGGACGTGGAATACAAAAGTTCCACCATTGCTACTAAGTATTCCATTGTCCACACTCTATAGTCTGCATTTTGTAGTCCACATTCCGTAGTCTCACAGTCCATATTTCATAGTTCAAACTCTACACTTTGCAGTTTGTAGTCTGCATTTCATAGTTCATAGTCCATACTCCGTAGTTCATATTATGCACTCCATAGTTCACATTATGTAGTCCACACTCTGCACTCCATATTTCATAGTTTGCATTTCTTATTATATAGTCTATAGTCTGCATTTCACAGTTCGCACGAATCAGTCAATCCCCCTTAAAAAGTAGTGGTTCCCATTGTATCAAGTTCTGGCATCAAGTATGGAAGCTCCTTTTTGGTCTATGCCTTTGTGAATCACTTGATCTAGTGACTAAATTGACCTTATCGAATTACTCTGTATAGATGTGTGGACTATCTCTTGTGTTAGATTTTGAAGCTAAATACTTAAGATAAAATAACCACAAGATCTAAAATGAAGTTGCAATATGAAATATATGATAATGGCAAACTAATAAACATATAAAACCCATAAATAAATTCAGAAATGACTCATAGAAATGCCATTAATAAATTCTCATGAAAATTGTATCTCGATTGAATGAAGATCTCAAATACTCCATACTTCTCCACACTCTCATTGTACAATTGTATATCCACACACACACACACACACACACACACACACACACACACACTCATAAACACATATATAATGAAATGTGACTCTTCATATGAAACTCTTGGCCTTCACACTTCTAGAGACTCTTCACCTTCCTACTCTATGGACTCATGTCCACATGGACTATTATTCACATTTACATTACCAAAATACTTTGCACACTTGTGCATTTATTACATTGCATAAAGTAAATACTCACACTCTAATCTAGGACTCTCTTTCCTAATATAAAGATGTACCCAAGGTGGTACATTAGCATGTACCAAATAATGTAATATATTCCAACACCCCCTTTGTATTACATTATTTGGTCATTGAAGACTTTAGTCTTCAATATGGATCTTCATCTCTTAACTCACTTTGCATTGTATGCCTTCTTGATCAAGTTATTTCTCTTCTTGCTTGTCTTCATCATTAATGTCAATCTGTAAGATTTTAGATGATGTCACATTGTCATTTGATTCCTGCAAAAACACTTTCTCTTTGCCTTTGTCCTTCATATCATAAATCTTCTTTTGTATAGAACCTTCTGAGCATTCACTTATAGCATCATGATAGGATCCTGAATTGGATGAACTTGAAGCATCAATATTACATGAAGAATGAAATACATTTTATAAAAATGATTCATCCACTTTTGTTTTCTTCTTAAGGATTCAATCAACTCCTTTTGTTTCAAATTCTTCTCTTTGTGATATTTAAGTGTAAACAGTGCCATGTATATTATACTAGAAACATTTAAAGGAATAATAACACTACATTTGTCATTTTCAATTGCTTCAAATAATCTTGCATGCAGATTGTATTCTAATATTTCAAAATTTTATTCTAATGCTTCCTTATAGATGAAACTTGAAACTAAGTCTAACTTTCCTTTAGACTTTTCAATCAAATTTTTGATTCCATATTTTATAACTTTTACTCTTCCTTTTCTAATTTCATTTTCCATTTCATTATTCAATGAACTCTTTGGAGTAGACATCCTTTTTTCTCCTTAGTATTAGATATTGAGAATAGTTTTGATATAATATGTTATCTTTCAAAATTGTTGAGGTTGACTACCTTATGATATCCTAGTTTAATTTTTCAAACAATTATTTGATGCAATATCAATTTATCTATTCCTTATTTCTCCTTAGTTTCAAATGATAGACTAAGGATAATTTTTAATTTTTGACTTTATGTTGACAACCTTTTATCTCCCTAGTTTCAATATAATTCTTCAATGTTATGTTTTGTAGAATACCTTGTATCTCCCTAGTAATTGAATGATAATATAATTTTTCAACTTCTATTCTTCAAAATAACTACTTTATTTTCTTCTTGTCAATCAATAGTTTGAATGCAATTTCAATCTTTCAAGTCTTCAAACTTATGTCTCTTCCAATTTTGAACTAGAGACTAAATTATCAATGCAATTTTCCTTTGTCAAAAGTTCTATGTTAAATTATTTTTATCTCCAAAGTTTCAAGAATATAATTTCCCAATTCTAAATTTCATAAGTCTACATTGATGTTGAATACCTTATAACTCCAAGTTTAGAAATTTAGAAAATCTATAAAAGAATATTTGCAAGTTTTGTATTCTTAATTTGATGTAGGATACCTTATTTCTCCAATATTATCAAACTATAAATATTTTAAATTGTTTTGTAAACTCAAATGTTCAAATTAAAAAACTTCAAAAATAATCACTTCTATTTTGTAAATTAGTCTTCAAATATTCATAAAAGCTTTCAAATTGCAATAATCATATTTCTAAGGTTTTAAATAATACTTCAAGGTCTTATCTCTCCAAAAATAATTTCAACTTAACCTTAGATAATAATAATCTCTTCTAACCTTATAACTCCTATCTTGGCATATAATTAATTTCAAATGTAATGTATTACCTCCAAAAATTGAGGCGCTCCTTTTCTACTATATTTTGAATTACTTTGGAGAATGGGCTCTATCTCTCCTCATTGATCGATCAAAAATTCTCCAAGCTATTCTCAGGTACTTGAAACTTTAATGCACATCCTCCTTACTGTAGTAAATGTGATTGTGCAAGTGTATTTTCATCTCATGCAATAAATGGGCACTTCAAGATATTATATCTTCCCTTGGCTTATTGAATACCAAGTGACTAACACTAAAACTCTTCCTTGATCTTTCCAACGTATTTTGAAATGTTTCTCTTACTTTAAATGACTTATGACACTCCTTCCTCATGACAAGTGGCATGAAAAACTTTATAACATTAATCAACTTTGCAAATGATAATGATAATTTTTAATGCTCCATGCTTCATGTAATGTACTGTTCTCATTGACTGTGTTCTTCCTCTTATTCTAACTCTTGGACACATGTGTAACGTTCTCAACAGAATAATGCAATGTTATGGATGCAAATTCGATGCCAATTCTTTGCTTCCCTTATTGGCAGTTGCAAAATCGTAGACGTTCGATTTCTCATTATGGCTTTTAAATATCCAAATATTATCTTATTTTCTTACATTTTTGATCTTGCAAACAACACTTCCTCTTCTCCAATGGTGGCTCTTCTTCTACTTAGACACATCACTACTCCTCCTCTAGGCTTGGTGGCTCCACCTTTCAATGGTGACTCTCTAAAATGACACTCTACGGGTGGATCTTCTCTTATAGATAGTGGTTCCTCTTTTTTGTACGATGGATCTTCTCCTCTATGTTCAATGGTTTCTTTTGCAAGATGGTGGCTCTTATTTCAATATGGTGTTGCCTCCACGTTTTCTTGGTGGATCTACCACCCTTTTTGGTGACTTTTATTCACCAATATTTTTAGAAATTTTGGTGCTTCTCTTGGTGTCTTTAGACACCTTAAATCTACCTTAACTTTGAGCACTATTCAACCTTTCTTTTATTCAATAGATTTTATAACTAGTCTGCACTTATTTTGATTAAAAAATAACATATATTATTTTTCCTTATCACTCCCTTTCAAGAAATTTTAACTCCAATAATTGCTATTATATTTTGTAGATTCAATAATAATAATGATGTCTCCTTCATTGGCTTGGAGACACTCAACTCAGACTTCCTTTTGCAAACTTTTAATAAATATAATATGGTGCTTTCAATAAACTTGAAATAACTACTTTTAATACTTATAAGAGCACTTTTATAGCACCAATATTACACACATATTATGGCTTCTTTTTTGGCTAGTCTTCTTGGTAATTTTCTATCTCGGATTTATGAATTTTTGCAGCTCCACTCCCTTTTTCTTTGTTGCTCCAAAATCATCAATTTTGCAGCTCTAGTTGCTGCCCAAAAATCAACTCTCTTGCTATCAGTTTTTCTTCTTATTTTTCCTTCAAATGTATGCTTTCAATTTCTGAAATCTGAAGCTACAAATGCTGCCCTCTTGTTTTCCAAATTTATAGCAATTATCCTCCTTCAAATGGTTTTATTCCTAGGCTTTGCTGCCCAAAACTCTTACAAAATTATCCCTAAACTCCTTCAAAATGTAGCTTTGCACTTTTTTCAATTCATTGTCTTGTTACCTTTCAACTTCTACCTCAAAAACCAACAACCTCCTCCTTTGAAAATTAGCCTCCAAAAATTTTTGTGGATGTTCTCAAAGTTCTCAAAACTATGGCCTCTTCAATTCTTCTCCCTTATTCAATATTATTGTAAAATTTTGAATTCATATATGATCTCTTTCGTTGTCCTCTTCCTTAAAAATCTGAATGTCTTGAGGTCTTTAAAAACCTTCTCAAAATTTGGCAAACTTCTTGCCAAATCCTTCTTCATTTTGGGCTTGTTGTCGGATGGCAATAATTATTCCAGATTCTTCTTTTTAGGAGCTTCTCTTGGTTGCAATATTATATCACAATATTTCTTCAAATATTTTCTAATGGCCACTTCTTCAACTTTGCAATAGGGATTTCTCTAGCCTTCTTCTTTTCCATTTTTTCTTGAAACGTCTTATCTTGGGTCTTCTAACTCAACTACTCAATATTTATCAAAAATTTAATGAGACCTTTCCTTGGTCTCTTTAATATTCTAACTATGGAAATTCTACAATGAGATCTCTTTATTGGATCTCCAAATTCTGTTGTTTCTCAAATATGCAATAGGACCTTTTTTGTAGTCCTCTATCTTCAATCTTCAATCTTCTATCTTCCAAATATGGAAGTTCTTCAATGTGACCTATTTCTTGGGTATCTTAAAGTATTCAATTTGTAGTCTTCAATATTCAATGAGGCCTCCTTTTGACCTCAATATGCAATGTCTAATCTTTTGTTGCAACTCAAAACTAATCCCTACATGAGGAAAGCACATAGAATTTTAGGCAACCGAAGGTGAAATTGTTCTCTATCTGTTGTAGGAAGCTTCTCAACTTCTAAGAACTAATTTTTTGCAACAAAAACTTAGACAATAGTAACCAAATACATTCAAATTTCTAGAATTCTAAAATCAATAAACTTTACTAGTTATTCTCAAAACTAGTGGAAAGAAATCTATGTTGAGTCCTAGTCTCACGAGTTTTCCTTCAACCCTGTGGAAATACTCTGGCCAAATATTAATCTGAAATCTTCTTCTATCTATTAAAATTTTCAATAGGACCTCCTTATAGTTCTCTTAATCTCATCAATTTCAAGGTCTATCTTCAGGACATAATTTTCCTTCTATTTCGAATTTGCTCTTGGAATAGGTAAATCTTCAACCTTCACTAGTTTTCCTTCAACATCATGAAAAATAATATCTTCTCTGGTATTATTTTCTAGAGGTAATCTCTTCAACTTCACTGGTTTATCATTAACCAGTGGAAATATCCTTTATAACTTAAAAACCTGTGTAAGACAAAACCTTGTCGTGGCTCTGATACCATTGTTAGCTTATGAAGCTAAATACTTAAGATAAAATAACCACAAGATCTGAAATAAAGTTTCAATATGAAATATATGATAATGACAAACTACTAAACATATAAAACTCATAAATAACTTCAAAAATAACTCATAGAAATGCCATTAACAAATACTCACAAAAATTGTATCTCAATTGAATGAAGATATCAAATACTCCATACTTCTCCATACTCTCATTGTACAATTGTATATCACACACACACACACACACACACACACACGCACACACTCATAGATACATATATAATGAAATGTGACTCTTCATATGGAGCACTCTTGGCCTTCACTCTTATAGATATCCTTCACCTTCCTACTCTATGGACTCATGTGCACATGGAATATTATGCACATTTACATTACCAAAATACTTTGCACACTTGTGCATTTATTAAATTGCATAAAGTAAATACTCACACTCTAATATAGGGATCTCTTTTCTTATCTAAAGATGTACTAAAGGTGGTACATTAGCATGTACTAAATAATGTAACATATTCCAACATATTGGTGAGTTTGGTCCTTGTATCAACTATCTAGTATTCCTCCATTGGTGCAAGGCTTCCAAGATTGAGCTCATCAATTTCCAACTTCTCTATTGCTACTGAAGTATATAATAAAGATGGATAATATGACTTAAGATGCTCAAATTAAAAAATAAGATATAGGCCAAGGTAAGGTGGTATATTAAGCTTAAAAGCTTTCTCTCCCACTTTCTTGGTGATGATATAAGGCTTGTAGAGCAAAGGTCTAATTTTCTTGTGTGGACCTAAAAGGTGCTATTTTTGTAATCGCAACCAAACCTTATCTTATAATTTAAATGAGTGTGGAGTGTAATGTTGGTCAAGACACTGATTATACTTTGTGTTCATATAGTCCACAAGGTCATAAAATTGCCACTATACATGCTAAATATGCTTGACAAACTTCACTATTTATTTATTTATTTTTTCTCTATGTGGTGTGACATTCATGGGTGAGATTGGAAGAGCCACATCCATGAGTACCAAAGGTTGAAAACCAAAACACGCATGAAAGGGGCTATGTTTAGTAGAGTTATGCAAAGCCTTATTATATCCATGTTGAAAGTATGGTAGGATCTCATCCCATGTTCGAGGGTGCTTTGAATTGTACATATACAACATATGCATGATCAACTTATCAAATATCATTTGTTCATTAGCCTAAGGATGGAAAGTTATGGATTAGGTGAGATTTGTGTCCATAATATCCCATAGAGTGTTTCAAAAGGTACTTAAAAATTTGTTGTCCCTGAATGGGATAATGGATTTTGGTAAGCCAAAATTAAGCCATACATGGTTGAAATCAAGTTTTGTTTTTTTTTCAACTGTAACACTCTTCTTGCAAGTAATAATGATAACCATTTTGGAAAATCGATCAACCACCACAAAAACACAATCATTATTATTATTGAAAATAGGTAAACTTGAGAGGAAATCCATAGAGATAGATTTCCAAGGCTAGGCAGGTATTGACAAGGGTGTATACAGACCTTGTTTCTTATTGACTAACTTTGCAATGGTGTAAGGTGATCAAGATTTGATGTAACTTTCCACATCATTTCTCATATTTGACCAAAAGAATTATTTTTGAAGAATGGCTAGAGTCTTCTCCACACCAAAGTGACTTGTTATTCTATTGAAGTGTGTTTTTGATATAATATTTATTCGTTCAAAAAAAGGCACACAAACGTGTTCCCTATGATAAAATAAATGTCCCTACAAATAAAAATAAAAAACATGCTTACCTAACTAAAGATATTTATATATTTAAGAAAAATCAAGGTTAGTGCCATATAGGGTGGATTGGATGTCCCATGCCTACAAGAATCAAGAATTGTAGTGATTCCTACAATGGGTGATCGACTTAAGAAATTTATAGTTAAGTTAGCACTTATCTTCTTATGTCGAATTATAAAGTGAAATTAATACAAATACGTAGTCCATTTACAAAACCTCTTGTTATTGAGCTTACTCTATGTTTGTATAAATTTTAGAGGTTTGTGATCAATGTGAATGATTGTTTCTTTATCCAAGATATAATTCTTCCACTATTTGCAGGATTGAGCAATGGAATAGAGTTCTTTGTCATATGTAGGGTACTTCTTGACTGTCTCATTGAAAGTTTCACTATGATATGCAATAGGGTGGGCTTGCTACATAGGGACAACTACCATTACATATTTTGATGTATCTATAATTAGCTCAAAAGGTTACCTCAAATATGTCAAGGCAAGAACATGTGCTAAGCATAGTTAAACTTTCAATTTCTCAAAGGTTATCTATTGTGTTTCTTCCCATTAGAACTTGAATTTGGATCCCCATTTGGTTACCTGGTTCAATGGCAATTCAATATGTGAAGATTATAAAATAAATCTACGATAGAAATTGGTAAGATCTATAAAGTTGCATAGCTCCATGAGAGTCTTTGGAGTTGACCAATTTACAATTACTTGAATATTTTTAGGATCAACATGAACACCTTCCTCATTATCAATGTACCCAAGGTAATGGACTTATTTTACACCAATTTTGCACTTCTCCAAGTTGGCATATAATCTGTATTTTCAAAGAGTTTGGAGCACTTCCTGCACATGTTGCAAATTTTCTTCTCATAGCTTACTATAGATGAGAATGTCATCAAAATACACAACTACAAATAAGTTGGTGAAGGGCCACATGATGTTATCCATAATTCTCATAATTTTTTTTTGATGCATTAGTCAAGCCAAAAGGCATAACCAACCATTCGAATAAACCCTTTTTGTATTTGAATGCAGTTTTCCATACATCTGTGGGCTCAATGGAAATTTGATGATATCATATTTAAGATAAATATTGATGAAGAAATTTGCACCACATAGTTAATCCAACAAATTATTGATCCAAAATAATGAATATCGATTCTTCATAGTGATCTTGTTTAGATCTCGGTACTCAATACATAGTCTCCATGTGTCATATTTCTTTGGTTATAAGAAAATTGAACTACCACAAGGTAAAGAACTTGGTATGATATGGATATTTTGAATTAATCCTTGAATCTGTCTTTTGGTCTCATCATTTTCAAGAACTAATCTATGATAAAAAAGAGCATTAGGTAGAGGAGAACTAGGAACTAAATTGTTAGAATATTTTACCTTACAATGAAGTGGCACTCCAATGGCTGAATTGAAGACATCATATTCTATGATAATTTGGTCCATTTGTTATTATTGCTATGGTAGAAATTGTCTTTGTTGTAGATTGAGGATTGATCATCAAGAGAATAAACTACCTTGTTTTTATAATAATCCTTTTGCATTTCTTAGCACCAAAAGGAAAACAAAGGCGGGAGGATTTACCTTTGGTATCCTATATTGTTGATCCCCAAGAGTGATGATGACTTTATGGGGTTTTGACTCATGCATGCCATGTCTATTCCATATAAATGGTTGGCCGAAGATCACATCACAAACATCTAGTGGAAGAACATCACACAAAACTTCATATTTGAATGGTTTTATGGCATTAGAGATAAGACATTGTCGAGTGACAAATGTCTCTCCCTCGATTCAACTATTTAATATTATATGGTTGTGGGTGAAGCTTCATAGGTAGATTTATATTCTTCACTATATAAGCATAAATCAATTTCTTTTGACTTCCACTATCAATAATAAAATGTAAAGGATTACCTTTACCAAAAACTATGAATGAAATAATTGCTTCTCCTCAGGTGGCTCCTCTGCTTTAATTTATGCAATTGAGAGTGAGGTAGCAATGGTAACATGTGGTTCAAACTCCATGATCTACTTACATTTATCCTTTATTGAAGGATGTATTGGTGTAGCTTATGTAGAGGGCTGAATCTTAGCATAGAGATTGGATTTCCCAATATTCTTCTCTAGAATGTCAATTGCCCTTATGGTAGTCACACCATTTCCCATTATTGTTCTTTTGGGGCTTCTTATCTTATGAATCTTTCTTTTGCTTTCAATTTTGATTTTTCTACTAACCCTCTTTGTCTTATTGCTTTTGGTTATCACCTTTGCCTTTCTTGTGCTAACCCTTACGATTTTGATTCTTGTCATTTGAACCATCTTCTTTCTTATTTTTATGTTTGTAATTTTTCTCGATCTTGATGGCAAATTTGTATGTTTTATCCAATATCTTGAATTCTAATAATTTCATGTACTCCCTAATGTGCCAATATAGTCTACTATAATACTTGAGAATTTTATGCATCTCAGTGTCTTGGATGCCAATTTTTGTAGACGATGAATGAAAATCATCAGTATAGTCTTGAACGAAATATTATTTACCTTGACATAATTGCTGCTATTACATGTAAAAATCTCCATAAGTGCCTATCATGTAATATTCCTTTTTGACTAATTCCAAAAATTCATCCCATGTAGGTTCTTTTGAATCTTCTTGGTTCTAGTTGTATACGTCCCACCAATTTTGGACTGTATTGATGCGTTTAGAAGGACAAAAGTGATCCCTTTATTGGAGAAACAATTTATAAAAAAATATGTGGATAACTGATCCAACCAATTATCCATTGCTTCTACATTGGTTTTTACTTCAAAAATAAGAATATCAAAGTTCACCTAAATTTTGAATGGTGTTGAGGCACTAAATGGTTGTGCCATAGTGCTAGAAAACGGAATCCACTCAAGAATTTGAGCAAATTAATCCAACATCTATTTTTAATATTTTAAGGGATTCACTCACCATTTTTTTGAAAGGATATACTATCTTAGTGTTGTCTGCCATCTAAGATTATTTGAAATGGCTAGGTAGATAGAGGGATTGCACGTATGGAACCCAAGATTTTGATAGCCTGATCTCATCTTTGGGATCATACACACAAAATAGACAGCTCTAATACCACTGCTCCGATATTAAAGGACAAGGATCTAGAGTTCAAATCAAGAGTAGGAAAGAAGATTGCAAGATAACAACCAAATTTTATTAATTTTTTATGAAATTAGAAAGAAAGAAATATCAAAGAAGAGATGTCTTCCAACTATCCTCTGATTCAAAAATTACATGTTTATATACATATTTGATGGAAGAAAAAGAGTCATGATAGTTTAACTTTCGTAATGCGGGATGCATAATATGAAAGGTCCATCATTGCTGTTAAGCATTCCAAAGTTCACACTTCAATCTATATTCAACACTCTACACTCTACAATCCCCATTGTATAGTCTGTATTCCACATCCCATAGTCAACAATCCATAGTCCATAGTCTGTATTCAATAGTCCATAGTCCACACTCCGTAGTCTACAATCCATAGCCTATAACTCACACTTCACAATACACATTCTACACTCTACACTCTACAATCCACATTTTGTAGTAACAGTTCATATTCCATAGTCCATAGTCTATAGTCCATATTTTGTAGTTTGCACAAATCACTAAAGATTGGATTTCTTGGCCTAAGTTGTAGGTAATTTTTTTGCTTTTTGCATCCAACAAGACTATTAGCAAGGAGGTTCAAGATCTTGTGCATTTGAAGTATCTACACAAGATTGACACCATAGTGCCTATTAAATGGTGGTGGACTATCAACACCCCTTATATTAATTACAAACCCATATGGGATACAAGTGAATATCTCAACCATTTCTAAGGGGGAATGACTTAACAAGTATTGGAAGCTTTTGTCCAAGACTTGCCACATAGAACACATGTTTACAATGATTTTGTAAACTTCCTATTAAGCCCAACAAGGCATATTTTATTTGTTATTTATTGTATCAAGTTATTCCATTGGGGGATTGACTTGAATAATTTGCTAAATCCATCCCCTAGTGCATCCTTTGTTATAATATTGATACGTTTAAAAATATTTTTGATTTTATCCTAAAGCTCAGGAGGCCTAGAGCTTTATTCTTTTCTTTCTTGAAGCTCTTCCACCTAGTCTTGAAAACATACTCTCTTGAGGGACTACCCTCATTGATCAATTATGATTGATTAGTTATGGAATATCATTAGGATATAGATATTATTTATTTTATGGAAAGAAAGAAATATTTTTGTGCTCTAGGATAAAATATCTCTTGTTTTATTTGTTATTAACAATGTCTTTGTTGTTGTCAATGTCATGTTAACAATTCAATCTTAAGAGCTCAAGGTTTCTATGTGGTTGTAGTATCTTTAAAAGTTGTTTGATTGTTGGGTTAATGCCTCTTTCACTAAGAGCCAAGTTCCTTCTAGAAATCTGGGTGACACACCCTTGGAAAGAGGGCCAAGGGGGCATTGTGGTCTTGGTATTGCTTACCTATTAAGTCCAAAAGGGTGTAGATACCCTTATTCTTATGGTCACAAATAGAACCATTCACAACAACGCTCTCAACAATACCCTAAGCCAAGGAAGTTCTTTGAAACTCCTCATCCCTTGGTGGCCCAAGAGTAGCAATAATACCAACAATAAGAATAGTAGTAGGAGCAATAATAAGAGTGCCCATAATTCACATTAGGTCATGGCTAGATTACTCCTAGAAATTCTAACCCTTCCTCCAACTACGGGAACTCAAAAAAATAAGATATGTTACCCTTGGCTAATGTAGGTTACACTGCATCCTTTCAATGATAGGATCCCAAAAGCTCAGTTTGGAGCAATTGTTTCTTGGTTTGTTCTAAGACCTCTCTTAGTTGTAGTAACTTATCTTACGTAAAAGGTTTAGGGACCCTTTCAAAACCCCTTTCTTCATATAATAATAATAAAAATGTGGGATACACTGGTTATTTATTTTTTATTTTTATTTTTATGTTGATTAATTTTCAAGGTTGTCATTATGGCCTCCACACTTTTTTAAATTGTGTTTTGTTTGTTAATTTTTGGAGTTGTTAGTGTTGTGTCAATTATTGAAATTATATTATTTTTAAATTATATTATTTTGGTGATTTATTTAATGTAATATTAATGTTTTGTGATGTGCTATCAGACTTTCTACATGTTTGAACATGATTTTTGGTTATTTGGATTATGATTTTATATTTCCCTTTGGGTCAATCAACTAATGTCGATAACTCATCTTTTGTTGTTGATGCGGGAGCATTTGCACATGAAGATGATTATAGGTAAGGTAGTTTCCACTTGTTTGTCATGACTTCACATATGTATAAAGGAACCCTCTCTTGCATGAGAAGATAAGATGACATACATGGAGAAGAGAAGATGAAGAATGAGAGGACAACATACATAGGGAAGAGAAGAGGAGGAGGAAGAGAAAGAGAAATCAACATTAAAAAGAAGGGGCAACGATAAGCATATAGAAATATAAGAAAAAGATAAGAAAATAAAGAAGAAGTATGTGGATAGACATCCAATTGCAATATGTTGTGTACAACCAATAGGATTATTGGTAATAAAATTAAGTTTCCACCTCAAATTTGTTCTATGTATATGTTTAAATGGTGATTGCATTGTATGTTGTCTATTGCATAGGTTGTTATTTGTGTAGGTTGTAGGTGAAGAGTGGTTATAGTACAAGAAAATATGGCATGGATAATGATGTTTGAATCCCATAATTATAGTCAGTTTCCATTTTGAGGGTTGATAGTGCAGAGAGTTGGTCGAAATTCCATAATTCAAGTAGGAAAACATGAATACCTTTCAAGTGGAAATTTCCTCACTGTTTGAGTGGAGAATGTTTGAGTGAAATGTTAATCAAGTGGATGTTGTTCCATAATTCAAGTGGAAAAATATGAATACCATTCAAGTGGAAAGTTCCTTAATTTTCGAGTGGAGAATGTTTGAATGAAGTGCTATTCAAGTGGGACTATGCGTATCGTTCAAGGGAAAAATATCATTTCCATTTGAGTAGATATGTCATTTAAGCAAGAGAATGAATATCATTCAAGTGGAAGTATCATTCAAGTGGAAGTATCACTCAATAAGAAGTGAACACTATCGTTTAAGTCAATATGTCGTTCAAAGTAAATTTTTTTGTTCAAGTAAATAAATGAGTGTCAAGTGAACAAGATTATGCCATCCAAGTGGAGATAATATTACCATTCAAGTGAATGAGATTGTGTTATTCAACTAAGAGTGCCATTCAATTCATTGTCATCAGGTTTTTTATTGATCAATCAATAGTTGTACATGTTACCTGTTGTTCAAACAAGTTAAGAATAAGGGAATTATTAAAATGAAAGCTTTAATATTGTTCTTGTGCTACATTTATCATGTCTAGATGAAGATTTAGGTTCCATAACTTTAATATTAGAAGTATTTTATGAAATTTGTTGCTAAAGTAGGTATTTCTTTATTGAAATACCTCCTTTAGATTGCATCATTTGGTATTAGAGAGATTTTATTTTCATAGGTTTGAGATACATGTTGGAGAAGAAATGATATGAGGAAGAGGAAGACCACGTGGTCTGGGACCCCAACCAATGGATATAGCTAAAATATTTAAAGGAATTACCATAATAGAGGAAATTGAGGTTTTCCAAAGGATAGGTGTTCATATTGAGGAGGTTAGTGATAGTGAAGATGAAGAGCATGGTCACCCAGAAGCTTGAGATGAAGAGCAAGGAGAAAAACCAAACAAAAAATTGATTCAGATAATCTCAAGCATGAGAATTAAACCAAAGATGGCTACTCTAATTTTTAATGGAAGTTTAAATCTAAAAGATTTGATAGATTGGGTAGTGAACATGGACAAATTCTTTGATCATGAATCTATGGAGGATTCAAAATAGGTCAAATTTTCATATACCTTGTTGAAGAGACATGCTTTTATTTGGTGGGATCATGTCCAAACATAAAGATAACAAAAAGGCAAGGATAGAATCTAAACATGGGATACGTTTGTAGCCAAATTAACATCAAAATTTCTACCTGTTGATTATCAGATCAAGTTTTTTAGAAGACTTCAAAACCTTAAGCAAAAGAAGTTAGAAGTAAAAGAGTACACAAAAGAGTCCTATAAATTGACCATAAGAGCCTATCATATTGAGGATGATGAGGAGAAAGTGGAAAGATACATAAATGGACTAATATTGTCCATACAAGATGAAATTGGTATGATTTAAATTAAAACAATTGAGGAAGCATATCAATATGCACTCAAGGTGAAACCGAAATTAGCCCGTAGGCAAAAAAATAACTCCAAAGGGAGAGAATGGTCTTCAATAGGAAGTGGACAATTCCATGGAGGAAGAGGGAAGCCTATGCAAAAGGAGAATCTAGTAATTATCAAAGTAATTTCAACCATATCACTAGAGAAAGCATATATTTCTCAAGAGAGAGGTGGTTATAATAGAGGAAGGGATAGAGGATCCTCGAGAATTTCTTTTGATGTGGAGAAATTGATCATCGAGCATTGAATATCCAATAGTATAGTAGGATAGTGGTAAAGAAAAATAAATTAGGAACCACATTGCATAGGCAAATGAAGAAAGTGTAGCCTCACCCAAGCATATGGAGGAACCAAAATAAAGAAAGTCACTTTTCATGAAGAGGGTATTATTAAAATCAGCCAAAGTGGTGTATGAAATGCTGCAAAGAAGTACTTCTAGAACCATATGCAAATCAGGAGGTCAATGTTGCAAAGTCATTGTGGGTAGCGAGAGTATGAATAATCTAGTGTGTATGGAAATGGTAGAAAATCTTGGGTTGAACACCTAGATCCATACAAAGTCTCATGGTTGCAAAAGAGACATCAAATTTTGGTGAGTGAACAATGTATGGTAAACTTTCAAATTGGTTCTTACAAGGATGAGATACTATGTGATGTTATACCTATGAATGATTGTCATAATTTATTGGGAAGGCCATGGCAGTTTAATAGAAAGGTGTTAGGACCCCATCCTAACACTATTTTTTAATTCTCATATTATTATGTAATGACCCCTTTCCAACATGAGGACTCCATTATAATGATATTGTGTAATATTTTGTAATGGTATGTGGTAATTGAGGCACCTAGAAAAGTGGGGCTATTTCATGTAACCATTATCAAGAATGTAACTAATGTTTGGTAGAATATTCTAGCTCGAGTGGCACCTTGCATGTAAGCCAACTCTTGAGCATTAGGTTAGGGTTGCATAAAGTGTATCTTTAAAAGACAAGGGCCCATAAAAATATATCTTTTTTGTATATTGAATGAAAGTATTGAAGGAGGTTGACCTCTTGAAGAGGCCCACAATTATATGTTGTATTATGAGATTATCACATTTCTACATTTATATTTTGTATTGCAATATTTAGTTTATCATGAAATTCTACTTTTATTTGCAATATTTATGTGAGCGTGCTTATTTTTATTAGAATATTCCTAACAAGTGGTATCAAAGTGCTTTTTAGGGCCAAGTTTCATTGTAACTGCAATAGTTATTGCCCTACCATTTTGACTGCTACGTATAAATTTTTTGTGTTTTTTATTTTTCTGTCTATTTTCTTACTAAAAAACTATTTTTTAATATTATTTTATTAGGGTTTTAAAATATCACAGAGGAGATATCATTATTGGATAAGCTAGATTACCCATAAATCATCTAGTGAAGTGAGGGGCGATCAAGCTCTAATACCCAGGCCTTAGAAAATACCTGCATATGGAATTGAGATCCCACATATCTTTGGGTATATCGGGAGACCCCCTCAAATTAGGATAAACCTTTAGCCTTAGGATTTTTTTGGCTTTGTATTCTCCATAGTCACTAGACACAACATACAAAAATATCACCCTCGAATACTGTTAGAGAGGCAGGTAGTGTGCTCAAGGGTATACGTGGAATCCTCTTTGAGTAGTGGTTTGAAATATTAGTCCAAGCACTATCATTCATCACTACAGTATAACATAGGGCCTATGGGAAGTACATACACCTTGGATTAGAGTACCATGTTTATGTTGAATGTTTAACCAACAACAAAAAATCCTACTACACAATTTGAGCATACCAAGGAGACTTCACTATACCAAAATTATTGCATGAAATAAACAAAAGAATTTGGTGATGAACATGACAATTATAGTTAGTAATAGTTAGGACAAATTCTTCTAGTATCAGGAATAGTTGTCTATGATATTAAAAAATCATAATAGATAGGGAGTTGTTAGTGACAAAGTCTGTAATAGTCGGGTATGAATTCAGTTAGAGTCAATAAAAATCAAGACAGAGTCTACCAATGTCAATAACAGTTGCTAGTGACAGTCAAATCATAATACATAGAGTTTGTTAGTTATAGAGTCATCCCAGACAGTCATCAGAACAATGAGCTACATTTTTAGTGATAGAACAATGTTAGTAATAGATAATGTAGAGTCTCATAAGGGGTTATATGATAAAAAAAACTAAATTTTTGAGTGAACAAAGACTCTAGGAGAAAAACCAACATATTAAAGACAACACTACCCTAGAAAACAATTATGGGGTACCAAAAAATAGTGTTGTGGTATATAGCTCATTGCGACTATCTCTTCACATTGATCAGTTTTGTATATTGCATCTATGCATTTTTTAGGGGTGTCAAGAAACATCATTATGGGGCCTAGTAATTTTATGATCATCTTTTCAAGTTGATCATTTTGATGTATAACACCCAAACACTTTTGTTGGATCATTACTAAAAATGGTGTCTTGAAACAATACTTCTATTTTTAGTAAGTTAGTGGGAGTGGTTCAACTCATACCTTAATGGTTGGAGGAATTAGAGGACACCAAAAGGAGATAGAATAAAACACCCAAAAAAACCTTCTAGACTACTTGAATAATGCAATTGCTAATATTAATAGTAACTTTCAGCAAGTGATGGATGAAATATCACTTTTGAGAAGTGATAAATGAAATCGAAAGCTTCATTTGAAGAAAAATTCCTAGCGATTGAGGAATAATTTAGGGATGACCCAAATGTGTTTGAGCATCTTAATATTAATAAACTAGATGGTAGTGTCAAAAATAAAGAGAAGGAATCCATCAAGAGAGGGAATTCTATCATTCTCTTTTTGACATAGATACTCCATTTAAGATGCCTAGATTAGACTTTCCTAAGTTCAATAGAAAGGATGCTGATGGGTGGTTATGTTGAGCATATAAATTCTTCAAACTTCATAATATCCTTAGATATTTATGGGTCACTATGACATCTTTCAAATTCAAATATTAATCTTTAAATAGTACTGAAAGCACGAGATTCCAAAAAAAAGGAAAGACTAAACAAAATTGCATTAAAAGGAAAGAACACAAATGAATGAACACAAGATATAAAAGCAATATAAAATACGGCCTTTTTTTATTGATATTCTTTCAACGAATGTGTTACAATACGTCTCCTTCCTTTTTAGGGGATAGGAGCGTCAAATGTTGATCTTTTACAACTTGTTTCAGAATTCCTTCTCCCGCGTGCCCACATATAAGATGGGCGAACCAAAACGTTGCCGCCGCTTGTGTTGGTAAAAGTAGATTCCTCGCTGCTCCTCTAATGCTGAAAATCTGCGTTCAAAGAAACAAACAAAGAATCAGTAGCACCTGTGTATGAAAATGAAACTCGCGAATCTGAAAGGTTACTGTTTGATGAATGTAAAAGATGAATATAACAATGATTAAAATGATTCCAAATAAACTAAAAATTTGACATAAGCATAAATACGTAACTAATAAAATGCTGCAAAAGAAACAGTCACCAAATTTGATGTAGATCGGTATTCGTCCCTGGGTCGGACGAGTAAACCTGCAATAGTTTGGTACTCGTTCAGGGGTGAGACGAGAAAACCTGTGACAGTTTGTTACTCATTTCGAGGTGAGACGAGAAAACCTACAATAGTTTGGTACTCGTTTTGGGGTGAGATGAGAAAACCTGCAATAAGGCAGGGGGTGCCCGAAGGCAAACCACCCGCGGGTTGAAACTTTGTTTCGACACCAATCCGCGCTTGGGATGGGTGGTGGGTCCGAAACCTGTTGTGATGTGTTGTCGACAAATTGATAGGCTATTGTGGTCAAAAAAATTGGGTTTTTGGTTCTTGATTCGTGCCTTCAAAGTCACCCAATAACCTCCTTTTCGATTAAGAGATTATGGATGTAAAGCACAAATCGTAAGTAAACTAGCAGCACTTCGTCGCTCAAAATGCTCCTTCTCTGTATATCTTTTGGGTGAGGAAATTCACCATTTTATAGACCCAAGGGGTCTCTTTGAATTAGCATGCAAAAGTGCTACTTAGCATGAATGCTCTTTCAGGGAAGAGAAGACTTCTCCCTGATCAAGGGCTCCATAACTGCTTCAGTAACTGTTGTTGCATGCCCAAAAGAACTCACTCGCACTCCCATGCAATGAAGGGAGAGTTAAGTAGCTAATTTGAGTTGTCATGAAAAAGCCCACTCTCACTCCCATGCAATGAAGGGAGAGTCAAGTGGCAAATCCGAGTTGTCCTAAAAAGCTCACTCTCATTCCCATGCAGTGAATGGAGAGTCAAGTGAGAGTTGTCAAAAGAACTCACTCGCACCCCTATGCCATGAAGGGAGAGCTAAGTGGCAGTTCTGAGTTGTCATGTGCCGAGGTTTGACTTTTTGTAGGTCAAACCCGGCATTCGTCCCACCCCGGAGCGAGCGCTGGTAATCGTCCCTGGGTGGAACGAGTACCAGTCTGCACTCGTCCCTGGGTGGAGCGAATAAGTAGCAGAGTGCCTAAAAGGTGCCAAATTGATCTCTGACTTTTAAAACTACTGTGTGAGTGGTTAGGACCACTGTTTTAACCTCTGGGGCTGCCCTGGGGGCTGTTTGTGTCAATGCGATCAGTGCTTGTTGTCACATAATCGGATTGGTGTTGTTTTGGTGTCTACAGATGCCCCTTTTTGGGAAGCGCTGTGCAAGGCGCAGCGTCGAGCAAAAATAGATAACCAAAGCACTAATGATTAGGGTTTCTCAGTAACCTAACCAACTCTTGATGCCCCAAGTATGGAAAGGGCACACATTCTTGAATCTTTGCTTCTGACGAGCTAAGGAACTTAAATCAAGTATTAACCTGGTTCGGTGAGGTATTACTTGAACTTGGACATTGATCAGTCATGAATAGGCAAAGGGCGCAACCTTTTGTCTATGGGAACCTTGAGTTCATGATTCACGAATGCCAAGTGTTTGATCAGCTTGTGATAATTGCTTGTTTGCTGCCCTAAGCAGGGGCGTGATTGTCTTTGTCAATGATCCTTTGAATGCGTGTCATTTCCATGATTGGGTATATTGTTGTTGATTAGCAACTAAGTGTGACTACCCCCTCAAGCGACGAATCGATGAGGGAATGACCGACATGAGAAAAGCGACGAGTCACTTGACCCAAGATGACTTAAGTGAGGGTGCCTTTAGATGCTATCCATTGAATGCTCGAGCAGTTTCTCGATTTTTGTGACCTATTTTTGGTGGGTGTGAACCCATTTTGGGATGCCATTTGGGGTTAACATTGGCGAAAATCTGATCTCTCATGGAGCGGTCCAGCCATGGTAGCCTTCTTAGGGAGAGAGATAAGGACAATGTAAACCCCGACATTGGTTTTTTGATGCCAAGAGATTAAGTACAAGAGCACTTTTGTCTGGCAATTTTTAGTGGTTTTGTTGGCATTTGTCATTTTTATATTTTGGTTGGTTTTGATTTTTTTTTTGGTTATTCATTTTTGGGTGGGACGAACTCCATGATGGTACTCGTCCGGGGGTGGGACGAGCGCTCCTCCGAGGAAAAAGCGCTCGTTCTAGGCAGGAACGAATACCAGCAAGCAAAAAATATAAATATGCAAAAATTACGGATTTGGCTCATTTGCACTGTTCATCGTGAGCGATTTGGAGCTCTGAGGAGGAGGAGGGAGATTTTTTGACGCGAAGCGCTATCGAATTTTCCAGCTACCATGAGTGCACAAACCGGGTCGTCAGGCGACGGAGCCGAGGCGAGACCAGTAAGTGAACTATCTCCTCGAGTTTTAATTTGAAAAGTGCAAATGTGTTTTTATTGTGTTTTTCTGTTGTGTAAGACATGGAACCCTAATTAATTAATTTAAAAGGTGAATGAATTTGATTTAAAGACCATGAAACAAAATGAAACGTGTATGCAAACCGATGGAAACCTAGATGGAAAACCGTAGAATAAACCCAAATGAAACTTAGAGTAACACCTTAGGGTAACCACGATTATAAAAAATGTTTTTTTATGTGAATGGTAAAACTTAGGTCGAAACCGTAGGTAAACCATGTCAATTTTTTTTTGTTTTTATGAAATGCAAGATGAAAACTTAGATTAAAATTGATGAATTTTTTTTTTTAAATGGTAAACTTAGGTCGAAACCGTAGGTAAACCATGTCAAATTTTTATTTTTTTATGAAATGCAAGATGAGAACTTAGATTAAAATTGATGAATTTTTTTGTTTAAATGGTAAACTTAGGTCAAAACCGTAGGTAAACCATGTCAAATTTTTATTGTTTTTAAAGTACAACTTTATTTTTGTCAGTTAACACTAGAATTAAAAAACTCTAGAAAACTATTTTTTTTTGTTTTTTTGTTTTTATTGTTTTAAAATACAACTTTGTTTTTGTCAGTTAACACTAGAATTAAAAACTCTAGAAAACTGTTTTTATTTTTGTTTTGTTGTTGTTTATATACATGTTGATGAATGGTGTTGTTGTACATTGATGCAGTTTTGTACAAGTGATGGTGATTTGATGCATGTTTTTGATGTGTTTATGTTTTGTGATATGCAGGTGGTGAAGAGTCGGCATCGGGTACCGACTATTTTTTCTAGTGCCCGCGAGGCGTTGAGTGCGGAGGACTGGGAGTGGCTTGATGCCTTGGGGCTCAAGCATGTGGCGTGATTGGAGGCAGTTGTTGGGGATCGGGCATACTTGATAGCTTTGATCAGCCTATGGGATGTTCGGATGAACACCTTCCATATTTCGACAGGGGAGATGACAGTCACCTTAGAGGATGTGTATCGGATTCTCCGGATTTCGATAGACGGGGTTCCCATCCGGACGATGCCACGAGGCCAGAGGATGGTTGTACTGACCCGATGTTTTGGACATGGGGAGGATGTGGATGGGATGAGCTTAGTGGAGAAGGCTGAGGAGGATTGTCAGATTGGTGGGATCCTAGTGCGGTGGTGGTATGAGAGGAGGGTGTTGGGAGTGAGGCATGCACTACTCATGAGCCTCATTTCCAACATGCTGTTGCCAGACTCCTCGGGGCGAGGTTCCCATGGAACCTACTGGAGGTGGTGTGGCAGTTAGTGGATTGTCCTGTGACAGAGCCGATGATCATGAGATGGGGCCAGACGCTCTTGGCTCAACTATATGATGAGTTGTATGAGGTCCGCTGTCGAAAGCGAAAGGGGATTGGCTACAGTTACTTATTGCAGTGTTGGGCCTAGCAGCATATAGCCATAGAGCGACCACGAGGGCTACCCTGGACTACACGGGTTGACATGGTGGATAGAGACATTGGTTATGGGGCTTTATGGTATCGATCTGAGGAGCGGGGGTAGAGTCGATGGTTTACGGGAGACGTGGACCATTACGTAGATGCATTGGCATGACTGACTCCAGGAGATGTGGTGTGGAGGCCATATCGGGATTGTCCCGCATGGCCGGAGGCTGATGAGTGGCTTCGATGGGTCCGGAGGGGGAGGTGGGTCATTGGATGACACGAGACAGAGCAGGAATACTTCCATTATCTCCGAGTGACACGACAGTTTGGGGTACGCCAGGGGTTGCCTAGGGAGCCCATAGTCTATCGGCGTCGGAGCGATGAGAGGACTCTAGCTACGCCGATCCTCGAGCCGCTAGGGGAGGAGGCAGATATAGTACTGGACACTCTAGACGTGGATGACGTCGGAGTTACTATCGAGTACCAGGAGTGGTGGACGCTCCGACGATGGCGAGGTGAGGGGCCATTGGGAGGGGATGAGGCAACGATAGGCGGAGAGGGTGCAGAGGCACCAGACGAGGGTTGGGGAGCTCCTATTGATGTGGACATGGTGGAGGTGGCAGATGCGGGAGAGGACTTTGGTGAGGAGGAGCAGCCAGAGATGCAGGATGCTCCAGAGCAGGCCGATGCTCCAGAGAGGCCGACGCAGCCGACCGTGCCGGGGGATACAGAGGCGGGGTTGCATGCTGAGGTAGCACGATTGATGGAGGTGCTACGAAGGTGAGATGGGGAGCTTGGGGATGCACTACAAGAGAGGGATCTCCTAAGGTGCAGTTGGGGCAGCACGAGGCTAACCTTGTGACATACCATCAGCGGGCGAGGGACTTGGAGCGACAGCAGGACGAGCTAGAGGATGAGGTTATCCACCTTGGTGGGCAAGTGCCTGCATTCTCTGGAGGTGGATCATCACGACGCTCGAGAGGGAGCGACATGGAGCAGACAACATCCTCACAGCAGAGGCGGCAGGATGAGGGAGAGGCCAGTGGGCATGGTGCAGGGGCGAGCAGTAGCCGCCCTGAGAGGTCTCAGAGGACCCGCACCACGGGGGGTAGTTCCCGTCGCACCGATCCTACGTGATCATGGTGGACGATGCCCTAGACTTGGGGATTTTGAGTTTTTGGATTGTGGTAGCGAGGTCCGAGGACCGGCTCATTGTAGCCTACGGGCAATTTTGTTATGATATATATATATACAGATGACTCTTTTTGGTGTTTATACATTTTTCATGATTTATTTTTATGTACATGTTTTTACATTGATGTATGCATATGTGATTATGAATGCGATGGGTCTAATTTGTATGATGTATGCATATGGAATGAATGAAATGAGTTGTTGATGATTTGTCGATGCACCATAGACTCTACAAGATTTGACTGACTTGCTATAGTAATGGGATAACTTTGTGGAATGCTTGTGCATGTGAAAACTTTGTTTTTGTATTTTGTCTATTTTTTGATGGTGATGTACGGAATGAAATGTACCGATTGTTTGAAAATGTAGTTAAGCTTTTCCGAGATGCAGATATTTTAACTAACTAGCCAAGACTGTACATTTATCTCGCAAGACTTTTGAACAAGGTCTAAATCCGACTTGAATTTAACCAAGTTATTTCACATCCCCGTGTGTGCAATTGAGTTCGTTTATGTGGTATTTATCAGGATACCGCCAGTGCCAGATAGGCTATCAACCAAACCTGTACCGAGGATCACCTAATTAGCTCCACTAACTCCGTTGTTGTATTTAGCAAGATTAATCCACGTGACAATCTAAGGTACCATAAGCTAGCTCATCCACATGCAAACATTGGTCAATGCACACGCAAAGCTAATGTGACGGACATATCGTCATGCGGGTAGGATACCACCATTGCCAAGTAGGCTATCAACCAAACCTGTAATGAGGATCACCTAGATGGTTTTCGAATGCTGAGAATTCCAAGGATTCAAGTTCAGGTTATTTGGTGGCTGAATGATTTGGGAGACTTGCTCGTCTATATAGTGATGAAAATCACTGTTTATTTTTCTCTTTATTTTTCTTTTTGAGCAAGGATTTTGAATAGTGGTGATAACCACTGTTATTTGATTTTGTATTTTGAGCTTTGTAAGTTTGAGCTTGTGAATGGCCTTGATCCTGTTGGCCTTGGGGATGACTACCCATCCTGGTTAGGGACATGTAGTACGAATCCTTACGACTTTGGGAACCAAGGGGATAATGGAGATTATGAAGTAAGGGCATTGATATTTTAGGCCTTGGGGATGACTACCCATCCTGGTTAGGGGCAGGTAGTACGAATCCTTACAACTTTGAGACCAAAGGTGAATGGAAAGGGTTGTGATGATGGTTTGTTGGAATGGTGTTTTTGAATAACGTTGATCCTTTTAGGTCTTGGGGATGACTACCCATCCTTGGCAGGGACGTGTAGTACGAATCCTTACAACTTTGGGGACCAACTATGATTGGGATTTGTGGGAGTGGTGAAAACCACTATTTATTATGGGGAATGGATAGGGAAGAGCTCATCCTTTTGTCAATTCTCAGCATTCTGGAACCATTCGCACAGGGGGATGAACAGGCTAATATTTCACCTATGGTACCCTAGACTGCTTTGTAGGTTTCTCTTGCATTCACACAACTTAGGAATTATTATATGTGTGTTAATTTGTGTTGGGATGCTACGTAACAAGGTGTGATCCAAGTAAAACTTTCCCATGTAAAATCTGTTTAACTATGTACAGTTTTGGCTAGAAAATTAAAGACAGCTGAATGACGAAAACCCTATATACATTAGGAGACAACTGACTATGCTAAAAATGGCGGTATGCTAGATGTATGCATTTATGAAAATGGATTTGATGTGGAAAAGGATGGAATTGCCAAGTAATGACAGCCTATGGTGCTTTTGACTTGTATGACCTAGCAAAGGTATAATGTATGGATGCGATGCCTAATGCAACCTATATTTTTGTATTTTGATTTTTATGAGAATGCATGGAATTGAAATGCAAATGTTTTTGTGATTTTTGATTTTTTATGAGTATGCATGGAATTGAAATGCAATTGTTTTTGTGATTTTTGATGATTGTATTGTTTTTGTTTATTTTTGAATATTTATTTTGACCAAGCAGTTATGGTAACGCTTGGAGCTTTTGGTGTTGACCAAAGGGTTTATGGATACCTTTGGAGCATTTTAGGGTGACCAAGCGATTATGAGAATCCTTGGAGCTTTTGGCTTGACCAAAGGGTTTATAGATACCTTTGGGGCATTTTAAGGTTGACCAAGCGATTATGAAAATCCTTGGAGCTTTTGGCTTGACCAAAGGGTTTATAGATACCTTTGGGGCATTTAGGGTTGACCAAGCGATTATGAAAATCCTTGGAGCTTTTGGCTTGACCAAAGGGTTTATAGATACCTTTGGGGCATTTAGGGTTGACCAAGCGATTATGAAAATCCTTGGAGCTTTTGGCTTGACCAAAGGGTTTATAGATACCTTTGGGGCATTTAGGGTTGACCAAGCGATTATGAAAATCCTTGGAGCTTTTGGCTTGACCAAAGGGTTTATAGATACCTTTGGGGCATTTAGGGTTGACCAAGCGATTATGAAAATCCTTGGAGCTTTTGGCTTGACCAAAGGGTTTATAGATACCTTTGGGGCATTTAGGGTTGACCAAGCGATTATGAAAATCCTTGGAGCTTTTAGTTGGACTATGGCTCTCTAGATGTGGAATGGCCTCAAATGACTGATGTTCAAGGGTTCTGTTTCCTTGATTCCTTCAAGAGAGGCAAGCCGGTATGTTCCAGGTCCTATTCGACTGTCAATGATATAAGGACCTAACCAGTTTGCCATGAACTTGTCCCGTAGATGGGACGGCAAATTAGAATTCTGTTGGTTCTCTTTTAAGACCAAGTCACCAACCTGAAATTCCCTGAGGTGGACTTTCATGTTGTATGCTCTCTTAAGTCGCTCTTGATAGATACGCAAATGCTCGAGAGCATTAACGCGTCGTTCATCGAGCAACGTCAGTTGATCTAACCGGGCTTGTTGTGTAGTGTCATCATCGATGAACTCTTGCATTGAAATGCGCAGGGAAGGGATTTCCAACTCAAAAGGCATGACTGCCTCGGAGCCATACACCAACGAAAATGGAGTTGCCCTAGTGGGCGTCCGAATGCTGGTGCGATAAGCCCATAGGGCAAGCGGGATCTGAATGTGCCAGTCCTTATGATTGTCTGCAACTATCTTTTTGAGAATGGCGACTAGCATTTTGTTGGACGCCTCTGCTTGCCCATTTGCCTGCGGATAATAGGGTGTTGAAAAACTGTGCTGAATTTTGTACTTTGTGGTCAAAGCACGCACATCTTTGTTCTTGAATGGTGTCCCATTATCTGACAGGATCTTGGATGGAATACCAAAATGACATATGATGTTATGCAAAATAAACTCCGCAATGCGGGATCCAATCGTAGTGGTTAGCGGAATTGCTTCCACCCACTTGGTGAAGTACTCTGTGGCCGTTAAAATAAATGTGTGATGACCAGACGACGCAAGGGAGATCTTTCCAATTAGGTCAAAGCCCCACTGCAAAAAAGGCCAAACCGATTGGATCGGCTGCAAGGCCTGAGAAGGTACGTGTGTCAAATTAGCATGGTGTTGACACTTCACGCACTTCTTCACATATGCGCAACAATCTCGCTCTAAAGATGGCCAATAATAACCCATGCGAAGAATGCGCTTTGCGATGGCCATACCGCTGAAGTGGCCACCACATGTACCATCGTGAGCTTGGGTGATCGCCCAAGCGGACTCTTGCTGGTCCAAACAACGAAGGAGGATTCCTTCATAATTTTGACGATACAAAATGTCTCCTAACAAGACATGCTTTGCCGCTTTCTATTTGAATGATCTTTTCACGGCTTGTGTCAATCCAAGTGGGAGGTTACCTAGCTTGAGGTAATCCCGAATGGGTGTGTACCAATCCTGCTGATCAGAAACCTCGATAGTATGAATGACCAATCCCTCTTGAAGTCCATCCCTAACAAAAGCTGAGCGGGAAAGAACTTGTAAAAATAGCGTTGTGTTGCTATTAAGAGGGGTCGGGGAGAACAAGGACCCCCAATTGGCTCGAGTCAAACAATCATGGATTCGAGAGAACTTATCCGAAGATGGTTCAATCTGGATCAGGTGGATTCCTGGCATCAGATCAGAGCTTGCACGCTCCATCACAGATTGCGATAATGTTTTAACCTGAATGGTTGTCATTTCACCATAAGGGTCTTGTGGGATTAGTGACCCCAAGGAGGCCATAGTATCCGCAAAATGATTTGATGATCGAGGGAGTGCCTCGATGTCATACCATTCAAGTTGTGCCAGGAATTTGTCCACAAGGGCTTTGTAGGCCTGCAGAACTGGACATTTACATTGAAAAATCCCCTTCACTTGATTGACAATCAACAACGAATCACCAAAGATGTTTAAACGTTTAATGTTCATGGTGATTGTTGTTTGAAGACCTATGAGCAAGGCTTCGTATTCTGCATTGTTGTTGGTGCACGAGAAGTCTAATTTAAATGACAAAGGCATTGGAGCACCTTGTGGAGTGAAGAATACAATTCCCATGCCACCCCCTTGCTCACATTTAGAACCATCGAAGAATAGGGTTATGTCAGCCTGTGACTCAGGCTCATCAGAATCTGGCGATTCTGAAACATGGAAGACCCCATCATCAGGTAGTTCGAAAGTCAGAGGCTGATCATCTTCAAGAGGAGCCTCGGCTAGTTGATCGGCGATGACTTGACCTTTTATGGATTTTTGTCCAATGAACTCTATGTCAAACTCCGTCAACAACATGATCCATTTCGTCATGCGGCTACTATGATAAGTACGACTCATCATGTATCGCAATGGATTCTCCTTAGACACAACATACGTCTTATTACTGAGCATGTAGTGGCATAGCTTTTTGGTAGCAAACACCACCGCAGCAGAGCTTTTCAACGTATGCATAGTTAAGTTCATAACTGACTAGGGTGCGGCTAAGATAGTATGTAGCCTGTTCTTTGTGAAGTTCATTTTTCTGGGACAGCATGGCGCCCAATGCCACCTTAGTAGCTGAGATGTATAAATAGAATGGCACTCCTGGTCTAGGTGGTGCCAATACTGGCGATGAAACCAAGTACTATTTAATGTCGTCAAAGGCTGACTGGCACTCGTCATCCCAATGAAATGTGACCCCCTTATGCAATAATTTATTCATGGGTCGGCATTTGTCAGATAACTGTGCTATGAAGCGCTTGATCGACGCAACCTTTCCCTGTAGACTCCTGAGCTGCTTGATGGTGGTTGGGGGAAGCATTTCAAGGATTGCCTTGACTTTGTTTGGGTCTACCTCGATTCCTCATTTGGAGACTATGAAACCCAAGAGCTTTCCAGAGGTGACGCCAAAGATGCACTTCTTGGGGTTTAGTCTGACTTTATGTTCAATGAGGCGATCGAGGACCTTGCTCAAGTCACCGAGGTGATCTGGGCGCAAAAGAGATTTGGCCAACAAATCATCCATGTAATCTTCCAAAGTTTTGTGCATGTAATCATGGAAGATGTACGTCATGGCACGTTGGTAAGTGGCACCAACATTTTTAAGGCCAAAAGGCATGACCTTATAGCAAAATGTCCCCCAAGGCGTTGTGAATGCCATTTTTAGTTGGTCCTCGGGATTGATACGAATCTGATTGTATCCCTGAGAAACCATCCATAAGGGAAAGCATTTCGTGGCCCACTGTGGCGTCTACCAATGCGTCGATGCTTGGCAAGGGAAAATCATCCTTAGGACTCGCTTTGTTAAGATCTCAAAAATCGGTGCATATGCGAATCCTCCCGTCGGGCTTCTTGACGGGAACCATGTTAGACAACCATGGAGGATAATCCACACAGATGACAAACTAGGCATCCAACAACTTTTGTAACTCGTCTTTTACCATTAAGGCCACTTTTGGGTGCATCTTGCGTAGTTTTTGCTTTACTGGCTTGATTGTCGGATCAAGCGTTAAATTATGCGTGACTAGCTATGGGTCTAGTCCCGGCATATCCTTGTATGACCATGCAAAAACCTCCTTCTTTTCCTTAAGAAGGGCAACATAATCGGCTTGCTCTTCGGGGGAAAGACTTACCCCCAGCTTGAGAATCCATGGATTCATTGGATCTGTGCCGATGTCTACATCAGTCGTTGCCTCGACCGACATGTGGGATCCGTCCTCCAACTGGTGTGGAGTTGGGATCAGATGGATATCGTTTGCTGAATTAAGATCATCATTAGGAACGTCAAGTTCCTCTTCAGCATGGAAGACATCCTGAGTCTGTCCTGGAGTGAAATGAAACATCCCACCGCAAGGCCAATACTCTGATGGGGATGGTGGTGTGTCAACGCGATCCCAATCTATAGCCTCTATGTCTAGATGCAATGATCATGTTGGATTGGCTGGATCATGGATGGGGGCGGTCAAGTCAATGGAGATCATGTTTATGAGATGATTGTAACCTCCATTACCGTAGGTGTGATAACTCTGACATTCTAGATGTTCTTGATGCGTTGGATCTGGCTTTGTAGGCACTGGCACAAAGGGATCAGCCCTATGCGTGGACATGCAAACAGGGTCTGCCCTAGGCACTGATGGTTTGATAGGGTCTCCAGGTGGAAGATGCTCTCTGTATACCTAGAGTGGCGGGTGCAGTAATTGCTATAACTACGTCGGGTTGAGGTGCCACCTATGTCTTGGACCTATGTGTAAGTGTTCAAACATGTCATCTATGTCCAAGGGATATCGTTGTTGCATTTGTTGCCTTTGTTGCATTTGTCGCATGTGGTTGAGATAGGCCATCTCAGTTTCATCTTTCGAATCACTGTCGGAGAACCACAGGCCTTCATTAACTCCAAGGGTTGCTTGCGACACATGGGGCTCACCTTGTTCAAGCAAATTTATGTGGTCCCATCGAGGTTGTTCCGCTCTCTATGGGGGGACCGGATTGTCTTGAAGTGGCCTGTGCTCAACTGGAGCAGCCAATGGGAACATTGTCAGAAAGTGTTCCTGATCATCATTCATTGGATATTCGTGCGAATGATCATACTCCGACTCATCTTCGGAAGACCCTTCTTGGTCTTGTCCATATTCCCCTTGTGGGTGAGTCCGTGAGGTTTCTCCTTGTTCGACCAAAGGGAAAGGGTTGTTGAGGTCAACAAGGTTGTTTGTTTGTAATGGGAAATAATCTCCCAATGTATAAGTTGTATTTGGATTGGCATATGAATCTGATGCCAACCCATCCTTGTTGCCTATCCCTAGGCCTTGCATGTTTTTGACCAAGATGTCGAGGGGCAAAGGGTGATTAAACCCTACTCCTGACTTGTCATAAGGCATTTGGTATCTTGGTTGGCACAAAACACGCACTCCTTGTTCATACCTGCCCAACCCATATCCATGCCAATTGCATTGGCTAAGATATCGTAATGCGAAGTCTGGGTTAGACAGATAATTGACATCCTCCACAAAGGGCTCTTCATCTTCCTCTTCTCGTCAGGAAGGTTCAACGCCATGATCCAGGCCCCCAAAAATAAAGTTTGTCTGATTAGGTGGGTAGCCTAAAGGAACCACGGAGCCTATGGGGAGTCGAGGTCTTCCCATGTCTTGCATAGACTGAAGTGTGGGCATTGCAACAACATTGCACACTATATACTCCCCCATGCCCGTGTTAGACATCTCAACAGTAATCGTTGGCGATTGAGAGGGAGCGAATGGGAGTTCTCCCTGAGTCCACTCCATGTGGGGTGAACTAGGTGTCTCGACTTCCATTCTAGTAGGCATCTCTTCTGTCGAGATGGTGGAGACTAAAGGTGGTTCTGCTTCCAGGGGCTTCTTTCCTTTGTCCGTTGGTGTGGCCACCATAGGTGGCATCATTGTGGGAGGACCGGATGAAGAAGATGCACCCGCCTGGGAATTTGATTGATTTGGTAATGGAGATTCTTGCTTAATCGGACCCCTTTTAGATGGATTTAACTGGAAATCCACATGCGTTGAAGGGAGGGTCGACTGCGGCATTAGTTGCACTGAATTGCAGTATTTAAAAGGTTCTAAATCTATGGGGACCACGTGCACTTGTCCTTCAAATGTGTACTTTAAACATTGATGAGCAATTGAAGGGACACACTTCATATCCCGGATCCAAGGCCGCCCAAGCAAGATATTGTAAGCCATCTCACCTTCTAAAATGTGGCACAATGTATGAATGGTCTTTTGTCCCACTTGTATGGGTAGGACAATTGTGCCAACTGTCGAGCATATCGCATCATTAAATGCTCGAAGAGTGTAAGTGGAAGGTACAATGTGAGAGGCTGGCAGCTTCAAATGTTTCAGTGCAGCGGTTGTAATAATGTTACTGGATGAACCAATGTCTACCAACACCCGCTTGTACGGAGTCCCGTTGACCCACGCAATAACGTGTAGGGGTGGATCCGCTACATCCCTAGTCACCATTTTTAATTCATCTTCCCTAAAGGTGATGACTGGTTCGGTACACTGTTTGACATGCCCCACAAAATTGTTGAACGAATTCGCTTCGTGGGGTTGCAGCTCAATTGCCTTTAATATCTCCATGAGAGCTTCCCGATGGGGCACCGATTGTTGAATAAGCTCATATATGGAGAGCCTAGCCGATGTGGTCCTTAGACTTTGAGTAAGTCTAGTTCGAATCGTGGCCACTGGTCTAGGCGGGGGCAGCTGTGTAGGATTCGGTTGAGGTTGTGACATGGATGGAACTTCCCTTGTGGCTGTCGCGGGGGCAGCTCCTGGGTATCTCTTGTTTCTTGTCACAATGCTGATCATCCCAACATACCCCTCCATGGGGCAATTCTGTTGCACTTCATTGACATGAAGAGGTTTTGCTTGTGCATCATGTGCGGGTAAAGGATCTCTGAAAACACCCATTTGTTGGTTGTTGGGTGCGATGGGGTTATCCACTACCAATGTGTTATTGTCAATGAGGTCTTGCACTAAACCTTTGAATTTCCAACAGGCGTTAAGGTCATGCCCTTTCCTTCTATGGAATCTACAGTAAAGATCCTCTCTGTAGCCCTTAGGCTTTGGCGCATTAGGATCGATTGTTTGAATCTCTGGCAGATTAATCAAGTTTGCCGCTGACAAACGGTCAAACAAGGAGTCCCTGGACTCGGTGTATGGTGTAAATTGCCGCCTAGGGTGACGCTGCTGATTGTGGTCTTGTTTTTTATTATCTTTCTCATAGTTATTGTGAGGCACCGCCTGATAATTAGCCTTTGGAGGCTGTGTTGCTGGGGCAGGCTTAGGGGCATTGATAGCAACTTGATTGACCGCGACGGGTTTCTGTTGCGTATTCCCTATTTTGGTGCTCTTGTTCCATTCTTTTTTCTTAGGCTTGGCAATTTTGCCATCCTGTATCTTGATCTCTTCGATAATTCTAGCTTGCGCCAGAGCTTCTTCTAAAGTGGCGTATTGCTGCAACTGCAATAGCACAGAGATCGATCGCAAACAGCTCTTTGCGAACATTTGAGTTAGGTCGGACATAGGAGGGAGGTAGGATAGCTTTGAAAGCAACGTCCTCCACCGATTCCCATATGCCACCATAGATTCCTCCTCATACTGCTTGAGGCTAGCTAGATCACTTAGTGACGCCTTTTTCTTTGTGTTGAAAGCGAAACGTTCTAGGAACGCGTCCACTAGCTGATCCAAGTTGTAGATGCTATGCTTTGGTAGATGGGTAAACCAATCCGAGGCAGGTCCTGCGAATGTGGTTATAAATGTTCTTAATAGCAATGCATCATTGTCTTGTATACCGAAGCATTGGCTCAAAAATCGAGTCACATGCTCTTGAGCATCTTCATCCCCTCGAAAGAGTGCCAACTGGGGCAGCTTAAAATGTTTGGGGTATGGAGGTGCTGGCACTGATGGATGCACAGGATGACTACGGAGTTGGCGTAAGGTAGGCTTTTGGGGCCCAGCAGTCTTGAGTTCCATAGTCTCTAAGCATTCTAACAACACTTTGTATGCATCGAAGGACTTAATCTCCTCCTCCTTGGTTTGCTCCCGCTGTGGGTTGCGGGGAACTTGAGGCCTTTGGAGGGGTAACTGGGTAGCATCCCTTCTGCCTTGATAGGGCGTTTCAGCCCACTCTTCTTCTTGGTCATAATCCTCATAAGCTTCTTGAGGAGTGTCTGGCCTAGGCCTGTGAACATTGATAGGTGCCCGCGGAGGATGCCCATCACGGTTGCGGGGAGTGGCCTCCCGCTCAGGCCTAGGAGGTCTTAGAGGTAGTGCTTGATGAAGTCATGGAGACCTATCTCGCACTAGGGGGTTGTGCCTCACATACATCTTAGATTGCTGTGCACGAGGGACTGGGGCCTTCTCAAGCGCATTGTTGTGAAGCAGTTCAGTTGTCCGACGTTGAATGCGCTCTTGGTTAAGGTGACACAAATGTTCTAATTGTTGTTGGTCTTGCCTAAGCCGCGTGATCTACGCTTGGCGGGTGGCTAGTTTGGCAAATTCCAAGTCATTTTGTTCAACCGTCTCTGGGTTAGGAGGCCTAGATGCCTCCCCTACATGCCTTTCTTGGTCATGATACTTCGAGACCCCTATCTGTTGCTTCCCTCTATCGAGGTTAGCAGCATTGACTTGAAGCTCTGGTCTCAATGAGCGATTTGGATATAAAGTGGGTGCAGACGTGCATCGTTCCCATGCTATGTACTATCCTTGAGGAACGTAGTGATCTTCCTCACATTCTCTGTTATATGCATAAAAGGTGCGGGCAGAATTGTCTTGCCATGTTGGGAGAACCTGATATTCTGGATATGGTCTAGTGTGTCCGACATTAATCAGGGGTAAATTAGGAGTAACGACATCATATGGTTCCTCCTTGTGGACCCTTTGTTGTTCTAGAGCAGTACATAGCGCTTCATCACTAGGCCACCCATAACGAACTTCAAAGGGGGGCCTTGTATCTAGGTCACGTGCTACATGTTGGTTGTTTTCTTGAAAGGATCTTTGTTGCATGGGAGTACCCCCTAAGGAGGTGCCTCTATAGTCTTGTCTAGTGATGGCATGAGTTGGAGTGCCCCTCAAGGAGGTGCCTCTAAAGTCATGTTCTATAATTGCATGGTGTGGACTAACTTGTGTACCCTGCCGCCAAGGCGGGATGGCCAAGTCTTTAGGGCTATATCGGAGGCGACTTGTCCCCCTTGGTGCATTCTCTGTAGCTTCTGCCCGTGATTGGGCTTGGCTACGAGTATACACCATGGTGATGTTAACCTAAAGATGTGGAAACTCTTTTTTATGATTTTTCTTTTTAAACAGAAAATAGCATACACACACAAGCAATGATTATCTCTTTTAAAGATTAATAGTGTGCCCTAAATCTGGTTTAGTGTGTTTTTGTTGTTTGTTTTTGTGTTTTTGAAAACTTTTTATGAAAACCATTTAAATGCAATTATGAAGGCTCTTATAACTCCCAAAATGGTCGCCCTTCAATATACCATTGCCGGACCGATATACCAACCTCTCTATATACCCGCCCTTACGTGAGGGAGACTATAGGTACGTGAGAGCAGATGATACATGGAACATAGGTGGTACGGAAGGGGGATTGTCCTGTTTATGACACCTACCATAGAAGACTTATCCTCGTGCATTGGGAATCACCCCAACGACACTCGGTCAGCTTTCGTCAGGATTTACGTCTAACAACAGTGACAATCGGGGTAAATGGATGCAAATATCCAAGCCAACGTGGTGATGAAACCCACCATTGGTCTTGATCAAGGGGCTGGGGTTTTACGACCAGCTCCTTGGTTTAAGTAATCACGTGATGTGTGGGGTTCATTTTAATTTGCAAAAATTTGAAATAGGCAAAAAAAAAGGAAACTTTCCCTAAGCCATACAAAACCGAAAACCAGAAAACAGAAAACAGAAATTTGACAGAGGCTTGTTAAAAACCCCTACCTCTTCTCTGCCCACAAGGATGCTTCTGATTTGTTGGTCTAAAAAATGCACAGAACGCTATTCGTCCCTGGGTGAGACGAATATCAGAACAGTATTCATTCCAGGGTAGGACGAATGCCTATTCGTCCCTGGGTGAGACGAATCCCAATTCTATAATCGTCATTGACAGAAACGAATAATAGTCTGATGACTGAAAAATAGGTACCTGTAATCAAAACAAGCAATTTTAGATCAGAAATCTAACCTAAAAAAAAATAGAGGACAGAAGGTCCCACCGTGATCGCCATTGAAAGCACGAGATTCCGGAAGAAAAAGGAAAGACTAAACAAAATTGCATTAAAAGGAAAGAACACAAATGAATGAACACAAGATATAAAAGCAATATAAAATACGGCCTTTTTTATTGATATTCTTTCAACAATGTGTTACAATACGTCTCCTTCCTTTTTAGGGGATAGGAGCGTCAAATGTTGATCTTTTACAACTTGTTTCAGAATTCCTTCTCCCGCGTGCCCACATATAAGATGGGCGAACCAAAATGTTGCCGTCGCTTGTGTTGGTAAAAGTAGATTCCTCGCTGCTCCTCTAATGCTGAAAATCTGCGTTCAAAGAAACAAACAAAGAATCAGTAGCACCTATGTATGAAAATGAAACTCGCGAATCTGAAAGGTTACTGTTAATGAATGTAAAAGATGAATATAATGATGATTAAAATGAATCCAAATAAACTAAAAATTTGACAGAAGCGTAAATATGTAACTAATAAAATGCTGCAAAAGAAACAGTCACCAAATTTGATGCAGATCGGTATTCGTCCCTGGGTCGGACGAGTAAACCTGCAACAGTTTGGTACTCATTCCGGGGTGAGACGAGAAAACCTGTGATAGTTTGGTACTCGTTTCAGGGTGAGACGAGAAAACCTGCAATAGTTTGGTACTCATTCCGGGGTGAGACGAGAAAACCTGCAATAAGGCAGGGGGTGCCCGAAGGCAAACCACCCGCGGGTTGAAACTTTGTTTCGACACCAATCCGCTTGGGATGGGTCCGAAACCTGTTGTGATGTGTTGTCGGCAAATTGATAGGCTATTGTGGTCAAAAAAATTGGGTTTTTGGTTCTTGATTCGTGCCTTCAAAGTCACCCAATAACCTCCTTTTCGATTAAGAGATTATGGATGTAAAGACACAAATCGTAAGTCAGCAAAATAGCAGCACTTCGTCGCTCAAAATGCTCCTTCTCTGTATATCTTTTGGGTGAGGAAATTCACCATTTTATAGACCCAAGGGGTCTCTTTGAATTAGCATGCAAAAGTGCTACTTAGCATGAATGCTCTTTCAGGGAAGAGAAGACTTCTCCCTGATCAAGGCTCCATAACTGCTGCTGCATGCCCAAAAGAACTCACTCGCACTCCCATGCAATGAAGGGAGAGTTAAGTAGCTAATTTGAGTTGTCATGAAAAAGCCCACTCTCACTCCCATGCAATGAAGGGAGAGTCAAGTGGCAAATCCGAGTTGTCCTAAAAAGCTCACTCTCATTCCCATGCAGTGAATGGAGAGTCAAGTGGTTGTCAAAAGAACTCACTCGCACCCCTATGCCATGAAGGGAGAGCTAAGTGGCAGTTCTGAGTTGTCATGGGCCGAGGTTTGACTTTTTGCAGGTCAAACCTGGCATTCGTCCCACCCCGGAGCGAGCGCTGGTAATCGTCCCTGGGTGGAACGAGTACCATTCTGCACTCGTCCCTGGGTGGAGCGAATAAGTAGCAGAGTGCCTAAAAGGTGCCAAATTGATCTTTGACTTTTAAAACTATTGTGTGAGTGGTTAGGACCACTGTTTTAACCTCTGGGGCTGCCTTGGGGGCTGTTTGTGTCAATGCGATCAGCGCTTGTTGTCACGTAATCGGATTGGTGCTGTTTTGGTGTCTACAAGTACCAATGGTTAGAAAACATAACTCTCAACCCTTCTTGGGAAGATTTTGAGTCACAGTTACTCATTAATTTTTTCCCTAGTGAGTATGAGGACTTTACAGGAGCATTGACCAAATTGAAACAAACCTCTATGTTTTGTGACTATTAAAACCAATTCGAAAAATTGTCTAATAGGACCAAGGGGTTCAATGAATGCTTTTTTTAGAGTTGTTTTATCAGTGGCTTGAAAGATGATATCAAGGCCGAGGTCAAAATGTTCAAAACGTAGTCTTATGATGTGAACCATAGGATTGACAAGATTGACCAAACAATTTTTTTTTTCTCTCAAAGGAGACCACCTAAATTCCCATAGACCAAGCCATCATTTCCTTCTAATTTTATACCAAATATTGAAAATAAATCCACCCCACACAAGTGTTTGACTATAGAAAATATGGACACCCATCAAGCACAAGGATTATGGTATAATTATGATGAGAAGTATTCACCAGGGTATAAATGCATCCAAAATAATTTATTTTTACTGGATGTAAAGGATTTAGTAAATAGTGAACCATATGATGATGATGTAGAACCATCAAAGAAACCACTTAAGGTTGAGGGTGAATCCTGGGAAGAACCATAGCTAAAAAATTCTATCCATGTCCTTGCAAGAATTTCTACCCCTCAGACAATGAAGGTAGTTAGATTTTTTAAAGGACAACATATTACAATTCTCATTGATTAAGGAAGTACATAACTTTATTGATCCTTGAGTCACCAAGCAAGCAAATTGCTACATACATGCTTGCAACTCCTTTGAGGTTATGGTGGCAAATGGTGGAACATTGCCTTGTAAAGGTAAATACCATAATGTTAAGTTGAAGATAGGGGATTATGAACTTAAAAATGACATGTTTTCTCTTCAACTAGAAGGATGTAATGTTGTGCTAGGAGCTCAATGACTAGGTACCTTAGGAACAATAACATGGAATTTTGTTGAGTTATGGATGTAGTTTTCATAGAATGGTAGGTCCTACACTCTTCATGGTTCACCAATAGGATCTCCACATATTATCAGTTCAAGCCATATGGAGAAGCTATTAAGAAAATATTCCCATGGGGTAGTAGCTTACATATTTTTTATTCAACCACAAACTTCAACCATAGATATACCCCCAAAATATTTACAACTCATTCTGACTAAGCATGAAGAAATTTTTATGGAACCAACAAAATTACCTCCATGTCCTTCCCATGATCATGCAACACCTTTGGTACTTGGTAGTGTTCCCCCTAACATTTGACCTTATTAGCACCCCTATGCACTTACGTCAAAAATAAAAAAAATGGTACAAGAATTGTTACAAGCAAGAGTCATTAACCCTAGTAATAGTTATTATTCTTCTCCAGTCCTATTAGCTTGAAAGAAATATGGGTCATGGAGCTTGTGTATAAATTTTTGTGAGTTCAATAAGCTCACCATTAAGGATAAATTTCCTATCCAAATGGTCAAGGAATTTTTGGATGAATTGCATGGTGCTATGTTTTTATCTAAGTTAGATCTTTGCTCGGGTTATCATTAGATAAGGCTCAAGGATGAGGATATTTCCAAAATAACATTTCACACTCATGAGGGTCATTATGAATTTTGGTTATGCTATTTGCCTTACAAATGCATCTTCCACATTTTAGAGCCTCATGAATAACATCTTTTACAAATTTCTTCACAAATTCATTCTCATTTTATTTGATGATATTTTGATATATAGTCACTCTTGGGAGGAGAGCCTCATCCATTTAGATCAGACTCTACAAATTTTATCAAAATCACCTTTATGCTAAGAGGTCTAAGTGTTCTTTTGGGTTGATAGAAGTGGAGTATTTAGGACACATTGTAACCAAATATGAAGTTAAATTTGATCCTAAGAAGATTCAAGTTGTTCAAAATTAGCCAAAGCCTCACATTCTTAAGGGATTTCAAGGATTTTTGGGACTCACAGGGTATTACCAGAAAATTATCCAAAACTATGGAAAAATCACTGCTCCTTTAACAACCATGTTGAAAAATATTTCTTTTACTTAGTCAAGCTCAGATGAGAAGGCTCTATTTAACCTAAAGCATGCCATGAAAACCACTTTAGTGTTAGCCATGCCTAAATTTTTTGAAACCTTTTGTAATTGAGAGTGATACTTTGGGCAATGGTATAGGATCCATGCTGATGTAGGAGGAAAGACCATTGACATTCACTAGTAAAGCACTTTTAGGTCAAAATTTGGGTAAATCAACTTATTCAAAGGAGATGCTCACTATTTTGCTTGCGGTTAATCACTAGTGATCCTATCTCATTGGGCATCATTTTTCCATCAAAAAAGAAAATTAAAGTCTCAAATATACCTAGAGCAACAAGTTTCCATCCCCAAAAAATAAAAATGGGTTTCTAAATTAATGGGCTACGAATATAAAATTACATATAAAAAATAAAAGGAGAACATTGTTGAGCAAGGTGTTGCAAGAAGTTTGTCATTGTTGTCAACACAGGCAGTTAGATCTAATGATGTAGTGGATAGACAGTTCAGGAGTCATTCAGATGCAGAGGACAGAAGTTCAAAGGATAGTCAAATTATGTAAAGTGCAATTCCAAGAAAACAGAAGTAACCCAGTTTCAAAAATTCAAATAAAAAGACAAGTTAGAAAACTATCGCGATATCGCGACATGTTTTCTGTCGCAATTTCGCGACAAGTCGGAGGAGAGAGAAGGCATAGCCAAAAATGTCATGATTTTGTGACAAAAATGAGGAGAGAGAAGGCGCAGCTGAAAATGTCATGATTTCATGACAAAAATGAGGAGAGAGAAGGCGCAAGGCAAACTGTCGCGATTTTGCGACATGTTGGAGGCCAAGAAGCTAAGTCGAGAAATTGTAGTGATTTTGCTACATGTTGGATTTTCGCTGGCCGAAGCAAGGAAAGAGCGTTAAGTTAAAAAGTTGTAGCGATTTCGCTACATGTTGAAATTTCGCTGGCCAAAGCAAGGAGAAAGTGTTAAGTGGAAAAGTTGTAGCGATTTCGCTACAAGTCGAAACTACAAGACACAAAGGTGTAGCGATTTCGCTACAAGTCAAAAGTGCAAAACACAAAAGTGTAGCGATTTCGCTACAAGTCAAAAGTGCAGAACACAAAAGTGTAGCAATTTCGCTACAAGTCAAAAGTGCAGAACACAAAGGTGTAGCGATTATGCTACAAGTCAAAAGTGCAAGGCACAAAGGTGTAGCAATTTCGCTACAAGTCAAAGTTTCGCGGGTCGAAGCAAAGTTGGAAGCACAAGGCACAAAGTTGTAGCGATTTCGCTACATGTCTTGATTTCGCTAGTGCATGAAGCGAGAAATGTACGAAAGCCGAAAGTGTCACGATTTCGCGACAAGAATGAGGATGATGTCAGCGAAAGCTGAAAGTGTCACGATTTCGTGACAAGTTGCAAGAAAAGCCTTTGGAAGCCGGCAGCGTCATGATTTCATGATAAGAATGAGGATGACGTCAACGAAAGTTCGAAGTGTCACGATTTCATGACAAGAACGGTGGCAAAGCTATCAAAGGCCAAAAGGGTCACGATTTCATGATAGTAAGGACAAGAAGGCGTACGAATACAAAAAGTGTCATGATATCATGACATATTATTTCATGGCAATAGCTATAGGAAGGTGACAGAGGTGGCAGCGACGGTTGAGGCCGACAAAATTGAATCTAGGCTGATGAATTTTAGGGTTTTACAGTCGACAATTTCTAGGGTTTTGCAACCGAAATTCATTAGGGTTTGAAGCCGACATTCATTAGGGTTTGAAGCCGACATTATTAGGGTTTGAATCTGACATTCATTAGGGTTAGTCAGCCGACGTTCTTTAGGGTTTAAGCTGACTACAGTTTCAATTTTGTTCTTGAAAATAATTCATCTATAAAAGGAGGACTATTTCAAGTTTGAAATGCGATATGGAGCATGAAGATAATGTGTGAATATTGAAGTGCAATATGCGGTCTTAAAAGCACAAATAGCGTAGAATCGACTAGATGATAGCGAAGTGCATAATGTGAGCTAGTTGTGTCGAGTTGTTCGAAGTGCGATTGCGAATGCGCATAGAGAGTAGAGTGTGGAATGACATAGAGTGTGTGAAGCGTGTGAGCAGAGAAAGCAGAATGTGTAGAGAGCACGAAGGGCAAAGTTGATTGCAAAGTTTGGCTGTAGTAGTGCAGCAGATTGCGCAAAGAAAGAGCATAGTGCGCAAATATTGTAAAGGTGATGTAGACCAGTTAGAGTCTTGCAATAATGAAGGTATCTGTCAAACATTTTCATTCAAAATTGAAGTCCAGTTGGTGCTGGCAAATTAGGGGTTGGTGCTCCTTTCTGTTGGTGCAGATAAATAAGGAGTTGGTGCTCCTTCCAGTTGGTGCTGGTAAATGATATTGTAAAGTTGGTGCTTTGCAAGAGGCTAGATTTGGATGGTAGTCCAAGCAGCCATTCTTTTGAGGAGTAGCCATTTTGGTGAACCTCGTTAAAAATCTGTGTTGTGTGATGTTCTCTTGCTGTACTTATTATATTTGTTTATAAGTTTTAACTGCTGTGGTTTTTAGAGATGTTAATTCATATTTTGGAATGCCACACTGATTCACCCCCCCTCTCAGTGCCATACTAAGTACAACAATTGGTATCAGAGCCAAGTTCCCTTTAAAGGCTAAATCAGCTAGGGTTGATCTTGGATTAATACTCTAATGGCAAAGAAAGGCAAGAATGGAACCATGAGACACAAGAAGAAAAGATCACACAGGGTCATAAAAGAAAATAAAGATAAATTCATTATTGCTATAGATTCAAGAGATGAATCAAACAATGGAGAAAAATCCAAGAGTCAACTCGATCATAATGCAGGTTCACAAGGTTCAGAATGTTTTGATCAACTCGAGCATAATGAACATCAGTGTCATGGGTTTAGTAGTAGTGAAGATGAAGAAGAAATAGAATCAGAACAGGAATGTAATAAAGAAGAAATGAATGCAGAAGCAAATTGGAATGAAGATCAAATTACAGCTCCAAGTAAGAAGAATAGAACCTCCTTCAAAAGGGCATCTCAGCCAGTTTTAGTTCCTGTGGTAGAGAAAATTGAACCAGAAAAGGCAGAAGGAGTGAACACTGAAGCAGATGATAAAAACCTCAATGCTGAAGTAGACTGGGAAGGTGAGTTGATCTTTTCTCTTGAAGAGTTGAGTATAGAAAAGAAAAAGAACAAAAGACTGTCCAAGAAATTGGAAGAATATGGGGATGAGATTGAAAATCTGTTCTTACAATTTCAAAAGGCCAAGAAAACAGAAGAAGACTTGAAGTCACAGCTGAATGATAAAGTCAATGTGTGTAACAAACATGAAGAGGATTCTAACAAAGTAGTTAATAATCTAGAGCTGCAAGTAGAAGAGTCTAAAAGGATTGAGGAAAATCTCAGGTCGCAGATCAATGAGAAAGAGATTATTTTCCACAAACAAGAAGAAGAGATTGTTTCATTGAAGAAACAACTAGAAGAGGCCAATACAAATCTTAAATTCGAGAAGAGCACAAAATTGCTAGATAAAATGATAAGTCATCAGAGAAGCTCCACGGATAAGCATGGTCTTGGATATGAAGCTGAACAACCTTTATCTTCCAATTCTAAAAAGAAGAAGAAGTTCACTGTTGAAGGGTTCGAGCAAGAAAAGGTTAAAGCTATATCTTCAAAAGAAAGAAGATTTACAACAAAGCAGCCACAACAAAAGAGGTTCTACCACTCCCACTCTTTTCATACCAACACTTTTAATGGCTATTATTTTAGATGTAACCAGTATGGTCACAAGGCAACTTATTGTGGATTAAATAATAAATCAAAGAGTTATGCTGGTTGAAATAAATCTGCATATCTGAGTGAACACTTTGTACAATGTTTTCAATGCAATGGTCATGGGCACATAGCAAGGTTTTGTCCAAACACTTCTGTATCAAATCTAAGGCAAAACAGTAGATTTCATAAGATGCAAAGAACACAACACAGATAGGGAATAAATCAGGTTCATAAAAGAAAGGAAAATAATCATTCATCATGGATGCATAAGAGACAACCACACCAGAGAGATATTCGAGTTCACACAATGATGCAAAATAGGGACGCAGGTGAAAAATCCAAGCCCGAGGTCAAGAGAGTCTGGAGAAAGAAAGAAGAGAGGAAATCATGTCTCCTTGAACTAAAGGAGACTGCTCTTCTACTGCACTAAGCAACTCCAGGTAACACATCCTCAGGGGGAGCATTTTGAAAAAGGTTTTATTTTATTGCTCCTATATGTTTGTTGGGTTAACCTGAGGATGAAAGGCAAGTAGTAAGGAGGAGTTGCACTATAGTTGTCTAAATTTATTTCAGTTCATATAGTTGTTTGTGGAAGTGCCATGAAGGCTGGAGATTAAATGGAGAGTCGCCACCATTTCTAGTATTGTTGTATGTCATTGTTGTACTGTTGATGGTTCTTCTGTAACTGTTCGAAGCCATGGAATGTAACAGTTCAGATAATTTGATTAGTGGAAGAATTTTTGCTCTAGATACGTATTTATGTTTCAATAAAAGAAGCGTGTATCTGTTCCATTCATTAATGTAAAGATTGTTAGAACTTTCATGATGCCTTGGTGGAATTATTTAATTCTCAGACAGTTTTGTTTTAACTGTTAATAAAATGCCAATCCGAGGTTAAGAAGTATAAGGCTGAGTAAAGAGATGTATGGTTGGTTGTGAAGTGTTTGACAGAATGTCTTCTCTAGATTTGCACAGTTGAAAGTAAGGGGTGACCAGCGTTGACTGCAAAAAACTTAGACAAAGCTGCAAATGTAAAAATAGATCTGATTTGTGTTGAGGTACAGTATTTTATGCGTGCATAGAGTTGATAGTAATACTATAGTGTTGGTACAGTACTGAACAAAAGTTGGTTGAATGCATCAAATTTTTTTGAATTGAGAGTTGTGTTTAAGCCTTGTGTTATAAGCATAGTGGCTTAAGCCCATTTGTTGTGAAAGATCTTGAGTTAGAAGAGAACATAAGTATCTCTATCATGTCATATTTGTGGCTGAGCAGTGTTGGTATTATTTGAGTTGGTTGATACATACTTGGACAAGGGTTGTGTGAGAGATGATTGGTTGAGTAAAAATAATTGAGCCTAGTCAAGTGATTGGTTGCATGTGGTTGTTCAAGTCCCATAAAATAAACTTTTCTTGATTTGAGTTGAGATTGAGATTTGAGAATAGAAGATATTAAGTCTCTAACAATCTTCTGTATGCTTCTATGAAGTGGATTTTATTTTAGACTATCATTCTTTGTTGAGATTATCTTGAGTACCACTTGAGCATGTTTGATTGAGCCTTTGAAGAAGGCCTTTGGGAAATATTTTGAGGACAATGCTGGGACAGATTGCTAGAGAAGTTTTGGACAAGTTTTTAGAGAGCTTGGTAAGAGCAGATTTGGGCAAGTTCCTTGGTGAGCTTGTTAAGAAGGTTCTTAGTGAGCCTATTAACTGAGCATTGAAGGTGATAGAGTACAAAATACAGAGTTTCAATAGATAGAAATTTTGGCATCCAACACAGCTGAAGTTAGATCGGAGTGAGGATTCTTCAAGTGAAGAAGAGGTCCACCAGTCAGTGCAGCAAAGAGACAGAGTCTTCTATAATATTACAAGGGTACTATGGAGTATGGGTTATGGTATCCTAAAGATGCAGATTGGGCAGGATGTGTAGATAACCGGAAGTTTACCAGTGGAGGTGCATTTTATCGAGAAGGCAGATTGGTCGAGTGGTTAAAATTCCCAAGAATTGGCTAGCCATAGGGATCACATTTTCAGGGGGAGCATTTAAATATTTTTATCTTTTTGCTCATGATCATAATTTGTGCTATATGCAACAAATTGTACCTAAGAATTGTGAGGATGGACTCAGGGAGAGTCTACAGCAGCCCTTTGGTATTATTGACAAAGGGGGAGAAGAGTTACAGGAATGTACACAGGTGTTGCCAACAATTCCAAAGGGGGAGATTGTTGAGCAAGGTGTTGCAAGAAGTTTGTCATTGTTGTCAACACAGACAGTTAGATCTAATGATGCAATGGATAGACAGTTCAGGAGTCATTCAGATGCAAAGGACAGAAGTTCAAAGGATAGTCAGATTATGTAAAGTGTAATTCCAGGAAAATAGAAGTAACCCGGTTTCAAAAATTTGAAGAAAAAGACAAGTTAGAAAACTGTCGCGATATCGCGACATGTTTTCTGTCACGATTTTGTGATAGGTCAGAGGAGAGAGAAGGCATAGCCGAAAATGTCATGATTTCACGACAAAAATGAGGAGAGAGAAGGCACAATTGAAAATGTCATGATTTCACGACAAAAATGAGGAGAGAGAAGGCACAGCAGAAAATGTCATGATTTCATGACAAAAATGAGGAGAGAGAAGGCACAAGGCAAACTGTCATGATTTCGCGACATGTTGGAGGCCAAGAAGCTAAGTCGAGAAATTGTAGCGATTTCTCTACATGTTGGATTTTCGCTGGCCGAAGCAAGGAAAGAGCGTTAAGTTGAAAAGTTGTAGCGATTTCGCTACATGTTGAAATTTCACTGGTTGAAGCAAGGAGAAAGTGTTAAGTGGAAAAGTTGTAGCGATTTCGCTACAAGTCAAAACTGCAAGACACAAAGGTGTAGTGATTTCGCTACAAGTCAAAAGTGCAGAACACAAAAGTGTAGCAATTTTGCTACAAGTCAAAAGTGCAAAACATAAAAGTGTAGCGATTTCGCTACAAGTCAAAAGTGCAGAACACAAAGGTGTAGCGATTATGCTACAAGTCGAAAGTGCACGACACAAAGGTGTAGCGATTTCACTACAAGTCAAAGTTTTGTGGGTCGAAGCAAAGTTGGAAGCACAAGGCACAAAGTTGTAGCGATTTCACTACATGTCTTGATTTCGCTAGTGCATGAAGCGAGAAATGTACGAAAGCCAAAAGTGTCACGATTTTGTGACAAGAATGAGGATGACATCAGCGAAAGCTGAAAGTGTCACGATTTCATGACAGGTTGCAAGAAAAGCCTTTGGAAGCCGAAAGCGTCGCGATTTCGCAACAAGAATGAGGATGATGTCAATGAAAGTTTGAAGTGTCACGATTTCATGACAAGAACGGTGGCAAAGCTATCAAAGGCCAAAAGGGTCGTGATTTCATGACAACAAGGACAAGAAGGCGTACGGCTACAAAAAGTGTCACGATATCGTGACATGTTATTATTTCATAGCAATAGCTATAGGAAGGTGACATAGGTGGCAATGGCGGTTGAGGCCGACAAAGTTGAATCTGGGCCGACAGATTTTAGGGTTTTACAGTCGATAATTTCTAGGGTTTTGCAATCGACATTCATTAGGGTTTGAAGCCGACATTCATTAGGGTTTGAAGCCGACATTATTAGGGTTTGAAGCTGACATTCATTAGGGTTAGTCAATCGACATTATTTAGGGTTTAAGCCGACTACAATTTCAATTTTGTTCTTGAAAATAATTCATCTATAAAAGGAGGGTTATTTCAAGTTTGAAATGCAAGATGGAGCATGAAGATAATGTGTGAATATTGAAGTGCGATATGCAGTCGTAAAAGCACAGATAGCGTAGAATCGGCTAGATGATAGCGAAGTGCATAATGTGAGCTAGTTGTATCGATTTGTTCAAAGTGCGATTGCGAATGCGCACAGAGAGTAGAGTGTGGAATGACACAGAGTGTGTGAAGCATGTGAGCAGAGAAAGCAGAATGTGCAGAGAGTGCGAAGGGCAAAGTTGATTATAAAGTTTGGCTGTAGCAGTGCAGCAGATTGTGTGAAGTGATTGCGCAAAGAAAGAGCAGAGTGCACAGAGATTGTAAAGGTGAAGTAGACCAGTTAGAGTCTTGCAATAACGAAGGTATCTGTCAAACATTTTCATTCAAAATTGAAGTCCAGTTGGTGCTGGAAAATTAGGGGTTGGTGCTCCTTTCTGTTGGTGCAGATAAATAAGGAGTTGGTGCTCCTTCCAATTGGTGCTGGTAAATGATATTGTAAAGTTGGTGCTTTGCAAGAGGCTAGATTTGGATGGTAGTCCAAGCAGCCGTTCTTTTGAGGAGTAGCCATTTTGGTGAACCTCATTAAAAATCTATGTTGTGTGATGTTCTCTTGCTGTACTTATTATATTTGTTTATAAGTTTTAACTACTATGGTTTTTAGAGTTGTTAATTCATGTTTTAGAATGCCACACTGATTCACCCCCCCTCTTCGTGCCATACTAAGTACAACAAACATTATGGTTAATGCACTCTCTTGAAAATTTGAGGATTAGAGTATGTTATATCTCTTGCCCATACCTCATTGGATTTATTCTCTTAAAGAGAATGTGATCAAGGACTTAGGATTGTAAACTTTGATCTCCACACTCCAAACAGAGCCTACCTCATGCTTGGAATACACTTGGGATGGACAAAATTTGAGATACCTTGATTGTCATGATCTTTTCCAAACTTCTCAATTACGAGAACTCATCTTGAGGGAAATTCATACCTCACCAATTGTGGGACATTCTAGGTTCCTCAATACCTATGAACAGATTAAGCATACTTTATTTTTGAAGGTAATTAAGAAAGATATTCAAAATTTTGTGGTTGAATGTGATATATGGCAACACTTGAAAGGAGAAATAGTGCATTCCCCTAGAATTCTTCAGCCCTTGACCATTTCAAAACAAGTATCAACATATATTTCCATGGATTTTATTTAAGGGTTACCTAATTCACGAGGCAAATTATTTATTTTGGTGGTAGTGGATCATCTAATGAAGTATGCTCATTTTTGTTCCCTCTCCCATCCCTACACAACCTTGGTAGGGATGGGAGAGGGAACAAACCTACTTTCACTAGTCATTTTTGGAAATAATTGTTTAAGTTGCATGGAACTCAAATCAAAATGAGTTCAGCCTATCATCTACAAATGGATGGTCAAACAAATATTGTAAACAAATTCTTGGAGACCTACCTTCATTGCTTTACCTCTAATCATCCTACATAGTGGGTGAAATTACTTCCCTTGGATGAATGGTGGTATAATACTTAATATAAAACTATGACCAAGGTTGACCCTTTTAAATTAGTTTACAATCATCCTTTGTCAACACCCTCCTCTTACATTCTAGGAAGCTCCAAGGTTCACGTTGTTGACACTACACTCAACCAACATGTTTCCATCCTATATCAACTAAAGATGAATATGGAATTGGCCCAAAACCACATGTGACAACAAGTTGATCATCATCATTTTGAGCATAGCTTTGAAGTATAAAATATGGTTTTTCTCTACCTATAGCGTATAAATAATCCTCAATCTAACTTTACAAATGCTAAAAACTCACTGCCAGATACTATGGACCCTACCAAGTCTTACGAAATATTGGTGTAAGAGCCTACAATTTTTTCCCTCTCAACTACATCAAAGCTACATCCTATGTTTCATATCTCTTTTCTCAAGAATATTATGAAAAATTAGGTATAGGTTCAATTTGAATTACGAGAATTGGATGAAGAGGGTTCCATATTTCTCAAGCCTGAACAACTTTTGGATTACCAATTGTGCACTCTATGAAAGTGAATCATCATTGAGGTTCTTATTAAATAGTATGGACTACAACTAGAATATACTACTTGGGAGTCTCTCCAGCAACTACAATATTGGTTTCCTCATCTCCAACTTTGAGGATAAATGTTTTTGAAGGGGAAAGGCATGTCAGGACCCCATCCTAGCATTAATTTGTAATTCTCATATTATTATGACATGACCCCTCTCCAACATGGGGACCCTCTTATAATGATATTGTGTAATATTTTATAATGGTATGTGGTAATTGAGGAACCTAGCCAAGTGTGGCTATTTCATGTAACTGCTATCAAGAATGTAACTAATGTTTAGTAGAAGATTCTAGCTCGAATGACACCTTGTATTTAAGCCAACTCTTGAGCATTAGGTTAGGGTTGCATGAAGTGCATATTTAAAAGAAAAGGGCCCATAAAAAAATGTATTTTTTCATATTGAATGAAATTATTGAAGGAGGTTTCCACTCAAAGAGGCCTATGATTCTGTATTGTGTTGTGACATTATTACATTTTCACGTTTACATGTTGTATTACAATATTTTGTTTATCATGAAATTATGCTTTTAGTTACAATATCTATGTGAGTGTGCTTATTTTTATTAGAAAGTTCCTAATAAAATGTAGTGCATAATGGTAGGGTGAAAACCTACACTATTGAGAAATATGACAAGAGGTACATATTAAGTTAAAGAACAAAGAAGAAAATATGGACAACAACCCTACACTATGCTTGAGTATAGAAAAATAATTCTTGAAGGGTTATGAGACAAAGTTGAAGGGAGAAATGGTAGTATTGAGAGAACTTGTGAAACAAGTAGAGGTAAAGAAAAAAAACAAGAGAATAAGAATAGGAAAGAGGCAATTGGCCTAATTCACCAGTAGTAGTGACAATAAAGATGACAATGCAACAATTTCCACTTCTATTTTAAACTCATCCTTGAGTGGTATTTTAGATAAAGAGAAAGATAAATAGAAAGGGAATGATAAAGAGACAATAGAGGAATATGAACCTCATCATGTCATTGATGGCTATGACAAAGACCATATTATTGAAGAACATAATGATGATGAAGCAATTGGGTGCTTTGAAAGGCACACCAAAGGTATTGGTTCTAAGTTAATGAAAATAATGGGATATAATGGTAAATGATTGGGAAGATATAGGAAAGGTATGAAAATATTCATAATGCTAGATATAAGGCCAAAGAATGAAGGTCTTAGATATATAGGTCAAATAGGAAGTACTGAGACTAAATTTATGAGAAGTAAAATCAGTATAGGAGATGAAGGTCCTAGGATAGGTTGTTGCAATTAGTATGAAAGACATAGACATGTGATAACTAGGTGTTGGAACCTACATCCTTCTAATATTTGTGGAGAAAATAATAACTTTAAAATAAAGTATTGGCACCAAGAAGAAGTAGCCAATAAAATAAATGTTGATTGTGGTTGGATGGATTTTATGGAGTGGGATAAAGTAAAAATAAAATTGTTGAGAGAATTCTATAAGAGAAGGTTTTTTTCTCAATGGAATGCAAGGATAAGTCATAAAAGGTGGCCTTGTGAAGAAATCCAAGCTCAAATGAAAATAACTTGGAAGAGCAATTCATGCTCATATTGGAGAATATTACATTATTTTTTAAATGCTAATGTACACCTATTGTATCTATGGTACAATGTAAATATTAGAATAGGGTTTGAATCTATAGTTTAGGAGTGTGATTTATATTTCCCCTTTATGTAAGTATCTATGTGTAAGATGTGCACAAGTGTTATGTAATTATGTAAGTATATAATGTTTGAAATTTCACAAGTTTCATGTATTATAGTGTGCATGTAGAAGTGTGCAAGTGTCAAGTATGCATGTAGGAGTGTGCAAGTGTCAAGTATGCATGTAGGAGTGTGCAAGTGTCATTGCATAAATTTTACAAGTAGATAGAGAGTCAATATTCATGTATACAAGTGGCAAGATGAGAAGCCAAAAAGACATGAGAGGTTTATCTTATGTATGGAATAGGAAAGGTCACAACTCCCGGATATGTGAGGAGTGCAATAGTCAAGTATTGAAGAGTCACCTTTCTAAGGTTATATAATGGAGACAAAGCTCCATGAAATGTATGCAAAATTGAAGATTATATTCAAGCATTAATATTGAATCTTGTATGCATATTTTGAGAAATTATACTATAAGTTTTCTTCATGTTATTGCATGAATGACATTGACCATTTATATTCATATTTTATTATTTTCATAATATTATTGTTAATTATTTTAGCTATTTAATTTATTGATTGCTCTAAGGTCCGAGGTGTAGACCAATTGGTTCATCCAAACCCCATAAGGGGGGCGGAGGTCCAAGGTTCAAATCTCGGGCCTTGCCGAATTGAACGCTTGTCCCTTTCCTGGTGCTTTCAGCGGCGTAAAAGGTTTAAAATGATTGTGGCATGGTGGTTATAGGGGTAGACTGCACGAAGATCTGTGTGGTAGCTTCTAGGGTAGACAACATAGAATACTGTGGTGGCCATAAAAAGCTAGACAGCCTGCCCGGATTCATGGCGGCTACCGATTCCACCATGTAAATTCAACAAAAAAAAAAAAAATATTGATTGCTCTTATATTTAAGACTACTCAAGATCTAGAATATTGGGACCTGAGATAATTTGGTTGAAAATCCAAAAATGGTATTAGAGCTACTACGAGTAGTCTCTATTGCTATCATTAGAGGAAGTATTCGGTATGAATTTATATTAAGGAAACGTAGACTCATATTGCTACAAATTTTGAATTTGCAGATTGATATATGAAAGGAAGCTATTGCAAAGTTTCTAATTTTTTGAAAATATTTGAGAAATATTTCATTATATGCTGGAGTCTATCCATTTTGTTGTAAGACTAGTGAAGACCAGGACTCTATTCAAAGGAATTACGTGGAATATAAAATCTACTATCACAAGCTTGGATGTTTAAAGATTGATTAAGGGATAATATAAGTAATCTTGATTCAAGGATTTTCTGAGAAAAGAGAACTAGAATATTATAGTGGTTTAAACCACCATTGGAGGATGAAAAGTCCATAAGCATTGGAGGACAAAAAAATATCCATAAGCATTTCATTGGACAAAATGTCCAATAGCATTCAAAATATTAGACGATGAGAGGTCCATAAGTATTGCAAAGTCTATGACAAGATTAAACAAAGTAAAGGTAGACGAAGACTTTATTACAAAAGAACATGTTATATAAGTAACTAACAGTTTGTGAATTGGCGTTGAGCCAAGCTAGCCTAGCCAAAATATGTTGTATAGCCAGAACGTGCTACTTGCAAGTTGGTGATGAACCAATCCAAGCTTAGACAAACTGTGTTGTTCACTATAATTCATCTTTGAGTCTCTGTTACTGAAGATAGAGAGATATCAATTGTTTTTGGTTAAGGTTATGAGCTAAAGAAAGCGAGATATTTTGAACGTTTGCATTTAGATTTGAAGTGCATCAGTTGCATCCACCTAAGAAGAGCCAAATTCTAGTGTAACACTTGATTAATCAGACCTAAAAGGCATAATTGGTAGGGATGAAGCAGAGAGCATTTCATTAAGTATACCTTTATTAAACATATTATTGGAATCATTAAGTAGAGCACCCTTAGAGAGAATTTTGTTGGAGCATTTTCATTCCTGATGTGACATGTTCAATGAGATTTTTGGGACCTAATTCAACAAGAGAAATTAAAGGTAAGAAACCTTACCTTAACTTTTATATTTGGTGCATGAATATAGTTCTAAGGTTGATATTTGAAGAATTAAGAACCTTAGGAATTATAAAGGTGGGAGTTAAAAGGAATTCAACCCCATAGGAATTAGAAAATTAAATATGGGAGTTAAAAGGACTTCAACCTCAATATTTTTGAAATTTGAAGACATTGAAAATATTATATATTTGCAATTTACTTCAACTTTTTTAAAAAATTTGATAAATTTTGGAGAGAAGGATTTCTACTCCAATTTTTTTTTTGAAAATTTGAAATTTGAAAGAATTTTCAAATTTGATAAACTATCAGGGAGACACAAGATCTTCTACTTTAAAGAATTTGAAAACTTTAAAATATTGAATTTTCAAATTTATTTTTGAAAAGGATCTGATTATTATGGAAAAAAATAATTTGGAGGATAAAATAAGAATGGAAATATTGAAAGTATTGAAAATTGGCATACACTAATTGATTGAAAAATCTAATGAAAAACAAGACATAGTAATGAGATTTATCTACAAAGAAGCTATGAATGAAGATTTTGAAACATTTGAATATTATTTGCACTCAAAACTTGTTGAAGCAATTGATAAATCTAAAGATGATATTACAATACCTATTGATATAGGTAGTATAATGTATATGACATTACTTTCACTTGAAATCCATAAAGACAAAAGTAAAAAACAAGAAGAGTTGATTGAAATTCTAAAAGGAAAAATAGTGATAAAAGACATTGGTCATGATACAAGTGAGTTATGTCATACATATCAGGAAGTAGATAACAAATATATATGAAATATTACTACATTTAGCATATGATAGTAAGAATGAAAACAAAAGCCCATAAAATTCAGAAATTTAAGATACTCTAAGTGAATGTTTTGAGTTCATATAAAAACATAGAAATCATGACTACAATAAAATCAAAGAAATATAAATAAAAGAATCCCACGAACCAAAAGCTAAAGATAAAGAAGAAGTTCAAGCAGTCCATGAGAAATATCTAGAAGATCATAGAAAAGAGACAAAGATAGAAGAACTAAAGAAAGAAGATGAATAAGGATATAAAACATAATATCAAGCACAATGTAAGATTATCTGATAATATCAAAGAATCAAATATTGAAGACTAAAGTCTTGAATAACCAAATAATGTAATACAAGGGGTGTTGGAGAATATTATATTATTTGGTACATGTTAATGTACCCCTATGGTACCTATGGTACAATGTAAATATTAGAATAGGATTTGAGTCTATAGTTTAGGAGTGTGATTTATATTTCCCCTTTATGTAAGTGTCTATGTGCAAGATGTGCACAAGTGTCATGTAATTAAGTGTGCAAGTGTGTAATGTGAGAAAGTGCACAAGTGTCATGTATTAGAGTGTGCATGTAGAAGTGTGCAAGTGTCAAGTATGCATGTAGGAGTGTGCAAGTGTCATAGAGTAAAGTGTGCAAGTAGATAGAGAGTCAAGAGTCATGTATACAAGTGGCAAGATGAGAAATCAAAAGGACATGTGAGGTTTATCTTATGTATGGAATAGGAAAGGTTGCAAATCCCGCATATGTGAGGAGTGCAATGGTCAAGTATTGAAGAGTCACATTTCTAAGGTTATATAATGGAGATAAAGGTTCCTTGAAATGTATGCAAAATTGAAGATTATATTCAAGAATTTATATTGAAGCTTGTATGCATATTTTGAGCAATTCTACTATAATGTTTCTTCATGTTATTGCATGAATGATATTGGCCATTTGTCCTCATATTCTATTATTTTTATAATATTATTGTTAATTATTTTGGTCATTTAATATATTGATTGCTCTTATATTTGAGTCTACTCAAGATCCATAATATTGGGACCTAAGATAATTTGGTTGAAAAGCCAATAGTTCATGAGATGGAGCTCATAAAGCATTTCTCTTACCTAGAAAGTATTATGTGGGAGCATGGTAGGAACCTAGGGTTCCTAGCACATAAATTGATAAATAAATAAATAATAACCTAAAACTAAAAGAATCACTTTTGGATTGTCGGGAAGTCCCTTCAATGATTTTATAAATATATTATATAATATTTCATGGATATCTCTTATGATAGAATAGTATGGTGTTTTATACCCACTTACGGTTATAGGTGAAAGGTTGCAATGCTTCCTAACCCTAACCTTATAATAATATAATAATTAATATAATTAATTATTATATTATTTTATTATTATAACCATAGGATAAAATATATTATTATTATTATTATTATTAATTAATGTTAGGATAGTATCCTAACATGCCATCCCTCTTTGAAGAGCTTTGTCCTCAAAGCTAGAAAAATTTGGAAATATGTTTCTACTTATCCCAACATCACATGCTCCCTTGTATTTAATTTGATCACCCTGCTTCCATGTTTATCTCCAAGAGTGTTGCAAGAGATTGTTTGTGAGATATGCAAACTGAATTCATTATTTCCAACTCAACCTCATTTCTTCTTGAAATATGCATCAGTTACCATCTTTGTGTTTTGTAGTCTCAAGGGCTAGATGGAATATACGCATACTATCATGGTTCATAGAGCTCAAAATTCTCGAAGTTTAATTATTTGCAAACTTATATTAATAAGGCGATTTCAAAATACTTTTTTTTTTTCAAGGCAAGTAATAAAACAACTAAGGTTTTATTCCTTAATTCTCCTTATACCCAAATGAAAGGCCAATGTCTAAGGTTGGAAGTTGAATGAAATTACCTTTCAATGAGTGCGCTGCATATTTGATTTGAACGCTTTAGAAATATTGTTCGCTAGTCAAAAATCCTAACGGTTACAGTTATGAATGTGAGATGGACTCCAATATGTCAATCCTTTAGTGCCTTCACTATTTGATAATACTTCTGGTGTACAGTATCGATTATTAAGGTAAAACACCTCAAGAAAGTGTATTTCCGCATTGGGACTGGATAATTTTACCTTTTTCTTCAAATCATTAATGACATCTCCAACAATACTTTCTTTGGGTAATATTACGATGTGTACAGATACTTCGTCTTTCGTTAAATGATGAAAAGCTAATTTTAATGTCTTTAGCCTTGTAACTGTGGGAGTGGAATATCCAAAACTTCATAGTATAAGATATCAGAAGTCTAATTGTAATAAACCAGCATATGAGTTAAGTGATCAACACCACGGTACTTGATAGGTTGAGGCTTTGGTTGTGGAGAGTAAAAATTGTTTGCCTAAGTCTGATTTTAGGAGGATCATCCAGACCAAGATGTTGCACAATCCTTTCCACAACATCATCATATGTGTAGATTTTTGAATTTTGTCTACTTTTGATAATTCAAGACAAAATTCATTTTCCTTTGGCTTATCGAGGCACCAAAAATGGATAATCTATCGATTGTGCACATATTCCAAAAATGAAGGAACATGAGCGAACCGATATCTTTCTTTATCTTCTTTTGAAATGCCCCTCTGGTAGCAAATACTTAATCCATATTCAAGTTGGCTGCCATGAAATATAAGTCTCTTGTCAATAAGCTCACACAACATTGGGCTCGAACATGATTTCCTCATAAAGCTCAATAACTTCAGTTGGTGAATACCCAGCCTTCTCATTCAATTTGTTTAGAATATCAGTTGTATTACTTTTGACAAAAGATCTACCAACATAAGGAAGCTTTTCTTTCTCCGAAGTAATAATTTTTTTTTTTAAATCTCTCGGCATATTTCACCATGATAAGTAATATGAATGTTCTGGAATAAAGTATTAACCATCTCTTTCTATCGATTAAATCGTGTGCATTTTTTGTCTAAAAAATATAATTGTTTGCCTTCGGTGTGTATTGTCCATGCATTCCATGCTAGCAGTAAAACATTTGGCTACATTTACACACTTTCATTGGACGAGTTCGGATACTGGTAATAGATTCAAAGGTTGAAAGTGTAACCAACCCAGATGCTAATTATGGGTAAGATATATCATCTGTCAACACCCCTATCATTTTTAACACGTCTATGTAAAAATAACACCCCTATCATTTTTAACACGTCTTTGTAAAAATAACACCCCTATCATTTTTAACACGTCTCTGTGAAAATTTCTCACATTTGTTCTCAGTGTTATCAAGTAGCCCAGCAGGACGAGAAATGTTTCTTCTGTAGCTTTGGACGATGCTTAACCTCTGGGACAAGTTGATTGGTGCTGTGATTGCTGGAGTTATCTTCAGATATACAAACGATATATCAGCAGTTCTTATCAGTCCACCACACGTCGTGGCAGCACCAGCATGTAGTTGCTCACCAGGCCCGTAATCTTATGTCCACATTTGTCAGCATTTCCTAAATTGAAAGCGACGAAGATGAAGATGAGCTTTATTGCATTCATTTCCATTCTCCACTTCGCAATCCTCGGAGGTAAGTTAATATCATCATTTTCCATTGTGATTTTTATAATTTCATGCCTGAATTTCAGTGAATAACTATTCAACTATGTTTATAGCGTGTGCAGATGCTGCGCAGATAGGAGCTAACAACGGTATGATGGGAAGTAAATTGCCACTTCCCTAAAACATTCTTAGATTTTGTAGCAACGCATATTTCATTAATGGAATCTCGTTCCACGTACCTCACGGTTTGTAACAACTTTCAAATTTCAAAGAATTATCGCCTAAAGTGATAGTACCCTAATATTATTTCATATCACTATAAATATACATGAGAAAACATTACAAAACTGTCATTCGCCCTTCCCAAAACCCAATGAGGAATAGCATCTGCTACCATTCTTGACAGTCCGTATCAGAAATAACACCGTTGTATAACCCATATTCCATGTAATTAGCCGAATAGAAATACAATAAACATGGCTTCAACATGCCCGAATTCTCAGCCGTGACAGATGTATTCTCTAATAAATCACTCCAAATTTACAGAGTGACTTGCTTCCGCTTCCAAAACCTTGAAGTAGACTGGAGATGATTTCACTGCCTTTTTATACTGTGGAGACGTAGTGTGGCATCAACAGACTGACGTTGTGTGGTATATATATATATATATATATATATTATATATTTTTATTGTAACAGTAAATTCGATGGCAATGGCAACCGTAGAACACATCAGTTTCCAATGATTGCTAAACTTGGCCAGAACTATAGACCATGAGAAATCCGTGATATCACATTCTAAATCAATAGAGAGCAACCATATCTTGTTTCCCATGAGGACAACATCGTCTAGCTCAAAGCAACCTTCCATAGCAGAAAAATCGATTGTTGGTTGGAATAGGGGTCCATTTCTCTATGGATCGAAAACATCAGCACGAGGAGATGCATAGTCATTCTCACATCCTCTAAAAAAAACATCTTTTCATGGGTGGCAACAACCACGACATTTTGCCTTATGTTCAGTTTATCAATGCACTGTTTGCACAAACACTCCAATACATTCTTTAAACTGGTAATGTCACTTTATTGTTGGAAAAATGGTGGTGGCCATGGAGGAGGTCGGTCAGGGTTGCATTTCACGTTCTTCTCACCACGATTTTCTTGCAATCCACTTTTCTTATTAAATAAATGATTGATTTGGTCAGCATCTAAATTTCTTTGAGAAATCAATGTGCTACAAATAGCAGGATCAATGTCACCTTGATGTCTATGTGCATCACTCATATGCAGATTTGTAAAATAGAATTTTTGTAAACTTTCATGCTTGATATCCTTCTCTTCCTCGTGCACTTTTAAAAATAAATTTGCATTGTTATTTTTAGAAACTTTCGTTTCTTCCTCTGCATTAAAAAGAACATTGCAAACAACATTGGAGATATTGCAAACAATATTGGAGATATTTTTAGGGTTTGGATTTTTTTCATTCTTGGGGAGTGCAATGGGTACCCTCTGGGATTCCCTGGTTATGGGCTCTTCCTCCTCCTCATATTCCATGGCTATGGGCTCCTCTTCTTCCTGGGATTCCATGGCTAGGGTCTCCTTTTGCATTTCCATTAAATATTGTATAATACGATCAGAACGTTCCATTTGTTTATTTTGTTTTCGTTCAATCATTCTTCTAATTTTTGCAATGTCATTTTTCATTTCCTTGATATTTAGGTCCCATATGGTTGGATCCATAAGGCTCTGATACCATGATGGTAGGAACCTAGGGTTCCTAGCACATAAATTGATAAATAAATAAATAATAACCTAAAACTAAAAGAATCGCTTTTGGATTGTCGGGAAGTCCCTTCAATGTTTTTATAAATATATTATATAATATTTCATGGATATCTCTTATGATAGAATAGTATGGTGTTTTATACCCACTTACGGTTATAGGTGAAAGGTTGCAATGCTTCCTAACCCTAACCTTATAATAATATAATAATTAATTATTATATTATTTATTATATTATTTTATTATTATAACCATAGGATAAAATATATTATTATTATTATTATTATTAATTAATGTTAGGATAGTATCCTAATAGAGCATAAACACATGAAGATGGTTACAGGTAAGGTAGTTACCACCTGTTTGTAATTGCCTCCCATATATATAAATGAAACCCTTTATTGCATGACAAGAGATGATGATATACATAGGGAAGAGAAAATAAATAAGAGAGGATGGAATACATGGAGAAGAGAAGAGGAAGAAGAGAAGAGGAAGAGGAAGAGAAGAGAAGAGAAGAGAAAGAGGAATTGAAAAAAATAATAAGGGGAAATAGAAAGCATAGATAAATATAAGATAAAGAGAATAAAAGGAAGAGGAGTTATGTGGATAGATTTCCAGTCGCAATATGTTATGTACAACCAACATGCTTACTGGTAATAACATTAAATTTCCACCTCAAATTTATTCTATGTATATGTTTGAATGGTGATTGTATTGTATGTTATGGATTGCATAGGTTGGTATTTATGTAGGTTGTAGGTGTAGAGTGGTTATATTACAAGAAAATATATTATGGAGATTGACATTCAAATCCAGTAATTATAGTTAGTTGAAATTTTGAGGGTTGATAGTGCAAAGAGTTAACCAATGTTTCATAGTTCAAGTGGAAAAACATGAATACTATTCAAGTGGAAAGTTCCTCGCTATTCGAGTAAAGTGTCATTCAAGTGATCGAGGTTCCATAATTCAAGTGGAGAAATGTGAATATAATTCAAGTGGAAAATTCCTCACTGTTCAAGTGGATATTATTCGAGTGTTGTGTCATTCAATTGGGATCATAAGTACTATTCAAGGGAAAATTGTCATTACCTATCGAGTGGATATGCCATTCAAGCAAGAGCATGAGTGTCATTCAAGGGGAAATGAACATTTCCCCTTGAATGACACTCATGCTCTTGCTTGAATGGCATATCCACTCGATAGGTAATGACATTCAAATGAATGATATTGTGTCGTTCACTAATGAACAGAATTATCATTCAGGTAAATAAATGAGTGACATTCAAATGAATGATATTGTGTCGTTCAAGTGGAGATAATATTTTATTTCAAGTGAATAGGATTGTGTCATTCAACTAAGACTACAATTCAATTCATTACTATTAGGTTATTTTTTGAACAATCAATGGTTGTTCATGTTGCCTATCATTCAAACAAGTCAAGAATAAGGGAGTTATTGAAATGAACACTTTAGTATTGTTCTAGTGTTAAAATTTATCAAGTTTAGATGACACTCAAGGTTCCATTGCTGTAGAATTAGAAGTAATTTGTGAAATTTGTTGCTAAAAGAGGAATTTCCTCACTAAAACCCCTCCTTTAAACTAGTAAATTGTCATAGTTATATTTTTTTATTAATTACATAATTATTTTCAACAAAAAAATGTACCATGACAAAAAAAATATTATAAAAAATAAACCTAAAATATACACTCAAAATATATAAAAATAAAGATTGTAACATATAGAAAATAGAAATGAATAAGTTAGAATATAGATGTCTAAAAAATAGAATAGATAATACAAGTTCAAGGTGATAAAATACAACAATAAGATTCTAATAATAAACTATATAGTCAAAATAATACTTTAATGATTGAAGATTTAAATTCATGTCATATTAGAATATTGATTTCGTGATAAATATTTAATGTTAGGAATATATTTTCTATATACAAACATTAAATCATTTATATGTAAAAGAATATAAAATTGGACTCTTAACAGTGAAATGTCATTAAGATAAATATTTTGATTTTAAGATAAAAATTTAGCATTAAGAGTATAATTTTCAATAACTAATTATAAATGAATATTACATTATTTATATATAAAATAATATGGACATTACACCATTCATGTGTGAAATAATATAATATTGGACTCTTAATAGTCTTTTGATTTTGGTGCAATATAATTAAGATGGATAATAATAATTATGTATATAAATGCTGAGTAAAAACAAGCATCTCTTCAATAAATGCTTTTTTCTCCTAAACAAACAATATAACATTTTTCAATTAATTGCATAGACTAAAATGGGTTTTATTTGTATTCTACATGGGTTTAGGTTTCAATTTTATTATATAATTTCTTTCACAAGTAATTAAAGTCCATAAAATGTGTGAAATTCCTTACAAAAATAATAAAGTTACCCATCAAATCCTTAATTTTTATATAAAAATATGTTGGTGTATCCCTAGAATTTATGCAAAACTATATTTGTTTCATCATGCTATTAAGATCATCTTTGTCTTGTTTTCTAAACAAATCAAAGATTAGATTCCTTGGCCTAAGTTGTAGGTATTATTTTTGCTTTTTGTGTCCAAAATACCTATTAGTAAGGTAGTTCAAGATCTTGTGCCTTTGAATTATCTAGATATGATTGACATCATAGTCCCTATTGAAGGATGGAAGGATTGGAGGTGGAATGTCAACACCCCTTTTCTTTATTACAAACCCCATATGGGATAGATGTGGCTTTCTCAATCCTTGATCATAGGGGAATGACTTAACAAGCATTGGAGGCTTTGTTCAGACCTGCAATATGGAATGTATATCTACAAGGCACATCTGAAGGGTCCATAATATCCTCTTCTTTCTAGCTTCTTTTTTGTAAGAATATTACTCTGAACTGCTAACTGTTGGACATTTTGAGTCAAGTTGTCATTGATGTCAAGGAATATGTCAAGGAACAATGCAAAGGTTAATGGTAAAATAACTTCATAATATTTTTAATATAATGTGCAAGCACATGAAGGTTGGTTTTTATTAAAACCATGGATGAGCAAAATAAAAGGTTTTTCATAAAAACCCAAGGAAGCTTTTTGAAAAGCTAAAAGAGGTTTTAATATTTATTTTATAAAATATTTAAATTCAATTTGAATTTAAATTTTATAAATAAATATTACCTATACAAGGTGGTATATTCAGATAAGGCTTTAAACCTTAATAAAACCCAAAAGAATTAAATATTAATTTATAAGATTTAAATTCTAAAGAATTTAAATAATTTATAAATTAATTATTTAAAAATGAAATGCGTCGATGTCTAAGGTTAAAGTGAAAAATTAAAATGCGTCAATGTCCAAATAAAGGGGAGGCATTGTATATTAATACATGCCTTAATGGTAGTCTCAAAGGTGTTTGAAATATATTCTAAATTGTGCAATTCATAATCGAAGGTTGCAGAAGGAAAGAAGAAGAAATTGGTTTTAGCGCCAATGAGGAGGTTGAAGTTTTCATAGGAGGAGAACCCCCATCCAACTAGGTGGTGTGGCCTGGTGGCACTTGGCTGGGAGTTAAGGCATTTGGGTAGTGTGAGACCTACATTCGAATCACGGTGGATCATTTTGGCATGGGAAGCACGTGATTTATTTTTACTTGGTGCCAACAAGGGTTAAGGAGCACATGGTGCTCGTTTGGTATTAAACGAGTACCTAGCACTCACGGTAGCTGAGGTTGCGGCTAGGATGCATGAGGAGGTGACAATCAAAGGTTCAAATCTCACCCAAGGCAGAGGTAAACATTTAAATTTTAATTTTTATGAAGCCTAAGTTTTAAATATAGTTTAAAGGAGTTATAAGGGGTTAAAGTTAAAGGGGCTTAATTTAAATTTTAATTGTTGTTTAAAAGGAGAGATAAGGGGTAAAATCTATTTTTACATAAAGTTATTTTTACATGGTTGTTTTATCAAAAAGGGTAAATTGAAGATTGATTATTTTGAGAGAAACTTTTTGTTGAAGGTGATATTGTTGTTATTATAGGGAGATCATAAGGTGTACTTGGTCAATCATTTTTGTAGATGAATGTTTTCATAAATATGGAGTTATAAGGTGTATAAGTGTTTTGATATTTACATTGTACTTTTGAGGGAGTTTATGATCTTATAACTTCTTTGAGCTTGGAAAAAAAGTGTTTGTGGTTGTGGCACATATTTTAAGTTCCTTCATCATAAAAAAAAGGTATGAGCACATTCTTCCATAAATAAGTTTATTGGTTGGTTTTACGAAAAATAAATTTGAAGTGAAAAGGATTTGAATAGGGCTTCCTTATTGATTGTGTTGAGTTAATGCTTCAAGGTTTTCTGGAATAGAGAATTGTTATTAAAACCTTGTTTTATAAGCATTGTTGTTGAAGCCATTGGTTGTGTGAAGAACTTGAACTAGGGTCTGAAAAGAACATGAGTATCATTGTCATGTGAGAGTTGTTTTATAAGCATTGTTGTTGAAGTGAGTTTTTGAGCAAATAAATTGAACTAGGTTCTAAAAAGAACATGAGTATAATTGTTATGTGAGATTTGTTGAACATTTTTGGAAATATTTTGAGTGAGTGATCATATGCTCGAACTAGGGTTTGTGAGTAAGGATTATTTCATTGAGTGATTGGTGAAGTAGAGTTGGTTGAGCCTAGTCAAGTGGATGTGTGAAGTGATTGTTCAAGTTCCAAAAATAAACTATTCTATATTCTAAATTGAATTGAGAAAGTGATTGTGTTGAAGCATATTGAGTCTCTAACAATTATTTGTATGTTTCTAAAAGAGTGATTGAAAGTGATTGAGCATTGTGATGAGTATAGAGCATATTAAGTCTCTAAAAATTATCTTTATGTTTCTATGAGATTGGACAAGTTCTAGAGTGGACTTGTTGAGAAGATTTGAGATAAGTCTTTGAGAAGACTTGTGGATAGATTTGAGTAAGCTTTTATGGAAGCTTACAATACAGATTCAGAGCAAATTTGGATAAGTTATTGTGAGGACTTATTGAGCAGATTGGACAAGTTCTAGAGAGAACTTGTGGAAATATTAGTGTGAGCTTTTGTGGAAGCTTGCAAGATAGATTTAAGACAAGTCTTTGAGAAGGCTTGAGATTAGAGTTGATTGATTGATTTGTTCAAACCTTGAGTTAAGGTTTAGGACATATCCAATAGAGTTGATTTGAGATTGAGTCAAACTTTGAGTTAAGGCTTGAGGACAGAGATTGAGGATAAATTTGTGCTAGACTGAAGGGCTGTGTTTAGTATATATTTGAATATAGAGTTTGGTGTAAATTTGAGTATAGATTTATGCCAGACTAGAGATAGAGATTGAGTTTAGATTTGTGCTAGATTGATGGAATGTGTTTAATAAAAATTTTAGATAAATATTTGGAGGTGACAAAGTTGAGGATAGAGATCTCCAGCCAGAGCAAGGAAGAAAGGTGTCTTATGTGGATAGAGTTCCATTTGCTAAGGGTAGTGGAGGTAGAGGTATTCTATAGGATCACTAGCCAAAGTAGATATTAGGAGATTGGTGTCTTCTGTGGATAGAGATACATGAAATTGATTTAGGGGATTGGTGTCTCCTTTTGATAGAGGTCCATAAGCATTGTAATAGGAAAAGGATTCCCAAGAGATTTATTGAGAAAATTTTAGTGAAATATTTTCTCCGTGGAGTAGACCATATTGGGTGAACCACGTAAATTATGGTGTCTCAATTGTATATGGTGATTTATGCATTGCTTTGATTACTGCTACTGATATTGCTATCTTTACATTACATAATATTTATTGGGAAAGAAAATTAAAATGTGGTCTTATACTGTTCACCTCCCTCTCAGTATAATCTTGTGTAATTCAATTGGTATCAGAGCAAGTCTCTTCAGAGGAGTTTAACAGTTTGAAGGAAAATATTACAAGAAAATAATGGATTTTAAGAATGGATCATCTAACAATTCAGCACCAGTATTTTATGGAAGTGATTATGTATATTGAAGTTTGAGAATGCAAATCTACATGAAGGCACATGGCAATGAGATTTTGGAAGCAGTTGAAAATGGATACGACCCCTTAGTTGATCCACCTACAGATAAGGAGGGTAAGCTTCTATAGAATTACAATTCAAAAGCAATGAATGCACTTTTGAGAGGTTTGCATAGAACAAAGTCCATAAAAGTTATGCATTGTGAAAATGCAAAAGAAATGTGGGATAATTTGCAAAATATATATGAAGGAGATAAAGGTATCAAGAAAGCAAAGATATGAAATATCAAAGGATAATTTGAAGATTTAATAATGAAGGATGAGGAAAACATTAGTACTTCTCTAATTTTAATTGATGAAGTTGTTAATGTTATGCATGAACTTGAAATGAAGGTTGATGAATCAAATGTTTGTGATAAGGTCTTAAGATCTCTTCCAAAAAGATTCAGTGAAAATATTTTTGCTATAGAAGAGTCAAAGGATGGTGATTCTTTGACAAGAGATATGTTGCTTGGTATTCTTACAAATTTTGAGTTAAGAACAAAAGAACCTATTCCCCATAAAGAAGAAACCTTCAAAGCAATGAAGAAGACAAAGGGTAAGAAGTTAGAATCAAGCAATGAGTCATCCAGTGATGAAGAAGCTAATTATGGTAGAAGGGATAAGGTTTCTAGAATATCTAGAGATCTAAAATATGTTAAATGTTTCAATTGTGGTAAGTATGGTCATTATGCAACATATTGTTAAGAAGCTAACAATGGTGAAGAAAAAAAGGATCACAGTAGCAGGGAATCAAAAAGATACAAGCACTAAAATAAAAGTCCATAAAAGTTATGCATTGTGAAAATGCAAAAGAAGTATGGGATAAGTTGCAAAATATATATGAAGGAGATAAAGGTGTCAAGAAAGCAAATATACGAAATCTCAAAGGATAATTTGAAGAGTTAAGAATGAAGTATGAGGAAAAAAATAGTACTTATCTACTTCGAATTGATCAAGTTGTTAATGTTATGCAAGGAATTTAAATGAAGGTTGATGAATCAGATGTTTGTGATAAGGTCTTAAGTTCTCTTCAAAAAATATTTAGTGAAAATATTTCTGTTATAGAAGAGTCAAATGATGGTGAATCTTTGATAAGAAATATTTTGCTTGGTATTCTTACAAATTTTGAGTTAAGAACAAAAGAACCTCTTCCCCAGAAGGAAGTATCCTTTAAAGCATCAATAAGACAAAGGGTAAGAAGTCATAATCAAGCAATCAGTCATCCAGTGATGAAGAATCTAATTATGGTAGAAGGGATAAGGTTTCTAGAAGATCTAGAGATCTAAAATATGTTAAATGTTTCAATTGTGGTAAGTATGGTCATTATGCAACATATTTTTAAGAAGCTAACAATGGTGAAGAAAAAAAGGATCACAGTAACAGGGAATTAGAAAGATACAAGCACTAAAATAAAAGCAAGGATGGATAAAGCAGACAAGGAAGGAAGTTCTTTCAAAGACAAAAGAGGAGCTACTATGCGGATAAGGCAAGTAAGTACTCAAGTGATAGTGATGCTAGTTTTTTCAAACAATGATAGATATGAAGTCCTATTTATGATTGAAGAAAAAGAACAAGTTAAGAAAAGGATTCCATAAATTCTCAAGTGTTTTAGATGTGGTAACTTTGGACATCTTGAAGATAGTTGTACAAGAAATGGATTCAGTTTTAGTGATGATGAATATGAAGATACACTTGAAGGACCAGAAGAGAATATTCTAATGGCACTATAAGAAGGAGAAGGTGATCCTATAGAAGACAAGTCAAAAGAAAATGAAGATGTAGAAAAAGGTAAACAAATAGAGAAATATTCAGATAAATATGGATATGATCTCAAGGGAGAACTTATCTATGCCCTTGACACGGTGAAGAAGGTAAGAAAGCAAAACTCTAAACTTGAAATTTAGTTTCAAGAATGTGATGAAGAGAGAAGGATGCTTATAGAGGATCTAGAAAAATCAAAGGCTAAGACAAAGAAGTTCAAGGATAAGTTAGAAGCAAAAATCTTAGAATGTGAAAAGTTAGCACAAGAAGTGGCACTACTAAGGGAAGATTTAGAAGACTCCAAAGTCAAGCTAAAAGGGTTCAAAAATAGCTCAAATAACTTGGATAAGTTCATCAAGATACAAAATACTACATCAAGCAAAACATATCTTGGATTTGAACAAGAACAAAAGAAATGGGAAGGAAAGTCAACCTCAAGTTCTAGAGGAAGAAAAAATTTAGATGAAGACACTTCAAAAGAAGACAATGTAAAATAAAGTGAGACATATGAGGATGAGATAGACAATAGATAGTTCAAAAATAATAGGAACAATGCATAAAGAAGATACCAATGGAACAACAATCAGAATAGGTCAAGAGAGACTAAGAGACCAATGAGGTCAAGACAAGGAAACTTCAATGGAATATGTTTTTCATGTCATAGGTTTGGGCACATGGCTTCATAGTGCAAGACACATGAAAGATAGGAATATGGGAACAGATAAATTTTCAATGGGTATTGATACTCATATAATTAGTTTGGTCACAAGGCAATGAATTACATCGTTCATGATAGAATAGGATATGGCTTCACTATGTGAAATCCTAAGACATTTGCACCTCCAAGGAATAATAAAATTATGTGTTATAAGTGCAATAATGATGGTCACACAACAAAGTGGTGTAGAGCAGACATTCCAAAATCAAGTATGATCAAGAACAGGAATAGGAACAGGAACAAGAACAGGAACAGGAACAAGAACAGGAATAGGAACAGGAACAGGAACAAGAACAGGAACAGGAACAGGAATAGGAACAGGAACATGAACAGGAACATGAATAGGAACAGGATAGGAACAAGAACAGAAACATGGATATGAACAAGAACATGAACATGAACAAGAAAATGGACATGGACAGGAACATGGACATTGAAAGAAACAGTCAAAGGAATCTGAGGGATCAGATAAGAAGAAAAGAGGATAAAGTTAAAGAACAATGATTTTTGGGAGTAGAAATACTCCCACCCCAGAATTAACCACCTCAAGAGGAGGTGGGGTAGGGGCAAAGCTAAGAGGATCATTCTTAGCCCCAAGCCCCAAAGGTGACCATTGAGTAAGGAGGAGAGATTTGGTATTTGAGTAAAGAGGAGAGAGCATTGAGCCAGGGGGAGCAATGTCCTAGGGGGAGCAGAACAAAGGAAAGGTCAAGTTTTTGATAAAATGAATTTGGGTTGCCATCAATAACAAAGGGGGAGATTATTGGACATTTTGAGTCAAGTTGTCATTGATGTCAAGGAACAAAGTCATCAATATGTCAAGGAAAAAAGTCATCATTGATGTCAAGGAATATGTCAAGGAACAATGCAAAGGTTAATGGAAAAAGAATATAATATTTTTAATATTATGTGGAAGCATATGAAGGTTGGTTTTTATTAAAACCATGGATGAGAAAAATAAAATATTTTTCATAAAAACCCAAGGAAGATTTTTGAAAAGCTAAAAGATGTTTTAATATTTATTTTATAAAATATTTAAATTCAATTTGAATTAAAATTTTATAAATAAATATTACTTATACAAGGTGGTATATTGAGAGAAGGCTTTAAACCTCAATACAACCCAAAGGAATTAAATATTAATTTATAAGATTTAAATTCTAAATAATTTAAATAATTTATAAATTAATTATTTAAAAATGAAATGCATTGACGTCTAAGGTTAGAGTGAAAAATTGAAATGCGTCGACATCCAATGAAAGGGGAGGCATTGTATATTAATACATGATTTAATGGCAGTCTCAAAGGTGTTCAAAATATATTCTAAATCGTGCAATTCATAATCGAAGGCTGCAGAAGGAAAGAAGACGAAATTGGTTTTAGCGCCAACAAGGAGGTTGAAGTTTCCATAGGAGGAGAACCCCCATCCAACTAGGTGGCATGGCCTAGTGGCACTTGGCTGGGAGTTAAGGCATTTGGGAAATGTGAGACCTGCGTTCGAATCACGATGGATCATTTTGGCATGGGAAGCACACATTTTAGTTTTACTTGGCGCCAACAAGGGTTAAGAAGCACGTGGTGCTTGTTTGGTGTTAAACGAGCACCTAGCGCTCATGGTAGCTGAGGCTGTGGCTAGGACATGTGAGGAGGTGGTAATCAAAGGTTCAAATCTCACCTAAGGTAGAGGTAAACATTTTAATTTTAATTTTTACTAAGCCTAAGTTTTAAAAATAGTTTAAAGGAGTTATAAGGGGTTAAAGTTAAAGGGGCTTAATTTAAATTTTAATTGTTGTTTAAAAGGATAGATAAGGGGTAGAATTTATTTTTACATAAAGTTATTTTTACATGGTTGATTTATCAAAAGGGTAAATTGAAGATTGATTATTTTGAGAGAAAATTTTGTTGGAAATAAAGCTAGTAAAAGGAGCAAAAAAAGGTAAAAAATTTGTTTCAAAGGTAAGCTTTAGATCTTACCCCTTTTACCTCCTTGGACGACAGCTGACTGCGCAGTAAGTTTGATTTGGACAACAGCTGACTGGGCAGGATTGGACGACAAGGGTGGCAAGGCGAACCAACTCATTTTCCCTTTCTCTTTTCCTCCCTATTTCTTCTATTTTCCTAACTTCCCTATATTCCCTAAGTTCATTTATTTTTACGAGTATAAATACCAATGTAACCTATTATTCCTAAGGTTGAATACAATATTAATTTCCTATTTTTTGCTCCTAATTTCTCTCAAACCACATCTGGTATCAGATCCAAAGTCGAGAGGGCATGAGGATCAAGGCGAGGGAAGCCCGAGGATCGAGGAGAGAGAAGCCCGCAACGCACAGCCTGTAGCAATGTCGATGTGGGGCCTGCAACACGTAGCTTGAGGTGAGAGAAGCCTAAAGAATGTAGATCGAGACAAATTCTAGAGCAGACCAACACAACAAGCACGTGAAGATAGGAGTGACGCAATAGAACAAATCAAAGAGTGGCACGTGGTGAGAGGAGAACAAGACCCACACTGACTAGACGATTCAGAAGTTGACGCGAATAGACAACGTGGCAGCAAAGGGAGCAACATGGTGAGGAACGGTTGGCTAATCGAAGGAAAAAGGGGCAATTTTTGATTGCCCAAAGGCAATCATTTCAAAAAGTGCATGTCCTAGGTTATAAACCCTTGCATTGCCTCCATCCTACTGAATATGGGATTATTGTTTTTTTTTCTTTGCAATCGGCAACAAGAGCTTGTTAAGTCGCCTGGAAAGCATAGTTGAAAAGGATCAAGGATCCTTTGAGTTTTAAATTAAAATCCATGGTGCATTGGTCTAAGGTTTTGTGACTATCAAGAGGTTACGGGTTCGAATGGGCTAGAGATAAATTTTGTTTAAATTTTTATTATTATTTAAACTTTAGAAATTTAAAACTATTAAATATTAATATAATAAAAATTAATTTATAATTATTTTAAAACTTAGGTTTTAATGATTATAAATTTATTTTTTTATTAAATATGAATATTTAATGTTTTTTTAATAAGTTTAAATTTTAAATTTTTGTTGTAAAAGCCTTGAAGGCTTAATATTGTCATCCACAAAGAGATTGTACATTTCACTTTTTTTGTGAAATACTCAGAGATTGAAAGAGAAATTGATAAATTTCCTAAGAGGAAAGAGTGTGTAATAAGCCTAAAAAGCTTAGTATTTTGTAAAATGTATTTTATGATCAGACCTAATGGGTGTTATCATGCCTTATGTGCAATTCTAGCAAGAGAAGGTGCAGAAAGGTTTGATGAAAAGGTAAGAGGTTATGGACTCAAAATTGTGTTTAGTCAACTTCAAAACACAGTAATCGCACATCAAAGGCATCCTGACTCAGGGTATGAAGTGGATTTTGAAGATAATTCATTTAGAAGTCAATTTGAACAATCAAAATCCATCCAAGCTGCACCACAAGAATCAGAGTACACACACTACAACATTTTAGTGGAAATCCTAGAACCACCATCACCAAAAATCATACCAATAAGTGACAATGAAGAAGAAGTGGTAGATAACTTTGCAAATCAAGAGATCGCATCCCCACATCAAGAGGAGCAAGCAGTCAATGATAGAGTAGAACAAGTCAAATTTGACTTAAATTTGTAATCTCTTCCTTCTTCCTTCTTCTTATTTCTTTCATTCAGAAAAGTACTTTTGTAACCATGAAATAAAGAGATTTTTTTGGTAACTATGGCCTCACACAATAGCTTACCTATCCTAGAATTTAACGGTTATGACTATGAGTACTAGTCTATAAATATGAAGACCCTGCTCATAAGAAGAGGTTTGTGGGACATCATAGAGGAAGGCTATACAGAACCCACAGACTGGACCACACTTAATGTAGCAGACAGGAAAACTCAAAAAGAAGAGAAAAAAAGCAACTCATCTGCTCTTTCTCATCTCCAAGCCACATTGGAGAAAAACATATTTTCTAGAATTGCTGCTTGTACGACTGCTCAAGATGCATAGAAAGCATTGAGTGACGGATTACAAGGTAGTAATCAAGTGAAGCAAGTAATGCTTCAAACACTAAAGAGAGATTTTGAAAATCTCCGAATGAAAGACGATGAAAAAGTCAGTGATTATTGTGTTAGAGTAAAAGAAATAGTATATAAAATGGTTACACTAGGCGAAGCAATCAAGCCTGAGACAATTGTACCAAAAGTGTTGTGAACACTTACACAGAAATGAAATCATATTACCATAATTATAGAAGAATCCAAAGATATTTCCCTTTTAACATTTGATGCTTTAATTAGATCGTTAATGTCACATGAAGAGAGGTATCTTGAAACTCCTTCAACCAGCTATGGTGATGATAAGGCCTTAAATTCCAATGAAAACAATGGAAGAGGACAAGGAAGAGGTCAAGGCAGAGGCAAGCAAAGAGGTAGAGGCAGAAGCGACTACAAAGGAGGTAATCAGAATAGAGGAGGAAATTCCAAAAAAGGAGGCAACTCATACAGAGGAGGCAATCATCAAAGATGTGGAAATAAAAATTGAGGAAATTAGGACAAAATGAAAATCAAGGGTGAGGAAGTGATAAGTCCAAATCAACTTGTTTCAACTATGGCAAGCCAGGTCACTTCGCTCGTGATTGTTTGTCAAAATATTCACAAGGCAACAATAGTCAATATGGTAATTATGGAGAAGAAGATGATACCTCTAATATTTTTTTGTCATATGGACAATAAAAAAAAAATCTAAATAACACATGGATTCTGGATACTGGTTGTTCAAACCATATGAGTGGCAAAGAATTTTTTTTTGCTACTCTATATTCCACTTATAAATACCAAATCAAATTAGGGAATGATAAGACATTACAAGTAGAAGGTATTGGAGCCATGGAGGTTCTAACCAAAGAAGGACTAAAGAAAGTGCATGACATATATTACACTTTAAATGTCCAACACAATCTGCTAAGCGTTGGGTAAATTATGGAGAACAATTACAAGCTTGTATTTGATGAAGGACAATGTATCATTTTTGATAAAAATAATTGTAATCATGTCATCACATAGGTCCCCATGAACAAGAACAGGTTATTCCCTCTCAAATTTGATGAGCCAAGAGGAGCTCAAATTGCAAATGTAGCTATAAAAAATCCAAGTGTGCTTTGTCACTTGTGATATGGTCACCTTAATTCTGCTAGCTTGAAACTTCTAACTTCTCAAACTATGGTGACAAGACTTCCAAAAATCAATGAACAAAAGGTGGTCTGTGAAGGATGTGCTTTGGGAAAGCACTCAAGGTCGAAGTTTCCAAAAGGACAAACATGGAGAGCCAACTATCCACTTCAGTTAGTAAATTCAAACATCTGTGGACCAATGCAAACATAGAGTCTTGAAAACTATTCTTATTTTCTCACTTTCATAGATGACTTCTCTAGAATGTGTTGGATTTATTTTTTGAAACATAAAGATGAAGCTTTTGATTTCTTCATATATTTTAGAAACAATGTAGAGAATCAAAGTGGCAATTATGTAAAATGTCTTAGGATAGATCTAGGAAGTGAATACTCCTCAAAATAATTCTTGAAATATTGTAAAGCAAGTGATATCAAAAGGCAATATACCATTGCCTATACCCCACTACAGAACGGTGTGACAGCGCAAAAAAATTGCACCATAGTTGGGATGGCAAGATCAATGTTATAAACTAAACATCTAACTAATATGTACTGGGCAGAGGCTATAATAACCAGTGTATATATTCTAAATAGAAGTCCTACTTCTAGTTTAGATGGTGTCACTCCTTATGAGGTGTGGTACGAAAAGAAACCTAATGTAAAGCACTTCAAAGTGTTTGGTTCTTTAGCATATGCACACACTCCTGATGAGAAAAGAAAGAAGCTTGATCCAAAAATTCAAGCTTGTATATTTGTAGGGTATTGTGAGTCTACAAAGGCATATAGACTCTAAAATCCCAAGAATCATAAAGTTATACTCTCCAGGGATGTAATTATTGATGAAGGGTGAGAATGGGGTCATCAAAGAATTTTTGTTGATGATGAGTCCCAAGATGTAAATTCTTCATAAATACAGTAGGTACAATAGGTGTCTCCCAATAAAGGCACACCACCCCCTCCAAGGCCAAGCAAGAGTACTACATCAAGTACATCAACCACCAGTCCAAGTCCTTCTCCATAGAGATCAGTAAATTCTTCATCGATGGACATTGACTCTCCATCAAGAGGCAAAAGAACTTTACAACATCATCCTTCCTTTCAGATTCTGGATCAAAATTTCCAAAGAAGATTCACTAGAAGCCAAGCTAGTGAAATGAATTCAGTTCTACAACAACTTGAGAATTTGCAATTATATTGGGATGATAACTCCCAAGAACCTATAGGAGATATAGTCAATTATGCTTTATTGGCTAGTGCACAGCTAGAACTAGCTAGCTATGAGAAGGCATGTACTCAAAATGTATGGCAAGAAGCCATGAAAGATGAAATAACCTCTATAAAAAATAATGATACATGGGAGCTAGTAAAGCTACCCAAAGGTAAAAAATGTGTTGGATGTAAATGGGTCTACAAGACCAAGTACAATGCTGATGGAAGTATTTAGAGGCATAAGGCGAGACTAGTAGCAAAAGGTTTTACTCAAAAATATGGCATTGACTATGAGGAAACTTTTTCTCCTGTTGCAAGACAAGAGATAATCAAATCAGTTATTTCCTTAGCAGCCCATAAAGGATGGAATGTTCAACACATGGATGTAAAGAGTGCTTTTCTGAATGGATACTTGATAGAAGAGGTTTATGTTCAACGACCTCAAGGTTTCCAAGAATAGGGAAAAGAGAACCTTGTTTACAAATTGAAGAAAGCACTTTATGACCTCAAGCAAGCACCAAGAGCTTGGTAATCACACATTGATGGCTATTTAAGCGAGTATGGATTCACAAGAATCAAAAGTGAACCAACTCTGCACTACCTAAAGCATGAAGTAGACATTCTCATAGTTTGTTTGTATGTGGATGATCTAATATTTATGGGTAGTAACAATAAAATGAATATGGAGTTCAAAAAATCCATGATGAAATAGTTCGAGATGAAAGATATTGGTTTAATATGATACTTCCTAGGGATGGAAGTGCATCAATCAAATAAAGGGATCTTCATATGTCAACACAAGTATGCTTGAGACATGATCAAAAAATTTGCCATGGAGCAGTGCAAATCAGTTGCAACTTCTACTAGACATGGGATACAATTGAGCAAGGATGACGGAGCATCAAAGGTTGACATGACCACTTACAGAAGCATGGTTGGGAGTCTGATGTTTCTCACCAACACTAGACCCGATATTCAATATGTTGTTTCTCTAGTTTCAAGGTTTATGGCTAGTCCATCTGAGCTGCATTTACAAGAAACTAAAAGAATTTTAAGATATGTAAAAGGTACATTGGATTTTGGAATCCATTACCAAAAATATAATTATGTGAAATTAGTTAGCTTCAGTGATAGTGATTGGGGCAGTAACATAGATGATAGGAAATCTACATCATGGAATTGTTTTAGTCTAGGATCAGGACTAATTACATAGAGTTCCAAGAAAGAAACTGTTGTAGCATTGTCATCAACTGAGGATGAGTATATAGCCATCACTCATGCTAGTAATCAGGCCCTATGGTTAAGAAAAGTTCTTGAAGAGATTGGAGAAATTCAGAGTGGTCCAACTCGACTGTATTGTGATAACATAAGTGCCATTCAGTTGGCATACAATCTAGTCCACCATAGCAGATCAAAGCATTTTGATATGAAGTATCACTTCATTCGAGATATGGTGGAACAAAAAATAGTTGAGCTTAAATATTGTAACACTTTGGATAATATTGTTGACATCTTCACCAAAGGTATAGCTAAAGCTCAATATATAAAGCTGAGAGACTGTATAGTCAATCCTTTCAACTTTAAGGGGGAGAATATTGAAAATAAAGCTAGTAAAAGGAGCAAAAAGGAGTAAAAAAAGGTAAATTTTTTTGTTTCAACGGTAAGCTTTGGATCTTGCCCCTTTTACCTCCTTGGACGACAGCTGACTAGGCAGGTAAGTTTGACTTGGACGATAGCTTACCAGGCAAGATTGGACGACAAGGGCGGCAAGGCGAACCAATTCATTTTCCTTTTCTCTTTTTCTCCCTATTTCTTCTATTTCCCTAACTTCCCTATATTCCCTAAGTTCATTTATTTTTATGAGTATAAATACCAATGTAACCTATTATTCCTAAGGTTGAATACAATATTAATTTCGTATTTTTCACTCCCAATTTCTCTCAAACCACACCTTTTTTTTTAAGGTGATATTATTGTTATTATAGGGAGATCATAAGGTGTACTTGGTCAATCATTTTTGTAGATGAATATTTTCATAAAGATGGAGTTATAAGGTGTATAAGTGTTTTGATATTTACATTGTACTTTTGAGGGAGTTTATGATCTTATAACTTCTTTGAGCTTGGCAAAGAAGTGTTTGTGGTTGTGGTAGATATTTGAATTTCCTTCATCATAAATAAAAAGGTATGAGCACATTCTTCCATAATTAAGTTGATTGGTTGGTTTTTTGGAAAATAAGTTTGGAGTGAAAAGGATTTGATTAGGGATTCCTTATTGAGTGTGTTGAGTTAATGCTTCAAGGTTTTTTGGAATAAAGAGTTGTTATTAAAACCTTGTTTTATAAGCATTGTTGTTGAAGCCATTGGTTGTGTGAAGAACTTGAACTAGGATCTGAAAAGAACATGAGTATCATTGTCATGTGAGATTTATTTTATAAATATTACTGTTGAAGTGAGTTGTTGAGCAAAGAACTTGAAAAATGGTCTAAAAAGAACACGAGTATCATTGTTATGTGAGATTTATTGTTGAGCATTTTTTGGAATATTTCGAGTGAGTGATCATATGCTTGGACTAGGGTTTGTGAGCAAGGATTATTTAATTGAGTTATTGGTGGAGTAGAGTTTGTTGAACCTAGTCAAGTGGATGTGTGAAGTGATTGTTCAAGTTCCAAAAAAAAACTATTCTATATTCTGAATTGAATTGAGAAAGTGATTGAGTTGAAGTATATAAAGTCTCTAACAATTCTCTGTATGTTTCTAAAAGAGTGATTGAAAGTGATTGAGCATTGTGATGAGTATAGAGCATATTGAGTCTCTAACAATTCTCTTTATGTTTCTATGATATTGAACAAGTTCTAGAGTGGATTTTTGAGCAGATTTGAGATAAGTCCTTGAGAAGACTTGTGGAAAAATTTGAGTAAGCTTTTGTGGAAGCTTACAATAGAGATTGAGAGCAGATTTGGATAAGTTCTTATGAGGACTTATTGAGAATATTGGACAAGTTCTAGAGAGGACTTGTGGATATATTGGTGTGAGCTTTTGTGGAAGCTTACAAGGCAAATTTGAGACAAGTCTTTGAGAAGTATTGAGAGTATAGTTGATTGATTTATTTTTTCAAACCTTGAGTTAAGGTTTGGGAAAGATCCAACATAGTTGATTTGAGATTGAGTCAAACTTTGAGGTAAGGCTTGAGGACAGAGATTGAGGAAAAATTTGTGCTAGACTAAAATAATATTTTTAGTATAGATTCGAGGATAGAGTTTGGTGCATATTTGAGGATAGATTTATGCCAGACCAGAGACAGAGATTGAGGTCAAATTTTTGATAGACCGATGGACTATGTTTAGTACAGGTTTTAGACAGAGCCTTGGAGGTGATAGAGTTGAGGATAAAGATCTCCAGCCAAAGCAGGGAAGACATGTGTCTTTTGTGGATAGAGTTCCATTTGCTAAGGGTAGTGGAGGTAGATGTCTTCTAGAGGATCTCCAACCAGAGCAGATATTAGGATATTGGTGTCTCTTATGGATAGACATCCATGAAATTGATTTAGAGGATTGGTGTCTCCTTTGAAAAAAGTTCCATAAGTATTGTAATAGGTAAAGGATTTCCAAGAGATTGATTGAGAAAATTTTTGTGAAATATTTTATCTGTGGAGTAGCCCACATTGGTTGAACCACGCAAATTGTGGTGCCTCTATTATGTGTGGTGATTTATGCATTGCTTTGATTACTGCTATTGATATTTCTATAGTTATATTGCATAATATTTATTGGGAAAGAAAATTAAAAAGTGGTCGTATCCCACTATTGATAATCTAGTTGAAAATCTACATGAAGGCACATGGCAATGAGATTTTGGAAGTAGTTGAAATTGGATACGACCCCTCAGTTGATCCACCTATAGATAAGGAAGGTAAACTTCTATAGCATTACAATTCAAAATAATTGAATACACTTTTGAGAGGTTTGCATAAAATACAGTCCATAAAAGTTATGCATTGTGAAAATGCAAAAGAAATGTGGGATAAGTTGCAAAATATATATGAAGGAGATAAAGGTGTCAAGAAAGCAAAGATACGAAATCTCAAAGGACAATTTGAAGATTTAAGAATAAAGGATGAGGAAAACATTAGTACTTATCTACTTCAAATTGATGAAGTTGTTAATGTTATGGAAGGACTTGAAATGAAGGTTGATGAATCATATGTTTGTGATAATGTCTTAAGATCTGTTCCAAAAATATTCAGTGAAAATATTTATGCTATAGAAGAGTCAAAGGATGGTGATTCTTTGACAAGAGATATGTTTCTTGGTATTATTATAGCTTTTGAGTTAATAAAAAAAGAACCTATTCCCCAGAAGGAAGCAACCTTCAAAGAAATCAAGAAGACAAAGGATAAAAAGTCAAAATCAAGAAATGAGTCATCCAGTGATGAAGAAGCTAATTATGGTAGAAGGGATAAGGTGTTAAATATTTCAATTATGGTAAGTATGGTCATTATACAATAGATTGTCAAGAAGCTAAGAATAACAAAGGTGAAGAAAAATAGGATCATAGAAATAGGGAATCAAAAAGATACAGGCACTAAAAGAAAAGCAAGGATGGACAAAGCAAACAAGGAAATAAGTTCTTTCAAAGATAAAAAAGGAGCTACTATGCGGATAAGGCAAGTAAGTACTCAAGTGATAGCGATGCTAATTTTTCAGACAATGATAGAGATGAAGTCCTATTTATGATTGAAGAAAAAGAACAAGTTAAGAAAAGGAGTCCAAAAATTCTCAAGTGTTTTAGATTTGGTAACTTTGGACATCTTGAAGATAGTTGTACAAGAATTGGATTCAATTTTAGTGATGATGAATATGAAGATACACTTGAAGGACCAGAAGAGAATATTCTAATGGTACTAGAAGAAGGAGAAGGCGATCCTATAGAAGACAAGTCAAAAGAAAATGAATATGTGGCAAAAGGTAAAAAAATAGAGGAATATTAAGATAAAGATGGATATGATCTCAAGGGAGAACTTATCTATGCCCTTGACACAGTGAAGAAGGTAAGAAAGCAAAACTCTAAACTTGAAATTCAGTTTCAAGAATGTGATGAAGAGAGAAGGATGCTTATAGAGGATCTAGAAAAATCAAAGTCTAAGACAAAGAAGTTCAAGGATAAGTTAGAAGCAAAAATCTTAGAATGTGAAAAGTTAGCACAAGAAGTTGCACTATTAAGGGAATATTTAGAAGACTCCAAAGTCAAGCTAAAAGGATTTAAAAACAACTCAAATAACTTGGATAAGTTCATCAAGATACAAAAGCCTACATCAAGAAAAACAGGTCTTGGATTTGAACAAGGACAGAAGAAATGGGAAGGAAAGTCAACCTCAAGTTCTAGAGGAGAAGAAAATTCAGATGAAGACACTTCAGAAGAAGACAATGTAAAAGAAAGTGAGACATCTAAGGATGAGTTGGACAATAGAAAGTTCAACAAAAACATGAACAATGCACAAAGAAGATATAGGTGGAACAACAATCAAAATAGGTCAAGAGAGACTGAGAGACCAATGAGGTCAAGACAAGGAAACTTCAATGGAAGATATTTTTCATGTCACTGGTTTGGGCACATGGCTTCATAGTGCAGGACACATGAAAGATAGGAATATGGGAACAAATAACTTTTCAATGGGTATTGCTACTCATGTAATCAGTTTGGTCACAAGGTAATGAATTGCAGGGTTCATGATAGAAGAGATTTGAGTAAGGGGGAGAGATTTGGTATTTGAGTAAAGAGGAGAGAGCATTGAGCCAGGGGGAGCAATGTCCTAGGGCGAGCCAAACAAAGGAAAGGTCAAGTTTTTGATAAAAAGAATTTGGGTTGCCATCAATGACAAAGGGGATATTGTTGGACATTTTGAGTCAAGTTATCATTGATGTCAAGGAACAAAGTTATCATTGATGTCAAGGAAAAAATTCATCACTGATGTCAAGGAATATGTCAAGGAACAATGCAAAGGTTAATGGCAAAATAAATTCATAATATTTTTAATTTTATGTGGAAGCATATGATGGTTGGTTTTTATTAAAACCATGGATGAGCAAAATAAAAGATTTTTCAAAAAACCCAAGGAAGCTTTTTGAAAATCTAAAAGAGGTTTTAATATTTATTTTATAAAATATTTAAATTCAATTTGAATTAAAATTTTATAAATAAATATTACTTATACAAGGTGGTATATTGAGAGAAGGCTTTAAACTTTAATAAAACCCAAAGGAATTAAATATTAATTTATAATATTCAAATTCTAACAAATTTAAATAATTTATAAATTAATTATTTAAAAATGAAATGCGTTGACATCTAAGATTAAAGTGAAAAATTTAAATGCGCCGACGTCCAAGGAAAGGGGAGGCATTGTATATTAATACATGCCTTAATGACAGTCTCAAAGGTGCTCAAAATATATTCTAAATTGTGCAATTCATAATCGAAGGGTACAGAAGAAAATAAGATGAAATTGGTTTTAGCGCCAATGTGGAGGTTGAATTTTCCATAGGAAGAGAACCCCCATACAACTAGGTGGTGCGGCCTAGTGGCACTTGGCTAGGAGTTAAGGCATTTGGGTAGTGTGAGACCTACGTTTGAATCGTGATGGATCGTTTTGGCATGGTAAGCACATGATTTATTTTTACTTGGAACCAACAAGGGTTAAGGAGCACATGGTGCTCATTTGGTGTTAAACGAGCACCTAAAACTCGTGGTAGCCGTGGCTGCGACTAGGATGCACGAGGAGGTGGAAATCAAAGGTTCGAATCTCACCCAAGGTGAAGGTAAACATTTTAATTTTAATTTTTACCAAGCCTAAGTTTTAAATATAGTTTAAAGGATTTATAAGGGGTAAAATTTAAAGAGGCTTAATTTAAATTTTAATTGTTGTTTAAAGGAGAGATAAGGGGTAAACTTTATTTTTACATAAAGTTATTTTTACATGGTTGATTTATCAAAAAGGTATTGAAGATTGATTATTTTGAGAGAACATTTTTTTTGAAGGTGATATTGTTGTTATTATAGGGAGATCATAAGACGTACTTGGTCAATCATTTTTGTAGATGAATGTTTTCATAAATATGAAGTTATAAGTTGTATAAGTGTTTTGATATTTACATTGTACTTTTGAGGAAGTTTATGATCTTATAACTTCTTTGAGCTTGGCAAAGACGTGTTTGTGGTTGTGGTAGATATTTGAAGTTACTTCATCATCAAGAAAAAGGTATGAGCACATTCTTCCATAATTAAGTTGATTGGTTGGTTTTCTGGAAAATAAGTTTGGAGTGAAAATGATTTGATTAGGGCTTCCTTATTGAGTGTGTTGAGTTAATGCTTCAAGGTTTTCTGGAATAAAGAGTTGTTATTAAAACCTTGTTTTATAAGCATTATTGTTGAAGCCATTGGTTGTGTGAAGAACTTGAACTAGGGTCTGAAAAGAACATGAATATCATTGTCATGTGAGAGTTATTTTATAAGCATTGTTGTTGAGCAAAGAAATTGAACTAGGATCTAAAAAGAACATGAGTATCATTGTTATGTGAGATTTGTTGTTGAGCATTTTTAGAAATATTTTGAGTGAGTGATCATATGCTTGGACTAGGGTTTGTGAGCAAGGATTATTTCATTGAGTGATTGGTGGAGTAGAGTTGGTTAAGCCTAGTAAAGTGGATGTGTGAAGTGATTATTCAAGTTCCAAAAACAAACTATTCTATATTCTGAATTGAATTGAGAAAGTGATTGAGTTGAAGCATATTGAGTCTCTAAAAATTCTATGTATATTTTTGAAAGAGTGATTGAAAGTGATTGAGCATTGTGATGAGTATAGAGCATATTGAGTCTCTAACAATTCTCTTTATGTTTCTATGAGATTGAAAAAGTTCTAGAGTGGACTTGTTGAGCAGATTTGAGACAAGTCTTTGAGAAGACTTGTGGATAAATTTGAGTACGCTTTTGTGGAAGATTACAATAAAGATTGAGATTAGATTTGGATAAGTTCTTGTGAGGACTTATTCACAGAGCAGATTTGAAAAGTTCTATAGAGGAATTTTGGGCAGATTGGTGTGAGCTTTTATGAAAGCTTATAAGGCAAATTTGAAACAAGTCTTTGAGAAGGCTTGAGAGTAGAGTTGATTGATTGATTTGTTCAAATATTGAGTTAAGGTATGGGGCAGATCCAGTAGAGTTTATTTGAGATTGAGTCAAGCTTAAGGTTAAGGCTTGAGGATAGATATTGAGGATAGATTTGTGCTAGATCGAAGGACTGTGTTTAGTATAGATTGAAGGACAAAGTTTGGTACATATTTGAGGATAGATTTGTGCTAGACTAGAGATAGAGATTGAGCTCATATTTGTGCTAGACCAATAGACTGTGTTTAGTAGAGATTTAAAATAGAGATTTGGAGGTGACAAAGTTGAGGATAGAGATCTCCAGCCAGAGAAGGGAAGACATGTGTCTTCTGTGGATAGAGTTCCATTTGCAAATGGCAGTGGAGGCAGAGTTCTTCTATATGATCACCAGTTAGTGTAGATATTAGGAGATTGGTGTCTCCTATGGATAGAGATCCATAAGATAGATTTAGGGGATTTGTGTCTCATTTGGACAAAGGTCCATAAACATTGTAATAGGGAAAGGATTACCAAGAGATTGATTGAAAATTTTTTAATGAGATTTTCTCCGTGGAGTAGCCCACATTGGGTGAACCACGTAAATTATGGTGTGTCTATTGTGTGTGGTGATTTGTGCATTGATTTGATTATTGCTATTGATATTGCTATCTTTATATTGTATAATATTGATTAAGAAAGAAAATTAAAATGTGGTCTTGTATTGTTCACCCCCACTCTTAGTATAAGCTCATGTTCTTCACTAACCAAAGAAATGTTGAGGCCTTAGGGAGAGCCTCTAATGACCAAACGTTCTTCCAAGGAAAATCTTTGGGAGAAGGAAATTTTGATTGTTCTAAATCCTCATATCCCAACTTGATCGAGTATCCACCATCCTTTGATAAATTCCAAACCAACTCATCCTTTCATGTGAAATCAATAAATAAAACTCTTGAAGCATATTTTGAAGTTCATCTGCAATTTGTTTGAGTTCCTCTCCTTCAACCAGGTTACTAAAAGAAATCCATGATCTGGAGTTGTTGCTCATAATAATATAATCTTTGACCTTTGGACCTTTACATGCTAGGCATGCTTGAGCCAATGGTTTCCATTTTGAGTCAGAGATAAGAGGATAAGGCTTCAACCAAGCATCAGACCAAAAATTTGCATAACTCCCCTCATTGACTGACCATCTAATATGTTTCTTTATCAATTGCAAACTCTCTGATATGAAGTTCCATGTTGATGATCCTTTGGGTAGAGTTATTTTCCTAAATAATTTCATTGCATCAAGAGAACCTATATATTTTTGAAGTAATATTTTTACCCAATTCTTTCCTTGATCTCTAAATAATCTCCACCCAAGCTTTTCTCCTAATGCCAAATTCATAAGTCTACAATTCCACAAGCCTGCTCCTCCAATATTCTTTCCTTTACAAACCCTATCCCACTTACAAAGAGGAAACCTAAATTTTTCCTCACAACCTTTCCATAGAAAGTCTCTTTGAATTTTATCAATTTCTGATGCAATACCTATTGGCAATCTTGAAAGTGACATCATATAAATAGGAATGGATTGCAATGTAGTCTTTATGAGTTGTAGCCTTCCTACCATGGTTAAGAACTTACCTTTCCAACCTGCCAAGCAAGCTTTCATTCTATCCAAAAAAGAGATCCAAAGCTCCTTTTTATTTCCTTTATCAGACAAAGGAATACCCAAGTAGGTTGATGGAAAATTTTCAATTTTAAACCCTAAAATATTCACAATAATTTATTGTAAATCTAGGGCAATATTAATGAAAAAATCCTAGATTTTGTAGTATTTACCAACTGTCTAGTAGCCTTCTCATAGCATGATAATATTGATTTAAACTCCATGGCCTCATTAACTAAGGGATGGCCCAAAAGAAAAGTATCATCAACAAATTGGAGATGAGATTCAAAGGGACCATTTTTTGCAACTTGAATACCCTTGATTTTTCCTTCCATTTTTACCTTTGAAAAGGCTCTCCCTAATGCTTCCACAAGAATAATGAATAGATAAGGAGAAAGTGGATCACCTTGATGAAGTCCACAAGATGACTTGAAGTAACCAATAGGAGAACCATTGATCAAAATAAAAATTTTGTAATGCTATAACAACATTTAATCCACTCACACCAACTATAATCAAAGCCAAAATTTCTAAGAATAACATGTAGAAAATTCTAGGAAACCCTATCATATGCTTTGTTCATATCTAATTTCAAAAGCATACCTATTTTTTCATGGAATGAAGAGAATGTATGGCCTCTTGTGCAATAATTATACCATCAAGAATTTGTTTACCATGAACAAAGCCACCTTGTTCCTCTGAGATAAGACACCCTAGAATGCCCTTCAACCTGTTTGCCATAATTTTTGAAATGATCTTATAAATCATATTACAAAGGCTTATTGGATGAAAATTATCAAAATATTTTGTGTCACCTTTCTTGGGAACCAAGGTAATAAAAGTAGCATTGATCTCACTTATTATAGCCTTCCTTTTTTGAGCCTCTTCAACCGCAACTAACATATCACTCTTCAATAAATCCCAAAATTTTTGAAAGAAAATTGTAGGAAATCCATTGGGGCCAAGTGCCTTGTTAGGATGGAAAGAGAAAACTGCTTCATGGAGCTCCTCCATAGATATCTTCTTCATCAAGCTTTCATTTTGTCCCTGAGTGATAATTGATGGAATATTTTGCAAAGTTTTTCTTGTGCCTCCTTATCTTGCCTAGAATCTGATAAAATATTTTTGAAATAATTAATTGCTTCCTTCCTTATATCTTCTTTATCCTCAATATTTCTTCCATCTAGAGTTAAAATATTTTTGATATGATAAACAAAAAATTTATTTTTGTTGTAGCATGAATTTTTTTGTATTTCTATCTCCTTCCTTGAGCCATTTCTCTCTAGATTTTTGGAACCAATATGACTCCTTTTTCAATGCATTATGATAATCAAAAAGTAATTATTTTTCTTTCACATAAGAATCCTGATCCATTCCATTAATTTCTACTATCTCTTGTAAATTTTTGAGCTTGGATTCAATTTATTTATTTTCTTTAAAAATGTTACCAAAATATTTGGCATTCCAAATCTTCATTTGCTCCTTTAAATATTTCAACTTTTGAACAAACTTGTACATACATGATCCTTCAAATTTTGATTCATCCCACCATAACATAACCATATAGAAAAAATCAAGGTCTTGGAGCCACATAGACTAGAAGCGAAATGGCTTTGGATGACCATTATTAGGTAACTCACAAGTCAAAAGAATGGGTTTGTGATCTGATCTTGCTCATAATAAAATATCTGAAGAGATTGTATACTTTGTTTGCAACCATTTATTGGATAACAAGAATCTATCCAATATTTTTGCTATATGATTTTTCCCAATGCATCTATTATCCCATGTATATTGAAAGCTTGAGGGACTAACATCCCAAAGGTCATTTGAATTGACAAATGAAGCAAAATATTGCATTGATTTAGACCATCCTAGAATACCACCCTTATTTTCCAAAGGAGATAGAACAATATTAAAATCACCCCCAAGAATCCATAGATCACAATGAATCATCATTGTATTTGACAAAAATATGCTAAGGTCCTTCCAACATCTTTCACGAGGAGTAACTATAGTTGGAGCATATACATTTATAACCCCAACTTTGATGTTTTCCTCTTTCCTACAAAATAATCCAACAACCCAATTACTTTTTGCTTCTAATAATTGTCCATCCCATTTGCATTTGTCCCATATTATTGCAATACCACCTGAAGCTCCTATAGAAGAAACTGCTAAACAATCACCTATCTTCCAAATCTTCTTAAAAGCATCCTTACATTCCTCACTACTTAATTTTATTTCTTGTATTAAAATAAACTCAAGACTATAACAACCTATTAATTCCTTAATAACTCTTTTTTTAGGGGTTTTATTCATACCCCTAATATTCCATGATATCATTTTCATCATCAACACTTTTTATTTTTATTAGTGGGCTTAGCCCCACTTCTTGTTAACACCTATGATATTTTTATTTGGCTTCCCAGATCAATATCCTTTTGAGTTTATTTTTCTCTTTATTCCTACTTTGATGGCCTTCCTCTCCTTCTTCCATTCCCACCAACACTTTCATCTTCATCAATCTCTTCTATTTTTTCATATTGTTCATAATGAGACTTATCTTCTAAATATTTATGTTGCCCTAAAGAGTCGAAAGTGCAAGGAATAGCCTCATTAGCATTTTCTTCTTTATGTTGCCCTAAAAACTCTAAACTGCATAGATGATCCTCCATAGTCATTACTTTCTTATGTTGGCCTAGAAACCCTAAATTTCCTTGGATATCCTCCATAATATTTTCTTTACTATACTACTCTTGAAATCCTAAAGTGCAAGGAATACACTCCATACTACTTTCATTTTTATTGTAAGGAGAATATTTTAAGCTACTTGAGGATAATAAAGGTGATTTACCTAGATTAAGCTTGACCTCCTTCACCTCATTTGCTTTAAAATTTATCTCCCCATCTTCCTTTGCTTTAAAATTTGCCTTCCCCTCTTCCTTCGCACCTTTAGCTCCTTCTATATTTGAACTTGTGCATTGTACTTCCTCATCCCCCATATCATTTTTTTCTTCTAATGGTTGATTCGAGTGAACTATAATGGCCTTTGCCATTTGATGATGTAGAGGGATTTTTCTAGCCACTTTCTTAGGAGTGGAAAATCCTTGATTTGACCTAGCTTCTCCTATGATATGATCTCCTTGTTTCAAATTGAAGCTACCCTCATGCCAAAAAATTTCCATCTCTTCCTCCATTTTCACTTTGTAGTCTCTTGCCATGTGCCTAGTTTCATGATATTTGTGACATCGAAATGCAATATTTTCATAATCCACTTGTTGATCCCATTCTCTTGATTCAGATTTAATCCTAATCGACTATGGTAAAGGTTTAGAAATATCCATGGCAACACATATTCGAGTGTATACAACATGCCTTCTCTCCTTAGTAGTTGGTCCCTCCTAGATGAATTCACCTAGAGTATTACCAATATTCTTCAAAACCTCCTTATTGATGAGTTGATAAGGAAGTCCAAAAAGCCTAATCCATACCAAAAGCCTTTTAATAGTTTTTATGTCCACAAAAAAATTCTCACTCCAAGGTCTTAAATATAATGCATCTTTACCCCTAAACCATGAGCCTCCATCCATTATTTTATCCCTTATTTTTGAACTAGAGAAAATAATGAGGAAAAATCCTTTTGGAAGAAAAGTCATGGAGTAATTTGAATTCAATCCCCACTTCCACTTGATCCAATTTTGAATCTCAGAAAAACCTGGCCAATATCCATGAAACTTACATATTAACCCTCTGGTTTTAAGAACCATTATATCATGCTCAATCATCTCATCCTTGATAATCACTTCTGGTGTAGAATTTGCTACCTGGACTAGGTTTGCCATAGATTCGCTCTTCCTCTTATTGCTAGCTAGGGCATCCATACTTCCAACTTGGTCATTCATACTTTTAGTAAGGACTTTCACAAATGACTTTCTTTCCATGTTACCTAGATTTTCTTCAAATGAATCCTTTAAATTCTCCTAAGATCTGGAACAAGAAGTGGCACTTGTTCCTTGATCACACTTTGCTTTCTACTTTTTGCTTTCCTGCTCACACTTCCTCCTCACTCCTAGCTCGTGCTCGCACTTGCTTTTGGCTGCACTCACTCCCAACTCATGCTCATACTCCATTTTGGATGCACTCACTCCTAGCTTGCACTTACACTCACTTTTGACTACACTCCTAGCTTACGCTTGCACTCGCTTCGACTACACTCACTCCTAGCTCACACTCGCACTCCCTTCTAGCTACACTCACACTCACACTCCCTTTTGGCTATGCTCACTTCCAAGTCACACTCACACTCTATTTCGATTGTGCTCACTCCTGGCTATGCTCACACTTACTCTCGACTGCAGTCACACTCAAATTAGCCTCTAAGTTATGATGAAATTAAAAAATTTAAGTTAAAATGGGTTTTTATGAGGGGTCCCACTCCCCTCGTACCAAGTGGAGTTTGAACATGGGTCTCCTTAATTAAACCCAAGAACTTTACCACTGTAGTAAGCTTGCAGCTCATAGTTGTCAATGTTGTGCTGGTTCTTTGAACTATCTTGTATTTAAATTTTGTTGTTTTGGTGATTTCTTTCATGTAAAATTTATGATCTATGGCATGTTTTTAGAATTTCCATGTGTTTGGGCATGAGTTTTTGTTGTTTGGGTTATGATTTTAGACCGCACTTTGGTTCGATCAACTGATGTCAACAACTAACACCTTGTTGTTGTCATAGTTGTATTCTTTGAGTAATTACATAATTATTTTCAACAAAAAATATACCAAATGATAAAAATAATATAAAAAATGAAACTAAAACATATACTCAATAATATATAAAAGTAAGGATTGTAACATATAAAAAATAGAAATGATTAGGTTATAATATAGATGTCTAGGAAATATAATGATAAAACAAGTATAAGGTAAGAAAATACAACAATAAAATTTAAAAAATAAACTATATAACAAAAAACATACTTTAATGGTCAGAGATTGAAATTCATGTTATGTTAGAATGTTGGTTTCATGATAAAGATTTAATGCTAGGAACATATATTTTAATAAATCACTATATACATCCCTTACATATTTTATATGTAAAATAATATAAGCTTGGTCTCTTAATTATATTTTGATATTAGTGCAATGTCATTAAGATAAAATATTTGATTTTATAATAAAATTTTAATAATTTTTTGAAGTAATGAGAAGTACATTGGGTGGCACAACTAGGGGCCACACTCCTTCGAGGGCACAATAGGGGCCTCCCTTCCTGGGAATTGAACTTGGGTAGCTTGGAGAGCTCCTACTCTACTCGACTGATCCCGCTCTGCGTGGATGGTCCCACTCTTCACGGATGATCTTGCTCTAGGAAGATGGTCCCATTTTGTGTGGATGGTCCCGCTCCTCTTTCATACTCTCCTCACCCTTTCTTGGTGTTTCTCTAATTTCTTGGCATGCTTTAGGACCTTCTCTTCAGGCTTGTGGATGTAGTAGATGACCTCCATTGGGGTGGGAGGTTCTTGATCCATTTATTTGCTCGTTTCCTAGCTTTGTTGAGGGTTCTTAGCTTGTGTTTTTATCTTGGTGCTTCTTCAAGTTCTTTTTGACTATTTCCTACAACTATTTGGACCATCCTGGAGACTCTTCCTGGTGCTTGCTTGTGATGGTTGGTTTTTGGGTAGCTTAGTTGGGGGGTTGTGGCTTCCAGGAGGGGGTTTGGTGACCAAATAATCACTTCAGTTGCTCGAGATCCCTATATAATTTTTTCTTAGCCTTCTGGGGGACCACATGTTTAGTTTTTTTTGGGTCTTTGGGATCTCTTAGTAGATGCAGTGCTTGTTCGCTTTTGGTTCTCTGATGGAACCCTTCATTTTAGTCTGTATTTTGGTCTTGGGAGGGGACCCTATGCTTCTTCATGCAGCTATGTCATGGGCTTCAAAGGCTTTCCCTAAGCGAACATTGGTAGGATTGAATGTAGATATAATACGGGTGATTATCCCTCAGCTAGGCTCTATAGTTTCTTTTAGGTCTTTTAGATGGGGACCTCATATTTTCTCATTTGTTGCAATCATTGGACACTTGTGGATAATCCTTGTGTTTGATTTTTGTTTTAGTCATGGGTTATGGTTTGTTTCTCTAAATGTTTCTCCTTTTATCTTGCAGGTTCAGTCTCCTTCGTAGCGAGATATTGTGGTCTATCAATATCTCTTGCCATAAGACCTGATTTCAAGCATTATTTCAGTTTTAGTTTTACCTAAAGGTGTGAGTGGAAAATGGCTTCTTTTCTGATGGGAAATCCAACTTCAAAATTGAGTTCCCTAGCTCTTTCTGGACAAGTTTGTGGTCTTCTCGGGCCTTTTGGATGGGATGTTTTTTTTGCAGCTAGGCTCTCAGATTTTCCTAGAGGTGCTTCAATCAGGGGGAAATCCTTTCTTTTCTATTTTTAGCTGGTCCTTTCTTTCCCAGGCCTTTCCTGGGTAGGAATTTATTTTTAAATGTTTTTTTAATTTCCTACCGTTTTAGCTTTCCTATGCCATTCTGGGAGGGATTTTATTTTTAAATATTTTTAAATTTACTTTCTCGAGCTCCTAGAAGCTAGGTTTTTGTTTCTGGTGCTTTACCATGTAGGATGGTCCTGTTTTTCAAATTTATGTTCTAGAGATTGTTCTTTTAGGATCTTCTCTTATACTATTTTTATCTCTTTATGGAGACCATATCCTTGCAGAGATCTTCTCCCTGTCCCATTTTTAAAAGGTTTGGGGTCCCTTTTAAAATCCCCTCACAATCAATCAAAAAACAATCCAACAACATACCACTACGGTGTCCCATAGGGATAATTTTTTTATATTAAGAATATATTTTTTAATCATAGTTATGTATGGATATTACATTATTCATATATAAAATAGTATGGATATTATATCATTCATGTGGAAAATAATATAAGATTGGACTTGTTGGCATTTTTGCCACATTGATTCTCATTGATTAATGCATTAGTGTATTATTGAAAATCTGACCTTTAAATATCAGCTTTGATGCAGCTTTGGCGAAAAAAGAAGAAAAAATGAGCAAAAAATGACTAAGTCTAAAAGCTGCAACGATTCGCTGACATGTCGCGAAATCGCGGTCAACGCAGTCAACGCAGGCAGGTTGGGCGGAACCGTCGCGATATCGCGACGTGTTCCATTTTCGTGACTTTCGGAAGGCAAAGGAGGAACAGCGACAAAATGTCGCGAAATCGCGACAAAAAGTCCAGCCGAAGACACAAAGCAAAAGTTGCAGCGAGCGCCGACGTCTCATTTTCGCGCGGTGTTTGGCTTCGAAGACCCAAGGTTAAAAGCTGCAGCGATTCGCTGCATGATTGTTAAGAAGAGGAAGCCATGGGAAAGTTGCAGCGACGCGCTACCTATAGCATTTTTGCGATGGCAAAGTGGCAATTGGTACGGAAGGAGCAAAACGTAGCGATATCGCTACATGCTTCAAAATCGCGGCCATTTTGGTCCAAGAAGCAAAAGAGCAGTAAGTTGTAGCGATTAGTTGCAATATCAACAATAAGGCCAAGCGACATGAATATGCGGCGAAATCATGCGGGGGATGAAAATTGATCAAAAAGCATGAAAATGGTTAAGTGCTCAAATTGGTAGCGAAATGGAGACAAGGAAGAATTGAAGACATTCAAGTGCAAAAGGTGTTATGTTTTCGCGGACCGTCTTCAAGGCCGTACAAGGTGCCGAAACATGTAGCGATATCGCTACATGTTCCATTTTCGTGGCGTTTGGCTTCAAAGGTTTCGGTGTTCAAAAGTGCAGCGATGCGCTGACTGTTTTCGCAAAAGGCATAGAAAATGCAGCGATTCTTGCAAGTTAGGCGACAAGGAGGCGGTGCGGCGATACTGTTTTCACAAACGGTATAGAAAATGTAGCGATTCGCTGCAAGTTCTAGGTGACAAGGCGGAGTGCGAAGAGAATCATGCAAAAAGCAAAAGGCGTCGCATTTTCGTGACCCATCCAGAAGACCGTACAAAGTGCCGAAAAGTGCAGCGATGCGCTGCATGTTCCGTTTTCGCGGTGCAGGAAGGAAGGAATAGCCAAAGGCCGCAATGCGTAGCGATATCGCTACATGTGCCATTTTCGCGGGATTAAGCTAGCGATAGAGAAGACAAAGCCGAAGATGCAGCGAAAGCGCGACAGGGAGCATTTTCGTGGGTGTAAGTGACAAAAGTGTACGGCATGAAAATATGTCGCGATTTCGTGACCCGTCGCGTTTTCGTGACCTGCGACAGTTTCCCGCCAGAACATAGTATGAACGCCCGAGGAGATTTTTTGATTTTCGATGATTTAATGCTGACCCGAATTTAATGATTTGTGGATTTCCAAGGCATTCAAAGTAAAAGACGCGCCCAGGCCACCAAGATTGAAGATTTAATGCATTCGAGGCTTCTGTTCGTGGATTGTCGTAACGGTTTCATGCACATGTTCGAAGAATCAAATTTAATGAAGGACCGCGAACGTTTCATTGCATTTAATTTTTGTTTCTTCGAGGCTGTAATCAAGGGATCGTGTATGTAATTTCCAATGCACAATTGTAGATCACGAGGAGGATGGTGGCAAACATTTAATGCTGTAGAGAGGACGGACCTCTATAAAAACCAATGTAATTCTCATTTCAAAAGGTTGGGAAAAATTCTCTGCTAGAGGCTGGAGATGCATTTGCAGGAATAAAAGAGTTGGCTTCTAATTTGTCAAGCGGTTGTATGGGTGATTTCCTTTCTGTTCTATTGCATTTCTAATAGCTTTGTATTTCTTCATGGCTGTTGCATTAAAATTCTGCATATTGGATTTATGTACCGCCGTGAGAGTATGATTTCTGGAATGTAGTTTTGGAGGGTTTTCCTGCATACATCGTGCGAAGGTTTAAGTTAATAATTTTTATTACTTGCTGTTGTTGCATTTTTAAGTTTCCTCTTTGCTATTTTCCCGGTCTTATAACTTCGGCATGTGGCCATATTTCCCATTTCTTTTCGCAGTTTTTTAAATCTCTTTCCTGCAACCCTTATCTTAAACCAAGTTTAGAATAGTGAAGGGAACCAGCCCACTCTGGAGATTGGTCTGGAAGCCATTTCTTGCTTCCAGCCTTTCAATGTTGGCCAAGTCTAGGGTGCACTTGTAAAATCCTTTCCTGTGGCAGATTTTGGACCAACTAGTTTTTGGCACGCCGGTGGGACAGATTTTATTTGTCTCTAAAAGATCCCATAGGGTCGAAGGTTTAATGTTCGCCTTGAACTTGTAAATTAGAGCATTTGGTGACTCTGTTGTTTTTGGTGACCTCTTTGGACCCAGAAATACTTCATGATCACAAGATCACGAGTCAAAGAAATTTGGCGATCTTGTTCGTTTTTTGAGCTCGATAGTTCGAGAAGTGGTGAGCATTCTAGATTAGTTTCCTCATCCCTTCCATCTTCTGTTGTACAAATACCCAGTATTGTTGCTAGTGTTGCACCCCTACAAGTTCCACCAATGGCACAATTTCCTCCACCCAGAAAATTCTTGGCATGGAATAGCACTGGAGCCTTGAATCTGCAGGCTCAGAATCCAGTACCTCAGGTTGCACTGAAGGCTTTGCCCACTTACGATGGTACTGGTAAAACAGCCTATGAGCACATAAATGATGTGGCTTCCCTGGCTGCTATCCATGACATTACCGATGAAGATGTGATGATCAAATTGTTAGTATGTTCTTTGAGAGGTAAACTGTTGTTTTGGTACAGAACTCTGCCTCCCGGCACCATAACATCATGGGATCAGTTTGGTGATTTGTTGGTGAAACATTTTCATGAACAGGCTGACCCTTTCTCATTGTTAAATCAGTTTACTGTCATACAGAGACATCCACAAGAAGAGATACCTGATTTTAATGTCCGGTTTACCAGAACTTGGCAAAGGATTCCTGATGGTATTCGGCCTGCTGATGAATTAGCTGCGATGTACTACCTCAGAGCGTTTCACTCAGATATCGGCTGGGCGGTTCGGCAGTCTAATGTGATAACGTTTCCAAAAATATTTGAACAAGCAATTAAAGCAGAAGCTGATCTGGTTGTTGTAGGAAGACTGCCTCCAAAGGTAACTATGCCTCTTATTCCAGATTTGCCTCAATATTTATATGGTTCACAACCACACCCCATGCCAGCTATGTATCCTACACCCTCATGGAACTCTAAAGCACCTCAGGTTGCACCTGTCCCAGTTCCTCAGTTGCCTGCTTTAACTCCTTTACCGCTCCCTGCACCCAGCATTCAACCATCTCCCGTTTCCACTTGCATTTCCAGCTTTGCCAGCACCACCAGCTCCTTTGCCCTTACCAGCACCTCCTGCACCTGCAAACCATGATCCATATACAACATTATTGCAAGAGGTGAAGTCTGCAAATTCTGCCATTAGAGCCATGGGAAATAAGATCACACTCATTGAGAGGAAGCGGTGAGAGAGATTTCCAGCCAAGGAGATTTCAACCTCCTCAAATTACTAGAGATCAAACTGCCTCCACAAGCAAAGCACCTGAAAAGGGCTTAGCTGTTCTAGCAAATGAAGATGCAGCCCATGCGGATGGAGTATATTGGTGCTCCACTTGTAATGATCCTCATGGAGAAGATACATGTATGGTTCACTTAAATTATGTGCGAGACCTTGGCGGCCGGCTCTTCGAGGTGACCATGTTAATATGATCTCGGAAAGCTGGTCATAGTTTGATGAGCTGCGAGTGGAAGATCAAGTTTCGGTTCTAACAAGGAGTGGAAAGAAGCCTATGAATGTTGATCCTGCTGACTTAGAGCCGTTAAGAGTACCGGCTGAAGTGAAGAGGCCAGTGAAAGCTCTGTGCCGGCTCCAAAGTCTTTGCCCAAAGATCCGACTTTTAAAGAGTTCAAGAAAAGGCAGCAGCTGCACCAGTAATATCAGAAGCAGAGGAGCAGGCACGTGAAAAATTGAAATATCCATCATTGACCAAGAGGTTAAGAGTGGAAGCTACACAGCAGTATAGAACCAGATTTGAGCAACCTGCTGAGAAGAAAAATTTTGTTGCAGTTTCATACAATATTGTTGATGATCTTAAGAAGACCCCTGCTAAGGTAAGCCTTTATGACGCTTTGCAATTACCTGGTCAAGTAGATTTATTACAAGAGTCATTGAAATCTGTGAAGGAGAGTGAAAAAGGGCCTACCCAGACCGTCTATGCCCAAACTTTAACCACCTCTATTCTTGGTAAGAACAGACCTCCTCCTTTTTACTTGTCATTACAAATAGAAGGTTGGGTTGTACATAATTGTATGATTGATTACGGAGCTGCAACCACTGTCATGCCCAAGGGAGTCTGTGAAGCTATGGGAATGGAGTATACCCAGAGTAGTCCTGGAGTTCTGCAATTGGATGGTATGCCTGTAAAAATAGTAGGTGTCATTAAAGATGTACCCATTGTCCTGCATACAATGCCCCAAATCACTGTTATTCAAGAAATTGTTGTAGTAGATTTAGAGCCCTATTTTAGCATGTGTTTATCCAGGGAATTTATTGCAAAATTAGGGGGTTATCTGGCATTAGATTATTCCCATCTGGAAATTCCTTTTAAGAATAGACGTCTCGAGAATACGAGAATGAAAAGCCTTCCCCTTTTCATATTGAGAAGTTGGAAGATGTTGGAAAAGACATGCGATCGGTCCATATGCTCATTGAAGAGTCCGAAGATTTTGTTTTAATGAGTGAAGTTTTAAACAATCTTCAGTTGGAAGACCAGTTTTCAATGCTTAACTTCAATGCCATGCTGGAGACAGAATGGCTGCTATGCCATTCAGAAACCTGAGAGTGAGACAAAGCAGGAATTGTCTAACCTAGTTGATCAGAATGATGTTACAGATCAATTATGGCAACTGTATTTCGATGGAGCTAGATGCAAGAATGGTGTCGGAGCAGGTATTGTGTTAATTTCTCCCTCTGGTGTATAGAGAACTTATTCATATCGGCTTACATGGAGTTGTACTAATAATGCTGCTTGAATATGAAGCATTGTGCTTGGGTCTGAAGAAAGCAAAGAAGTTAGGAATAGAACAGCTCAATATTTTTGGTGATTTCGAGCTTATTGTAAATCAGGTCACAAATAGATGCATCTCAAAGCGGCATTATCTGAAAGCATATCGTAATCAGGTTTGGGATTTGTTTGAACTTTTCACTGCGCTTAATATTCAAGCTGTTTCCAGAGAGATGAATAAACATGTTGACTTATTAGCATCTCTTGGAGCTAACTTTTCTCCTGTTGATCAAGTTGTGAACAAGCCCAAGGCAGTGAGAATGGTATACGAGACCCGAGTGTGCCGGACAAGGAAACTTTACGGCGGGTCTTTGAAACCGATGAGCGGATTGTTAATTTCTTGATACATGAAGGCTGCAGTTGTTGAAGGCGAGAACTTTGGAAGATGAGGAAGCCGAAGGTCTTATTCAATTAAGGAATAACCATATTCCAAAGGGTCTAATAACTATGGAGAGCTTGTTTGACCAACATGATCATTCCAGAAAGCCTCGAATGGAGATTGATAGAAAGGAATACATGGAGTTAGAGCTTGAGCCTGACAAAGTGATTAAGGTTGGCACTGACTCAACCCCAGAAGAACTGCAGAAAATCGGGCGGCTACTGTAAAGAGTTTTACGATATTATAGCTTGGAGCTATGAAGACTTGAAAGGCTACAACAAGCAGATTATACAGACATACAATTGAACTGGAAGAAGGAGTTAGGCCTTTTCGACGAAACAGAGACCTGTAAATCCAAAGATTGAGGCATTGATGAAGGTTGAGCTTGTTAAAATGCTGCAAGCTAAGATCATCTATCCGGTCAAGCACTCCACATGGGTCGCCAATCTGGTCCCCATCCAGTAAGAAGAATGGAGATATTAGATTGTGCGTTGATTTCGGGAATTTGAACCGTGCTTCATTAAAGGATCATTATCCTTTGCCGAGAATAGATCAAATATTGCATGTTGTGGGTGGGGCACGGCGTTTTTCTTTGTTGGATGGATTTTTCGGGTATAACCGGATCCGGGTAAAAGATGAAGATCGAGTTTAAGACAGCATTCACCACGAAGTGGGGTACTTTTGCATATCGGCGAATGCCCTTTGGATCTGTCAAATCCTTGGAGCTACCTTCCAAAGAGCAATGGATATTGCTTTCAAGGATTTATTGAATAGGATCATTGTAATATACCTTGACGACATGACAGTCTTTTCACATAGAAGGGAAGACCATTGTTCTCACCTGAGGCTGATTTTTGAGAAATGCGAGAGAATTCGGAATCTCCATTAATCCAAAGAAGTCTGTGTTTCTTTGTAAAAGAAGGTAAGCTTACGGGTCATGTGATTTACGAAGATGGATTAGCAATTGATCCAGCCCGTGTTGAAGCTTTGAAGAAATTGACACTCCCTGCAAACAAGAAGGAACTTCAATCTTTCTTTGGACGAGATAAATTTCATTAGAAAATTCATTGCTGATTTTGCTCAGGTTGTTAAACCAATGACCGAATTGTTGAAGAAAGATGCGGTTTTCCAATGGACAGCTCAAAGAAAGGAAGCATTTCGGGAGATCAAGGAAAGAATAGTGCGGGCCCCTGTCATGATTAATCCGACTACTCCAAGGATTTCATCTTATATGCGGTTGGAGAAGATGACGGTTATCTTTGCGGTTTTGACGCAAAAGGGAGATGATGGGAATGAAAGGCCCATTGCTTTTATGAGCCAAGTCATTTTACCTCACGAAGCAAAGTACAATTTTATTGAGAAACAGGTATATCTTTGTGATGAAATCCCTGAAGAAATTCAAACATTTTATTTCCCGGAGCGGGACATTTGTTTATGTTATTCACCCGGATGTGAGAAATTTCATTCTTCAAGGAGAGTTGGGTGATAAACGTCTTGGTTGGGTCACCAAGATCCGAGGAATTTGATGTAGAAATTCACCCAACTAAATTAGTGCGTGGTAAAGCTCTGTGCCGGCGATTAGCAAAGATGGCGGCATTTGATGTATGCGAAGATCGGGGAGAAGCTCTTCTTGGTAATGACAATTTAATGAATTTCTTAATTACGGAAAAAGATTGGACGAGAGGACCCGATTGATTACTTCACAACTGGAAGATGTCCATCACAATTGAGTGCTTCTTAGAGGAGGAGATTTCGGTTGCAAGCTCTGCGGTATGTTTTGTTTTCAGATGGTTTATTTTTTAAAAATATTGATGGTGTTCTTTTGAAGTGTGTTAAACAAGCAGACAAGGATAGGATCTTGGAAGAGTTTCATTCGGGTCTCTCGGGAGGTCACTATGCGGGAAGACCGATGGCCTTGAAAATCATTCGAGATTTGGTTACTACTGGCCGACCACTGTTCTCGGATTCTTTCAAGATTGCACAAGCTTGTGATAAGTGTCAAAGATACTCGGGAAGAGTAAGGAATGCGGCACTGCCTTTGCATCCGATTCGAGGTTGAAGCACCCTTTCGGCAATGGGGTTTGGATTTTATTGGAATAATTGATCCTAATTCCTCGGTGGTCACGAGATACATCTTAACGACTACAGATTATTTCACAAGGTGGTCGAAGCCATACCTACAAAGATGGCCAATCAATCTGTAGTGATTTCTTTTGTTGAGAGTTTGATTACACGTTTTGGTGTTCCGGACGCCATCATTACGAGATAATGGGACTCCATTCATTGGAGCTGAAGCTGGCTGAGTTTGCTAACAAGTTTGGCATTTTCCTTAAGACATCTTCCAATTACTATCCACGGGGAAATGGCTTGGCAGAGTCAACGAACAAAAATTTGCTCAGAATTTTGAAGAGGTCATTGGGAGAGAACAAAAGATCATGGCACTTGTTATTGAATCGGGCGTTATGGGCAGACAGGATTTCCGTCAAGAAGTCCATTAAAACCTCACCATATGCCCTAGTCTATGGCAAAGAAGCAAGGTTGCCGGTTCATTTTGAGCTGCCGGTGTTACAACAGTTGCGGTCTTTTCAAGATGATTAGATAGACCTGAGTTCCTTGGATCTGCGAATAGCACGGTTGTTGGAATTAGAGGAGCGGCGTTCCAAAGCATATAATGAATTTGACAAGCACACGCAAGGGATTTCGAAGTGGTTTTATAAGCATTATGCAGCCCGTCCATTCAAGACAGGAGATTTGGTGCTGAAATGGAATGAGAATAAAGCTAAACCTGGCAATCATAAGAAGTTTGATGCATTCTAGGAGGGTCCCTTTCGCATTTCCAGCACAGGTGCAGCTAATTCTTTCTATTTGGAAGACATGGATGGTAGCCCACTTCCAATTTCAGTTAATGGCTTTCATTTGAAAGCCTACTTTTCATGAATTCGCAAGTTCAATTTGAGTTTGTATATAATATAAAAAAATATATATATATATATATATATATATATATATATATAAAAGAGGAAGTGAAGAAGAAGAAAAGAGTATGTATATATGTTTTGCCTTTTGTTGTCACCTTGGCTCTTGTTGCTTGTGGGTTGTAGGTGTTTGTTTCCCTTTTGTCCTTCCTTTCCCGGCAGTTTGTGGCTTCCAAAGAATTCTTCTTTTCCCTCCCCTGCTTTCTATTTCCTTTCTTCATCTTCCTCTTCCTTCTTTTGTTTCTTTCTTCTTGCAATATAAAAAACAAAAAGAATAAGCCACGGCTGTTGTTTCTTCTCCCCTTTTCTATTTTCCCCATTTCTTCTTATCCCTTTCTTCTCAGTTTGGTTTTTGTTTTAAAAAAGCATTTATTTTCCAGCTTAGTTCATTTTCATTTCACGCTTCAAAACTTCCATTTCTGTTCCATCTATTCGTTCATTCCATCTATTGCCGTTGGTAGTGTAGCAACATGTTGTTATGTCTACTACGTCACTTTTGCTCCATCATTTTATTATTCACACCACTCCATTGCAGTCACCGCCTGCGCAATCGCGGGAGCTCACTCCACCATCACATTCCATCTCTTCGAGTTTATAACCGCTTCTATGCGAGGTTCTTCCGGTTCTAGTTTTCAGAGCGAGAAGAAGTTTTGCGGCGGTCCTACGACATGTTTTGCGGTAGCCACCTTCTGTTACGATATGACTCTGTGCCCAATGGACTAAGGCCTGGATTCTTGCATACGACAAGTTGTATACCCGCGAGCCGCCAAGAATGTTGGCATTTTTGCCACATTGATTCTCATTGATTAATGCATTAGTGTATTATTGAAAATCTGACCTTTATATAGGCTTTAATGCGGTTTATGGCGAAAAAAGAAGAAAAAATGAGCAAAAAATGACTAAGTCTAAAAGCTGCGGCGATTCGGCGACATGTCGCGAAATCGCGGTCAACGCAGTCAACGAGGCAGGTTGGGCGGAACCGTCGCGATATCGCGACGTGTTCCATTTCGCGACTTTCGGAAGGCAAAGGAGGAACAGCGACAAAATGTCATGAAATCGCGACAAAAAGTCCAGCCGAAGACACAAAGCAAAAGTTGCGGCGCGGCGCGACGTCTCATTTTCGCGCGGTGTTTGGCTTCTTGAAGACCAAGGTTAAAAGCTGCAGCGATTCTCTGCATGATTGTTAAGAAGAGGAAGCCATGGGAAAGTTGCGACGACGCGCTACTAGCATTTTCGCGATGGCAAAGTGGCAATTGGTACGGAAGGAGCAAAACGTAGCGATATCGCTACATGCTTCAAAATCGTGGCCATTTTGGTCCAAGAAGCAAAGGAGCAGTAAGTTGTAGCGATTATTGCAATATCAACAATAAGGCCAACTGACATGAATATGCAGCGAAATCATGCAAGGGATGAAAATTGATCAAAAAGCATGAAAATGGTTAAGTGCTCAAATTGGTAGCGAAATGGAGACAAGGAAGAATTGAAGACATTCAAGTGCAAAAGGTGTTATGTTTCGCGGACCGTCTTCAAGGCCGTACATGGTGCCTGAAACATGTAGCGATATCGCTACATGTTCCATTTTTGTGGTGTTTGCCTTCAAAGGTTTCAGTGTTCAAAAGTGCAGCGATGCACAAAGATAAAATGAGCGGCAAGTTAGCGACAAGGCGGAGTGCGAAGAGAATCATGCAAAAAGCAAAAGGCGTCGCATTTTCGCGACCCATCCGAGAGACCGTACAAAGTGCCGAAAAGTGCGGCGATGCCGCATGTTCCGTTTTCGCGGTGCAGGAAGGAAGGAATAGCCAAAGGCCGCAATGCGTAGCGATATCGCTACATGTGCCATTTTCGCGGGATTAAGCTAGCGATAGAGAAGACAAAGCCGAAGATGCAGCGAAAGCGCGACAGGGAGCATTTTCGCGGGTGTAAGTGACAAAAGTGTACGGCATGAAAATACGTCGCGATTTCGTGACCCGTCGCGTTTTCGCGACCTGCGACAGTTTCCTGCCAGAACATAGTATGAACGCCCGAGGAGATTTTTTGATTTTCGATGATTTAATGCTGACCCGAATTTAATGATTTGCGGATTTCCAAGGCATTCAAAGTAAAAGACGCGCCCAGGCCACCAAGATTGAAGATTTAATGCATTCGAGGCTGCTTTTCGTGGATTGTCGTAACGGTTTCATGCACATGTTCGAAGAATCAAATTTAATGAAGGACCGCGAACGTTTCATTGCATTTAATTTTTGTTTCTTCGAGGTTGTAATCAAGGGATCGTGTATGTAATTTCCAATGCACAATTGTAGATCACGAGGAGGATGGTGGCAAACATTTAATGCTTTAGAGAGGAAGGACCTCTATAAAAACCAATGTAATTCTCATTTCAAAAGGTTGGGAAAAATTCTCTGCTAGAGGCTGGAGATGCATTTGCGGGAATAACGAGTTGGCTTCTAATTTGTCAAGCGGTTGTATGGGTGATTTCCTTTCTGTTCTATTGCATTTCTAATAGCTTTGTATTTCTTCATGGTTGTTGCATTAAAATTCTGCATATTGGATTTATGTACCGCCGTGAGAGTATGATTTATGGAATGTAGTTTTGGAGGGTCTTCCTGCATACATCGTGCGAAGGTTTAAGTTAATAATTTTTATTACTTGCTGTTGTTGCATTTTTAAGTTTCTTGCTGCTATTTTCCCGGTCTTATAACTTCGGCCTGTGGCCATATTTCCCATTTCTTTCCGCAGTTTTTAAATCTCTTTCCTGCAACCCTTATCTTAAACCAAGTTTAGAATAGTGAAGGGAACCAGCCCACTCTGGAGATTGGTCTGGAAGCCATTTCTTGCTTCCAGCCTTTCAATGTTGGCCAGGTCTAGGGTGCACTTGTAAAATCCTTTCATGTGGCAGATTTTGGACCAACAGGACTGTTAGTAGTATTTTGATGTTGGCAAAATATAATTAAAATAAATATTAATTGTTATCTATATAAATGTAAAGAAAAAAGAGGTGTCTCTTCAATGTATGATTTTTTACTCCTAAAAAAACAACATAATATTTATCTAATTAATTACATAGATTAAAATGAGTTTCATATGTATTATATATGAGTTTTAATGGCCCACCTTGATAGAACTATCCCTTGTTGCTTGATTGATGTATTGGTGTGTTGATATTTAATGCATGATCCTATTTTATTTTATCAAGATGAGTTGATAGTTGTACTTTATGCTTTTTAAAGTTGGATTATGCTATTTTTAGAATATGGTACTATTGATGAATTTCATGGTTTTAGGACCAAGTACTCTCACGAGTGGATTGGTATGCGACAACCACAAAGTTGAGAGAAAGAGAAATTATGGATGAAATCTCATCAACATCCACAAGGGTAAAACCCTTATGTAAATGTATTTGCATATGCTTGATTAAAATGCATCATCAAACATGGAGGTTGCTATAAAATTAAAAGAGCCCCTACTCTATGCATAGGGGATCCTTTGTAGGTGATGATAATGTTGTAGTTATCGTAAAGCCTCCAGCTTAAAGAAAAATATTGTTTGTACATATTTTTGATTGCATCTTAGTTCGAGCAAGGACAACTTTGAGCAAGAGCCCTTGTGTTGTTGAATGTGTTCTAGATCGTGAAATTTTTTTGGTTAAGGATTTATCAAACAAAGTATTAATAATAATGTTTTTTTCAATTGGTTATATGGTATTGAAATGGGCCCCACCCGTATTACATTGTCATCACATAGTGGTATTATAAAAAAGCTTGAATATTATCCATGTATCACTTGACAAGATTTGAACCTTGGTCTCCTACTTAAATATTGAGGTATCTAACCGGTTGAGCTAATACCACTTGATAATTATTAATAATAATGTTAGTATTATTAATAATTAAAATATTGAATATTGATGCTAATGGTTAATATTAACATTTTAATTAAAATAATTCTATAAAGTAAGTAATTAATTTAATTATTATTATTCTTGAAGAACACAAGCTTGGACTAAGAGGGGGGGTGAATAGTATAGCATCCACTTTTTACTTTATTTCCAAACCAATATCAATTAAGCAAATATAGCAGTGTGCATTAATAACTTAGATAGCAATAGTAAGCAAGAGCACAATTCACCACACAAAATTGAGACACAAGATTTAATGTGGTTCCCCCAATGTGGGGTACTCCACAAGATAATATCCTTATAATATTTCACATAGAAATAAGGATCCTTATCCAATACAATGATTACTTTGATCTGCTCAAAGTTAGGCAATACACTGATCTAATCAGGTAGGCAATCCAATGATCTACTCAGCTAGGCAACACACTAATCTACTCAAGTAGGCAATCCACTGATCTACTCAGCTAGGCAATACACTAATCTTCTCAAGTAGGCAATCCATTGATCTGCTCAGCTAGGCAACACGCTGATCTAATCAGGTAGGAAATCCACTGATCTGCTTAGCTAGGCAATACACTGATCTACTCAGGTAGGAAATCCACTGATCTTCTCAGCTAGGCAACACAATAATCTGCTCAGGTAGGCAATCCATTGATTTGCTCAAAAAGGTCACACAGAACTTGCGCAAATCTTATCAATAAGCTCTCACAAAACTTTATCCAAATTTTCTCAACAATATCACATAAAACTTATCCAAATATGCTCAAAAAGTTCATATAGAACTTATCCAAATCTGCTCAACAAGCTCATACCGAACTTGTCCAAATCTTATCAAAAAGCTCACACAAAACTTGTACAAATATGCTCAACAAGCTCACACAGAACTTATCCAAATCTGCTCAAAAATATCACACAGAACTTGTCTAAATATTCTCAACAAGCTCACACAAAACTTGTCCAAATATATCCCAAAAATTATCCACAAAGCTATCCAAAAATCTATCCCAAAAGCCTTCTCAAAGGCTCAATCAATCATACTCAAGTAGTACTCAAATCTCATCCACAAATATTATGAAGGCAAGGCTCAAAGATGAACTCAATAATGAATGGTAATACACTCTTCAAAGGATGACAATTATGATCCACAATGATCTCAAATCAAATAAATCTCATAGAAGCATTAAGAGAATTGTTAGAGACTCAATATGTTATATACTCAAATTCAATATCTTTCTCAACTCAAGGCAATCTCATAGAAGCATAAAGAGAATTTTTAGAGACTCAATATGTTCTATCCTCAAATCAATATCTTTTTCAACTCAAGGCAATCTCATAGAAGCATAAAGAGAATTGCTAGAGACTCAATATGTTCTATCCTCAAATCTCAATCTCAACTCAAATCCAGAATATAGAATAGTTTGTTTCATGGAACTTGAACAACCACTTCACACAATCACTTGACTAGGCTCAAACAACTCTTCTCAATCAACTACCACAAGGAACAACTATTTCTTACAAACCCTAGTCCAAGCATGTATCAACCAACTCAAATATTTCCAACAATGCTCAACCACAAATCTCACATAACAATGATACTCATGTTCTTCTCAAGTTCAAGTTCTTTGCATAACCAATGGGGTTCAACAACAATTCTAATACAAAATTCTTCACATAACAATGATACTCATGTTATTTTCAAGTTGTTTGCATAACCAATGGGCTTCAACAACTATGCTTATAAAATAAGGTTTAACCACAACTCTCAAACTAGAAAATCTTGAAGCATTCAACAAACCACTTTCGAAAAGGAAACTACAATAAATCCTGTTATCTCCAATGATATTTCAGAAATCAACCACCATAATCAATCAACAGGAGAATGTAACCATACCTTTTATGAAGATGAAGAAACCCCTTTGGAAATCTGTCACACTCAACACACTTTGGAAAAGAGCAAAAAAACATTCAATTTGAACCCCTTTATAAAAATAGAAATATATCTTTATATACACCTTATTTCTCCATATAATCAAGTTAATCAAATAACCCTCGAAATAAGCTTTCCAACAATATATAATATGGTATACTTCTAAAAGAGGAAAACACCAAAAATTTCTCTTTTTGTAAAAGTGCATTTCAACCCTTATATCTTGCCTTCCAGGTAAATAAAAATTTAATCAGACACTATTCCCTTAGTATCACCTTATTCCTCCAACATTAGGCAATAATAAAAAAATATTCAATAAAACGTTTAATTGAATCTTAGAGGGAATCAAACCCTCGTCACTACCTACTCAACACCACAACCACGACGCCAAAGACCATGTAAGCTATCTGCTCACATAGGACAGAGAGCAAAAATGCTCCCTATATTTCACTGCCCTTGCTCATGCCAAAAATATGCACCAAATGCTCTTCTTCCACACTCTACGAAAATTGAACTCGGTGGAAATCGAATGCATGCCCTATCACAACCAAAAACTCCACGCTTCCCAAGCTCACCGTTGGACCACGTTGTCACATTGAAGGATTTCAGGGCTTCTGCTTTTTGTTCTCTTCGTTCGATGCATAGCCTTTTGAATCGAAAGCCTTTTCATATATATATGCAACCATATGTCGGTACATTTAATTATTAAATTCCTTCTGATGGTGCATGGTTTTTATGACGTCGACAATGACTTTAATTTTAATTTTAAAATTTTAATTTTAAATAATTAAAATTTAAACTAAATATTTAAAATTAAATATCTCCATCACTGGGGCACCTTTTTCGACGAAACAAAAAGCCAACCAGGGTTTTAAGAAAAACCCTTTTCAAATATGCCATCCATGGTTTTAAATAAAACGTTTTATTTTCCTAACTTGGTTTTCACAAAAACCCTGTATATATTCATGCTTTCCAAAACTCAAAACTCAAAGTGATCCATGTGACATCAATGAAAACATAAAATAACTCAAATTTTCAACAATTCTAATGTTAGTAATTAACACTAGCATTAGAAAAAAATTGAAGTAATGAGATGAACAATGCTTGCCCTAAGAGTATTATTAAATTAATGTAAGCATTAATAAGTTAATAATAAATATGAATAAAGTTCATATTTTAATAATGTTGGAAAGTTGGTAATTTTAGAAAATTAGAAATGTTGGAAAAGTTGGCAATGTTGAAAATATTTTTGTAATGTAAAATTGAAATGTTACCCTAATTGTGCAAATGGATGGCAAAGGAGGATGGGTGGATGGGTGGCAAACATGCATTACGAGCCACTGTCAACCCTTGATCTTATTTTCTTTCGAGAATTATTTGATCTCCAAGGCTACTGAATTTTTGGTATCATTAGCTAGAGGAAGGATTTGGAAGGTGAAAGCTTATGAAAGGAAGACATACTCAGAGTTGTAGAGGTATTCTTCCGTTGTTTTTTATTTTAATGACTAATTATTAGTATGTAGTTGCAATCCATTACAATGATATTCATCCTTAACGGTAGCATTCCAAGTGTAGCCAAATGGATTTACCTTGTTTTATATTATAATATATATAGAAGAATATTTATATTATTAAACCTTTGAAATGGATAGGTAGAAAATCTATTCTTCTCCTACTTGAAATTCCATTTGTTGTGTAATACATTTGGATATTATCATTATTTGTTTTGAATCAAACCAATTCCAATCCATCTTGTATTGTCTCCTACCTCAGGTGTGTTATGATCAGTCTACATTTTTAGGTGGTCATTTTAATGAAGAATGTTAATGCCACTTTGTCAAAAAGAAACGTTCAAAATGTTTGTGTCATCTGAGATTTGAATCCTTAGTTGTACTTGTAAGGTCATTCATTGCAATAAGCATATATTCATACCAATTCCCTCATCATTTGTTATTTGTTTTAGTATTTCTCTACATTAAATAGAGCATACTCTCCTAGCTTGAACTAGTAGGTCTTGTCAAAAAGAGCAACACTCTCACAAGCTTTATAAGAGGTATTTGTGAAAATGTATTTAGTCAATAGAAATAAAAATGACATCATGGTCCAGTTGCTATTATTATTATTATTATTATATTATATAATAGTGATATGTAGAGGTGGTGAAGGCTAAAATTTTTTGGTTCTAATGTAGGTTTAACACCATGGTTTTGGTAGCTATGCTCTTGGTTGAGGTGGTTTTCCATTCTTAACCCGCACTTGTGAATTCTATTTAAAAAATCAATTGTATTCAAGCCTTCGCCCTTGTGAGAATATGGAGTTTTGATGGTACTTTGCAAGTATGATAAATCTTAGGTTTTAAAGTTATTTGATTAAGTATATAAGCCTTGGATAATTTCATACTATATTAATCATATTATGCAGATGTATATATATTTATTAATTAATATTTTTATTAAGACATTAGGATGGATCTATTAATTAAAATTAGGGATTTTTACCTTATTGGTATTGATTAAATAACATGTTTGGTTATTTATCAATATTAATATATTTATTGATCAATGGTTTTATTAAGTATAGAGATGGAACTACTAATATTGAAGACTTTTAATATTGAATAAATAATGTGTTTAATTATTTGTCAATATTTTAATTAATCAATAGTTTTATTAAGGAACTATTAAAGGTCTTTTCTTATTAATATTAATTAAACAATGTGTTGCTTAATAGCTAATATTAATTTATGAAAATAAATATTATAAATTGGTTTATTAGTGAAGTAATATTCCAATGTATTGAGTATATTCTAAATATTAGGAAATAGGAAGCTATTATTTGAAGGATTAAATAGTAATATTTCCAAGAGATGAATGAGGCTTGAGTAGCTAAGGAATCCATAATCAAGAGAATTATGGAATTCTCTCAATGTTCTTGCATGATATTTGCTTTGCATGAGCTTGCATTGTTGTATATTTTTATTGCATAGTGCATGTTAGGCTTGCATATTCATTCAAGATCTGTCCTAATCCCTAAAATTACATTCAAGTTCAATGGAGAAGACATATCAAGTAGAATACTTTGAGAAAGAAGATGAGATAGGGATCATTTATGTATATGTTGAAATATAATATTGTAATTGGAGATGAGAAATACTTGAAAAGTATCTTGTGTGGAAATTATGCTATGCAAAGATTATGATGAAGGAAAAGATGTCTTGTAAACATTCTTGTTATATTATCTTGATATTTATTCAAAGAATGAAAGATGAATTAATATTTTTCTTTATGTTAAAGTTCCTTGGAAATGAATCATTAATTGCAAAATGAAAATTTTAGGCTATTGAAAATATTGATAGAATATAATATATTGATTATGGCTAGGATTCTCCTAGATGGTGTTTTACTCTTCAAGTATTAAATTTGGAATAAATTAACTAAATTGTTTAATTTTTATCAATATGTTATGTTGATATTTAATTTTGAGCATATTTCAATATAACACTCTTTTTATTCTCTTGAAATGATCATAATTATTGTTTAGGATCCTTGGGTTAGAAGGAGGTTATTTAGGCATATTTTAGCACCATATTAGTAATCCCTTGAGTCAAGATGTACCGAATCCTAGTTGAGTTGTGGTGAGATAATCAACTAGGTATTTGTGAATGATACACCCTAAGAGGTGAGGCTTGTGTGGACCAAGCGAGGAGGCTTGGGTAGTCCTAGTGGTGAGGCTTGGACATATTCATAGATATGAGGCTTATGAATTTTAATGATGGATTGGTATGGTATAATCCATCGGATCATTCACAAGGCAGTATAGTGGTGGTACTCTATGGCGAGGAAAGCGTGACCATGATCATTACTAGGTGAATGGTAATGGTATTAGTTAGCTCATGGGGAGATGAATCTAAATAATCACTAAGGCATCATGCCATAATAATCCTACATAGATGGATGTATGTAGGGTTAGGTAATAGACATCACCTTTAAGTATTATGGGCCTTAAAGGGTAATACCTATGCCATGGTCAAGTTGTCCTATATAGGTGAGTGTATGGAAAAAGTGAGGGACCACTGATGATATATTTTCTAATAGTGATATTAAAAAAGTAAACTCCAAAGGATTACGATAATTTGGCCACTCCTATCCACTTGAGTGTCGTCTACAATGATAATGAGCAAAAATGTGGTTATACATTAATACTTATGAAAATATTGGATCTTATTTTTGAGCTAATCTTTGTGGAAAACAAATTACCTCTCCCTTGGGTCGAGTTTGTGGGTTGTTACAGTTGTATCAGAGCCTAGGTCATAGGACTCAATGCTTTTATGAAAAGAACCTAGTTTTAAACTTGAATTAATGTGCTACTTTCAAGAAGAATTAATTTTCTAGGGATCTAAAGTTGATTTGAGGCGGGTATGGCACATTATCTTGATCAATCAGAAAAAGGTGTTAAAATCCTAGAGAGTACAAAATATTGTTTGGGAATCATGATTTATCAAGATTCATTTTGTGGATAGGATATGGTACTTAGCAGGTAGAAAAATGTGACCATGATCATTATCAGGAGAGTGATATTGGTATTTTTAGTTCATGGGGAATCATAAATTATCTAGCTCCTTTTTATGGATAGAAGATGACACCTATTTTGAGAGGAGTATATTCTAGGAACCTAAGGTTAGATATGTAGGAAGAAGCTACAAATCATATCTATAAGAAATATAGAAGTTCAAGAAACTCCAAAAAGAAGGTGGAAAACCTTACTTTAATAATTAAGTTTCTTCAAGAGCAGATTGAGCAACAACAAAAAATGTTGGAAATAATTGTTAACTAGGAATCCAATGATAGGAATTCAGAGGTTAGATAGGAAGAAAATATTACTAGAGGAGTCCATGAGAGTAAATCTTAGATTGAGGTTGAGCTTGTCAAGGACATAAAGAATGTCAAGGTACCTAAATTTAATGGAAAATAAGGGGATGATGCAGTGTAATCCTAGTTGAATGAATTGGAAACTTATAGTTCCATGAAGAATTACTCACTAGAAACCCAAACTATTTGGGCAACCTTACATGTCCAAGATGCTACCTTGGAATGGTGGAATACATTCAAGGTAGGTAAAGGAATCCAAGAAATGGATATAAAATGGGATGATTTTGTAAGGGCATTCAAGAAATTTTTCCTAACGGATCAATTCTATGTAGAGAAATTTGAGGAATTTTCTATGCTCTAACAAGACACCTTAATCATGGAGGCTTATTATCAAAAAATCATCAAACTTTTGAAATACATTTTTGAGTATGAGACTAAGGAATATTTGAAGGTGCAAAAGTTCATCTTAAGAGTGGATCCTATGTTTCAAATAATAATCAATTTTATTAAGCCCAAAAATTTACATAAGGTATATGATTTGGCTCGATAGGAGGAGATAAATCAACATGCCAAGAAGACCTTATTTAATTATGGAGTGTTGACAAAGGGAGAGACACAAGAAATTAGAAAGAGGAATATTCTTGGGTTTGTAAGATGGGAAAAAGAACAAAATAAAAAAATCAAAGAAAACCCAAGAGAAGGACCAAGGTTCAAAAATAGGAACAATGGAAACAAGGAAAATTACAAGAAGATTTTTTAGAGAAAGGACAATCCAAAACCCCAACCTCAAAAATAGAATGATTCAACATAGAAGGAGGATCCAAGGGATATAAGACAAGAGAAGTCTCATGCACCTAGGATAATTTGTTTTGTTTGCGAAGGTGCTCATTATGCAAAAAGGTATACCCAATGAGCAGAGCAAAGTGGTAGAGAAGGGGATAAACCTCATCAAATCTATGCAGCCATAGGAAGTTAGAACTTATATGGTCGAGAAACTCTCATGCTGTTAAATGGTCAGTTGTTAAATAGAAATGTAAATTTTTTAATTGATTGTGGAGCCATAGATAGTTTTATTTTTACTAGTATTATTGGGGATATGTCAAAAAACCTAGATTTTTGGCACAAGGATGGAAAGTTGAGTATGGGTTTGGGAAGACCTACTTAGTGAATCAATGCTAACCCACTATCGATATATCCTTACCCAATGGATCAACTATTTGGAATTTATATGTAGCACCACTACATGCCTTTGATATAATTTTAGGGGTGGATCGAATAAAATCCCATTGAGTCCTAATCAATTTCCAAGAAATATGGATGGATTATACTGATAAATATAAGCAAATATTAAGGGTTCAAAGCAAATAGGATCTTTTAAACCATATTTATTATCAACTATGCAACTTAAAAAGGAAATCAAGAGAGGTGGAATGTTATATGTGGTCAAAATAAATGGAAAGGAAGGAAGTAAGTGGGGATACAAAATTATTTAAGAAACATCCAATTCTACATGAATTTAGGGATTTATTTTTGGAAGATATTTGAGTCCTTCTACCTTGATGTGAATTTGATTTCACTATTGAATTAATGCCTGAAGCTGAACCTATTATTAGTCCACCTTATAAAATGACCCCTATCAAGTTGCAAGACCTAAAGGTACAACTCCAAGATTTATTGGAGAAAGGTTTTATTAAACCTAGTGTGTCATCATGGGGTTCTTCAGTGTTGTTTATGTTGAAGGTTGGTTCCTTAAGATTATGTATTGAATATAGGATGCTGAATAAGGTGACCATCAAGAATATGTATCCATTACCAATAATTGATGATCTCTTTGATCAATTAAGGATTCCACTATATTCTCAAAATTTGACCTAAGATCAAGATACCATCAACTGAGAATTCATGAGGAAAATCACAAAACAACTTTCAAGATAAGATAGGGATACTATGAGTTTATAGGTCTATAGTTTAGGTGGAAAAATACACCAATTACCTTTATGAACCTGATGAAAAACGTGTTCAAGAAATATATGGATTGTTTTGTTTTGATATTTTTGGATGATATCTTGATATATTCCCACACCAGAGAAGACCATGACCAACATTTCAGATTGTTTTTAGAGGTTTTGAGAAAGATTCAACTTTATGAAAATTTGTTAAAATGTGAATTCTATGCTTCACAAGTACAATATTTAGGGTATATTATATTTGCAAAAGGAATTATTGTTGATCTAAAGAAAATTGAAGCCATGTAACAAGTGTGGTGGTATTCCCAATGAGGGGGGTGTGATGATAGATTTTGGGATGATATTCCAATGTTTACTATGTAAATAGGGAAATTATACAATTGTATGATTCCAATCGTACAACTCTATAAAATGTACAATAGGTAACTATATAGTTATAAAATGTATAAAATACGATTGTAATGTACAATATACACTTAGTCACAAATATACAACTTTGTACTGTACAATTTCCTAAAATTTTTAATTGACTAGAAATATTCAATTGGTAATCACTTAGTCTTGCTGATCATGTATTGTAATTGTTCACTTGGCAAGTTACCTAGTTCACTCTAAAATGTACAATATATGAACTCATGCCATATTTAAAGGATAAAGGGTTGACTATACAATTTCTAAATATGATTATCTACCATGAATTTAGGATCAACAATATTTGTAATAACCATCGAACTCCATAAATAGTATATTTATTAAAAATACACTCCATTTCTCACACATGCATACACAAATCTAACTCAATTGGGATTCACATTTCCCATGGCTACTATACACAATAAATGTACAATTTATTAAGACAACACACATGCTGCAACAATGAACCATTATGCTCATTCCATGAATGTATATCCAAAGTATCAGATGAGCCTTCAACATAAGCATGAAAATAACACGAACAACCTATATTCCTCATGCACAACTATGAAAAACCTATAAAAATTGAATGAGAGGGCTTAGAATGTTTGTCTAGGCCATTCCAAAGCGGTTCTTGAGACAACATATCATTCACAATTGCTACCCACAAATGATATAATTAACTTTTTCTTAATTTGAATAAGGCCTAATGTAATTTTTATCAAATTACATTTCACATGCATTTCATTCAATTTGCATTTCATTTTTTATTTTTCACATACTATGTACATTTAACTCAAAATTGTACAAAAAATCCTATGTTGTATTTGTTTCATTTTTTTTCTGTTTTGGGAGGTGGATTTACTGCCTACATTTGCCCTCCCATTTAAGTTAGTTGGTATCCCCGTTGACCCTTGTTGCTTTCCCTTAGCTAATAGGTTCTATTTTTGGAGATCTTACATCTGTACTTGGAGAATGTCTTGATCATCTTGTAATATGGCAACATAGTTGTTGAGATCTAAGGAATTCAATCCATATTTGTTTATCTTCTCTTTAGCTTTGACTAAGGCCTACAATAGATCATTTTCCAAATTAGATGTTCCTTTACGTATATTTTCCAGTAAAGCTACTATTGTTCTAGCAACGATGGTGAGTTCCTCATTCTCTTCTATACTCACATGATCTTGCTACTGCAATTCTATTTGGTGAGCCTATTATTGTTCTTTTTTCAGTTGAAGTGTAGCCTTGAGTTCCATGATTTTATTATTATATCACTTCATATCTTTTGTCATTTTTCATCTTGTGATCTTTCAGTTACAACTACCCACCATACATTTTTAGTTGATTGTCTTGTTTTGTTAATTGTTCCTATTTTGTTACTAGTTGCTCTTCCTGATGTTTGAGCTATTACCTATTCAAATTCAACTACTCCTATTGCATTTGATATGCTCAAAAATCATGCACCAATAAAGTAAAGAAAAAATAACAATATAATTGATTGAAAACATGATGATAAAACAATGAAAATATAGGGCCCTTTTTATATTAAATAATTGTTTTCCAATATGTTACAATCAAATCCCCTTTGAGGTGATTCTACCCATGATACAATTAATATAAATAAAATGTTCAAGCACACTAAACGCTCATCTTGCAATCACAAATAATTTGGGAGCAGGTTTCTCATGACCGTCATAGTGAGTTTGATGTGGTTCTTGCACAAATTTGTCGTAGGTCGGATCCTATAATTTGCACACAAAGAAACTAGAAATAAATCAAAAGCATATGCGTGATAAATGAAATTAAATGTGATGAAATAAGATAAACTAGACCAAAGCATGTAAAATTTGAAATCTATCTAAATGCAAAGAATGATAAAAATTTCTGATCTAAGCTATGCTAAAAGAAAATAATATAAATCAGATCTCTAATCGAGGTCATATCAGGGTTAGATGACCTTACCTGTGGGTCGTCTCAGGGTGAGACGACCATTTTCGCTAGACTGTGTTTTCTCAAAGATATGCGAGATATCCTGGATGTGTTGATGGATTATGCACTGTGAGAGTGACTTGATGGATTGGATCAATCACTGAGGTAAGGGTATTCGATTGCACAAAAGATGAGAGTGCAGCTTCAAATCATTTTTAATAGTTCGGTAGCATGGCTTTTAATAGTAGAATGGCTTGGAGGATGAAAAGGGTAGCACTTCATTGCTTAAAATCTTGAACTTTGTGTATTGAATTCGGTAGCACTTCGTTGCACCAATTCAAATATTGTAGATTTTTAAAATTGAGGGGTGAGTGCCAATTTATAGAATTCTCAAAGAGAAGCTAAAAATGGCAAAAGCACCCTACATGAAAAAGCAAAGAGGTAGTTCGCATTAAGAAAAGTGAATGCCTATCTTTAAAATTTCATGTGATTGATAATTGCATGTGTTTTTATATTTTAGCCCATGCAAGACGTTTAATGCCTTTTATCGGGATCATGCATGGGTTAACTAGTAATTTTAGCTGCCATTTACTTGCCTTTCTATTTTTAAGCTTGCTTTTCATGACCATCTCAGGTTAAGACAACCACGATGTAGCAGTCGTCTCAAGGTGAGACAACCATAGTTTAACAACCGTCTTAGGGTAAAACACCATAATTTATGGGGAACTGTGCCCATTTAAGTGGTGAGAACCACTATTTTAACCTTGAAGCTACCCAAGGTGGGTTATGTGGTCTAAAAGGAGTCCATTCAAGTAGTCTCCTCAATATGACATGTTTTAGGTGTCTACAGATGCCCCTTTTTGGGATGCTTTGTGTGACAACACAATGCAGAGCAAAAACAGATCACCTAAAAATGGTCGATTTGAAGGTTAATGATATCCATTAACCAAATCAATGCAGGATGCCCCAATCATGGAAAGAGCATGCACTTTTGAATCATTGCTTCCAACTCATTGATGGACTTGGTTTGGTCTTGGTACCCTCTTAACCATAGGTAGATCTTGATGGTATACAAGACTTATAGTGTTGAGAATACCAAGCCTTTTTGGTAAACCATTTTGGGGTATACCAAATAGGTATCAGGTACCTGTTATAATTTTAACTTTTTTTGCTTTTGCTCCAAAAAATAGGGAAGTGTATGATAGTTTTTAGCAATGATTCTTGGATGAACACAATTTGTATTGTTGAGTGTGAATATTAATTTGATTATGAATTTTGTAATTATATGACTACCCCCTCAAGTGATGAGTCGATAGAGAATATGGAAAATGATGAAAGTGATGATTCGCTTGACCAAGATAACCATACTTGGATTTAGCCAGGTTGATGCTATGTATAAATGACTTTTAAAACCCATGACAAGCTTGTTTTTGACTCATTTTTTTGTGAGTGGTCTTATGGTAATTTACTCATCCTACCAAATTGTATGGATAACCAATCGTTGCAACCACCAGGTGACTAGAGTAAATCACTAGATACGAGGTTCACTCGAGTGTTTTGAATTGGTTTGACCAAAGGGGTTAAGTGCCTTTAGGGCCTTTATAATTGATGTAACCAAAGGGGTTAGGTGCCTTTGGGGCATTTTGAATTGATTTGGCTTTGTGTTGATTTTTGAAATTGTTGTGGATTTATGAATTTTTAGCAAATTTTGGTAAACATCATGGGAATCTCACCCTGAGATGATCACACTTGCACTATGTGACCATCTCAAATGGATGCATTTTAGAAATATTATAAATAGAAAATTAGAAATTTTTGACACCATTTTTGCTGTTGGCAATGAGGGAAGAGGGAGATAGGGAGGAGGAAAGTGTTTATTACGATGTAAAGCATTGCCAAAAAATCTAGCAAACCTAACCATGGACCAACCTAAGGTTATTCCAAAGGAGGAGATGGAGCGAGGAGAATAAATACCTCGTTTCACTATTTCACTGATTGTAAGGATAAATTTAACCTCAATAAATAAAAAGGGTTAAGGAACATCACATTAATGTTTAAGGTAATAAACCTAACCTAGATTAGTTTAATTTTAGAGGTTTTATCCTTTTTGTATTTTAATTTGGTAATTAATTTTGAATTTGTATGAACGTATTTTTTACATTCATACAAAATTTATGACTGTTGGGTCCAACGATCAAAATTTTTTACCGTTATTGCAGCCATATCGACCCAATATGGTCACACAATGGGGTCGTATCATGGTGAGATGACCTATGTGGCTTAATATTTTGATTTGTTTATTGGTGTTTTTTTTACCTATGTTGATGGATTGTAAATTTTGTAATGTTATTTTAGCTTCTTAGAGCATGGCACATGTTTACCCACATATTTCGGAGAGCACGTAAGGCTCTCTTTAATGATGATTGGGAGTGGATTAGGGCCCTTGGCCTTATGCATGTGACTAGATTGGAGTTAGTTTACATAGACCAAGCCTATTTAATGACATTTATAGATCGATGGGATAGCCAAACCAACACCTTCCACATTTTGTCTAGCAATATGACCATCATTCTAGAGGATGTCTATAGGATTCTTCACATTCTAATAGAGGGAGAGCCCATTTTTTTCATCACCCACTAGTCAACATACAATAGCACTATAGAGAGTATGTCATGAGCATTGGAATAGTGTAGAGCATGACCTGTAGAGTGGTGGGGTGAGGGTGGAGGAGGGCTATGACTCATAGCTCCTGACATGTAGGTATGTAGTGCTTATATCACTCATGTATAACATTTTGTTGCCTGATTCTTTGGGTGTAAGGTTCCCATGGAACCTCCTTGATATTGTTTAGGATTTTGTGGAGTGCGTAGTGCAACAACCACAAATTATGGCTTGGGGGACTACCTTACTAGCATAGCTATATGATGAGCTATTTTAGATCTGATATTGTCACCGACTTGGATTAGGGTGTAGCTTCCTATTTCAGATCTAGGGTTGGGAGCACATTTGAGTGGATAGACTGAATGGGCTACCTTGGTCAATGTGATAGAAAATGGTAGGTAGGGAGATAGCTATGCAATCCCCTCGAGATGAGATGAGGAGTGGGGATGGAGTCACCCCTACTTAGGTATGGTTGATCATTATATTGAATCCTTTGAAAGGTTGAGGCCAGAGCATGTGGTATGGTAGCCATGGAGGGATTGTCCACCTTAGGTAGAGGTAGATCAGTAGTTGAAGTGAGTGAGACACGATCGATGGCTAATCAACCATCATGCTAGTGAGTGTGAGTACTTCTAGTACTCTTGTGTGACCTGCCAGCTAGGAATTCATAGGATATATCAGATGAGCCAACTATTTATAGGTGATGGACAAATGAGATAAAGCTATCATGGCCTTGAGTCAAGCCATTGGATAATGATGTATATGAGGTATTGGATGATACTACTATAGAGGACCCATTGACTACTCTAGAGTATGATGCTTGATGTATGACTCGGTTGTGGCAAGGAGGTGGAGCAGGTGGGGTAGTGGATCCTTCACAAAGGTGAGTGCATCACCGTATTGAGGAGGAGTGGGTTGAGACCTCTAAGAGAGATGCAAATATGGAGGAGGGTGATGATGAGGAGGAGTTTGAGGAGGAGGATTCTTAGGAGTAGATGGCTAGACTCAGGGAGTAAATCGACATCCTCTAAGGATAGTGTTGTGGCTACTCTGCAACAAGCCCCAAAACTTGGGGACCCACCTTTTAAATTTTAGTTTTTGGAGGATTTTGTGCTCTTTAGGTATTATTTTGGGATAGATTCTTCCTTTTGAGTTTGCTTCGTAGCCTCCATGGTTACATCGTAGGCTTATGTGGTGTTGAGTGTCCTCCTGGTCTTCTGGAAAGTTGGTTTTATAGTTTGCTATAATGCCTTCTTTTAGGGGATGTTTCTTGGTTTGAGTGTTTGGTTTTGAAGCTTTGTCATACTAGTGAATGTTGGAGTTAAGGGTTCACTTTCTCTTGATTTTTAATAGTTAAGCCTTTTTTGTTAGTTTAATGAATTTTGAAATATATATATATATATATATATATATATATATATATATATATATATATATATATATATATATTTATTTATACATATAATATATTTCAATATATTATATATATAAATAAAATTAAAAAATAATAAATAAATAAATATTTAATTAATTTAAATTCAAATATTTAAATTAATTAAATTATATATATATATATATATATATATATATATATATATATATATATATATATATATATATATATATAAAGCGGAAAACCCTTTGCGGGGCTTCCTTGGTCTAAGAGACCACGAACGGGGGTTCTACACCATCAAAGTCACCCGGGGGTCGCACCCACCCCTGCCCGCACCAACATTATCAATTGGATTTTGGGTACCCAATTCAGTTTTTTGGTAGGGTGGAGATTCGAACCTGGGACCTCCTTTGAAGGATTGCCCTCTCCTCTCCAACTCACCTACAACACCTGGTATATATATATATATATATATATATATATAAAATAAAAAAAATACGAATAAAGGGTATTTAAAGTCAATTCATTTTATGTATAATACATGTATAAAGTGAATTCATTTTAATTAAAGGTTTTGATTTCAAGTAAATTTATTTTAACCAAATGTTTGGGTTTACGTATATGCAGGTGTGGATTCCGAAGCAATCAATACCGACGACGTCTAGCATGGAAGATACCGAGGTACAGACGTGGTTCCCCGACGATGGCTTCTCCGACGATGAACTTCTAGGAGGACCCCGAGCAATGCGGCAAATATTATGATGATGCAGGGGCAACCAAACACTAACGAGGCAGGTTTATTCAAAATCGAAGTGGATGTGACGGATAGATTTTTTGGAGTTACCATGGTCGCCTTACTACCGAGTGACGAAGTTTACAAATAGGCCAGAGTAACGATGAGGATGCCGATTTCGATAGGTGTGGGACCCGCGCCTGTCAAGGTGGAAGTTATTTGAGCAGAAAAGCGCAGTTTGGGCACGACGAGAGGCAGCGGGTGATAAGACGTGAATCGATAAGTGACATAAATCAATGGTCTTCCCCGCATGGTAAAGATATAGCATGAACCTGCGACAGAGTTGGGACAACTCGAGTTCGCCTGACGTGGACTGTGGGAGTGATTTGATTGGGATGGCGAGGTGGGAAGCCTATAAATTGGGTCCAACCGTGACAAAAGAAAGGGGTAGAAAGGACTGCCATGACTCACAGTGCTGAAACTGAGGTATGAGAGGCGCCAGCATGGGTGTTCCATTCGTGATGTGGTGCAGACTCGACGATTTGTTCAGAAGGAGCCAATACATGTGAAAGGATATGGCGCATCAGCAAAAAAAAATAAACAAGTTTGATAGACAGCGCAGATACCAAGATATTGGTAGAGAGTCGACGACAATTATGGCAGAGAAGCATGGAGGTGATAGAGCCGTTGTAAACGTAAAGCAAATTCCCCTAAATTTACCAAGAAACCCTAAAACATTAGCAAGTAGCATGTTTGAAATAGCCATCGGGGGTGCATGAGGTTGTTTTTCTTTGGAGTTGTAGTTTAGTTTCGAAGCACAGGAGCTTTGGCTATGGAGCAAAGGAATACTGAAGCAGTCGTGAAGAAGTGATCAACTTGGGGTTCCTAGTCGCAGCAAGGGATACGTAGGGTTGTATAATCCTTACCTTTTATTTGATCATCATATGCGATGGTCATTTTTATTCATCAACATAAAGTGATAAGTCCCGTTGATTGTTTTATAAAGGGGTTAACCAGGGGCAGCATCCCTTTATTTTCATAAAGCAATGGAGAAGGGTGTTTAAAGGTTTTGTTTTTATATTATAATATATGGGATGGGAGGCATAAGGATTGTGAGGCTTTAAAGCTTGTTTAATATTACGATATAATAAGGGAAGGATTATAATGTTAAAGGTCGTAGGTTATATCAAAATATGTAAGGGGAGGTACAAGGGATTAAAAATCAAATTTTTTGGGCTATTTTGTTTTTAAAGAGGAGTTATAGGAAAAATAAAATATAAAGTTTATTTTTATATTTTATTTTTATTTGTTTTACTTTAACATTATAAAAGATGGAGTTATAAGGAGTATTAAGGATTTAATATTTTCAGAGGATTTTAGGGTTCGTTCGTTGATGGGGCTCGTTCGTTTGTTGTGATAATGGTTTCTATATGCTTCTAATGAATAAAGAAGAAGTGGAAACGAATCGATTTTTTAAACCTTAAATACCCAAGGAGGGCATTGTACAAGGGCTGGAAAATTTTGTAAAAAAAGACTATTTTTGAAGAAATCGAATGCACATATTTTGGCAAACACACACCTTGTGAGCAGAACCAAAAGGAGATTATGTTTAAGGCTATTGAATTTATTGCTTTACTTTTACAACATTTTCATTTTAATTTATATCTATGTATTGATGTCTTTAGGGGGTTATACTAGGTGAATATTGGAATAGATGCAAATGTTTCTTTGTCCTTTGAGTCTTGCACTTGGTCTAATTTGATTGTGTTTCATGCAGGTTTATTTAGATCAGGTTACCTTTGGAATTATCTCATAACTTGGGGTTTTGCAGGGTAGGGAAGTGTGATACCGAGATTTAATTGCATTTGTTTCCAGCTTTGTTGTAAATAGTTTTTGGTGTATTTTTCTGTAGTTTGATTAATCTATTTTCTATTTTGTTCATCATTTTATTTATATTTTGGTCATTTCCAAAATTTTTGTACTTAGTTTTCTTTCCATTTTGGTCATTTCTAGAATTTTTGTACTTAGTTTTCTTTCTATTCTGGTCATTTCTAGAATTTTTATACTTAGTTTTCTTTCTATTTTGGTCATTTCCAAAATTTTACATTTTAATTTCATCTTATTCTGGTCCATTTTCCAGAATTTCTTTAGCTTTTCATTTTCATTTGCTTCCATTCTGGTCCTCATCCAGAATTTATGCACCTCCAAATTGCACTAAGTTTAATTTTCAAATAAAATCAATCTTAGGAGGGAGGGTACTAACACCTATATTAATAGAAGATAAAGCAAATGAACACTGACTTACTAACTTACTAACATGTTCAAATTATAACTTAGCTTTAGTATAATGTTTATAATGAAGATAAAATGAATCTACTAACTGTAAAATAAATCTTACATTAAAGGTATGAAATCTAAAATGAAGTGGACTATTCCATGCACTTTTGCATTTTTACACCTTTAATTCGAAGATAAAAAACACTTGCTAATTGGGATTTAGGGTAAATCAAACTAACATCAAGAGTATTAAAAGGAACGACTTTCACACAAGAAAAGTTCACATGCACTTTGAGGACTAAAGAATCATGATCACTAAGCATTGTATGAATTAAAATGTCAAGTCCCTTTGTTAACTGCCACTTGCATATTGTGAGACTATTCTAGCATATGTTGTTTTTAATTATTATTAATTACATGCATGTATGCAAAATATTTATTTATCAGAACCTTGGAGAAATTTACGTTTGCACTTAATTTCTTTACAAGAGGGAGTTTTTAATTCAATACTCTAATTTTGGTGAATATTTTACAATTAGGAAAAATATTCACTTAATAGATAGGTGATTGATAGTAGTAAAACATAGGCACTAGCACAAAGTCAATTGGATAGTGAGAGGTAGAGGTGGTAGGGTTTTGGTGAAGAGAGGGATACCCTTCAGGATTAGGTTGACAGCCTAAAGGATGAGGTTAGGAGGTCGACGATAGAGCGAGATGCTCTATAGGTTTAGGTGGCCAAAGTCACAGGGGAGTGAGATGCTCTACAAATGTAACTAGTGGGTGTTATAGTAGAGTGTGATGTTTTATAGGTTTAGTTGATAGATATGATAGTTGGATAGGGATAGGTAGGGTAGGTTGTAGGTGACATAGCAAGACTATAGGCACATGCTATATATATAGGGGATACTCTCCTATTATACATCTCATCATCATTCAAATCGAGACTATATATCCCTCTTGGAGGATGAGGTGGAACAAGTAGGAGGTCGGCTGCCATCATGGGGTTCAGGAGGTCCATCATAACAAAGCCACCACAGTGATTTTGGATAGCATTAGTGAGACCATAGGCTCCTAGGTTTTCAAACCCTCCAAATACATCAGGTGCCAATGGATCAAGGCAACCTCATTGAGATGAGGTTGAGGGCGGTGGTGAGACCAATGGTATAGGAGACCGACGGTATAGGACCAACCTGATTGTATATGTATTATGCTTCTCTTTTTGAGTGTGAGATCCAAGGACCCAATTAATTGTAGCCTACGGGTATTTTGTACTGATGTACATTCCATGATATATATATGATATTATCTTTTTAGTTATCATATCATGTGTTTTATTGCTCGTATTTATTTCATGTATGGATGCACATATGGATGCAATGATGATAGATGTATACCTAAACACAATAGTATGTATGCATAAGTGTATATTGACATTGTTTATGATATTATAGAACTAGAATGTATGCCTAGATGTATGCATGTATGTTATGTACTAATGACATGATAATGAAAAATTTGATTTTATATTTAGATGATAAAACATAATGAATGAATCTAAGATGCAAAAACAATCTAATTGTAAGCACCAACGAATCTATAAAATACATGAATCAAAATGTTAACTTTTTTATGAAAGTTAGGCATTTGAGGGGTGAATTGTATGTAATATGACAAAAATTTAGATGATGGATGTGAAACAATGAGAGGTCATAAGCGAACAATGAGGTTTTTCATGAGACTCAAACACCCTAGTTGACCAGCCAAAATTTGTTTACTGACTATACATGACTCTAAAATATAAAATATGATAAGAAGACCTAAATATTCAATATCCCTATGTGTGCATATTGAATTTATTAATGTGACACATAATATTACCCCATTGTCAGGCTGGCTCTTAGAGTCCATTACTGTAATGGAGATCATCCTATGGTCGATATTGCCTTGATTTTGTACTTGGTTGGAATCAACTACTCTGTAATGCAATACCTCAAAAGCTAATGAGTCCTTATGTGCCCTGTATGAGCATAGTCCAATGCTAGGGTCTTCAAGCTTTGGGAAATCATATTCTCAACCACTAAAATTGAGTCCTAATGAGAATGAAACCCTATCCTTACTACTTGAAGCCTCATTATTATTATATGTTATAATGAAAGTGAGAGCTTTGGAGAATCATATTCTCAACCACTTGAATCGAGTCCTGATGAGAATTTAGCCCTTATCCTTACTACTCATTTCATGATTGTTTTATTTTTATGTGACAAGAATTAGATCTTTGGGGAATCAAATTCTCAACCACTCAAACCGAGTCCTTATGAGAATGTTACCTTCATCCTTACTCCTCTTTCTATCATTTTTGTAATATTTTACATATTTTTGTAGTGCTGAAAACCGTTGTTGTCAAATTTATTTTGGACTATGTGCATAATAGGATGACAAAGGAAACTATTCACTTAAGAAGCCATGAATACTTCATAGTTTCATATTTCCTTGTGCTAAATAATTTTTAATATGTGAAGATGTGTTTAGAATTTTGAGATATGCAAGGTACTATAAAAACAAGACCCTACCTTCAAAAATCAAGATAGCTTTTTATAAAATTTGAAAAGAAAACTAGGAATGTCTGAATGACCAAAAGACCCTATTGAACACCCTATAACAACTTACTAGGTGAGGGGAAAAACATAAACACCTAGGACGGGGAATGTGGATGGAAATTATGTTGTGAATGTGTGTGTTTTCCTTATGAACTTTTGAAAACTAAGAGGTGTATGTAAAATATTCAGTGGTCATATGAACATCATTGTTGATGGTCATTCAATATCTACCCTATATTATGAGGATTCCTTAATAATCAAAAGATCATAAAAAAAGTGTAAATAATGACGTGATAAAAATGTTTGATTAAGACTCATGACAGTCATACAAACATGGTGCTTTACAAAATGCAAATAGTGAGAATGCATATGTGGTGTGTGTAAGTATTGTATGAACTTTCAAAAATTAAGAGGTGTGAGTAAATAATCAGTATCCATTTGAACATCATTGTTGATGGTCATCCGGTATCTATCCTATCTTATAGAAATCCCCCAAAGGTCAAAATACCACAAAGACAAGTGTAAGATGCAGAACAGAGTGATGTTAATGCCATGATTGATATACCTAATGCAATTAACCAATGAAATATAGTAATGTGTAATGCATGATGATGTAAGCAATGCAATGTTTTTATGATTTTTAATTTTTATATTATTTTTGTTAGTTTACTATTTTTTTTGATGAAATGTGCATTATGCATGAAATTCCCATAGGTGGAGAATGTTAAGAGGTTTAGGTTCCTAAACACCCTCAAGAGAAGCTAGACGATAAGTCCCTAGCCCTAATTTTTGTATTATGATGAATGAGCCTAACCAGTTAGTCGCAAACTTATCCCTCAAATGGGGTGGTAAGTTTTAATTCTATTGGTTTTATTTTAGCACAAGATCACCAACTTCAAAAGCCATTAGATGGAATTTTGTGTCATAATATTTCTTAATGCAATCTTGATAAACACAAAGATGCTATGAATAACACAGGCCTATACTAAGAGGGGGGGTGAATAGTATAAGATCAACTTTTACTTTTTCTTTCCCAAACAATATTATCCAATATTATGAATGACAATATTAATAGCAGTAATTAAAGCAATGCATAAATCATCACACACAAGAGAGACACAAATTTAACGTGGTTCACCCAATGTGGGCTACTCCATGGAGAAACTAATTCTTCTAAATTTTCTCAACAAATCTCTTGGGAATAAATTCCCTATTAGAATGTTTATGGACCACTGTCCAAAGGATACACCAATCCCCTATGCTTTGATTTGTGTATCTCTCTCCAGAGGAGAACTCTTACCATTTTCTCTAGTTCATGGAACTTGATCCAAGAGAACTGTATCTCCTCAACTAGTTTATGGATCTCTCTCCACAGAAGAACTCTATCTCTCCAGCTGGTTCACAGATCTTACTCCACAAGAGAACTCTTTCCCCTTGCTCTGGTTCATGGATCTCTCTCCATAGGAGAACTCTATCCCCTCTACTCTAGCTGATGATATTCTAGAAGACTTCTACCCCCACTAATTTGGCTTGTGGATCTCTCTCCATAGGAGAACTCTGTCCCTACTGCATTGGCTGATGGATCTCTATCCATTGGAGACTGTTGTCTTCTTTTCTCTCTCACCTCAAAATCCTGCTATCAAATCTATCTCAAATCTACACCAAAATTTATCCCAAGTCTAGCACAAATCTACTCTAACTCTACTAAAAAATCTACTCTTGATTCTATCTCAAATCTACCCCAAGTCTTAACACAAATCTTGAAAAAATCAACAATCAAACCTGCTCTCAATTCTGTCTCAAATCTTCCCCAAGCCTTAACACAAAGCTTGAACAAATCAACAATCAAACCTACTCTCAATTCTATCTCAAATCTATCCTCAATCCTTCTCAAAAGACTTGCTCAAAACTACCTTCAAGCCTTCTCAAAAGACTTGCTCAAAATTATCTTCAAGCCTTCTCAAAAGACTTTCTCAAATATGCCCTCAAGCCTTCTCAAAATACTTGCTCAAATCTGCCTTCAAGCCTTCTCAAAATACTTGCTCAAATATACCCTCAAGCCTTATCAAAAGACTTGCTCAAATCTACCTTCAAGCCTTCTCAAAAGACTTGCTCAAATCTACCTTAATGCTGCTCACTTAACCTGCTTAAATATTTCCAAACCTTGCACACAAACAAAGCTTATATCTTTTTCAGAAATGCTTTCTTCAAACAGATATATTCTACTCAGAATTCATTTAACCTCTAGAACATATAGAGAATTATATGCACTTGCAAATAGCTCAATATGTTCTACTCAATCATTAAGTCTGTTGCTTTCACATGTCTCATATTTATTACTATTTTAAAGGTAGATCTAGTCTAGCACATGAAACCTATCTTCCTGATGCACACACTTGCTTTCACAAGTTTGATTTCTAATGTTTTCATATTCACTTTCAATATCACTCAAAACCAATGCCCAAAAGCTTCACACAATCATTCAAATAATGAAGCACAACTTACTCACAAACCCTAACACAGGTGCTTCCACTTTATTTCAACAAAGATGCATAATGTAGGTCTCAATATCCAACTCAAATATTTTCAACAATGCTTATCAAACAACCCTTTTATCTCCACCTTATATTCCAGAAAACCTTGCTCAAAAACACACCTCAAAGAAAGAAAAATATGCCCATACCTCTTATTTGTTTTGATGAAGATATGTCATTAAAACCTGTCTCATAAACAACCAATCCTTCTTATGCCACTTCAAGGGTTAGATAACAAGAGTCTATTTCAAAATATTCACATGAATATTACCTCCAATTTGTGCTCAATAAAATCTTAAAATTATGCTCCAAGACCCTTCTTTTGATCTCAAGGAAGATGCATTAAAACTCAACAAACCCCACATAAATTATTTTCACAAGGCAAGAGGTACAATAAAAATTTCAAACCACTTTTACACCTTATTAGTCCTAATATTGCAAATTAATTTTCAACCCAACAAAGATCACAAATTACACAAGCAAATTTTCATTTACACCTTATACCTCCTACTTGACATTAATGCACTTCCAAAGAGATAATTAAATCACCACTTTATTTTATACCCCAAGGCACTAGCAAAAACACCACATAATATTTTATCCAAAAGTCAAACCACATTCATAACCCTTTTATTTAAAAAATAAAAGCAAAACAATACCCCTTATATCTTCCTAGACAAACGCGCATACCTTAGAACCTTAGACTTTGCATAATTTAATTTTCACAAAAATTAATCTCTTTACTGTCGATTACCACCATTATTTAAATCCACACTGCCTGTTGGCCTGCACCCTAGCCATGACTAGGCCACCGCGTGGACTAGCCACCCAAAAGAACACTAAAAACACTCACTATACCTTATCCTTAACCTTTGTCACATAAAATGAAAAAATTCAAACAAAACCTTATCACTTGCCTCCACTACATCTCGAACATGAGACCTATCTACTACCATGCCCTAGCACTACGGACACTATTGTCTAGGCTACCTGCTCAAATGGGATAGAAATTCAGAGCCCTTACTCCCTATCCTTTACTCTGCCTTGATTTTCAAAAAACTGATGTCTTGTTCCTCTTTGCCAAACAATGATCTTTTGGGTGCAAAAAATTCTCAATTTTCAATCTTGCATTAACCACCTTAGCATGCAATATTTATATGCCATAGTTGGTATTGAATTTGAATTTGGTGCTTGAATTGCAAATATTTGGTGCCAATTAAATATTATATTTTAATTATAATAATTTAAATCCAAGGGATTTAAATATTATAATCTCTTAGGGCCTTTTCTTAGGTTAAAACTTTTGCCCCATAGTTAATCAATTTAACCTTTTTTTTTGCAAAATTACCACCAAGGTAAATCGGATATACTTTTTTATTTTTCCTTTTTCAAATACCACCATGGTAATGTTGCGGCTGTTCCACAACGTACCCCAAATTTGGGGACCCACATTTTTTGCATGTTTTCCAAGAAGACCAAAGTGGCCCATATGCTAAAGATCAAAGAAAAAGGAAAACACCGCAAGGAGGAAAAAGTGTCGTGATATCATGACATGTTGCATTTTCATGGTCCAAAGCAAAGAGAAAGGGCAAGGAGAAAAAGTGTCGCGATATCGCGACATGTTGCATTTTCGCGACCAAAAGAGAAGAAATAAAAGTGTCACGATATCACAACATGTTGTATTGTCGCGGCCAAAAGAGAAAAAGTGTCACAATATCGCGACATGTTGCATTGTCACGGCCAAAAAAGAAAAAGTGTCGCGATATCGCGACATGTTGCATTGTTGTGGCCAAAAGAGAAAAAGTGTCGCGATATCGCGACATGTTGCATTGTCGCGGCCAAAAGAGAAAAAGTGTCGCGATATCATGACATGTTGCATTGTCGCGGCCAAAAGAGAAAAAGTGTCGCGATATCACGACATGTTGCATTGTCACGGCCAAAAGAGAAAAAGTGTCGTGATATCACGACATGTTGCATTGTCATGGACAAAAAAGGAAAAAGTGTCACAATATCGTGACATGTTGCATTGTCACGACCAAAAGAGAAAAAGTGTCGCGATATCATGACATGTTGCATTGTCATGGCCAAAAGAGAAAAAAGTGTCACAATATCACGACATGTTGCATTTTCGCAGCCAAAAGAGAAGAAAGAAAAGTGTCGCGATATCACGACATATATTTTCATGACCAGAAGAGAAGAGAAAGAACAAGGAAGAAAAGGTGTCATGATATTGCGACATGTTACATTTTCACGGCTAAAAGCAACAAAAGAGAGCAAGGAGGCAAAAGTGTCGTGATATCGCGACATGTTGCATTTTTGTGACTCAAAAGGGGCAGGCAGGTAGAGAAACAAGAAGTGTCATGATTTCGTGACATGTCTAATTTTTGCCAAGGGAACAGAGTAGTTGACAGTGCGTTTGATATTAGTGATGAACACCAGGACAGTGAAACTGAAGACTACATAGTGACATGGACATAAGGAAAAAATCCAATGAATAAGACAAAACGTTACATAAGGAATCTTTAATGATTTGAAATCATTTAAGATGGTCGTTACACACGGAAGGAAATAGATGCAAGCCCATGTGGAGAAAATGAAACGAAGGGCCACAAAATAGAAATGAAAAGTCTTTTTGGAAATCAAAACACATGCATGCACAAAGGAAGGAGAAGCGAACAGTCATGGCTAGGAGAAACAAAATTTGTTCAGAGGCTTTAAATACGTGATTCAAAGAAGTGGAGAGGGGCTGGAAATTGTAGAAAAAAAACAAAGACTATCTTTTGGAATAAAGGAGTTTTTTTTGGCAAGAGCAACTCTTGTGTGTGAAATCAAAAGGAGATTGAAACTAAGACTGCTGCTATTTCTGTAAATCTTTCCTTTGCATTATTGCTTCTTGTATCTATTCGTTTACACCATAAAGTGGGTTACGATAGGTGAATGATGGAATGATGCAATTATTTGTTTCCTTAGAGTCTTGCATATGATCTAATTTGATTGTGTTTATGTTGCAGGTCTATTAGGTCAGGTTGTTTTAGAATTTCATCTCATAACTTGGGGTTTTGCATGGAGGAGATTGCTAACCAAATTAATGTCCTGTTTTGTTTTTCCAGCTAACTTTTATAAATTATGTTTCTGTTTTAGTTTTCTGATATTTAGATTAGTCTTGCTTTAAAATCTTATGTTTCGATTCGGGTGCATTCCAGAATTTCTGCATTTGTTTTCATTCTATTCTAGTCCTTTTCCAGAATTCATGTTCATAAACACTTCATTTATTGCCATGAATAATCTAAGTTATAAATAAGGTAAATAAACTGCCAAGAGTATGCTGTGCATATGTGCTTGAGAAAGCAATCTACTCGCACTAGAAATTGGAGGGTTTGTTTATAGGTCTAGTGTTTCCCAAAGAAAACTAGGGATTAATAGCGGAGAAGAGAAAGCCGCTTCTAGATCCACTTATTTAATTTATATTTTCATTCTTGCATCTCCAAACACCTTCATCTAATTTTTAGATAAAGTATGGGTTTAGGAGGGCTACTAATTCCAAATGCACACTAAATCAGATCAAGTGAATGAATCCTAGCTTGCTAATTTACTAATTTTTGCTAACATTGCTAACTTTATTAACACCAAATGCTAACATAGGGATAGTGAAACACTTTTAAATAAAGATAAAACGAACCCGTTAACTCTAAAAATGAACCTCATGTTAAAGGCACGGAGCTTAAAATGAAGTGGCTTACACCACACACTTTCTCATTTGGAATATTTTAAGCTGAAGATAAAAGAGGTTACTAACTGGGTTTTGGGTAGATTACTTTAATCTCAAGAACATTAAAAGAAGCTATCTTCGCATTTGGTTGATTTAATGGATTATGATTGCAAAGTACTTGTTCGAATCATTAAAGGTCCCTTTTTAACTGTTACTTACATGGTTTAAGTTATTTTGGTATACATTCATTTATTTGCTTTTGTCTTGATTGATTATATGCATATGAATGTTTGTTCACAAGAACCTTGGAGAAATGAATAATGCTACTTAATTTCTTTGCAAGAGAGAGTTTCCTGTTTGAGACTCTAGTTGTGGTGATCATTTTGCTATAGGGCAAAATATTCACTCAAAATTTTGGCGCTAGAAGGAGGGCCTTCTTTATTGCTTTGTGATTGCGATTTGTTCTAACGATTAACGTGGGTAGTTTTGTTTCCACCTATTGTGCTTACAGGTATAACATTTATTTGTTTCATTTTGCAAGTGATTTGAGAGAAGTCTTTTAGAGTTCTAGAGTTTCCAAGCTGGCCCAACCTGAGTACATAGCTACTAGGTCCAAAACCATAGGGGAAACTATTTTCCAAAGCCTTTCTCCCATTGTTAGGAAGCCAAGAAACAAAACATTAGAGATCGAAATACCACCCGATGTACTTGAGTTAGGAGCATCTTTAGACTCAAGTACATCTAGTGGGCCTGAGTCCATAATTTCAAACATGACAGCTATACCAAGTGCATCTGTCCCCATCATTACAAGTGTCACCATTGTTCCTATAGGGTCGATACCTTTGAATAACATGGCCCAAAAAAAACAACAACAATAACAACCACCTACCCTTTGGTTCAACGCATTTGGATTTTTATTTGAATCCATCTAAATAGGGTCCGATTTTGCAAGCATCCTCATTGACAAGTCCATCAAATCCCTAGTCGGGTCCATCTTCATCATCTGGTCCTTCACCAACGATGCCACCTACGGTGGCCACACCGAAGGACAAAGGGAAGAAACCCCTGGAAGAGGCAACGCCATCAGTCTCAACCATCTCTACTGAGGAGATGCCTAGCAGAATGGAAGTCGAGGCTCCTAGTTCACCCGACATGGAGTGGACTTAGCAAGAACTTCCAGTCCCCCCCCTTAATCATCAACAATCATCGATGAAATGGACAATATAGGCCTGGGGGAGTATCTGGTGCAGAATATTGTAGCAACACCCAAACTAGAGTCCATGCAGGACATGGGGAGACCTTGCCTCCCCATCGGTACTATTGTTCCTCTAGGCTACCCACCGAATCAGACAAACTTTGTGTATGGGGGCCTTGATCATGGTATTGAAACATACATGCAAGAGGAAGAAGATGAGGAGCCCTTTGCAGAAGATGTCAACTATTTGTCCAACCCAAACTTTGCTTTGAGATACCTTGGCCAATGCAATTGGTATGGATATAGGTTAGGCAGATATGAGCAAGGAGTGCGCGTTCTTTGCCAACCAATGTATCATATGCCATACGATAAATCAAGAGTAGGGTTCAACCACCCTCTACCCTTGGACATCTTGGTAGAGAACATGCAAGGCCTAGGGATAGGCAACAAGGGTGGACTGGCATTAGATCTATATGCCAATCATAACACGACATATACACTGGGATATTATCTCCCATTGTGGACAACCAACCTTGTTGACCTCAACAACCCTTTCTCTTTGCTCAAGAAAGGAGAAAGTTTGAAAACTCACCTATAAGAGGGGTATAGACAAGGTCAAGAAGGATATTCAGAATATGAGTCAAAATATGAGGTAGCACCATGGGACCGCTTCGAATCGGATAGCAATCACTCACAAGTTACCCCCATGGATGATTATCAAGAAAGCCTCTTGGCAATGTTACCTTTGGATGCTCCAATCGAGCAAGTGCCACCTCAAGAAAATCAGGTCCCCCCGTAGAGAGCAAAACAACCTCGATGGGGCCAGATCAATTTGCTCAAGCAAGACGAGCCTCTAATGTCGCAAATAGTTGTTGGAACCAACGAAGGCCTTTGGATGTCTGACAGTGATTATGAAGATGAAACTGAGATGGCATATCTCAATCACATGCAGCAGATGCAACAACAATACCCCCTGGATATTGACGACATATTTGAACAACTAAATATAGGGCCAGGGTATGAGTGGCACCTAAACCCAGTGCAGTGAGACCAAGTGTTGAACCTACCACTTTGGGCATATAGAGAGCACCTACCACCCAGAGATCCTATAGAAATATCAATGCCGAGGGCAGACCCTATCCTCCTATTTGCACATAGGGCCGATCTATTCATGCCAATACCTCCAGAGCCAGATCCAGAGCACAACAATCATTTAGGATGTCTGAGTCACCACACCCATGGTAATGGAGATCAAAATCATTTCATCAACATGATCTCCATTGACTTAACCGCCCCCATCCATAATCCAGTCGATCCAGCAAAGTCATTATATCTAAACATAGATGCCATAGACTAGGATCACATCAATTCACCACCATCCCCATCAGAGTATGCGGCCTTTTGATGAGATGCTTCATTTTACCCTAGGGCCAACTCAAGATATCTTCCATGATGAAGAGGAACTTGAGGTTCCCAACGTAGATCTAAACTCAGTAAATGATATCCACTTGACCCCAACTCCACACCAATTAGAGGATGGATCCCACATGTCGATCGAGGAGACGACTGACGTAGAAATCAGCTCTGATCCAATGAATCCACAGATAATCAAGCTGGGGGTAAGCTTATCCCCCGAAGAGCAAGCCGACTACATTGCCCTTCTTAAAGAGAAGAAGGAGGTTTTTGCATGGTCCTACAAAGACATGCCAAGACTAGATCTATAGCTAGTCACGCATAATCTAACACTTGATCCGACAGTCAAGCCAGTTAAGCAAAAACTATGTAAGATGCACCCAATAGTGGCCCTAATGGTCAAAGAAGAATTACAAAAGCTGTTGGATGCACAGTTTGTCATCTACATGGATTACCCACCAGGGCTGTCCAACATGGTTCCCATCAAAAATCCTGATAGGAGGATTCACATATGCACTAATTTTTGAGATCTAAACAAAATGAGTCCTAAGGATGATTTTCCCTTGCCTAGCATTGATGCATTGGTAGACGCTACAGTGTGCCATGAAATGCTTTCCCTCATAGATGGTTTCTCGGGATACAATTATATTCGTATTAATCCTGAGGACCAACTAAAAATGGCGTTCACAATGCCTTGGGGGACATTTTGTTATAAGGTCATGCCCTTTGGCCTTAAAAATATTGGTGCCACCTACCAACGTGCCATGACATACATATTCCACGATCACATGCATAAAACTTTGGAAGATTACATTGATGATTTGGTGGCCAAATCTCTTTTGTGCCTAGATCACCTTGGTGACTTAAGCAAGATTCTCGATTGCCTCATGGAACATAAAGTCATACTAAATCCCAAGAAGTGTGTATTTGACGTCACATCTAGAAAAATCTTTGGTTTCATAGTCTCAAAGCAAGGCATCGAGGTGGACCCAAACAAAGTCAATGAAATCCTTGAAATGCTCCCCCCAACTACCATCAAGTAGCTCAAAAACCTATAGGGAAAGGTCACGTCAATCAAGCGCTTCATAGCACAGCTATCTGACAAGTGTCGATCCATAAATAAATTATTGCACAAAGGGGTAGTATTTCACTGGGATGACGAGTGCTAGTCAGCCTTTGACGATATTAAACAATACTTGGCTTCACCACCAATATTGGAACCACCTAGACTAGGAGTACCATTCTACTTATACATCTCAGCTACTGAGGTGGCACTGGGCACCATGCTAGCCTAGAAAAATGAAATACACAAAGAACAGACTACTTACTATCTTAGTCGCACCCTGGTTAGTTATGAACTTAACTATGCATACATTGAGAAGCTCTACTTGGCAGTGGTGTTTGCTACCAAAAAGCTATGCCATTACATGCTGAGCAACACGACGTATGTTGTGTCTAAGGAGAATCCATTATGGTACATGATGAGTCGTACTTATCATAGTAGCCGCACGGTGAAATGGATCATGTTGTTGACGAAGTTTGACATCGAGTTCATTAGACAAAAATCCATCAAAGGACAAGTCATAGCCGATAAAATAGTAGAGGCTCCTCTCAAAGACGATCAGCCTCTGACCATAGAACTACCCGATGATGGGGTATTCCATGTCTCAGAGTTGCCAGATTTTGATGAGCCTAAGTCATAGGCCGAAATAACCCTATTTTTTTATGGTTCTAAATGTGATCAAGTGGGTTACGTGGGAATTGTATTCTTCACACTGCAAGGGTCTCCAATGCCTCTATCCTTTAAATTAGATTTCCCATGCACCAAAAACAATGCAAAATACAAAGCCTTACTCATAGGTCTTCAGACAACAATCACCATGAACATCAAACGATTGAACATATTTGGTGATTCGTTGTTAATTATCAACCAAGTCAAAGGGGTATTCCAATGTAAATGCCTAGTTCTATAGGCCTACAAAGCCCTTATGGATAAATTCTTGCAAATCTTGAATGGTACGACATCGAGGCACTCCCTCGATCATCGAATCATTTTGCGGACACTATGGCCTCCTTGGGGTCACTAATCCTGCAAGACATTTTTGGTGATATGACAACCGTTCAGGTCAAAACACTATCGCAACCCACGATGGAGCATGCAAGCTCTGACTTAATGCCAAGAATCCACTTGATCCAGATTGAACCGTCCTCAAACAAGTTCTATCGAATCCACAATTGTATGAATCACACCAACTGGGGGTCCTTGTTCTCCCCTACTCCCCTTAATAGCAACACAAGGCTATTCTTACAAGTTCTTTCCCACTCAGATTTTGCTAGGGATGACTTTCAAGAGGGATTGGCTGTTCATATTTTCAAGGTTTTTGATTAGAAGGATTGGTACACACCCATACGAGATTACCTCAAGTTAGGTAACCTCCCACTTGGATTGACACACATCGCAAAATGATCATTCAAGTAGAAAGTGGTAAAACATGTCTTGTTAGGAGACATTTTGTACCGTCGTAGCTATGAAGGAATCCTCTTTCGTTGCTTGGACCAGCAGGAGTCCACTTGGGCAATCACCCAAGCGCACGATGGTACATGTGGTGGCCACTTTAGTGGTATGGCCATCGCAAAGTGCATTATCTGCATGGGCTATTATTGGCCATATTTAGAGCGAGATTATTGTGCGTATGTAAGGAAGTGTGTGAAGTGTCAACACCATGCTAATTTGACACACGTACCTTCTCAAACCTTACAACCAATCCAATCGGCTTGGCCATTCTCATAGTGGGGCTTAGATCTAATCGAAAATATCTCCCTTGCATCATCAAGTCATCACACGTTCATCATAACGGCCATAGAGTACTTCACCAAGTGGGTGGAAGCAATTCCACTAACCTCTACGACTGGACCCCGCATTGTGGAGTTCATTTTACATAACATCATATGTCATTTTGGTATTCCATCCAAGATCATCTCGGATAATGGGATGTCATTTAAGAACAAAGATGTGTGTGCTTTGACCACAAAGTACAAAATTCAGCATAGTTTTTTGACACCCTATTATCCCTAGGCAAATGGGCAAGCAGAGGCGTCAAACAAAACACTAGTCGCCATCCTCAAAAATATGGTCATAGATAGTCATAAGGATTGGCACATTCAAATCTCGCTTGCCCTGTGGGCTTATCGCACTAGCATTCGGACGCCCACTAGGGCAACTCTGTTTTCGTTGGTGTATGGTTTCGAGGTAGTCATGCCTCTAGAGATGGAAATACCTTCCCTATGTATATCAATGCAAGAGTTCATCGATGATGACACTGCATGGTAGGCCCAGTTAGACCAGCTTATGTTGCTCGATGAACGACGCGTTAATGCTATCAATAATTTACATATCTATCAAGAGTGACTTAAGAAAGCATATAACATGAGGATTCACCTGAGGGACTTTCAGGTTGGTGACTTGGTATTAAAAGAGAACCAGCAAAATTCTAACTTGTCGCCCCATCTAAGAGACAAGTTCACGACAAACTGGTTAGGTCCTTATGTCATCGACTGTAAAATAGGACCTGGAACATACCGGCTAGCCTCTCTTGATGGAATCAAAGAACTAGAACCCTTGAACATTAGTCATTTGTACCCATTCCATATTTAAAAGAGCCGTAGCCCAAACCAAAAGCTCCAAGGATTCTCATAATCGCTTGGTCAACCCAAAAGCTCCAAGGATTCTCATAATCACTTGGTCAACCCCAAAAATACCCCAAAGGTACCCATAATCCCTTTGGTCAAACCAAAATGCTCCAAGGATTCCCACAATCACTTGGTCAACCCCAAAAATGCCCTAAAGGTGCCCATAAACCCTTTGGTCAAACCAAAATGCTCCAAGGATTCCCGTAGTCGCTTGGTCAACCCCAAAAATGCCCCAAAGGTGCCCACAAACCCTTTGGTCAAACCAAACGCCCCAAAGGTACCCATCATCCCTTTGGTCAAACCAAAAGCTCCAAGGGTTCCCATAATCGCTTGGTCAAAAAAAAAAAGTCAAAATAATAAAATCATCAAAAATAACAAAAATTTGCATCTCATTTCCATGCATACTCAAAATCATCACAACAATAAAGAACTCTTTTTTTGCATCTCATATTCATACTCACAAAAATCAATCCATCGAAAACACAAAAATAATAACTGCATTAAGCATCACATCCATACATTGCATATTTGTTGGTAATATAGGTCAAAGGCACCATAGACTGTAATTACTCGGCAAATCCATCATTTTCCACATTTCTCCATTCTATAAATAGTCCATAAAAAATAAACGCCATTCACATATTTTTCGCCCTATCATAGTCAGTTGTCTTCTAAATGTATCAAGAGTTTTCGTCATTCAACTGTCATTAGCTTTCTAGCCAAATACTGTACAAAGTCAGACATATTTTTACAAAGGTAGAGTTCTACTTGGATCACACCTTGTTACGTAGCCTCCCAACACAAGTTAAAACACATAAAAATTCCCAAGTTGTGTGAACAAAAGGTGAAACCTGCACAGCAATTCAGGATACCATACAGTGAAAAGGTTATCTTGCTCATCCCCCTGTGCGAATGACCCCAAGAATGCTGAGAGTTGGCAAAAGGACAAGCATATTCCCTACCCAATTTCCCAAGAATCCCAAGTTCTCAAAAAGTTGCAAAACATCAAAAATTTGCAAAAGTCAAAACTCCAAAAAAATTGACATCACAACCAAAGTGCATACATCAAAAGGCACATACAATAGTGATTCTAATCACTCAAAATTCGAATCCCTTGCTCAAAAGAAAAAAACAAAAATAAATAGTGATTTTTATCACTATATAAGAGCAAGTATCCCAATACAATTAAAGAAAAGAAGGGAGTCAAACTTGAATCCCTGGAACTCTCAGCATTCAGAAGGCCATGAAGTAAACCTCAGTATTGGTTTGGTGGGTAAGCTATCGATCACTAGTGTCAAACCCCATGCATGACGATATATCTGTCACATTAACTTGTGTGCAGATCAATGTTTGCATGTGGATGAGCTAGCTTATGGTATCCTAGATAGCACCGCAAATTAATCTGACTAAATACAACAAAGGAATTAGTGGAGCTAATTAGGTGATCCTCAATACGAGTTTGGTTGACGACCTATCCGGCATCGGCGGTATCCCGACAAATACCACATAAACAAACTCAATTGCACACACAAGGATGTGAAATCACTTGGTCAAAGACAAGTCAGATTCATACCTTGTTCAAAAGTCTTGTAAGATAAAAGTACAGTCTTGGCTAGTTAGTTAAAACATCTGAGCCTCAAAAAACCTTAACTACATTCTACACCAACTGTGATATCTTTCATCCTTGCATCGCCATCAAAAAATACAAAAAATAACATGTATACATAAGAAGTCATTTACCACAGCAATCGCCTAGGACAAAAAGCCATAAGTTCTAAATAGTCTATGGTGCCACCGCCAACAATCACAACTTTAATTCCTCCATTCCACTTGCATATCATATAAATTAGAAACATTAGCATTCATTGCAACGTATCCATACATAATATAAATTAACATGCATCCATCAAACATCAGTCACTGTGTATAAAATCAAATCACAACACGTGTATAAACAAAAGAATGTCATCTGTATATATATCATCAAAAATGCCTACAGGCTACAATAAATCGGTCCTCTGACCTCGTAAAAAGGCAAAAGTTCAAAAACCCCCAACCCTAGGGCGTCGACCACCATGATCACGTAGAATCGGTGTGATGGGAACTACCCCCCGTAGTGTGGGTCCTATGGGACCCCTAAGGGCGGCTGCTGCTAGCCCCCGCATCACGCCTACTAGCGCCTCCCTCATCCAATCGCCTGCATCGAGAGGATGTTGACTACTCATTATCGCTCCCTCTCATGCAGCATGATGATCCGCGTCCACTAACTGCAGGGATCCTCCCACTGAGGCAGATAATATCTATAGCTAAGTGTTGGATATTACATCCTTATTATTCATGTGGATGTATGAATCACTCTTCTTCAAGTTTTTGGTACAAAGTGAAAATAGCCAACAAGGTTCATATTGATTATGGATGGACAGATCACACACAATGGACCATAATGAAAGAAATGTTGTATGGATTCTATCAAAAAGGTAAAACCTATGGTATACCCCAAGGCAAATCCAGTGATAGACCGAGTGGCAGTCCCAGAGATAATGACCCAGAGATAGACCTAAAGATAGACCTAGAGACAAAGTTCTAGAGGAAAATCTACAAGCATATCCAGAGGTGATGATCTAGAGGTAGATTCATCGGCAGATCTAGATATAAACCCAGAGGTACAAATCTAGAGGTATGCTTAGAGCCAAAGCCATAGCCATGAGCTAGAGCCAGAGTTGAAGACAAAACACGAGCCACTATTTTTTCATTTCTCTTCTTCTTCTTCACTGTATTGGGGTAGTTATATAATTTTCCCAAATATCATTATATGGGGGATGCTAGCATATGTTATTATATTATTAGTGTGTTGTTAGTATTGTTATAATTATTACCTAAGTTTGACTTATGGCTCCATTTGTTATGGGTTATTCTAAGCCTTTGATTGTATTATTTATAATATGTTTATCAATGCGTTATTATCACCTTTGCTAACAATTTTAACCATATAACCATTAAATGGTCTATTACAACATAACTATAACCAAGACGATCACGAATACTGAAAATATAATCTAGAGTTTAGTGTTTCTAATCTGTGAGATCAAGATCAGTGTCTTGCAAACAAAGAGCATACACACTTGGCTTTGATACCATAAAATTATAGAATATGTAAGATTAAATAATGCGTAAGATTAAAATAGACTATGGTACAAATATTATATAATGCACAAGATATTATATATTATGATTAGAATAATTACAAACAGAATAAGATCTACAAGATCGACTAATTCTCTAGGACCTAACAACTAGTATTTAGGGTGTCCACCACGATGGACTCACATTGATTACTTAAAACCTAGACTCCAAATATATGAACTCAATATACCTTCAAATGATCTTGGAGGACATATCACTATAGCATAGATAAAAAAAATTAAGGAACTAAGAGATGGTCAAACTCTTAAATAAGAAATCCCTCTATTGATTGAAGGAGTTTATTAGAGAATGGTACAGGAAGTTTGATAGTTATGTGTTGTAGATTGTATTTTTTTATCTCTATATATCCATGTGTGTATTACAAAAAATAAAGGTAAAGTTTTGTAATTTTAGTTTTGTATATGGATGACATCCTCTTGATTGGAAATAATAAATAGTTAATTTCAAAAACTAAAGAGTTATTGTTAAAGAAATTTGATATGAAGGACTTAGGTCAAGCACACCATTGTTTGGAAAAAAACACAAGAGTGGACAATTATGGCTTTCCCAAAAGGATTACATCAACCATATTTTGAAATAATTTGAAATGCAGGATAGTAAACCTTCCAAAATTTCTATGTAGCTTGGAGTTTAATTATTTACAAAAAATTGTCCAACTATAAGGAAAGAAAATAAGAGGATGAAGAAAATTCCATATGTAGAGGTTGTGGGCTCATTAATGTATGCAATGGTATGTACAATGCTTGATAATACTCATGTTGTTGGTATGGTCAGTTGATATATGTCCAATCCTAGAAAGGAACATTTAACTACTATAGAAAGAATATTTAGATATTTACAAGGTATAAAAGATCATGTTTTGTGTTATCAACCTAAGAAGAATGAAGAGTTTTGTTTGAAGAGACATGTACATGCAGATTGGGAAGGTAACTTAGACAATCATAAATCAACATGAGGATATGTATTCACTTTGTATGGTAGTGCAGTGAGCAGGAGTAAAAAGTAAATTGTTATAGCTTTGTCAAGTGTTGAAGCAGAATATATTATTACCACTAATGCTGTAAAAAAAACTATTTGGTTGATGATGTTGTGCAAATATTTGCATTTGAACCAAGAATATGTTAGAATAAAAAGTGACAGCCAAAGTGTAATAACACTTGAATATTCTTCATCATTCCATAAAAGGACAAAACACATTGCAATAAAATATCATTTTGTTTGTGATATATTGTAGAGTGGAATGATTAACTTGATAAAATACAAAATCTAAGAGAATGCAACAAATGCAATTACTAAGGTTGTCACAACTCAAAAACCCCAATTTTACAGCAATGAGATTGGGATAAAAGATTGCAAAAAAAACCTGCATCAAGTGGGAGTTTGTTACAATGTTTAGGTGTTGAATGATTTCCCTGTTTAATGATGAAATCTTCTAAAAAGTTCACAGAACCCCCTTTTTGGAGTCTTCATATTTTTTGGTATGATCTAGAAGATTCTAGAAAACTAGTAAGCCCTAGAAGATTTTATTTTTGGGTGGGAAAATTAAAAAACCCTCCTATTTTGTTATTATAAAAAGATAACCAATTATAAAATGATTGCAATTGGGTTGATAGATCTGTTTCTTGGGGTTGATGAGATTATATAGACGACAATGCATTGTGTTCTCTAGAGTTGTCTACTTGCAGATAAATTTCTTGTGCTCAGTTGGAGAATAGCAAGCCGCATAAGTCTGCTCCTACGACAGTTACGAACGACACATCTCATATTTTTATTTATTTATTTATTTATTTATTTTTTATTTTTTATATCTCCTACGACAGCTACGAACGAACACAAATATAGATATGCCCGTGGGCAATCGTATGCGACTATAAATATAGACACGCCCGTGGGCACCACATCAAGGAATTGAATGCCAACGTAACGTAGGGCGACGACTTTTTTTGTGCGTTGAAGCTTCTTGCTGTTACAAGTGGACTCACAGAAGAAAAGAGATTGAGGAGTCTGGTTTTTTTGCGTGGAACAGATGAGTGTCATTGTCGAAGGCTGTTAATCCCTGAGCGGGCGCAGCTGCATGTTCTTCGCTTGTTGTATTTGAGAGACAACCTTTTCTTCCGATAGCTGATAGATACAAAAAATATAGACAGCTTTTTCTTCGGGTGGGTGGTAGATACAGAAAATATAGGAAAAAGGAAGCACCATGACAAAGTCAATTAGTTTATTCTTTCTGCCACGACTAAATGTAACGGAGTGTTATGAGTGCGATAACGCGAGACGAGGAGGCCGAAGAAGAATTATCGAGATTAACGTATACATGTTGTCGTGGTTCGTCTTTATTTCCTTTCCTCTTTGTTTGAAATAAATTAGATGTTTTTATCATTTTGATATTCATCGCCACCTTTTTATCTTTTTTTTTATCAACTTACCCTCATCTTCACATCTCATATTTTTTATTTATTTATTTATTTATTTTTTATATCTCCTACGACAGCTACGAACGAACACAAAGATAGACATGCCCGTGGGCAATCGTATGCGACTATAAAGAAAGACACGCCCGTGGGCACCACATCAAGGAATTAAATGCCAACGTAACGTAGGGCGATGACTTTTTTTGTGCGTTGAAGCTTCCTGCTGTTACAAGTGGACTCGCAGAAGAAAAGAGATTGAAGAGTCTGGTTTTTTTGCATGGAATAGATGAGTGTCATTGTCGAAGGCTGTTAATCCCTGAGCGGGCGTAGCTGCATGTTCTCCGCTTGTTGTATTTGAGAGACAACCTTTTCTTTCGATAGCTGATAGATACAGAAAATATAGACAACTTTTTCTTCGGGTGGGTGGTAGATACAGAAAATATAGGAAAAAGGAAGCACCGTGACAAAGTCAATTAGTTTATTCTTTCTACCACGACTAAATGTAACACAATGTTATGAGTGCGATAACGTGAGACGAGGTGGACGGAGAAGAATTACCGAGATTAACGTATACATGTTGTCGTGGTTCGTATTTATTTCCTTTCCTCTTTATTTGAAATAAATTAGATGTTTTTATCATTTTGATATTCATCGCCACCTTTTTATCTTTTTTTTTATCAACTTACCCTCATCTTCACATCTCATATATATATATATATATTATTTATTTATTTATTTATTTTTTTTAATTTTTTTTTATTTTTTATATCTCCTACGACAGCTACAAACAAACACAAAGATAGACATGCCCGTGGGCAATCGTATGCGACTATAAATATAGACACGCACATGGGCACCACATCAAGGAATTGAATGCCAACGTAACATAGGGCGATGACTTTTTTGTGCGTTGAAGCTTCCTGCTGTTATAAGTGGACTCGCAGAAGAAAAGAGATTGAGGAGTCTAGTTTTTTTACGTGAAACAGATGAGTGTCATTGTCGAAGGCTGTTAATCCCTAAGCGGGCGCAGCTGCATGTTCTCCGCTTGTATTTGAGAGATAGCCTTTTCTTTCGGTAGCTGATAGATACAGAAAATATAGACAACTTTTTCTTCTGGTGGGTGGTAGATACAGAAAATATAGGAAAAAGGAAGCACCGTGACAAAGTCAATTAGTTTATTCTTTCTGCCACGACTAAATGTAACGGTGTGTTATGAGTGCGATAAAGCGAGACGAGGCGATCAGAGAGGAATTACCGAGATTAATGTATACATGTTGTCGTGGTTCGTCTTTATTTCTTTTTCTCTTTGTTTGAAATAAATTAGATGTTTTTATCATTTTGATATTCATCGCCACCTTTTTATCTTTTTTTTTATCAACTTACCCTCATCTTCACATCTCATATTTTTTTTTTTATCTCCTACGACAGCTACGAACGAACACAAAGATAGACATGCCCGTGGGCAATCGTATGCGACTATAAAAATAGACATGCCCGTGGGCACCACATCAAGGAATTGAATGCCAACGTAACGTAGGGCAACGACTTTTTTTATGCGTTGAAGCTTCCTGCTGTTACAAGTGGACTTGCAGAAGAAAAGAGATTGAGGAGTTTGGTTTTTTTGCGTGGAACAGATGAGTGTCATTGTCAAAGGCTGTTAATCCCTGAGCGGACGTAGCTGCATGTTCTCCGCTTGTTGTATTTGAGAGACAGCCTTTTCTTTCGGTAGCTGATAGATACAAAAAATATAGACAGCTTTTTCTTCGGGTGGGTGGTAGATACAAAAAATATAAGAAAAAGGAAGCACCGTGACAAAGTCAATTAGTTTATTCTTTTTGCCACGACTAAATGTAACGGAGTGTTATGAGTGCGATAACGCGAGACGAGGCGGCCGGAGAAGAATTACCGAGATTAACGTATACATTTTGTCGTGGTTCGTCTTTATTTCCTTTCCTCTTTGTTTGAAATAAATTAGATGTTTTTATCATTTTGATATTCATCGCCACCTTTTTATTTTTTATTTTATCAACTTACCCTCATCTTCACATCTCATATTTTTTTTTTATCTCCTACGATAGCTACGAACGAACACAAAGATAGACATGCCCGTGGACAATCGTATGCGACTATAAAGATAGACATTCCCGTGGGCACCACATCAAGGAATTGAATGCCAACGTAATGTAGGGCGATGACTTTTTTTATGCGTTGAAGCTCCCTGCTGTTACAAGTGGACTCGCAGAAGAAAAGAGATTGAGGAGTCTGGTTTTTTTGTGTGGAACAGATGAGTGTCATTGTCGAAGGCTGTTAATCCCTAAGCGGGCGCAGCTGCATGTTCTCCGCTTGTTGTATTTGAGAGACAACCTTTTCTTTCGGTAGCTGATAGATACAAAAAATATAGACAACTTTTTCTTCGGGTGGGTGGTAGATACAAAAAATATAGGAAAAAAGAAGCACCGTGACAAAGTCAATTAGTTTATTCTTTTTGCCACGACTAAATGTAAGGGAGTGTTATGAGTGCGATAACACGAGATGAGGCGGCCAGAGAAGAATTATCGAGATTAACGTATACATGTTGTCGTGGTTCGTCTTTATTTCTTTTCCTCTTTGTTTGAAATAAATTAGATGTTTTTATCATTTTGATATTCATCGCCACCTTTTTATCTTTTTTTTTATCAACTTACCCTCATCTTCACATCTCATATTTTTTTTTTTATATCTCCTACGACTGCTACGAACGAACACAAAGATAGACATGCCCGTGGGCAATCGTATGCGACTATAAAGATAGACATGCCTGTGGGCACCACATCAAGAAATTGAATGCCAACATAACGTAGGGCGACGACATTTTTTGTGCGTTGAAGCTTCCTGCTGTTACAAGTGGACTCGCAGAAGAAAAGAGATTGAGGATTCTGGTTTTTTTGTGTGGAACAGATGAGTGTCATTGTCGAAGGCTGTTAATCCCTGAGCGGGCGCATCTGCATGTTCTTCGCTTGTTGTATTTGAGAGACAACCTTTTCTTTCGGTAGCTGATATATACATAAAATATAGACAGCTTTTTCTTTGGGTAGGTGGTAGATAAAGAAAATATAGGAAAAAGGAAGCACCGTGACAAAGTCAATTAGTTTATTCTTTCTGCCACGACTAAATGTAACGGAGTGTTATGAGTGCGATAACGTGAGACAAGGCGGCCTGAGAAGAATTACCGAGATTAACGTATACATGTTGTCGTGGTTTGTCTTTATTTCCTTTCCTCTTTGTTTGAAATAAATTAGATGTTTTTATCATTTTGATATTCATCGCCACCTTTTTATCTTTTTTTTTATCAACTTACCCTCATCTTCACATCTCATATTTTTTATTTATTTATTTATTTATTTATTTTTATTATTATTATTTTTTATATCTCCTACGATAGCTACGAACGAACACAAAGATAGACATGCCTGTGGGCAATTGTATGTGACTATAAATATAGACACGCCTGTGGGCACCACATCAAGGAATTGAATGCCAACGTAACGTAGGGCGACAACTTTTTTTGTGCGTTGAAGCTTCCTGCTGTTACAAGTGGACTCGCAGAAGAAAAGAGATTGAGGAGTCTGGTTTTTTTGCATGGAAAAGATGAGTGTCATTGTCGAAGGCTGTTAATCCCTGAGCAGGAGTAGCTGCATGTTCTCCGCTTGTTGTATTTGAGAGACAACCTTTTCTTTTGGTAGCTGATAGATACAAAAAATATAGACAGCTTTTTCTTTGGGTGTGTGGTAGATACAGAAAATATAGGAAAAAAAAAGCACCGTGACAAAGTCAATTAGTTTATTTTTTCTGCCACGACTAAATGTAATGGAGTGTTATGAGTGCGATAACGCGAGACGAGGCGGTCGGAGAAGAATTACCGAGATTAACGTATACATGTTGTCGTGGTTCGTCTTTATTTCCTTTTCTCTTTGTTTGAAATAAATTAGATGTTTTTATCATTTTGATATTCATCGCCACCTTTTTATATTTTTTTTATCAACTTACCCTCATCTTCACATCTCATATATATTTTTTTTTATCTCCTACGACAGCTACGAATGAACACAAAGATAGACATTCTCATGGGCAATCGTATGCGACTATAAAGATAGACACGCCTGTGGGCACCACATCAAGGAATTGAATGCCAACGTAACGTAGGGCGACGACTTTTTTTATGCGTTGAAGCTTCCTGCTGTTACAAGTGGACTGACAGAAGAAAAGAGATTGAGGAGTCTGGTTTTTTTACGTGGAACAGATGAGTGTCATTGTCGAAGGCTGTTAATCCCTGAGTGGGCGCAGCTGCATGTTCTCCACTTGTTGTATTTGAGAGAACCTTTTCTTTCGGTAGCTGATAGATACAGAAAATATAGACAAATTTTTCTTCGGGTGGGTGGTAAATACAGAAAATATAGAAAAAAAGAAGCACCATGACAAAGTCAATTAGTTTATTCTTTCTGCCACGACTAAATGTAACGGAGTGTTATGAGTGCGATAACGTGAGACGAGGCGGCCGGAGAAGAATTACCGAGATTAACGTATACGTGTTGTCATGGTTCGTATTTATTTCCTTTCCTCTTTCTTTGAAATAAATTAGATGTTTTTATCATTTTGATATTCATCGCCACCTTTTTATCTTTTTTTTTATCAACTTACCCTTATCTTCACATCTCATATTTTTTTTTTATATCTCCTACGACAGCTACGAACGAACACAAATATAGACATGCCCGTGGGCAATCGTATGCGACTATAAAGATAGACACGCCCATGGGCACCACATCAAGGAATTGAATGCCAACGTAATGTAGGGCGACGACTTTTTTTGTGCATTGAAGCTTCCTGCTGTTACAAGTGGACTTGCAGAAGAAAAGAGATTAAGGAGTCTAGTTTTTTTACGTGTAACAGATGAGTGTCATTGTCGAAGGCTGTTAATCCCTAAGTGGGAACAGCTGCATGTTCTCCGCTTGTTGTATTTGAGAGACATCATTTTCTTCTGGTAGCTGATAGATATAGAAAATATAGACAACTTTTTCTTCGGGTGGGTGGTAGATATAGAAAATATAGGAAAAATGAAGCACCGTGACAAAGTCAATTAGTTTATTCTTTCTGCCATGACTAAATGTAACGAAGTGTTATGAGTGCGATAACGCGAGACGAGGCGACCGGAGAAGAATTACCAAGATTAACGTATACATGTTGTCGTGGTTCGTCTTTATTTTCTTTCCTCTTTGTTTGAAATAAATTAGATGTTTTTAGCATTTTGATATTCATCGCCACCTTTTTATCTTTTTTTTTATCAACTTACCCTCATCTTCACATCTCATATATATATTTTTTAATTAATTTATTTATTTTTTTTTATTTTTTTTATTTTTTATATCTCCTACGATAGCTATGAACGAACACAAAGATAGACATGCCCGTGGGCAATCGTATGCGACTATAAATATAGACACGCCCGTGGGCACCACATCAAGGAATTGAATGGCAACGTAACATAGGGCGACAATTTTTTTTGTGCGTTGAAGCTTCCTGCTGTTACAAGTGGACTCGCAGAAGAAAAAAGATTGAGGAGTCTAGTTTTTTTGCGTGGAACATATGAGTGTCATTGTCGAAGGCTGTTAATCCTTGAGCGGGCGTAGCTGCATGTTCTTCGCTTGTTGTATTTGAGAGACAGCCTTTTCTTTCGATAGCTGATAGATACATAAAATATAGACAGCTTTTTCTTCGGGTGGGTGGTAGATACAGAAAATATAGGAAAAAGGAAGCACCGTGACAAAGTCAATTAGTTTATTCTTTCTGCCACGACTAAATGTAACGGAGTGTTATGAGTGCGATAACGCGAGACGAGGCGACCGGAGAAGAATTACCGAGATTAACGTATACATGTTGTCGTGGTTCGTCTTTATTTCCTTTCCTCTTTTGTTTGAAATAAATTAGATTTTTTTATCATTTTGATATTCATCGCCACCTTTTTATCTTTTTTTTATCAACTTAGCCTCATCTTCACATCTCATATATATATATATATATATATTTTAAATTTATTTATTTATTTTTTATTTTTTATATCTCCTACGACAGCTACGAACGAACACAAAGATAGACATGCCTGTGGGCAATCGTATGTGACTATAAAGATAGACACGCCCATGGGCACCACATCAAGGAATTAAATACCAATGTAACGTAGGGCGATGAATTTTTTTATGCGTTGAAGCTTCCTGTTGTTACAAGTGGACTCGCAGAAGAAAAGAGATTGAGTATCTGGTTTTTTTACGTGGAACAAATGAGTGTCATTGTCGAAGGCTGTTAATCCCTGAGCGGGTGCAGCTGCATGTTCTCCGCTTGTATTTGAGAGACAGCCTTTTCTTCCGGTAGCTGATAGATACAAAAAATATAGACAACTTTTTCTTCGGGTGGGTGGTAGATACAGAAAATATAGGAAAAATGAAGCACCGTGACAAAGTCAATTAGTTTATTCTTTCTGCCACGACTAAATGTAATGGAGTGTTATGAGTGCGATAACGCGAGACGAGGCGGCCAGAGAAGAATTACCGAGATTAACGTATACATGTTGTCGTGGTTCGTCTTTATTTCATTTCCTCTTTGTTTGAAATAAATTAGATGTTTTTATCATTTTGATATTCATCGCCACCTTTTTATCTTTTTTTTTATCAACTTACCCTCATCTTCACATCTCATATTTTTTTTTTTATATCTCCTACGATAGCTACGAACGAACATAAATATAGACATGCCCGTGGGCAATCGTATGCGACTATAAAGATAGACATGCCCGTGGGCACCACATCAAGGAATTGAATGCCAACGTAACGTAGGGCGACGACATTTTTTGTGCGTTGAAGCTTCCTGCTGTTACAAGTGGACTCGCAGAAGAAAAGAGATTGAGGAGTCTGGTTTTTTTGCATGGAACAGATGAGTGTCATTGTCGAAGGCTGTTAATCCCTGAGCGGGCACAGCTGCATGTTCTTCGCTTGTTGTATTTGAGAGAGCCTTTTCTTCCGGTAGCTGATAGATATAGAAAATATAGATAGCTTTTTCTTCGGATGGGTGGTAGATACATAAAATATAGGAAAAGGAAGCACCGTGACAAAGTCAATTATTTTATTCTTTCTGCCACGACTAATGTAACGGAGTGTTATGAGTGCGATAACGCGAGACGAGGCGGCCTGAGAAGAATTACCGAGATTAACGTATACATGTTGTCGTGGTTCGTCTTTATTTCCTTTCCTCTTTGTTTGAAATAAATTAGATGTTTTTATCATTTTGATATTCATCGCCACCTTTTTATCTTTTTTTTTATCAACTTACCCTCATATTCACATCTCATATATATATTTTATTTATTTATTTATTTTTATTTTTTTATATCTCCTACGATAGCTACGAACGAACACAAAGATAGACATGCCCGTGGGCAATCGTATGCGACTATAAATATAGACACACCCGTGGGCACCACATCAAGGAATTAAATGCCAACGTAACGTAGGGCGACGACTTTTTTTGTGCGTTGAAGCTTCCTGCTGTTACAAGTAGACTCGAAGAAGAAAAGAGATTGAGGAGTCTGGTTTTTTTGCGTGGAACAGATGAGTGTCATTGTCGAAGGCTGTTAATCCCTGAGCGGGCGCAACTGCATGTTCTTCGCTTGTTGTATTTGAGAGACAGCCTTTTCTTCCGGTAGCTGATAGATACAAAAAATATAGACAGCTTTTTCTTTGGGTGGGTGGTAGATACAGAAAATATTGGAAAAAGGAAGCACCGTGACAAAGTCAATTAGTTTATTCTTTCTGCCATGACTAAATGTAACGGAGTGTTATGAGTGCGATAACGCGAGACGAGGTGGCCGGAGAAGAATTACTGATATTAACGTATACATGTTGTCGTGGTTCGTCTTTATTTCCTTTTCTCTTTGTTTGAAATAAATTAGATGTTTTTATCATTTTTATATTCATTGCCACCTTTTTATCTTTTTTTTTATCAACTTACCCTCATCTTCACATCTCATATATATAATATTTTTTTATCTCCTACGACAGCTACGAACGAACACAAAGATAGACATGCCCGTGGGCAATCGTATGCGACTATAAAGATAGACACGCCCGTGGACACCACATCAAGGAATTGAATGCCAATGTAATGTAGGGCGAAGACTTTTTTTTTGCGTTGAAGCTTCCTGCTGTTACAAGTGGACTCGCAGAAGAAAAGAGATTGAGGAGTCTGGTTTTTTTGCGTGGAACAGATGAGTGTCATTGTCGAAGGCTGTTAATCCCTTAGCGGGCGTAGCTGCATGTTCTCCGCTTGTTGTATTTGAGAGACAACCTTTTCTTTCGATAGCTGATAGATACAGAAAATATAGACAACTTTTTCTTCGGGTGGGGGTAGATACAGAAAATATAGAAAAAAGGAAGCACCGTGACAAAGTCAATTAGTTTATTCTTTCTGCCACGACTAAATGTAATGGAGTGTTATGAGTGCGATAACGTGAGACGAGGCGGCCGGAGAAGAATTATCGAGATTAACGTATACATGTTGTCATGGTTCGTCTTTATTTCCTTTCCTCTTTATTTAAAATAAATTAGATGTTTTTATCATTTTGATATTCATCACCACATTTTTATCTTTTTTTTTTATCAACTTACCCTCATCTTCACATCTCATATATTTTTTTTATATCTCCTACGACAGCTACAAATGAACACAAAGATAGACATGCCCGTGGGCAATCGTATGCGACTATAAAGATAGACACACCCGTGGGCACCACATCAAGGAATTGAATGCCAACGTAATGTAGGGCGATGACTTTTTTTGTGCGTTGAAGCTTCCTACTGTTACAAGTGGACTCGCAAAAGAAAAGAGATTGAGGAGTCTAGTTTTTTTACGTGGAACAGATGAGTGTCATTGTCGAAGGCAGTTAATCCCAGAGTGGGCGCAGCTGCATGTTCTCCGCTTGTTGTATTTGAGAGACAGCATTTTCTTTTGGTAGCTGATAGATATAGAAAATATAGACAATTTTTTCTTTGGGTGGGTGGTAGATACAGAAAATATAGAAAAAAGGAAGCACCGTGACAAAGTCAATTAGTTTATTCTTTCTGCCACGACTAAATGTAACGAAGTGTTATGAGTGCGATAACGCGAGACGAGGCGGTCGGAGAAGAATTACCGAGATTAACGTATACATGTTGTCGTGGTTCGTCTTTATTTCCTTTCCTCTTTGTTTGAAATAAATTAGATGTTTTTATCATTTTGATATTCATCGCCACCTTTTTATCTTTTTTTTATCAACTTACCCTCATCTTCACATCTCATATTTTTTTTTTTATCTCCTACGACAGCTACAAACGAACACAAAGATAGACATTCCCGTGGGCAATCGTACGTGAATTTAAAGATAGACACGCCCGTGGGCACCACATCAAGGAATTGAATGCCAACGTAACGTAGGGCGACGACTTTTTTTGTGCGTTGAAGCTTCCTGCTGTTACAAGTGGACTCGCAGAAGAAAAGAGATTGAGGAGTCTGGTTTTTTTGCGTGGAACAGATGAGTGTCATTGTCGAAGGCTGTTAATCCCTGAGCGGGCGTAGCTGCATGTTCTTCGCTTGTATTTGAGAGACAGCCTTTTCTTTCGGTAGCTGATAGATACAGAAAATATAGACAGCTTTTTCTTCGGGTGGGTGGTAGATACAGAAAATATAGAAAAAAGGAAGCACCGTGACAAAGTCTATTAGTTTATTCTTTCTGCCACGACTAAATGTAACGGAGTGTTATGAGTGCGATAATGCGAGACAATGCGACCAGAGAAGAATTACTGAGATTAACGTATACATGTTGTCGTGGTTCGTCTTTATTTCCTTTCCTCTTTGTTTGAAATAAATTAGATGTTTTTATCATTTTGATATTCATCGCCACCTTTTTATCTTTTTTTTTATCAACTTACCCTCATCTTCACATCTCATATATATATATATATATTTTTAATTTATTTATTTATTTATTTTTATTTTTATTTTTTATCTCCTACGACAGCTACGAACGAACACAAAGATAGACATGCCCGTGGGCAATCGTATGTGACTTTAAAGATAGACACGCCCGTGGGCACCACATCAAGGAATTAAATGCCAACGTAACGTAGGGCGACGACTTTTTTTGTGCGTTGAAGCTTCCTGATGTTACAAGTGGACTCGCAGAAGAAAAGAGATTGAGGAGTCTGGTTTTTTTGCGTGGAATAGATGAGTGTCATTGTCGAAGGCTGTTAATCCCTGAGCGGGCACAGCTGCATGTTCTCCGCTTGTTGTATTTGAGAGACAGCCTTTTCTTCCTGTAGATGATAGATACAGAAAATATAGATATATTTTTCTTCGGGTGGGTGGTAGATACAGAAAATAGAGGAAAAATGAAGCACCGTGACAAAGTCAATTAGTTTATTCTTTCCGCCATGACTAAATGTAACAGAGTGTTATGAGTGCGATAACGCGAGACGAGGCGACCGGAGAAGAATTACCGAGATTAACATATACATGTTGTCGTGGTTCGTCTTTATTTCTTTTCCTCTTTGTTTGAAATAAATTAGATGTTTTTATCATTTTGATATTCATCGCCACATTTTTATCTTTTTTTTATCAACTTACCCTCATCTTCACATCTCATATATATATATATAAATATTTTTAATTTATTTATTTATTTTTTATTTTTTATTTATTTTTATCTCCTACGACAGCTACGAACGAACACAAAGATAGACATGCCCGTGGGCAATCGTATGTGACTTTAAATATAGACACGCCCGTGGGCACCACATCAAGGAATTAAATGCCAACGTAACGTAGGGCGACGACTTTTTTTGTGCGTTGAAGCTTCCTGCTGTTACAAGTGGAATCGCAGAAGAAAAGAGATTAAGGAGTCTGGTTTTTTTGTGTGGAATAGATGAGTGTCATTGTCGAAGGATGTTAATCCCTGAGCGGGTGCAGCTGCATGTTCTCCGCTTGTTGTATTTGAGAGACAGCCTTTTCTTCCTATAGCTGATAGATACAAAAAATATAGACCGCTTTTTCTTCGGGTGGGTGGTAGATACAAAAAATATAGGAAAAAGAAAGCACTGTGACAAAGTCAATTAGTTTTTTTCTTTTTGCCATGACTAAATATAACGGAGTGTTATGAGTCTGATAACGCGAGACGAGGCGGCCGGAGAAGAATTACCGAGATTAACGTATACATGTTGTCGTGGTTCGTCTTTATTTCTTTTCCTCTTTGTTTGAAATAAATTAGATGTTTTTATCATTTTTATATTCATCGCCACCTTTTTATCTTTTTTTTTATCAACTTACCCTCATCTTCACATCTCATATATATATATATATATATATATATATATTTTTATCTCCTACGACAGCTACGAACGAACACAAAGATAGACATGCCCGTGGGCAATCGTATGCGACTATAAAGATAGACACACCCGTGGGCACCACATCAAGGAATTGAATGCCAACGTAACGTAGGGCGACGACTTTTTTTGTGCATTGAAGCTTCTTGCTGTTACAAGTGGACTCGTAGAAGAAAAGAGATTGAGGAGTCTAGTTTTTTTGCGTGGAATAGATGAGTGTCATTGTTGAAGGCTATTAATCCCTGAGCAGGCACAGCTGCATGTTCTCTGCTTGTTGTATTTGAGAGACAGCCTTTTCTTTCGGTAGTTGATAGATACAGAAAATATAGATAGCTTTTTCTTCAGGTGGGTGGTAGATACAAAAAATATAGGACAAAGGAAGCACCGTGACAAAGTCAATTAGTTTATTCTTTCTGCCACGACTAAATATAACGGAGTGTTATGAGTGCGATAACGCGAGACGAGGCGACCGGAGAAGAATTACCGAGATTAACATATACATGTTGGCGTGGTTCGTCTTTATTTCCTTTCCTCTTTGTTTGAAATAAATTATATGTTTTTGTCATTTTGATATTCATCGCCACCTTTTTTATCTTTTTTTTATCAACTTACCCTCATCTTCACATCTCATATATATATATATATATATATATATATTTTATCTCCTACGACAGCTACGAATGAACACAAAGATAGACATACCCGTGGGAAATCATATGTGACTTTAAAGATAGACACGCTCGTGGGCACCACATCAAGGAATTGAATGCCAACGTAACGTAGGGTGACGACTTTTTTTGTGCGTTGAAGCTTCTTGTTGTTACAAGTGGAATCGTAGATGAAAAGAGATTGAGGAGTCTGGTTTTTTTGCTTGGAACAAATGAGTGTCATTGTCGAAGGCTGTTAATCCCTGAACGGGCACAGCTGCATGTTCTCCGCTTGTTGTATTTTAGGGACAACCTTTTCTTCCGGTAGCTGATAGATACATAAAATATAGACATATTTTTCTTCGGGTGGGTGGTAGATACAAAAAATATAGGAAAAATGAAGCACCGTGACAAAGTCAATTAGTTTATTCTTTCTGCCACGACTAAATGTAACGGAGTGTTATGAGTGCGATAACACGAGATGAGGCGACCGGAGAAGAATTACCGAGATTAACGTATACATGTTGTCGTGGTTCGTCTTTATTTCCTTTCCTCTTTGTTTGAAAAAATTAGATGTTTTTATCATTTTGATATTCATCGCCACCTTTTTATCTTTTTTTTATCAACTTACCCTCATCTTCACATCTCATATATATATATATTTTTAATTAATTTATTTATTTTTTATTTTTTTTATTTTTTATATCTCCTACGACAGCTACGAATGAACACAAAGATAGAAATGCCCGTGGGCAATCGTATGCAACTATAAATATAGACACGCCCATGAGCACCACATCAAGGAATTAAATGCCAATGTAACGTAAGGCGATGACTTTTTTTGTGCATTGAAGCTTCCTGCTGTTACAAGTGGACTTGCAGAAGAAAAGAGATTGAAGAGTCTGGTTTTTTTGCATTGAACAGATGAGTGTCATTGTCGAAGGCTGTTAATCCCTGAGCGGGTGCAACTGCATGTTCTCCACTTGTTGTATTTGAGAGACAGCCTTTTCTTCCTGTAGCTGATAGATACAAAAAATATAGACAGCTTTTTCTTTGGGTGGGTGGTAGATACAAAAAATATAGGAAAAAGGAAGCACCGTGACAAAGTCAATTAGTTTATTCTTTCTGCCACGACTATATGTAACTGTCTTATGAGTGCGATAACGCGAGACGAGGCGGCTGGAGAAGAATTACTGAGATTAACGTATACATGTTGTCGCGGTTCATTTTTATTTCTTTTCCTCGTTGTTTGAAATAAATTAGATGTTTTTATCATTTTGATATTCATCGCCACCTTTTTATCTTTTTTTTTATCAACTTACCCTCATCTTCACATCTCATATATATATATATATATTTTTAATTTATTTATTTATTTATTTTTATTTTTATTTTTTATCTCCTACGACAGCTACGAACGAACACAAAGATAGACATGCCCGTGGGCAATCGTATGTGACTTTAAAGATAGACACGCCCGTGGGCACCACATCAAGGAATTAAATGCCAACGTAACGTAGGGCGACGACTTTTTTTGTGCGTTGAAGCTTCCTGATGTTACAAGTGGACTCGCAGAAGAAAAGAGATTGAGGAGTCTGGTTTTTTTGCGTGGAATAGATGAGTGTCATTGTCGAAGGCTGTTAATCCCTGAGCGGGCACAGCTGCATGTTCTCCGCTTGTTGTATTTGAGAGACAGCCTTTTCTTCCTGTAGATGATAGATACAGAAAATATAGATATATTTTTCTTCGGGTGGGTGGTAGATACAGAAAATAGAGGAAAAATGAAGCACCGTGACAAAGTCAATTAGTTTATTCTTTCTGCCACGACTAAATATAACAGAGTGTTATGAGTGCGATAACGCGAGACGAGGCGACCGGAGAAGAATTACCGAGATTAACATATACATGTTGTCGTGGTTCGTCTTTATTTCTTTTCCTCTTTGTTTGAAATAAATTAGATGTTTTTATCATTTTGATATTCATCGCCACATTTTTATCTTTTTTTTTATCAACTTACCCTCATCTTCACATCTCATATATATATATATAAATATTTTTAATTTATTTATTTATTTTTTATTTTTTATTTATTTTTATCTCCTACGACAGCTACGAACGAACACAAAGATAGACATGCCCGTGGGCAATCGTATGTGACTTTAAATATAGACACGCCCGTGGGCACCACATCAAGGAATTAAATGCCAACGTAACGTAGGGCGACGACTTTTTTTGTGCGTTGAAGCTTCCTGCTGTTACAAGTGGAATCGCAGAAGAAAAGAGATTAAGGAGTCTGGTTTTTTTGTGTGGAATAGATGAGTGTCATTGTCGAAGGATGTTAATCCCTGAGCGGGTGCAGCTGCATGTTCTCCGCTTGTTGTATTTGAGAGACAGCCTTTTCTTCCTATAGCTGATAGATACAAAAAATATAGACCGCTTTTTCTTCGGGTGGGTGGTAGATACAAAAAATATAGGAAAAAGAAAGCACTGTGACAAAGTCAATTAGTTTTTTTCTTTTTGCCATGACTAAATATAACGGAGTGTTATGAGTCTGATATTGCGAGACGAGGCGGCCGGAGAAGAATTACCGAGATTAACGTATACATGTTGTCGTGGTTCGTCTTTATTTCTTTTCCTCTTTGTTTGAAATAAATTAGATGTTTTTATCATTTTTATATTCATCGCCACCTTTTTATCTTTTTTTTTATCAACTTACCCTCATCTTCACATCTCATATATATATATATATATATATATATATATATTTTTATCTCCTACGACAGCTACGAACGAACACAAAGATAGACATGCCCGTGGGCAATCGTATGCGACTATAAAGATAGACACACCCGTGGGCACCACATCAAGGAATTGAATGCCAACGTAACGTAGGGCGACGACTTTTTTTGTGCGTTGAAGCTTCTTGCTGTTACAAGTGGACTCGTAGAAGAAAAGAGATTGAGGAGTCTAGTTTTTTTGCGTGGAATAGATGAGTGTCATTGTTGAAGGCTATTAATCCCTGAGCAGGCACAGCTGCATGTTCTCTGCTTGTTGTATTTGAGAGACAGCCTTTTCTTTCGGTAGTTGATAGATACAGAAAATATAGATAGCTTTTTCTTCAGGTGGGTGGTAGATACAAAAAATATAGGACAAAGGAAGCACCGTGACAAAGTCAATTAGTTTATTCTTTCTGCCACGACTAAATATAACGGAGTGTTATGAGTGCGATAACGCGAGACGAGGCGACCGGAGAAGAATTACCGAGATTAACATATACATGTTGGCGTGGTTCGTCTTTATTTCCTTTCCTCTTTGTTTGAAATAAATTATATGTTTTTGTCATTTTGATATTCATCGCCACCTTTTTATCTTTTTTTTTATCAACTTACCCTCATCTTCACATCTCATATATATATATATATATATATATATATATTTTATCTCCTACGACAGCTACGAATGAACACAAAGATAGACATACCCGTGGGAAATCATATGTGACTTTAAAGATAGACACGCTCGTGGGCACCACATCAAGGAATTGAATGCCAACGTAACGTAGGGTGACGACTTTTTTTGTGCGTTGAAGCTTCTTGTTGTTACAAGTGGACTCGTAGATGAAAAGAGATTGAGGAGTCTGGTTTTTTTGCGTGGAACAAATGAGTGTCATTGTCGAAGGCTGTTAATCCCTGAACGGGCACAGCTGCATGTTCTCCGCTTGTTGTATTTTAGGGACAACCTTTTCTTCCGGTAGCTGATAGATACATAAAATATAGACATATTTTTCTTCGGGTGGGTGGTAGATACAAAAAATATAGGAAAAATGAAGCACCGTGACAAAGTCAATTAGTTTATTCTTTCTGCCACGACTAAATGTAACGGAGTGTTATGAGTGCGATAACACGAGACGAGGCGACCGGAGAAGAATTACCGAGATTAACGTATACATGTTGTCGTGGTTCGTCTTTATTTCCTTTCCTCTTTGTTTGAAAAAATTAGATGTTTTTATCATTTTGATATTCATCGCCACCTTTTTATCTTTTTTTTTATCAACTTACCCTCATCTTCACATCTCATATATATATATATTTTTAATTAATTTATTTATTTTTTATTTTTTTTATTTTTTATATCTCCTACGACAGCTACGAATGAACACAAAGATAGAAATGCCCGTGGGCAATCGTATGCAACTATAAAGATAGACACGCCCATGAGCACCACATTAAGGAATTAAATGCCAATGTAACGTAAGGCGATGACTTTTTTTGTGCATTGAAGCTTCCTGCTGTTACAAGTGGACTTGCAGAAGAAAAGAGATTGAAGAGTCTGGTTTTTTTGCATTGAACAGATGAGTGTCATTGTCGAAGGCTGTTAATCCCTGAGCGGGTGCAACTGCATGTTCTCCACTTGTTGTATTTGAGAGACAGCCTTTTATTCCTGTAGCTGATAGATACAAAAAATATAGACAGCTTTTTCTTTGGGTGGGTGGTAGATACAAAAAATATAGGAAAAAGGAAGCACCGTGACAAAGTCAATTAGTTTATTCTTTCTGCCACGACTATATGTAACTGTCTTATGAGTGCGATAACGCAAGACGAGGCGGCTGGAGAAGAATTACTGAGATTAACGTATACATGTTTTCGCGGTTCATTTTTATTTCTTTTCCTCGTTGTTTGAAATAAATTAGATGTTTTTATCATTTTGATATTCATCGCCACCTTTTTATCTTTTTTTTTATCAACTTACCCTCATCTTCACATCTCATATTTTTTTTTTATATCTCCTACGATAGCTACGAACGAACACAAAGATAGACATGACCGTGGGCAATCGTATGCGACTATAAAGATAGACACGCCCGTGGGAACCACATCAAGGAATTGAATGCCAACTTAACGTAGGGCGACAAATTTTTTTGTGCGTTGAAGCTTCCTGCTGTTACAAGTGGACTCGCAGAAGAAAAGAGATTGAGGAGTCTGGTTTTTTTGCGTGGAACAGATGAGTGTCATTGTCGAAGGCTATTAATCCCTGAGCGGGCGCAGCTGCATGTTCTTCGCTTGTATTTGAGAGACAGCCTTTTCTTCTGGTAGCTGATAGATACAGAAAATATAGACAGCTTTTTCTTCGAGTGGGTGGTAGATACAAAAAATATAGAAAAAAGGAAGCACCGTGAAAAAGTCAATTAGTTTATTCTTTCTGCCACGACTAAATGTAATGGAGTGTTATGAGTGTGATAACGCGAGACGAGGCAGCCGGAGAAGAATTACCGAGATTAACGTATACATGTTGTCGTGGTTCGTCTTTATTTCCTTTCCTCTTTGTTTGAAATAAATTAGATGTTTTTATCATTTTGATATTCATCGCCACCTTTTTATCTTTTTTTTATCAACATACCCTCATCTTCACATCTCAATATATATATATATATATATATATATATATATATATATATATATATATATATATTTATCTCCTACGACAGCTACGAACGAACACAAAGATAGACATGCCCGTGGGCAATCGTATGCGACTATAAAGATAGACACGCCCATGGGCATCACATCAAGGAATTGAATGCCAACGTAACGTAGGGCGACAAATTTTTTTGTGCGTTGAAGCTTCCTGCTGTTACAAGTGGACTCGTAGAAGAAAAGAGATTGAGGAGTCTGGTTTTTTTACGTGGAACATATGAGTGTCATTGTCGAAGGCTGTTAATCCCTGAGTGGGCACAGCTGCATGTTCTCTGCTTGTTGTATTTGAGAGATAGCCTTTTCTTTCGATAGCTGATAGATACAGAAAATATAGATAGCTTTTTCTTCGGGTGGGTGGTAGATACATAAAATATAAGAAAAAAGAAGCATCGTGACAAATTCAATTAGTTTATTCTTTCTGCCACGACTAAATGTAACAGAGTGTTATGAGTGCGATAACGCGAGATGAGGCGGCCGGAGAAGAATTACCGAGATTAACGTATACATGTTGTCGTGGTTCATCTTTATTTCCTTTCCTATTTGTTTGAAATAAATTAGATGTTTTTATCATTTTGATATTCATCACCACCTTTTTCTTTTTTTTTTATCAACTTACCCTCATCTTCACATCTCATATATATATTTTTTAATTAATTAATTAATTAATTAATTTATTTATTTATTTTTTATATCTCCTACGACAGCTACGAACGAACACAAAGATAGACATGCCCGTGGGCAATCGTATGCGACTATAAAGATAGACACGCCCGTGGGCACCACATCAAGGAATTGAATGCCAACGTAACGTAGGGCGACGAATTTTTTTGTGCGTTGAAGCTTCCTGCTGTTACAAGTGGACTCACAGAAGAAAAGAGATTGAGGAGTCTGGTTTTTTTGCATGGAATAGACGAGTGTCATTATCGAAGGCTGTTAATACCTGAGCGGGCGCAGCTGCATGTTCTCCGCTTCTTGTATTTGAGAGACAACCTTTTCTTCCGATAGCTGATAGATACAGAAAATATAGATAGCTTTTTCTTTGGGTGGGTGGTAGATATAGAAAAAATAGGAAAAAGGAAGCACCGTGACAAAGTCAATTAGTTTATTCTTTCTACCACGACTAAATGTAACAAAGTGTTATGAGTGTGATAACGCGAGACAAGGCGACCGGAGAAGAATTACTGAGATTAACGTATACATGTTGTCATGGTTCGTATTTATTTTCTTTCCTCTTTGTTTGAAATAAATTAGATGTTTTTATCATTTTGATATTCATCGCCACCTTTTTTATTTTATTTTTATCAACTTACCCTCATCTTCACATCTCATATTTTTTTTTATTTTATCTCCTACAACAGCTACGAACGAACACAAAGATAGACATGCCCGTGGGCAATCGTATGCGACTATAAAGATAGACATGCCCGTGGGCAATCGTATGCGACTATAAAGATAAACACGCCCGTGGACACCACATCAAGGAATTGAATGCCAACGTAACGTAGGGCGATGAATTTTTTTGTGCGTTGAAGCTTCCTGCTGTTACAAGTGGACTCGCAGAAGAAAAGAGATTGAGGAGTCTAGTTTTTTTGCGTGGAACAAATGAGTGTCATTGTCGAAGGCTTTTAATCCTTGAGCGGGCGCAGCTGCATGTTCTCCGCTTGTTATATATGAGAGACAGCCTTTTCTTTCGGTAGCTGATAGATACAAAAAATATAGACAGCATTTTCTTCGGGTGGGTGGTAGATACAGAAAATATGGGAAAAAGGAAGCACCGTGACAAAGTCAATTAGTTTATTCTTTCTGCCATGACTAAATGTAACGAAGTGTTATGAGTGTGATAACGCGAGACGAGGCGACCGGAGAAGAATTACCGAGATTAACGTATACATGTTGTCGTGGTTCGTCTTTATTTTCTTTCCTCTTTTTTTGAAATAAATTAGATGTTTTTATCATTTTGATATTCATCGCCACATTTTTATCTTTTTTTTAATCAACTTACCCTCATCTTCACATCTCATTATTTTTTTTTATATCTCCTACGACAGCTACGAACGAACACAAAGATAGACATGCCCGTGGGAAATCGTATGCAACTATAAAGATAGACACGCCCGTGGGCACCACATTAAGGAATTGAATGCCAACGTAACGTAGGGCGACGAATTTTTTTGTGCGTTGAAGCTTCCTGCTGTTACAAGTGGACTCACAGAAGAAAAGAGATTGAGGAGTCTGGTTTTTTGTGTGGAACAGATGAGTGTCATTGTCAAAGGCTGTTAATCCCTGAGCGGGCGCAGCTGCATGTTCTCCACTTGTTGTATTTGAGAGACAGCCTTTTCTTTCGGTAGCTGATAGATACAAAAAATATAGACAACTTTTTCTTCGGGTGGGTGGTAGATACAAAAAATATAAGAAAAGGGAAGCACCGTGACAAAGTCAATTAGTTTATTCTTTCTGCCACGACTAAATGTAACGGAGTGTTATGAGTGCGATAACGCGAGACGAGGCGGCAAGAGAAGAATTACCGAGATTAACGTATACATGTTGTCGTGGTTCATCTTTATTTCATTTCCTCTTTGTTTGAACTAAATTAGATGTTTTAATCATTTTGATATTCATCGCCACCTTTTTAGATTTTTTTATCAACTTACCCTCATCTTCACATCTCATATATTTTTTTTTATATCTCCTACGACAGCTATGAACAAACACAAAGATAGACATGTTCGTGGGAAATCGTATGCGACTATAAAGATATACACGCCCGTAGGCACCACATCAAGGAATTGAATTCCAACGTAACGTAGGGCGATGACATTTTTTGTGCGTTGAAGCTTCTTGCCGTTACAAGTGGACTCGCAAAAGAAAAGAGATTGAGGAGTCTGGTTTTTTTGAATGGAACAGATGAGTGTCATTTTCGAAGGCTGTTAATCCCTGAGCGGGCACAGCTGCATGTTCTCCGCTTGTTGTATTTGAGAGACAACCTTTTCTTCCGGTAGCTGATAGATACAAAAAATATAGACAGCTTTTTCTTCGGGTGGGTGGTAGATATAGAAAATATAGGAAAAATGAAGCACCGTGACAAAGTCAATTAGTTTATTCTTTCTGCCACGACTAAATGTAACGGAGTGTTATGAGTGCAATAACGTGAGACGAGGCGGCCTGAGAAGAATTACCGAGATTAACGTATACATGTTGTCGTGGTTCGTCTTTATTTCCTTTCCTCTTTGTTTGAAATAAATTAGATGTTTTTATCATTTTGATATTCATCGCCACCTTTTTATCTTTTTTTTTATCAACTTAGCCTCATCTTCACATCTCAAATTTTTTTTTATTTTTTTATTTTTATTTTATATCTCCTACGATAGCTACGAACCAACACAAAGATAGACATGCCCATGGGCAATCGTATGCGACTATAAATATAGACACGCCCGTGGGCACCACATCAAGGAATTAAATGCCAACGTAATGTAGGGCGACGACTTTTTTTGTGCGTTGAAGCTTCTTGCTGTTACAAGTGGACTCGCAAAAGAAAAGAGATTGAGGAGTCTGGTTTTTTTGCATGGAACAGATGAGTGTCATTGTCGAAGGCTGTTAATCCCTGAGGGGGCGCAGCTGCATGTTCTCCGCTTGTTGTATTTGAGAGACAACCTTTTGTTTCGGTAGCTGATAGATACAAAAAATATAGACATCTTTTTCTTTGGGTGGGTGGTAGATACAGAAAATATAGAAAAAAGGAAGCACCATGACAAAGTCAATTAGTTTATTCTTTTTGCCACAACTAAATGTAACGGAGTGTTATGAGTGCGATAACGCGAGACGAGGCGGCCGGAGAATAATTACTGAGATTAACGTATACATGTTGTCGTGGTTCGTCTTTATTTTTTTTCCTCTTTGTTTGAAATAATTTAGATGTTTTTATCATTTTGATATTCATCACCACCTTTTTATATATTTTTTTATTAACTTACCCTCATCTTCACATCTCATATATATATATTTTTTTAATCTCCTACGACAGCTACGAATGAACACAAAGATAGACATGCCCGTGGGCAATCATATGCGACTATAAAGATAGACACGCCCATGGGCATCACATCAAGGAATTGAATGCCAACGTAACGTAGGGTGATGAATTTTTTTATGCGTTGAAGCTTCCTGCTATTACAAGTGGACTCGCAGAAGAAAAGAGATTGAGGAGTCTGGTTTTTTTGCATGGAACAGATGAGTGTCATTGTCGAAGGCTGTTAATCCCTGAGCGGGCGCAGCTGCATGTTCTCCGCTTGTTGTATTTGAGAGACAACCTTTTCTTTCGGTAGCTGATAGATACAGAAACTATAGACAGCTTTTTCTTCGGGTGGGTGGTAGATACATAAAATATAAGAAAAAGGAAGCACCGTGACAAAGTCAATTAGTTTATTCTTTCTGCTATGACTAAATGTAACGGAGTGTTATGAGTGCGATAACGCGAGACGAGGCGGCCAGAGAAAAATTACCGAGATTAACATATACATGTTGTCGTGGTTCGTCTTTATTTCCTTTCCTCTTTGTTTGAAATAAATTAGATGTTTTTATCATTTTGATATTCATCGCCACCTTTTTATCTTTTTTTTTATCAACTTACCCTCATCTTCACATCTCATATTTTTTTTTTTATCTCCTACGACAGCTACGAACGAACACAAAGATAGACATACCCGTGGGCAATCGTATGTGACTTTAAAGATATACACGCCCATGGGCACCACATCAAGGAATTGAATGCCAACGTAACGTAGGGCGACGAATTTTTTTGTGTGTTGAAGCTTCCTGCTGTTACAAGTGGACTCGGAGAAGAAAAGAGATTGAGGAGTCTGGTTTTTTTACGTGGAACATATGAGTGTCATTGTCGAAGGCTGTTAATCCCTAAGCGGGCGCAGCTGCATGTTCTTCGCTTGTTGTATTTGAGAGACAGCATTTTCTTCCGGTAGCTGATAGATATAGAAAATATAGACATCTTTTTCTTCGGGTGGGTGGTAGATACAGAAAATATAAGAAAAAGGAAGCACCGTGACAAAGTCAATTAGTTTATTCTTTCTTCCACGACTAAATGTAACGGAGTGTTATGAGTGCGATAACGCGAGACGATGCGACCGGAGAAGAATTACCGAGATTAACGTATACATGTTGTCGTGGTTCGTCTTTATTTCCTTTCCTCTTTGTTTGAAAAAATTAGATGTTTTTATCATTTTGATATTCATCGCCACCTTTTTATCTTTTTTTTTATCAACTTACCCTCATCTTCACATCTCATATATATATATATATATATTTTTTTTTTAATTAATTAATTTATTTTTTATTTTTTTTATTTTTATATCTCCTACGACAGCTACGAACGAACACAAAGATAGACATGCCCATGGGCAATCGTATGCAACTATAAAGATAGACACGCCCATGGGCACCACATCAAGGAATTAAATGCCAATGTAACGTAAGGCGACGACTTTTTTTGTGCGTTGAAGCTTCCTGCTATTACAAGTGGACTCGCAGAAGAAAAGAGATTGAGGAGTCTGGTTTTATTGCGTGGAACAGATGAGTGTCATTATCGAAGGCTATTAATCCCTGAGCGGGCGCAGCTGCATGTTCTCCGCTTGTTGTATTTGAGAGACAGCCTTTTCTTTCGGTAGTTGATAGATACAGAAAATATAGACAGCTTTTTCTTTAGGTGGGTGGTAGATACAGAAAATATAGGAAAAAGGAAGCACCGTGACAAAGTCAATTAGTTTATTCTTTCTGCCACGACTAAATGTAACAGAGTGTTATGAGTGCGATAACGTGAGACGAGGCGGCCGGAGAATAATTACTGAGATTAACGTATACATGTTGTCGTGGTTCATCTTTTTTTTCTTTCCTCTTTGTTTGAAATAAATTAGATGTTTTTATCATTTTGATATTCATCACCACCTTTTTATATTTTTTTTTATCAACTTACCCTCATCTTCACATCTCATATATATATATATATTTTTATCTCCTACGACAGCTACGAACGAACACAAAGATAGACATGCCCGTGGGCAATCATATGCGACTATAAATATAGACACGCCCATGGGCACCACATCAAGGAATTGAATGCCAACGTAACGTGGGGTGATGAATTTTTTTGTGCGTTGAAGCTTCCTGCTATTACAAGTGGACTCGCAGAAGAAAAGAGATTGAGGAGTCTGGTTTTTTTGCGTGGAACAGATGAGTGTCATTGTCGAAGGCTGTTAATCCCTGAGCGGACACAGCTGAATGTTCTCCGCTTGTTGTATTTGAGAGACAGCCTTTTCTTTCGGTAGTTGATAGATACAGAAAATATAGACAGCTTTTTCTTCGGGTGGGTGGTAGATACAGAAAATATAAGAAAAAGGAAGCATCGTGAGAAAGTCAATTAGTTTATTCTTTCTGCCACGACTAAATGTAACGGAGTGTTATGAGTGCGATAACGCGAGACGAGGCGGCCGGAGAAGAATTACCGAGATTAACGTATACATGTTGTCGTGGTTCGTCTTTATTTCCTTTCCTCTTTGTTTGAAATAAATTAGATGTTTTTATCATTTTGATATTCATCGCCACCTTTTTATCTTTTTTTTTATCAACTTACCCTCATATTCACATCTCATATATATATATATATATTTTATCTCCTACGACAGCTACGAACGAACACAAAGATAGACATGCCCGTGGGCAATCGTATGTGACTTTAAAGATAGACACGCCCGTGGGCACCACATCAAGGAATTGAATTCCAACGTAACGTAGGGCGACGACTTTTTTTGTGCGTTGAAGCTTCCTGCTGTTACAAGTGGACTCGCAGAAGAAAAGAGATTGAGGAGTCTTGTTTTTTTGCATGGAACAGATGAGTGTCATTGTCGAAGGCTGTTAATCCCTGAGCGGGCGCAGCTGCATGTTCTCCGCTTGTTGTATTTTAGAGACAGCATTTTCTTTCGGTAGCTGATAGATACAGAAAATATAGACAACTTTTTATTCGGGTGGGTGGTAGATACAAAAAATATAGAAAAAAGGAAGCACCGTGACAAAGTCAATTAGTTTATTCTTTCTGACATGACTAAACGTAACTGAGTGTTATGAGTGCGATAATGCGAGATGAGGCAAACGGAGAAGAATTACCGAGATTAACGTATACATGTTGGCGTGGTTCGTCTTTATTTCCTTTCCTCTTTGTTTGAAATAAATTAGATGTTTTTATCATTTTGATATTCATCGCCACCTTTTTATCTTTTTTTTATCAACTTACCCTCATCTTCACATCTCATATTTTTTTTTTTTTAATCTCCTACGACAGCTACGAACGAACACAAAGATAGACATACCCGTGGGAAATCGTATGTGACTTTAAAGATAGACACGCCCGTGGGCACCACATCAAGGAATTGAATGCCAATGTAATGTAGGGCGACGACTTTTTTTTTGCGTTGAAGCTTCCTGCTGTTACAAGTGGACTCGCAGAAGAAAATAGATTGAGGAGTCTGGTTTTTTTGCGTGGAACAGATGAGTGTCATTGTCGAAGGCTGTTAATCCCTGAGCGGACGCAACTGCATGTTCTGCGCTTGTTGTATTTGAGAGACAGCCTTTTCTTCCGGTAGCTGATAGATACAAAAAATATAGACATATTTTTCTTCGGGTGGGTGGTAGATACAGAAAATATAGGAAAAAGGAAGCACCGTGACAAAGTCAATTAGTTTATTCTTTCTGCCATGAATAAATGTAACAGAGTGTTATGAGTGTGATAACGCGAGACGAGGCAACCGGAGAAGAATTACCGAGATTAACGTATACATGTTGTCGTGGTTCGTCTTTATTTCCTTTCCTCTTTGTTTGAAAAAATTAGATGTTTTTATCATTTTGATATTCATCACCACCTTTTTATCTTTTTTTTTATCAACTTACCCTCATCTTCACATCTCATATATATATATATATATATATATATATATATATATATATATATATATATATATATATATATATATATATTTATATATTTTTATTAATTTATTTATTTATTTATTTTTTTTATTTTTTATATCTCCTACGACAGCTACGAACGAACACAAAGATAGACATGCCCGTGGGCAATTGTATGCAACTATAAAGATAGAAACGCCCATGGGCACCACATCAAAGAATTAAATTCCAATGTAACGTAGGGCGATGACTTTTTTTGTGGGTTGAAGCTTCCTGCTATTACAAGTGGACTCGCAGAAGAAATGAGATTGAGGAGTCTGGTTTTTTTGCTTGGAACAAATGAGTGTCATTGTCGAAGGCTGTTAATCCCTGAGTGGGCGCAACTGCATGTTCTCCGCTTGTTGTATTTGAGAGACAGCCTTTTCTTCCGATTGCTGATAGATACAGAAAATATAGATAGCTTTTTCTTCAGGTGGGTGGTAGATATAGAAAATATAGGAAAAAGGAAGCACCATGACAAAGTCAATTAGTTTATTCTTTCTACCACGACTAAATGTAACGGAGTGTTATGAGTGCAATAAATTTAGACGAGGCGACCGGAGAAGAATTTTCGAGATTAATGTATACATGTTGTCGTGGTTCGTCTTTATTTCCTTTCCTCTTTGTTTGAAATAAATTAGATGTTTTTATCATTTTGATATTCATCGCCACCTTTTTTATCTTTTTTTTATCAACTAACCCTCATCTTCACATCTCATATATATATTTTTTTTATCTCCTACGACAGCTACGAACGAACACAAAGATAGACATGCCCGTGGGCAATCGTATGCGACTATAAAGATAGACACGCCCGTGGACACCACATCAAGGAATTAAATGCCAACATAACGTAGGGCGATGAATTTTTTTGTGCGTTGAAGCTTCCTGCTGTTACAAGTGGACTCGCAGAAGAAAAGAGATTGAGGAGTCTAGTTTTTTTGCGTGGAATAAATGAGTGTCATTGTCGAAGGCTGTTAATCCTTGAGCGGGCGCAGCTGCATGTTCTCCACTTGTTGTATTTGAGAGACAGCATTTTCTTCTGGTAGCTGATAGATACAAAAAATATAGACAGCATTTTCTCCGGGTGGGTGGTAGATACAGAAAATATAGAAAAAAGGAAGCACTGTGACAAAGTCAATTAGTTTATTCTTTCTGCCACGACTAAATGTAACGGAGTGTTATGAGTGCGATAACGTGAGACGAGGCGACCGGAGAAGAATTACCGAGATTAACATATACATGTTGTCGTGGTTCGTCTTTATTTCCTTTCCTCTTTGTTTGAAATAAATTAGATGTTTTTATCATTTTGATATTCATCGCCACCTTTTTATCTTTTTTTTTTATCAACTTACCCTCATCTTCACATCTCATTATTATTTTTTTATATCTCGTACGACAGCTACGAACGAACACAAAGATAGACATGCCCGTGGGCAATCGTATGCGACTATAAATATAGACACGCCCGTGGGCACCACATCAAGGAATTAAATGCCAACGTAACGTAGGGCGACGTCTTTTTTTGTGCGTTGAAGCTTCCTGCTGTTACAAGTGGACTCGCAGAAGAAAAGAGATTGAGGAGTCTGGTTTTTTTATGTGGAACAGATGAGTGTCATTGTCAAAGGCTGTTAATCCCTGAGCGGGCGCAGCTGCATGTTCTCCACTTGTTGTATTTGAGAGACAGCCTTTTCTTTCGGTAGCTGATAGATACAAAAAATATAGACAAATTTTTCTTCGAGTGGGTGGTAGATACAAAAAATATTAGAAAAAGGAAGCACCGTGACAAAGTCAATTAGTTTATTCTTTCTGCCATGACTAAATGTAACGGAGTGTTATGAGTGCGATAACGCGAGACGAGGCGGCCAGAGAAGAATTACCGAGATTAACGTATACATGTTGTCGTGGTTCGTCTTTATTTCCTATCCTCTTTGTTTGAAATAAATTAGATGTTTTTATCATTTTGATATTCATCGCCACATTTTTATCTTTGTTTTTATCAACTTACCCTCATCTTCACATCTCATATATATATTTTTTTTATCTCCTACGACAGCAACGAACGAACACAAAGATAGACATGCCTATGGGCAATTGTATGCGACTATAAAGATAGACACGCCCGTGGGCACCACATCAAGGAATTGAATGCCAACGTAACGTAGGGCGATGCCTTTTTTTGTGCGTTGAAGCTTCCTGCTATTACAAGTGGACTCGCAGAAGAAAATAGATTGAGGAGTCTGGTTTTTTTGTGTGAAACAGATGAGTGTCATTGTCGAAGGCTGTTAATCCCTGAGCGGGCGCAGCTGCATGTTCTCCGCTTGTTGTATTTGAGAGACAACATTTTCTTTCGGTAGCTGATAGATATAGAAAATATAGACAACTTTTTCTTCGGGTGGGTGGTAGATACAAAAAATATAAGAAAAAGGAAGCACCGTGACAAAGTCAATTAGTTTATTATTTTTGCCATGACTAAATGTAACGGAGTGTTATGAGTGCGATAACGCGAGACGAGGCGGCCGAAGAAGAATTACCGAGATTAACGTATACATGTTGTCGTGGTTCGTCTTTATTTCCTTTCCTCTTTGTTTGAAATAAATTAGATGTTTTTATCATTTTGATATTCATCGCCACCTTTTTATCTTTTTTTTATCAACTTACCCTCATCTTCACATCTCATATATTTTTTTTTTCCTACGACAGCTATGAATGAACACAAAGATAGACATGCACGTGGGCAATCATATGCGACTATAAAGATAGACACGCCCGTGGGCACCACATCAAGGAATTGAATGCCAACGTAACGTAGGGCGACGACTTTTTTTGTGCGTTGAAGCTTCCTGCTGTTACAAGTGGACTCGCAGAAGAAAAGAGATTGAGGAGTCTGGTTTTTTTGCATGGAACAGATGAGTGTCATTGTCGAAGGCTGTTAATCCCTGAGCGGGCACAACTGCATGTTCTCCGCTAGTTGTATTTGAGAGACAGCCTTTTCTTCCGGTAGCTGATAGATACTAAAAATATAGACAGCTTTTTCTTCGGGTGGGTGGTAGATACAGAAAATATAGGAAAAAGGAAGCACCATGGCAAAGTAAATTAGTTTATTCTTTCTGCCACGACTAAATGTAACAGAGTGTTATGAGTGCGATAACGCGAGACGAGGCGACCGGAGAAGAATTACCAAGATTAACGTATACATGTTGTCGTGGTTCGTCTTTATTTCTTTTTCTCTTTGTTTGAAATAAATTAGATGTTTTTATCATTTTGATATTCATCGCCACCTTTTTATCTTTTTTTTTATCAACTTACCCTCATCTTCACATCTCATATATATATATATATATATATATATATATATATATATATATATATATATATATATTTTTAATTAATTAATTTATTTTTTATTTTTTATATTTTTTATATCTCCTATGACAGATACGAACGAACAAAAAGATAGACATGCCCGTGGGCAATCGTATGCGACTATAAATATAGATATGCCCGTGTGCACCACATCAAGGAATTAAATGCCAACGTAACGTAGGGCGACGACTTTTTTTGTGCGTTGAAGCTTCCTGCTGTTACAAGTGGACTTGCAGAAGAAAAGAGATTGAGGAGTGTTATGAGTGCGATAACGCGAGACGAGGCGGCTGGAGAAGAATTATCGAGATTAACGTATACATGTTGTTGTGGTTCTTCTTTATTTCCTTTCCTCTTTGTTTGAAATAAATTAGATGTTTTTATCATTTTGATATTCATCGCCACCTTTTTATCTTTTTTTTTATCAACTTACCCTCATCTTCACATCTCATATATATTTTTTTCTATCTCCTACGACAGCTACGAACGAACACAAAGATAGACATGCCCGTGGGCAATTGTATGCGACTATAAAGATAGACACGCCCATGGGCACCACATCAAGGAATTGAATGCCAACGTAACGTAGGGCGATGACATTTTTTGTGCGTTGAAGCTTCCTGCTGTTACAAGTGGACTCGCAAAAGAAAAGAGATTGAGGAGTCTGGTTTTTTTGCGTGAAACAGATGAGTGTCATTGTCGAAGGCTGTTAATCCCTGAGCGGGCACAGCTGCATGTTCTCTGCTTATTGTATTTGAGAGACAACCTTTTCTGTCGGTAGCTGATAGATACAGAAAATATAGACAACTTTTTCTTCGGGTGGGTGGTAGATACAGAAAATATAGGAAAAAGGAAGCACCGTGACAAAGTCAATTAGTTTATTCTTTCTGCCATGACTAAATGTAACGTAGTGTTATGAGTGCGATAACGCGAGACGAGGCGTCCGGAGAAGAATTACCGAGATTAACGTATACATGTTGTCGTGGTTCGTCTTTATTTCCTTTCCTCTTTGTTTGAAATAAATTAGATGTTTTTATCATTTTGATATTCATCGTCACCTTTTTATCTTTTTTTTTATCAACTTACCCTCATCTTCACATCTCATATTTTTTTTTTATATCTCCTACGATAGCTACGAACGAACACAAAGATAGACATGCCCGTGGGCAATCGTATGCGACTATAAAGATAGACATGCCCATGGGCACCACATCAAGGAATTGAATGCCAACGTAACGTAGGGCGACGACTTTTTTTGTGCATTGAAGCTTCCTGCTGTTACAAGTGGAGTCGCAAAAGAAAAGAGATTGAGGAGTCTGGTTTTTTTGCGTAGAACATATGAGTGTCATTGTCGAAGGCTGTTAATCCCTGAGCGGGCGCAGTTGCATGTTCTTCGCTTGTTGTATTTGAGAGACAGCATTTTCTTTCGGTAGCTGATAGATATAAAAAATATAGATAGCTTTTTCTTCGGGTGGGTGGTAGATACAAAAAATATAGAAGGAAGCACCGTGACAAAGTCAATTAATTTATTCTTTCTGCCATTACTAAATGTAACGGAGTGTTATGAGTGCGATAACGCGAGACGAGGCGGCCGAAGAAGAATTATCGAGATTAACGTATACATGTTGTCGTGGTTCATCTTTATTTCCTTTCCTCTTTGTTTGAAATAAATTAGATGTTTTTATCATTTTGATATTCGTCGCCACCTTTTTATCTTTTTTTTTATCAACTTACCCTCATCTTCACATCTCATATTTTTTTTTTTTTTATTTCCTACGACAGCTATGAATGAACACAAAGATAGACATGCCCGTGGGCAATCGTATGCGACTATAAAGATAGACACGCCCGTGGGCACCACATAAAGAAATTGAATGCCAACGTAACGTAGGGCGACGATTTTTTTTGTGCGTTGAAGCTTCCTGCTGTTACAAGTGGACTCGCAGAAGAAAATAGATTGAGGAGTCTGGTTTTTTTGTATGGAACAGATGAGTGTCATTGTCGAAGGTTGTTAATCCCTGAGCGGGCACAACTGCATGTTCTCCGCTTGTTGTATTTGAGAGACAACCTTTTCTTCCGGTAGCTGATAGATACAAAAAATATAGACAGCTTTTTCTTTGGGTGGGTGGTAGATACAGAAAATATAGGAAAAATGAAGCACCATGACAAAGTCAATTAGTTTATTCTTTCTGCCACGACTAAATGTAACGGAGTGTTATGAGTGCGATAACGCAAGATGAGGCGACTGGAGAAGAATTACAGATATTAACGTATACATGTTGTCGTGGTTCGTCTTTATTTTCTTTCCTCTTTGTTTGAAATAAATTAGATGTTTTTATCATTTTGATATTCATCGCCACCTTTTTATCTTTTTTTTATCAACTTACCCTCATCTTCACATCTCATATATATATATATATATTTATTTATTTATTTATTTATTTATTTATTTATTTATTTTTTTTTATATCTCCTACGACAGCTACTAACGAACATAAACATAGACATGCTAGTGGGCAATCGTATGCGACTATAAATATAGACACACCCGTGGGCACTACATCAAGGAATTAAATGCCAACGTAACGTAGGGCGATGACTTTTTTTGTGTGTTGAAGCTTCCTACTGTTACAAGTGGACTCGTAGAAGAAAAGAGATTGAGGAGTCTAGTTTTTTTGCATGTTCTCCGCTTGTTGTATTTGAGAGACAGCCTTTTCTTTCAGTAGCTGATAGATACAAAAAATATAGAGAGCTTTTTCTTCGGGTGGATGGTAGATACAGAAAATATAGGAAAAAGGAAGCACCGTGACAAAGTCAATTAGTTTATTCTTTCTACCACGACTAAATGTAACGGAGTGTTATGAGTGCGATAACGCGAGACGAGGCAACTGGAGAAGAATTACCGAGATTAACGTATACATGTTGTTGTGGTTCGTATTTATTTCCTTTCCTCTTTGTTTGAAATAAATTAGATGTTTTTATCATTTTGATATTCATCGCCACCTTTTTATCTTTTTTTTTATCAACTTACCCTCATCTTCACATCTCATATATATATATTTGTATTTATTTATTTATTTTTATATCTCCTATGACAGCTACGAACGAACACAAAGATAGACATGCCCGTGGGCAATCGTATGCGACTATAAATATAGACACGCCCGTGGGCACCACATCAAGGAATTGAATGCCAATGTAACGTAGGGCGATGAATTTTTTTATGCGTTGAAGCTTCCTGCTATTACAAGTGGACTCGCAGAAGAAAAGAGATTGAGGAGTCTGGTTTTTTTGCGTGGAACAGATGAGTGTCATTGTCGAAGGCTGTTAATCCCTGAGCGGGCGCAACTGCATGTTCTCTGCTTGTTGTATTTGAGAGATAGCCTTTTCTTTCGGTAGCTGATAGATACAGAAAATATAGACAGCTTTTTCTTTGGGTGGGTGGTAGATACAAAAAATATAGGAAAAAGGAAGCACCGTGACAAAGTCAATTAGTTTATTCTTTCTGCCACGACTAAATGTAACAGAGTGTTATGAGTGCGATAACGCGAGACGAAGCGAACGGAGAAGAATTACCGAGATTAACGTATACATGTTGTCATGGTTCGTCTTTATTTCCTTTCCTCTTTGTTTGAAATAAATTAGATGTTTTTATCATTTTGATATTCATCGCCACCTTTTTATCTTTTTTTTTATCAACTTACCCTCATCTTCACATCTCATATATATATATATTTTTTTATCTCCTACGACAGCTACGAACGAACACAAAGATAGACATGCCCGTGGGCAATCGTATGCGACTATAAATATAGACACGCCCGTGGGCACCACATCAAGGAATTGAATGCCAACGTAACGTAGGGCGACGAATTTTTTTATGCGTTGAAGCTTCCTGCTGTTACAAGTGGACTCGCAAAAGAAAAGAGATTGAAGAGTATGGTTTTTTTGCGTGGAACAGATGAGTGTCATTGTCGAAAGCTGTTAATCCCTGAGCGGGCGTAGCTGCATGTTCTCCACTTGTATTTGAGAGACAGCCTTTTCTTCTGGAATTGAATGCGACTATAAATATAGACACGCCCGTGGGCACCACATCAAGGAATTGAATGCCAACGTAACGTAGGGTGATGACTTTTTTTGTGTGTTGAAGCTTCCTGCTGTTACAAGTGGACTCGTAGAAGAAAAAAGATTGAGGAGTCTAGTTTTTTTGTGTGGAACAGATGAGTGTCATTGTCGAAGGCTGTTAATCCCTGATCGGGCGCAGCTGCATATTCTTCGCTTGTTGTATTTGAGAGACAACATTTTCTTTCGGTAGCTGATAGATACAGAAAATATAGACAACTTTTTCTTCGGGTGGGTGGTAGATACAGAAAATATAGAAAAAAGGAAGCACCGTGACAAAGTCAATTAGTTTATTCTTTCCGCCATGACTAAATGTAACAGAGTGTTATGAGTGCGATAACGCGAGACGAGGCGGCCGGAGAAGAATTACCGAGACTAACGTATACATGTTGTCGTGGTTCGTCTTTATTTCCTTTCCTCTTTGTTTGAAATAAATTAGATGTTTTTATCATTTTGATATTCATCGCCACCTTTTTATCTTTTTTTTATCAACTTACCCTGATCTTCACATCTCATATTTTTTTTTTTTTATCTCCTACGACAGCTACGAACGAACACAAAGATAGACATGCCTGTGGGCAATCGTATGCGACTATAAAGATAGACACGCCCGTGGGCACCATATCAAGGAATTGAATGCCAACGTAACGTAGGGCGACGACTTTTTTTGTTCGTTGAAGCTTCCTGCTGTTACAAGTGGACTCGTAGAAGAAAAGAGATTAAGGAGTCTGGTTTTTTTGTGTGGAACATATGAGTGTCATTGTCGAAGGTTGTTAATCCCTGAGCGGGCACAGCTGCATGTTCTCCACTTGTTGTATTTGAGAGACAGCCTTTCCTTCTGGTAGCTGATAGATATAGAAAATATAGACAACTTTTTCTTTGGGTGGGTGGTAGATACAGAAAATATAGGAAAAAGGAAGCACCGTGACAAAGTTAATTAGTTTATTCTTTCTGCCATGACTAAATGTAACGGAGTGTTATGAGTGCGATAACGCGAGACGAGGCGGCCGGAGAATAATTACCAATATTAACGTATACATGTTGTCGTGGTTCGTATTTATTTCATTTCCTCTTTGTTTGAAATAAATTAGATGTTTTTATCATTTTGATATTCATCGCCACCTTTTTATCTTTTTTTTATCAACTTACCCTCATCTTCACATCTCATATTTATTTTTTATTTTTTATCTCCTACGACAACTACGAATGAACACAAAGATAGACATGCCTGTGGGCAATCGTATGCGACTATAAAGATAGACATGCCCGTGGGCACCACATCAAGGAATTGAATGCCAACGTAACGTAGGGCGACGACTTTTTTTGTGCGTTGAAGCTTCCTGCTGTTACAAGTGGACTTGTAGAAGAAAAAAGATTGAGGAGTCTGGTTTTTTTGCGTGGAACATATGCGTGTCATTGTCGAAGGCTGTTGATCCCTGAGCGGGCGCAGCTGCATGTTCTCCGCTTGCTGTATTTGAGAGACAACATTTTATTTTGGTAGCTGATAGATACAAAAAATATAGACAACTTTTTCTTCGGGTGGGTGGTAGATACAGAAAATATAAGAAAAAGGAAGCACCGTGACAAAGTCAATTAGTTTATTCTTTCTGCCACGACTAAATGTAACAGAGTGTTATGAGTGCGATAACGCAAGACGAGGCGGCCGGAGAAGAATTACCGAGATTAACGTATACATGTTGTCGTGGTTCGTCTTTATTTCCTTTCCTCTTTGTTTGAAATAAATTAGATGTTTTTATCATTTTGATATTCATCGCCACCTTTTTATCTTTTTTTTTATCAACTTACCCTCATCTTCACATCTCATATATATATATATATATATATATTTTAATTAATTAATTTATTTTTTATTTTTTTAATTTTTTATATCTCCTACGACAGCTACGAACGAACACAAATATAGACATGCCCGTGGGCAATCGTATGTGACTTTAAAGATAAAAATGCCCTTGGGCACCACATTAAGGAATTAAATGCCAACGTAATGTAGGGCGACGACTTTTTTTGTGCGTTGAAGCTTCCTGCTGTTACAAGTGGACTTGCAGAAGAAAAATGATTGAGGAGTCTGGTTTTTTTGCATGGAACAAATGAGTGTCATTGTCGAAGGCTGTTAATCCCTGAGCGGGCATAGCTGCATGTTCTTCGCTTGTTGTATTTGAGAGACAGCATTTTCTTTCGGTAGCTGATAGATACAGAAAATATAGACAGCTTTTTCTTCGGATGGGTGGTAGATACAGAAAATATAGGAATAAGGAAGCACCGTGACAAAGTCAATTAGTTTATTCTTTCTGCCACGACTAAATGTAACAGAGTGTTATGAGTGCGATAACGCGAGACGAGGCGGCCGGAGAAGAATTACCGAGATTAACGTATACATGTTGTCGTGGTTCGTCTTTATTTCCTTTCCTCTTTGTTTGAAATAAATTAGATGTTTTTATCATTTTGATAATCATCGCCACCTTTTTATCTTTTTTTTTATCAACTTACCCTCATCTTCACATATGATATTTATTTTTTATTTTTTATCTCCTACGACAGCTACGAACAAACACAAAGATAGACATGCCTGTGGGCAATCGTATGCGACTATAAAGATAGACACGCCCGTGGGCACCACATCAAGGAATTGAATGCCAACGTAACGTAGGGCGACGACTTTTTTTGTGCGTTGAAGCTTCCTGCTGTTACAAGTGGACTCGCAGAAGAAAAGAGATTGAGGAGTCTAGTTTTTTTGCGTGGAACAGATGAGTGTCATTGTCGAAGGCTGTTAATCCCTGAGAGGGTGCAGCTGCATGTTCTCCGCTTGTTGTATTTGAGAGACAGCCTTTTCTTCCGGTAGCTGATAGATATAGAAAATGTAGACAACTTTTTCTTCGGGTGGGTGGTAGATACAGAAAATATAGTAAAAAAGAAGCACCGTGACAAAGTCAATTAGTTTATTCTTTCTGCCATGACTAAATGTAACAGAGTGTTATGAGTGCGATAACGCGAGACGAGGCGGCCGGAGAAGAATTACCGAGATTAACGTATACATGTTGTCATGGTTCGTCTTTATTTCCTTTCCTCTTTGTTTGAAATAAATTAGATGTTTTTATCATTTTGATATTCATCGCCACCTTTTTATCTTTTTTTTTATCAACTTACCCTCATCTTCACATCTCATATTTCTTTTTATTTCCTACGACAGCTATGAATGAACACAAAGATAGACATGCCCATGGGCAATCGTATGCGACTATAAAGATAGACACGCCCGTGGGCACCACATCAAGGAATTGAATGCCAACGTAACTTAGGGCGACGACTTTTTTTTTGTGTTGAAGCTTCCTGCTGTTACAAGTGGACTCGCAAAAGAAAAGAGATTGAGTAGTCTGGTTTTTTTGCATGGAACAGATGAGTGTCATTGTCGAAGGCTGTTAATCCCTGAGCGGGCACAGCTGCATGTTCTCCGCTTGATGTATTTGAGAGACAGCCTTTTCTTCCGATAGCTGATAGATACAGAAAATATAGACAGCTTTTTCTTCGGGTGGGTGGTAGATACAGAAAATATAGGAAAAAAGAAGCACCGTGACAAAGTCAATTAGTTTATTCTTTCTGCCACGACTAAATGTAACGAAGTGTTATGAGTGCGATAACGCGAGACGAGGCAGCTGGAGAAGAATTACCGAGATTAATGTATACATGTTGTCATGGTTCGTCTTTATTTCCTTTCCTCTTTGTTTGAAATAAATTAGATGTTTTTATCATTTTGATATTCATCGCCACCTTTTTATATTATTTTTTATCAACTTACCCTCATCTTCACATCTCATATATATATATATATATATATATATATATATATATATATATATATATATATTTTTTTTTTTTTTAATTTATTTATTTATTTTATATTTTTTATATTTTTTATATCTCCTACGACAGCTACGAATGAACACAAAGATAGACATGCCCGTGGGCAATCGTATGCGACTATAAAGATAGACACGCCCGTGGGCACCACATCAAGGAATTAAATGCCAACGTAACGTAGGGCGACGAGTTTTTTGTGCGTTGAAGATTCCTGCTGTTACAAGTGGACTTACAGAAGAAAAGAGATTGAGGAGTCTAGTTTTTTTGTGTGGAACAGATGAGTGTCATTGTCGAAGGCTGTTAATCCCTGAGCGGGCGCAGCTGCATGTTATTCGCTTGTTGTATTTGAGAGACAGCCTTTTCTTCCAGTAGCTGATAGATACAGAAAATATAGACAGCTTTTTCTTCGGGTGGGTGGTAGATACAGAAAATATAGGAAAATGGAAGCACCGTGACAAAGTCAATTAGTTTATTCTTTCTGCCACGACTAAATGTAACGGAGTGTTATGAGTGCGATAACACGAGAGGAGGTGTCCGGAGAAGAATTACCGAGATTAACGTATACATGTTGTCGTGGTTCGTCTTTATTTCCTTTCCTTTTTGTTTGAAATAAATTAGATGTTTTTATCATTTTGATATTCATTGCCACCTTTTTATCTTTTTTTTTATCAACTTACCCTCATCTTCACATCTCATATTTTTTTTTTTATATCTCCTACGACAGCTACAAATGAACACAAATATAGACATGCCCGTGGGCAATCGTATGCGACTATAAAGATAGACACGCCCGTGGGCACCACATCAAGGAATTGAACGCCAACGTAACGTAGGGCGACGACTTTTTTTGTGTGTTGAAGCTTCCTACTGTTACAAGTGGACTCGCAGAAGAAAAAAGATTGAGGAGTCTGGTTTTTTTGCGTGGAACAGATGAGTGTCATTCTCGAAGGCTGTTAATCCCTGAGCGGGTGCAACTGCATGTTCTCCGCTTGTTGTATTTGAGAGACAACCTTTTCTTTCGGTAGCTGATAGATATAGAAAATATAGACAGCTTTTTCTTCGGGTAAGTGGTAGATACAGAAAATATAGGTAAAAAGAAGCACCGTGACAAAGTAAATTAGTTTATTCTTTCTGCCACGACTAAATGTAACGGAGTGTTATGAGTGCGATAACGCGAGACGAGGCGGCCGGAGAAGAATTTCCGAGATTAACGTATACATGTTGTCGTGGTTCGTCTTTATTTCCTTTCCTCTTTGTTTGAAATAAATTAGATGTTTTTATCATTTTGATATTCATCGTCACCTTTTTATCTTTTTTTTTATCAACTTACCCTCATCTTCACATCTCATATTTTTTTTTTATATCTCCTACGACAGCTACGAACGAACACAAAGATAGACATGCCCGTGGGAAATCGTATGCGACTATAAAGATAGACACGCCCGTGGGCACCACATCAAGGAATTGAATGCCAACGTAACGTAGGGCGACGACTTTTTTTGTGCGTTGAAGATTCCTGCTGTTACAAGTGGACTCGCAGAAGAAAAGAGATTGAGGAGTCTGGTTTTTTTGCGTGGAACAGATGAGTGTCATTGTTGAAGGCTGTTAATCCCTAAGCGGGCGCAGCTGCATGTTCTCCGCTTGTTGTATTTGAGAGATAGCCTTTTCTTTCAGTAGCTGATAGATACAAAAAATATAGACAGTTTTTCCTTTGGGTGAATGGTAGATACAGAAAATATAGAAAAAAGGAAGCACCGTGACAAAGTCAATTAGTTTATTCTTTCTACCACGACTAAATGTAACGGAGTGTTATGAGTGCGATAACGCGAGACGAGGCGGCCGGAGAAGAATTACCGAGATTAACGTATACATGTTATCGTGGTTCGTCTTTATTTCATTTTCTCTTTGTTTGAAATAAATTAGATGTTTTTATCATTTTGATATTCATCGCCACCTTTTTATTTTCTTTTTTATCAACTTACCCTTATCTTCACATCTCATATATATATATATATATATATATATATATATATATATATATTTATTTATTTATTTATTTTTTTATCTCCTACGACAGCTACGAACGAACACAAAGATAGACATGCCCATGGGCAATCGTATGCGACTATAAAGATATACACGCCCGTAGGCACCACATCAAGGAATTGAATGCCAACGTAACGTAGGGCGACGACTTTTTTTGTGCGTTGAAGCTTCTTGCTGTTACAAGTGGACTCGCAGAAGAAAAGAGATTGAGGAGTCTGGTTTTTTTGCGTGGAACAGATGAGTGTCATTGTCGAAGGCTGTTAATCCCTGAGCGGGCGCAGTTGCATGTTCTCCGCTTGTTGTATTTGAGAGACAGCCTTTTCTTTCGGTAGCTGATAGATACAGAAAATATAGACAGCTTTTTCTTCAGGTGGGTGATAGATACAGAAAATATAGGAAAAAGAAAGCACCGTGACAAAGTCAATTAGTTTATTCTTTCTGCCACGACTAAATGTAACAGAGTGTTATGAGTGTGATAATGCGATACGAGGCGGTCGAAGAAGAATTACCGAGATTAACATATATATGTTGTCGTCGTTCGTCTTTATTTCCTTTCCTCTTTGTTTGAAATAAATTAGATGTTTTTATCATTTTGATATTCATCGCCACCTTTTTATCTTTTTTTTATCAACTTACCCTCATCTTCACATCTCATATATATATTTTTTATTTAGTTATTTATTTATTTATTTATTTTTATATCTCCTACGACAGCTACGAACGAACACAAAGATAGACATGCCCGTGGGCAATCGTATGCGACTATAAAGATAGACACGCCCGTGGGCACCACATCAAGGAATTGAATGCCAACGTAACGTAGGGCGATGACTTTTTTTATGCGTTGAAGCTTCCTGCTGTTACAAGTGGACTCGCAGAAGAAAAGAGATTGAGGAGTCTGGTTTTTTTGTGTGGAACAGATGAGTGTCATTGTCGAAGGCTGTTAATCCCTGAGCGGGCGCAGCTGCATGTTCTCCGCTTGTTGTATTTGAGAGACAGTCTTTTCTTCCGGTAGCTGATAGATACAGAAAATATAGACAGCTTTTTCTTCGGGTGGGTGATAGATACAGAAAATATAGGAAAAAGGAAGCACCGTGACAAAGTCAATTAGTTTATTCTTTCTGCCACGACTAAATGTAACGGAGTGTTATGAGTGCGATAACGCGAGACGAGGCGGCCGGAGAAGAATTACCGAGATTAACGTATACATGTTGTCGTGGTTCGTCTTTATTTCCTTTCCTCTTTGTTTGAAATAAATTAGATGTTTTTATCATTTTGATATTCATCGCCACCTTTTTATCTTTTTTTTTATCAACTTACCCTCATCTTCACATCTCATATTTTTTTTTTTTTTTTTTTATCTCCTATGACAGCTACGAAAGAACACAAAGATAGACATGCCCGTGGGCAATCGTATGCGACTATAAATATGGACACGCCCATGGGCACCACATCAAGGAATTGAATGCCAACGTAACGTAGGGCGACGAATTTTTTTATGCGTTGAAGCTTCCTGCTGTTACAAGTGGACTCGCAAAAGAAAAGAGATTGAAGAGTCTGGTATTTTTGCGTGGAACAGATGAGTGTCATTGTCGAAGGCTGTGAATCCCTGAGCGGGCGCAGCTGCATGTTCTCCGCTTATTGTATTTGAGAGACAGCATTTTCTTCTGGTAGCTGATAGATACAAAAAATATAGACAACTTTTTCTTCGGGTGGGTGGTAGATACAGAAAATATAGGAAAAAGGAAGCACCATGACAAAGTCAATTAGTTTATTCTTTCTGCCACGACTAAATGTAACGGAGTGTTATGAGTGCGATAACGCGAGACGAGGCGACCGAAGAAGAATTACCGAGATTAACGTATACATGTTGTCGTGGTTCATCTTTATTTCCTTTCCTCTTTGTTTGAAATAAATTAGATGTTTTTATCATTTTGATATTCATCGCCACCTTTTTATCTTTTTTTTTATCAACTGACCCTCATCTTCACATCTCATATATATATATTTTTTTTATATCTCCTACGACAGCTACGAACGAACATAAAGATATACATGCCCATGGGTAATTGTATGCAACTATAAATATAGACACGCCCGTGGGCACCACATCAAGGAATTGAATGCCAACGTAACGTAGGGCGATGACTTTTTTTATGCGTTGAAGCTTCCTGCTGTTACAAGTGGACTCGTAGAAGAAAAGAGATTGAGGAGTCTGGTTTTTTTGCATGGAAAAGATGAGTGTCATTGTCGAAGGCTGTTAATCCCTGAGCGGGCGCAGCTGCATGTTCTCCGCTTGTTGTATTTGAGAGACAGCCTTTTCTTCCGGTAGCTGATAGATACAAAAAATATAGACAACTTTTTCTTCGGGTGGGTGGTAGATACAGAAAATATAGGAAAAATGAAGCACCATGACAAAGTCAATTAGTTTATTCTTTCTGCCATGACTAAATGTAAGGGAGTGTTATGAGTGTGATAACGTGAGATGAGGCGGCCGAAGAAGAATTACCGAGATTAATGTATACATGTTGTCGTGGTTCGTCTTTATTTCCTTTCCTCTTTGTTTGAAATAAATTAGATGTTTTTATCATTTTTACATTCATCGCCACCTTTTTATCTTTTTTTTTATCAACTTACCCTCATCTTCACATCTCATATTTTTTTTTTTTTAATTAATTAATTTATTTATTTTTATATCTCCTACGACAACTACGAACGAACACAAAGATAGACATGCCCGTGGGCAATTGTATGCGACTATAAAGATAGACATGCCCATGGGCACCACATCAAGGAATTAAATGCCAACGAAACGTAGGGCGATGACTTTTTTTGTGCGTTGAAGCTTCCTGCTGTTACAAGTGGACTCGCAGAAGAAAAGAGATTGAGGAGTCTGGTTTTTTTGCGTGGAACAGATGAGTGTCATTGTCGAAGGCTATTAATCCTTGAGCAGGCATAGCTGCATGTTCTCTGCTTGTTGTATTTGAGAGACAGCCTTTTCTTCCAGTAGCTGATAGATACAAAAAATATAGACAGCTTTTTCTTCGGGTGGGTGGTAGATATAGAAAATATAGGAAAAAGGAAGCATCGTGACAAAGTCAATTAGTTTATTCTTTTTGACACAACTAAATGTAACAGAGTGTTATGAGTGCGATAACGCGAGACGAGGCAGCCGGACAAGAATTACCGAGATTAATGTATACATGTTGTCGTGGTTCGTCTTTATTTCCTTTCTTCTTTGTTTGAAATAAATTAGATGTTTTTATCATTTTGATATTCATCGCCACCTTTTTATCTTTTTTTTATCAACTTACCCTCATCTTCACATCTCATATTTTTTTTTTTATATCTACTACGACAGCTACGAACGAACACAAAGATAGACATGCCCGTGGGCAATCGTTTGCGACTATAAAGATAGACACGCCAGTGGGCACCACATCAAGGAAGTAAATGCGAACGTAATGTAGACAATCCTTGAGCGGGCGCAGCTGCATGTTCTCCGCTTGTTGTATTTGAGAGACAGCCTTTTCTTTCGGTAGCTGATAGATACAGAAAATATAGACAGCTTTTTCTTCAGGTGGGTGGTAGATACAAAAAATATAGGAAAAAGGAAGCACCGTGACAAAGTTAATTAGTTTATTCTTTTTGCCACGACTAAATGTAACGGACTGTTATGAGTGCGATAACGCGAGACGAAGTGGTTGGAGAAGAATTATCGAGATTAACGTATACATGTTGTCGTGGTTCGTCTTTATTTCCTTTCCTCTTTGTTTGAAATAAATTAGATGTTTTTATCATTTTGATATTCATCGCCACCTTTTTATCTTTTTTTTTATCAACTTACCCTCATCTTCACATCTCATATATATTTTTATTTATTTATTTATTTTTTTTATTTTTTATATCTCCTACGACAGCTACGATCGAACACAAAGATAGACATGTCCGTGGGAAATCGTATGCGACTATAAAGATAGACACGCCCGTGGGCACCACATCAAGGAATTGAATGCCAACGTAACGTAGGGCAATGACTTTTTTTGTGCGTTGAAGCTTCCTGCTGTTACAAGTGGACTCGTAGAAGAAAAGAGATTGAGGAGTCTAGTTTTTTTGCATGGAACAGATGAGTGTCATTGTCGAAGGCTGTTAATCCCTGAGCGTGCGCAGCTGCATGTTCTCCGCTTGTTGTATTTGAGAGAAAACCTTTTCTTTCGGTAGCTGATAGATACAGAAAATATAGACAGCTTTTTCTTCGGGTGGGTGGTAGATACAAAAAATATAGGAAAAAGGAAGCATCGTGACAAAGTCAATTAGTTTATTTTTTCTGCCACGACTAAATGTAACGCAGTGTTATGAGTGAGATAACGCGAGACAAGGCGATCGGAGAAGAATTACCGAGATTAACATATACATGTTGTCATGGTTCATCTTTATTTCCTTTCCTCTTTGTTTGAAATAAATTAGATGTTTTTATCATTTTGATATTCATCGCCACCTTTTTATCTTTTTTTTTATCAACTTACCCTCATCTTCACATCTCCTATTTATTTATTTTTTTATATCTCCTATGACAGCTACGAACGAACACAAAGATAGACATGCCCGTGGGCAATCGTATGCGACTATAAAGATAGACACGCCCGTGCTCACCACATCATGGAATTGAATGCCAACGTAACGTAGGGCGACGACTTTTTTTATGCGTTGAAGATTCCTACTGTTACAAGTGGACTCGCAGAAGAAAAGAGATTGAGGAGTCTGGTTTTTTTGCATGGAACAGATGAGTGTCATTGTCGAAGGCTGTTAATCCTTGAGCGGGCGCAGCTGCATGTTCTCCGCTTGTTGTATTTGAGAGACAACATTTTCTTCCGGTAGCTGATAGATACAGAAAATATAGACAGATTTTTCTTCGGGCGGGTGGTAGATACAAAAAATATAGGAAAAAGGAAGCACCGTGACAAAGTCAATTAGTTTATTCTTTCTGCCATGACTAAATGTAACGGAGTGTTATGAGTGTGATAATGCGAGACGAGGCGGTCGGAGAAGAATTACCCAGATTAACGTATACATGTTTTCGTGGTTCGTCTTTATTTCCTTTCCTCTTTGTTTGAAATAAATTAGATGTTTTTATCATTTTGATATTCATCGCCACCTTTTTATCTTTTTTTTTATCAACTTACCCTCATCTTCACATCTCATATATATATATATATATATATATATTTATCTCCTACGACAGCTATGAACGAACACAAAGATAGACATGCCCGTGGGCAATCGTATGCGACTATAAAGATAGACATGCCCGTGGGCACCACATCAAAGAATTGAATACCAACGTAACGTAGGGCGATGACTTTTTTTATGCGTTGAAGCTTCCTGCTGTTACAAGTGGACTCGTAGAAGAAAAGAGATTGAGGAGTCTGGTTTTTTTGCGTGGAACAGATGAGTGTCATTGTCGAAAGCTATTAATCCCTGAGCGGGCGTAGCTACATGTTCTCCGCTTGTTGTATTTGAGAGACAGCCTTTTCTTTCGGTAGCTGATAGATACATAAAATATAGACAGCTTTTTCTTCGGGTGGGTGGTAGATACAAAAAATATGGGAAAAATGAAGCACCATGACAAAGTCAATTAGTTTATTCTTTCTGCCATGACTAAATGTAACGGAGTGTTATGAGTGCGATAACGCGAGACGAGGCGGCCAGAGAAGAATTACCGAGATTAACGTATACATGTTGTCGTGGTTCGTCTTTATTTCCTTTCCTCTTTGTTTGAAATAAATTAGATGTTTTTATCATTTTGATATTCATCACCACCTTTTTATCTTTTTTTTTTATCAACTTACCCTCATCTTCACATCTCATATTTTTTATTTATTTTTATCTCCTACGACAACTACGAATGAACACAAAGATAGACATGCCCGTGGGCAATCGTATGCGACTATAAAGATAGACACGCCCGTGGGCACCACATCAAGGAATTGAATGCCAACGTAACGTAGGGCGACGACTTTTTTTGTGCGTTGAAGCTTCCTGCTGTTACAAGTGGACTCGTAGAAGAAAAGAGATTGAGGAGTCTGGTTTTTTTGCATGGAACAGATGAGTGTCATTGTCGAAGGCTGTTAATCCCTGAGCGGGCGCAGCTGCATGTTCTTCGCTTGTTGTATTTGAGAGACAACATTTTCTTCCGATAGCTGATAGATACAGAAAATATAGACAGCTTTTTCTTCGGGTGGGTGGTAGATACAAAAAATATAGGAAAAAGGAAGCATCGTGAAAAAGTCAATTAGTTTATTCTTTCTGCCACGACTAAATGTAACGGAGTGTTATGAGTGCGATAACGTGAGACGATGCGGCTGGAGAAGAATTACCGAGATTAACGTATACATGTTGTCGTGGTTCGTCTTTATTTCCTTTCCTCTTTGCTTGAAATAAATTAGATGTTTTTATCATTTTGATATTCATCGCCACCTTTTTATCTTTTTTTTATCAACTTACCATCATCTTCACATCTCATATTTTATTTTTTTTATTTTTTGCGTGCAGGACAATACACCTTTTTTTTTTTTGGTGCAGGACAATACACCCAGAATTTAACGTGCATGAGTATACAAAATTTGAATTAGTTATGGATTTTATTTATAGACTAGTTTATATGCATTTAATTTTATTAGTTTTATAATTAATTTTAGTTGCACTTAATATTGCAAATTAGTTTATTGTTGTGTTTACTAGTAGCTTTTAATTAGTGGTTTTTTATTTTTATTATTTTTTTAATGGTATATTTTTTTCAATGAGTTTACACAAGTTTTATGAGGGGTTTTGGTTTCCTCATACTAAGTAGGGTTTGAAACTTGGACTTCTCAAAGATGGACCAAAGCCCTTACCATTCTAGTAAACTTACAACTTTTTAATGGTATATTTTTATATCATAAGGTTTTTGCTTTTTCTTGTTTTTAATATTAATCTATGTTGTATTTTATTTTTAGTTTCATTTTTTTAATGTCATCACATATTTTATCTTTTTTAATATAGATTTTTTTTCTATCAATAAGCAAAAGTGGATGCAATCAAATTTATTCAAAGGGATTACTATATTTTTCCACCTCGTAATTCCAATAATTGCAAATAAAATATTAATCGAATGAAATGAATAAATCAAATACGTCACTTAAGGAGTAAAAATTCCAATAGCCACTTAGAGATGGTGGAATATCTTGCAAATATGCAAATGATGAAAATAATAATTCGATGATAAAATTAAATGAATGATTCTACCTATAAATAAATGATTTAAACAATGAATGAACGTGACCAATCAATGAGCCGACGCGTCCATTGGGATATTTACATTGCTTCCTCCCTTAAGAGCTTTGTCCTTAAAGCTGGAAATGACTGGAAAATGCTTTTTGATTCCCATGCAACATCTTCTTCTGAAAGGTCCTGTTATTTAATCAAAAATTCTTAAATTTAGTGAGATCAAAGATGACATTCTTTGGTTTGCAATATTACTTCAGGTTGAAGATTTATTTACACTTCTTCGTCTAGTACTGGAATCTCTATCTATGTTTGCACTTTTTGACCAATCACTTGTTTGAGACAAGATACACGAAAAATTTGATGTATACGAGAAGAGGGTGGGAACTCCAATTGATATGCAACTTCACCAATACAATGAACTAGCTTGTAGGGCTTGTAAAATTGAGGAACTAATTTTAGACTAGACTTGATCTTCAAGGATAGTTGCTTATAAGGTTGTAGGCACAAAAATACCATATCTCCAACATTGAATTGTCGTTCTGAATTATGTAAGTCATGTTGTTACTTAATATAATTTTATACCTAGATCAAATTATATTTAAGTAGGTTGACCATTGTTTGGTGAAGTTTAAACAAGTCATACATAGTCTATGATTGTTGGTGGCTTCTGACCATAAAAGGCTTTGAATGGAGACATCTTGAGGGAAAAATGGTAATAAGTGTTATACCACCATTCTACTAATAACAGCCATTGAATCCAATCATATTGCTTATCTTGAGAAAAGTAGCAAAGATAAGTACCCAAATATTTGTTAACTATTTTTGTTTGGTCATCATATTGTGGATGGTATGCAAAAGATATGTTCAACTTGGTACCATTGAGATGAAATAATTCTTTCTAAAAGTTCCTACCAAAGATGAGATCATGGTCATTTCAAATAGTTTTGGGTATACCATGTACTTTGAAAATGGAGTCAAGAAATACCTTGGCTACTTTATTTACTAAGTAGAGATGTTGTAGGGCATAAAATTGAATGTACTTCGAAAAATAATACACAACCATAAAAATCATTGTTTTACCCTCTGACTTGGAGAGCCCCTCAATAAAATCCATTGATATGTGTTATTACATTATTAGCATGTTGTTAGTATTGTTATAACTATTACCTAAGTTGGACTTCTAGCTCCATTTGTTACAGGCTATTCTAAGACTTTGATTGTATTATTTATAATATGTTTATCAATGCATTATTATCGCCTTTGCTAACATGGTATTAAAGCCGACGAAGAGTCTTCGTATTTTTTAAGGCTTATTTGGTTCACGGGTATCAATGTCTGACCCAGGAATGCTTCTTGAGATATAACTGAAAGGACAAGGGATATAACATCCCATCAGACCTTCGACTATCCACAATGGTCGAGTCAGGATACTCATGATGCACTCGTGGAGGACTATCCCGAATTAGATCTTGAGATCTGACAGTATGGGATCTAGCATGACCTATGAGGATAAGACACCTAGCGGATCTAGATCAGACTGACACATTAAAATAGCATGGAGAGTGTCGAGCAAAATTTGGCACAATTAACGAAATGAGGTTGTATGAAGGAGGAGAAGACGAGTAGGAGAGTCTACCCGAAGGTAGACATTTTCATTATGTGTATTTAATTTATTTTAAACACCTTTCTGTTCTATCATATCCTGCATGTGGGATAAAAGAAAACATCAATAATTCAAAACAACCATTATTTTGATTCGTAGACGCAAATTGTGCTCGGACACAACATTAGGACTTGTGACATCTTTTTGGTGATTGGATGAAGTTGATTCCCAATTCAAGGGTACATCCTTGTTGGAGACATTATGTAGCTATAAAACAATTTTGCGTAGCAATTAATAGATTCTTGGCTAGCACCAACGAGCACATATCTAATGCTTTGAAGGGAAGAATGCTAAATCTGCAACCTACTGGACATGCCTGTGATGGGCTAATGTTAGACCTGCAGGAATCGATCATCGAACATCGTTGTTAGATGAAATGGCATCTATAATTTTGATGTTGGCCATCGTTGAATATTTTTTGAGCCTAGAGATCACGACGTGAATGCCTATTTTTGCACAAATGAAGCACCACAACACGGAGATCACAGTCTGAGTAGTAGACATTTTGTGCATACAATGCGTAGCAAACATGATTGCCAAAGCCATTCCAGCGCATTTACAAACCAGTGGAGGAGATAGTAGCAAATCCACCAACAGGGTTGAATCGAGATGTCTTGATGATCGAGTTCGCTTGCACTTGAAATGCATTGGAGGCAAATTTTTCTAGATTTATGGTTACGATCTTGGTAGAAGCACTCACCAGATCTCCATCACCATGAGATTTATGGTTTTGGCAATAATCCTCTAGAACACCTCAAGGAGGAGATAGCTCACGCATGAGCTAACAGCGAGCCAATCAGATCAGCCCCTAGAGCATCAAACTGTATCGTAGACTTGCAATCACCAAAACCATGAACAACAACAAATTCGATAGAAGAGATTTCCAAACTATGTTTTGAATCCCTCTGATCAGAAGTCGCACACATCGAGTTTCATCGCACATCAAGGGCATGAAGAAACTATCGCTTACATATCACAAAATCAGGTTTCATTACATCTATTCTGAGTGGAAGAGATTATGAGAAGCACAACATGATAATCTACAAAGATTGAAGACAATTTACCTAGCGACATATTTCTCCCTTATCTGGCATAATATTTATTTTTCTAAATTTTTTTTTGCACCCTAAAATCAATCGCACCTGTCGCTCGAAGGATGTGGATGATTTAAGGAGAACCTAGCCCACGAAGCCGCCACTTGTAGAGAGTCGTCGTTCGATTAGAGGAGGTGTCGCCCACTTGTTTCTTCACATCGACAGACAAGCATTAGAAAAAGCACGAGTTACTCTTTACTACACATCGGCAGTTGGAGTTGGAATGGTTGAAGATTCAGGTGCTAAGGTTAATAGCCAAAGAGTCAAGGGTTCAATTCCCTCAGAATCTCCATAGGTATAATTATTTTTCATTTTTCATTTGATTAATTTTTTTTTTAATGTTTTAAAATTTTAGTTTAATTAAATTTGTTTTTGTTTAAATTATTTTTTCACAAAATATTTTTTAAACAAAAATTATATTTAATTATACTTAAGTTTTTTAAACATTAGAATTTATTTTTTTCAAAACTTGAAATTCATTAATCCCTTTCATCAAAGTTTCTTTTGCCAATTTAAGAGGAGGATTATTCTGATGTTTCTCCATCCTCGCATATTTTGCAAAATAAAGGGGATTTTATTTTTAGTGAATTCTTTGATGATAAATTTGCGCATTTGCCTAAGAGGTAAGATTTTGTAAGAGCCTTTTGAGGCTTCATTATTGCATTTTTTGCACTAATGGGGATACAATTTTTTTTCTCTCCACCATCTCCTATCTTGCAGTAAGGGGAGATATAATTTTGCAAAACCAAGGGGGTAAGACTTATAAGGGTGCATTTTTTGCAGTGACCGACACCTTAGTTAGATTATTTTTACAAATTTTATTGTAAAAGATGCATTCTCGACAGAGACCGACACCTTAAAATATGGGTAGATCAAAGAAGAAAACTCTTCCAAAACCAACTGATGTTGTTACATCAGTTAAAGGTCCTTACTTTCCACCAGATATGGATGAAGATGATTTTTATGAGGAGGGCACATTTCTCACACTAAACAATGGTTTAGTAGCCCTACTCGATGATTTTGAATCTTGTAAAGACCTTCAAACAAATGGTGCTCGATTCCCTATTGGTGTTATAAGGGGGATTTACACATTATTAGTTGCACTTGACATTGCTCAAATTAAAGTGAAAAGGGAATTTAGTGAGGAAACTAAGGTCAAACCCCTAATGGTCGATGCTTGTAGTGACACAAGTGACCTTCAGCCCATGGTGGCAAATTCTTGTTGTGACATATGTGACCTTAATCCCATGATGACCAATGCTTGTTGTGATATAGGTGACCTCATACCTTCTATTGTAGATATTAGTTGTAGCATAGCTGATCTTATCACAGTAGCATATTTTGCTTGTGACACTAGTGACTTAAAAATTGAACCTCCTAAAAATGAACACCATAATCTCATAAATAGCGATAAATGCAATATTGTTAAAAGCATTGATGAAGATGATGAAATTGGGTGTTTTGAAAAACACACCAAAGGATTTGGTTCCAAAATGATGAAGAAAATGCGATTCAATGGTGAGAAATTAGATAAAAAAAAACAAGGCATTAAAACTCCTATAATACTAAATGTCAGGGAAAAGCATGAAGGCCTTGGATATACTGGATATGCAAGTACCAGTAATTCCATGTTTGTAAAACCTAAATATTCTCCATCTCCTAAAAAGCATTATTGCAGTCATTGTGGAAGTTGCAACTAAGTGTTGGAGATTACATCCTTGTGATTCATGTGGATGTACGAATCACTCTTCTTTAAGTTGTTGGTACAAAGTGAAAATGGCCAACAAGAATCATATTGATTATGGATGGACATATCACACACAATGGACCATGATGAAAGAAATGTTGTATGGCTTCTACCAAAAAAGTAAAACCTATGGTAGACCTCGAGGTAAATCTAGTGACAAACCGAGTGGCAGTCCCAGAGATAATGACCAAGAGACAAAGTTCTAGAGGCATATCTACAAGAAAATCTAGAGGTAATGATCCAGAGGTAGATTCACCGATAGATCCAGAGATGAACCTAAAGGTATAGATCCAGAGGTATACTTAGAGTTGAAGCCAGAGCTATGAGCCAGAGCCAGAGTCGAAGATAAAGCATGAGCCACCATTCTTTCATTTCTCTTCTTCTTCTTCACTGTATTGGGGCAGTTATATACTTTACCCAAATATTGTTGTATGGGGGGATGTTAGCATAGCTAGTAGTTATTACATTACCCAAATAATGTAATAAGGGGGGATGTTAGCGTATGTTATTACATTATTAGCATGTTGTTAATATTGTTATAACTATTACCTAAGTTGGACTTATAGCTCCGTTTGTTATGGGCTATTCTAAGCCTTTGATTGTATTATTTATAATATGTTTATCAATGCATTATTATTGCCTTTGTTGATAATTTTAAGTCTTTCCATTGTTTCACTCGCTGGTATATTTTCAAGAATCTTAAGTGTTCTACCGAAGGGGAGGTATGTAATTCTTGGAGGACCATAGATTTAATAGTGGAACCCTATGGAATATAGATGCAATATTTATTGTGAAGCACACCATATAAATATGAGAAGTAAGGATGCCTTTATGATCTTGGATTTTTATTTTGAATAACTTGAGCAGTTTCAATACCAACCAACCATTTTGCTTGAAGTTGAGACAACCATTGGGGACAAGGACATAAAATTATATTTATGGAGATCTCATCTTCATATTTACGATACAAAGCATCAGATACCACATTTTATTTGTCTTTATTGTACTCAATCACGAAATCATACCCCAAAAGTTTGATCATCCATTTATTATGTTCAGGGTAAGATAGACATTGTTCTAGAAAATGCTTAAGACTACTATGGTTAGTCTTAATAATGAAATGACTACTTATTAAATAATGCCTCCATTTCTCAATGGCTTGTAAAATAGCCAACATTTCCTTCTCGTAAGTGGAAATGTTGGCTATGTTGATTTACCATTGGATCTAAGATAGGTTGAAGGTCTCTACATGGGAAAATAGATTTATTCGTATCCCTTTGTTCCTTGTTCTACAACTATTTTTGAGATTCAGAGATTTCATTACTATCAATTGATAAACAAACAAAAGTAGAAGCCTATGAAGGATTTGAGAGTGAAAAAATTACGGGTTAAGGATTGAGGATTTCTAAAAGAATTATAAAAATAAATTTCTATAGTATCACCACGATTTTACAGTGACTGAGAAGTGGAAAGAACATGAGGTGAAAGTTGTGGACGTGTGGATAAATTCCATGATGAATAAAAAGATAAATTTTCCCATGAAATACATTCAGGTTCAATTGCTTAACCCTGACTTCTAGTTTTGATAACTAAATAGGATCCTTTAGGATATTTTAATTTTACAACAATATTGAGTGTATTTTTTATCCTCAGTATTAATCTCTAGTGAATATTAAGACTATGTGATCATTCTAACATATGAATACCTAAATATTTTAGTTTTAAAGTAAATACCTTTTCTAAATGAGGATCGATAAGGGAGATGGAAAAGTTAGGATAAATTATTTTACCAACCACTAGTAGTATTCAGGGTGTCCACCAAGATAGACTCACATTGAATACTTAAAATATAGACTCCAAATATCTAAACTCAAGATGCCTTCAAATGATCCTGAAGTACATATCACTATAACATAGATAGAACAAATTAAGGAACTTAGAGATGGCCAAACTCTTAACTTTTTAGGTGACTTTTATGTACTCAAAGTTGGTGATTATTTGTGATGTGCATCTAGATTGAGTAATTGATAACTTTATGACTACTAAAAGGAAATTTTTTATGTTCACCAAGCCATTGGTGCTCAAATTTACTAGGCATGAACGAGCTACAATACATGTGGTAGTAGTGACAAAGGAAAATGTAACCTTAATATGGGAGAAGAACCAAAAGCATTCATAAAATTCATAACAAAGAATTGGATATGAGTCTCCAAGAAAATAAATTTCTACATTATTGTGAAAGCCTCTAAGGTTGATTTCAAGGAGGAGGTGGGGAACATACTTGTCTTGCTTAGTTATATTACAAAGAAACTCAACTCAAGTCCTAACTCTTTAGGACTTGGATATTACCATTTCTTAACTTTGAATAAAAAATAAGAAACCTTTTGACTAGGTATAATAGATTTTTCAAGAGTTGACTATTCAACTTGCTAATGACTTAATGGTTAGGTTATTTTATATAACATCATATTTAGTTTATATTCTTTTGGAGTTTTTTCCTAATGGGAATAATTTTGGAATAAAGAAAAATTAATGAGGTCCCTTAGTGTTATCCCTTGTATCACGTGGAGAACTAGAAGAAGAAAGCGTCTTTCATCCATGATTGTTACTTGAAATATTTTTTAAACTCTCTTTAGAAATAAAAGTATGATTCTTGTGAAATATTAATATGTAAAAGTCAAGAATTTACAAAAATTTAGATATGTTTTTCAATTGAGAAGAAATATTCTCTCAGTTTGACAAATGACTAAAAAAAGGAGTAACAGATACCTTCTTAGATGAAGGATGCAAGCTCACCAGAGGTGCACTAGTGCTTGCAAAAGGAAATAATAAAGGTACTATATTTAAACTATATGTCATCCCTTATGAGAAAATCCATTGCAATATTTTCTTTGTAAAATAAGCTAATATGGTTGAAAATAATGATGAAGTAGATGTTGGAGATCATCTTATTTGACACAGAAGAATTGTCTACCTAAGAGAAACCAACTTGAAGTAGTTGGTCAGTAAAGGTATTGTGCATAGCCTCAAGGATATCAGCTCCAACACTCAAGTTTTGTGAATCATGTATGATGGGAAAAAAAAAAGGGTAACTTTCTCTTATAACCCACATAGAGCTAAATCTATTTCAGATCTTGTTCATATAGAAATTTGTGGTCCTATGGATACTCCATGTATTGGTGGTGCATTATATTTTACCACTTTTATTGATGATCATAGTAGAAAAGTATGGACTATATTTCTAAAGAAAAAGAGTGACATATTCAATCATTTTAAGTCTTGTTGTTAGTGTAGAAAGGTAAACATGTAGGCAAGTTAAGATATTGCATAGTGAAAATGGATAAGAATATTATTCTGCTAAATTTGAAGAGTTTTATAGGTAGAAAGGTATCTCTAGATAGAATACTACACATTATTTTCCTCAGCAAAATCGAGTAGTAGAGAGAATTAATAGAACACTACTGGAGAAGATGAAAAGCATGTTCTTAGATGCAAAACTTAGTAAAGGGTTTTGGGTTGAAGCAATTTCAACTACCAACTATTTGGTTAATTTATTACCGTACACTGCTTTGAATGACAAGACACTAGAAGAGGCCTAGAGTGGGGGAAAACCATCAATCTCTCATCTAAGGGTTTTTGATTGTGAGACCTTTATACACATTCTTACCAAAAAGGGAAAAAGTTGGATGAAAAATATAAGAAATGTAATCTTGTTGGTTATGAAGAAGTTGTTGGAACAAAAAAAAATATATTATGAATTCTAGATGAACATAGAAGTGTCTTCAGCATAGATGTGATTTTTAAAGAAATTAATATAGTTGGAGATATTCAACAACAGGAATTACAACAATAGTTAAAAGAGAAAGTTAGTGTGCATGAATCCACTACGTAAGGTCAGCCTTCAAGTGAAGCACATGCTTATCCCTATCAACCTCAAAAAATAATATCTTTTTACATTTCAAATAGATTGTTCAGCCAATAAAGGCCTAGTGAAGATTTGCTTTCTTATGTTCCTAAAGAGGTGAATCAAGAGGTGTAGACACCAAAACAGCACCAATCTGATTATGTGACTGCAAACACTGATCACATTGACACACACAGCCCCAAGGGCAGCCCTTAGAGGTTAAACAGTGGTCCTAATCACTCTCACAGTATTTTTGGAAGGTCAAAAATCAATTTGGCACCTTCAGGCACTTTGATCAGTATCTGTTCCACCTAGGGATGAATTCAAACTGGGATTCGCCCCATCCAGGGACGAATTCTAGATTCGCTTCAGGGTGGGGCGAATTTTAGGTTTGATAGGCAAAAAGTCAAATATTGACAAATGGCAGCTCAGATCCACCACTTAATGCTTCCTTCATCGCAGGGGAGTGTGGGTGAGCATTTTTTAGCGTTAGAGGCTGTTACAAGGGCAGTCATGAAGTCCCTATTCAGGGAGGAATCTCCTCCCCCCTAGGAAGGCATGATTGCCAAGTGGCGCCTCTGCATGCCCATTTCAAGAGACCTCCAGGTCTATAAATTTGTGAGTTTCCTCACCCTAAAATATACAAAGAAGGATCATTTTGGAGTAATGAAGTGCTGTCATTTTACTTTCACACCCACACCCCTTTTGAGTTGTGTCTTTCACATCCTTGATCTCTTTCGGAGAGGAGGTCATAGGGTGGTTATTGGAAGCAAAAATTTGGAACCAAACCCGACATTTGGTCATGATATTCCACCCAATTTTTCAAAAATACCCCACAAGAGATTTTGGACCCATCCCAAGTGGATTGGTGCTGAAATCAAGCCTCAGACGACGGGCGGCCTGCCCCATGGGCGCCCCCTCCTGCACTGCTATAGTCCTAATCGCCCCTCTTTAGAGCGATTGGAAATATATGGCAAATCTACTTTCTTTAATTTTTGCATTCAATTCTATTCTGCTTAGATAGGTTCCCCTTTTAATTTCATTTCATTTCAAATAATTTTGATCATGTTTCTATCTTCGTTCGCCTCTACTAACTTGCAGGTAGAATCATCACATTCCCATTGACAGAGGCAAAATTGGGAAAATCTGACCATCTGGGTCTTCCCAAAATGCCCTAAATTAGCTAACCCCAAGTTTGCAAGTCGTTTGGAGCCTCCTAGATAGGACATTGGGCACAGTACCTTTTCAATATTTTTTTGCAGGTGAATTCGTCCCGCCCCAAAGCGAATTGAAATCGGTGAGAAATTTCTCGAATGTTCCATTTGCAGTATTTTCTTTGGGATGCCTTGATGCCCCTATAAAATTTTTACAGCATTTGGATTCATTTTAGTCATAGTTTAATTCACTTTTCTCATTCACTTACCGTAGGCTTGGGGATTGCATGCTTTACTTCATCTACAGGTGCTATTGACTATTTCTTGTTCCTTTGAACGTAGGGTCTGGACATCGGAGGAGTAGCAAGGAGTCAAGACTCACCAATGCAAGTGGCAACAACATTTGGTCTGCCCATTTTACATGTGGGCACGCGGAAGAAGGAAGGGCATCCATGGATGTAACAAGAACGCTTATCTAAACGCTCCTAGCCCTTGGGAGGTGTTGAGTGGTATTTTCACCCAGTTGTGAAAACACACTCTTCGATAGGATTTGGGTTCTAAATCCTCTGCTTGCAAAGAAATAAACAATTTCTCCAAGGTTCCGCTATATTAGCATTTTGTATCTGTGTATTAATAATCTCAACTAAAGACATTTAATTAAAATGCTTGGAACACCTTAGTTGGTTGCAAGTAACTGAAAAAAAGGGGCACTGTGGTTTATTTTACTGTGAAATTTAGTGATTTTTCATTGAAACCGAATAAGGCAAATATGATTTGATCTTTATATGACCATGCTGCAACTTCAAAATGAAATTTGATGAAATGCCATAAATGATGGAATTATTTATGAATTTTGAAGTTTTTTAATTTTTTTTATTTTATTTTAATGCTTGAAAATAAAATTGGAGTTTCTGAAAAATAAATTGCAGCAAAAAATGAAAATAAAATGCAAAAGAAAGAGAAATTAAAATTGCATTCAGTCTGATGCTATCCCGTCTTGGCAAAACTGAAGATGTGAGGTTTCCATGCACGCAACCTAACCTATTGGACCTACAAATACGCACAATCCTAATAAGCTAAGTGCTAATTTCTAGGGTTTGAAATAAAATTTAGATTTCAAATATTCACCTAATGCAACCCACAAAAGTGGCATTTAACATTATCTATAAATCTGAGATCTGAAAGATGAAAGAATAAACATTAAATTCATAGCATGCACAGAAGATCTCCTTCTTTCTTGCCCATAAGATGCAAATTTCTAAACACTACTGCATTAAATAATTAATCATGTTACAATAGCAGAATATCTGGTTTTCTCAAAACCAAAAAAAAAGGAGGAAAATAGCCTCAAAGCAGGCCCAGAATGACCCTCTGGCCTTTAGCACTGCAACTCTGCTCGCAGCAGTTTTCGACCCCCGTATCTGTCCTATGCTTCTGCTTTTAAATCTTGGCAATGCTTTTTGTTTTGGCCTGTGAAACTTCGCTTCATCTTCCAGATCACTTCATTTCACCTTCCCGATTGCTTCGTTTCATATTCTCGCCTTTCGAATTACTTTTGAATTTATGTTTAATGCTGAAACGTTTAATAATATTCTATGAATGTAACGTTTCTGTAACCTTTATACATGTACGCCATGTGTTCCGCACCTTTCTGCATGTTCTATAACGGCCCCATGAAAATAGCGACAAAAAATAGCATGTAACTCTGCTCCTCTGCCTGCACAGCGAAAACGTGACATGTCGCGATATCACAACATTTTTCTGTCAGCAGCCTTTCTGTCTTCATGCACAGCAAAAACGTGACATTTCACGAAATCGTGACACTTTTTATCTCCGTACGCCTTCGACCGCAACCTGTCACGAAATCGTGACGCTTTTTCATTTCTTTCACTCTGGCAGCTTTCTATTGTGAAATCACAACACTTTTCTATTTCGTACACTTTGCTATTTTTTTGTCACAAAATCGTGACACTTTTCTCCTTTCAGGCTGTCTGGCTACAACTTGTCACAAAATTGCGACGCCTTTTCGCTCTATCCACTTTGGCTGTAACTTGTCGTGAAATCATGAAGTTTTTTCGCTTCGGCATGCTTTGCTGCTTCTTGTCGCGAAATCACGACATTTTTTCGCTTCGGGCTGTCTTGTTGCAACTGGCCGCAAAAACACATGTCATGAAATCACGACATATTTTCCTTTCCATACACTTTCGCTGCTTGGAGCCGTGAAAACATGACTTGTCGTGATATCACGATGTTTTTCGGCTTCGTACCCCTTTGCCAGCTTTTCATCACGAAATCTCGACGCTTTTCTATTTTGGGCCCCTTTGCTGTTTCCTGTCGTGAAATCGCGATGATTTTTCATTCCGTACACCTTGGCTGCAACCTGTCACGAAATCGTGACACTTTTTTGCTTCATGCCCCTTTGCTGCTTTCTATCGCGAAATCGCTATGCTTTTTGTGCCTTGCCCTGTTTGACTGGTTTGACCTGTGATTTTGTGACATGTCACGATATCACGACACTTTTCATTTTCTGCCAGCGACTGCGCAACACGTCACGAAATCGTGACACTTTTCATTTTCTGCAACGACCGCGCAACATGTCGCGAAATCGCGACACTTTTCATTTTTTGGCAGCGATGGCGTGACATGTCACGATATCGCGACAATTTTCATTTTTCGGCAGCGATGGCGCGACATGTCGCGATATCGCGACAATTTTCATCCTTATGCAATTTTGCCCCTTTTTCTTGATTTTTAGCATCTAGGTCATTGAGATCTTCTTTGAAAGCATGCAAAAAAGGTGGGTCCCTAATTTTGGGGTGTGTTGTGGATCAGCCACAACAAATGGCAACTCTGCTGTCAAATGCCCCTGAACATTTGGTGAGAACCCAACCTAGAAGTATATAAACTTGGAAACCAGCATTAGCACATAAAAAATATAAATGAATGCCCATAGATCAAAAAATACATAAATCATCAGAATTATGAAGTATCAGCTCGGTGTGTGCAATGTGTTTTCATTCCCTATCGTTTGAAATTGATCAACATTCCATTGTTAGTTTTACATGAATGCATATGTGAGATTATGAATAATTTGTGTAACCTAATAAATATGCTAAGAGATTTTGCTTTTATAAAAGGCATAGTCTTTATTCTAGTATCATACACAAATATTCAAGATTATCAAACCCTCTTAGGATCATCTATATGTATAATGAATTGCTTTATTAGATCCCAAATTTGGTTATGAGTCCCTACTATATTGAACCCATGTGCAAGTGAATGTGAAATCAGAACTTTGGAGAATTAGACTCCCAACCTAACTGAGATGGGAGTTTAACCCTATCCTTACTATTTTGATTTAGAATTCATTACCTCACTTTGAGCAAAATAATTTAACCAATTATGGAATAAATGGCCATGCTAGTCTAACCCTTTGGACAATCAGTGGTCTTATTTTTTAGACAAGACATGTTGCCATGCATGGGCGTATCTAACCCCATAATCCATGACTTAGCTTCATTTATTTGGACCTTGGGGATGATTACCCATCCTTTGCGGAGGACAAGTAGTACGATCCTTCCAATCCAATATAAATATGAGATGGGAAAAATTAATTTTTTACTTCTTGGACCTTGGGGATGACTACCCATCCTTGCTAGGGACATGTAGTATGATCCTTCCAATCCAAGATTTGGATAAAAATGGAAAATATTAATTTATTGCTTAGACCTTGGGGATGACTACCCATCCTTTGTAGAGGACAAGTAGTACGATCCTTCCAATCCAAGATTTATCATGAAATGAGACATAAGAGCTTTGGGGAATCAGATTCTCAACCTAAGTGAGATGAGAATTTATGCCCTATCCTTACTACTCCATGTAGGTCAAATCAAAGCTTTGGGGAGTTGGATCCTCAACCTAAGTTCGATGAGGATTTAGCCCTATCCTTACTACTCTGATTTTAGGCTTTAAGCTTTATGGAAGTGGTCAAAACCACTGTTTTAAGGATCATGCTACATAATAGGATAGACATGAAATATTTCTTTCGCCCAACCTTTTCTTCCAAGCAAGGTTTTGATAATTTTACTCAAGATCCTTTTTAATGTGTATAAGACGTGCTTGGTTCTAGATATCTCAAGACTCAGTTCCCAACCTTAGGATCTTCTTCTTATTTATGTGATAGCATAACCTTAAGAGGATTTGACACACTTTAATGATTTGTATTTGAAATGCATATGCAACTAAGATGGCATGCATGTGCAAAGTGAGATGTTATATGAATGCATTGTATTTTGAAATGTAGATGAAATATTGCCATATAAAACTGACTACTTCATGCATCACAAAATTCAAACGATATTATTAAACTGTTTGTATTTCTTGCGGAGCTTTCTACCACATAATTCCAATGTTCCATATTTCCCTGATCTAGAACATAAGTTAGCATCTCAAGGCAAATTTTTCATCATTTTTTTTTTATATAAACAAACAAAAAATGTCAAATAAACACACAACTTTAAATTAAAACTTATTCAATCCAAAAATCAAACTGCAATCCCAACAATGAAAATTTTGAAAACACAAACCAAAAACCAAAAACCAAAAACCAAAATCTATATACAAATGTACACTATAATACAAGATGATGCAAATCTTGGCTTCTCATTTTCCTGGATCCCAAACATGATTAGAACATTTCAACAAAAATATAACATGATATGCATGCCAAATGTTGTGGGAATCCAACACAAACAAGACTAGACCAAACAATGCAAAAAATTTCCACTTGCCATGCTCACCATACCAATTTGATTTAGTTCCAATAATACTCCCATAGGTGAGCATCAAATTACTAGAATGATTAGACAATAAATGATTTTCAATTTTATCATGTCTATTCTTTAAAATGTAAACTTCATAATTCCTTCCTTGATTTAGAATTAGGCTATCCTTTTCAAATATGCAATTTTGTAAGTAGTAGCCTATTTCTACAAATTTCAAAGCCAAATCATTTTCCAAATTTGTAGGCCAATCAAATTTGTGTAACAATTTACAAGCATCTAGGATATTTACTAAATTAGGATCATTAAAATTTTTTATCCTAGATTCAATTAGTAATTGTTGATGAATTTGGTTTAACAATTCAAGTGCATCAACTTCTTTTCCATTCATTAAAACTATGTTATTAAATGTGTGGTTAAAAATTATACCTTGTTTTTCATTTACCTTTAATGACATTTCATCACAAATATCAATCAAATTCAAAACATGGTCATGCAAATTTTCAACCCTCAAATGTTTTTGGTCAAAGTGTATGTCCCATGACTCATCTTGATGATCCTTCATTTGAGTTGCTTCCAATTGATCAATCTCTTTGTCATTTGGTTCTAATTCTTTGTTCACTATCCATGGTATCTCTTCATGTGAATCCTCAAAATCATCATGCAAACTTGCATCCGCACCTTCAATGAATTTATATTCAATATGATCAAATTTTGTCCCCTTTTCAAATCTTGTGAATGTGAGATCTTCGTATGATGTAGAAAGTTCAACATCCTGCATATCAAGTGAAATATGAGTTTCATCTATAGGAATGTAATAAAAGAATGCATCATCATATCTCCACCAACCATTGTAAAAATCGTCATCCAAATCCATAGAATGAAATTCCATGATGTTTGTGACATGATCTCTTGATTCATTCGTCAATTTTTTTTCTTCTTTGTCCTTGGCAATAGGATCATTATAATCTTCCAAAATTTGATGAGATTTGAAACTTTCTTCCAAAACATCCTCAAATTGTACAGGAGTTGTAATATCTTCCTTTGAGTAGGCAATTATGTTGTCCTTTATATCAATTGGCACACAATTTTCATTAGTAGTTTTGGAATGAGTGAAATCTTCCCACTTCTTCCAAGCATCATAATAATCATCTTTCAAAATCAAGTGGTGACGTTCAACTACTTCTTCAACATCTTCCAATTCATCAATGTGTTTCTCATCAAATTCACCTTCACCTTCCTTAGATGGTTCAATTATTTCCAAAAGTGGGTCGTTTCTTGAATTCAAATTTGTAAGGCCATCATAATCCAAATTAGTAACCCATGATTCAATTTTTTCATAATTTTGAGGGTGAAGAATTTCATGATCTTTAATTTTACACATCTTATCAATAGTATCTTCCAACAACAAGTGGTGAGACTCTATCATGTCTTCAAATTTGTTTATTGGTTTTCTCCCAATTTCACTTTCAACTACTTCATTCAATTCCATGGCAGGTTCCATCTTATCACATATATCAAACATTGTTGAATTTAGAACCCCTTCATCTAGATAATCATGTATCTCTACATGATCCTCACTAGTGGATGTTGTCTTAGCAATTTGCACCTCCTCGTGGACTACATCTAAGGTGGTTGTAAGATTTGGATATTCAAATTCATCCCCTTGATCATTCACCTTAGGTATCATTGGAGTGGAGGGTGTTATGTTTGATGGTTGGTTTAGGTTGGCATAAAAATAACAATCTCTCATATGAACATGTTGTGCCTTTTCTTCTTCAAGACCCTGTCGTTCTATCTCTTCCAAAATCTCATGGATTCTTTCTAAAGACAAACCACTCAGTTTTTCCTCAATGAGTGAAGCAAGTGTGGGGTGTATGGCTCCTAGGTACACTTCCATGTCTTCCTCTTCCAATGTGTTAAAATTTTCCCACATTTGGGAATGCACCTCCTGAAATCTTTCATTGAATTGACTCAAGGATTCATTAGGTTCTTTACATATGGAGGTAAACTGATTTTTCAAGATTTCTAAGTCAACCTGATTACCAAAATGATAAAGATAGGCTGCTTCTAGTTGTATCCAAGAAGTCCTAACCTCCATGGGTAGTTGGCTATACCAAAAGAATGGTCTATCATCCAAAATGTATGCAAATAACTTACAAGCTACCTCCTCATAGAAAACCTGGAATTGACATAATGTATTCTTGTAGACTTGTAATTTTTGCAAGTATCCTAGTGGCACCTCTTGATTAAAACACCGTAAAAAATCCAATAACATTTTAGGAATTTGATAGGGTACCACAGGTATAGATAAACCCTCATAATGATCCTCTATCATAGATACCATTCTTTCTCTTAGAGATGTTATTTCAGCTCTTAGGGATACCATTTGCTCCTCAAGTGTTGCCATTGGTGAAACTTAAAATGTAATTTTAGAACCAAATCTGTTGAATATTCAACCTGCAATGTAACAAAAAAAAAATCAAGTTAGCATCAACTAAGAGATGCACTTATTAATTAAAATCTAATGAAAAGTAATTGCATGAGACCAAAATTTTCAAAATTAAATCAAATCACATATTTCTACATGAACAATCAAAAAAATGTTAGAATAATATACAGCATACCTGAATTGCTTAAAATAGAACAAGTAAATAAATTCAGGCCGTCCTTTTTACAATTGACTGAGTGTTAAAGCATAAAAATTTAAATTTAAATAACACTAAAATAAACCCGTTCGGCCCTCCTAGCACCAATCTGTTGAGTGGTGTTAGAGGCTGAAGATGCTAATCAAATGGACTTGAAATATTTAGCAATGTAAAACTCTTAAATAGTTATAAACCCGTAGCATCTAAAATCATGATAAAATAAACCTCATCCGACTCTCCTTCTAGCGCCAATCTGTTGAGTGGTATTTTCACCCGATTGTGAAAACACACTCTCCGATAGGATTTGGGTTCTAAATCCTCTGCTTGCAAAGAAATAAACAATTTCTCCAAGGTTCCACTATATTAGCATTTTGTATCTGTGTATTAATAATCTCAACTAAAGATATTTAATTAAAATGCTTGGAACACCTTAGTTGGTTGCAAGTAACTGAAAACAAGGGTCACTATGGTTTATTTTACTGTGAAATTTAGTGATTGTTCATTGAACCCGAATAATGCAAATATGATTTGATCTTTATATGACCATGCTGCAACTTCAAAATGAAACTTGATGAAATGCCATAAATGATGGAATTATTTATGAATTTTGAATTTTTTTAATTTTTATTTTATTTTATTTTAATGCTTGAAAATAAAATTGGAGTTTCTAAAAAATAAATTGCAGCAAAAAAGGAAAATAAAATGCAAAAGAAAGAGAAATTAAAATTGCATTCAGTCTGATGCTATCCCGTCCTGGAAAAACCGAATATGTGAGGTTTCCATGCACGCAACCTAACCTATTGGACCTACAAACACGCACAATCCTAATAAGCTAAGTTCTGATTTCTAGGGTTTGAAATAAAATTCAGATTTCAAATATTTTCCTAATACAACCCATAAAAGTGGCATTTAACATTATCTATAAATCTGAGATCTGAAATATGAAAGAATAAACATTAAATTCATAGCATGCACAGAAGATCTCCTCCTTTCTTGCCCACAAGATGCAAATTTTTTAACACTCCTACGTTAAAGAATTAATCATGTTACAACAGCAGAATATCTGGTTTTCTCAAAACCAGAAAAAAAAGGAGGAAAACAGCCTCAAAGCAGGCCCAGAATGACCCTCTGGCCTTTAGCACTGCAACTTTGCTCGTATTAGTTTTCGACCCCTGTATCTGTCTTGTGCTTCTACTTTTAAAGCTTTGCAATGCTTTCTATTTCATCCTATGACACTTCACTTCATCTTCCAGATCGCTTCGTTTCACCTTCCTGATTGCTTCGTTTCATATTCCCGCCTTTTGAATTGCTTTTGAATTTATGTTTAATGCTGAAACATTTAATAATATTCTATGAATGTAACGTTTTTGTAACCTTTATACATGTACACCACATGTTTCGCACCTTTATGCATGTCCTGTAATGGCCCCATGAAAATAGCGACAAAAAATAGCATGTAACTCTGCTCCTCTGCCTGCATAGTGAAAATGCGACATGTCACGATATCGTGGCATTTTTTTGTCAGCAGCCTTTCTGTCTTCATGCATAGTGAAAACGTGACATGTCGTGAAATCACGATGCCTTTTATTTTCGTATGCCTTCGGTCGCAACCTATCATGAAATCGTGATGCTTTTTCGTTTCTTTCACTCTGGCAGCTTTCTGTCGTGAAATCGTGACACTTTTCTATTTCGTACACTTTGCTATTTTTCTGTCATGAAATCGTGACACTTTTCTCCTTTTGGGCTGTCTGGCTGCAACTTGTCGCGAAATCGCGATGCCTTTTCGCTCTGTCCACTTTGGCTGCAACTTGTCGCGAAATCGCGATGTTTTTTCGCTTCGACATGCTTTGCTGCTTCCTGTCGCGAAATCGCAACATTTTTCCGCTTCGGGCTGTCTTGCTGCAACTGGCCATGAAAATGCGACATGTCGTGAAATCATGACATATTTTCCTTTTCGTACACTTTTGCTGCTTGGAGCTGCGAAAACGTGACCTGTCTCGATAACGTGACGTTTTTCGGCTTCGTACCCCTTTGCCAGCTTTTCATTGCGAAATCGCGACGCTTTTCTATTTCGGGCCCCTTTGTTGTTTCCTATCGCGAAATCACGATGATTTTTCGTTTCATACACCTTGGCTGCAACCTGTCGCGAAATCGCAACGCTTTTTCGCTTCATGCCCCTTTGCTGCTTTCTATTGTGAAATCGCTACGCTTTTTGTGCCTTGCCCTATTTGACTGGTTTGACCCGTGATTTTGCGACATGTCGCGATATCGTGACACTTTTCATTTTTTTCCAGCGACCGTGCAACACGTCGCGAAATCATGACACTTTTCATTTTCTGCCAGCGATCGTGCAACACGTCGCGAAATCGTGACACTTTTCATTTTTTGGCAGTGATGGTGCGACATGTTGCGATATCGCGACAATTTTCATTTTTCGACAGCGATGGTGTGACATGTCGCGATATCATGACAATTTTCATCCTTGTGCAATTTTGCCCCTTTTTCTTGATTTTTAGAATCTGGGTCACTGAGATCTTCTTTGAAAGCATGCAAAAAAGGTGGGTCCCCAATTTTGGGGTGTGTTATGGATCAGCCACAACAGGAGGGAAGGATGTGCATTGTAACCGAGTTGTGAAACACATCAATAAAAAGGGTTGTCTTCTTTATTTGCATTTGTTCCTTTCGATTCACTCATGCTTTTCCCTCTTTTCATGCGCTTTCAAATTCTTAGGATTTAGCATTAAGTCTAATTTTAATTTGCATCGCATCTTCGCTTTCCTTTTTGCTTCTGTATACTCATGCTTTCAGTGGCGATAACGGTGGGACCTTGTCCTCTAATTTTAAGATAAAAAATATGATCCAAACTTGGTTGTTCTTGCTTGTAGGTACCGAGTTTTCATACGCTGACTACTGTTCGTTCCATCAGGGGGCGGATACAGAGCTGTAATTCATCCTACCTAGGGATGAATGGGAATTCATCCCATCCTATGACGAATACAGTCCTATAATTCATTTCTCCCCGGGATGAATTTTTGTCTATGTAGTTTCAGGGCAGAAACTCAGAGCCGACAGATTTGGGCAGAGAAAAGGTAGGGATTCTAAACTTTTCTTGTCATTTTATGTTTTCAGTTTTTCTATTTTTAGGTTACTTGTTTGCTTAGGGAAATTTTTCCTTTACTGCTTGCTTGCTTCCTTTTTACAAAATAAAAATAACCCCACACATCATGTGGTAATGTAAACACCAAGGAGCTGGTCATAAAACCCAAGCCCTTGATCAACACCAACGGTGGATTTCATCACCACCTTGGCTTGAATTTTGCATTCATAAACCCCGATCGCTACTGTTGCTAGACGTAAATCCTTATGAAAGCTGACCAAGTGTAGCTGGGGTGATTCCTAGCATATGAGGATAAGTCTTCTATGGTAGGTGTCATAAACAGGGTGATCCCCATTCCGTACCACCTACGGTCCACATACCATATGCTCTCATGTACCTATAGTTTCCCTCACGTAAGGGCGGGTATATAGAGAGGTTGGTATATCGGCATAGCAATGGTATATCGAAGGGGCGACCAATTTTGGGAGCCATAAGAACCATCATTTTGCATTTAAACATTCTTTACAAAAAATTTCAAAACAAAAATCAAAACGCACTAAACCAGGTTTAGGACACACTTTTAATCTTTAAACGAGATAATCATTGCTTTGTGTGTGTGTGACCTTTTCTATTTAGTGTAGCATAAAAATCATAAAAAGAATAAAAAAAAAAAAAACCTACATAGCTTGTAGAAGAACACCACCATGGTGTACACCCGTAGCCAAGCCCAATCAAGGGTAGAAGCTGCAGAGAGTGTACAAGGAGGCACAAGTCGTCTCCACTACAGCACCAAGGACTTGGTCATACCGCCTTGGCAGCCTGACCCATGAGACAGTCTGCATTGTCCCATTTCAGAATGGGACTATAGAGGCACCCCTTTGAGGGACATGCCCATTCATCATAGCCCCTTTTAGGAGGATTCCTTACACGTGGCACTCAACATAGATAAGAAGGCTCCCTTAGAAGCTCGATATGAGTGGCCACCATGCAATGAAGTGCTAGAGCAGCATAGTGTCCATGAGGAGATGCCACATGATTATGGCATCCCTCCTTTGCCCCCCATCACTGTTAGAACCAATAGACAAAATCCAGAGTGCAAGGCTCTTCAAGCAGGGTGATCCAAATCTACCCACCCCTTTCACACATACGAAAGGGAGCACGAGGAAGACCATTACATTCCTCAAGAGCAATATACAGTATGAGAACCATGCGCTTCCGTACCTGCTATATACCATGATCACCTACTAAGGCCAGAGCCTCGGGTAAATGCTGCCAACCTCATCAGAGGGAAGTGACCTATTGAGATCTCGGATCATCATGACCGAGGTAAGTGCATAGGAGATGCATCTAGGTTAGGAGGATGCCCAAGAGCATGTGACGAGATTCCTAAGACAATGCTTTGGCATTCAAGACAATGATGCTTTGTTATTAAGAACATTTATAACCACATTCATAGGCCCTGCCTCGGATTGGTTTACTCAATTACCAAAGCATAGCATTAACAACTTAGATCAGTTAGTGGATGCATTCTTCGAACGCTTCACCTTCAACACTAAGAAGAAGGCGTCACTAAGTGACTTAGCCAGCCTTAGGCAGTATGAGGAAGAAACCATGGTAGCCTATGGGAATCGATGGAGGGCTTTGCTCTCAAAGCTGCCCTACCTCCCTCCTATGTCTGACCTCACTCAAATGTTCTCTAACAACTGTTTGAGATCGATCTCTGTGCTATTGTAGCTACAGCAATATGCCACCTTAGAAGAAGCCCTGGCGCAAGCTAGGATCATTGAAGAGATCAAGATACAGGATGGCGAGATAGCCAAACCTAAGAAAAAATAGTGGACTAAGAACACAAAAACAGGGACTACGTAACAAAAACCCATTGCGGTAAATCAAGTTTCCATAAATGTCCCTAAGCCTACACAATAAATACAGCCTCAAAAGGCTAACTATCAGGCGATGCCTCCTAATAATTATGAAAAAGAAAACCAGAAGCAGGAGCAAAATTAGCAGCGTCACCCTAGGCGAAAGTACACACCTTATACAGAGTCTAGGGACTCCTTGTTTGACCGCTTGTCAGTGGTGAACTTGATCAACCTTCCAGAGATCCAAACCATTGATCCTAATGTGCCAAAGCCTAAGGGATATCAGGAGGACTTGTATTGTAGGTTCCACAGGTGGAGGGGACATAACCTGAATGCATTTTGGAAGTTCAAAGGTTTGATACAAGACCTAATTGACAATAAGACATTGGTAGTGGACAACCCCATAACACCAAACAACTAGTAGATGGGAGTTTTCAAAGACCCCTTGTCTGCCTGTGAGGCACAGGCAAAACCCCTTCAAGTCAATGAAGTGCAACAGAATTGCCCCATGCAAGGGTATGTAGGAATGATAAGCATAGTGACTAGGAACAAGAGATACCCAAGAGTTGCCCCCGAGGTAGCCGCAAGAGAGGTTCCATCGACGTCACAACCTCAACAACACCCTATGCAACCACCTCTTCCTAGACCCATGACCATGATTCATACCAAACTCACGCAGAGTTTGAGGACCATGTCGGCTAGGCTCTCCATATATGAGCTTATACACCAATCAACGCCCCATTGGGAGGCTCTCATGGAGATATTGAAAGCCATCGAGTTGTAACCCAACAAAGTGAATTCCTTCAACAACTTCATGGGACATGTCAAATGATGCACGGAGCCAGTCATCACCTTTTGAGAGGATGAAGTTAAATCAGTGTCTGATGACATGGCAGATCCACCCCTACATGTTATCATGCGGGTCAACGATATCCCATATAAGAGGGTGTTGGTAGACACTAGCTCGTCCAGTAACATCATTACTACAGCGGCATTGAAACATCTAAAGTTGCCAGCCTCTCACATCATGACTTCCACCTATACACTGCGAGCATTCAATGATGTGATATGCTCGACAGTTGGCACAAGTGTCCTATCCATTCAAGTAGGACAAAAGACAATACCTACATTGTGCCATATTTTAGAAGGCGAGATGGCTTATAACATCTTGTTGGGGCAGCCATGGATCAGGGACATGAAGTGTGTCCCTTCGATAGCTCATCAGTGTTTGAAGTATACATTTGAAGGGGAAGTACATGTAGTCCTGGTAGACTTGGAACCCTTCAAATATTGCAATGCGGTGCAGCTGATGCTGCAATCGACCCTTTCATCGACACACTTGGATTTTTAGTTAAATCCATCTAGACAGGGTCTGATTTTGCAAGCATCCCTGGTGATAAATCCATAAAAACCCCAATCAGGTGCATCATCGTCTGGTCCTTCACCAACGATGCCACCTATCATGGCCAAACATAAGGACAAATGGAAGCAAACCCTGGCAGAGGCTCAACCCCTGGAAGAGGCACTGCCAACAATATCAACCATCTCTATTGAAGAGATGCCTAGCATAATGGAAGTTGAGGCCCCTAGTTCACCCAACATGGAGTGGAATCAGGAGGAGCTTCCGTTCCCTCCCCCTCAATTGCCAATAATCACCATTGAAATGGCCAATACGAGCCTGGGGGAGTATCTGGTGCAGAATATTGTAGCAACGCCCGCACTAGAGTCCATGCAGGACATGGGGAGACATAGCATCCCCATCGGTACAATTGTTCCTTTAGGCTGCCCGCCAAACAAGACAAACTTTGTGTATGGGGGCCTTGATCATGGTACTGAGCCATGCATGCAAGAGGATGAAGATGAAGAGCCTTTTGCAGAAGATGTCAACTATATGTCTAACCTGAACTTCACTCTGAGATATCTTGGCCAATGCAATTGGCATGGATATGAGCTAGGCAGGTATGAGCAAGGAGTGTGTGTCCTTTGCTAGCCAAGATACCAAATGCCTTATGACAAGTTGGTCGTGGGGTTCAACCACCCCCTGCCCTTGGACATCTTGGTAGAGGACATGCATGGCCTAGGGATAGGCAACAAGGGTGGATTGGCATTAGATATCTATGCCAACCCTAACACAACGTATACGTTGGGGGATTACCTCCCATGGTCAACAACCACCCTTGTTAACCTCACTAACCCTTGCCCTTTCTTTGGAGAGAGGTGAAAGTTCGAGGACTCACTTTCAAGGAGGGTATAGACAGTGTCAAGAGGGATATTTGGAGGATGAGTCAGAGTATGAACCAACATCATATGACCACTGTAGACACCAAAATAGCACCAATCCAATTATGTGATTGCAAACACTGATCGCTTTGACACACATAGCCCCTAGGGCAGCCTTTAGAGGTTAAACAGTGGTCCTAACCACTTTTGCAGCAATTTTGGAAGGTCAAAAGGCAATTTGGCACATTCAGGAACCTTGCTCCAAATCCGTCCCACCCTGGGACGAATTCAAAATGGGATCCGCCCCACCCAGGGATGAATTCTGAATTCGCTCTAGGGTAGAACGAATTCCAGGTTTAATAGGCAAAAAGAAAAATTATGCCAAATGGCAATCGAGGACAGTCAATTAATGCCTCCTGCCTTGCATGTGTGTGTAGGTGGGTAGATTGGACGTTAGAGGACTGTCACAAGGGCAGTCATGGAAGCCCAAGTCAAGGAGGACTTTCCTCCCTCATGGGAAGGCATGATTGCCACATGGCACTTATGCATGCCCCTCCAAAGAGACCCCCTTGGTATATAAAATGATGAACTTTCTCACCCAAAGAGGACAGGTTGGAAGCATTTTCAAGCAACGAAGTGCTGCCAAATTGATACCACATTTTCACCTTTTGATTCACCTCTTCCACATCCTTGATCTCTTTCGCAAGGGAGGTCATTGGGTGGTTATTGGGAGTGTGAATCCGGATCCAAAACCCGACATTTGACCACATTGATCTACCAATTCGTCGACAACCCATTACAAGATATTTTGGGCCCATCCCAAGTGGATTGGTGTCGAAATCAAGTTCCAACGGTGGGCGGCCCACCCGAGCACCCCTCATTCCTGCGAGCCTAATCTTCTTTCTTAAGAACGATTGGGAATTCATGGAAAATTGTTCTTTTGTCATTTTTTTATTTTGCATTCCATTCTATGTTGTTTAAATAGTTTACAATTCCAATTTCATAATGTTTTGATCAAATCTTATCATGTTTTGTCGCTTGTGTTGTCCTCACTAACTTGCAGGTAGCGACGTCAAATTCCTGTTGATGGAGGTCAAATTGGGGGAATATGACCATCTGGGTCTTCCCAAAATGCTCCTAATTAGCTAACCCCTTTGTTTGTAGGTCTTTTGGAGATCCCGAGACGCGACATTTGGGTAGCATCACTTCGGTGCTGTGTTACAGGATAATTCGTCCTACCTAGGGACGAATTACTGTTGAATTCGTCCTACCTAGGGATGAATTACAGTCGAATTTGAATCAGCGGTGAGTTCTCCGATTGTTTTGATGGCAGTGGCCCTCTAGTAATTTTCTATGGTTTCTGTCAAATTTGCAAGTTATTTGGAGTCATTTTATTTATCGATTTAGATAATCTTACGCATGCATCTTCCATTGGTTTTTATGATCAAACGCCTTATCTTTTGTCACAGGTGCTACTAACGATTTTTTGCTTCTTTGAATGCAGGGGAAGCAGCAAGGATCAAGGATTCATTCACACAAGCGGCGACAATACTTTGGCCTGCCCATTTTGCATGTGGGCATGCGGAAGAGAGATGACTTTCCATTGATGTGACCAAGAGACAAGTTTGATGCTCCTTTCCCCTAAAAAGGGAGGAAGCTAATTGTAACCAAATTTGAAATACATCAATAAAAGAAGAGGGTTGTTTCGTTCCATTTGGATTCCAATTTATCTATGCTTTCTCTATTTTTACGCATTTCTAATTTGTAGCATCAAGTTTAGTTTTGTTCTTGCATCGTGTTTGGAGTTTTCCCTTTTTGTTTCCAAAATCTCGTGCTTTCAGACCACTTTGAATCAGATAGTGATCACTCCCAAGTGATCCCCATGAATGACTATCAAGAGAACCTCTTGAAAATGTTCCCCCTAGAGGCTCCAATCAAGCCAATGCCACGTCAAGAGAATCAGGTCCCCCCACGGAGAGTGGAACAACCACAATGGGGCCAGATTAATTTGCTCAAGCAAGATGAGCCTGTAGCACCTCAAACAGTTATCAGAGCCAACAAGGGCTTTTGGATCTTCGATAGTGATTACAAAGACAAAACAAAAATGACATATCTTAATCACATGTGGCAGATGCAGCAACCATACCCCTTGGAGATTAACAACATATTTTAACAGATGGGCATAGTGCTAGGGCATGAGTGGTACATAGACCCAACGGGGTGGGACCAAGTGTTGGATCCATTGCTCCAGGTATATGAAGAGCACCTTATGCCTCGAGACCCTAGAGTGATATTAGTGCTGAGGGCAGACCCTGTCCTCCTATCAGCACATAGGGTCGATCCATTCATGCCAATCCCTACAGAACCAGATCTGGAGCACAGGAATCATCTAGAATGTTCAAATCACCACACCCATGATAATGGAGACCAAAATCATTTCATCAACATGATCTCCATTGACTTAACTACCCCCATCCATAATTCAGTCGATCCAGCATGGTCATTGCATCTAGACATAGATGTCATAGACTGGGATCGTGTTAACTCACCTCCATCCCCATCAGAGTACTGGTCTTTCGATAAAATACTTCATTTTACCCTAGGGTCAACTTAGGATATCTTCCATGCTAAAGAGGAACTCGAGGTTCCAAACACGTATTTAAACTTAGCAAATGATATCCATTTGATCCTGACTCCACACCAGTTAGAAGACGGATCCCACATGTTGGTCGAGGAGACGATTAACGTAGACATCGGCTCGGATCCAATGAATCCATAGATCATCAAGCTGGGGGTAAGTCTATCCCCCGAAGAGCAAGCCAACTACATTGCCCTTCTCAAAGAGAAGAAGGAGGTTTTTGCATGGTCATACAAAGACATGTCGGGACTAGATCCATAGCTAGTCACGCATAATCTAATGCTTGATCCGATAGTCAAGCCAGTTAAGCAAAAACTATGTAAGATGCACCCAATAGTGGCCTTGATGGTCAAAGACAAATTGCAAAAGCTATTGGATGCATAGTTTGTCATTTGCATGGATTATCTACCATGGCTGTCCAACATGGTGCCCGTCAAAAATCTTGACAGGAGGATTCACATATGCACTAATTTTTGAGATCTAAACAAAGCGAGTCCTAAGGATGATTTCCCCTTGCCGAGCATCGATGCATTGGTAGATGCTATAACAGGCCACAAAATGCTATCCCTCATGGATGGTTTCTCGGGATACAATCAAATTCGTATCAATCTCGAAGACCAACTAAAAACAGCGTTCACAATGCCTTGGGGGAAATTTTGTTACAAGGTCATGCCTTTTGGCCTTAAAAATGCTGGTGCCACCTACCAAAATGCCATGATGTACATCTTCCATGATTACATGCATACAACTTTGGAAGATTACATGGATGATTTGTTGGCCAAATCTCTTTTGCACCCAGATCATATCGATGACTTAAGCAAGATCCTCGATTGCCTCATGGAACATAAAGTCAGACTAAATCCCAAGAAGTACGTATTTGGTGTCACATCTGGAAAACTCTTGGGTTTCATAGTCTCAAAGTGAGGCATCGAGGTGGACCCAAACAAAGTCAAGGCAATTCTTGAAATGCTTCCCCCAACTACCATCAAGCAGCTCAGAAGGTTGAAAGGGAAGGTCGCATCAATCAAGTGCTTCATAGCATAGCTATCTGACAAGTGTCGACCCATGAAAAAATTATTACATAAGGGGGTAGCATTTCATTGGGATGATGAGTGCGAGTCAGCCATTGACGACATTAAATGATACTTGGCTTTGTCGCCAGTATTGGCACCACCTAGACCAGGAGTGTCATTCTACTTATACATCTTAGCTACTGAGGTGGCACTGGGCGCCATGCTAGCCCAGAAGAATGAACTTCACAAAGAACAGGCTACTTACTATCTTAGCCACACCCTGGTTAGTTATGAACTTAACTATGCATACATTCAGAAACTCTGCTTGGCAGTGGTGTTCGCTACCAAAAAGCTATGCCACTACATGTTGAGCAACACTATGTATGTTGTGTCTAAGGAGAATCCATTACGATACATGATGATTCGTACTTATCATAGTAGCCGCACGGTGAAATGGATTATGTTGTTGACGGAATTTGACATAGAGTTTATGGGACAGAAATCCATCAAAGGACAAGTCATAGCCGATCAACTAGCAGAGGCTCCTCTGAAAGAAGATCAGCCTCTGGTCATAGAAATACCTGATGATGGGGTCTTCCATGTCTCAGAATCACCATATTCTGATGAGCCTGAGTCACAGGTCGACATAACCCTATTTTTTGATGGTTCTAAATGTGAGCAAGGAGATGGCGTGGGAATTGTATTCTTTACACAGCAAGGGGCTCCAATGCCTCTATCATTTAAATTAGACTTCTTGTGCACCAACAATAATGCAAAATATGAAGCCTTTCTCATAGGTCTTCAGACAACAATCACCATGAACATCAAGTGATTGAACATCTTTAGTGATTCGCTACTAATTGTCAACCAAGTCAAAGGGGTATTCCAATGTAAATGCCCAGTTATGCAATCCTACAAAGACCTTGTGGACAAATTAATAGCAAAGCTTGAATGGTACGACATTGAGGCACTCCCTCGATCGTCGAATCATTTTGCGGACACTATGGCCTCCTTGGGGTCATTAATCCCGCAAGACCTTTCTGGTGATATGACAACCATTCAAGTCAAAACGCTATCGCAATCTGCGATGGACCGTGCAAGCTCTAACTTGATGCCAGAAATCCACATGATCCAGATTGAACCACCTCAATATAGGTTCTCTCGAATCCATGATCATTTAAAACATGCCAACTGGGGGTCCTTGTTCTCCCCTACTTCCCTCAATAGCAACACAATACTATTCTTACAAGTTCTTTCCCGCTCAGCGTTTGCTAAGGATGAAATTCAAGAGGGATTGGCTATTTATACCATCAAGGCTTCTGATCAATAGGATTGGTATTCACCTATAAGGGACTACCTCAAGTTAGGTAACCTCCCACTTGGATTGACGCATGCCACAAAATGAACATTCAAGCAGAAAGTGACAAAGCATGTCTTGTTAGGAGACATTTTGTACCATCGTAGCTATGAAGGGATCCTCCTTTGGTGCTTGGACCAGCAAGAGTCCACTTGGGCGATCACCCAAGCGCATGATGGTACATGTGGTGGCCACTTCAGTCGGTATGGCTATCGCCAAGCGCATTATTCGCATGGGCTATTACTGGCCATCTTTAGAGTGAGATTGTAGCACATATGTTAGGAAGTGCGTGAAGTATCAACATCATGCTAATTTGATGCATGTACCTTTCCAGGCCTTGCATTCGATCTAGTTGGCTTGGACATTTTCGTAGTGGGGCCTAGATCTAATAAAAAAGATCTCCCCTACGTCGTCAGGCCGTCACACGTTCATCATAACGGCCATAGAGTATTTCACCAAGTGGGTGGAAGCAGTTTCACTTACCTCTACGACTGGACCCTGCATTGTGGAGTTCATTTTACATAACATCATATGTCATTTTGATATTCCATCCAAGATAATATCGGATAATGGGACGTCATTCAAGAACAAATATGTGCGTGTTTTGACCACAAAATATAAAATTCAACACAGTTTTTTGACACCCTATTATCCATAGGCAAATGGGCAAGCAGAGGCGTCAAACAAAATGCTAGTTGCCATCCTCAAAAAGACAGTCACGGATAGTCATAAGGATTGGCACATTCAGATCCCACTTGCCCTGTGGGCTTATTGCACTAGCATTCGGACACCCACTAGGGCAACTCCGTTTTTGCTTGTGTATGGCTCTGAGGCTATCATGCCTCTCGAGTTGGAGATTCCTTCCCTGCACATTTCAATGCAAGAGTTCATCGATGATGACACTGCGCGGCAGGCCCAGTTAGACTAGCTTACGTTGCTTGATGAACAATGCGTTAATGCTCTCAAGCATTTACGTATCTATCAAGAGTGACTTAAGAGAGCATACAACATGAAAGTTCACCTGAGGGACTTTCAGGTTGGTGACTTGGTCTTAAAAGAGAACCAACATAACTCTAGTTTGTCGTCCCATCTAAGGGATAAGTTCATGGCAAATTGGTTAGGTCCCTATGTAATTGATAGTAAAATAGGGCCTGGAACATACCGGCTAGCCTCTCTTGATGGAATCAAGGAACTGGAACCCTTAAACATCAGTCATTTATGGCCATTCCATATCTAAAAGAGCCATAGCCCAAAAAAAATGCTCCAAGGATTCCTACAGTCGCTTGGTCAATCCCAAAATGCTCCAAGGATTCCTACAATCGCTTGGTCAATCCCAAAATGCTCCAAGGATTCCTACAGTCGCTTGGTCAATCCCAAAATGCTCTAAGGATTCCTACAATCGCTTGGTCAATCCCAAAATGCTCCAAGGATTCCTATAGTTGCTTGGTCAATCCCAAAATGCTCCAAGGATTCCTACAATCACTTGTTCAATCCCAAAATGCTCCAAGGATTCCTACAATCGCTTGGTCAATCCCAAAATTCTCCAAGGGTTCCCATAAATTGCTTGGTCATCCCAAAAAGCTCCAAGGATTCCCATAATCGCTTGGTCAAAAATAAGCAAATCCAAAAAAAAAAACAACAAAATCATCAAAAATAACAAAAATTTGCATCTCATTTCCATGCATACTCAAAATCATCACAACAATACAAAGCTCTTTTGCATCTCATCTTCATACTCACAAAAATAAGCAAATCCAAAAAAAAAAAAAAACAACAAAAAAATCATCAAAAATAACAAAAATTTGCATCTCATTTCCATGCATACTCAAAATCATCACAACAATACAAAGCTCTTTTGCATCTCATCTTCATACTCACAAAAATAAATCCAAAAAAAAAAAAAACAACACAAACATATATAGCTGCATTAACCATCACATCCATATATTACATATTTGTGGTCATCTGGGTCAGGGTGCCATAGACTGTAATTACTTGGCAAATCCATCTTGTTCCATATTTTTTTGCTCTATAAACAGTCCATCGCAAATAAATGCCATGTGCATCTTTTCGCCATACTATAGTTAGTTGACATTTAATGTATCAATAGTTTTCATCATTCAGTTGTCAAAATATTTTTAACCAAATGCTGTACAAAGTCAGATAGATTTTACGAAGGTAGAGTTCTACTTGGATCACACCTTGTTACGTAGCATCCCAACACAAGTTAAAACACATAAAAATTCCCAAGTTGTGTGAATGAAATATGAAACCTACAAAGCAATCCAGGTCACCATAAGCGAAACGGTTATCTTGCTCATCCCCCTATGCGAATGACCTCAAGAATGCTGAGAGTTGGCAAAAGGACAAGAATATTCCCTACCCAATTCCCCAAGAATCCCAAGTTCTCAAAAGAAGTTGCAAACATCATACAAATTTGCAAAAGGTCAAAACTCCAAAAATTTGACATCACAACCAAAGTGCATACATCCAAAGGCACATACAATAGTGATTCTCATTACTCATTATTCCAATCCCTTGCTCAAAAGAAAAATAACAAAAATAAACAGTGATTTTTATCACTATAAATGAGCAAGTATCCCAATACAATTGAAGAAAAGAAGGGAGTCGAACTTGAATCCCTAGAACTCTCAGCATTCGGAAGGTCATGAGATAAACCTCAGTACCGGTTTGGTTGATAGCCTATTGGTCACTCGTGGCAAACCTACCACATGACGATATATCTGTAGTAGAGAGAATTAATAGAACACTACTAGAGAAGATGAAAAGCATGTTCTTAGATGCAAAACTTAGTAAAGGGTTTTGGGTTGAAGCAATTTCAACTACCAACTATTTGGTTAATTTATTACCGTACACTGCTTTGAATGACAAGACACTAGAAGAGGCCTAGAGTGGGGGAAAACCATCAATCTCTCATCTAAGGGTTTTTGATTGTGAGACCTTTATACACATTCTTACCAAAAAGGGAAAAAGTTGGATGAAAAATATAAGAAATGTAATCTTGTTGGTTATGAAGAAGTTGTTGGAACAAAAAAAAATATATTATGAATTCTAGATGAACATAGAAGTGTCTTTGGCATAGATGTGATTTTTAAAGAAATTAATATAGTTGGAGACATTCAACAACAGGAATTAAAAAAATAGTTAAAATAGAAAGTTAGTGTGCATGAATCCACTACGTCAGGTCAGCCTTCAAGTGAAGCACATGCTTATCCCTATCAACCTCAAAAAATAATATCTTTTGACATTTCAAATAGATTGTTCAGCCAACAAAGGCCTAGTGAAGATTTGTTTTCTTATGTTCCTAAAGAGGTGAATCAAGAGGATCAACAGATTATGTAGCCTAATTCTCCACCTTTTAGAGAAAATATCCAAGAATCAGTGAAGCAACCTAGAAGAACTATAACAGAGAAACATCTTCCTAACAAGCTTTAGGATTATTTCTATAGATTTACAACTACTTGTGAGGATCCTCTCACATTTGAAGATACCATGAGTAGTCTAGAGAAAGAGCATTGGAAGAAGGTCATGCAAGAAGAAATAAATTCAGTGAAGAAGAACCATGCATGGGATTTAGTTCAACAACATGCTGGAATAAAGTAGTAGGTAACAAATGGGTGTTGAGAAATAAGTTAAGGCTTAATGGATCTGTGGAAATATACAAGGTCAAGTTAGTTGTAAAATTTCTCTCAGATCCTAAGCATCAATTTTCATAAAACTTATACTCCCATTGTGAAGCGATCTTCTATTAGACTTTTTCTTCCATATGTTGTTGCTTTTGATTTATAAGTTGCAAAAATGGAAGTACAAAAAACATTCATACATGGTGTAGACACCAAAACAGCACCAATCCGATTATGTGGCTACAAACACTGATCGCTTTGACACACACAGCCCCCAGGGCAGCCCCCAGAGGTTAAACAGTGGTCCTAACCACTCTCACAATAGTTTTGGAAGGTCAGAGGTCAATTTGGCACCTTTCAGGCACTCTGCTCCATACTCGTTCCACCCAGGGATGATTACAAACTGGTATTCGTCCCACCCTGGGACGATTAGCAGTATTCGCTCCTGGGTGGGGCGAATAGCAGGTTTGACGGGCAAAAAGTCAAATCTCGACAAATGGCAGCCCAGATCCACCACTTAACTCCTCCTTCATTGCATGGGAGTGCGAGTGAGCATTTTGGAGCGCTAGAGGCAGTCATGGAGCCCTTAATCAGGGAGGAATCTTCTCCCCCCTTGGAAAGGCATGATTGCCAAGTGGCGCCTCTGCATGCTCATACACAGAGACCGTCAGGTCTATAAAATGGTGAGTCTTCTCACCCCAAAGATATACAGAGAAGGAGCATTTTGAGCAATGAAGTGCTGCCGTTTTGCATACTCACTTTTGATTGTGCCTTTCACATCCTTGATCTCTCTTTTGGAAGGGAGGTCATTGGGTGGTTATTGGAAGCGCAATCCGGACCCCAAACCCGACATTTGGCCATAGTATCCCACCCAAATTTGTTGAAAACACCCCACAAGAGGTTTTGGACCCATCCCAAGTGGATTGGTGCCAAAATCAGGCCCCAAACGGTGGGCGTCCTGCCCTCGGGTGCCCCCCGCACTATTGCAGTCCTAATCGCCCCACCCTCGGAGCGATTAGAAATCTGTAGCAGATTTCAGTTCTGTTATTTTTGCATTTTATTCTAGGTTGCTTAGATAGGCTTGCATTCAAATTTCATGTAATTCTGAGCAGTTTTGATCATGTTTTTGTTATTTCTCGCTTTCGCTAACATGCGGGTAGCATCATCAAATTCCCGGTGATAGAGGCCGAATTGGCAAAATCTGACCTTCTGGGTCTTTCCAAAATACCCCATTTTACCTAACCCCCAACTTTGTAGGTGATTTGGAGCCTCCCAGATGGGACATTTGGGACAGGTGCTTTTTGACATTTTGTTGCAGGTCTAATCGTCCCACCCCGGAGCGATTAGAAATCCGTGGTGAATTTTCCTACTGTTCTTTTTGCTAGTGCCTTCCCGGTGATGTTCTCATGCCTCTGTCAAGTTTTTAGCTCATTTTGATCTATTCTAGTTGTCATTTTATTTATTTTTTGCATGCACTAATCGTAGGCTTGGGGATTGCATGTTTCATTTCATCCGTAGGTGCTACTGATTGTTTTCTGTTTCCTTGAACGTAGGATATCGACATCAGAGGAGTAGAAAAGAATCAAAGACCCTTTCATGCAAGCGGTGGCAATGTTTGGTCCACCCATTTTACATGTGGGCACGCGGAAGAAGGCATACCACCCATGGTGTAACGAAACCTTATTTAACGCTCCTAGCCCCTGAAAAGGGAGGAGACGTGTTGTAACCGAGATTTAAAGAAAATTAATAAAAAGGGTTGTATTCCATATTTGCTTTCTATCTGGTTTCGATTCATTTATGTTTCTCTCCTTTCATGCATTTTCAATTCATAGGATTTAGCGTTATCTTTGGCTTCGCTTGCATCGCACTTGGTGTTTCCTTTTTGCTTCCGTATCCTCGTGCTTTCAGTGGCGATCATGGTGGGACCCTATCCTCTATTTTTGAGATCAAACTTTGATCAAAAATTGCTTGTTTTTGCTTGCAGGTACCAAGTTTTCAAACGTTGGACTGTTGTTCGTTCCAGTCTGTGATGAGTACAGAGCTAGAATTCATCTTACCCAGGGACGAATGGGCATTCGTCCCACCCTGTGATGAATACAGTTCTATTATTCATCCCACCCAGGGATGAATAGCTCTCTATGCAGTTTCAGGGTAGAAACTCAGAGGCATCCGATTTGGGTAGAGAAGAGGTAGGGGTCCTAAACACCTTCTGTCATTTTTTTCTTTCTATTTTCTAGTTATTTGCTTGCATAGGAGAGTTTTTAATGCTTGTTTTCTTCATTTATGCAAATTAAAAAGAACCCCACACACCACGTGGTAATTTAAACAACAAGGAGTTGGTCGTAAAACCCCAACCCTTGATCAAGACCAACGGTGGATTTCATCACCACCTTGGCTTGAATTTTTGCATCCATAACCCCGATCGCTACTGTTGCTAGACGTAAATCCTGATGAAAGCTGACCGAGTGTAGCTGGGGTGATTCCCAGTGCATGAGGATAAGTCTTCTATGGTAGGTGTCAAAAATAGGGTGATCCCCCTTTCGTACCGCCTATGTTCCACGTACCATTCTGCTCTCGCGTACCAATAGTTTCCCTCACGTAAGGGCGGGTATATTGAGAGGTTTGGTATAATGGCCTAGCAATGGTATATCGAAGGGGCGACCATTTTGGGAGACATAAGAGCCATCATATTGCATATACAACAACACGTTCTTTACAAAGCTTTCAAAACAAAAATCAAAACACACTAAACCAGATTTAGGGCACACCTTTAATCTATAAACGAGATAATCACTTCTTTGATTGTGTGGCTCTTGTTTGTTTAGTGTAGCATAAAAAAAAATCATAATAAAAAAAGATAAAAACCTACGTAGATTGTAGAGAGACACCACCATGGTGTACACCCGTAGCCAAGCCCAATCATGGGCAGGAGCTATAGAGAGTGTACAAGGGGGCACAAGTCACCTCCGCTATAGCCCCAAGGACTTGGTCATACCACCTTGGTGGCCCGACCCACAAGATAGTCCACATCGTGCCATTTTAGAATGGGACTATAGAGGCACCCCTTCGAGGGGCACTCCCATTCAACATAGACCCTTTCAGGAGGAGTCCCTACACGTGGCACTCAATATAAATGGGAAGGCTCCCTTAGATGCTCGGTATGAGTGGCCACCATGCAATGAAGTGCTAGAACAACATAGGGTCCATAAGGAGAGGCCACATGATTATGTCATCCCTCCTCTACCCCTCATCACTGTTAGGAATAACAAGCCAAATCCAGAGCACAAGGCTCTTCAGACAGGGTGAGCCAACTCTGCCCGCCCCTTTCACATATACGAAAGGGAGCATGAGGAAGACCATCACATTCCTCAAGAGCAATACACAACATGGGAGCAATGCGCCTCCGCACTTGCTATCTACTAGAATCACCTACTGAGGCCAGAACCTTGGGTGAATGCCGCCAACCTCGATAGAGGAAAGTGACCTATAGAGATCTCGGATCATCACGACCGAGATAAATACATAGGAGAGGCATCTAGGCCCCCTAGACCTAAGACGATGGAACAAATTGACTTGGAATTTTCCAAACATGCCACCCACCAAGCGCAAATCACGTAGCTTGAGCAAGACCAACAATAGTTGGAGCACCTGTATCGCCTTAGCAAAGAGCGCATTCGACGTCAAACAGATGAGCTGCTCCATAACACTATGCCTGAGAGGGTTCCAACCCCTCGCACCCAAAGAGTAGAACTATATGAGAGGTGCAACCCCTTGGTGCGAGACAGGTCCCCATGACCTTACCAAGTGTTGCCTCCGAGACCTCCTAGACCTGAGCGGGAGGCCACTCCCAGGAAAAATGATGGGCACCCTCCGTAGGGACCCACCCATGTTTATAGGTCTCACCCAGAAACTCCTCAAGAAGCCTATGAGGAGTATGAGCAAGAAGAAGAGCGGGCCGAAATGCCCTACCAAGGCGGAGGGGGTGCTATCCGGCCACCCCTCCATAGGCCTCAAGTTTCCCACAACCCACAATGGGAACTAACCAAGGAGGAAGAGATCAAATCTTTCGATGCATATAAAGCGCTGCTAGAGCGCTTAGAGTCTATGGAGACCAAGACTTTTGGGCCCCAAAAGCCCACTTTATGCCAACTCCGTAGTCACCTAGTGCATCCGTCAGTGCCAGCACCCCCATACCCTGAACACTTTAAGCTACCCTAGTTGGCAATATTTAGAGGTGAGGAGGATGCCCAAGAGCACGTGACTAGATTCTTGAGCCAATGCTTTGGCATTCAGGACAATGATGCTTTGCTGTTAAGAACATTTATAACCACATTCGTAGGCCCTACCTCGGATTGGTTCACTCAATTGCCAAAGCATAGCATCAGTAACTTAGATCAGCTAGTGGATGCGTTCCTCGAGCGCTTCACCTTCAACACCAAGAAGAAGGCATCACTAAGTGACCTAGCCAACCTCAGGAAGTATGAGGAAGAAACCATGGTGGCCTATGGAAATCGATGGAGGACATTGCTTTCAAAGCTGCCCTACCTCCCTCCTATGGCCGACCTTACCCAAATGTTCTCAAAGAGTTATTTGAGATCGATCTCCATGCTATTGTAGCTGCAACAATATGCCACTTTAGAGGAAGCTCTAGCGCAAGCCAGAATCATTGAGGAGATCAAGATTCAGGATGGTGAGATTGCCAAGCCAAAGAAGAAAGAATGGTCTAAAAATGCCAAGACAGGGACCATGCAACCGAAACCCATCATGGTCAATCAGGTTGCTATAAATGTACCTAAGCCTGTACAAGCAACACAACCCCAAAAGGCTAACTATCAAGCGGTCCCTCTTGACAGTTATGAAAGGGAAAATCATCGACAAGATCAAAATCAGTAGCGTCACCCTAGGCGACAATTTACACCCTTTACAGAGTCTAAAGACTCCTTGTTTGACCGCTTGTTAGCGGTAAACTTGATGAACTTTCCAGAGAGTCGACCTGTAGACCCCAACGTGCCAAAACCCAAAGGTTATAGGGAAGACTTGTACTGTAAGTTTCATCGATAGAAGGGACATGACCTCTATGCATGTTGGAAGTTTAAAAGCTTCGTGCAAGACCTAATCGACAACAAGATGCTAGTGGTGGATAATCCAGTAGCGCCAAACAACCAATAGATGGAGGTCTTCAAAGACCCCCTGCCTACCCATGATGCACAGGCAAAGACCCTACAAGTCAATGAGGTGACACAGAATTGCCCCATGCAGGGGTATGTAGGGATGATCAGTATAGTGACTCGAAACAAAAGGTACCCGAGCACAGCTGCCCCAACGGTAGCTACAGGAGAGGTGCCAACAATGTCACAACCGCAACAACACCCTACGCAACCTCCTCCGCCTAGACCAGTGGCCACAATTCAGACCAAACTCACCCAGAGTTTGAGGACCACGTCGGCTAGGCTCTCCATCTACGAGCTCATACAACAATCATCACCCCATCGGGAAGCTCTAATGGAGATATTTAAAGCCATCGAGTTGCAGCCCCATGAAGCAAACTCTTTCAACAACTTTGTAGGACATGTCAAATGATGCACCGAGCCAGTTATCACCTTTAGAGAGGATGAATTGAAATCAGTGACTGGTGACATGGCGGATCCACCCCTGCACGTCATTGCATGGGTCAATGAGATTTCGTATAAGAGGGTGTTGGTGGACACTGGCTCATCCAGTAATATCATTACAATAATGGCATTGAAACATTTGAAGTTGCCAGCATCTCACATCGTGGCCTCCACCTACACTCTACGAGCATTCAATGATGTGATATGCTCGATAGTTGGCACAATTGTCCTACCCATCCAAGTGGGACAAAAGACTATTCCTACATTGTGCCACATCTTGGAGGGTGAGATGGCTTATAACATTTTGCTAGGCCGGCCATGGATCAGGGACATGAAGTGTGTCCCTTCAATAGCCCACCAATGCTTAAAGTATACATTTGAAGGGCAGGTGCATGTAGTCTCGATGGACTTAGAACCCTTCAAATATTGCAATACGGTGCAGCTGATGCCGCAATCGACCCTTCCATCAACACATTTGGATTTTTAGTTGAATCCATCTAAACAGGGTCTGATTCTGCATACATCCCCATTGTTAAGTCCATCAAATCCCTAGTCGGGTCCATCTTCATCATCTAGTCCTTCACCAACGATGCCACCTACGGTGGCCACACCGAAGGACAATGGGAAGAAACCCCTGGAAGAGGCACCGCCATCAGTCTCAACCATCTCTACCGAAGAGATGCCTAGCCGAGTGGAAGTCGAGATGCCTAGTTCACCTAACATGGAGTGGACTCAGGAAGAACTCCCATTCCCTCCCCCTCAACCGCCAACAATCACTCATTGAGATGGCCAATACGGGCCTAGGGGAGTATCTGGTGTGAAACATTGTAGCAACACCCGCACTTGAGTCCATGCAGGACATGGGGAGACCTCGCCTCCCCATAGGCACTATTGTTCCTCTAGGCTACCTGCCAAACCAGACAAACTTTGTATATGGGGGCCTTGATAATGGCATTGAACCTTACATGCAAGAAGAGGAAGATGAAGAGCCCTTTTTTTGAGGACGTCAACTATTTGTCCAACCCAGACTTCGCTTTAAGATATCTTGGCCAATGCAATTGGCATGGATATGGGTTAGGCAGATATGAGCAAGGAGTGCACGTTCTTTGCCAACCAAGATATCAGATGCCATACGACAAATCAGGAGTAGGGTTCAACCACCCCCTACCCTTGGACATCTTGGTAGAGAACATGCAAGGCCTAGGGATAGGCAACAAGGATGGGTTGGCATTAGATCCATATGCCAATCCTAACACAACATATACATTGGGGGATTACCTCCCATTGTTGACGACCAACCTTGTTGACCCCAACAACCCCTTCCCTTTAACCGAGAAAGGAGAAAGTTTGAGAACTCACCTACAAAGGGGAAATAGACAAGGTCGGGAAGGATCTTCGGAAGATGAGTCAGAGTATGAGGTAGCACCATGGGACCCTTTCGAATCGGATAGCAATCACTCACAAGTGACCCCCATGGATGACTACCAAGAAAGCCTCTTGGCAATGTTCCCTTTGGATGCTCCAATCGAGCAAGTACCACCTCAAGAAAATTAGGTCCCCCCACAGAGAGCGGAACAACCCCGATGGGACCATATCAATTTGCTCGAGCAGGATGAGCCTCAAATATCACAAATAGTTGTTGGAACCAACGAAGGCCTTTGGATCTCCGATAGTGATTATGAAGATGAAACTGAGATGGCCTATCTCAATCATATGTGACAACAACAATACCCCGTGGACATTGATGACATGTTCGAACAGCTAAACATAGGGCCAAGGCATAGGTGGCACCTAAACCCAGCACAATTGGACCAAGTGCTGCATCCGCCACTTTGGGCATACAGAGAGCACCTTCCACCCAGAGACCCTATAGCGATATCAGTGTCGAGGGTAGACCCTGTCCTCCTCTCCACACATAGGGCCGATCCATTCATGCCAATACCTCCAGAGCCAGATCCGGAGCACAAAAATCATCAAGGATGTCCGAGTCACCACACCCATGGTAATGGAGACCAAAATCATTTCATCAACATGATCTCCATTGACTTAACCACCCCCATCCACAATCCAACCGATCCAACAAAGTCATTATATCTAGACATAGATGCCATAGACTGGGATCACGTCAATTCACCACCATCCCCATCAGAGTACTTGGCCTTGCAGTGAGATGCTTCATTTCACCCCAGGACCAACTCAGGATATCTTCCATGTTGAAGAGGGACCCGAAGTTCCTAACACGTAGATCTAAATTCAGTAAATGATATCCACTTGATCCCAACTCCACACCAGTTGGAGGATGGGTCCCACATGTCAGTTGAGGAGACGACTGACGTAGAAATCGGCTTTGATCCAATGAATCCATAGATAATCAAGCTGGGGGTAAGCCTATCCCCCGAAGAGCAAGCCGACTACATTGCCCTTCTCAAAGAAAAGAAGGAGGTTTTTGCATGGTCCTACAAAGACATGTCGGGGCTAGATCCATAGCTAGTCATGCATAATCTAACGCTTGATCCGAAAGTCAAGCCAGTTAAGCAAAAACTATGTAAGATGCACCCAATAGTGGCCTTAATGGTCAAAGATGAATTGCAAAAGTTGTTGGATGCACAGTTTGTCATCTACGTGGATTACCCACCATGGTTGTCCAACATGGTGCCCATCAAAAATCTTGATGGGAGGATTCGCATATGCACTAATTTTTGAGATCTAAACAAAGTGAGTCCTAAGGATGATTTCCCCTTGCCTAGCATCGATGCATTGGTAGATGCTACAATGGGCCACGAAATGCTTTCCCTCATGGATGGTTTCTTGGGATACAATCAGATTCGTATCAATCCCGAGGACCAACTAAAAATGGCATTCACAATGCCTTGGGGGACATTTTGTTATAAGGTCATGCCCTTTGGCCTTAAAAATGTTGGCGCCACCTACCAACGTGCCATGACATACATCTTCCATGATCACATGCATAAAACTTTGGAAGATTACATGGATGATTTGTTGGCCAAATCTCTTTTGCACCTAGATCATCTCGATGACTTAAGCAAGATCCTCGATCGCCTCATCGAACACAAAGTCAGACTAAACCCCAAGAAGTGCGTATTTGGCATCACATCTGGAAAACTCTTGGGTTTCATAGTCTCAAAGTGAGGCATCGAGGTGGACCCAAACAAAGTCAAGGCAATCCTTGAAATGCTTCCCCCAACTACCATCAAGCAGCTCAGAAGCCTACAGGGAAAGGTCGCGTCAATCAAGCGCTTCATAGCATAGCTATCTGACAAGTGTCGACCCATGAATAAATTATTGCACAAGGGGGTAGCATTTCACTGGGATGACGAGTGCCAATCAGCCTTCGACGATATTAAACAATACTTGGCTTCGTCACCAGTATTGGCACCACCTAGACCAGGAGTGTCATTCTACTTATACATCTCAGCTACTAAGGTGGCACTGGGCGCCATGCTAGCCCAAAAAAATGAACTACACAAAGAATAGGCTACTTACTATCTTAGCCGCACCCTGGTCAGTTATGAACTTAACTATGCATACGTTGAGAAGCTCTGCTTGGCAGTGGTGTTTGCTACCAAAAAGCTATGCCATTACATGCTGAGCAACATGACGTATGTTGTGTCTAAGGAGAATCCATTGCGGTACATGATGAGTCATACTTATCATAGTAGCCGCATGATGAAATGGATCATGTTGTTGATGGAGTTTGACATCGAGTTCATTGGACAAAAATCCATCAAAGGTCAAGTCATCGCCGATCAACTAGCAGAGGCTCCTCTCGAAGACGATCAGCCTCTGACCATAGAGCTACCCGATGATGGGGTCTTCCATGTCTCAGAATCACCAGATTTTGATGAGCCTGAGTCACAGGCCGACATAACCCTATTTTTTGATGGTTCTAAATGTGAGCAAGGGGGTGGCACAGGAATTGTATTCTTCACACCGCAAGGGGCTCCAATGCCTCTATCATTTAAATTAGATTTCTCATGCACCAACAACAATGCAGAATACGAAGCCTTGCTCATAGGTCTTCAGAAAACAATCACCATGAACATCAAACGATTGAACATCTTTGGTGATTCGTTGTTAATTGTCAACCAAGTCAAAGGGGTATTCCAATGTAAATGCCCAGTTCTACAGGCCTACAAAGCCCTTGTGGATAAATTCCTGGAAAATCTTGAATGGTACGACATCGAGGCACTCCCTCGATCATCGAATCATTTTGTGGACACTATGGCCTCCTTGGGGTCACTAATCCCGCAAGACATTTTTGGTGATATGACAACCATTCAAGTCAAAACACTATCGCAATCCCTCGATGGAGCGTGCAAGCTCTGACTTAACGCCAGGAATCCACCTGATCTAGATTGAACCATCCCCGGACAAGTTCTCTCGAATCCATGATTGTCTGAATCATGCCAACTAGGGGTCCTTGTTCTCCCCTACTCCCCTTAATAGCAACACAACGCTATTCTTACAAGTTCTTTCCCGCTCAACTTTTGCTAGGGATGAACTTCAAGAGGGATTGGTTGTTCATACTCATCGAGGTTTTCGATCAGCAGGATTGGTATACACCCATACGAGATTACCTCAAGCTAGGTAACCTCCCACTTGGATTGACGCATGCCACGAAAAGATCATTCAAGCAGAAAGCGGCTAAACATGTCTTGCTAGGAGACATTTTGTACCATCGTAGCTACGAAGGAATCCTCCTTCATTGCTTGGACCAGCAGGAGTCCACTTGGGCGATCACCCAAGCGCACGATGGTACATGCGGTGGCCACTTCAACGGTATGGCCATCGCAAAGTGCATTCTTTGCATGGGCTATTATTGGCCATATTTAGAGCAAGATTGTTGTGCATATGTAAGGAAGTGCGTGAAGTGTCAACACCATGCTAATTTGACACACGTACCTTCTCAAGCCTTGCAATCGATCCAATCGGCTTGGCCATTCTTGTAGTGGGGCTTAGATCTAATCGGAAAGATCTCCCCTGCATCATCAGGTCATCACACGTTCATCATAACGGCCATAGAGTACTTCACCAAGTGGGTGGAAGCAATTCCGCTTACCTCTACGACTGGAACCCGCATTGTGGAGTTTATTTTACATAACATCATATGTCATTTTGGTATTCCATCCAAGATAATCTCGGATAATGGGACGTCATTCAAGAACAAAGACGTGCATGCTTTGACCACAAAGTACAAAATTCAGCATAGTTTTTTGACACCCTATTATCCGTAGGCAAATGGGCAAGCAGAGGCGTCAAACAAAATGCTAGTCGCCATCCTCAAAAATACGATCGTAGATAGTCATAAGGATTGGCACATTCAAATCCCACTTGCCCTATGGGCTTATCGCACTAGCATTCGGATGCCCACTGGGGCAACTCCATTTTCATTGGTGTATGGCTCCGAGGCAGTCATGCCTCTAGAGTTGGAAATACCTTCCCTACGCATATCAATGCAAGAGTTCATCGATGATGACACTGCGTAGTAGGCCCGGTTAGACCAACTTACGTTGCTTGATGAATGATGCGTCAATGCTCTCGAGCATTTATGTATCTATCAAGAGTGACTTAAGAAAGCATACAACATGAAGGTTCACCTGAGGGACTTTCAGGTTGGTGACTTGGTCTTAAAAGAGAACCAACAAAATTCTAACTTGCCGCCCCATCTAAGGGACAAGTTCATGGCAAATTGGTTAGGTCCTTATGTCATCGATAGTAAAATAGGACCTGGAACATACCGACTCGCTTCTCTTGATGGAATCAAGGAACTAGAACCCTTGAACATCAGTCATTTGAGGCCATTCCATATTTAAAAGAGCCATAGCCCAAACCAAAAGCTCCAAGGATTCCCATAATCGCTTGGTCAACCCCAAAAATGCCCCAAAGGTGCCCATAAACCCTTTGGTCAAACCAAAAGCTCCAAGGATTCCCACAATCGCTTGGTCAACCCCAAAATCCCCAAAGGTCCCATAACCCTTTGGTCAAACCAAAAGCTCCAAGGATTCCCATTCCTTGGTCAAACCCCAAAGCTCCTTTGGTCAAACCAAAAGCTCCAAGGATTCCCAAATCGCTTGGTCAACCCCTAAACGCCCCAAAGGTACCCATAATCCCTTTGGTCAAACCAAAAGCTCCAAGGATTCCCACAATCGCTTGGTCAACCCCTAAATGCCCCAAAGGTACCCATAATCCCTTTGGTCAAACCAAAAGCTCCAAGGATTCTCACAATCGCTTGGTCACCCAAAAATCCCCAAAGGTCCCACACACCTTTGGTCAAACCAAAACCCCAAAGGTACCCATCATCCCTTTGGTCAAACCAAAAGCTCCAAGGGTTCCCACAATCGCTTGGTCAAAAATAAGAAAATTCAAAAACAATAAAATCATCAAAAATAACAAAAATTTGCATCTCATTTCCATGCATACTCAAAATCATCACAACAATAAAAAACTCTTTTGCATCTCATTTTCATACTCACAAAAATCAATCAATCAAAAACACAAAAATATAAGCTGCATAGGCATCGCAACCATACATTGCATATTTGTTGATCATACAAGTCAAATGCACCATAGACTGTAATTACTCGGCAAATCCATCATTTTCCACATTTCTCCACTCTATAAATAGTCCATCAAAAATAAACGCCATTCACATATTTTTGCCATATCATAGTCAGTTGTCTTCTAATGTATCAAGAGTTTTCGTCATTCAGTTGTCATTAGCTTTCTAGCCAAATACTGTACAAAGTCAGACATATTTTACAAAGGTAGAGTTCTACTTGGATCACACCTTGTTACGTAGCATCCCAACACAAGTTAAAACACATAAAAATTCCCAAGTTGTGTGAACGAAAGATGAAACCTGCAAAGCAATCCAGGATACCATCTAGTGAAAAGGTTATCTTGCTCATCCCCCTATGCGAATGACCCCAAGAATGCTGAGAGTTGGCAAAAGGACAAGCATCTTCCCTACCCAATTCCCCAAGAATCCCAAGTTCTCAAAAAGTTGCAAACATCAAAAATTTTGCAAAAGTCAATACTACAAAGTTTGACATCAAATCCCACAAAGTGCATACATCAAAAGGCACATACAATAGTGATTCTCATCACTCAATATTCAAATCCCTTGCTCAAAAGAAAAAACAAAAATAAACAGTGATTTTTATCACTATAGAAGAGCAAGTATCCCAATACAATTGAAGAAAAGAAGGGAGTCAAACTTGAATCCCTGGAACTCTCAGCATTCAGAAGGTCATGAGGTGAACCTCAGTACCGGTTTGGTGGATAGCCTATCGGTCACTGGTGGCAAACCTCCCGCATGATGATATATCTGTCACATTAACTTGTGTGCAGATCAATGTTTGCATGTGGATGAGCTAGCTCATGGTATCCTAGATAGCACCATAGATTAATCTGACTAAATACAACAAAGGAGTTAGTGGAGCTAATTAGGTGATCCTCAGTACAGGTTTGGTTGATAGCCTATCTGGCACTGGCGGTATCCTGACAAATACCACATAAACGAATTCAATTGCACACACAGGGATGTGAAATAACTTGGTCAAACTCAAGTCTGATTCATACCTTGTTCCAAAAATCTTGTGATATAAATGTACAGTCTTGGCTAGTTAGTTAACACATCCTGAATCTCAGAAAACCTTAACTACATTTTAAAAACAACTGGTACATTTCATTACTTACATCAACATCAAAAAATATGAAAAATCCCAAAACAAAATTCATACATGCAAAGTCATTCCATAAAGACATCACATAAGTACAAAAAGCCAGTAAATCTTGTACAGTCTATGGTGCCATCAACGAGTTATCAACAACTCATTTCATTCATTCCATATGCATACATCATATAATTAGAAACATTCGCATTCATAATACCACATCCATACATCATCATAAATTAACATGATGCATCAAACATCGAAAAAATCAAATCATGACAAGTGTATAACCAAAAGAAAAGTCATGTATATATATATCATCAAAAATGCCCATAAGCTACAATAAACCGGTCCTCTGACCTCGCAAAAAGGCAAAAGCTCAAAAACCCCCAAGCCTAGGGCATCGGCCACCATGATCATGTAGGATCGGTGTGACGAGAACTACCCCCCATGGTGTGGGTCCTATGGGACCCCTCAAGGCAGCTATTGCTAGCCCCCGCATCACGCCTACTAGCACCTCCCTCATCCAATCACCTACATTGAGAGGATGTTGACTGCTCAGTATCACTCCCTCTCATGCGACGTGATGATCCACCTCCACTAACCGTAGGGATCCACCCACCGAGGTGGATAATCTCTGCCTCCAACTCAAACCGATGCTAAATCAAGTCCATCTCCCACTGATGAAATGTCACCAAGTTATCATCATGCTACGCCAACTACATCCATAGGAGATCCATCTCCCATGCAACATCTGTATCCCCATCCCATCGATGGTACACAGCAAATGCATTCTCCCTCTCCACTAGCTACGTCCATAGGAGATCCCTCTCCTACAAAGCATCCCCGAGCTCCTCATCCCATCTCTAGAGCAGCCCCTCCAATCATGCTATCTCAATGGCAACCCTACCTCCATATCCTCTGGGACTACCTAAGGCATCGGCATCTCCGAAATGATAGCCTGCTCCGGCTCCCACTACTCTGGGACGTCCTACATCTTCGGCTGCTCTGGAACCCCAAAATCCTCACCCACCTCATCAACCTCCACCATGTCCGCATCATCCAACGGAGCCCCCAACCCTCTCTTGGTGCCTCTGCACCCTCCCCCTACTTGTTGTCACCTCTAGACCCCCTAGAGGCCCCTCACCTTGCCACCACCACAACGTCCACCACTGCTCATACTCAATAGTAACCCCAACGTCGTCCACATCCGGGACGTCAATCATTGTATCCGAATCCTCACCCAATGGCTCAATGATCGGCCAATCTAGAGTCCTCTCATCGCCCCAACATCGATAGATCAAGGGCTCCCCAGGCAATCCCTGGCACACCCCAAACTATCATGTCACCCGAACATACGAGAAGTACTCCTGCTCGGTCCCATGCTGCCCGATCAGCCACCTCCCCCTACAAACCCGTCGGAGCCACTCCCCAACCTCAGGCCAAGCTGGACAATCCAGGTATGGCCGCTAGACTACCTCCCCAGGAGCAAGCCATGAGAAAGCATCAACGTAGTGCCCCACGACACCTACCCATCACCGACTATGCCCCCGCTCCTCGACCTATGCCATAGTGCCGCATACCCTATTTCTCTATCAACCATCTCCGCCCGAGTCATCCATGACAACCCCATCGGCCTCTCCACAACTATGTGCTGCCAAGCCCAACACTGCAATAGGTAACTGCATCCAATACCCTTTCACCTCTAACAGTGGACCTCGTACAACTCATCATAGAGCTATGCCAGTAGTGTCTGACCCCATCTCATAATCAGGGGCTCTATGGTCGGACACTCCACCAACCTGAAGACCACCTCCAGCAGGTTCCACGGGAACCTCGCACCCAAAGAGTCGGGCAGCAACATGTTGGAAATGAGGCTCATCAGTAATGCGTGCCTCACTCCCAACACGCCCCTCTCTAGCCACCACCGTACCAAAATGCCGCCAATCTGGCAGTCACCCTCTGCCCTCTCCACTGGGTTGTCCACACCCAACTCCTCCCCATGCCCGAAGCATCATGTCAGTACAACTGTCCGCTGATCACGTGACATCATCCTGATCGGTAGCCCATCTATCAAAATCCATAGAATCTGATAGACGTCCTCCAAAGTCACTATCATCTCCCCTATTGGGAGATGGAAGGTATTGGTGCGAGGATCCCATAGGTTGATCAGCATGGTCAGGTATGCCCGATCCCCCACCATCGGCTCTAGTCACGTCACATGCTTGAGCCCAAGGGCGTCAAGCCATTCCCAATCCACCAAAGTCAATGCCCCCCGGGCATCAGAGAACACCGTCGACTGACGGTACCGGCTCTTAATCACCTGAAACACAAAAACAACAAAAACATTAAAAACATGATAAACTATACAACAATAACATGAATATACAACAATGCATAAAAAATGTACAACTAAAAACAAACAAAAAACAAAAACAAATTCAAAATCAAAAACATTTGTCAACCTAGGTTTTTAACTTTAATTAATAAAAAAAAAAAAAATACATTTGTCAACCTAGGTTTTTAACTTTAAGTCTAAATAAAAAAAAAAAAATTAAAAAATAGTTTGTCAACCTAGGTTTTTAACTCTTAACGTTTAACGATAAAAAAACAAAAAATTCAAAAACATTTGTTGGTACCTAGGGTTTTTAACTCTACGTTTAAACCGATAAATAAAAACAAAACGAACACAATCAAAATAATAGTTTTTGTTAACCTTGGGTTTATAAAAGTTAAAAAATACAAAATAATAAAAACAATTTTTCTAAAGCTAGGGTTTCTCTAGTTTAACCTATTTTAACAAAAACAAACAAACAAAAAACATTTCTTTTTAGCCTAGAGTCTTACCTTATTTTAAAAAGGAAAAACAAATTGCAAAATAAATTACGATTCTTAAAACTGTAAAATAAAACACAAGCTAACTAAACGAGAAGGAGCACTTACCGGTCTCGCTTCAGCTCCACTACTCGATCCGGTTCATGAACTCATGGTGTCGGGAAAAATTCGATAGCGCTTCGCTTCGCAGACTCGACCTCCTCCTCCTCAGAGCTCCAAATCGCCAGAAAAATCGAATGCAAATGAGCCCAAACCCTAGTTTTGGCCCTTAAATAGGCTTTTAGGCCTGTAATCATTCCACCCTGGGATGAGCACTCTAGTTAGCGCTCGTCCCACCCTAGGACGATTACAAAACTGGTATTCATCCCACCCAGGGACGATTACAGAGCAAAAATTTCAAAAACAACAAAAACCACAAAATGCACAAAAACAAGCAATAAAATTGTCCAATAAGAGTGCTTTTGCACTTGACATTCTAGGCATGCAAAACAGACGTCGGGGTCACAAATCCTCACTATCCTACTCCCTAAAAAGGCTACCATAGCCGGACCACTCCACGGGAGGACGGATTATCAAGAATTTCATCCCCAAACGGCATCCCAAAAAGGGTCCAAACCCACCCAAAAATAGCAATAACATTGCCAAACAAGGCGCCTTTGTGCCTCTACTTCTTGGCATGCAAAATAGACGTTGGGGTCACAAATCCTCACTATCCTACTCCCTAAGAAGGCTACCATAGCCGGACCGCTCCACGGGAGGACGGATTTTTAAGAATTTCAACCCCAAACGACGTCACCAAAAGGGTTAACACCCACCAAAAATAGGTCTAAATGTTGGGAAACTGCACACACATTCAAAGATAAACAACTGAAAGGCACCCTTACACAAGTCATCTTGGGTCAAGTGACTCATCGCTTTTCTCATGTAGGTCATTCCCTCATCGATTCGTCGCTTGAGGGGGTAGTCACACTTAGTCACCAATCAACAAATACACACCCAATTAAGGAAATGGCATGCATTCGAAGAATCATTGACAAAGACAATCACGCCCTTGCTTGGGGCAGCAAACAAGCAATAATCACAAGCTGATCAAACACTTGGCATTCATGAATCATGAACTCAAGGTTCCCATAGACAAAAGGTTGCGCCCTTTGCCTATTCATGACTGATCAATGTCCAAGATCAAGTAACACCTCACCGAAAAAGGTTAACACTTGAATTGAGTTCCTTAGCTCGTCAAAAGCAAGGATTCAAGAATGCATGCCCTTTCCATACTTGGGGCATCAAAATTTGGTTAGGTTACTGAGAAACCCTAATCATTAGTGCTTTGGTTATCTATTTTTGCTCAGCACTGCGCCACGCATAGCGCATCCCAAAAAGGGGCATCTATAGACACCAAAACAGCACCAATCCGATTATGTGGCTACAAACACTGATCGAGTTGACACACACAACCCCCAGGGCAGCCCCCAGAGGTTAAACAGTGGTCCTAACCACTCTCACAGTAGTTTTGGAAGGTCAGAGGTCAATTTGGCACCTTTCAGGCACTCTGCTCCATACTCGTTCCACCCAGGGACGATTACAAACTGGTATTCGTCCCACCCTGGGACGATTAGCAGTATTCGCTCCTGGGTGGGGCGAATAGCAGGTTTGATGGGAAAAAGTCAAATCTTGACAAATGGCAGCCCAGATCCACCACTTAACTCCTCCTTCATTGCATGGGAGTGCGAGTGAGCATTTTGGAGCGCTAGAGGCGATTCATCAGAGGCAGTCATGGAGCCCTTAATTAGGGAGGAATCTTCTCCCCCTGGAAAGGCATGATTGCCAAGTGGCGCCTCTGCATGCTCATACACAGAGACCGTCAGGTCTATAAAATGGTGAGTCTTCTCACCCCAAAAATATACAGAGAAGGAGCATTTTGAGCAACGAAGTGCTGCCATTTTGCATACTCACTTTTGATTGTGCCTTTCACATCCTTGATCTCTCTTTTGGAAGGGAGGTCATTGGGTGGTTATTGGAAGCGCAATCCGGACCCCAAACCCGACATTTGGCCACAGTATCCCACCCAAATTTGTCGACAACACCCCACAAGAGGTTTTGGACCCATCCCAAGTGGATTGGTGCCAAAATCGGGCCCCAAACGGTGGGCGTCCTGCCCCGGGCGCCCCGCACTATTGCAGTCCTAATCGCCCCACCCCGGAGCGATTAGAAATCTGTAGTAGATTTCAGTTCTGTTATTTTTGCATTTTATTCTAGGTTTCTTAGATAGGCTTGCATTCAAATTTCATGTAATTCTGAGCAGTTTTGATCATGTTTTTGTTATTTCTCGCTTTCGCTAACATGCAGGTAGCATCATCAAATTCCTGGTGATAGAGGCCGAATTGGCAAAATATGACCTTCCGGGTCTTTCCAAAATACCCCATTTTACCTAACCCCCAACTTTGCAGGTGATTTGGAGCCTCCCGGATGGGACATTTGGGACAGTGCTTTTTGACGTTTTGTTGCAGGTCTAATCGTCCCACCCCGGAGCGATTAGAAATCCGTGGCAAATTTTTTGACTGTTCTTTTTGCAGTGCCTTCCCGGTGATGTTCTCATGCCTCTATCAAGTTTTTAGCTCATTTTGATCTATTCTAGTTGTCGTTTTATTTATTTTTTGCATGCACTAATCTTAGGCTTGGGGATTGCATGTTTCATTTCATCCGTAGGTGCTACTGATTGTTTTCTGTTTCCTTGAACGTAGGATCTCGACATCGGAGGAGCAGCAAAGAATCAAAGACCCTTTCATGCAAGCGGCGACAATGTTTGGTCCGCCCATTTTACATGTGGGCACGCGGAAGAAGGCATACCACCCATGGTGTAACGAAACCTTATTTAACGCTCCTAGCCCCTGAAAAGGGAGGAGACGTGTTGTAACCGAGATTTAAAGCAAATTAATAAAAAGGGTTGTATTCCATATTTGCTTTCTATCTGGTTTCGATTCGTTTATGTTTCTCTCCTTTCATGCATTTTCAATTCATAGGATTTAGCGTTATCTTTGGCTTCGCTTGCATCGCACTTGGTGTTTCCTTTTTGCTTCCGTATCCTCGTGCTTTCACATGGAGATTTGGAGGAAATATACATGTAGTAGCCTAAAGGTTTTGAATTAGGAGGTACAGGTGTTGTCTATAGGTTTAAGAAATCCCTCTATAGCTTGAAGCAGTCTCCTAGAGAATGGTACAAGAAGTTTGATAGTTATGTGTTGCAGATTGGATTTTTTTGTAACTCTATAGATCCATGTGTGTATTAAAAAATATAAAGTTAAATTTTTGTAATTTTAATTTTGTATATGGATGACATCCTCTTGATTGGAAATAATAAATAGTTAATTTCAAAAACTGAGTTATTGTAAAATAACTTTGATATGAAGTACTTATTTCAAGCACACTATTATTTGGGTAAAAATACAAGAGTGGACAATTATAGATTTTCCAAAAGGATTACATTAACCATATTTTGAAAGAATTTGAAATACAGGATAGTAAATCTACCAAAATTTCTATGTAGCCTAGAGTTAAATTATTTGTAAAAAAATATCCAACTACAACTAAAGAAAAGAAAAAATATGAAGAAAATTCCATATGTAGAGGTTGTGTGCTCATTGATGTATGCAATGGTATGTACTAGGCTTGATATTACTCATGTTGTTGGTATGGTCAGCAGATATATGTCCAATCCTAGAAAGAAACATTGAACTACTGTAAAAGGAATTTTTAGATATTTACAAAGCACAAAAGATCATATTTTATGTACATGAATGTAGGGACATGTACATTGAACTCATGTAAAAGGATGCCATTATTTTATGTTTGTAGGGACATGTACATGTAGATTGGGTAGGTGACTTAGATAACCATAAATCAACATGAGGATATGTATTCACTTTGTATGGTGGTGTAGTGAGCTGGAGGAGTAAAAAGTAAATTGTTATAGTTTTGTCAAGTGTTGAAGCATAATATATTACTACCACTAATGTTGTAAAAGAAACTATTTGGTTGATGAGGTTGTGTAAAGATTTACATTTGAATCAAGAATGTGTTAGAATAAAAAATGATAGCCAAAGTGCAATAACACTTGAATATTCTTCATCATTTCATAAAATGACAAAACACATTGCAATGAAATATCATTTTGTATGTGATATGGTGTAGAGTGGAATAATTAAACTGATCAAATGCAAAACCTAAGAGAATGCAACAAATGCACTTACTAAGGTTGTCACAACTCAAAAGCACCAATTTTGAAGAAATGAGATTGGGATAAAAGATTGCAAAAAAAACCTGCATCAACTGGGAGTTGATTACAATGTGCAGGTGTTGCATGATTTCTCTATTTAATGATGAAATCTTCTAAAAAGTTCACAAAAACCACTTTTTGGAGACTTCATGTTTTTGGTATGATCTAGAAGATTCTAGAATAGTAAGCCCTAGAAGATTTCATTTTTGGGTGGGAAATTAGAAAACCCTCCTATTTTATGATTATAAAAAAATGTCTACATATAACATTGTATTAAGGAACTTCCTCTAAATAAATAAATGTTTTCTCTTTAAATATTTGATCCTCCTTATATCAGTTGTTCATGTTATTACTTGTAGTTAGCATATGCTCTATTTTTCTTTTCAAGATATCTATCACACTAGAATCTCCACCTTTGTATTTATCCTTCCACAAAATAAAAGTAATTGTTGTAGTTTTTCATGTTATTACTTGCAGTTAGCATATGCTCTATTTTTATTTTCAAGATATCTATCACACTAGAATCTCCATCTTTGTATTTATCCTTCCATAAAAAAAAAGTAATTGTTGTAGGAGAAAGTTTATGTCTCTTTATTAGAGTATGGATTAGCTAGGACTCAACTCAAATCTAATACCTTCTCTAGTATACATATGGTTTCTCTACCAAGTTACCAACCCTTTCATATTAAAATGATGAGTATATAGTTTTTCTATCAATTAAACAAACAATCCCATTAAATTGAGTGATGAGTGTGATGAATATATAATTGCTATACCAAGTATGCTATCATCTTATCATCTTATTGATATTTGAGTGATAAGTAGTTGCACTCATCATTAAAACATAATAACATACTTGGTAAAACAACCATATAGGTCCTTCAACTATTTAAAGACATTAACAGTAATATTATAATATTTTTAAAAATCTACCTTCACCAAATTTCAACCCTAGTCTACTTCATATTTCATTAAAATGTTAAGTTCACTCACTGCCACATGTGCCAGCTCCTTTAGGCATCAAGGTATGTTTTTTTTTTAATTTATATATATTAATGTAATATCTTAATTGTATACTTTTATAAAGCTTATATCTTAGACTTTTACGATTACCGCAAGGTAAATAATAAAAATTAGTTGCACATTTTTCATTGCTAAGAATTCTAGGTTGAGTTGTTCTATACATGTCGTACTCCATCCTCTTTCCAAAAAAAATTCACAGATTAAGCTATTAACAAAACGGTGTCATTAGATTTAACAATCTCTTAAATCGAAGGGAAACCGAATTATATGAAAAATAACGCTTATAGTCAGGTCAGGCCAATTCCGCTGTAACAATCAACCCAATTTGTTAAAGATAGGTGAGCAACTTAATATAAATACTGAATAAAAATGAGATTTATCTGGAATAATTTTAAGCTTGTCAGACTTATTGATAATAAAAATAAGTCACAAGGAAAGGTTAGTAAGAACCCCTGAATTTTAAGTCAATTGTGGTACTAAATCCCCACTACCAACTGTGAAATTTCCCCCTTCCTTATATAGTTGTACTCTACCAGATTCAACGAAATATGATCCATTTATGAAAACCTCATGCACCGATCTCCACATCCAATTGTCGCAAGAAGATCCGTCACACCCTTTGTGCTCCGTCACCTGCTTCTTCCCCTCCTCGTCCAGAGCCACAAACCTGTTCCCTTCGCTCAGAATGGTCGGGTGCTGGCTCCCTCCAATCGCATATATCCCCCATGGCTCATAATTTTTATTTGCCACATGCACGTACCCTTCTCTCACCCTGCAACGTCAATGTCCATTATCACATAATTAGTTTCTACTCTTTCCCAGCTTGGGAATCGAGGCATTTGATTTAATTTAATTTAATACGATACGTTACCTTGGCATACGAGTCCAGGCCTAAATTGGTTGACCGCCACCATCACCCTCATACTCTTATCAACTACATTCATGTTGCCATTGCCCAACAGCATCACCTGTTAACATACGTATCGTAATTAATTTGATTGATTGAAGAATTTAAACTCACATTAAAAAACCCAACATGTTTGCTTACTTCGTCATGGTTGAAAAATCTATTGTTGGAAATGGTGACGGCAGTAGAACCCAACGTCACATCTATCAAACCGTCCCCACAATGGGAAAGCGTGTTATGATCGATCCAAATATTGTTAGCAGTCACCACCGAGATACCGTCACCGTCCTGTGCATATGCATGATCAAAACATAGCCCCATGATCAATCCCCCTATGCTCAGATATAAAAACGTAGCCCCATGAACTTTTTGTGCAATCATGAATGTTTAATCCATGGATGATAATGTTGCTGATGTTCCACAGGCGGAGGCACGGCCTGTTGCCGATGGTGATGGTTGCTCCCCTGGCGTCGATGGTCTTGCGGTTTGCAATGAATAGGGGCATCTGAAGCCTTATCTCCATATCTCTGGAGAACACAATCCAAGAGTTCCCGGAGTGGGATTTAGAGGGTTGTCAAAAGGAATGGTGACGATGTAAATTTTCCCTCCTTTGCCACCCATGGCTGCTCTTCCAAAGCCCACAACACAATCGGTGAGCTTCATTCTTTCATGCCGCCAATCTGAAGCTCCCATTCAGCAGTTATCGATGGGGTTCGACATCGCTTTCGCCCTCTCAAAAAAGATGAAAACTAGTGCCAATTTCATGAAATCAGGCCAAGCCATCTGAGCTAAATTTCTAGAAGTAACGAGAGCAATAGTTCTTACCAAGTTGAGACTTGATATGTTTCTTGGGGTTGATGAGATTATATAGACGACATTGCATTGTGTTCTCTAGAGTTGTCTACTTACAGTGAAATTTCTTGTGGCCACAAGAGTCTGGTTTTTTTTGCGTGGAACAGATAGGTGTCATTGTCAAAGGCTGTTAATCCTTGAGAGGGTGCAGCTGAATGTTCTCGGCTTGTTGTATTTGAGATACAGCCTTTTCTTCCGGTGTCTGGTAGATACAAAAAATATAGGAAGAAGGAAGCACCGTGATAAAGTCAATTAGTTCGTTCTTTGTGCCACGACTAAATGTGATGGAGTGTTATGAGGGCGATAACGTGAGACAAGGTGGCCGGAGAATAATTACTTGCTAATGACTTGGTGGTTAGGTTATTTTATATAACCTCATATTTAGTTTATATTAAGTTTATATTATTTTGGAGTTTATTCCTATTGGGAATAATTTGGGAATAAAGAAAAAAATTAATGAGGTCCCCTAGTGTTACCTCTTGTATCACTTGGAGAACTAGAAGAAGAAAGGGTCTTTCATCCATGATGGTTACTTGAGTTATTTTTTAAATTCTCTCTAGAAATAATAGTACAATTTTTGTGAAATATTAAAGTGGAAAAGTCAAGTATTTGCAAAAAAGTAGATATATACCTCAATTGAGAAGAAATCTTCTTTCAATTTGACAAATAACTAATAACATGAGTAAAAAATCCCTTTTTATATGAAAGATGCAAGCTCACCAAAGGTGCACTAGTGCTTGCAAAAGGAAAGAAGAAAGGTGCTTTATTTAAACTAGATGTCAACCCTTATGAGAAAAGCCATTAAAATATTTTCTTTGTAAAAGAAGCCAATGAGATTGAGAAAAATGATGAAGTAGATGTTGGAGATCATATTATTTGGCACATAAGACTTGTCTATTTAAGAGAAACCAACTTGAACTATATGGTCAACAAAGGTATTGTGCATGGCCTCAAGGATATCAGCTCCAACACTCTCAGCTTTTGTGAATCATTTATGATGGGCAAACAAAAAAGGGTAACTTTCTCTTATCACCCACATAGAGCTAAATTTATTTTAGATCTTGTTCATATAGTTATTTATGGTCCTATGGATACTCCATATATTGGTGGTGCATTGTATTTTACCACTTTTATTGATGATCACAACAAAAAAAGTATGGACTATATTTTTGAAGAAAAAAAGTGACATCATTGATCATTTTAAAAGGCTTGTTGTTAGTGTAGAAAGGTAGACATTTAAGCAACTTAAGATATTGCATATTGACAATGGAGGAGAATATTATTCTACTAAATTTGAAGAGTTTTACAGGTAGAAAGGCATCTCTAGATAGAAGACTACACCTTATTCTCCTCAGTGAAATGGAGTAGTATAGAGAATGAATAGAAAACTACTAGAGAAGATGAGAAGCATGTTGTTAGATGCAAAACTTAGTAAAGAGTTTTGGATTGAAGTAATTTCAGCTGCCAGCTATTTGGTTAATTTATCACCTTACACTTTATTTGAATGACAAGATACTAGAAGAGGTTTGGAGTGGTAGAAAACCATCAATATATCATCTAAGGGTTTTTGGTTGTGAGCCCTTTATGCACGTTCTTACCAAAAAGAGAAAAATATGGATGAAAAATCTAAGAAATACTTTCTTGTTGGGTATGGAGAAGTTTTTGGAAAAAAAGGATATAAATTATAGATTCTGTATGAACATAGAAGTGTCTTCAACAGAGATGTGATTTTTAAATAAATTAAGATAGTTGGAGATATTCAACAAAATAAATTACAACAATAGTTGAAAGAGAAGGTTAGTGTGCATGAATACACTACATCAGGTCAGCCTTCAAGTGAAGCACATGCTCAACCCTATCAATCTCAAGAAATAATATCTTTTGACATTTCAAATAGTGTTTCCAGCCAACAAAGGTCTAGTGAAGATTTTTCTTCTTATGTGCCTAAAGAGGTGAATCAATAGGATCAATAAATTATGCAGCCTGATTCTCTATCTTGTAGAGAGGAGACCCAAGAATTAATGGAGCAACCTAGAAGAACTAGAAGAGAGAAACATATTCCTAATAGGCTTCAACATTATTTCTATAGATTTATAACTACTTGTGATGATCCTCTCAAATTTGAAGATGCCATGAATAGTCCAAAGAAAGAGCATTGGAAGAAGGCCATGCAGGAAGAAATAAACAATGAAGAAAAAACATGCATGAGATTTACCTCAACAACATGTTGGAAGAAAGTAGTAGGTAAAAAATGGGTGTTTAGAAAGAAGTTAAGGTCTAATGGATCTGTGGAAAGATACAAGGTCAAGTTGGTTATAAAAGTTCTCTAGAATCCGAGGTATCAATTTTCATAAAACTTATACTCCCACTATGAAGCTATCTTCTATTAGACTTTTGCTTGCATATGTTGTTGCTTTTGATTTATAGGTTGCACAAATGCATGTAAAGAAAACATTCCTACATGGATATTTGAAGGAGGAAATATACATGTAGCAGCCTAAAGGTTTTTAAGAAGGAGGTGCAAGTGTTGTCTATAGGTTGAAGAAATTCCTTTATGGATTGAAGTAGTCTCCTAGAGAATGGTGCAAGAAGTTTAATAGTTATGTGTTGCAGATTGGATTTTTTTGTAACTCTATAGATCCATGTGTGTATTACAAAAAATAAAGATAAAGTTTTGTAATTTTAGTATGTGGATGACATCCTCCTGATTGGAATAATAAACAATTGATTTTAAAAAATAAGGAGTTATTGTCAAAGAACTTTGATATGAAGGACTTAGGTCAAGCACACCATTGTTTGGGCATTGATATTGTCAAAAAATACAAGAGTAGACAATTATGGCTTTCCCAAAAAGATTACACTAACCAAATTTTGAAAGAATTTGAAATGCATTATAGTAAAGTTGGTGAGTATTTGTGATGTGCATCTAGATCAAGTAATTGATAACTTGACGACTATTAAAGGGAAACATTTTATTGTCATCAAGTCATTGGTGCTCAAAATTACCGGTCATGAATGAACTACAACATGTGTGGTGGTAGTGACCAAGGCAAATTTAACCTAAACATATGAGAAGAACCAAAAGCATTCCTACAATTCATAGCAAATAATTGGATGCGAGTCTCCAAGAAAAAGAATTTCTACATTATTGTGAAATCCTCCAAGATTTAATTCAAGGAGGAGATCAAGGATATAATTGTCTTTCTTAGTTACATTATAGGGAAACTCAACTCAAGTCCTAACACTTTAGGACTTGGATATTTCCATTTCTTAAATTTGAATAAAAAAATAAGAAATCCATTGACTAGGTATAATAGATTTTTCAAGAGTTGATTATTCAACATGTTAATGATTTGATGGTGAGGTCATTTTATATAACCTCATATTTAGTTTATATTCTTTTGGAGCTTGTTCCTAATGGGAAGAATTTTGTGAGATATAATATGATGTTCTTTGGTTTGCAATATTGCTTCAGGTTGAAGATTTATTCATCCTTCTTCATCTAGTATTGGAAGCTCTATCTATGTTTGCACTTTCTGATCAATCACTTGTTTGAGACAATATACATGAACAAATAGATGTATATGAGAAGACGATGGGAGCTCCAATTGATATGCAACTTCACCAATGCGACGAACTATCTTGTAGGGCCCATAAAATTGAGGACCCAATTTCTAACTGAACTTGATCTTCAAGGATAGTTTCTTATAAGGTTGTAGGCACAAAAAGACCATATCTCCAACATTAAATTATCATTCTGAATAATGTAATTCATGTTGTTGCTTCAAATGATTTTGTTCCTGGATCAAATTATCTTTAAGAAAGTTGAGCATTGTTTGGTGATGTTGAAATAAGTCATCGACCTGAGCTACTTTGGAAGATTTTGGAACATAATCTATGATTGTTGGTGGTTTCTGACCATACAAGGCTTTGAATGAAGATATCTTGAGTAAAAATGGTAATAATTTTTATACCATCATTTTCGCTAATTAAAGCCATTGAATCTAGGGATATTTCTTATCTTGAAAAAAGCAGCAAAGATATGTACCCAGACATTTATTAACTATTTCTGTTTGGCCATCATATTATGGATGGTATGCAGAAGACAAGTTCAACTTGGTGCCACTAAGACAAAATAATTATTTCCAAAAGTTACTAGTGAATATGGGATTATAGTCACTTACAATAGTTTTGGGTATACCATGTAATTTAAAAATAGAGTCGAGAAATACCTTGGCTACTTTACTTGCTGAGTAGGGATGTTATAGGGAACAAAAGTGAGCGTATTTAGAAAAATGATCCACAACCACAAAAATAATTGTTTCACCCTCTAACTCGGGGATCCCCTCCATGAAATCCATTGATATATTCCCATTATCGTTCTAGAATTGGTAAGGATTGCAGTAGTCCTAGAGATTTCACAATTTCATATTTATTGTGCTGGCATACCTCACATTTGACAATAAATGTCCTAATATCAGATTTTAAGTATTTCCAAGAAAAATATTGTTTCACTCGTCGATATGTTTTCAAGAATCCTGAGTGTCCTGCCAATGGGGAGGCATGTAATTCTTGGAGGACCATAGATTTAATAGTGGAATCTCACAAAATGTAGATGCCATTATTCTTGCGAAGTACACCATCTAAATATGAGAAGTAAGGATTCCTTGATTATCCTAAATTTCTATCTTGAATAATTTGAGCAATTTCACTATCAACCAACCATTGTTTCTTGAATTTCGGATAACCATTGGGGATAAGGGACCAAAATGGCATTGATGGGGATCTCATATTCATATTTGTGAGATAGTGCATCAACTACCATGTTTTATTTACCTTTCTTGTACTCAATCATGAAATCATACCCTAAAAGTTTGGTCATCCATTTATTCTATTCAGGGTAAGATAGATGTTGTTCCAGAAAATGGTTAAGACTACTATGGTCAGTATTAATAATGAAATGGGATAGAGAAGATTTTTTTTCTCGATGTTTTTCTTAGGACTTCCCAAACTACCGAACTCGTTTTGGCCATATCTCACTCATCCGAACTCGGATTGAGCTAAAATTTTGAGGGTAGATGCCTGAAAAACCCTAGAACGTCTCCAAAAATTTTCATATCATTTGGAGCAACACAAATACTAGTGCAGCCCTATGTGTGAATGATATATTTGGCAAGCAACTATGCGAGGGTTTCATCTGGGTTGAGTGCAAGCAGCTCCAGAGGTTGGTTTTTAGGGCCTTCGGACCCTAGAGGCCAATATTTTTGTGGTTTATAGAAAATATTTTAGCAAGAAATGTTGCAGGGGATACAAGATGGATTAGAAATTTGTCTTTCAACAGATCATACTATGAACTTGAGTGACAATAGCTTCCAATTTGCTTCTCAAAAGAAAAGTGAAAACCATACCTTTCCACGACGTCTAGGGAAAGGATTAAAGAGATATCGAAACAAGTTTCAAGTAGTTGATCAAAAAATGGCTCATATCTCAAATGAATCTGGTGCTAAGGTGCACCCACAAAATAATTCTACTATGAAAACCCTTGTCAAGGGTAAGAATTTTGAAGACTCGGTCCCAAAAATGAATTTTAGGGATGCCCTTCGTGGTGGACAGCCTCAGCCCAATGCTAATATCAATATTAGGGCTTCCCATAAACATCTAAAAATGCCTAATATTGATCCCAAGAAAACAAAGTCAGGATGTCTTAAAGCAGCTGATGGAACTCCTATTGTTAAGATTGATATGGGGAACATTCAGACTAGCATTAACGATTTGGAAAAAAGAGGACTAATTTGTCGGTTCATGGGTTTTCGTCCGAGTCTATCTGCTTTCAAAGTCTGGGCTACAAAAAGCTAGAAAACTAAAGGTGAGTTACAAATCTCTATTTATCCAAATGGTTATTTTATTGTTTTATTTGCTAATAATGAAGATAGAGAGAAAACTTTTCAAGGGGGTCCTTGGTTTTTTGGAAGGGCAGGGCTTTTCATGAAGCCCTAGCATACTAAATTTAAAGCTGAAGAAGATATGCCTTCTATAGCTCCTGTGTGGGTTAGAATATTTGGCCTCCCTATTGAATTTTGGAATCCTACTATTTTTTCTTCAATTGGAAACTCTTTAGGAACTTTTATGATGACTACTGATTGTACTCAAAATTTTGAACATATTATTTATGCTTGAATTTGTGTTTTAATGGATTTTGACAAAACCCTTCCCAAAAATATCACATTACAATTTGGGGAAGTGAAAGCACGAGGATACGAAAACAAAAAAGGAAAACTCCAAGCATGATGCAAAAACAGAACTGAACTTAACACTAAACCCTACGAATTAAAAATGCATGAAATGGAGAAAAACATGAATTGAAGCCCAAATGAAATAGCAGCCCTTTTATTTTATTGATGTATTTCACATTCCGATTACAATCCACATCCTCCCTTTTTAGGGGTGAGGAGCGTCAAATTCATCTCTTGGTCACATCCATGGATAACCATCCTTCTTCCGCATGCCCACATGTAATATGGGCGGACCAAAACGTCACCGCCGCTTGTGTCTACGAATGTTGATTCCTTGATGATCCTCCAATGTTTTGATCCTGCATTCAAAGGAACAAGAAATAGTTAGTAGCACCTACGGATGAAACAAAACATGCAATCCCCAAACCTACGATAAGTGAATGAGAAAAATGAATTAAACTATAACTAAAATGAATCCAAATGCTCTAAAACTTTTATAGGGACATTAGGACATCACCAGGAGGGCACTGCAAAAATAACAGTTAGGAAATTACTCACCGATTTGAATTCACTCTAGGGCGGGACGAATTTACCTGCAACAAAACGCCGAAAAGGTACTATCCCAAATGTCGTGCCTAGAGAGCTCCAAAAGACCTACAAACTTGGGGTTAGCTAATTGGGGGTATTTTGGGAAGACCCAGATGGTCATATTTTCCCAATTTGGCCTCCATTAATGGGAATATGATGATGCTACCTACAAGTTAGTAAAGACAAAGAGTGATAGAACATGATAAGATTTGCTCAAAACATTACAAAATCGAAATTGCAAACTACCTAAGCAGCATAATATGAAATGCAAGATAAAAACAATAGAAAGAACAATCTACCATAGATTCCTAATCGTTCCTAAAAGGGACGATTAGACTCGCAGGCAGTGCGAGGGTGCCCGGGCAGGCCGCCCACCATTGGGACCTGATTTCGGTGCCAATCCACTTGGGATGGGTCCAAAATCTCTTGTAAGGTGTTGTCGGCAAATTGGGGTGGTATTCTATGGCCAAATGTTGGGTTTTGGGCTCAAGATTCAACCTTCCAATGATCACCCAATGACCTCTTCTCTAAAAGATATCACGGATGTGAAAGGCACAAATCACACAAGGATGTATGGGGAAATAAAATGGTAGCTCTTCGTTGCTCCAAATTGCTCTTACTCTGTCCATTTTGGGGTGAGAAAACCCACCAATTTATAGACCTGAAGGTCTCTTGGGATGAGCATGTAGAGGCTCCACTTGGCATCCATGCCCTTCCAGGGGAGGGAATATTCCTCCCTGAATAGGGACTCCATGACTGCCCTTGTAACAGCCTCTAACGCTTGAAAACGCTCACCTATACTCCCATGCAATGAAGGAAGCATTAAGTGGCGAATTCAAGCTGCCATTTGCCAAGATTTGAATTTTTGCTCGTTAAACCTACAATTTGCCCCACCCTAGAGTGAATTGTGAATTTGTCCCTGGGCGGAGAGAATCTCAATTAGAATTCATCCCTGGGTGGAACGAATATTAAGCAAAGTGCTTGAAGGTGCCAAAATGATTTTTGACCTTCCAAAACTGTTGTGAGAGTGGTTAGGACCATTTTTTAACCCCTGGGGGCTGTGTGTGCCAATGTGATTAGTGTTTGCAATCACATAATCAGATTGGTGTTGTTTTGGTGTCTACAGATGCCCCTTTTTGGGATGCATTGTGCAAGGCACAGCGTCGAGCAAAAATAGATAACCAAAGCACTAATGATTAGGGTTTCTCAGTAACCTAACCAAATTTTGATGCCCCAAGTATGAAAATGGCATGCATTCTTGAATCCTTGCTTCTGATGAGCGAGGGAACTCAATTCAAGTGTTAACATTTTTCGGTGAGGTGTTACTTGAGCTTGGACATTGATCAGTCATGAATAGGCAAAGGGCGCAACATTATGTCTATGGGAACCTTGAGTTCATGATTCATGAATTCCAAGTGATTGATCAGTTTGTAATTATTGCTTATTTACTGCCCCAAGTAGGAGCATGATTTGTCTTTGCCAATGATTCTTCGAATGCATGCTATTTCCATGATTGGGTGTGTACTTGTTGATTGGTGACTAAGTGTGACTACCCCCTCAAGTGACGAATCGATGAGGGAATGACCTGCATGAGAAAAGCGATGAGTCACTTGACCCAAGATGACTTAGGTAAGGGTCCCTTCAGAGATTTATCTTTGAATGTGTGTGTAGTTTTCTGATATTTAGACCTATTTTTGGTGGGTGTTAACCCTTTTAAGGATGCCTTTTTGGATCTAAAATTGTCAAAAATTTGTCTTCCCGTGGAGTGGTCCAGCCATGGTGGCATTCTTAGGGAGTAGGATGGTGACGATTTATAACCCCAACATCTATTTTTGATGCCAAGAATGTCATGCACGGAGGCGCCTTCGTTTGGCAACTCTACTACTATTTTTGGCTGGGTTTTGACCCTTTTGGCGACGTCGTTTGGGGATGAAATTCTCAAAGATCTGTCTTCCTGTGGAGTGGTCCGGCTATGGTAGCCTTCTTAGGGAGTAGGATAGTGAGGATTTGTGACCCCGACATCTATTTTGTATGCCCATAATGTCAAGTGCAAAAGCACTCTTATTGGACAATTTTATTGTTGTTTTTGGTGCATTTTTATGCATTTTTGTTGTTTTGTGAAATTTTTGCTCTGTATTCATCCCTAGGTGGGACGAATTCCTATTGAGAATTCATTCCAGGGTGGGACGAGTGCTAACCAGAGTGCTCATCCTAGGGAAGAATGATTATAGGCTCAAAAAGCCTATTTAAAGGCCAAAACTAGGGTTTGGGCTCATTTGCACTTGTTTTTTCTGGCGATTTGGAGCTTTGAGGAGGAGATCAATTCTACGAAGCGAAGCACTGCTAAATTTTTCTGCCACCATGAGTGCACGAACTGGATCGAGCGGCAGAGCCGAAGCGAGACCAGTAAGTGAATGCCCTCTTTATTAGTTTCTTATATGATAGTTTTTAAAACTGCAAGTTATTTTTTGCGTCTTGTTTTATATTTTGTTTTTCAAATGTACAAATGAAAAAAACCTTAGTGAAATGAATGTGTTTATTTGTTTTGGTATGACTTCACTAAAACGTAGGTTGAAATCCTAGTGGAACCATGTTTGTTTGTGTTCATGTTTTTTTTTGGCTAATTTATCAATTTGAGAGTATAAAACCCGATTTTGACAAATTAAATTTTGTTATTTTTTATTTTGTTTTGTTTTAATTTATCAATTTGAGAGTATAAACCCTAGGTTGACAAATTAAATTTTGTTATTTTTGATTTTGTTGTTTGTAGCTGTACATTTTTTTTTTTGTTTTTTCATGATTCTAATGTGTTTATTTTGTTTTTATTTGCAGGTTGTGAAGAGCCGGTATCATGTGCCTACTATTTTTACTGAAGCATGGGAGGTGCTAGCTGTGGCTGATTAGGAGTGGCTTGATGCCCTAGGGTCAAGCAGGTGACTCGGTTGGAGCCAGTGATTGGGTATCGGGCCTACCTGATGGCCCTGATCAACTTGTGGGATCCCTAGACTAATACTTTCCATCTTCCAACAAGGGAGATGACAGTCACTTTGGAGGATGTCTATCGGATTCTTAGGATTCCAATATACGGACTGTCAATCAGGACGACGTCACGGGATCAATGGACAGTAGTGCTAACACACTACTTAGGGCATGGGGAGGAGTTGGGGGTGGATGGTCTAGTGGAGAGAGCAGATATTGACTACCAGATGGGTGGGATTCTGGTTCGATGGTGGCTGGAGAAGGGGGTGTTGGGAGTGAGGCACACAGTACTTATGGGCCTCATTTCCAACATGCTGCTACCTGACTCGTCAGGTGCGAGGTTCCCATGGAACCTACTGGATGTGGTCTATTTCATGGTGGAGTGTTTGATGCATGAACCTTTGATCATGATATGGGGCCAGACGCTGCTGGTGCAGCTCTATTGGGAGCTATATGAGGTCCGCTGCTAGAGGCGAAAGGGGATCAACTACAACTATCTGCTGCAGAGCTAGGGTTGGTAGCATATAGCGATGGAGAGACCAAGGGGGTTACCGTGGATGACGTGGGTGGAGATGGCAAATAAGGATATAGGTTACACGGCTCTATGGCGATGGTCTAAGGAGCAGGGACAAAGTCGACGATGGGCAGGTGTCATGGTGCACTATGTCGATGCCTTTGCTCAGCTTGCTCTGGGGGAGGTGTTCTGGCGTCCCTATCAAGACTTTCCAGCCTGGCCAGAGGCTAGAGAGTGGCTTCGATAGGTGTGCAGGGAGCGATGGCTGATTGGGTAGCATGCCACCGAGTAGGAGTTCTTCCTGTACAGCTGGTTGGCATGACAGTTTGGGGTGCGCTAGGGGTTTCCTGGTGAGCCTGTGGTCTATCAACATCGAGGGGACGAGAGGACTTTGGATCGATCGGTCATCGCACCATGGGGTGAGGATTCAAATGAGGTGATTGACATCCCGAACATGGATGATGTTAGAACTACTACAAAGTATGATCAGTGGTGGACTCTACGGTGATGGTAGGGAGAGGGACCACTGGGAGGTGCAGATGCAGCAACAGTAGGGGATGATGGTGTAGAGGCACCAAGTGAGGGTTGGGGAGCTCCGCTAGAGGATGTGGACATGGTGGAGGTGGATGACTTGGGCATGGACTTTGGGGCTCTGGACCAGTCGGAGATGCAGGACATCTCGAAGTAGTGGGAGCCAGAGCAGACTATTGTTCCAGAGGCGCCTATGCATCTGACCGTGGCAAAGGACACGGAGGTAGGGGTGCGCATTGAGAATGTGCGATTGGCGAAGCTGCTATAGAGGTGAGATGAGGAGTTGGGGGAAGCTTTACAGGAGAGGGATCTCCTACGAACTCAGCTGGCAGAGTAGGATAGCGCATTTGCTACACATCGCCGGGGGGATGGGGACACCAATGCTGCATAGGAGAGGGATCTCCTACGGACACAGCTGGCGCAGTGCGACAATTCAGTAGCTTACTACCGTCGGTAGGAGACAAAGTGGTTGTGGTGGGAGACAAATTGGTCTTGAAATCAGATGGATATGGAGGGAGAGATTATTTGCCTCGATGGGCGGTTACCTAAGCCCCCTAGAGGTGGCTCTTCATTTCAAACGAGGGACAGTGGTACTGATCAGTCAGCATCATCTCATCATAGGCGATTGGATGAGGGAGGCGGTAGAAGGCATGATGCGAGGGCTAGCAGTAGCCGCCTTGAGGGGTCCCATAGGACCCACCACATGGGGGGTAGTTCCCGTCACACCGATCCTGCGTGATCATGGTGGCCGATGCCCTAGGCTTGGGGGTTTTTGAGCTTTTGGATTTTGGTTGTGGGGTCACATGATCGGTTCTTCGTAGCCTGTGAGCATTTTTGATGATATATATATACAGACTTTATTTTTTTTATGCACATGTGATGATTTGATTTTATGCACGATGATTGATGAATATGGATGTATGCATGTTAAGTTATAGTAATGGATGTATATGTATTGATGAGTGCAAATGTTTCTAATTTATTTGATATGCAAATGGAATGGATGAATTGAATTTGTAATGTTTGGTTGTCGCACCATAGACTGTTTAGAACTTTATGACTTTTTGTCCTGGGCGATTGCTGTTGTAAATGACTTTTCATGTACACGTGTATTTTTAATTTATTATTTATTTATTTTTTTTGGTATGGTGAGAATAAAATATAGCAAGTTGGTTTCGAATGTAGTTAAGGTTTTCTGAGACTCATATGTTTTAACTAACTAGCCATGACTGTACTTTATCTCACAAGACTTTTGAACAAGGTATGAATCGGACTTGTCGTTGACCAAGTTATTTCACATCCCTGTGTGTGCAATTGGGTTCATTTATGTGGTGTTGGTCAGGATACCACCAGTGCCAGATAGGCTGTCAACCAAACTCGTATTGAGGATAACTTGATTAGCTCCACTAACTCCTTTGTTGTGTTTAGTCGGATTAATCTGTGGTGCTATCATAGGATACCATAAGCTAGCTCATCCACATGCAAACATTGATCTGCACACAAGTTAATGTGACAGATATATCGCCATGCGAGAGGTTTACCACCAGTGACCGATAGGCTATCAACCAAACTGGCACTGAGGTTTGCCTCATGACCCGTCTGGATGTTGAGAGTTCCAGGGATTCAAGTTCGACTCCCTTCTTTTCTTCAATTGTATTGGGATACTTGCTCTTTTGTAGTGATAAAAATCACTGTTTATTTTTGTATTATTTTTTTTTTTTGAGCAAGGGATTTTGAATAGTGAGTGAGGAGAATCACTATTGTATGTGCTTTTCTTGATGTATGCACTTTGGTTGTGATGTCAAAATTTGGATTTTTGACGTTTGCAAATTGTTGATGTTTTGCAACTTTTGAGAACTTGGGATTCTTGGGGAATTAGGTAGGGAGGATGCTTGTCCTTTTGCCAACTCTCAGCATTCTTGGGGTCATTTGCACAGGGGGATGAGCAAGATAACCGTTTCGCTTATGGTGACCTGGATTGCTTTGTAGGGTTTTGTTGGGACTGAAACTTCAAGGGATTATTTTATTGATAAAGATGAGTTACATATATAGGCAGAAGGCCTATATGAAACACATGACACTTGTCAAGAGAAACTGAAAAGTGTCAAGGTGAAGGCATAGTGCACTTTAACTCTAACATTCCCCCTTAAAGTGCACTATCCTAACTAAAGAATAAAACAAAACAAGTCAACATTAGGTAACATTCCCCCTTAATGTTGACTTCTAAAACAACCTATCATCCTCACTTATTGTTGATTTGGTCTAGGCTCGTGCTCTATGCTCTTGGCTCTCCAACTGTGAATAATGCTAGATTCACTATGTATACATCTCGGTCTGTTGCCTCAGGGTCAGCCACTTCCATGGGTCTGTTGCCATTGGGTCAGTCGTCAAAGTGCCTTGGGGTCATCATGGGTGCCTTAGGGTCAGCCACTTCTAGGTCTGTTGCCTCTGCAAGTCATCCTCAGAGGATGTTGCCTCTCGTAGGTCACTGACTAGATTCACCATGAGTATGAAATCCCTCCTCATGGTGAACTCAATCTAGAAGGTGTCGGTCTCTGTCAAAAATGCACCTAATACAAAGGAAAAACGAGCCATATAAGAGTGTCGGTCTCTGTCAAAAATGCACTCAATACAATAAAATGAGCCATAGATCAAAATAGGAGGAGAGAAGAAGAAAATAAGAGAATCTTCTAAAGTGTCTTTGTCTGTAGTCTTCAGAAGTAGATTCGGAAACAACCTCGAATAGAGTCTAGGATGTCTTTGTCTGTAGTCCCTAGTATAAGTGTCCTTATGGTGACCATGTCATCCCACTGAAATGCATGGGTAACCAGCTGATGCATTTGCCAAGTGTATAGAAAAGATCACTAGGTACAAGGATCACATATGAAAGTACCTTGGGAGTGTCGGGTACAACCGAAAGTGCACTCCAAGGTAGAAAAAATTTGAGGCTAAAAAACTAAATTGAAACAGCCTCAAAATTACAATATGACACCACCATTGTGTCCATCACAAAAAAATGTTTCCAACGACTATAAATACCCCTATATTCCACCATCAAAGGGGCCTTCATCATGTGGAAAAATCATCATGCCTTATCTAAGGCAGCAAAATAAACCTCAGGAATATCATATTTTTGGCATCGCACTATGGCGGCATAAAAGCAGGCTCAGTTTCCCTCGTAGGGTAATTACATCCACTTTCCATGTGGAATGAAAAATAGGGCCCTATGGGCCATCATCTCTAAAAAATACAATAAATTGGCCAGAAGGGCCTTTGACTTCCAATGTCGGCCACATTATCATGGGCCAACGTGTCTTCATACATGTAAGAATTAAAGTGGTTCCCTCCACTAAAAATAAATGATGCCCCATTCTTAAATAGATTGTCCCACCGACTTGAATGAAAAAAAAAGGCCATGACCATAAATTTAAAAAGCTTCCCCACTTTCTTTTTAAAAAAGCTTATGAAAAATTGATCAACTACTTCAATCTTATCATGTCATTGGCCATTGTAATTGGGGTTAATAAAAATAACAGCATCAAAGAAATAGGCAGGATTTGTTATTTTGTCTACCATGTACTCATCATTATATTGGAACTGCAGTGGAAGGTGAGAAAATCCATCGCCCATGCAAAAAACATGGCATTGAGTCTGGAAAGATCTCTGCAGACCACTCGGAACCCCTCCGGGCGTTGATGGTAGCGGTTTCAGAGAATGGCAAGCGACGGCCGGTCGATGAGAACATCTGGTAGGAGGTGGTGCGACTTCGTGGCAATGGCACCAGCTGTGAGTTCTTGGCCAAATACGTGCCCTTCTGCCCTGCTGTACACCATCTAACAGTTGAACACCGAGAAAAGTTTCCCATCACCAAATAAAATGCCTGCTTCTAGTCCAGCTATAATTTCCTCCACCAAATTTGTCTGCATCAATTCCTGAGCTCAACGCTAGCATTTGTGAAGGCTAAGCCATCCATTAAGAAACCTAAACAAAATAACAGTGGAAAGGATAAGCCATGCAAGGCATGGAAAAAATATTGTCGACACCTCTTGCTCCTCTCCTATTATACCCACACCTATTGTGCCAATTCCAGTCAAAGCAATTCCTAGCCACTCAATAGTATTCATTGTCTCCTTTAAATATAAATGTGAGAACATTGAAAGCACTGCCAAGCCACACCCAGACACTGGCTGTATAACTAAAACAGGCACTTGGGATATAGCCCTTAGCATCAACAACACACCAAGATCAATACAAAATCTTGCAACCCATGTTTTTCTCAATGCATATATCTGCATTACCTTGAGATTGAGAGCCCGCCGAATCGTCTCCAGCCGTTGTCTACTTGCTTTTGCTATTGTAGATGTCTGGAAAAACAAACTAAAACGGTGGCCAAATTTTTGCCAATAAATTTAAAGAGTTATTTGCAATCTGAATGCCCAAAACGGCCAGTTATCGTACTAGCACCCCTCTTCTCACCAATAAATAAAGAGGATGACAAAAAAAATTATGTAGGCTATAATATTTTAGCACTACACAACACCACTTCTCTATCGCCATGAACTGGAACTACCAACGATTCTTCGAGGTCCACCATACCCACAAATAGGCCAGATCTCATACTTTACAAAATATTGTGGTAGCGTGCATTGAAACAAACAGCTCCACTACGAGGAAAAATCAGATCTGAACAATGGAAATTATGTGCTGGTTGCACTATCCATGATCTGTACTTTCCTCTAGTAAAAAAAATGTCCACACCTTCAACGGCAGAAAATATTTCCACTCGATGATAGCTTCGCAGTGGCAATCTTCCTGCAAATCTTTATTTCAAGTCCCATGCACTCGATTCTGTAAAAATTCGAGAACCTGCAGCAGCTGCAAATCTTTATTGCCATCATGTCCGCCAGCAGCTGCGAGAAGGACCTGCACTGCGAGGGCATTTGGGGCTCTAGAAAGCTTGCGGCTCCTACCACAATGGTCCTCTGCTCTCATGATGAATACGTCATCGTGGGCTTGGTGAACAGGAGCAGTTTTCCACTATCTTCGACGATCTCCCATAAACGCAAAAATAAAAATGGCCAGTGTTGAGTTTGTTTTCCTTTTGTCGATATTTTTTTCACTGTAAAATTTGTTTAGTCTTCCATAGTTTCGATATTAGACCTCAACAACTTCTTGGATCCCAGAAAGCAGTGGTGCCTAACAAGGAATGGAAGCCAAAAGCAACAAGTCAAAAAATAGTTGCTAATCTTGGAATAATAGGTACATCTACTATCAGCACCAGTACTTCTAATGCCAGCAGGTCACCATCTCCGACATCAAATTATGTGGTGTTCAAATGACAAATCTATGCAGTCCAGAAAACAGTATGGAGAGAACTGTTCTGCCGTTATGTACTGGTAGATAATATGCCCAAGAGTAGCTCTTCCATTCTTTGGAAGAGCTTCCAAATAAGCTTATGGAATTTCCATCTCCGACAACACCGTGCTGTTGATTGCCATTGCAGCTAGTGACGGAGCCGTCTGGTGCACCCTTGAAATAGGGAATTTCCTTCTCTTTTGTGCATTAGAGACTCATGAGGGTCTCTTGGTGCAAAATCTGGATAAACTCTGCAATTAAGCATTCGATGGCAAAGGACAACCGAAAGTCTCGATGGTTGCACCCAAAAAAATATATATATTTTTAAATATTAATGGAAACCCAGTTGCAGAAATTGGACAACAACTTGTAAAAAATGACCCTTAAAAAAAAAATTGCAAAAAATTTTCATGGCTCCAAGCTTGAAGCTTCAGGGGCAGCCATTAATGGTATCCTGTTTTTCATCTCCGTGGAGAGACTACTTTTGTGGACGGATATATATAGGGGAAAATTGGATCACTAAAAAAAATTGGGAGCCATGATTTTTCCAAAAGTCTGGTTTCTGATCCATTGTAAACAATGGAGAGCATAATCCCTGTTTTGAAAAAAAATGGAGGAGCTAAAAAAAAATTAGGGGAGGAGGGAGGATTTCCATGAGGGAAATCCCCCCTCAAGAGGTTTCACAGGCAGGAGAGGGAACCTGCTCTGATACCAAATGTTAGGAGTGAAACTAAAGGGATTATTTTATTGATAAAAATGAGTTACATATATAGGCAGAAGGCCTATATGAAACACATGACACTTGTCAAGAGAAACTGACAAGTGTCAAGGTGAAAGCATAGTGCACTTTAACTCTAACAGGTTCATCTTTCGTTCACACAACTTGGGAATTTTGTTATATATGTTTTAATTTGTGTTGGGATGCTACGTAACAAGATGTAAGCCAAGTAAAGCTCTACCTTCGTAAAATCTATTTGACTTGGTATAGTACGTGGCTAGAAGGCTATTGACAGCTGAATGACAGAAACTCTTGACACATTAGAAGACCACTGACTATAGTATGGTGAACATATGTGATTGGCGTTTATTTTTTATGGACTGTTTATAGAGCGGAGAAATGTGGAAAATGAGGGTTTTTCCAAGTAATCACAGTCTATGGTGCCTTGACCTTTATGACCACAAATATGTAATGTATGGGTGTGATGCGTAATGCAACTATATACTTTTGTGTTTTTGATGGATTGATTTGTGTGAATATGAAGATGATATGCAAAATAGAGCTCTTTATTGTTGTGACGATTTTGAGCATGTATGGAAATGAGATGCAAATTTTGTTATTTTTGATGATTTTATTGTTTTTGAATTTTCTTATTCTTGACCAAGCGATTGCAGGAATCCTTGGAGCATTTTGGGGATTGACCAAGTGATTACGGAAATCCTTGGAGCATTTTGGGGATTGACCAAGCGATTACGGAAATCCTTAGAGCATTTTGGGGATTGACCAAGCGATTACGGAAATCCTTGGAGCTTTTTGGGGATTGACCAAGCGATTACGGAAATCCTTGGAGCTTTTTGGGGATTGACCAAGCGATTACGGAAATCCTTGGAGATTTTTGGGGATTGACCAAGAGATTACGAAAATCCTTGGAGATTTTTGGGGATTGACCAAGCGATTACGAAATCCTTGGAGCTTTTTGGGGATTGACCAAGCGATTACGAAAATCCTTGGAGCATTTTGGGGATTGACCAAGCGATTACGAAAATCCTTGGAGAATTTTGGGGATTGACCAAGCGATTACAAAAATCCTTGGAGCATTTTGGGGATTGACCAAGCAATTACAAAAATCCTTGGAGCATTTTGGGGATTGACCAAGCGATTAGGGAAACCCTTAGAGCATTTTGGGGATTGACCAAGCGATTACGAAAATCCTTGGAGCTTTTTGGGGATTGACCAAGCAATTACGAAAATCCTTGGAGCTTTTTGGGGATTGACCAAGCGATTACGAAAATCCTTGGAGCTTTTTGGGGATTGACCAAGCGATTACAGAAATCCTTGGATTATTTTGGGGATTGACCAAGTGATTACGGAAATCCTTGGAGCATTTTGGAGATTGACCAAGCGATTACAAAAATCCTTGGAGCATTTTGGGGATTGACCAAGCGATTACAAAAATCCTTGGAGCATTTTGGGGATTGACCAAGCGATTACGGAAATCCTTGGAGCATTTTGGGGATTGACCAAGCGATTACGAAAATCCTTAGAGCATTTTGGGGATTGACCAAGCGATTACGGAAATCCTTGGAGCTTTTTAGGGATTGACCAAGTGATTACGGAAATCCTTGGAGCTTTTTGGGGATTGACAAAGCGATTACGGAAATCCTTGGAGCTTTTTGGGGATTGACCAAGTGATTATAGAAATCCTTGAAGATTTTTGGGGATTGACCAAGCGATTACGAAAATCCTTGGAGCATTTGGGGGATTGACCAAGCGATTACAAAAATTCTTGGAGCATTTTGGGGATTGACCAAGTGATTACGAAAATCCTTGGAGCATTTTGGGGATTGACCAAGTGATTACGGAAATCCTTGGAGCATTTTGTTTGGGCTATGGCTCTTCTAAACATGGAATGGCCGTAAATGACTAATGTTCAAGGGTTCTAGTTCCTTAATTCCATTAAGAGAGGCTAGCCAGTATGTTACAGGTTCTATTTTGCTATCAATTACATAGGGACCTAACCAGTTTGCCATGAATTTGTCCCTTAAATGGGATGGCAGACTAGAGTTCTATTGGTTTTCTTTCAAGACCTAGTCATCGACCTGAAAGTCCCTCATGTGAACTTTCATGTTGTATGCTTTCTTAAGTCGCTCTTTATAGATACATAAATGATCGATGGCATTAACGTGTCGTTCATAAAGCAACGTAAGTTGGTCTAACCGAGCTTGCTGTGCAATATCATCATCGATGAACTCTTGCATTGATATGTGCAGGGAAGGAATTTCCAACTCGAGAGGCATGAAAGCCTTAGAGCCATACATGAGCAAAAATGGGGTTGCCCCAGTGGGTGTCCGAATGTTAGTGCGATAGGCCCACAGGGCAAGTGGGATCTGAATGTGCCAATCCTTATGATTATCTATGACTATCTTTTTGAGGATGGCGACTAGAATTTTTTTTGATGCCTCTGCTTGCCCATTTGCTTGCGGATAATAGGGTGTCAAAAAACTATGCTAAATTTTATACTTTGTGGTCAAAGCACACACATATTTGTTCTTAAATGATGTCCCATTATCTGAGATTATCTTGGATGGAATACCAAAATGACATATGATGTTATGCAAAATGAACTCCACAATGCGAGGTCCAGTCGTAGAGGATAGCGAAACTGCTTCCACCCACTTGGTTAAGTACTCTGTGGCCGTTATGATAAATGTGTGATGACCTAACGACACAGGGGAGATCTTTCCAATTAGATCTAGGCCCCACTGTGAAAAATACCAAGCCGATTGGATCGGCTGCAAGGCCTGGGAAAGTACATGTGTCAAATTAGCATGGTGTTGACATTTCACACACTTCCTGACATATGCACAACAATATCGCTCTAAATATGGGCAATAATAGCCCATGCAAAGAATGAGCTTTGTGATGGCCATACCGTTGAAGTGGCCACTGCATGTACCATCGTGTGCTTGGGCGATTGCCCAAGTGGACTCTTGCTGGTCCAAGCATCGAAGGAGGATCCGTCATAGCTATGATAGTACAAAATGTCTCCTAACAAGACATGCTTTGCCACTTTCTTCTTGAATGCATGTTTTGCGGCATGCATCAATCCAAGTGGGAGGTTACCTAACTTGAGGTAGTTCCTTATGGGGGAATACCAATCCTGCTGATCAAAAGCCTCGATGGTATGAACAGCCAGTCCCTCTCGAAGTTCATCCCTAGAAAAAGTTGAGCGGGAGAGAACTTGCAAGAATAACATTGTATTGCTATTAAGGGGAGTAGGGGAGAACAAGGACCCCCAGTTGGCATGTTTCAAATGATCACGGATTCGAGAGAACCTGTCCATGGATGGCTCAATCTGGATCGAGTGGATTCCTAGTGTTAAATCAGAGCTTGCTCGCTCCATCCCTGATTGCGATAGTGTTTTGACTTGAATGGTGGTCATATCACCAAAAATGTCTTGCAAGATTAGCGACCCCAAAGAGGCCATAGTGTTTGCAAAATGATTCGATGACCGAGGGAGTGCCTCAATGTCATACCATTCAAGCTTTGCCAGGAATTTGTCCACAAGGGCTTTGTAAGCCTGTAGAACTGGGCATTTGCATTGGAATACCCCTTTGACTTGGTTGACAATTAACAACAAATTATCGAAGATATTCAATCATTTAATGTTCATGGTGATTGTTGTTTGAAAACCTATGAGCAAGGCTTCATACTCTGCATTATTATTGGTGCATGGGAAATTTAATTTAAATGACAAGGGCATAGGAACACCTTGCAGTGTGAAGAATACTATTCCTGTGCCAACACCTTGCTCACATTTAGAACCATCAAAAAATAGGGTTATGTCGGCCTGTGACTCAGGCTCATCAGAATCTGATGATTCTGAGACATGGAAGACCCCATCATCGGGTAGTTCTATAGTCAGAGGTTGGTTGTATTCGAGAGGAGCCTCTGCTAGTTGATCGGTTATGACCTGACCTTTTATGGATTTTTGTCCAATAAACTCTATGTCAAATTTTGTCAACAACATGATCCATTTTGCCGTGTGACTACTATGATAAGTATGACTCATCATGTATCGCAATGGATTCTCCTTAGACACAACATACGTCTTGTTGCTCAACATGTAATGGCACAACTTTTTGGTAGAAAACACCACTGCCAAGCAGAGTTTCTTGATGTATGCATAGTTAAGTTCATAGCTAACCAGGGTGCGGCTAAGATAGTAAGTAGCCTATTCCCTATGAAGTTCATTCTTCTGGGCTAACATGGCTCCTAGTGCCACCTCAATAGCTGAGATGTATAAGTAGAATGACACTCCTGGTCTAGGTGGTGCCAATACTAGCGGTGAAGCCAAGTATTGTTTAATGTCGTCGAAGGCTGACTGGCACTCGTCGTCCCAGTGAAATGCTACCCCCTTGTGCAACAACTTGTTCATTGGTCGGCACTTGTTAGATAGCTGCGCTATGAAGCGCTTGATCGATGTGACCTTTCCCTGTAGGATTTTGAGCTGCTTAATGGTAGTTGGGGGAAGCATTTCAAGGATTGCCTTGAATTTGTTTGGGTCCACCTCGATACCCCGTTTTGAGACTACGAAACCCAAGAGCTTTCCATATGTGACACCAAAAATGCACTTCTTGGGATTCAGTCTGACTTTATGCTCCATGAGGCGATCGAGGATCTTTCTTAAGTCATTGAGATGATCTAGGCGTAAAAGATATTTGGCCAAAAAATCATCCATGTAATCTTCCAAAGTCTTGTGCATGTAATCATGGAATATGTATGTCATGGCATGTTGGTAGGTGGCACCAGTGTTTTTAAGGCCAAAGGGCATGACCTTATAACAAAATGTCCCCCAAGGCATTGTGAATCTCATTTTTAGCTAGTACTCAGGACTGATACAAATTTGATTGTATCTCGAGAAACCATCCATGAGGGAAAGCATTTCATGACCCGCTATAGCGTCTACCAATGTGTCGATGCTCGACAAGGGAAAATCATCTTTAGGACTCGCTTTGTTTAGATCTCAAAAATTAGTGTATATGTGAATCCTCCCATCAGGCTTCTTGACGGGCACCATGTTGGATAGCCATGGTGGATAATCCATGCAGATGACAAACTATGCATCCAACAACTTTTGTAATTCATATTTGACCATTAAGGACATTGTTGGGTGCATCTTGCATAGTTTCTGCTTAACTGGATTGACTGTCGGATCAAGCGTTAGATTATGCATGACTAGCTACGGGTCTAGTCCTGACATGTCTTTGTATGACCATGCAAAAACCTCCTTCTTCTCTTTGAGAAGGGCAATGTAGTCAGCCTGCTCTTTGGAGGATAAACTTACCCTCAGCTTGATGATCTATGGATTCATTGGATTTGAGCCGATGTCTACGTCAGTCGTCTCCTCAACCGACATGTGGGATCTGTCTTCCAACTGATGTGGAGTTGGGATCAAGTGGATATCATTTGCTGAGTTTAGATCATCGTTAGGAACCTCGGGTCCCTCTTCAGCATGGCAGATATCTTGAGTTGGCCCAGGGGTAAAATGGAGCATTTCACCGAAAGGCTAGTACTCATATGAGTATGGAAGGAAATTAATGCGCTCCCAGTCTATGGCATCTATGTCTAGAGACAATGACTGTGTTAGATCGACTGGATTGTGGATGGAGGCGGTTAAGTCAATGGAGATCATGTTGATGAAATGATTTTGGTCTCCATTACTATGGGTGTGGTTACTTGGACATTCTAGATGCTCTCTGTTCTTGGGATTTGGTTCTAGAGGGATTGGCACGAATGGGTCAGCCCTATGTGCAGATAGGAAGACAGGGTCTGCCCTCAGCACCGATGTCACTATAGGGTCTCTAGGCAGAAGATATGCTTCATATGCCCATAGTAACAGATCCAACACTTGGTCCCACTGCGCTGGGTCTACGTACCACTCATGCCCAAGCCTTATGTTTAGCTGTTCAAATATGTCGTTAATCTCCAAGGGGTGTCGATGTTGCATCTGTCGCATGTGATTAAGATATGTCATTTTTATTTTGTCTTCGTAATCACTATCGAAATCCAAAAGCCCTCGTTGGCTTTGACAACTGTTTGAGGTATGACAGGCTCATCCTGCTCGAGCAAATTAATGTGGTCCCACCTAGGTTGTTTCACTCTTTGCGATGGGACTTGATTTCCTTGGAGCGATGATTGCTCGATGGGAGCATCCAGGGGGAACATTTTCAAGAGGATTTCTTGATAATCATCCATGGGGATCACCTATGAGTGATCGCTATCTGATTCGAAGGGGTCATACGACGTTGGTTCATACTTCGGCTCATCCTCTGAGGACCCTTCTTGACATTGTCTAGACCCTCCTTGTAAATGAGCTCTCGAGCTTTCTCCTCTCTCAAGAGAAGTAAAGGGATTGCTAGAGCCAACAAGGTTGATTGTCGTTAATGGGAGATAATCCCTCAATGTATATGTGGTGTTAGGGTTGGCATATGGATTTGATGCCAATCCCCCCTTGTTGCCTATCCCTAGGCCTTGCATGTTATCCACCAATATTTCCAAGGGTAGGGGGTGGTTGAACCCTACTCCTGACTTATCATATGGCATTTGGTATCTTGGTTGGCAAAGAACACGTATCCCTTGCTCATATCGGCCTAACCCATATTCGTGCCAATTGCATTGGCCAAGGTATCTCAGAGCAAAGTCTGGGTTAGACAAATAGTTGACATTTTTAGCAAAAGGCTCTTCATCTTCGTCCTCTTGCATGCATGGTGCAACACCATGATCAAGGCCCCCATACATAAAGTTTGTCTGGTTTGGCGGGTAGACTAGGGGAACAATAGTTCCAATGGGGAGTCGAGGTCTCCCCATGTCCTGCATGGATTCTAGTGCGGGTGTTGCTACAATATTCCGCACCAGATACTCCCCCAGGCCCGTATTGGCCATTTCAACGGTGATCATTGGTGGTTGAGGGGGAGGGAATGGAAGTTCTCCTTGAGTCCACTCCATTTCGGGTGGACTAGGAGCCTCGACTTCCATCCGGCTAGGCATCTCCTCAGTAGAGATAGTTGATACTGATGGTAGTGTCTCTTCCAAAGGTTTTGCCTCTTCCAGGGGTTTCTTCCCTTTGTCCTTCTATTTGGCCCCCAAATATGGTGTCGTTGGTGGAGGTCCAGACGATGAAGATGAACCCAGCTAGGATTTTGAGGAACTTGCTAACGGGGATGCCTATAGAATTGGACCCTGTTTAGATGGATTTAACTAGAAATACAAATGCATTGATGGCAGGGTTGATTGCGACATCAGCTGCACTGCATTACAATACTTGAAGGGTTCCAAGTCTACCGAGACTACATGCACCTACCTTTCAAATGTATACTTTAAGCACTGGTGAGCTATCGAAGGGACACACTTCATGTCCTTGATCCATGGCCGGCCCAACAAGATGTTGTAGGCCATCTCACCCTCCAATATGTGGCACAATGTAGGTATGGTCTTTTGTCCCACTTGGATTGGTAGGACTATTATGTCGACTGTCGAGCAGATTGCATCATTGAATGCTCGCAGAGTGTAGGTGGACACTGTGATTGGGATGCGGGAAACTTCAAATGTTTGAGAGCTGTAGTTGTGATGATGTTGTTGGACGATCCAGTGTCTATCAACACCCTCTTGTATGGGATCCCATTGACTCACACGATAACATGCAGGGGTGGATCTGCCATGTCATCAGTCACTGATCTCAATTCATCTTCTCAAAATGTGATGACCGGCTCAGTGCATCGTTTTACATGTCCCACAAAGTTGTTGAAAGAATTTGTCTCATGGGGCTACAACTTGATGGCTTTCAAAATCTCCATTAGAGCTTCTCGATGGGGCGTAGATTGTTGTATAAGCTCGTATATGGAGAGCCTAGCCGATGTGGTCCTCAAAATCTGGGTGAGTTTGGACCGAAGTGTGGCCACTGGTCTAGGTGGAGGAGGCTGTGCAAGGTGCTTTTGTGGTTGCGAAGTTGTTGGCACATCTCCTGTCGTTGCCATAGGAGAATTCATGCTTGGATACCTCCTGTTTTGAGTCACTATACTGATCATCCCTACATATCCCTACATGGGGCAGTTCTGTGTGACCTCATTAACTTGTAGGGTCTTTGCCTATGGAGCATGAGCAAGCAAGGGGTCTTTGAAGACCTCCATTTGTTGATTGCTTGGTGCGACGGGATTATCCATCGCTAGTGTCTTGTTATCAATCAGGTCTTGCACCAAGCCCTTAAATTTCCAACAAGAATTTAGGTCATGTCCTTGTCGCCTATGGAACCTATAGTACAAGTCCTCTTTATACCCCTTAGGCCTGGGCATGTTGGGATCTATAGTTTGAACCTCTGGCAGGTTGATCAAATTTACTACTAACAAGCGGTCAAACAGGGAGTCTCTGGACTCTGTGTAGGGTGTGAATTGTCGCCTAGGGCGATGCTGTTGACTCTATTCTTGCCTCTAATTTTCTCTGTCATAGTTGTTAGGAGGCGCTTCCTGATAGTTAGTCTTTTGAGGCTATGTTGCTTGTGCAGGCTTAGGGACATTGATAGCAACTTGGTTAACCGCAGCAGGTTTTTGTTGTGTGGTTCCAACTTTAGTGTTTTTAGTCCACTCTTTTTTCTTAGGTTTGTCTATCTCGCCATCCTATATTTTGATCTCTTCAATGATCCTAGCTTGCGCCAGAGCTTCTTCTAAGGTGGCATATTGTTGTAGCTACAATAGCACAGAGATCGATCTCAAACAACTCTTAGAGAACATCTGAGTGAGGTCAAACATAGGAGGGAGGTAGGGCAACTTTGAAAGCAATGTCCTCCATCGATTCCCATAGGCTGCCATGGTCTCCTCCTCATACTACCTAAGGCTGGCTAAGTCACTCAGTGATGCCTTCTTCTTGGTGTTGAAGGTGAAGCGTTCGAGGAATGCATCCACTAACTGATCTAAGTTGTTAATGTTGTGCTTTGGTAACTGAGTAAACCAATCCGAAGCAGGGCCTGTGAATGTGGTTATAAATGTTCTTACTAACAAAGCATCATTGTCCTGAATATCGAAGCATTGGCTCAGGAATCTCGTCACATGTTCTTGAACATCCTCCTCACCTCTAAAGGTTGCCAACTGAGGTAACTTAAGGTGTTCAGGGTAAGGGGGTGCTGGCACAGATGGATGCATAGGATGACTGTGGATTTTGCGTAAAGTGGGCTTTTGGGGCCTAGAAGTTTTGGTCTCCACAAACTCCAAACGCTCTAGCAGCACTTTATATGCATCTGAGGATTTGATTTCTTCCTCTTTAGTTTGATCCTGTTATGGGTTGTGGGAGACTTGAGGCCTCTAAAGGGGTGGCTGGATGGCAACTCCTCCACCTAGGTAGGGCATTTTGGCCTGATCTTCTTCTTGATCATATTCCTCATAAGCTTCCTGAGGAGTCTCTGGATGAGACCTATCACCCTAGGTGGGTCCCTGTGGAGGGTACCCATCATTGTTCCAGGGAGTGGCCTCCCGCTCAGGTCTAGGAGGTCTCAAAGGCAGCACTTGGTAAGGTCGCGAAGACCTATCTCGCACCAAGGGATTATGCCTCATATGGTTTTGCTCTTTGGGTGCGAGGGGTTGGGACCCTCTCAGGCATCGGGTTATGTAGCAGCTCATCTATTTGGCACCTAATGCGCTCTTTGCTAAGGTGATATAGATGCTCTAGCTACTGCTGGTCTTGCTCAAGCCACGTGATCTACGCTTGGTGGGCGGAATGTCTGGTGACTTACAGGTCAATTTGTTTCACCATCTTGAGCCTAGGAGGCCTGGATGCCTCCCTTATGCACTTACCCCGGTCCTGATGATCCAAGATCTCAATAGGCTGCTTCCTTCTGTTGAGGTTGGCAACATTTACCTGAGGCTCTGGCCTCATTGGGTGATCATGGTACATAGCGGGTGCAGAGGCACATGGCTCCCATGCTGTACATTGCTCTCAAGGAATGTAATGGTCTTCCTTGTGCTCCCTTTTGTATGTGTGAAAAGGGCGGGCAGAGTCGGCTCGCCTTGCTTGAAGGGCCTTGCGCTCTGATTTTGTCTATTGGTTCTAACAGCGATGGGGGGCAAAGGAGGGATGCCATCATCATGTGGTCTCTCCTCATGGAAACTATGCCACTCTAGCACTTCATCATGCAGTGGCCACTCATATCGAGCTTCTAAGGGAGCCTTCCTGTCTATGTTGAGCACCACATGTAAGGACTCTTCCCGAAAGGGGCTATGATGAATGGACGTGTCCCTCAAAGGGATGTCCCTATAGTTCCATCTTGACAGGGAATGATGCGGACTCTCTTGTGGGTCAGGCCACCAAGGCGGTATGAATAAGTCCTTAGGGCTATAGTGGAGGCGACTTGTGCCACCTTGTACACTTCACAGCTTTTGCCCTTGATTGGGCTTGGCTACATGTGTACACCATGGTGGTGCTTTCCTACAAGCTATGTAGATTTTTATCTCTTTTTATGATTTTTATGCTACACTAAATAGAAATGAGCACACACACACACAAAGCAATGATTATCTCATTTAAAGATTAAAAGTGTGTCCTAGACCTGGTTTAGTGTATTTTTTGTTTTTGTTTTTGTTTTTTGAAGGTTTTTGTAAAGAACGTTTAAATGCAAATGATGGCTCTTATGGCTCCCAAAAATGGTCGCCCCTTCGATATACCATTGTCAGGCCGATATACCAACCTCTCTATATACCCGCCCTTACGTGAGGGAAACTATAGGTATGTGAGAGCAGATGGTATGTGGAACATAGGCGGTACGAAAGGGGAATCACCCTGTTTATGACACCTATCATAGAAGACTTATCCTCATGTGCTTGGAATCACCCCGCCTACACTCGATCAAATTTCATCAGGATTTACGTCTAGCAACAGTGGCGATTGGGGTAATGGATGCAAAAATTCAAGCCAAGGTGGTGATGAAATCCACCGTTGGTCTTGATCAAGGGCTGGGGTTTTATGACCAGCTCCTTGGTGTTTAATTTGCCACGTGGTGTGTGGGGTTCTTTTTATTTTGCAAAATGGAAAAAAGCAAGCGGTAAAGGAAAAATAATTTCCCTAAGCAAGTAAGTACCCCAAAAATAGAAAACTGAAGACAAAAAATGACAGGAAAATTTCAGAATCCTTACCTCTTCTCTGCCCAAATTTGTCAGTTTTGAGTTTCTGACCAAACACTGCACAGACAAAAATTCATCCTAGATAGGAACAAATTATAGGACTGTATTCGAAACAGAGTGGGGCGAATTCCTATTCGTCCCTGGGTAAGACGAATTACAGCTTCGTATCTGCCTCCTGATGGAACGAACAAAAGTCAGCGTATGAAACTCGACACCTGCAAGAAAAAAACAACCAAGTTTGGATCAGATCTCTGATATTAGAAATAGAGGACAATGTCCCACTGTGATCACCACTGAAAGCACGAGGATAAGGAAACAAAAAAGGAAAACTCCAAGCACAATGCAAAAATGAAACTGAACTTAACGCTAAACCCTACGAATTAAAAATGCATGAAATGGAGAAAAACATGAATTGAAGCCCAAATGAAATAGTAGCCCTTTTATTTTATTGATGTATTTCACATTTTGGTTACAATCCACATCCTCCCTTTTTAGGGGCGAGGAGAGTCAAATTCATCTCTTGGTCACATCCATGGATAACCATCCTTTCGCGTGCCCACATGTAAGATGGGCGGACCAAAATGTTGCCACCACTTGTGTCTACGAATTTTGATTCCTTGCTACTCCTTTGATGTTCTGATCCTACATTCAAAGGAACAAGAAATAGTTAGTAGCACCTGCGGATGAAACAAAACATGCAATCCCCAAGCCTACAATAAGTGAATGAGAAAAATGAATTAAACTATAACTAAAATGAATCCAAATGCTCTAAAAATTTGACAGGGGCATCAAGATATCACTAGGAGGGTACTGCAAAAATAATAGTCGGGAAATTCCTCACCGATTTGAATTCGCTCTAGGGCGGGACGAATTTACTTGCAAAAAAATGTCGAAAAGGTGCTATCCCAAATGTCCTACCTAGATAGCTCTAAAAGACCTGCAAACTTGGGGTTAGCTAATTGGGGGTATTTTTGGAAGACCTAGATGGTCATATTTTCCCAATTTGGCCTCCATTAATGGGAATATGATGATGCTACCTGCAAGTTAGTAAAGACAAAGAGTGATAGAACATGATAAGATTTGCTCAAAACATTACGAAATTGAAATTGCAAACTACCTAAGCAACATAAGATGAAATGCAATATAAAAAAAATAGAAATAATAATCTGCCATAGATTCCTAAACGTTCCTAAAAGAGACGATTAGACTCGCGACAGTGCAGAGGCACCCGGGCAGGCCGCCCACTGTTGGGACCTGATTTCAGTGCCAATCCACTTGGGATGGGTCCAAAATCTCTTGTAAGGTGTTTTCAACAAATTGTGGTGGTATTCTAAGGCCAAATTTCAATTTTTGGGCTCAAGATTCGACCTTCCAATGATCACCCAATGACCTCTTCTCTAAAAGAGATCACAAATGTGAAAGGCACCAATCGCACAAGGATGTATGGGGAAATAAAACAGCAGCACTTCGTTGTTCCAAATTGCTCTTACTCTATCCATTTTGGGGTGAGAAAACCCACCAATTTATAGATCTAGAGGTCTCTTTGGATGAGCATGCAGAGGCGCCACTTGGCAGCCATGCCCTTCGAGGGGAGGGAAGATTCCTCCCTGAATAGGGACTTCATGACTACCCTTGTAACAGCCTCTAACGCTTGAAAATGCTCACCTATACTCCCATGCAATGAAGTTTTAAGTGGTGGATTCGAGCTGCCATTTGCCAAGATTTGACTTTTTGCTCGTCAAACCTGCAATTCGCCCCACCCTAGAGTGAATTGTGAATTCATCCCTGGGCAGAGCGAATCCCAATTAGAATTCGTCCCTGGGTGGAACGGATATTGAGCAAAGTGCTTGAAGGTGCCAAAATGATTTTTGACCTTCCAAAACTACTATGAGAGTGGTTAGGACCACTGTTTAACCTCTGGGGGCTGCCCTGGGGGCTGTTTGTGCCAATGTGATTAGTGTTTGCAGTCACATAATCGGATTGGTGTTGTTTTTGTGTCTACAGGAATACACTTGGGAGCAAGTAGTGGACTATGAGAACATTCCTTTTCGTTGTAGAATTTTCCATGAATATGGTCATTTGGCCAGTGCTTGCCCAAATAAAATTCCTGATCAAAAGAAAGAAGATATAAACTCAGCAGGTTTCCAAATACCTAAGAAGAAGAACACTCAGAAAAAAAATAGTTATGAAGTATCAATCTAAGTCATTTGCTAATATGTTTGAAATACTTTCCACAAATTATGTCCCAAGCGAGGAAGAGGAATTAATGGAAATTGAAATATTAGAAACACAATTTAAATATGAAGGGAAGAACTCAGAGACAAACCAACAAATCAAAGGTTTTCAACAAAAAAAAACGAGAAAATTTACACAAGAAAAATAATATTTCAAATATCAAAACTTCAAATAATGCAGGTCCCAATATAGACTCCATTGAACCATCTAGTAAAATTTTGGTAGTGTATGAGCATTCTTTAAGGTTAGAAGCCATATCAGATTCAATTGGAATAAGTCAATAAATAAGGAAAAAAAATTGAAGATGGATTCCAATCAAAAAATAGGTCGCAAGACCAATCAATATCATATGGTAAAAGAAGGTGAAAATCTTGTAGAGGAAGGTAAGATTAATGCCCTTCCCAACTTTTTTAGCCCTGGTATTAATGAAGATCATCACTTGGAATATTAGAGGACTCAAAGGGAGTCTTTCAAAACAAAATTAAATTAGAAGAATGATTCAAATAAATCATCCACATCTTGTTTTCCTTCAAGAAACAAAGATGTCAATGGAGGACATGGACTTAATTGCCAGTAAAATTTGGCCAGCAGGAAAAGTGATTTCTATTAGTTCCTAAGGGACTTCGGGTGGCATTGGTTGTCTTTGGGACCCAAAAGAGATAGTTATTCACCATATGGTTGGCATTTGGGGTTTGTTGTTGAAGAACACAAGCTTATACTAAGAGGGGGTGGGGTGAACAGTATAAGACCTCTTTTTACTTTTTCCTTTATACTTCAAAACAGTAAAGCAATATACCCAAATCAATATCAAAGCAATGCATAATATCATCCACAAAGTGACACCAATTTTAATGTGGTTCACCCAGAATTGCTGGGCTACGTCCACAAAACTTTTCTCTAAAAGTTATCTCAAAGTTATTTGGGAATCCTTCCCAATTACAAATTTTATGAGCCTCGGACCAAAGGAGATACCTTCCCCCAATCAAAATTTATGAGCCTCTGCTCAAAGGAGATACCTTACCCTAATCAAAATTTATGAGCCTCTGCTCAAAGGAGATACCTTCCCCTCTGCTCTGGAAATGATCCCTCAGAAGATCAACTACCTCTACCTCTTGCCAGCACGTGGAACTCCTTTCCACCAAAGACCTCCTGTCCTCAATGCTTAGCCTAAGAGACCTCTGCCTTCTATGATCACGTCCACAGCAGCTCAGCAACCTATACCAAATACAGTCAGTCGGTCTATTACAAGTCTTCCTTTGTCTGTCAGATCTGTCCAACTCTTGAACAAATCAATCCTCTGCATACAAGCCTTCTCAAAGACTTGCCAAATCTATCCTCAGGTTCTTCTCATAGAACCAATGCACCTCTGTCCTCAAGTTCTCTAATAGAACTATCAAACTCAGCTCACAAGTCCTCTGCTAGGACCTGTCCAAATCTGCTCACAAGTCCCCATCGAAACCTGTCCAAAAACTGCTCACAAGTCCCCACCGAAACCTGTCCAAAAATTGCTCACAAGTCCCCACTGGAACCTATCCAAAAACTCAGCAAGCTCACCAAGAAAAACTTTCTTAGTAGGAAATAACAAAGTGAATTGTTAGAGACCCAATGTGATTTTTCAAACTCATAGAAGCATAAATAGAATTTTTAGAGACTCAATATGTTCTATACTCAAATCCCAATCTCAAAACTCAACTCAAATAAACTCAGCTCAATCTCAATCTCAAATCTAAAAACTCAACTCAATATCTGAAATGGATAGGATAGAATTTTTTCTTTCAAGAACATGAAACCCCAATAATTGCCAACTATGCAAAGAATCACAAAACAATGATACTCATGTTCTTTTCACCATCAATTAGGGTTTCAACAACAATGCTCATCAAACAAGGTTTAGTCAACCAACACTATTCAACTCAACATCAACCTTGAAGCATTCAACCAATCATCACAAGAAAAGGAAACAAGTAGAAATCCTTTTCCCTCCAAAGATATTTGAACAAAACAGACCACCAACATAATATCACCAAATGCAAAGAATAACTTGCTCAAATCAACTCAATGGAGTAAGCCCAATATCATGAATCAAGTAAAGCAATAACTTGATCAAACAACCTCTATGGAAGCAACTCAACCATCAAACTCAAAAAAACCAACCAAGGGTTCCACCAACTCAATGCAAGTAGCTATCACAAATATAAACCCTAGTGCACAAAGCTTCCACTATCTCAAACCAAAAATTATGCATTCACCAAAAACTCTCCTTAAGGATAACAATGCATAAGTAGTCTTCAACAAACCAGAAAATAGGATTTACACCTAGCCAAAAGATACCTAGTAGAATACCTTTTCACTCCAACCTTATTTTAGAAAACATACACCAATCATACTCATAAGAAGAATGTGCCCATACCTTATTGGAGTAGAAGATAATTGAACCTTCAAGCTGTCACCACACACAACTCTCAAACTTCCAACCAAGTTAGGGTTAGAATAAAAAGAAATGAGCAATAATATAAATTTCCTTTATTACACCTTTTAGCTCCACTTCTTTAAACACAACCACCATAACATGCCAATAAATCAACAATCACAGACTCACACCTTATACCTCCATTTTTAATTTTAGCATAGCAAAGAATAATCTTAAAAATACATCCAAAGAAATATGCCCTTATTTCTCCTAAGCTTTTATTCAATGCTAATCACAAAAACCAAAACTCATAAAATTTAATCACACCTTATAAATCGCTATCCAAGAAACTCTGAATTTCGTGGCATAAAGACGTTTTAATAAAAATGTGTGTTACTCTAGCAAAGCACCCCCTCGAGACTCGAAACGGTGACCTCCGCCAATGCAGCTCCCAATAGCAGCCTTCGCTACCACTAGCCCATGCGGGCTACAAAGTTCACAAGTGAACTTCCCTCCACTTCACCCTCGAAAAAAAAACTCCCGAAGACTTTTCAACCGCACGTGCTTCTAAGTCTTCCTTCGATCGCAACGAATACAGAGCACAAACACCGCAAATTGCATTCGAGGAATTTTGAATTCATTTGCCTTCCAACCTTAGGAGTTGGAGAATAAATAGTCTCTTCGAAGACACCTTGATGTCGGCAAAAATAAAGACCATTTCGAAAATAATCAAAAGTCTTTTCAAAAAGAGTTTAAAAACCCTAAAATAATTTTAATTAATTAATTAAAACCTTGAAGGGTTTTAAATAATAATTAAATAAATAATAAAGAGAACCTCCATTGGTTTTAATAAAAACCATTTAACTTGGTTTTAATAAAAACCCTATCCAACTTGGTTTTAATAAAAACCGGTTTGGTTTTAATGAAAAACCCTTGCCAATGGAATCTCTCCGGATTCTCTTAAAAATATTCTCTTGGAATCTTCCACCTTTGAAGCCAACACATCCTCTTAACATTAATGCCATTTCCTTTTGACATCAATGGCAACTCATAGACAAAAAGCTAGGATCTCAAACCCAAAATTGCCAACAATCTCCCCCTTTGTCATTGATGGCAAACCATGCTTCTCAAAAACATAGAAACTCAACATAAACAACTCCCCCTGTCTTGAGGCTCTCCCCCTTACTCAAATATATCCCCCTTTGTCATCAATGACAAAGGGTCACCTTTGGGGCTCGGGACTAAGAATGAGCCTCTTAGCTTAGTCCCTCCCCCACCTCCTAATGAGGTGATTAATTCTTGGGTGGGAGTAAAACTCCCATTAGGCACTGATCATCATCAGCATCTATAACTTCTTTTTCAAGCCTTCTCTTGAACTCTTTGTCCATATTCCTATTCTTGTCACTATTCTTGTTCTTGTTCTTATCCCTGTTCTTGTCCATGCCTTGATCCTTGGACCTGATCATGCCACTGTTCCTGTTCCTGTATTTTGGAATTTCAGCTCTACACTTTCTTATTGTGTGACCTTCATTGTTGCACTTGAAACACTTGACGATGTTGTTTCTATGAGATAAACCTGATCTTTGAATCCACAAGTTTTGACCAAACCTATTTTGACCAAACCTGTTCTGGCCAAACCTGTTCTGACCAAACCTGTTCTGACAAAACCTATTCTGGCCAAACCTGTTCTGACCAAACTTTTGACAAGAGTAGCAATACCCTTGAAAGTAACTAGTACTTCTAAAATTGTCATTTACCTCCTTCACTTGAGCCATGCAATGTGAAGCCATGTGACCAAACCTGTGACAAGCAAAACATCTGCCTTAAAACTTTCCTTTAATTGACCTCTTAGGTTCTGAAAATCTTCTTCTCATTCTGAATTTTGTTTTCTATTTCTATGCATCTATCATTCAAGGACTCCTTTTCTAAAATACTTTCCTCATCAGAACTCTCTTCCTTTTGGAGTCTCTTACTAGACTCTCCAACTTGTTCCTTGTGTGGCTTAACAAAACCAAGGCCTATTTTATCTGTTGTCTTTCTTTGACCTTTGATGAGTGACTTAACCTTTTTGGAGCTATCTTGAGACCTGTAAAGCTTATCCTTGTACTCTTTAGTTTCCTCTTTCAAAGAAGCCATTTTTTGTTCTAACTCACTATACTCAAGAACCTTAGACTCTAACTCATCCTTGAGTTCTTGTGTCTTAGCCATAGAGAAGTCAAGACTTTCTATAAGATCATTTCTCTCCATACAACATTCATCTAACTTATCCTTGAGTCTATAATTCTTCTTTCTTTCCTTTTTCAAAGCACTAAGAGCACTAATAAGTTCACCTTCAAGATCTACTTCACCTTCCTCTATATCTTCCTCTATTTGTTTGCTTTTTGAATTATCAAAGCCTTTTTTAGATTTCTTATCCCTAGAGGTGCTACCCTTTTCAAAAACCATACATGCATCTTCCTTATAGTTTTCTGAAGCATCCTCATACATACTAGAAACCAAATCATTATTTGTGCAATCATCCTCAAGGTGACCAAAATTTCCACATCTAAGACATTTCATGATAATGAATCTATGTTTCGATTCTTCCTCTTTTTCGTATATGAACAACATCTCATTTTCATTATCATTTGAAGAACTTTCACTATCACTACTAGAACACTTACTTGCTTTGTCTAGGTAGAAACTCTTCTTGTGCTTGTGAGAATACATCTTTCCTTGATTGTTGTGCTCATCTTTGTTTTTCCTGTGATGCTTGTGCTTTTCAGAATCCTTGCTCTTAGGATCCTGTTTATCTTCATCACTTTCATTCTTAGGAACAGTACAGTCAATAGCATAATGACCAAACTTTCCACAATTGAAACATCTTATATTTTTCATACTTTTGTGCTTTCTAGAGAACTTGCCTTTCTTGTTGTAATATGCCTCTTCATCACTAGAAGACTCATCACTATCTTGAAGTTGTTTACCCTTGGAATTCTTGGTAGCCTTGAAAGTTGCCTCTTTCTTGACATCAACCTTCACTTGAGTTCTCAACTCAAATGCTGCAAGTATACTATGGAGCTCATCATTTTTCAACTTATCCAAATCTTTAGCTTCCTCAATAGTAGAAATATTTTCACTAAATCTATTAGGAAGAGATCTTAAAATCTTATCACAAACATCATTTTCAGCAAGCTCAAGACCTAAGTCTTTCATGGAGTTAACAACCTCATCCATACAAAGCATGTAGTCACTAATATTTTCATCATCATTCATCTTGAGTTGTTCAAACATACCTTTGAAGTGTCTCAACTTGGCCTTTCTGACATTTGTATCACCTGTATGAACCACCTTTAACTTGTTTCCACATTTCACTAGTTGTCTTGCAGTGAATCACTTTGGTGAGATCTGCTTTCTATAAGCCTTTTAGGATTGCATTCATTGCTTTTGAATTGCTGTGATGTAGGAGCCTTTCTTATTTAGTATTAGGACCATGTTCAGGAATAGTGTACTCATCTTCAATCACTTCCCAAACCTCATTCCCAAGTGCCATTAGATGAAACTTCATCCTTGCACTCCAAAGACCAAAATATGACCCATCAAGAATAGGTGCTACATTTCCACTTGAATGATCCAATATCAAAACTCAACTCAAATAAAATTAGCTCAATCTCAATCTCAAATCTGAAAACTCAACTCAATATCTGAAATGGATAGGATAGAATGTTTTCTTTCAAGAACATGAAACCCCAAAAATTTCCAACTATGCAAAGAATCACAAAACAATGATACTCATGTTATTTTCACCATCAATTAGGGTTTCAACAACAATGCTCATCAAACAAGGTTTAGTCAACCAACACTATTCAACTCAACATCAACCTTGAAGCATTCAACCAATCATAACAAGAAAAGGAAACAAGTAGAAATCCTTTTCCCTCCAAAGATATTTGAACAAAATAACCACCAACACAATATCACCAAATGCAAAGAACAAATTGCTCAAATAAACTCAATGGAGTTTGCCCAATATCATGAATCAAGTAAAGCAATAACTTGATCAAACAACCTCTATGGAAGAAACTCAACCATCAAACTCAAAACAGCCAACCAAGGGTTCCACCAACTCAATGCAAGTAGCTAGACTCACAAATATAAACCCTAGTGCACAAAGCTTCCACTATCTCAAACCAAAAATTATGCATTCACCAAAAACTCTCCTTAAGGATAACAATGCATAAGTAGTCTTCAACAAACCAGAAAATAGGATTTACACCTAGCCAAAGGATACCTAGTAGAATACCTTTTCACTCCAACCTTATTTCAGAAAACATACACCAATCATACTCATAAGAAGAATGTGCCCATACCTTATTGGAGTAGAAGATAATTGAACCTTCAAGTTGTCACCACACACAACTCTCAAACTTCCAACCAAGTTAGGGTTAGAATAAAAAGAAATGAGCAATAATATAAACTTCCTTTATTACACCTTTTAGCTCCACTTCTTTAAACACAACCACCATAACATGCCAATAAATCAACAATCACGGACTCACACCTTATACCTCCATTTTTAATTTTAGCATAGCAAAGAATAATCTTAAAAATACATCCAAAGAAATATGCCCTTATTTCTCCTAAGCTTTTATTCAATGCTAATCACAAAAACCAAAACTCATAAAATTTAATCACACCTTATAAATCGCTGTCCAAGAAACTCCGAATTTCGTGGCATAAAGACGTTTTAATAAAAACATGTGTTACTCTAGCAAAGCACCCCTGCGAGACTCAAAATGGTGACCTCCGCCAATGCAGCACCCAACAGCAGCCTTCGCTACCACTAGCCCATGCGGGCTACAAAGTTCACAAGTGAACTTCCCTCCACTTCACCCTCGAAAAAAAAACTCCCAAAGACTTTTCAACCACATGTGCTTCTAAGTCTTCCTTCGATCGCAGCGAATACAGAGCACAAACACCACAAATTGCATTTGGGGAATTTTGAATTCATTTGCCTTCCAACCTTAGGAGTTGGATAATAAATAGTCTCTTTGAAGACACCTTGACGTCGGCGAAAATAAAGACCATTTTGAAATTAATCAAAAGTCTTTTCAAAAAGGGTTTAAAAAACCTTAAATAATTTTAATTAATTAATTAAAACCTTGAAGGGTTTTAAATAATAATTAAATAAATAATAAAGAGAACCTCCATTGGTTTTAATAAAAACCATTTATCTTGGTTTTAATAAAAACCCTATCCAACTTGGTTTTAATAAAAACCGGTTTGGTTTTAATGAAAAACCCTTGCCAATGGAATCTCTCTGGATTCTCTTAAAAATATTCTCTTGGAATCTTCCACCTTTGAAGCCAACACATCCTCTTAACATTAATGTCATTTCCTTTTGACATCAATGACAACTCATAGACAAGAAGCTAGGATCTCAAACCCAAAACTGCCAACAGTTGTTTATAGCTATTCAAAGTAGACATTCCAACCAGATTATGCTCTGCATTACTGTTTATGCCCTGACTTCTTTAGAGGAAAAAAAGAAGACAGTGGAAGGATATTACTCATATTATCTCTCATTTTCCTAAATCTTGGATCTTGTTCGGAGGAGATTTTAATACCATCCTCTCTCTGGATGAGAAAAGGGGGGAAATAGAAATTTGGACAAAAGCACTAACCTCATGAGCGAATATATTGTAAACCTCCATCTTGTGGATATCCAACTAGATAATGGCCTTATGACTTGGTCTAACAAAAGGCAAGGCTTAGCTTGTATAATGGAGAGATTGGATAGGTTTTTGCTCTCTAAAAATTTCTTAATCCATGGTCACATTCCTAAAGTGAAGACTCTTAATAATGTTGATTCGGATCATTGGCCAGTCGTGGTGGAAATGTGGAAAACCAATGTGAGTTTCTCTCCTTTTCGTTTTCAATTAATGTGGCTTAGAGAAATTTCCTTCAGACCTCATGTGCAACAATGGTGGAAGGAAGGTAAACCTAGGCATGGGACTAAGATGTTCTATTTTGCCAAAATACTGCAATACATTAAATCCAAAATCAAGACTTGGAAATGGAAAGAGTTTGGGGATGTTCATAAAAAAAAAACATGAAGTTATTGCTCATATTGAAAATTTGAGTAAGAAAATCCGTTTAGATGGCCTCACAGAGAAGATAAGTGCAGATGAAATTAAACTCACAACTCAGTTAGAGGAATGGGAAAAAAGAGAATAAATCTTATGGAAGCAAAAATCTAGAATTCAATGGCTCAAAGAAGGAGATCAAAACACAATTTTCTTTCACAAATCTCTTCTAGCTCGAAGATCTCACAACTTTATTTCTTTCTTAAATTCAGATACTGGAGATGTTTATACTTGGGATGGCATGAACTCTATTGTTGTTGATTACTTTTCCAATATTTTTGTTGCTACTCCTCTTGAATCAGCTTCTCAACAAAATGTTCTTCAAGCAATCCCTTCTCTTATCACTTCGGAGGAGAACTCTATTTTGACTGCTCCTGTTACTATCAATGAGCTTCAACAAGTATTTTTTAAAATGCAAAAATGGAAAACCCCAGGTCCTGATGGTTTTCCTATTGAGTTCTACCAAGAGTTATGGGATATCCTTCATGTTGATTTATTAGAGGTGGTGGAAGAAGCCAAGAAAGCCAAAGAAATTTTGAAGGTTATCAATAAAACTTATATTAATCTTGTTCCAAAATCTCAAGAGGTTGATCATATCTCAGCTTTTAGACCTATTGCTTTATGTAATGTTCTTCTCAAAATCATTACTAAAATCATGGCAGAAAGGTTGAAGACTCTTTTACATAAGATTATTTCCCCAGAGCAAGGGGGATATGTGGAAGGACGTCAAATAGTAGATGAGATAGTTCTTGCTCAGGAAGCCATCCATTCCATGGATATGCAAAATTCTCCTTCTATGTTCATTTGGTTAGACTTATCCAAAGCTTATGACAGAGTGGATTGGCACTTCCTTATCAATGTTTTGAGGCAATTTGGTTTCTCTAAGGATTGGATGGATTGGATTATGGGATGTATCTCTTTAGTTTCCTACTTAGTTCTTATCAATGGTAGGCCTTCTCAGTCTTTCCCAACTTCTAGAGGTATTAGGCAAGGTGACCCGCTATCCCCTTATTTATTCATCATTCTTGCTGAATGCTTGGGTAGGACTATAACCAAAAAGATGGAAAACAAAACCCTTGAGGGAGTTACCATTGTTCATGGAGCTAGACCTATCTCTCATATTCAATTTGTGGATGACTCTACTCTTTTAGGTAAAGCTACACTTAAGGAAGCTTCTAATATTAAGCAAATAATTAGCTGTTTTTCTAAGGCTATCGGGCAGTTGATCAATGAAGACAAATCTAAAGTTATTTTCTTTCACTGCTCTGCTAGACAGGAATCCATGGTCTTTTATAAATTAAGATATAAGAAGACCTCTCTTCCAATCACTTATTTAGGTATTCCCATAAATATTCAAAGGCAGAAAAATAAAGATTGGAATTGGTTGTTGGACAAAGTCAAGAAGAAAATTGGAAAGTGGACCAACAAGTGGCTTTCTTCTGGGGGTAGAATCACCTTGGTAAAATCAGTCCTTCAAGCTATTCCTATTTATGTTTCTTTCATTTTGAATATCCCAAAGGCTATTCTTTGAGAATTGGATCAAATCAGTCATCGTTTCCTTTGGAGTGGTACTAAGGAGAAAAGAAAATGGGCCTTGGTGAAATGGGATACTTTATGTCTTCCTAAGAGTGAAGGGGGGTTAGGATTCCGGTCTTCAATTAATAACAACAAATATTTAGCTGCTAAATTATATTGGAGGATGTTGCATAACCCCAATGCTCTTTGGGCCAATAATCTCCGTGCTAAATATGCTGAGAACAAAAGTCCTGAAGACCTTGTTTGCTATCAACTTCCTACCAAAGGTTCTCCCATTTTAGCAGTTCTTAAGACTGGTGAGGATTTTATAAAGAAAAAATTATTTTGGATCATTCATAATGGTCAACATGCAAATTTTTGGACAGATTCTTGGGATGGTCACAAGCCTTTGATAACTCAGTTTCCCGATTGGAGGCCTTTGATGGAGGAGCTTCACCGAGCTAATTGGATAAAGGTGGCTAATTACTATTGATACCATACTAGTAATTCAAAGGTTGGTAGATATTGGATCCCTATTGAGGACTGGCCTATTCAAATCCCATAAATGCAAAGACAAGATATCCAAGGCATCCTTCATATGAGATCCCTCTCTTGGTCCCATGAAAAATATTGTTTTGGATGGAACAACACTACTAAGGGTGAGTATTCCGTTGCTCAAGGTTATTTGACCTTATGCCATAATAATCCCAACCATTCTTCCGACATATTTTCTCAATTGTGGGCTCAAAAGCTTTGGCCTAAGGTGAGGTTCTTTAATTGGCTTTTATTGCATCGTAGGGTGCTTACCGGTGAGCAACTTATGAAGCGTGGTTTTCATGGCCCTTTTAGATGTGAAATGTGTGAAGAGAATGTAGAAAATATCAACCATATTTTTATTGAGTGTACTTTAGCCTCTGAGCTATGGAGGAGAATGGCCACTTTACTTGGCTTAAAGTGGTCCAATTTTTTTACTTTTGAACAACTTTGGAGGGATTGGCCTAATCAAGAGGGTGTTGATCATTTTATTAGGCAATTAGTTTGGATGGGTTCTACCATTCTTCTTTGGAATATTTGGAATGAAAGGAACAACCAAATTTTTAATCAAGATAGGAAGGATATTCACTATATTTGGAAAAAGACCATAGCCAACTTAGTTGAATCAGTCCATCAACTCCTTAATCACCCCCAAAACTCCCACCAAAGATGGGATCAAGTGATGCAAATATTGAAGATTAAACCTTCTAAGGGCAACCATCTTAAAGGGAATGTGAGTATTAGTAAGATATAACTAAAATGGCAACCTCCTCCTAAGGATTTTGGAAAAGTCAATACTTATGGAGCCTCTAGAGGGAACCCTGGAAAAGCCAATGTGGGAGGAATTGGTAGACTTTTAGTTGGCTCCCTGGTTTTTACTTTTGCTGAGAATTTGGGTATTCTTTCCAATAACCTTGCTGAGGGGTATGGTATCCTCGGAGGCCTTCAGGAGGCTACTAAGGTTGGATGGGAAAAGGTGTTAGTTGAGTCTCGAATCCCAACTTATGATTAATCTCTTGAAGACTCCTTCTAAGAATCATAAGGTGGATTGGAGAATAAAAATAATTATTGAGAAGATTCAATTAATCCAGATGGGATTTTTGAAAGTTGATTACAATCATGTGGTCGAGATCAAAACAAGAGTGCTGATGCTTTAGCTAATTGGGCTTTGGACAAAGGTGATCTTACTTGTTATGGCCACCCTCCTATATGGTGGGCTTCTCAAATTAGGGAAGCTCTTCTTTCTATCATTTCTTTGGATGGCTCCAGTTTTGAAGGTACCTAGTTTCTTCTTGTTTTTTTTTTTTTTGCTTCTCTTTGGTTCATTCAGTTTTTTTAGTTCCCTAGCTCATTCTATTCTTTATTTTGTTTCCTCTGTTGATTCTTGCCTTAATAGTCTTCTTGGTCTAGATAGGTCATTGTTTTGTTCATTGTTTTTTTTTTCTTTTTTCTTCTTTGTTTTTTTTTGTTTAGTTTTTTAAGGTGGGTGGGTTCTTTTGTTTTGTTTTGTTTTTGTGTTCTTTGTGTTGTTTTTGTTGTTTTTGTTTTTGTTGTTTTTTTTTTTTTTTATGTTTTTTTGTTATTTTTCTTGTGTTTTTTTCGTTCTTGTTCTTGGGTTTCTCTTTGTTTGTGTTATTTCGTGTTTTTATGTGAGTGTCTTCTATGTTTTTTGTTTTTGTTTATTGTATGTTGTTGGTTGTTTTTTATTTTTATTTTTATTTTATTTATTTTATTTTTTAGGTTTTGGTTGTGTTTATTTTTCATGTTTTTTTTGGGTTATGTCTTTGTAGTGTTTTGTTGTTTTTGTCTTGTTTGTGTTTTGTTATGTGGTTCTTGTGTTTTTCTATGTGGTTTGTGTTGTGGTTTCTTTTTTCTTATTGTGCGTGTTTGGTTGTGCTTTTGTTTTTGACACACTCAAGGAGCATGCTTTTTATTTTATTTTTTTTATTATTTTTGTTGTTATTTACTTATTTTTAAATTGGTTTTGTGTGTTTGTTTGCTCCTTGAGTATGTCAAAGGTGGTAGGCCAGGTCCGAGTCCTGGGCGTTTTTGGTGGAATGGATACCCCTGCCTCCTTGGGTCTTACCCGAAAGTGGCATCCCTTTTGGGATGTTTTCCACAAATAAAAAAAAAATTAATAATGAAATGACTACTTATTAAATAATACCTCAATTTCTCAATTATGTGTAAAATAGCCAACATTTCCTTCTCGTAAGTGGAAATGTTGGCTATGTTGATTTACCATTGGATCTGAGATAGGCTAAAGGTCTCTATGTGGGAAAATAGATTTATTCTTATCCCTTTGTTTCTTCTTCTACAACCATTTTTTTAATTCAAAGTATTTAATACTATAAACTGATAAATGACCAGAAGTAGAAGGAATTTATTTGAAGGATTTGGGAGTGAAAACATTATGAGTTAAGGATTGAGGATTTCTAAAAGAATTGGAAAAATATATTTCTATAGTATCACCATAATTTTGCAGTGATTGAGAAGTGGAAACAACAAGAGGTAAAAGCTGAGGATGTGTGGATAAAGTCCATGATAAAGAAAAAAATAAATTTTCCCATGAAATACATTGAAGTTCAATTACTTAACCCTGAATTCTAGTTTTGATAAGTAAAGAGAATCATTTAGGAGATTTTAATTTTACAGCAGGATTGAGTGTATTTGTGATCCTCAGTATTAGTCTCTAGTGAAGATTGAGACTATGTGATCCTTCCAATATATGAATACCTAAAGGTTTTAGTTTTAAAGTAAATACCTTTTCTAAATGAGGATTTATAAAGGAGATGGAAAAGTTAGGATAACAACCACTTCATCATTGAGGGGAACATTTATAAGACCTAAAATAACATTAGAAAAATTATAAAATAGGAATCTAAATAGTCTAAGATATCAGATGCATCAATTCCTTTTCTAAAAAGTGGTTGTAGACCTAAAATAATATCGCTAATATGACAATATTAATATTTCCCTTCTCGATGGGTCTTTTTTATTTTTTTATCTTGTAACGTATTAATTGTAATTTCAACATTTGAAGAGGAAAGAGAAATTTTCCTTTTGAAAATATTGAATATACTCTTAGACAAAAATATGAAAGAAAGAACTTTTTTATAGATATCTACAAGTAAAATTTCTAGTAGTCGCCATTCTGGTGCTGGATATTTTTCATCTACAACAATCTGACAAAAATTTGATGCAATAGATTTAGTGGTTGGAATAAAATATTCAACAAGATCATAAGATGTGGAAGCTATAGTTGTTCTTTTCACAATAACCCTTATCTGCATCTCAAGAACCCTAACACATCCGCTTGCTTAAAATCAAGTATAAAAGGATGTCTTACATGGGTAAAGATGTTAAGAACTAAATGGCATCTAATCTTGGACCAAGTCTATTTTATAATTTAGCAAAGCTCAAGAGCCATACTCACTACTGATACCAAATCAAAATAGATATCTTATTGAGTTTGATACGTAGTATAGTAGAACACCATCAGTTGATCATAGAATACTATAACATATAACCATTAAATGGTCTATTACAACATAACTATAACCAAGATGATCACGAATACTCAAAAGATAATCTAGAGTTTAGTGCTTCTAATTTGTGAGATCAAGACCAGTGTCTTGCAAGCAAAGATCATACACACTTGGCTCTGATACCATAAAATTATAGAATATGTAAGATTAAAGAATGCGTAAGATTAAAATAGACTATGGTACAAATATTATAGAATGCACAAGATATTATATATTATGATTAGAATAATTACAAACATAATAAGATCTAAAATATCAACTAATGCTCTAGGACCTAACAACTAGTATTTAGGGCGTCCACCACGATGGACTCACATTGATTACTTAAAACCTAGACTCTAGATATATGAACTCAATATATCTTCAAATTATCTTGGAGGACATATCACTATAGCATAGATAGAAAAAATTAAGGAACTAAGAGATGTTCAAACTCTTAACTAAGAAATCCCTCTATTGATTGAAGGAGTTTCTTAGAGAATGGTACAAGAAGTTTGACAGTTATGTGTTGTAGATTGTATTTTTTTAACTCTATAGATCCATGTGTGTATTACAAAAAATAAAGGTAAACTTTTGTAATTTTAGTTTTGTATGTGGATGACATCCTCCTGATTGGAAATAATAAATAGTTAATTTCAAAGACTAAGGAGTTATTGTTAAAGAAAATTGATATGAAGGACTTAGGTCAAGCACACCATTGTTTGGAAAAAAATACAAGAGTAGACAATTATGGTTTTCCCAAAAGGATTACATCAACCATATTTTGAAATAATTTGAAATGCATGATAGTAAACCTTCCAAAATTTCTATGTAGCTTGGAGTTAAATTATTTACAAAAAATTGTCCAACTATAACTAAAGAAAATAAGCGGATGAAGAAAATTCCATATGTAGAGGTTGCGGGCTCATTAATGTATGCAATGGTATGTACAAGGCTTTATAATACTCATGTTGTTGGTATGGTTAGTTGATATATGTCCAATCCTAGAAAGGAACATTTAACTACTATAGAAAGAATATTTAGATATTTACAAGGTATAAAATATCATGTTTTGTGTTATCAACCTAAGAAGAATGAAGAGTTTTGTTTGAAGAGACATGTACATGCAGATTGGGAAGGTAACTTAGATAATCATAAATCAACATGAGGATATGTATTCACTTTGTATGGTAGTGCAGTGAGTAGGAGTAAAAAGTAAATTGTTATAACTTTGTCAAGTGTTGAAGCAGAATATATTATTACCACTAATGCTGCAAAAAAAACTATTTGGTTGATGATGTTGTGCAAATATTTGCATTTGAACCAAGAATATGCTAAAATAAAAAGTGACAGCCAAAGTGTAATAACACTTGAATATTCTTCATCATTCCATAAAAGGACAAAACACATTGCAATAAAATATCATTTTGTTTGTGATATATTGTAGAGTGGAATTATTAACCTGATCAAATGCAAAATCTAAGAGAATGCAACAAATGCAATTAATAAGGTTATCACAACTCAAAAGCACCAATTTTACACCAATGATATTGGGATAAAATATTGCAAAAAAACCTGCATCAAGTGGAAGTTTGTTACAATGTGCAGGTGTTGAATGATTTCCCTGTTTAATGATGAAATCTTCTGAAAAGTTCACAGAAACCCCTTTTTGGAGTCTTCATGTTTTTTGGTATGATATAGAAGATTCTAGAAGACTAGTAAGCCCTAGAAGATTTTATTTTTGGGTGGGAAAATTCGAAAACCCTCACATTTTTTTATTATAAAATGATAACCACATGTAACATTGCATTGAGGGAGTTCCTCTAAATAAATGAATGTTTTCTCTATATTAGAAAGTTTGGAGAAATTTTATCTCTTTATTAGAGTATGGATTAGCTAGAACTCAACTCAAATCTAATACCTTCTCTAGTATACATATGGTTTCTCTACCAATTTACCAATCCTTTCATATTAAAGTGATGAGTATATAGTTATTCTATCAACTAAAAAAATAACCCGCATTAATATTTGAGTAATGAGTGTGATGAATATATAATTGCTATACCGGGTATGCTATCATCTTATTGATATTTGAGTGATGAATAGTTGCACTCATCATTAAAATATTAAGGATATAATAACCTAATAGTTAAAATAACCATATATGCATCCTAGAAGGTCCTTCAACTATTTAAAGACTTTTATAATAATATTATAATATTTTTAATCTTTAAATAATAATATAATAATATTTTTTAAAATCTACCTTCACCAAATTCTAACCCTAGTCTCCTTCATATTTAATTAAAATGTTAAGTTCACTCGCTGCCATCTATGCCAAATCCTTTAAGCAGCAAGGTAATGTTTTTTAAATTTATATATATTAATGTAATATCTTAATCGTATACTTTTATAAAGCTTATATCTTAGACTTTTACGATTAACACAAGGTAAATAATAAATATTAGTTGTAAATTTTTTATTCCTAAGAATTTTAGGTTGAATTTTTCTCTACGTGTCGTAGTCCATCCTCTTTCCAAATGTTTTTCATAAATTAAGCTATTTACAATATGGTGTCATCATATTTAACAATCTCTTGAATCGAAGGGAAACCGAATTATATGAAAAATAGCGCTTGTAGTCAGGTCAGGTCAATTCCGTTGTAACAATCAACCTAATTTTTTATAGATAGGTGAGCAACATAATATACAAAATGAATAAAAATGAGATTGATCTCGAATAGTTTTAAGCTTGTCAAACTTATTGATAATAAAGATAATTTACAAGGAAAGGAATGTAAGAATCCCTAAATTTTTAGTCAATTGTGGCACTAAATCCCCACTACCAATCGTGAAATTTCCCCTTCCTTATATAGTTATCCTCTACCAGATTCAACAAAATATGCTTCATTTATAAAAACATCATGCATCGATCTCCACAACCAATTATCGCAAGAAGGTCAATCACACCCTTTGTGTTTCATCACCTGCTTCTTCCCCTCTTCGTCTGTAGCTACAAACCTATTCCCTTCGCTCATAATGATTGGGTGTTGGCTCCCTCCAATCACATATATCCCCAATAGCTCATAATTGTTATTTTCCGCTTAACTCTATAGATCTACATGTGTATTACAAAACATAAAGTTTTATAATTTTAGTTTTGTATGTGGATGACATCCTCATGATTGCAAATAATAAATAGTTGATTTCAAAAATTATTGTCAAAGAAATTTGATAAGAAGGAATTAGGTCAAGCACACCATTATTTGGGAAAAAACACAAGAGAATATAATTATGAATTTTATAAAAGGATTGCATTAACCATATTTTGAAAGAATTTGAAATGCATAATAGTAAACTTACCAAAATTCCTATGTAGCTTAGAGTTAAATTATCTACAAAAAAGTGTCCAACTACAACTAAAGAAAAGAAGAGGATGAAGAAAATTCCATATGTAGAGGTTGTGGGTTTATTGATGTATGAAATTGTATGTACTAGGCTTTATATTGCTCATGTTGTTGGTATGGTCGGGTATATATATATATATATATATATATATATATATATATATATATATATATATATATTTAAAAGGCACAAAAGATCATCTTTTGTGTTATCAACCCAAGAAGAATGAGAGTTTTATCTGCAGGGATATGTACATGCAGATTGGGTAGGTGACTTAGACAACCATAAGTCAACATGAGGATATATCTTCACTTTGTATGGTGGTGCAGTGAGCTGGAGGAGTAAAAATAAATTATTGTAGCTTTGTCAAGTGTTGAAGCAAAATATATTGCAACCACTAATGCTGCAAAAGAAACTATTTGGTTGATGAGATTGTGCAAATATTTGCATTTGAACAAAGAATATGTTAGAATAAAAGTGACAGTCAAAGTGCAATAACACTTGAATATTCTTCATTATTCTATAAAAGAATAAAACACATTGCAATGAAATATCATTTTTTGTGTGATATGGTGTAGAGTGGAATGGTTAACCTGATCAAATACAAAACCTAAGAGAATGCAACAAATGCACTTATTAAGATTATCATAACTCAAAAGCACCAACATTGCAGCAATGAGATTGGGATAAAAGATTATAAAAAATCTTGCATCAAGTGGGAGTTTATTACAATGTGCAGGTGTTGCATGATTTATCTGTTTAATGACGAAATCTTCTAAAAAGTTCACAAAAACCCCTTTTTGGAGACTTCATGTTTTTTGGTATGATCTAGAAGATTCTAGAAGACTAGTAAGCCCTAGAAGATTCCAGAAGATTGTTTGGGTGGGAAAATTAGAAAACCCTCCCATTTTGTGATTATAAAAAGATATCTATATGTAACATTGTATTGAGGGAGTTCCTCTAAATAAATGAATGTTTTCTCTGTAAATATTTGGCCTCTTTTTATCTGTTGTTCATGTTTTTGCTTGCAGTTAGCATATGATCTATTTTTCTTTTCAAGATATCTATCACACTAAATCTCTACCTTTGTATATATCCATCCACAAAAGAAAAATAATTGTTGTAAGAGAAAGTTTATGTCTCTTTATTAAAACATGGATTAACTAGGAGTAAAATCAAATTTAATACCTTCTTTACTATACATATGATTTCTCTACCAAGTTACCAACCCTTTCATATTAAAGTGATAAGTATGCAGTTGTTCTATCAACTAAATAAACAACCCATTAATATTTGAGTAATGGGTATGATGAATATATGGTTGCTATACAATGTATGCTATCATATTATTGGTACTTGAGTGATGAGTAACTAAAAAAACAACCCCATTAATATTTGAGTAATGGGTATGATGAATATATGGTTGCTATACAATGTATGCTATCATATTATTGGTACTTGAGTGATGAATGATTGCACTCATCATTAAAAAATAAACAATATAATAACATAATTGGTAAAACAACCATATATGCATCCTAGAAGGTCCGTCAAAGATATTATAATATTCTTTAAAAATCAACCTTCAACAAATTTCAACCCTAGTCTCCTTCATATTTGATTAAAATGTTAAGTTCTCTCACTGCCACCTGCCACCTGTGCCAAATCCTTTAAGCAGCAAAGTAAGTTTTTTTTAAATTTATATATATTAATGTATATATATATCTTAATTGCATACTTTTATAAAGCTTATATCGTAGATTTTTATGATTAATGCAAGGTAAACATTAAAAATTAGCTGCAAAATTTTCAGTCCTAAGAATTCTAGGTTGAGTTGTTCTCTACGTGCCGTAGTCCATCCTCTTTCTAAATTTTTTTCACAGATTAAGCTGTTAACAGAACGGTGTCATCAGATTTAACAATCTCTTAAATAGAAGGGAAACCGAATTATATGAAAAATAACACTTATAGTTAGGTCAGGCCAATTCCGCTGTAACAATCAACCCAATTTGTTAAAGATAGGTGAGCAACTTAATATACAGATTGAATAAAAATGAGATTGATCTAGAATAGTTTTAAGCTTGTCAGACTTATTGATAATAAAAATAAGTCACAAGGAAAGGTTAGTAAGAACCCCTGAATTTTTAGTCAATTGTTGTACTAAATCCCCACTACCAACAGTGAAATTTCCCCCTTCCTTATATAGTTGTCCTCTACAAGATTCAACGAAATACGCTCCATTTATGAAAACATCACGCACCGATATCCACATCCAATTATCGCAAGAAGGTCCATCACACCCTTTGTGCTCCGTCACCTGCTTCTTCCCCTCCTCGTCCGGAGCCACAAACTTGTTCCCTTCGCTCAGAATGGTTGGGTGCTGGCTCCCTCCAATCGCATATATCCCCCATGGGTCATAATTGTTATTTGCCACATGCACGTACCCTTCTCTCACCCTGCAATGTCAATGTCCATTATCACATAATTAGTTTCTACTCTTTCCCAGCTTGGGAATCGGGGCATTTGATTTAATTCAATATGATACGTTACCTTGGCATCTGTTGCATGAGTCCAGGCCCAAATTGGTTGAACACCACCATCACCCTCATACTCTTATCAGCTAAATTTGTGTCGCCATTGCCCAGCAGCATCACCTGTTAATCATACGTATCTTAATTAATTTGATTGATTGAAGAATTTAAACTCACATTAAAAAAGCCAACATGTTTTCTTACTTCGTCATGGTCGAAAAATCTATTGTTGGAAATGGTGACGGCAGTAGAACCCAGCATCACATCTATCAAACCGTCCCCACAATTGGAAAGCGTGTTATGATCGATCCAAATATTGTTAGCAGTCACCACCGAGATACCGTCACCGTCCTGTGCGTATGCATGATCAATCCCCCTATGCTCGGATATAAAAACGTAGCCCCATGAACTTTTTGTGCAATCATGAATGTTTAATCCATGGATGATAATGTTGCTAACGTTCCACAGGTGGAGGCACGGCCCGTTGCCGATGGTGATGGTTGCTCCTGTGGGCAATCGTATGCGACTATAAAGATAGACATGTCGGTGGGCACCACATCAAGGAATTGAATGCCAACGTAACGTAGGGCGACGACTTTTTTTGTGCGTTGAAGCTTCCTGCTATTACAAGTGGACTCGCATAAGAAAAGAGATTGAGGAGTCTGCTTTTTTTGCGTGGAATAGATGAGTGTCATTGTCGAAGGCTGTTAATCCCTGAGCGGGCGCAGCTGCATGTTCTCCACTTGTTGTATTTGAGAGACAGCCTTTTCTTTCAATGGCTGGTAGATACAGAAAATATAGACAACCTTTTCTTCGGGTGGCTGGTAGATACAGAAAATATAGGAAAAAAGAAGCACCATGAAAAAGTCAATTAGTTCATTATTTCTGCCATGACTAAATGTAACGGAGTGTTATGAGTGCGATAACATGAGACAAGGCGGCCGAAGAAGAATTACCGAGATTAACGTATACATGTTGTCCTGGTTCGTCTTTATTTCCTTTCCTTTTTGTTTGAAATAAATTAGATGTTTTTATCATTTTGATATTCATCGCTACCTTTTTATTTTTGTTTTTTATCAACTTACCCTCATCTTCACATCTCATTTTTTTTTTTGGTGCAGGATAATACACCCGCAATTTAATGTGCATGAGTATATAAAATTTTAATTAGTCATGGATTTTGTTTATAGACTAGTTTATATGCATTTAATTTTATTAGTTTTATAATAAATTTTAGTTGCACTTAATATTGCAAATTATTTTATAGTTGCATTTACGATTAGCCTCTAATTAGTGGTTTTTTATTTTTATTATTTTTTTAATGGTATATTTTTTTCAATGAGTTTACACAAGTTTTATGAGGGGTTTTGGTTTCCTCATACTAAGTAGGGTTTGAACCTTGAACCTCTCAAAAAGAGACCAAAGCCCTTACTATTTTAGTAAACTTACAACTTTTTAATGGTATATTTTTATATCATAAGGTTTTTATTTTTTCTTGTTTTTAATATTAATCTATGTTGTATTTTATTTTTAGTTTCATTTTTTTAATGTTGTCATATATTTTATCTTTTTTAATATAGATTTTTTTCTATCAATAAGCAAAAGTGAATGCAATCAAATTTATTCAAAGGGATTTCTATATTTTTCCACCTCGTAATTCCAATAATTGCAAATAAAATATTAATCGAATGAAATGAATAAATAAAATACGTCATTTAAAGAGGGCAAAGTCCTATAGCCACTTAGAGAGGGTGGAATCTCTTGCGAATACGCAAATGATGAAAATGATGATTCGATGATAAAATTAAATGAATGATTCTATCTATAAATAAATTATTTAAACGATGAATGAACGTGATCAATCAATGATCCGACGCATCCATTGGGATCGTTACATTGCTCCCTCCCTTAAAAGCTTTGTCCTCAAAGCTGGAAATGATTGGAAAATGCTTTCTGATTCCTATGCAACATCTTCTTCTGAAAGGTCTTGATATTCCCTGCTATTCCTTTCCTTAAGATGTAATTTTATTTTCCTTTGATGTTGAGAGCTTATATCCTAGCATTCCAACTATGGAAGGTATGTTAGCTCTTCAATATTTTATGAAGGATAAATTTTAATCCAGCTAAGATAAATTTCATTATCTGGCTTGCAGAACTAGTGTTAACACAACACTGCCTGGAATTCAAGGGCATAATTTATAAATAGATTAGAGGAACAACCATGGGGAGTAACTTTGTAGTAGTTTATGCTTGCATGTTTCTTTGCCATCTTGAGAAGAAAGTTTTTGTTAATGTTTCTATGGACAATATTTTATTCTTTAAAAGCTACATTGATGATGCCATTGGTGTTTGACATGGCTCAAGGAAAAAACTTGACAAATTTTTGGCCACTTATGGATCTTTCTACCCGAGCATTAAAATATCAGCATCTATTTCAGATTTAGAAGTGACTTTGCTAGATACTATTTTTTTTGAAAGGCCTCATTTTTTTCATATAGGAATTTTGTGTACAAAGTTATTCCAGAAACCAATGAACGCCTATCAATACATTCTAGCTTCTTCTCATCATCCTATCCACCAGCAGAAGGCCTTCATTTTAAGTGAGCTCAATAGGTTCTTAGTCAGAGATATATCAAGGGAGAGATTTATTTATGTTAAAAATAAGTTTTTTAATAGACTTAGAGCTAGAGGGTATAAGATTAATTTTTTTCTTTCACTATTTGAAAAAGTCAAATTTGATGGAAGACCCTCTCTCCGAACCAGAGTTCTTGGAATAGCTACATGTAGACAAGGCACCAAAGTCAAACATGTTCCACTTATTTTGAAGTTAGACAATTGTGATTTTACCAAGAGTTTGCACTTGGGCAAAAATGTTATTTCTCCCATGTTTGAAAAGTGGAGTAAGTATAGGCAACTTAAACATATTGCATAAGCCATCATCTGCTGGAGGAATCACAAACCTCTCAGATCCTATCTTTCCAAGAATAAAATTTTGTAAAGGGATTTTTTCTCCGTCTTGTTTATCGCATTTTTTAATGCACGTTTGTAACAGGGTGGTTGTTTTTTTTGGGGGTTGAGCCTGGGAATATTTAATATGTATTTTTTACCATTTGGTCTATAAACCTGTGGTTTGTATTTAATTTTTGGGAATAATTTTTTATCCCACATGCATTTTTTTTGGCTCCTCCCTAAAGTTAGGATTATAAAAGGAGGATATTGTACCCCTCTAAGACTCACACTCCGCTAATGAGACCCAAAAGGTCAAAACACGTTCAAAGTTTTTTAGTTGTATAATTCCTTTTTTCGGAATAAAAATTCTTTTTCAGCATTTTTGTTCCTTCCTAACTCATTATTTTTATCTTTATCTAAAAACCCCATTAAAAGCATTTTTTTTTTGTTATTATGCTCTTCAATTGCTGCGTAACATGATCTGGTGAACCAAAAATACTCCAGCACTAGTAGTATGCTCTTCACTTGTCGTGTAATACGATCTGGTGAATCAAAAACTAGCACATGTTTTTTTAATAGAGTATTGCTACGCCATGTTTCCTTCTAAGCTAAGTTTTATACCCTCATATGGTGCACGCTGCTCTTTCCCTCACTAATATTTCTAATTTTGTTGTTGATTCATCTCTTATAGTCCCTGATAGTCCCCTTTGTTCCCCTGTTCGATTGTCCAAGAAACATCAACGACGAGAGGGTATGTGGTAACAGATTGTGAATTTGGGAGAGCAAATTTTTGACACAGATAAAATGATAGAATTTCATAGGGGTTTGGCAGATACAGATGTTTTCTTACAGCATAATCGACATCCTTCCTCACAAGACATGAGGACCTTCATTTATGGAATTGGCACAATGAATGATGTCCCACCTAGGCCAGAATATTTAAATAAAATGGTGGAAATAAAGTTTGATGAATACAAGTTTTTTTTTTTTTAAATAGAAAAAGATAAATCTAGACTACTCAAGTATGAGGAGAACTTGGGGCAAGGGGTTGTTCCCCATAGTCTGCTAATTGAAAATCCAAAACTGCATCTACCAAATGAAGATATAGACAAGCATTTTTGCAATAAATCCAAACAACTCACGAAGAAATTTCATCTAGAAATGGTAAAGTTATATGTTGGGAATTTTAAAAATACACAGAAAAGTTAAATGCCCAAGTGAATGATTTTATTCCCAATAACTTTGTTCTTGTCATTAGGGATTTACTTTCAAAATCAATCCACCAACACAAAACAATTTCTCAAGAGATTGCCACTGCTTGGGAAGTACAGGTCAAAGATTTGTTACCATTCATATTTATATGATGTTACTTTCAAGATTGCCAACAGGTATTGCATTAGAAATTAATAAAATTCAAAAAGACTTTCAATGGAAAGGTTGTGATGAAAAAATTAAGTTTTCTCTTTGTAAGTGGGATAGGATTTGCAAAAGAAATAATATTGGAGGAGTAAGCTTGCAAAATTGTATAATTATAAACTTGGCATTACGAGCAAAGCTTTGGTGGATATTATTTAGAGATAAAGGAAATAATTGGTCAACAATATTACTTTAAAATATATAGGTTCTCTTGATGTAATGAAATTATTTAGGAAAATAACTCTACCCAAAGGATCGTCAACACAGAACTTTGTATTAAAGAGTTTACAACTAATAAAGAAACATATTAGATGGTCAATCAATGAGGGGAGTTATGCAAATTTTTGGTCTAATGTTTGGTTGAAACCTTATCCTCTTATCTCTGACTCAAAATGAAAACCATTGGCTCAAGCGTGCCTAACATGTAAAGGTCCAAAGGTCAAATATTATATTATTATGAGTAAAAGCTTCAGATCATATATTTATTTTAGTAACCTAGTTTAAGGAGAGGAACTCAAACAAATTACAAATGAACTTCAAAATATGCTTCAATATTTTTATTTGCCAACTTTTACATGAAAGGATGAGTTGATTTGGAATTTATCAAAGGATGGTGGACTCTCGATCAAGTTGGGATATGATGACTTATAAGAATCAAAATTTCCTTCTCCTAAAGATTTTTATTGAAAGAATGTTTGATCATTAGAGGCTCTTCCAAAGGCCTCAACATTTCTTTGGTTATAAGTTCAAAGTAAGATTCTTACGGGAGAGAGTATACAAAGAAGAGGATATTATGGACCCTTCAAATATGCCTTGTGTGAGAAGGATTTAGGAATGTCAAAATATTTACTTCTTCATTTTTCGTTTGCTCACACCGTTTGGGGTTATTTTTAAAAAAATATAAAATTATATTAGGTAGCTCCATCAACATTGAAAGAGTTAATAAAATGTTGGATAAATTATTTTAAAGCTAAAAATTATATATTCTTTAAAGGATTGGACTTGAAATTATTTTTTGTAATTTATGGCTTGAAAGGAATAATAGAATTTTCAAAAATAAATATCAAAATCGTACCCAAGTTTAGAATTGTATTAGTGCCTCTCTTGTAGAATATCTACAAATATGGTTTTTATCATGGAAAATATTAATTATAGAAAAAAAAGATACTAATAACTTGGCTATAGGATTTGAACATGCATGGAAGAGTCATCTGTGATAATAGAATTAAAACAAAGGATATACTTTGATCTATGGTAAAATGAAAATGTCCAAAAATTAGGTTTATCAAAATTAAATTTTGATGGTGCTTCTAAAGGAAATCCAAGAAAAGCTAGTGGAGGTGGTATTTTTAGAAATAATGAAGGAAAACTTCTCCTCACTTATTCAAAATCATATGAAACTTCAACTAACAACTATGCATAGGCTAGGGCACGCAAAAAAAATGATGGAAATATTTTTCAATTAAGGGGGACTCATAAATTATCATCAATGTAATTAACAAAAATGGATGTGGAGACTGGATAAAATAATATTATTGTTTATGTTCATCATCTATTGATAGAGATAATCTCCTGGCAATGTGAGCATATTTATAGAGAAAGAAATCGAGTAGCAGATAAATTAGGGAATTAAATATATTTAAGAGGAAATCAAAAAAATGTGATAAAAATGTATGCTACAACAAATATAATATTTTAATATTTTTATGGAAGTGACCCCAATAGAAGCCACATATAACCTATTAAAAAAAACAATAAGAAAATAAATGATCTATTTTAAACGTCACAAGTGAAGCCACTAATGTTTAAATTTAAATTTGAATTATATAAATAAATAGGTAGTAAACTAGTTCATAGCCTTAAGTTTAACAATCCTTTCAACATGAAAATGATCAAATTTAACTTTAAAATATATATAAATAAATAATAATAAAAAATTGGAATTAATGTTAAAAATTTTAAAATTTATATTAATATTTGAATATATCCATCATAAAAATAATTGGATCTTATTATTATTATACATTCATCAAGAATATAAACATGATATTGTTATAGAGTTAACTTATGTAACCAAGATAAAGGAGTTTTGATTCTAAGAATAATGCATTCATCATCAAACATAAAAAAAATATATATAACAACATTAAAAGGTTTAAAAATTATAAAATCAAAACTATAAATGAATGAAGAAACCCAAGAAAAAATAAAATGGTAATTATCATTAAGTATAAGCTAGTCAAACTGTGACTCTATTGAAATCCTCAAAATTATCCCTAAAAATAACCTTTACATATTTCATCATTATATGGTGACCAATAATGTTAGAATGCTTTATTCAAGTTGATCTAACAATCTTATTAATATTAGTCTTAGTATATTTCTTAATTCTTGTTTCAATTAACTAGTCTATAAAACTTTTTACAATGTCCATGTAATATCCAATAAAATTACTATTTATTGGATTATTTCTTTGAGTTAGTTTTAAGGAAATCATCACTTTTTATGTGCAATAAAAACATTATAAATCTTATCAAGTGGCATTAGCTTAATCAGTTAGATTCCTCGATATTATAATATTTTTAAAAATTTACCTTCACCAAATTCCAACCCTAATCTCTTTCATATTTGATTAAAATGTTAAGTTCACTCGCTGCCATCTGTGCCAAATAATTTAAGCAGCAAGGTAATGTTTTTTAAATGTATATATATTAATGTAATATCTTAATCGTATACTTTTATAAAGCTTATATCTTAGACTTTTACGATTAACACAAGGTAAATAATAAAAATTAGTTGCAAATTTTTCATTCCTAAGAATTTAAGGTTGAATTTTTCTCTGTGTCGTAGTCCATCCTCTTTCCAAATATTTTTCACAGATTAAATTGTTAACAATACGGTGTCATCAGATTTAACAATCTCTGAAATCGAAGGGAAACTGAATTATATGAAAAATAGCGCTTGTAGTCAGGTCAGGTCAATTCCGTTGTAACAATCAACCCAATTTGTTATATATAGGTGAGCAACTTAATATACAGAATGAATAAAAATGAGATTGATTTGGAATAGTTTTAAGCTTGTTAGACTTATTGATAATAAAGATAATTTACAAGGAAAGGAAGGTAAGAATCCCTAAATTTTTAGTCAATTATGGCACTAAATCCCCACTACCAATTGTGAAATTTCCCCCTTCCTTATATAGTTATCCTCTACTAGATTCAATAAAATATGCTCCATTTATAAAAACATCATGCACGATCTCCACAACCAATTGTCGCAAGAAGGTCCATCACACCCTTTGTGCTTCATCACCTGCTTCTTCCCCTCTTCGTCTGTAGCCACAAACCTATTCCCTTCGCTCAGAATTGTTGGGTGTTGGCTCCCTCCAATTGCATATATCTCCCATGGCTCATAATTTTTATTTACCACTTAACTCTATAGATCCACGTGTGTATTACAAAACATAAAGTTAAATTTTTATAATTTTAGTTTTGTATGTGGATGACATCCTCTTGCAAATAATAAATAGTTGATTTCAACAACTAAAGAATTATTGTTAAAGAACTTTGATATAAAGGATTTAGGTTAGGCACACCATTATTTGGTAAAAAATACAAGAGAATATAATTATGAATTTTGCAAAAGTATTACATTAATCATATTTTGAAAGAATTTGAAACGCAGGATATTAAACCTACCAAAATTCCTATGTAGCTTAGAGTTAAATTATCTGCAAAAAAGTGTTCAACTACAACTAAAGAAAAGAAGAGGATGAAGAAAATTCTATATGTAGAGGTTGTGGGCTCATTGATGTATGCAATGGTATGTGCTAGGATTTATATTGCTCATATTGTTGGTATGGTCAGGAGATATATGTCCAACCCTATAAAGGAATATTGAACTACTGTAAAAAAAAAAAAAGATATTTAAAAGGCATAAAAGATCATGTTTTGTGTTATCAACCCAAGAAGAATGAGAGTTTTGTTTGCAGGGATACGTACATGCAGATTGGGTAGGTGACTTAGAAAACCATAAGTCAACATGAGGATATATCTTCACTTTGTATGGTGGTGCAATGAGTTGGAGGAGTAAAAATAAAATTGGTGTAGCTCTGTCAAGTGTTGAAGCAAAATATATTACTACAACTAATGCTACAAAAGAAACTATTTGTTTGATGAGATTGTAGGTGAGTTGGAGAGGAGAGGGCAATCCTCCAAGGGAGGTCCCGGGTTCGAATCTCCACATTACCAAAAAGTTGAACTAGGTACCCAAAATCCAATTAATAATGTTGATTGGATATAGATTTTTAATTTGGCTTGGGTTTGAATAGGAAAAACTACTCTGCTAGGGTTTTATGAAGAAAAACTGCTCTATGAGGATGGTAGCAGCTTTCGAAGGAGGTCTAAAAAATTGGAGGAATGTCGTGATGGCATCAGGTTCGGCACAGAGAGTGTATGCCCATGATGTTTTTTCATATAAAAATGACTAGAAGAAATAGGATTTTCTAGTGCATGTCAGGAACCGCTTGTTAGAGAACAATGGATGTTTGGAACGATGTGAAGCCAGGCCAGTTCTAGTGGTTCAACCAAACTTGATGGCGGAAGATGTGGAGTATCTAACCAAACATGCCCTTATTGGCAAATTTTTGGGCATTCAAATTTCTCTCCCCTTTGTGGAGGCTTGGGTCAGGAAAACTTGGAATCCTGAAGACGATGTGGAGGTGATGCTGAGTGCGAACAACTATTTTATGGTGGTTTTCTCTTGTATTGCAGATCATAAAAAATAATTTGAAGGGGATCCTTATTTTTGTAACCAAGTGGGAATCTTTCTTAAACCCTGGCATGTGGGTTTCAACCCATCAGAGGAGCGACCATCGCGGGTTCCAGTATGGGTGCGGCTTTCATGGCTCTTGTTGGAATTCTGGAGAACTGATATCTTGCATAAGATTATCCTTCTACTTGGGAAGTCGGTTGGACCGTCACAACAGACAATGGATAAAAATGTAATCTTTGTTGCTTGTATTTGTGTTGAAATTGACTTAAATAATCATATTCCAAATTCTATTGAAATACAATTTGGATCAACTACATGGGTTCAAAAACTTGACTATGAAGCTCTTCCATTTTGTTGTCGAATTTGTCGTGAATATGGCCACCTGCAAAGAAAATGCCCTAAGTTTGTCCCACTTGTGGCTTCAAATCCTGGGCCCTCTCGATCTATAAAAAATTTGGATAAAGGAAAAGCCCTGATAAAGGAAGGGGAACGAGATAAGGAAGGTTTTGTTTTGGTAAAAGCCCGAAATAGGGGACAAAGGGTAAACAAAGACCTTAAGGATAGCCATCCAGATGCTCTACTCAACCATTTTGAAATATTAGATGATATTTATCAGTGCATGGAGATACCTGAAACATCACTACCTAATGCAAATATAACAAGGTCGAATCAGATGTCTCTTCTTGAGGGGGAACTTAAGGAATCAGATCTAGGGGGTTTAAATCTAGAACAAAGGGCTTTGGATCTGAGTATAGGGGACATGGATGGGTCTAGCCCTATAAGGGAAACTATTTTGGAAAGTGGTATAGATTTATTTATGCCCTATCCTACTCAAGTACTAATGTAGTCATCCTTGGACTGCAAAACTCCTACGGTGTTGGGATTGCAGAAGAAAATAATTTAAAAAAGTTTTTCAGATAAGAATATGAAGGTGGGTCGAAAGAAAGACCAGGATAAAATTAAGTTAATTGGGGAGACTTTGGTGGAGTCTGGCTTGGTGAGAACATTGTACTCCCATTTTTATAACCCCCAAAAATGATTATCCTCTCATGGAATGTAAGGGGGTTGAACAGCAACCCCAGACAAAAAAAAATTCATGATTTGGTTCATGTGCATTCTTTGGATGTGGTGTTTATTCAGGATACTAAATTGGCTATTGATAGTATGTTCAATATTACTCCAAGTTGTGGAGAAGGGGGTAATGTTAGTGTATTGGTGCATGTGGATATGTTGGTGGCATCGCTTGTTTATGGGATCCGATTAAGATATCCCCTCTTACTTGGATTTCCAGCAGATGGTCTATTTCGATGGTCGGGCATGATAATGAATCTGGTGAAACCATCCTACTTACAAATGTGTATGCTCCTATTGATTACAATGGTAAAGTGAATTTTTGGAAGCACATTTTCTTTGTGAGAAGTTTGGTTCCCTTGTACCCATGGATTTTGGTTGGAGACTTCAACTCTATCACTTATCTAGAGGAGAAACATGGTGGGGTGGACCGTCTTGAGCCTTTTTCTTCTATCTTCAGTGCTCATATCTAGGCCCTAAACTTGGTTGAAATCAAGCTAGATAATGGGATCTTTACTTGGCATAATAGAAGGTGTGGGGAAGCTTCCATATCAAAGAGACTGGATAGGTTTTTGATATCCAGTTATTGGATGGGTAATAACATAAGTGCTAGTTCTATGATTATGGAGGGTAGGGGTTCTGATCATTGGCCTATAAAACTCTCTGCTTTGGAGTTAGGGCTAAAAAAAATCCCTCCTTTAAGTTTCAACTTATGTGGCTTCGTGATACTAAGCTTCATGATTTCATGCGAGGCTGGTGGACCACTGGCAAACCTCCTCATGGCACCGCTATGTATTCTTTTATGAAGTGACTACAATTTGTAAAACATAAATTGAAGAGATGGAATAGACTGAATTTTGGGAACCTTTCCTTGGCTAAGCTGGAAACTCTTAGGAGGATGGAAGAAGCTTCAAGGAAGATTAGAGATCAGGGATTCACAAAGGAGCTTCTTGTTGAGGAATTTGAGGCTACGAAATACCTTACTGAATGGGAACAGACGAAAGAATTTTTTTGGAAACAAAAAGCTCGAGTAGATTGGCTTCAGGAAGGGGATAAGAACATAGCCTTCTTTTATAACTCAGTTAAGGCTCACCGTAATGGTAACCTGATTACCTCTCTTGTGAATTCTCAAGGTGCCTTGCTCTCTTCTTTCAAGGATATTTCAGAAGAGACTAAGAGGTATTTTTCCTCTCTCTTCAAGGAGGACTCCCTATCAGATGATGAAAATGAAAAGCTTATTCTAAACTGTATTCCAGTGATTGTTTATAGAGAGATGAATGAGCACTTGATGGGTCCAATTTCTCTTGAGGAGTTATAAAATGTTGTATTCAATATGAAAATGAAAAGACCCAAGCCCAAATGGATTCCCGATTGAGTTTTATCAAGAGTTTTGGGATTTAATTAAATTTGATCTTTTGGAGGTGGTCCATGATTCCCAAAATAATAAATAGATGCTAAGGGCCCTAAATGCTACCTTTGTGGTGCTTATACCCAAAAAAGAGGGAGAAAATTCCTTGGATATGTTTAGGCCTATTGCTCTCTGGAATGTTGTGTATAAGATCATCACACAAATTATTGCTGAGAGGCTGAAGATATGGTTGAGAAAAATCATCTCTGAGGAGCAAGGAGGGTTTGTTGCTAGCTGATAAATCTTAGATGGGGTTGTTATTACTACAAAAGCTATTCACTCGATGGAAAATTCTAAGGATAAAACTATGTTCATTAAGTTGGACATGGCCAAAGCCTATGATCGGGTCAGATAATCCTTTCTTCATAAAGTTCTTGCTGCTTTTGGATTTGAGGAGGAATGGATTAAATGGTTGATGAGCTATGTTTCGTCTTCCTCATTCTTTGTTCTTGTTAATAATGAGCCTTCAAAGTTGTTTGAGGCCTCAAGGGGATTAAGGCAAGGATATCCTTTATCTCCTTATTTGTTTATAATTATGGCGGAAGGGTTGGGAATATTGCTCAAGTATCAAGTCATGCAGGGTCTCATTCAAGGGTGGAAGTGGGATAGTAGTTTGCCACCTCTTTCCCACCTTCAATTTGTTGATGATACTGCTTTTTTGGGAGTTGCCACTATTAGGGAAGCTGGTAATATTAGATAGTCTCTTGACATATATCTTGGTGCTTTTGGACAGTTGATTAATGAGGACAAGTCTTCTATTTTCTTTTTCAATACCCATCATCTTATTCAAGACAGGATTACTCGCATTCTAATATTCTAGGTTGGGACTCCCCCCTTCATTTATCTTGGTATTCCAATTTCATCTCATCCTCTACCTAGATCTTCTTGGCAGTCTATGCTTGATAAGTTTAGAGGGAATGTGAATCACTGGACTTTTATATGGCTATCCACTGTAGGTAGAGTGTTACTTTTAAAATCTGTTGTTCAAGCTTTACCCATTTATAGATATTTTTTACAAATAGCTCCCTCTCACTTTATCAAGGACATGGATGCTTTATCAATATGTTTTTTATGGTCTAGAAAACTTGATCAATCTAAATGGATTTTGGTTAGGTGGGATTCTATATGTAGGTCGATGCAATAGGGAGGTCTTGGGTTGTGACAGACAACTCTTTTTGGGTAGGCTTTGGCTGCAAAACTTTATTGGAGATGGTGTACCTCTCAAGATCATATTTTAGCTAAAATATTATCTTGTAAATACTTGAGAGGTATTTCTGAGGCTGATATCCCTAGAGTCAGCTTGGTTGGGAAATGTTCTGTTAACTAGGACACTCTGAAAAGAGGAGCTAATTTAATCAAGTAGGATTTGTTCTGGATTTGCAATCAGGGATCAAATGCTCTTTTTTGGGAGGATTCTTGGGATGGCCACCCTCCTATCTTGAATAAATATCCTAGGTTACATTCCCTAAGCATTTTTTTCTTGGAAGTAGGTTGGTCTCGTGTGGAGGACTTTAAAAAAATTCAATCTTTTGGAAATATGGAGATGTACAGGTGGAAATATTCACAAGAATGGCCCTAGGGGGGACTGGCCAAGGACAGAGAGGTGGTTGCTCTTATTCTTATAGGGATACCTTGTTCTTCATTGAGGGGTAAATATATTCTGGCTTGGAACCCTAATCCTAAGGGAACCTACTCGGTAGCCTATGGTTATCAGGTTCTTGATAAGAAAAAGTATGGGAGTCTTCCTGTCACTTGGTGGAAAAAGGTGTGGAATAAATTTGTCTAGCCAAAATGTAACTTCTTTCTTTGGTTGGTAGCTCGTAATAAATGCCTCACTTGGAATAATGTGAGGAAGAGGGGATTTCAGGGTCCCTCTTTTTGTGTCCTTTGTAGTAAGAATGAGGATGACTCTTATCATTTATTTTTCCAATGCTCCTTTGCCAGAGACATTTGGCACCATTGGTGGAGCGCCTGGAACCATCCATGTTTTCATGTGTTGTCCCTGGTGGATGATGAGCACCAAAAATGCTCATTTTATATACACGGTTAAGGAGAATTATCACTAGTTAAATTAGCATATGAAATGTATTTTATATAACTTATGCATATAATTGATAGAAAATTCGGTATTATGCTTGATTGGTGTTTTTAGTGGAAAATGTGTATAAATGCAGGTATTGGTACTAATATGGTGTTTTTCAGTCTACATCCACTTGGACCCGACATACTTCTACTTACAGATACTAAGGCAAGAGAGTAGGCACCTTCCTCTTCAAGTAAGGCACCCAACAGAAGTAGGAGCCTTCTTACAAGCGGAAGGTGCCCATAGAAGACGAGCGCCTCCCTACAACTGAAAGATGCCAATGGAATACGAGCACCTCCCTGCAACCGAAAGGTGCCAACGAAAGAAGAGCACCTCCCTACAACCGGAATGCACCGATAGAAATGAGCGCCTTCCTACAACCGGAAGGCACCCACAGAATACGAGCGCCTCCCTACAACCGAAAGGTGCCAATGGAAGACGAGCGCCTCCCTACAACCGAAAGGCGCCAATGAAAGAAGAGCACCTCCCTACAACCGGAAGGTGCCGATAGAAATGAGCACCTTCCTACAACCGAAAGGCGCCCATAGAATACGAGCACCTCCCTACAACCGAAAGGCGCCAATGGAAGATGAGCGCCTCCCTGCAATCGAAAGGTGCCAATGGAAGAAGAGTGCCTCCCTAAAACCGGAAGGTGCCTCCATGCCTTCATACTTTGCAAGATTTACCAATTCAACTTTGACTGGTTGACCAAGGACTATGGAGGAGGTTACACGTGAAGACAAAGGAGATCTATTTTAATCATGCATTTGTTAAATAGAATAAAGTGTTTATTATTATCAATCGATTGGTCGGTTGACCTTGTAAAGCTCTTAAAGCATATTATTATTTTTAGGATGCATTAGTTTAGGATTTGTTGTTACGTACACCTAAGGATATTTATCCTTCTTGTGAATGAACATACTTTAAAATAGAAGAATAAAATATGTGTAGAATCAATTGTAACTAAATCACATCACATGATTAAAATAGACTGATTGGTTATTGTAATGAGATCTGGCCGCACTTTATATAAAGACGCAGGCCAGATGAACAGAGGAGATCGAAGATCAATGATTAATTTTACACAACTTATTTTATTTTATTGTTTAATTAATTAAGAGTGCAACTCCTCTTATTCGAGCAAGCTCTACGTAGCTAGTCGGGCGGACTATTTGTGGGAGCTTGGGCCCACTCCTGCAGTAGGCCTCCCCTATTTATTTTTGTTCTTTATCTTCTGTAGATTATTTTATTGCTTTAGTTCTTGCTTTATTTAATTTAGGTGTGTGCTTTTATTTTCAGCATTTTATTTCCAGCATTGTATTTTATTTATTTAAATTCTCTGCACTCAGTTTATTTGGTTTGGTTGGAATCCAATTACACAAACCTCCCCACCAAACTAAATAAGGTACAACCAGTTTTGTTCCCCAACACTGCAGGCATATACTATGTGTGACACTCATAAGTTTACGAAATTACCGGATTGATAATTTATGGAAGAGAAATGAATGTTTTTCGGGACATGAATTTTTGCTCACCATTTTGGCACCGTTGTCGGGGAGTGTCTAAACTATAGTGTTCTGATTTACAGGTCAGATAAAAAGGTTATTTGAAATTACCTGTAAATATTTTATTTGAGAAGCATGAGTCCACCAAGGAGCTTTTTATAAGGCCAAAAATAGTTTTCGGCACAATCAGAGACAAATCCCATAGGCAATTATTTATATTTTTTATATTCTCAGGTAAACACGGGAATGAACCTGATGTACCATAATTAAGTGTAGAAGTAGAAATAAAATGTGTTGTTGAAAAAAAAAAAATTAGAAAAAAATCTGGCATTGAAGGATTTCCATCATGTTCTAAATGGTTTCAAAAAATCAAAATAAAAAGCACAACCCAAGTATGATTGAAAATTTTTAGGGACGTGTTTTTATACGGAAACCATTGAAAAATTGTGCCTCTAGAAGCTTGGTTTTAAATTAAAAAAAAATTACAGGCTTGAAATTTTTGCAACGTATTGGTAAATGTTTTTTTATGATGAAATTAATAATGCAGGGAAAATGACAGAGCATAATTTAAAAAGAACATCTTGTTATGGAGTATGCTCTTCACTTGCACTTAAGGTGACCTAGTGAATCAGAAACTAGCATGTGTTTTTAATAGACTGCTATGCCATGTTTTCTTCAGGTTGCTAGCTCACGGAGTCATTTCCTAGCCTGCACATTTTACCATTATGTTGAAAATATTTTGTGTTTGAGGCTATGGGGTAAAATACTCTTCTCATGCTGTAGTGCATCAAACTAGTTGATCAAGAATGAGATAATTTTTAGAAGACTAGTTCATATGTAGGCATGGGGGAGACCCCACCTTCATCATTGCCACCAACAACACAAATAAATATTGTCTAAAAAAAAAAAAAAAGGGAGAAAAACATATCTTCTACTGCAAAGGCTCCAAGTTAAGAGCAAAATAGAGTTTTATTTTGCTACTTGTTGGAAGAGAGTATCCTCTTTCCCGAGGACCAGCTTGGTCCAGAAGGGAAATGAGAAATCCCCAACCGGTAGCTAAATAAAGAAACAGATAAAAAAACAAATAGAAGCTTTATTTTTTGTTACTTGTTGGAAGAAAGTATCCTCTTTCCCTGGGACCAGTTTGGTCCAGAAGGGAAATGAGAAATCTCCAACCGGTTGCTAAATAAAGCAAACGAGGAGCCCAGAAGTAATCAGAAGATGAAAAAAAAAATAAAAAAAATTTAAAAAAAATTAGTTAGTTAGAATTTTATTTTAATGTCTTTAGTTTAGATTTTTCTTTTATGTTTTGCAGGACAACATGAAGTGCGAAGTAGAAAAATAAGGAGGTGTCTGGGAAGATCTCGTGAATTGAGATTCATACATGGAGTTTGTAATAGCACTATACGAACTGTCTCATGTACCAGATCGTATAGCATCCAATCCAACAGGTGAAAGCTAGCAGAGTTTTACCTTGGCAACATTAGCGCTTGAAGGCAGGCTAAGTAACCCTGATCAAGCGAAAGGCTTCCAGCCCAAGGTGCTTGTGGAATTTGGGGGAAAATTTTGCTGGAAAGTGCATGACTGTTATAGCCTGGATGATAAACAAAGTCAGAGATGCTACACCAATTGCAAGAGAAGAGTGTCGAGACAACATTCAACAAGCTCCATTAACCACTGCCTCACATTCGCAAGAGTGGATCAGACATCGGCATGGGGGAAACCCCATACCATACCAGTAGCTGGGACAAATGCTCAATCATTCGTTTATCAAAAAAAAAAAAAAAGAGAAAAAGAAAAGAAAAAAAAAGAGGAAGAAAAACGGGAGGATGCGTGAAAAAAAATAAAAAAAGAGAAAAAAATAAAAAAATAAAAAATAAATAAAATAAATAAAAATAGTGAAAGATGCCTTGTTCATCAAGAAGGCGTCTTCCGCATCAGGAAGAAGGCACCATACATTGGAGGTGCCTTCCGCATGAAGAAGGCGCCATGCATTGGAGGCGCCTTCCGCATCAAGAAGGCGCCATACATTAGAGGCGCCTTCCGCATCAAGAAGGCACCATACATTGGAGGCGCATTCCACAGGAAGAAGGCACCTTCCACATCAAGAAGGCACCATACATTGAAGGCGCCTTCCACACACAAAAAAAAAAATGCATAGAACATGTCCTGCTTAGCATAAAAATTGCTTTCTTATTGCTTTGCAAGAAATCATGAACCGAATGCAAGCTGCAGGCATCTTGAGAGCCAGATAACAGGCACGGAGTCATGACTCCTATTTTACTGCTTTCGTGTGTGTAGTTTTTGTAGGTTTAGTTTCACAGTACACAACCATGAGCATGATCTGTAGGCGGAGCTGGCTTAAACTAGGCCTAATAGATGTGACATTTTGTGCCCTGCAATTAGGAGTGCGACAAAGCGGAAAAGGCACTTACTTCCCACTAGGAAGAGAGTGCCTACAATCAGCCCAATACAACAGTGCCTTTTTCCACCTGGAGGAAGGCACCAATAAGCAATTTTCTTCTCCCTTGGATGGGGGTACCTGTTGTTCAGTGTGGGACCTAACGTTTGGAGGGTTGCAGACCTGTTGCGCAGAGGGACCTGTTGTTGGCGATAAGGGCATCACCAATTTAAGTGGGGGAAGATGCGGGTGAATCAGGACCTCCCGTAAAAAAAAAAAGGGGAGTTCGGAATGCTGTTGTCACGAGGACGTGACAAATTTTAGACATGGGGGGAAAGATGCCTTATTGTTGGCGCCTAACTTACTCCTATGAAAAAAAAAATTAATTAATTAAAAAAAAAAAAAAAAATTGGAAGGCTGTTGTCACGAGGACGTGACAAATTTTAGACATGGGGGGAAAGACGCCTTATTGTTGGTGCCTAACTTACTCCTATGAAAAAAAAAAAAAAAAACCTTGTGTTGAAATAGCTCCATGATGAAATGCAAATCAAAAGCAAAGTTTTATTTTTGCTGCCCGTTGGAAGAGAGTATCCTCTTTCCCGAGGACCAGCCTGGTCCCGAAGGGAAATGAGAAACCTCCAACTGATAACTAAATAAAATGGGGGAGGAGTTTGAAAAAAAAACAGATGTCAAATATCTGTTTCCTTCAGAATCAATGAATGGTAAGTAGGCACCTTCCCCTTTAAGGAAGGTGCCAGAAGAAGGTAGGCGCCTTCCTCTTCCAGGAAGGCGCCAAGAAAAGACAAGCGCCTTCCTCTTCAAGGAAGGCACCAATTGAAGGCCAGCGCCTTCCTTTTCCAGGAAGGCACCAAAATAATGCAAGTGCCTTCCTCTCATCGAAATGCGCCGATAGGAAGGTGTCGACAAGAAGACACCAACAGGAATGCGCCACTAGAAGGCAAGCGCCTTCCTCTCACAGGAAGGCACCGACAGGAAGGTGCCACTAGAAGGCAAGAGCCTTCCTCATAGGGAAGGTGCCCCTGTTCTTCGCCTGTTGACTATACAAGCATGTTGTGGGAAACAAAAATTGGTGCAGTTCCAACCCTACGACATGTAGTTTAATTTGGGGATCACACCAACGGATGAGAACATCCTACCAACGCCAACACATACATCTCAGCAATGCACCTGACAGATGTTGTGAATAATGAAAGAAATACTATTTTTTCCTCACTCCAAAAAATAAAGGAATGTAGTGTTGTTCCAATTATGCATGCAAAAGAAATAATTTAGAGGGGAGATCATTTTGGACGCACACGTGTCAGGTATAAATTTTAATATTCATCCTATAAATGCATTCGGAGAGAGATACGTCAATGCAGGATTAAAATATTTTGTGTGCTATTGAGAAAAAGCTGGGTATTTCAAAGTTTAGAGTCACCAGCTCAGTTGTTGCGGATTGACTCTGTTCTTTGATGCAGAGGATGAAAAAAAAAATCGAAAAAAAAGAAAGAGAAAAAAAAAAGAGAGTCAAGATCTGTTCTGTTCATGGCAGAACAGATAAAGATACATATAAATAAATAAATAAAATCTCCAGGAGCACCAACGTGAAGACGTCTCACACCACCAAGCATCATATATATCGGATTCTATGAAATTCACCCGGTATGTACTGATTTTATTGTTAATTATGTGTATAGTTATTTTTAAATCATTTCTATGCTAATACCAGTCGACGCTTCCATAGTTTTTCAAAATATCCTATTAGAATTCAAACACATGATGTGCCTTGAGAAAAAATATATATATAATTGAAAAAAAAAAAAGAGGGGCTATGGCGTCTACATGGATAAATTTGGCATCATTTTCATTGCCGCCTCCTGAAAATGGTAGTCATCTTGAGCGAACACATATAAATGATGCTACTCTCTACCACAAAGGAGGTTCTAGAGATGCCAAATATGTTTCAGATGTGGGTAAAAGTAGTAGTTGGTGATTGCACTTGTTTTAAACAAATTTGGTCTCACCAAATTTGACTAATGTGCAACACTGGAAAATGCCAACATTAGTGCAGTGGTAATTTGCCCTAAACAGTGTGGTCACGATTTAACTATTTATCTGCAATGATTAGTCAGGATGTGTTTCTGAATTCTACTGGTGCCGCATCACTCTATGGATGAAGAATAGCAACACTCAATGAAAAAAAAAAACACAATGCTGAATAAAAAAAAAAATAGTACTGAGAAAAAAAATAGTAGCGTTGAATGGAAAACAATAGCAGCACTCAGCAACAGAGAAATAGAGAAGCTGAAGGCCATTAAAAAAAAAAGAGGGAAAAAAAATATATATCCCAGGGGTTGTCACGAAGACATGACAAACGTTTTGGCATGGTCAGCCTGCGAGAGGGATAACTTCACCTTTTGGTGCCACGAGGGCATGGCACATGTTAGGCATGGGGGGATGATGAGCACCAAAAATGCTCATTTTATGTACACGGTTAAGGAGAATTATCATCGGTTCAATTAGCATATGAAATGTATTTTATATAACTTATGCATATAATTGATAGAAAATCCGGTATTATGCTTGATTGGTGTTTTTAGTGGGAAATGTGTATAAATGCGGGTATTGGTACTAATATGGTGTTTTCCAGTCTACATCCACTTGGACCCAGCATTTACAGAGACTAATGCAAGAGAGTAGGCACCTTCCTCTTCAAGGAAGGCGCCCAACAGAAGTAGGCACCTTCCTACAACCGGAAGGCGCCCACAAAAGACGAGCACCTCCCTACAACCGAAAGACGCCAACGAAAGACGAGCGCCTCCCTGCAACCAGAAGGCACCAACGAAAGAAGAGCGCCTCCCTACAACTAGAAGGCGTCGATAGAAATGAGCGCCTTCCTACAACCAGAAGGCACCCACAGAAGACAAGCGCCTCCCTACAACCGGAAAGTTCCAATGGAAGACGAGCGCCTCCCTGCAACCGAAATGTGCCAACAAAAGAAGAGCGCCTCCCTACAACCGAAAGGCACCGATAAAAATGAGCACCTTCCTACAACCGAAAGGCGCCCACAGAAGACGAGCGCCTCCCTACAACCGAAAGGCGCCAATGGAAGACGAGCGCCTCCCTACAACCGAAAGGCGCCAATGGAAGAAGAGTGCCTCCCTACAACCGGAAGGCACCTCCATGCCTTCATACTTTGCAAGATTTACCAAGTCAACTTTGACTTGTTGACCAAGGACTATGGAGGAGGTTGCACGTGAAGACAAAGGAGATCTATTTTAATCATGCATTTGTTAAATAGAATAAAGTGTTTGTTATTATCAACCGATTTGCCGATTGACCTTGTAAAGCTCTTAAAGCATATTATTATTTTTAGGATGCATTAGTTTAGGATTTGTTGTTACGTACACCTAAGGATATTTATCCTTCTCGTGAACGAACATACTTTAAAATAGAAGAATAAAATATGTGTAGAATCAATTGTAACTAAATCACATCATGCGATTAAAATAGACTGATTGGTTATTGTAATGATATTTGGCCGCGCTTTATATAAAGACGCAATCCAGATGAACAGAGGAGATCGGAGATCAATGATTAATTTTATACAACTTATTTTATTTTATTGTTTAATTAATTAAGAGTGCAACTCCTCTTATTTGAGCAAGCTCTACGTAGCTAGTCGGGAAGATTATCTACGGGAGCTTGGGCCCACTCCCTTCAGTAGTCCTCACCTATTTATTTATGTTCTTTATCTTTTGTAGATTATTTTATTTCTTTAGTTCTTGCTTTATTTAATTTAGGTGTGTGCTTTTATTTTCAGCATTTTATTTCCAACATTGTATTTTATTTATTTAAATTCTCTGCACTCAATTTATTTGGTTTGGCTGGAATCCAATTACACAAACCTCCCCACCAAACTAAATAAGGTACAACCAGATTTGTTCCCCAACACTGCAGGCATATACTGTGCGTGACACTCATAAGTTTACGAACTTACTAGATTGATAATTTATGGAAGAGAAATGAATGTTTTTCGGGACATGAATTTCTGCTCACCAGATGGAGTTTTGGAATAGTTTGGTCAGACCTCTAGCCAAGACCCTCTTCCTTCGGGTGGCTTGGAATTTGGGCCCTTCTTGCATCATTTGGAAAATTTGGCTTGAACAAAACCGACGCATATTTCAAGGTAGTTATTTAATTGTTCAACAAATCTGGCAAAGGATCCTGTATATGGTTCAGGAAACCATCCATAGCAAATGTGATGTGGACCCTCTTTTGGATTATAGGGATAAGAAGGTACAACAAGCCCTTGGTCTCTTTAGGGATGGTGTGAACTCTTCTAGCCCTGGTAGGGTTCCTCAGCTCAGCAAGAAGGTTAGGAGAGATGGTAGGTGGAGGCTACCCCCTAGAGGAGTTTTAGGTGCTCCATTTATAAAAACATCACGCATCGATCTCTACATCCAATTGTTGTAAGAAGGTCCATCACACACACCCTTTGTGCTCTGTCACCTACTTCTTCCCCTCTTCATCCAGAGCCACAAACCTGTTCTCTTTGCTCAGAATGGTTGGGTGTTGGCTCCCTCCAATTGCATATATCCCCCATGGCTCATAATTGTTATTTGACACATGCACGTACCCTTCTCTCACCCTGCAATGTCAATGTCCATAATCACATAATTAGTTTCTACTCTTTCCTAGCTTGGGAATCGAGGCATTTTATTTAATTCAATACGATACATTACCTTGGCATCCGTTGCATGAGTCTAGGCCCAAATTGGTTGAACGCCATCGTCGCCCTCATACTCTTATCAGCTAAATTCGTGTCGCCATTGCCCAGTAGCATCACCTATTAATCATAGGTATTGTTAGAAATATTAATCTATATTTCATGCCTCCGCTAGACTATGCTCCGAAGTTGGGCGAAGCCGGACTGCGCTCGCGCAGTTGGGGATCCCGGTAAAAAGTTTGACATGACGTCACACCTACCCTTTGATAGATCTGATCACCGCAAAATTTAATGCCAGATCGATGATTTAATGCCAGTTCGGCGATTGATTAGAAACCCTAGTTGAGGGCCTGTCAGAACCTATCAGAGGACAAACCCTAACTTCCTCTCCCCATGGCTATATAAGGCAGTTCGGGTTTTTCAGACATGAGTGTGGAAGAGTGTGGGAGAAGAAGAGAGAAAGTGTGGAGAATAGAGCAGAGAAAGAAAGGAGAGCATTTCAGTGAGCAGTGTGGCTCATATGATTAATGTTCGAGCAGTCGACTCAACATTTTTTCTTTTAGTTTATCCTGCAGCTTAGTCTACAGATGTTGTTATTTCCTCAGTTGAGGACTTCTGTAACCCTCGTTTCATATGAATAAAGTTTTAGGCATCTTTAGGGTTTGCAATTATTTTTTATGTGCTAAAGTCTGTTGTTCTCTGTACAAATCACCTCAGAGCGATTTCGTTCAAGTTTTATAAGTTAGAGCTCAGATATGAAACATTGCTTTCAGATCCGACGTTTCTCTCTTCCCGTACGGTTCTTGCCAAGCCAGGCAAACCAAGCGGCAGCTATGCAAGCCTTCGAACGGGAAAAGATTGCAAGGCCAAAGTTGGCTAAGTCCGGAAGAGTCTTCCCAACTTCCCTGTGCAACCCGACTGCACCCGAGATTCGTGCGCAACCTGACTGCGCCCGAGATCCTAGCGTAGCCCGAGTGCGCAATAAGTTGGAGCGCACCCCGAGTGCGCAAGTGCAACCTAGTTGTGCAATCTACGGGAGTGCACTCCGAGTGTGCAAGCGAAGCGTGAGTCGGGCCTCCCCTCCTGCGCCCTGCGCACTCCGCTCTTCGCTCCCGAAGTTGGACTTCGACAAATCGTCCTGCGCCACCTGCACTTCGTTGTGCATCGTCCGCACTCCGCTGTGCTTTGTCTGAAGTTCGCACTTCGCTCGTCTAGAATTTGGCACAAATCAAAATAAAATTCTTCAGGTATCGTAATTAATTTTATTGATTGAAGAATTTAAACTCAGATTAAAAAACCCAACATGTTTGCTTACTTCGTCATGGTTGAAAAATCTATTGTTGGAAATGGTGATGACAATAGAACCCAGCGTCACATCTATGAAAACGTCCCCACAATGGGAAATCATGTTATGATCGATCCAAATATTGTTAGCAGTCACCACCGAGATACCATCACTGTCCTGTGCGTATGCATGATCAATCCCCCTATGCTTGGATACAAATGTATTGGTTGTAGTCTGTCTCCCTAAAAAAAGAAAGATTAAAATCAACCCAACAAAAATACACCTAAATGTGATCAAATCTTATCACATATCATGAAGCTCTCTTCCATGTTTTGAACACCGGGACAAAACACAAACACATTAGAGTGGCAAAAGTGCACATGGAAGTTGGTGCAGGAAAACAATAAACTACCCGACTCAAGCACATGCCCTCCTGCCCAACGACATGAAAGGAAGATAATTAGGTGACCTTGACCTTAACATGCACATGGCCCCTAACTTACCTGCTAACCGCTTCTAAAATAATTAATTTTAACTAAATCGAGGCCCAAAAAGCTGGTATCACTGATTTTTAAGTTGATGTGCGCGTGGCGTCGCGGGGCCCACGTCCCTCAAAAATACCCTTCGCCTGTTATCATTGTGGACAGCCTTTCCTTTTCTCTCTAAATTTTGTTCGTATGAGTGGACGCAACGGCAGAGCAGAGCACACGGTTTCGCTTTCACCTTCATGTGACCACACGCCAATGTCGTGGCCCAGGCCTCCCTTCCTATTGGTAATAATATGCTCAGATCTTCTGAAAGACAACATTGCCTTGTATGACAGGGTGGAAGGAGGGATAAGGCTTATCTTGCGTTAGGGCTTATCTTCTCACATGTGCCAGGACTTATCTTCTCACATGCACCTATAGACACCAAAACAGCACCAGTCCGATTAAGTGACTATAAACACTGATCGCATTGACATACACAGCTTTCAGGGCAGCCCTTAGAGGTCAAACAGTGGTCCTAAAGGCTCACTTTAGATTGAAGGCTTGTTTAGGATTTGAAGCTTGAAGGTTGCTAAAGGCTTGAAGGCTTTGAAGTTTGCAGTTTGTGACCAACTTTGCTCCGCTCATTTTTTGACCTTCTAAACTGCTGTGTGAGTGGTTAGGACCACTGTTTGACCTCTGAGGGCTGCCCTGAAAGCTGTGTATGTCAATGCGATCAGTGTTTATAGTCACTTAATAGGTCCAAATGTTGGGAAATTGCACGTGCTTCAACGGTAAAACATATAAAGGCACCCTAACCTAAGTCATCTTGGGTCAAGCGACTCATCGCTTTTCTCACGAAGGTCATTCCCTCATCGATTTATCGCTTGAGGGGGTAATCACACTTAGTCACCAATCAACAAGAACACACCCAATCAAGGAAATGACATGCATTCAAAGAATCATTGACAAAGACAATCACGCTCCTGCTTGGGGCAGTAAACAAGCAATCATTAAATTGATCAAACACTTGGCATTCCTGAAGCATGAACACAAGGTTTCCCCTGTGGATAAAAGGTTGCGCCCTTTGCCTAATCATGACGGATCAATGTCCAAGCTCAAGTCACACCTCACAAAAATAGGTTATCCCTTAGCTCGTCAGAAGCAAGAATTCAAGAATGCATGCCCTTTCCATACTTGGGGCATCAAAAGTTGGTTAGGTTACCAAGAAACCCTAATCATTAGTGCTTTGGTCATCTATTTTTGCTCAGCACTGCATCACCCATAGCGCTTCCCAAAAAGGGGCATCTGTAGAAACCAAAACAGCACCAATCTGATTAAGTGACTATAAACACTGATCGCATTGACATACACAGCTTTCAGGGCAGCCCTCAGAGGTCAAACAGTGGTCCTAGCCACTCACACAGCAGTTTAGAAGGTCAAAAAATGAGCAGAGCAAAGTTGGTCGCAAACTGCAAACTTCAAAGCCTTCAAGCCTTTAGCAAACTGCAAGCTTCAAATCCTAAACAAGCCTTCAATCTAAAGTGAGCCTTTAGGACCACTGTTTGACCTCTGAGGGCTACCCTGAAAGCTGTGTATGTCAATGCGATCAGTGTTTATAGTCACTTAATCGGATTGGTGTAGTTTTGGTGTCTACAGCACCGAACAAAAACTAAGGTTTCGTTCCAATCGCAACTACCGGTATTAAATGCACACGAGTATCAGATTTGAGTGATAAGATCAAAGGCACCGCATTAAAATGCACACGAGTATCGCATTTGAGTGATAAGATCAAAGGCAATCGTATGCGACTATAAAATCTTTAAGAGGCACCACATCAAGGAATTGAATGCCAACGTAATGTAGCGATGAGTTTTTTTGTGCTGAAGCTTCCCGCTGTTACAAGTGGACTCACATAAGAAAAGAGATTGACGTTAATGCCATAACTGCTTAATATTTCAGGTGGCCACAGGACTCTAGTGTTTTTTGCGTGGAACAGATAGATAGGTGTCATTGTCAAAGATTGTTAATCCCTGAGCTGGCGCCTACCCGGATTCGTGTTGGCTATCGATTCCACCATGAAGAAAAAAAAAACATTTACGAGTAGCTTTTAATTAGTTTTTTTACTTTTATTAATTTTTAATGGTATATTTTTTCTTTTCCTTTCTTATACTCAATCACGAAATCATACCCCAAAATTTTGGTCATCCATTTATTCTATTCAGGACAAGATAGACATTGTTCCAGAAAATGCTTAAGACTACTATGGTCAATCTTAATAATGAAATGACTACTTATTAAATAATACCTCCATTTCTCAATGGTGTGTAAAATAGTCAATAATTACTTCTCATAAGTGGAAATGTTGGCTATGTTGATTTACTATTGGATCTAAGACTGGATGAAGGTCTTTATGTAGGAAAATAGATTTAGTCTTATCTCTTTATTCCTTCTTCTACAACCATTTTTGAAATTTAGAGTATTCATTATTGTCAACTGATAAACGACTAGAAGTAAAAGGAATTTCTATGAAGGATTTAGGAGTGAACCAATTATGAGTTAAGGATTTGGGATTTCTAAAAGAATTGGAAAAATAAATTTCTATAGTATCACCACGATTTTGTAGTGATTGAGAAGTGGAAAAAATAGGAGGTAAAAGCTATGGATGTGTGGATAAAGTTCATGATGAAGAAAAAGATAAATTTTCCTATGAAATACATTCAGGTTCAATTGCTTAACCCTGACTCCCAGTTTTGATAAGTAAAGAGGATCCTTTAGGAGATTTTAATTTTACAGTAGGATTGAGTGTATTTGTGATCCTCAATATTAGTCTCTAGTGAAGATTGAGACTATGTGATCCTTCCAACATATGAATACCTAAAGCTTTTAGTTTAAAAGTAAATACCTTTTCTAAATGAGGATTGATAAGGGAGAAGGAAAAGTTAGGATAAATTGTTATAGCAACCACTTCATCATTGAGGGGAACATTTACAAGACCTAAAATAACATTAGAAAAATTTACAAAATAGGAATCTAAATAGGCTAAGATAGGAAATGCATCAATTCCTTTTCTAAAAAGTGGTTGTAGATCTAAAATAATACCACCAATATGATAATATTTATATTTCGCTTCTCGATGGGCCTTTTTTATTTCTTCATCTTGTAACATACTAATTGTAGTTTCAACATTTGAAGAGGAAAGAGGAATTTTCCTTCTGACAACATTGAATATACTCTTAGACAAAAATATGAAAGGAAGAACTTGTTTATAGATATCTACAGGTAAAATTTCTAGCAATCGCCATTTTGGTGCTGGATCTTTTTCATCTACAACAATCTAACTAAAATTTGATGCAAGAGCTTTAGTGGTTGGAACAAAATCTTCAACAAGATCATAAGATGTGGAAGTTATAGTTGCCTTTTTTATAGTAACCATTATCTGCGTCTCAAGAACCCTAAAACATCCACTTGCTTAATAGCATGTTTAAAAGGATATCTTACATGGGTATAGATGTTCAGAACTAAATGGCATATAATATTGGATCAGGTCTATTTTTTGATTCAGCAAAGTTGAAGAGCCATACTCACTATTGATATCAAATCAAAATAGATATCTTATTGAGTCCAATACGTAGTATAGTAGAATACCATTAGTTGGTCATAGAATACTGCAACATCTAACCATTAAATGATCTATTACAATGTAACTATAACCAAGGTAATCATGAATACTCAAAATATAATCTAGAGTTTAGTATTTGTAATCTGTGATATCAAGACCAGTGTCTTGCAGGAAAAGAGCATACACATTTGACTTTGATACCATAGAATTATAGAATATGTAAGATTAAAGAATGAGTAAGATTAAAATAAACTATGGTGCAAATATTATAGAATGTACAAGATATTATATATTATGATTAGAATAATTACAGATAGAATAAGATCTACAAGATTGACTAATGGTCTAGGATATAACATCTAGTATTTAGGGTGTCCACCAAGATGGACTCGCATTGATTACTTAAAACCTAGACTCCAGATATCTAAACTCAAGAAACCTTCAAATGATCCTGGAGGACATATCACTATAGCATAGATAGAACAAATTAAGGAACTAAGAGATGGTCAAACTCTTAACTTTTTAGATGATTTTTATGTACTCAAATTTGGTGATTATTTATGATGTGCATTCAAATCAAGTAATTATTTGACGGCTACTAAAGGGAAAAAAATTATGTTCATCAAGCCATTAGTGCTCAAAGTTACTGGGCATGAACAAGATACAATATATGTGATGGTAGTGACCAAGGTAAAGGTGACCTCAATATGGAAGAACAAACGAAAGCATTTCTAAAATTCATAGCAAATAATTGGATGCAAGTCTCCAAGAAAAGGAATTTCTACATTATTGTTAAAGCCTCCAAGGTTGATTTCAAGGAGGGGATCGAGGATATAATTGTCTTGCTTAGTTACATTACATAGAAAATCAACTCAATTCCCAACACTTTAGGACTTGGATATTCCCCTTTCGTAAATTTAAATAAAATAATAATAAACCCATTGTCTAGGTATAATAGATTTTTCAAGAGTTGATTATTCAACTTTTAATGACTTGATGGTTAGGTCATTTTATATAACCTCATATTTAGTTTAGATTCTTTTGGAGTTTATTCCTAATAGGAAGAATTTTGGAATAAAGAAAAAAGTTAATGAGGTCCCTTAGTGTTACCCCTTGTATCACATGGAGAACTAGAAGAAGAAAGGGTCTTTCATCCATGATGGTTACTTGAAATAATTTTTTTTATTCTCTATAAAAGTATTATTGTTATGAAAGATAAAAGTGGAAAAGTCAAGCATTTGCAAAAATTTAGATATGTCCCTCAATTGAGAAGAAATTTTCTCTCAGATTGACAAATGACTAAAAAAAGGAGTAACATATACCTTCTTAGATGAAGGATGCAAGCTCACTAGAGGTACACTAGTGCTTGCAAAAGGAAATAAGAAAGGCACTTTATTTAAACTAGATGTCAGCCCTTATGATAAAATCCATTGCAATATTTTCTTTATAAAAGAAGCTAATACGGTTGAGAAAAATTATGAAGTAGATGTTGGAGATCATATTATTTGGCATAGAAGACTTGTCTATCTGAGAAATAAACTTAAAATAATTGGTCAACAAAGGTATTGTGCATGGCCTCAAGGATGTTAGCTCCAAAAATCTTAGCTTTTGTGAATCATGTATGATGGGCAAACAAAAAAGTGTAACTTTATCTTATCACCCACATAGAGTTAAATCTATTTTAGATTTCCCTTCTCGACGAGCATTTTTTATTTCTTCATATTCTAACATATTAATTTTAATTTCAAAATTTGAAGAGGAAAGAGGAATTTTCCTTTTGACAACATTGAATATACTCTTAGACAAAAATTTGAAAGGAAGAACTTGTTTATAGGTATCTACAAGTAAAATTTCTACTAGTCACCATTCTGGTGCTGGATCTTTTTCAAATACAATAATATGACTAAAATTGGATGCAAGAAATTTAGTGGTTGGAATAAAATCTTCAACAATATCATAAGATGTGGAAGCCATAGTTGCTCTTTTCACAATAACCCTTATCTACGTCTCAAGAACCTTAAAAAATCCACTTGCCTAACCAGGTATAAAAGGATGTCTTACATGGGTATAGGTGTTAAGAACTAAATGACATAATCTTGGATCAGGTCTATTTTTTTATTCAACAAAGTTGAAGAGCATACTCCCTACTTATATCAAATCAAAATAGATATCTTATTGATTCTGATACACGGTATCGTAGAACACCATCAGTTTATCATAGAATACTACAACATCTAACCATTAAATAGTTTGATACAATGTAACTCTAACCAAGGTGATCACAAACACTCAAATGATAATCTAGAGTTTAGTGTTCTTGATCTGTAATATCAAGACCAGTGTCTTGTAGGTAGAGAGCATACGCACTTGGTTCTGATACCATAGAATTATAGAGTATGTAAGATTAAATAATATGTAAGATTAAAATAAACTATGTTGTAAATATTATAGAATACACAAGATATTGTATATTACAATTAGAATAATTATAGAGAGAATAAGATCTATAATATCAACTAATGCTATAGGATGTAACATCCAGTATTTAGGGTGTCCATCAATATGGACTCACATTGAATACTTAAAACCTAGACTCTAGATATCTAAACTCAAGATGCCTTCAAATGATCCTGAAAGACATCTCACTATAGCATAGATAGAACAAATTAAGGAACTTAGAGATGACCAAACTCTTAAATTTTTAGGTGACTTGTGTGTGCTCAAAGTTGGTGATTATTTATGAGGTGCATCTAGATCGAGTAATTGATAACTTTATGACTACTAAAGGGAAAAAATTTATGTTCATCAAGCCATTGGTGCTCAAAGTTATTGGGCATGAATGAGCTACAACATATGTGGTGGTAGTGACCAAGGAAAAGGTGACGTCAATATGGGAGAATAACCAAAAGCATTCCTAAAATTTATAGAAAATAATTGGATGTGAGTCCCCAAGAAAAGAAATTTCTACATTATTGTGAAATCCTCCAATGTTGATTTCATGAAGGAGATCGAGGACATAATTATCTTACTTAGTTACATTACAGGGAAACTCAACTCAAGTACCAACACTTTAGGACTTGGATATTCCCATTTCTTAAATTTGAATAAAAAAATAAGAAACCCATTGACAAGGTATAATAGATTTTTTAAGAGTTGATTATTCAACTTTTTAATGAATTGATGGTTAGGTCATTTTATATAACCTCATATTTAATTTATATTCTTTTGGATTTTGTTTCTAATGGGAATAATTTGGGAATAAAGCAAACAATTAATGAGGTCCCTCAGTTTTACCCCTTGTATCACGTGGAGAACTAGAAGAAGAATGGGTCTTTCATCCATGATGGTTACTTGAGATATTTTTTAAATTCTCTCTAGATATTAAAGTACTATTGTTGTCAAATATTAAGGTGGAAAAGTCAAGCATTTGCAAAAATTTAGATATGTCCCTCAATTGAGAAGAAATCTTCTCTCAGATTGACAAATGACTAAAAAAAGGAGTAACAGATACCTTCTTAGATGAAGGATGCAAGCTCACCAGAGATACACTAGTGCTTGCAAAAGGAAAGAAGAAAGACACTTTATTTAAACTAGATGTCAACCCTTATGAGAAAATCCATTGCAATATTTTCTTTGTAAAAGAAGCTAATACGGTTGAGAAAAATGATGAAGTAGATGTTGGAGATCATCTTATTTGGCACAGAAGACTTGTCTATCTAAGAGAAACCAACTTGAAGTAGTTGGTTAGCAAAGATATTGTGCATGACCTAAAGGATATCAGCTCCAACACTCTCAGCTTTTGTGAATCATGTATGATGGGCAAACAAAAAAGGGTAACTTTCTCTTATCACCCACATAGAGCTAAATTTATTTTAGATCTTTTTCATATAGACATTTATGATCCTATCGATACTCCATATATTGGTGGTGCATTGTATTTTACCACTTTTATTGATGATCACAGCAAAAAATTATGGACTATATTTTTGAATAAAAAGAGTGATATCATTGATCATTTTAAAAGGCTTGTTGTTAGTGTAGAAAGGTAGACATGTAGGCAATTAATATATTGCATAGTGATAATGGAGGAGAATATTATTCTACTAAATTTGAAGAGTTTTATAGGTAGAAAGGCATATCTAGATAAAATACTACATCTTATTCTCCTCAACGAAATGGAGTAGTAGAGAGAATGAATAGAACACTCCTAGAGAAGATGAGAAGCATGTTGTTAGATGCAAAACTTAGTAAAGGGTTTTGAATTGAAGTAATTTCAGCTGCCAGCTATTTGGTTAATTTATCACCTTACTCTTTCTTTGAATGACAGGACACTAGAAGAGGTATGGAGTGGTAGAAAACCATCAATATATCACCTAAGGGTTTTTGGTTGTGAGCCCTTTATGCACATTCTTACCAAAAAGAGAAAAAAAAAAGATGAAAAATCTAAGAAAGACATTATTGTTGGTTATGGAGAAGTTTTTGGAACAAAAGGATATAAATTATAGATTCTAGATGAACATAGAAGTGTCTTTAGCAGAGATGTAATTTTTAAAGAAATTAATATAGTTGGAGATATTCAACAAAAAAAATTACAATAATAGTTGAAAGAGAAGGTTAGTGTGCATGAATGCACTACGTCAGGTCAACCTTCAAGTGAAGCACATGCTCAACCCTATCAACCTCAAGAAATAATATCTTTTGATATTTCAGATAGTGTTTCCAGCCAACAAAGGCCTAGTGAAGATTTTCCTTCTTATGTGCCTAAAGAGGTGAATCAAGAGAATCAAAAAATTATGCATCCTGATTCTCCACCTTGTAGATAAGAGGTCCAAGAATCAGTGGAGCAGCCTAGAAGAATTAGAAGAGAGAAACATCTTCCCAATAATCTTCAGGATTATTTCTATAGATTTATAATTGCTTGTGATGATCCTCTCACATTTGAATATGCCATGAATAGTCCAAAGAAAGAGCATTGGAAGAAGGCCATGTAGGAAGAAATAAATTCAATGAAGAAAAAGCATGCATGAGATTTAGTTTATTAACATGTTGGAAGAAAGTAGTAGGTAAAAAATGGGTGTTCAAAAAACAATTGATTTTAAAAACTAAAGAGTTATTATCAAAGAACTTTCATATGAAGGACTTAGGTCAAGCACACCATTGTTTGGGCATTGATATTGTCAAAAAATACAAGAGTAGACAATTATGGCTTTTCCAAAAGGATTACATTAACCATATTTTGAAATAATTTGAAATGTAGGATAGTAAACCTACCAAAATTCCTATGTAGCCTGGAGTTAAATTTTTTGTAAAAAAGTATCCATCTACAACTAAAGAAAAGGAGAGGATGAAGAAAATTCTATATGTAGAAGTTGCGGGCTTATTGATGTATGTAATCGTATGTACTAGGCTTGATATTGCTCATGTTGTCGATATGATCAGCAGATATATGTCCAATCCTAGAAAGGAACATTGAACTACAGTAAAAAGAATTTTTAGATATTTACAAGGTACAAAAGATCATGTTTTATATTATCAATTCAAGAAGAATGAAGAGTTTTGTTTGCAATGACATGTACATGTAGATTGTGTAGGTAACTTAGACAACCATAAGTCAACATGAGGATATGTCTTCACTTTGTATGGTGGTGCAGTGAGTTGGAGAAGTAAAAAGTAAATTATTGTATCTTTGTCAAGTGTTGAAGCAGAATATATTAGTACCACTAATACTACAAAAGAAACTATTTGGTTGATGAGGTTGTGCAAAGATTTGCATTTGAATCAAGAATGTGTTAGAACAAAAAGTGACAGCCAAAGTGCAATAACACTTGAATATTCTTCATCATTCCATAAAATGACAAAATAAATTACAATAAAATATCATTTCGTGTGTGATATGGTGTATATTGGAATGATTAACCTCATAAAATGTAAAAACTAAGAGAATGCAATAAATGCACTTACTAAGATTATCACAACTCAAAAGCACCAATTTTGCAGCAATAACACTGGGATAAAAGATTGCAAAAAATACTTGCATCAAGTGGAATATTGTTACAATGTGCACGTGTTGCATGATTTCCATGTTTAATGACGAAATCTTCTGAAGATTTCACAGAAACCTCTTTTTGGAGACTTCATATTTTTTTGGTATGACCTGGAAGATTCTAGAAGACTAGTAAGCCCTCGAAGATTCCAAAAGATTGTTTGGGTGGGAAAATTAGAAAACCCTCCTATTTTGTGATTATAAAAATATATCTACATTTAACATTGTATTGAGGGAGTTCCTCTAAATAAATGAATGTTTTCTCTGTAAATATTTGGTCCTTTTATTTTTTGTTCATGTTTTTGCTTGTCTTTTCAAGATATCTATCACACTAAAAATTCTACCTTTGTATTTTTCCATCCACAAAAGAAAAATAATTTTTGTAGAAGAAAGTTTATGTTTCTTTATTAGAGTATGGATTAGCTAGAACTCCACTCAAATCTAATACCTTCTCTAGTATACATATGGTTTCTCTACCAAGTTACAAACCCTTTCATATTAAAGTGATGAATATATAGTTGTTCTATCAACTAAATAAAAAAATCCCATTAATATTTGAGTGATGAGTGTGATGAATATATAATTGCTATACCAAGTATGCTATCATCTTATTGATATTTAAGTGATGATCATTAAAACATAAAGGATATAATAACATAATTGGTAAAACAACCATATATTCATCCTAGAAGATCCTTCAACTATTTAAAGACATAGTAATATTATAATATTTTTAAAAATCTGCCTTCACCAAATTTCAACCCTAGTCTCCTTCATATTTGATTAAAATATTAATTTCACTCACTACCATATCTGCCAAATCCTTTAAACAGCAAGGTAATGTTATATATATATATATATATAAAAGCTTACATCTTAGACTTTTACGATTACTACAAACTAAATAATAAAAATTAGTTGCAAATTTTCCATTCCTAAGAATTTTAGGTTGAATTGTTCTCTACATGCCGTAGTCCATCCTCTTTCCAAATGTTTTCCACAGATTAAGCTGTTAACAAACGGTGTCATCAGATTTAACAATCTTTTAAATCGAAGGGAAACCGAATTATACGAAAAATAGCGCTCGTAGTAAGGTCAGGTCAATTCCGCTACCCAATTTGTTAAAGATAGGTGAGCAACTTAATATACAGAATAAATAAAAATGAGAATGATCTAATTTGTTAAAGATGGTGAGCAACTTAATATACAGAATGAATAAAAACGAGATTGCTCTGGAATAGTTTTAAGCTTGTCAGACTTATTGATAATAAAGATGAGTCACAAGGAAAGGAAGGTAAGAACCCCTGAATTTCTAGTCAATTGTAGCACTAAATCTCCACTACCAACCGTGAAATTTCCACCTTCTTTATATAGTTGTCCTCTACCAGATTCAACAAAATATGCTCCATTTATGAAAACATCACGCACCGATCTCCACATCCAATTGTCGCAAGAAGGTCCATCACATCCTTTGTGCTCCGTCACCTGCTTCTTCCCCTCATCGTCCGGAGCCACAAACCTGTTCCCTTCGCTCAGAATGGTTGGGTGCTGGCTCCCTCCAATCGCATATATCCCCCATGGCTCATAATTGTTATTTGCCACATGCACATAGCCTTCTCTCACCCTGCAACGTCAATGTCCATAATCACATAATTAGTTTCTACTCTTTCCCAGCTTGGGAATCGGGGCATTTTATTTGATTTAATACGATACGTCACCTTGGCATCCGTTGCACGAGTCCAGGCCCAAATTGGTTGAACGCCACCGTCACCCTCATACTCTTATCAGCTACATTCGCGTCGCCATTGCCCAGCAGCATCACCTGTTAACATACGTATCGTAATTAATTTGATTGATTGAAGAATTTAAACTCAGATTAAAAAACCCAACATGTTTGCTTACTTCGTCATGGTTGAAAAATCTATTGTTGGAAATGGTGACGGCAGTAGAACCCAACGTCACATCTATCAAACCGTCCCCACAATTGGAAAGCGTGTTATGATCGATCCAAATATTGTTAGCAGTCACCACCGAGATACCGTCACCGTCCTGTGCGTATGCATGATCAATCCCCCTATGCTCGGATATAAAAACGTAGCCCCATGAACTTTTCGTGCAATCATGAATGTTTAATCCATGGATGATAATGTTGCTGACGTTCCACAGGCGGATGCACGGCCCGTTGCCGATGGTGATGGTTGCTCCCCTGGCGTCGATGGTCTTGCGGCTTGCAACGAACAGGGGCATCTGAAGCCTTATCTCCATATCTCTGGAGAACACAATCCAGAGCGGATACTTACGAGTGACGGCGTATCTAAGAGTGCCCGGAGGGGGATTTAGAGGGTTGTCAAAAGGACTGGTGACGGTGTAAATCTGCCCTCCTTTACCACCCATGGCTGCTCTTCCAAAGCCCACAGCGCAATCGGCGAGCTTCATTCTGCCATGCCGCCAATCTGAAGCTCCCATCCAGCAGTTATCGATGGGGTTAGACATCGCTTTCGCCCCCTCAACAAAGATGAAAACCAGCGCCAATTTCACGAAATCAGGCCAAGCCATCTGAGCTAAATTTTTAGAAGCAATGAGAGCAATAGTTCTTACCGAGTTGAGACTTGATAGATATGTTTCTTGGGGTTGATGAGATTGTATGGACGGCAGTGCATTGTGTTCTCTAGAGTTGTCTACTTGCAGTGAAATTGCTTGTGCTCTGTTGGAGAATAGTAAGCCGGATAAGTCTGCTCTTACGACAGCTATGAACGAATAGACATGCCCGTGGGGATACATATCTCCTAGATCGTATGCGACTATAAAATCGGGAGGCGGCAGAACTGAATGGGAACGTAACGTACACCGGCGAGTTTTGTGTGCGTTGAAGCTTTTACTGCTGTTACAAGTGCACTCGGATAATAAAAGAGGTTGACGTCAGTGTCATCACTGCTAAATATCTCACGTGGCAACGGAAGTCATTTTCTTGGTGTGAAACATTAATCCCTGAGCGGATACAGCTGCATGTTCTCCGCTTGTGGCATTTGCACGACCGGTTTTCGTCGAGGAGACTCGTAGATACAGGAAATGTAGGGGAACCGAGGCCTCGTGACAAAGTCAAACGTTTCATTCTTCTGCCACGAGTGGGAACGCACTACACCTGTTATAAAGTTATTTCGCTAAAGTGGTAAAGGCTTGAGGGTTAGTAGATTATGATTTTTTTTTCTTTTTCCCCCTTTTTCCTCCATGATAACTAACGGGATTGTTGTTTCATGGTGGGTAGCAGCTATGTAAGATAAGGTTCATTTTTTTTGTTTAATAATTTCCATCTATGTTTGTAAAGGATTCTGTCATTTGAATGATTAGGTAGTTTATCAAAGGATTTTCAAAAAAAAAAGTTTTTGGCTATCTCTTTAAAAAAATAGTTCGAAAGGAGATGTTTTTCACATAGACTATAAGAGAATTCTCTAACAAGATTGTTCATGTTTTGTTTTGTATATATTTTGTGACATTTTGTTTTTACGTGGTTTTGTTCTATGAAGTCTAAAAACAATTATGGGTTCTTTAGCACTCTTTCACTAAGCATCGATTTCTTTTTTTAACCTTATAAATTGTAAAGGATTTAGTAAAACTTCCTATGGTTTTGTCGACTTGATTGCTTTTTTACAAATTATTAGTTCATGAGTGTTTCAAATATTCTAAATATAGTAGTTATAATATTTATGTCGATTTCTTTTCTTATGTAAATCAATATGTAATAATAAGAAGCTTCAACACACACAAAATTAATTTTGTGTGTAACTTTTTTTTTTCGAAGAATGAATGTTTTCTTTGTAAATATTTGGTTCTTTTTTTATCTATTGTTCATGTTTTTGCTTGTAGTTAGTATATGTTCTATTTTTCTTTACAAGATATCTATCACACTAGAGTATTTGCCTTTGTATTTATCCATTTACAAAGGAAAATAACTATTGTAGAAGCAAGCTTATGTGTTTCTGTAAGAGTATGCTAGGACTTAAATCTAATACCTTCTCTAGTGTACATATGGTTTCTCTACCGAGTTACCAACCCTTTCATGTTAGAGTGATGAGTATATAACAATTTTACCAACTAAGCAAACAACCATATTAATATTTAAGTGATGAGTGTGATGAGTATATGGGTACTATACAAACCATATACTCATCACACTCATGACTCGAGAGAAGAAAAGAGGAAAAAGGAGGAAAATGAGGCTCATTTTCATCGCATGAGGAGGAGAAAAGAAATTTGAATAATAAAAAATAAGAATGATGCTTTCAAATCACCATGATACTATGGAAAGACGATGCTAGCACTGTCGCTAATCGGGTGAAGGTACTGATTAAAACTCACTTGTTAGAATTAGATGTTTCACTTGCACACACAAACATTTTAGCAATTTTTTTTATTTTTTTGGAGTTAATAAGCATTTTTTTCCAAAATTCATTGTAGAGCACGAATTTGATCATGAAACATGAATTTGGTCAAGTGCCCGTACCAAATTCATGCCCGATCATTTGGAAGCATGCATTTGGTAAATTTTACAGAAAAAATACACTTTTTTTTAAGTGAACCTGATGAAATATGTGAATAGGGTTATGTTGATTGTACAGCTAGATGTACTTGAGAGCAAAGAGTGACAATCGAGGATACTCAAGGATGCTATGAGAGACCTCGCAATGGTAGAGAAGAAGATACTAGAGAACATGGGGCTACTAAATATGACATCGATACCTTGGATGGAGGCTAACAGGGCACTATTGATGGCTCTAGCAGAGAGATGGTATTTAGATTTATCCATATTCTAGTTATCAATGGGGGATATGATTGTCACACTAGAGGATGTGTGGCACATCTTGAAGACCCCCATTAAGGGGAGGACTTATTACATGGTATAGGTACCGATGGTGGTACCAAATATGATGTTGGGGGACCTGACACATGTCATCCATTAGAGTGGAATCCATGTTAATGAGATGCCACATCAATATGGAGTTGGTATACTAACATTCGTACTATGCGAGGTGGTGGTAGGGATATTGGTGTGTCACACAAGTAGGCAACACCTACCATGGGAATTGATAGGAGTAGTGGTAGACATGTGAGATCAAGGGTATAGATTCGCATGGGGACCATATATGTTGGCTTACTTATACAGGATGTTATACGATATTATGTATAAGTGGTAGACAAGACTAATTTGTATGACATTGCTCCAGGTGTAGTGCTAGGAGCACATAGCAGTTCAAAGACCAGATGCACTACCAAGGTTATTACCCAATGTGGAGTAGCCAACAACATATAGGTGGAGCCAACAATACGAGTGTGAGCATAGGGTATACGCTAGTTTTTTACCACTAGGGACATAGGTGATAGATGAGTTTAAAGAGTACTAGATCATATGGGTATCGTGGCATCTACACCCTAGTTGGGTGAAGGATACAAAGGATATGGCTTAGGTACGAAGGATCTTATGGATCATCACTAAACAATATGAGTGAGAGCTATACCATTTTGATCGGTTACAATACCAATTTGGCAATCTACATGATATATCAAACCTTAGGGACTACTAGTTCAAGAAGATGAGGAGGGATCAACGAGGAGTTAGAAGTACTCCTGATATGGGTAGATGTGTAGAGGAGGATCTGGATAACCCATTGCATGTGGATCTAGGGGAGGACGATATTAGAGTGACCTTAAGGTATAGGATATGGTATGAAAGCATTGCACCCCTAAGGATGTCCCCACTAGTGTTAGTGTAGATATTCTAGGTTATAATTCAGCAAGTGTAGTTGGTGCTTTAAGAGGCCACTCGACTCACCATAAAGTGATAACAGAGGGGCACAGTCCTACAAATATTAGCCTAGGTATAGGTTCAAATGGAGATAGTGATGGACACAAGGAGGACAATCACCATATCCAGCTTAGGGGGAGGGGTGACTATAAGAGTTACCCCTATAGTGACATAGGTAGGACCTAGTAAGGCGATAGGTCCAAGGAATCATGCAAGGGAGGTAGAGGTACTATGTGCCATAGTGACAAATATGCAGGTGGAGATGGACACCATTCACATAATGTTGGACTAGGACAAAGTAGAGTGGGACATGATGAGGGCTAAGGTAGAGTTCCTCGGAGTAAATATAGGCTAGTTAGAGCGAGAGCGATAACAGGCTTAGGTAGAGGGGATAGTTATCATTTTAGGTAACTAATAGAGTGAGAGAGACCACCTATTATAGGTAGATCTACAACGGATGGAATAATATGAGATGGCAGTGTAGAGGAAATCCTGCTACCAAATGGTATACTTCCATGTCATCCTAGCAAATCAAAGGGTTCCTCTACCATCATCTATATGATCATAGATCTGCTCACAGTTATAGGTATGATCTGGTTCATGATCTATGAACATGGCTTCTCCACCACCTCCAACAAGTAAAGCAGAGGGGATAATATTACATGGCTAGGATTGAGATATGGATGACATACCAATTTTGATTGTGGTATGCACCCCTACGAATGGTTGAGTGTACCAAGATCTCTACTATGACACACCAACCAAGTGGCTTAGTGCTTTTAAGTAATACAAGCTACTTTTATTTTATTGTGTGTTGTGTGAATGATCTTTTATTATGATTTTTTTTTTGTATTTTTATTAATGCATGATGATCGTGAACATGACGAGTGTAATGCATGACGACCCTAACTAAATGAAATGTAATATAAAATCTAATATAAAATGAATTCAAAATTAAGTACATGAGTGAGTGGATAAAAAGAAGAAAGAACAAAAAGAAAAGAGAATAAGGGAACAAAAAACAAAACAAGAGAGAAAGGCAGAAGAAGAACAAAGCAAATCTCAAAAAAATGTCAAAAAAAGAAAAAGAAAAATAAGAACAGAACCCTTGTAAGGATGTGTACTCGCAAATATGGATAGGTGTGGATAAATACCCGATATGGGTGTAGTGCTCACTAATGGAAAAAGAGGAAAAGATACTCGCTAGTATGTGTGCTCACAAAAGACCGAGATGGAGGCTACCTCTCACGTGTGGCCATGAAGCTTATCCTATATGGGGTAAAAATATGTGATTGATGTTGCCAAAATGAGTACTACTTGATAGGGATTTGGTGTGTGCAAAAGATATATGAGAAGAGTGAAGCATGACAATAGTAGTGTGAGTTTGTACGTGTCTTGGAAGAAGATAGAAGAAAGCAAGAAGCAAGAAGTGAAATATAGTGTGTGTGTGTGCACTCTCATGATCTAAGATGTGTGCATAAGATAGTCAATGGTCGTATAAATACCATAAATGCTATACATGCAGTATCTACCCTATCTTGCAAGGATCACTTAATAACAAAAATATCAATAGGTTTGAAAATAGAAGAAGAAACATATATCCTTTGTCTTGGGGAGGATAATAAATGATTAAAACTTTCAAGGAAAAAATAAATATAATATAAGAACTATATCCCTTGACTTAGAGAGAAATTTGATGATCATTTTATTACTTTCAAGGTCAAGGAATATAAGAAAAGAAAATAGAAGAAGAAGATATGGATGAAATGCAAAGATAAAAATGCGTAGATGGTCCCTATGTTGAGGATTCGTTAGGCATTAGAGCCCTAGTATGAGTGCAATGTATGTGAGCTAAGACCTAACTAGGTTTCATCACTTTCCATCCTCACGAAGTGCCCAAAAATAAAAATACAAGATAGAATGTTAGGCAAATTACCAGGAATGAACGAGCTACAACATATGTTGTGGTAGTGACCAAGAAAAATTTAACCTAAACATGGGAGAAGAACCAAAATCATTCATAAAATTCATAGCAAATAATTGGATGTGAGTCTCCAAGAAAAGGAATTTCTATATTATTCTGAAAGCCTCCAAGATTTAATTCAAGGAGGATATCGAGGATATAATTGTCTTGATTAGTTACATTATAGGTAAACTCAACTCAAGTACCAACACTTTAGGACTTGGATATTTTTGTTTCTTAAATGTGAATAAAAAAATAAGAAATCCATTGACTAGGTATAATAGATTTTTCAAGAGTTGATTATTCAACATGTTAATGATTTGATGGTTAGGTCATTTTATATAACCTCATAATTAGTTTATATTCTTTTGGAGCTTGTTCCTAATGGAAAGAATTTTGTGAGATCAAATATGATGTTATTTGGTTTGCAATATTACTGTAGGTTGAAGATTTATTCACCATTCTTCATCTAGTATTGGAAGCTCTGTCTATGTTTACACTTTTTGACCAATCACTTGTTTGAGACAAAATACTTGAAAAAATAGATGTATATGAGAAGATGGTGGGAGCTCCAATTGATATGCAACTTCACCAATGCGATGAACTATCTTGTAGGGCCCATAAAATCAAGGAGCTAATTTCTAACCAGACTTGATCTTCAAGGATAGTTGCTTATAAGGTTGTAGGCACAAAAATACCATATCTCCAACATTGAATTATCATTCTAAACAATGTAAGTCATGTTGTTGCTTAAAATAATTTTGTTCCTGGATCAATTATCTTTAAGAAGTTTGAGCATTGTCTGGTGATGTTGAAATAAGTCATCAACCTAAGCTACTTTGGAAGATTTTGGAACATAATCTATGATTGTTAGTGGTTTCTGACAATACAAGGATTTGAATGAAGACATCTTGAGAAAAAATGGTAAGAAGTTTTATACCACCATTCCACTAATGAAAGCCATTGAATCTAGTGATATTGCTTATCTTGAGCAAAGCAGCAAAGATATGTACCCAAACATTTATTAACTATTTTTGTTTGGCCATCAGATTATGGATGGTATGTAGAAGACATGTTCAACTTGGTATCACTGAGACAAAATAATTATTTCCAAAAGTTGCTAGTGAAGATGGGATTATAGTCACTTACAATAGTTTTGGGTATACCATGTAATTTAAAAATAGAGTTGAGAAATAACTTGGCTACTTTACTTGTTGATTAGGGATGTTGTAGGGCACAAAAGTGAGCATACTTAGAAAAATGATCCATAACCACAAAAATCACTATTTCACCCTCTAACTTGGGAACCCCTCCATGAAATCCATTGATATATATTCCCATTATCATTCTAGAATTGGTAAGGGTTGCAGCAGTCCTAGAGATTTCATAGTTTTATATTTATTGTGTTGGCATACCTCACATTTGATCATAAATGTCCGAACATCATATTTTAAGTATTTCCAAGAAAAAATATTGTTTCACTCACTAGTATGTTTTCAAGAATCCTGAGTGTCCTACCAATTGGGAGACATGTAATTCTTGGAGGACCATAGATTTAATAGTGGAATCCCATGAAACGTAGATGCCATTATTCTTGTGAAGTACACCATCTAAATATGAGAAGTAAGAATGCCTTGATTATCCTGAATTTCTATCTTGAATAATTTGAGCAATTTTACTATCAACCAACCATTTTTATTGAATTTGGGACAACCATTGGCGATAAGGGACCAAAATGGCATTGATTGTGATCTCATATTCATATTTGTGAGACAATATATCAACTACCATGCTTTATTTACCTTTCTTGTACTCAATCATGAAATCATACCCCAAAAGTTTGGTCATCCATTTTATTCTATTCAGAGTAAGATAGACGTTGTTCCAGAAAATGCTTAAGACTACTATGGTCAATATTAATAATGAAATGACTACTTATAAAATAATACCTCCATTTCTCAATTATGTGTAAAATAGGCAACATTTCCTTTTCATAAGTGGAAATGTTGGCTATTTTGATTTACCATTGGATCTGAGATAGGCTAAAGGTCTCTATGTGGGAAAATAGATGTATTCTTATCCATTTGTTCCTTATTTTACAACTATTTTTTAAATTCGGTGTATTTAATACTATCAAATGATAAATGACCAGAAGTAGAAGGAATGTATTTGAAGGATTTGGGAGTGAAAAAATTACGAGTTAAGGATTGAGGATTTCTAAAAGAATTGGAAAAATAAATTTTTGTAGTATCACCATGATTTTGTAATGATTGAGAAGTGGAAACAACAAGAGTTAAAAGTTGTGGATGTGTGGATAAATTCCATGATGAAGAGAAAGATAAATTTTCCCATGAAATACATTCAAGTTCAATTGCTTAACCCTGACTTCTAGTTTTGATAAGTAAAGAGAATCATTTAGGATATTTTAATTTTATAGCAGGATTGAGTGTATTTGTGATCCTCAGTATTAGTCTCTAGTGAAGATTGAGACTATGTGATCCTTCCAATATATGAATACCTAAAGGTTTTAGTTTTAAAGTAAATACCTTTTCTAAATGAGGATATATAAGGGAGATGGAAAAGTTAGGATAAATTATTATTGCAACCACTTCATCATTGAGGAGAACATTTACAAGACCTAAAATAACATTAGAAAAATTTATAAAATAGGAATCTAAATAGTCTAATATATCAGATGCATCAATTACTTTTCTCAAAAGTGGTTGTAGACCTAAAATAATACTGTTAATATGACAACATTTATATTTCCCTTCTCAACGGGTCTTTTTTATTTCTTCATCTTGTAACATATTAATTGTAATTTCAAAATTTGAAGAGGAAAGAGAAATTTTCCTTTTGAAAACATTGAATATACTCTTAGAAAAAAATATGAAAGAAAGAACTTTTTTATACATATCTACAGGTAAAATTTCTAGTAGTCGACATTTTGGTGTTGGATATTTTTCATCTACAACAGTCTGACTAAAATTTTATGCAAGAGCTTTAGTGGTTGGAATAAAATATTCAACAAGATCATAATATGTGGAAGCTATAGTTGCTCTTTTCACAGTAACACTTATCTACATCTCAAGAACCCTAACACATCCACTTGCTTAATAGAAAGTATAAAAGGATGTCTTACATGGGTATAGATGTTAAAAACTAAGTGGCATCTAATCTTGGATCATGTCTATTTTCTAATTTAGCAAAGCTGAAGAGCCATACTCACTACTGATACCAAATTAGAATAGATATCTTATTGAGTTCAATACGTAGTATAGTAGAACACCATCAGTTGATCATAGAACACTGTAATATATAACCATTAAATGGTCTATTACAACATAACTATAACCAAGACGATCATGAATACTCAAAATATAATCTAGATTTTAGTGTTTCTAATATGTGAGATCAAGACCAGTGTCTTGCAAGCAAAGAGCATACACACTTGGCTCTGATACCATAGAATTATAGAACATGTAAGATTAAAGAATGCATAAGATTAAAATAGACTATGGTACAAAGATTATGGAATGCACAAGATATTATATATTATGATTAGAATAATTACAAACAGAATAATATCTACAAGATCGACTAATGCTCTAGGACCTAACAACTAGTATTTAGGGTGTCCACCATGATGGACTCGCATTGATTACTTAAAACCTAGACTCCAGATATCTGAACTCAAGATGCCTTAAAATGATCTTGGAGGACATATCACTATAGCATAGATAGAAAAAATTAAGGAACTAAGAGATGGTCAAACTCTTAACTTTTTAGGTAACTTTTATGTACTCAAAGTTGGTTATTATTTGTGATGTGCATTCAAATCAAGTAATTGATAATTTGACAAATATTGAAGGGAAACATTTTATGCTCGTCAATTCATTGGTGCTCAAAGTTACCGAGCATGAATGAGCTACAACATATGTGGTGGTAGTGACCAAGGCAAAGGTGACCTCAACATGGGAGAAGAACCAAAAGCATTCCTAAAATTCGTAGCAAAAAAATGGATGCAAGTATCCAAGAAAGAATTTTTACATTATTGTGAAAGCCTCCAAAGTTGATTTTAAGGAGGTCAATGATATAATTGTCTTGCTTAGTTACATTACATAGAAACTCAACTCAAGTCCCATTACTTTAGGACTTGGATAGTCCCATTTCTTAAATTTGAATAAAAAAATAAGAAACCCATTAACTAGGTATAATAGATTTTTCAAGAGATGATTATTCAAATTTTTAATGACTTGATGGTTAGGTCATTTTATATAACCTTATATTTAGTTTATATTCTTTTGGATTTTTTTCCTAATAGGAAGAATTTGGGAATAAAGAAAAAAATTAATGAGGTCCCTTAGTGCTACCCCTTGTATCACGTGGAGAACTAGAAGAAGAAAAGGTCTTTCATCCATGATGGTTACTTGAGAATTTTTTTGAAATTTTCTCTAGATATAAAAGTATTATTATTGTTGTGAAATATTAAGGTGGAAAAGTCAAGCATTTGCAAAAATTTATATATGTCCCTCAATTGAGAAGAAATTTTCTCTCAAATTGACAAATGACTAAAATAGGAGTAACATATACCTTCTTAGATGAAAGATGCAAGCTCACTAGAGGTACACTAGTGTTTGCAAAAGAAAAGAAGAAAGGCACTTTATTTAAACTAGATGTTAGCCCTTATGAGAAAATCCATTGCAATATTTTCTTTGTAAAAGAAGCTAATGCGGTTGAGAAAAATGATGAAGTATATGTTGGAGATCATATTTTTTGGCACAAAAGACTTGTCTATCTGAGAGAAATAAACTTGAAATAATTGGTCATCAAAGGTATTCTGCATGGCCTCAAGGATGTCAGCTCTAAAACTTTAAGCTTTTGTGAATCATGTATGATGGGCAAACAAAAAAGGGTAACTTTCTCTTATCATCCACATAGAGCTAAATCTATTTTATATCTTGTTCATATAGATATTTATGGTCCTATGGATACTTCATCTATTTGTGGTGCATTGTATTTTACCACTTTTATTGATGATCATAGAAGAAAAGTATGGACTATATTTTTGAATAAAAAGAGCGACATATTCGATCATTTTAAAAGGCTTGTTGTTAGTGTAGAAAGGTATACATTTAGGCAAATTAAGATATTTCATAGTAACAATGGAGGAGAATATTATTCTGTTAAATTTGAAGAGTTTTACAGGTAGAAAGGCATCTCTAGATATAAGACTACACCTTATTCTCCTCAACAAAATGGAGTAGTAGAGAGTGTAGACACCAAAACAGCACCAATCCGATTATGTGACGACAAGCACTGATCGCACCAACACACACAGCCCCCAGGGCAGCCCTCGGAGGTTAAACAGTGGTTCTAACCACTCACACAATAGTTTTGCAAGTCAGAAACCAATTTGGCACCTTTTGGACACCTTATTTCTTATTCGTCCCACCCAAGGACGAGTAAGAATTTTACTCGTCTTTCTTAGGGACGAGTGCTAACTGAGTGCTGACTGATAGATACTCGTCTTTCGTAGGGACGAGTTCTGACTGATACTCGTGTCACCCAGGGACGATTATCGGCGCTCGCTTCGGGGTGGGACGATTGTAGAGTTTGACTTGCAAAAAAGTCAAATCTCGGCATATAACAACTCAGAACTGTCACTTAGCTTTCCCTGCATGACATAGGAGTGCGAGTGAGTTCTTTTAACAACACACATCTGTCACTTAGCTTTCCCTGCATGGCATAGGAGTGCGAGTGAGTTCTTTTAACAACACACATCTGCCACTTAGCTTTTTCTGCATGGCATAGGAGTGCGAGTGAGTTCTGTTAAGACAACTCAGATTTGCCACTTAGCTATCCCTTCATTGCATGGGCGTGCAAATGAGTTTTTCTAAAACATGCAAAGACATGCACAGAGGCAGTTAAGAAGCCCTTGATCAAGAAGAAGTCTTCTCTTCACAAACAAAAGCATTCATGCAAAGAAACACTTTTGCATGTTAATTCAAAAAGACCCCTTGGGTCTATAAAAACGGTGAGTTTTCTCACCCAAAAAGGATATACGAGAGAAGGAGCATTTTGAGCGACGAAGTCCTTGCTAGTTCACTTACGGCGATTTGTGCTTTCATAATCGTGGTATTTCTTTTAGTTTCATGTTTATGCTTTTGTCAAGTTCATTTCATTTAGATTCATTTCAACCATCGTTAGATTCATCTTTTATGTTTCATACACAGGTGCTACGACTTTCTTGTTTGTTTCTTTGAGTGCGAGTTGCGAGCATTAGAGGAGCGGCGAGGAGTCTACCTTACCAACGCAAGCGGCGGCAACATTTGGCCCGCCCATTCCAAACGTGGGCATGCGGAAGGAGGAAGACTAAAATCGCAAATTGTAACAGAGACCAATTCTAACGCTCCTAGCCCCTAAAAGGGGAGGAGACGTATATGTAACCGAGGAAAAGAAATTTGAATAAAGAGGGCTGTGATTTCCTTACATCTGCTTTCATTTCCAATTTATCTCTTTTCCTTGTTTTTGTGCATAGGATTAAGCGTTACATTTCGTCTTATATTGCATAGTTATAGTCTTTCCTTTTTCTTCCGGAATCTCGTGCTTTCAATGGCGATCACGGTGGGACTTCTGTCCTCTGTTTTTGTTTAGGTTAAATTACTGATCTAAAAATTGCTTGTTTTTTTACAGGTACCTGTTTTTCAACAATCGGACTGTTATTCGTCTCTGCAAGTGACGATTACAGAATTGTTACTCGTCTCACCCCGGGACGAATAAATTATTCGTTCCACCCTGGGACGATTACGATCTGTTATTCGCTCCACCCAGGGACGATTATAGATCTGTGCAAATTTTTAGAGCAAATCAGAAATTTCCGATTAGGCAGAGAAGAGGTAGGGGTTTTTACAGCTTCTGTCAAATTTCTATTTTTTTTGTTTTCTGGTTTTCAGTTTGAATGGCTTAGGGAAAGATTTCTTTTCGTTTGCTTGTTTCAATTTCGCAAAATTAAAACGAACCCCACACATCACGTTACATTTTAAACCAAGGCGTTGGTCGTAAGACCCCAACCCTTGAGCAAGACCAACGGTGGGTTCATCACCACCTTGGCTTAGCTTTGCATCCATTCCCCGATTGTCAAGCTGTTGTTAGGCGTAAATCCGACGAAAGGCGACCGAGTCTTGCTTGGGGTGATTCCCATGCGCGCGAGGATAAGTCTTCTATGGTAGGTGCCATTAACAGGACAATCCCCCTTCCGTACCGCCTACGTACCACGTACCATCTGCTCTCACGTACTTATAGTCTCCCTCTCGTAAGGGCGGGTATATAGAGAGGTTGGTATATCGGCTCAGTTTGGTATATTGAAGGGGCGACCATTTTTTTGGGAGTTATAAGAGCCTTCATACTTGCATTTAAACGTTTCACAAAAATTTTCAAAAACAAAACAAACAACAAAAACACACTAAACCAGATCTAGGGCACACTATTAATCTTTAAAAGAGATAAGCATTGCTTGTGAGTGTGTATGCTATTTTCTGTTTTAGACAAAAAAAAAAATCATAAAAAGAAAATCATAAAAAGAATTTTTGCATTTTTAGGATAGCATTACCATGGTGAATACTCGTAGCCAAGCCCAATCACGGGCAGAAGCTGTGGAACATGCACCAAGAGAGACAAATCGTCTCCGATATAGCCTTGAAGACTTAGTCATTCCGCCTCACCGGCGGGATACAACAATTAGTTCACATCATGCAGAACATGGTTCTAGAGCCCCATCATGGCGGGGCACTCCAACCCATACAGTCATAGAACAAGGTTCTAGAGGTGTCTCAAGGAGTGGCTCTCCAAATCAGGCCTTCAATAGACGAGACTTTAGAACCCCTTCTCTAAGGGAAACTCATGAGCAACAAGAATCTTTTCAGGACAATAACTTATATATACCACCTGGTCTAAGCACGAAGCCTCCCTTTGAAGTTCATTATGGATGGCCTAGTGATGAAACATTGTGTAATGCTATGGAACAACAACGGGTCCAAAATGAAGAATTACATAATGTTGTGGTTCCTAATTTACCCCCAATTAATGTCGAAAACAGTAGACCACATCCAGAACAACAAGTCCGCCCGACAGAGCAAGGCAATTCTGCCCGCACCTTTTATGCATATCACAGACAAAGAGAGGAGGATCACTACATCCCTCCAGTCCAGTGTCCAGTACCAAAAAGATGCACGTCTGCACCTGCATTATATCCAGATCGCTTATTGAGACCAGAGTTTCAAGTTAATGCGGCCAACCTCGACGAGAGGAAGCAACATGTAGGGGTCTCAGAGTACTATGATCGAAATAGATATGTAGGAGAGACATCTCGGCCTATCAAACAAGAGACAACAGCACAAAGTAACTTGGCATTTACACAACTAGCCGCCCGCCAAGCGCAAATCATGCGGCTTAAGCAAGAACAACAGGAATTAGAACATTTGTGTCACCTTGATCAAGAGCGTATTCAGCGTCAGACTGCTGAAAGGTTTCACAACCATGCACGTGAGAGGGCCCCGATCCCTCGTGCACAACACTCTGAGATGTATGTGAGGCACAACCCTTTAGGGCGAGATAGGTCTCCACGACTTCAGCAAGCATTGCCTCCAAGACCTTTTAGACACGAGCGGGAGGCCATTCCCCGTGACCATGATGGGTATCCTCCACGGGCGCCCATCCATATTTATAGGCCTAGGCCAAACACTCCTCACGAAGATTATGAGGATTATTACCAAGAAGAAGAGCGGGTTGAAACACCCTATCAAGGCGGAAGGAATGCTAACCATTTAGTCATTCAAAGGCCTCAAGTTTCCCGCAACCCACAACGGGAACAAGCTAAGGAGGAGGAAATTATATCCTCCGATGCCTACAAAGTGTTGTTAGAACGCTTGGAGAATATGGAACTTAAGACTGGTGGGCCTCAAAAGCCTACCTTGCGCCAACTCCGTAGTCATCCAATACATCCATCAGTGCCAGCACCTCCATACCCTGAACATTTCAAGCTGCCCCAGTTGGCACTCTTTAAAGGGGATGAGGATGCTCAAGAACATGTGACTCGATTTTTGAGTCAGTGCTTTGGTATACAAGACAATGATGCATTGCTATTGAGAACATTCATAACCACCTTTGCAGGGTCTGCCTCGGATTGGTTTACCCATCTACCAAAGCATAGCATCTACAATTTGGATCAACTAGTGGACGCGTTCCTAGAACGTTTTGCTTTCAATACAAAGAAAAAGGCGTCACTCAGTGATCTAGCTAGCCTCAAACAGTATGAGGAAGAGTCCATGGTCGCATATGGGAATCGGTGGAGGACGGTGCTTTCAAAGTTGTCCTATCTCCCTCCTATGTCCGACCTAACTCAAATGTTCGCAAAGAGTTGTTTGCGATCGATCTCTGTGCTATTGCGAGTGCAGCAATACGCCACTTTAGAAGAAGCTCTGGCGCAAGCTAGACGTATCGAAGAGATCAAGATACGGGATGGCAAAATTGCCAAGCCTAAGAAAAAGAGTGGAACAAGAGCACCAAAACATGGAATACGCAACAGAAACCCGTCGCGGTCAATCAAGTTGCTATTAATGCCCCTACGCCTGCCCAAGCAACACCGCCTTCAAAGGCTAATTATCGAGCGGTGCCTCATACTAATTATGAGAAAGATAACAAAAAATAGGATCAAAATCAGCGGCGTCGCCCTAAGCGACAATTTACTCCATACACTGAGTCTAGGGATTCCTTGTTTGACCGTTTGTCAGCGGCAAACTTGATTAATCTGCCAGATATTCCAACAATCGATCCTAATGCGCCGAAGTCTAAGGGCTACAGAGAGGATCTTTTCTGTAGATTCCACCGGAGGAGAGGGCATGACCTTAATGTCTGTTGGACGTTTAAAGGTTTAGTGCAAGATCTTATTGATAATCACACATTGGTAGTGGATAACCCCATCGCACCCAACAACCAACAAATGGGTGTTTTCAAAGATCCTTTACCCACACATGATGCACAAACAAAACCTTTGCATGTCAATGAAGTGCAACAGAGTTACCCCATGGACGGGTATGTTGGAATGATAAGTATTGTGACAAGAAACAAGAGACACCGGAGTTGTCCCCGCGACAGCCACTAGGGAAGCTTCATCCACGTCACAACATCAACCGAATCCTACACAGTTGCCCCCACCTAGACCAGTGGTCACGATTCGATCTAGACTTACTCAAAGTCTACGGACCACATCGGCTAGGCTCTCCATTTATGAGCTTATTCAACAATCGGCGCCCCATCGGGAAGCTCTTATGGAGATATTAAAGGCAATTGAGTTGCAACCCCACGAAGCGGATTCGTTCAACAATTTTGTGGGGCATGTTAAACGATTATGCTTGAACCGATTATTACCTTTAGGGAAGATGAGCTAAAAATGGTGACTGGAGATGTACCGGATCCGCCTCGCACGTTATTGCGCGGGTCAACGGGACTCCGTACAAACGGGTGTTGATAGATACTGGTTCTTCCAGTAACCTTATTACAACCGCTGCACTTGAAACATCTACGAAACTACCGGCCTCTCACATTGCACCTTCCACTTATACCCTTCGAGCATTTAATGATACGATATGCTCGACGGTTGGCACAATTGTCCTGCCCATACAAGTGGGACAAAAGATCATTCCTACGTTGTGCCACATTTTAGAAGGGGAAATGGCTTACAATATCTTGCTTGGACGGCCTTGGATCCGGGATATGAAGTGTGTCCCTTCAATTGCTCATCAATGTTTGAAATATACATTTGAAGGACAAGTGCACGTGGTCCCTGCAGATTTGGAACCTTTTAAGTATTGCAATTCAGTGCAAATCATGCCGCGATCGACCCTTCCTTCAACGCACGTGGATTTCCGGTTAAATCCATCTAAACGGGGTTCGACTAAGCAAGAATCTCCCTTGCCAACTCAATCAAGTTCTTCATCTAGTCCTCCCACAACGACGCCACCTACGATGGCCACACCAACGGACAAAGGAAAGAAGCCCCTGGAAGCGGAACCACCTCTAGTCTCCAACATCTCTACAGGAGAGACGCCTAATCGAATGGAAGTTGAGACGCCTAGTGCACCCCACATGGAGTGGACTCAAGGAGAACTCCCATTCACTTCCCCTCAATCGCCAACGATTACTTTTGAGATGTCTAACACGGGCATGGGGGAGTACATAGTGCGAAATGTTGTTGCAACGCCCACACTTCAATCTATGCAAGACATGGGAAGACCTCGACTCCCCATAGGCTCCGTGGTTCCTTTAGGCTACCCACCTAATCAGACAAATTTTATTTTTGGGGGCCTGGATCATGGCATTGAACCTTCCCGAAAAGAAGAAGAAGATGAAGATCCCTTTATGGAAGATGTCAACTATCTGGCTAACCCAGACTTCGCATTACGTTATCTTAGCCAATGCAATTGGCATGGATACGGGTTAGGCCGGTATGAACAAGGAATGCGTGTTTTGTGTCAACCAAGATACCAAATGCCTTATGACAAGTCAGGAGTAGGGTTTAACCACCCTTTGCCCCTCGACATCTTGGTCGAAAACATGCAAGGCCTAGGGATAGGCAACAAGGATGGGTTGGCATCGGATCCATATGCCAATCCAAATACGACTTATACACTGGGGGACTATTTCCCATTGCACACAAATAACCTTGTTGACCTCAACAACCCTTTCCCTACGGCTGAACAAGGAGAAACCTCACGGACTCACCCACAAGGGGAAGATGGACAAGACCACGAAGGGTCTTCTGAAAATGAGTCGGAGGACGATCATTCGCATGAATATCAAATGAATGATGATCAGGAAAGCTTCTTGAGGATGTTCCCATTGAATGATCCTAGTGAGCATAGGTTGCAAGATCCTTTAGACATAGATGACAGGTTGGAACACTTACACATAGATCCAAGACCTAGGAGGCATTTCACCCTGGCGCAGTTATAGCAATTACTACACCCCCCACTCTAGGCATACAACGAACATCTTCCGCCTAGAGACCCTATCAACTCATCAGTGCCTAGGGCAGACCCTGTTTGTAGGACTGCGTATAGGGCTGATCCCTTTGTGCCGGTGCCCACGAGAGCCAGATCCAAAGCACCAAGAACATCCAGAATGTCACAGTTGTCACATTTGCGGTTATGGAGATTACAATCATTTCATCAACATGGTCTCCATTGACTTGACCGCCCCCATCCATGATCCAACCAATCCAACACGATTATTGCATCTAGACATAGAAGCTATTGATTGGGATCGCACTGACACACCACCATCTCCATCAGAGTATTGGCCTTGCGGTGGGATGTTTCATTTCACTCCAAGACAGGACTCGGGATGTCTTTCATGCTGAGGAGGAACTTGATGTTCCAAATGACGATCTTAATTCAGCAAATGATATCCATCCGATCCCCATTCCACACCAGTTGGAAGACGGATCCCATATGTCAGTTGAAGCAACGACTGATGTAGACATCGGCACAGATCCAATGAATCCACGGATTCTCAAGCTGGGGGTAAGTCTTTCCCCTGAAGAGCGAGCCGATTATGTTGCCCTTCTTAAGGAAAAGAAGGAGGTTTTTGCATGGTCATACAAAGATATGCCGGGACTAGACCCACGACTAGTCACGCACAATTTAACGCTTGATCCGACAATCAAGCCAGTAAAGCAAAAACTACGCAAGATGCATCCAACAGTAGCCTTAATGGTAAAAGATGAGTTACAAAAGTTGTTGGATGCCCAGTTTGTCATCTGTGTGGATTATCCGCCATGGTTGTCTAACATGGTTCCTGTCAAGAAACCCGACGGGAGGATTCGCATATGCACTGATTTTTGAGATCTTAACAAAGCGAGTCCTAAGGATGATTTTCCTTTGCCGAGCATCGACGCGTTGGTAGACGCTACGACGAGGCCACGAAATGCTTTCCCTTATGGATGGTTTCTCAGGATACAATCAGATTCGTATTAATCCTGAGGACCAGCTAAAAACGGCATTCACAACGCCTTGGGGGACATTTTGTTATAAGGTCATGCCTTTTGGCCTTAAAAATGCCGGAGCTACCTACCAACGTGCCATGACATACATCTTTCACGATTACATGCACAAAATTTTGGAAGATTACATGGATGATTTGTTGGCCAAATCTCTTTTGCGCCCGGATCACATCGGTGACTTGAGTAAGGTCCTTGATCGCCTCATTGAGCATAAAGTCAGACTAAACCCCAAGAAGTGCGTCTTTGGCGTCACCTCCGAAAAGCTCTTGGGTTTCATAGTCTCCAAACGAGGAATTGAGGTTGATCCAAACAAAGTCAAGGCAATCCTTGAAATGCGTCCCCCAACCACCATCAAGCGGCTCGAGAGTCTGCAGGGAAAGGTTGCGTCGATCAAGCGCTTCATAGCGCAGTTATCTGACAAATGCCGACCCATGAATAAATTATTGCATAAAGGGGTCACATTTCATTGGGATGACGAGTGCCAGTCAGCCTTTGACGACATTAAACAGTACTTGGCTTCGCCACCGATGCGGCACCACCCGGACCAGGAGTGTCGTTCTATTTATACATCTCGACCATCGAGGTGGCACTGGGCGCCATCCTTGTCCCAGAAAAATGAACTTCATAGAGAACAGGCTACATACTATCTTAGCCGCACCACGGTCGATTATGAACTTAACTATGCATATGTTGAAAAACTGCTGCGGCGGTGGTGTTTGCTACCAAAAAGCTACGCCACTACATGCTTAGTAATAAGACGTATGTTGTGTCTAAGGAGAATCCATTGCGATACATGATGAGTCGTACTTATCATAGTAGCCGCACGGCGAAATGGATCATGTTGTTGACGGAGTTTGACATAGAGTTCATTGGACAGAAATCTATAAAAGGTCAAGTCATCGCCGATCAACTAGCCGAGGCTCCTCTTGAAGACGATCAGCCTATGACTTTTGAACTACCTGATGATGGGGTCTTCCATGTTTTAGAGTCGCCGGATTCTGATGAGCCTGAGTCCCAGGCTGACATAACCCTTTTCTTCGATGGTTCTAAATGTGAGCAAGGGGGTGGTGCGGGAATTGTATTCTTCACTCCACAAGGTGCTCCAATGCCCTTGTCATTTAAATTAGACTTCCCGCTAACCAATAACAATGCAGAATACGAAGCCTTGCTCATAGGTCTTCGAGACGACAATCACCATGAACATTAAACGATTGAACATCTTTGGTGATTCGCTGTTAATTGTCAACCAAGTAAAAGGGATATACCAATGTAAATGTCCAGTTTTGAAGTCTTATAAAACCCTTGTGGATAAATTCTTGGCACAATTTGAATGGTATGACATCGAGGCACTCCCTCGATCATCAAATCATTTTGCGGATACTATGGCCTCCTTGGGGTCACTTATTCCGCAAGACCCTTCTAGTGAAATGACAACCATTCAGGTTAAAACATTATCGCAATCTGCGATGGAGCGTGCAAGCTCTGATTCGACGCCAGAAATCCACATGATCCAGATTGAACCATCTCCGGATAAGTTCTCTCGAATTCGAGATTGTTTGATTAAAGCCAACTGGGGGTCCTTGTTCTCCCCGGCCCCTCTTGCTAGCAACACCACGTTGTTTTTACAAGTTCTTTCCTGTTCAGCTTTTGTTCGGGATAAACTTCAAAAGGGATTGGCCGTTCATACTATCGAGGTTTCTGATCAGCAAGACTGGTATACACCCATTCGGGATTACCTCAAGCTAGGTACTCTCCCACTTGGATTGACACAAGCCGCGAAAAGATCATTCAAACAAAAAGCGGCAAAGCATGTCTTGGTAGGAGACATTTTGTATCGTCGAAATTATGAAGGAATCCTCCTTCGTTGTTTGGACCGACAAGAGTCCGCTTGGGCGATCACCCAAGCTCACGATGGTACATGTGGTGGCCACTTCAGCGGTATGGCCATCGCAAAGCGCATTCTTCGCATGGGTTATTATTGGCCATCCTTAGAGCGAGATTGTTGCGCATATGTGAAGAAGTGCGTGAAGTGTCAGCATCATGCTAATTTGACACACGTACCTTCTCAGGCCTTACGGCCGATTCAATCGGTTTGGCCTTTTTCGCAGTGGGGCTTTGATCTAATTGGAAAGATCTCCCCTGCGTCGTCGGGTCGTCACACGTTCATTTTAACGGCCACTGAGTACTTTACCAAATGGGTGGAAGCAATTCCGCTGACCACTACGACTGGAGCTCGCATTGCGGAGTTTATTTTGCATAACATCATATGTCATTTTGGTATTCCATCCAAAATAGTCTCGGATAATGGGACACCATTCAAGAATAAAGATGTGCGTGCTTTGACCACAAAGTACAAGATTCGACATAGCTTTTCAACACCCTATTATCCGCGAGGCAAATGGGCAAGCGAGGCGTCAAACAAAATGCTAGTCGCCATTCTTAAAAAGACGAGTTGCGAGATAATCATAATGACTGGCACATTCAGATCCCGCTTGCCCTATGGGCTTATCGCACCCGGCATTCGGACGCCCATTGGGGCAACTCCATTTTCGTTGGTGTATGGCTCCGAGGCAGTCATGCCTTTTGAGTTGGAAATTCCTTCCCTGCGCATTTCAATGCAAGAGTTCATCGATGATGACACTGCACGAGAGGCCCGGTTAGATCAACTGACGTTGCTTGACGAACGACGCGTTAATGCTCTCGAGCATTTGCGTATCTATCAAGAGCGACTTAAGAAAGCATACAACATGAAAGTCCACTTCAGGGAATTTCAGGTTGGTGATTTGGTCTTAAAAGAGAACCAGCAGAATTCTAATTTGCCCTCCCATCTTCGGGATAAGTTTGCAGCAAACTGGTTAGGTCCTTACATCATTGATAGTAGAATAGGACCTGGAACATACCGGCTTGCCTCTCTTGAAGGAATCAAGGAAACAGAACCCTTGAATATCATTCATTTGAGGTCATTCCACGTCTAGAGAGCCATAGTCCAACAAAAAGCTCCAAGGATTACCACAATCGCTTGGTCAACCCAAAAGCTCCAAGGATTCCCACAATCACTTGGTCAACCTAAAAGCTCCAAGCGTTACCATAATTGCTTGGTCAACATAAATATTCAAAAATCAACAAAAACAACATAAAAATCAAAATCACAAAAACAATCGCATTTCAATTCCATGCATTCTCAAAAAAAAAAAAAAAAAAACATTTGCATTTCCATTCCATGCATTCTCATAACAATCAAAATACAAAAGTATAGTTTGCATTCCGCATTGCATACATACATTGCATACTCCGCTAGGTCATATAAGTCAAAAGCACCATAGGCTGTCATTATTTGGCAATTCCCTCATTTCCACCTTAGATCTATTTTCATAAACACCTACATCCAGCATATCACCCTTTTATTTTTAGCATCATCAGTGTCGCCTAATGTATATAGGGTTTTCGTCATTCAGATGTCTTTAAATTTCTAGCCAAGAACTGTACACAATTAAGCAGATTTTACATGGGAAAGTTTTACTTGGATCACACCTTGTTACGTAGCATCCCAACACATATTAACACACATAAAATAATTCCTAAGTTGTGTAGACGAAAGATGAAACCTGCACCGTAATCCTGGTTACCATAAGTGAAACGGCTATCTTGCTTATCCCCCTGTGCGAATGACCCTAGAAATGCTGAGAATTGGCAAAAGGACAAGCTTCCTCCCTACCCAATTCCCCATGAATCCCAAGTTCTCAAAAGTTGCAAAACCATCAAATATTTGCAAAACGTCAAAGCACTAAAATTTGACATCCTACAGTGCACACATCAAAAGACACAAATAACAGTGATTATCATCACTCTATATTCAAATCCCTTGCTCAAAAAAAAAAAAAAAAAAACAAGACGAGTACTATCATTTTATCACTATCAAAGAGCAAGTATCCCAATACCCTTGAAGAAAAGAAGGGAGTCGACCTTGAATCCCTGGAATTCTCGAGCATTTCGACAGGTCATGAGGCAAGCTTCAATACCGATTTGGTTGATAGCCTATTGGTTACTGGTGGTAAACCTCTCGCATGACGATATATCTATCACATTAACTTGTGTACGAGATCAATGTTTGCATGTGGATGAGCTAGCTTACAGTATCCTAGATAACATCGCAGACAAATCGACTAAATACAATAAAGGAGTTCATGGAGCTAATTAGGTGATCCTCAGTACAGGTTCGGTTGAAAGCCCATCTGCCTTGGCGGTATCCTGATGAATAACACATAAATGAACTCAATTGCACACACAGGGATGTGAAATAACTTGGTTAAATTCAAGTCAAATTTAGACCTTGTTCAGAAGTCTTGTGAGATAAACGAACAGTCTTGGTTAGTTAGTTAAAAATATATGCATTTCAGAAAAGCTTAACTACATTTTCAAACAACCGATACATTTCATTCCATACATCACCATAAAACAATAGACAAAATACAAAAACAAAGTTTTCATATGTACAAGCATTCCACAAAGTTATCTTATTACTATAACAAGCCACTCCAATTTTGTACCAGTCTATGGTGCATCGACATATCATCCATTCCATATGCATACATCATATAAATTAGCATCATCACATTCATATTAGCATATGCATACATCAATGTAAAAACATGTACATAAACATAAATCATGCAAAAAAAAAAAAAGATACACACCAAACAGAATCATCTGTATATATATCACAACAAAATTGCCCGTAGGCTACAAAACTGGTCCTCAGACCTCCCTCCCATCATCCAAACTCCCAAAACCCCCAGCCTAGGGCGTCGGCCACCATGATCACGCAGGATCGGTGCGACGAGAGCTACCCCCCATGGTATCTATTCTCTGAGATCTCTCAGGGCGACTGCTCGCCCCTGCATCCCGACCACTCGCACTGCCCTCCTCTCGCCGCCTGCATCGGGATGATGCCGACTGCTCCGTCCCGCTGTCTCTCGTCTGTGCGACGAGCCACTGGTCGGAGGCTCTGGTATTCGCCCACCCAGGCGGATGATCTCACCCTCCATCTCCGACCGATGCCGCCCCCACGCTTCCTCTCGTCGCCTCCAATCCGCCTCCCGTAGCCTCCACTCGGCCTCCCGCCTACGGTAATACGCGATGGCATCGTCACGCTGTGCTAGCTGCACCCGTAGGAGATCTCTCTCCCGTGCAGCATCTGTATCTCCCACCTGCTGGTGAGACGCAGCCACTGCGATCCCACGCTCGCTAAGTGTGTCCGCAGGAGATCCCTCTCCTGTGTCATCTGCTCTCCATCCTGCCTCTGCAACAATCCCGTCAAACGCGCTACCTCAGCGCGCAACCCTGCCTCTGTCTCCCCCGAGCCAGCCGGCTCTGACGCCTCCTGCATCTTCGGCTGCTCCTCCTCCCCAAAGTCATCTCCCACCTCTGCCACCTCCACCATCTCTACATCTGCAGGTGCTCCCCAACCCTCTCCTGGTGCCTCTGCACCCTCTCCGCCTCCCGTTGCCTCCTCTCCTCCCAAGGGCCCCTCCCCTCGCCACTACCGTAGCGTCCACCACTCCTGATATTCGGCTGTCACGCCGACGTCATCAACATCCGGGATGTCCAACACAGCATCTGACTCCTCCCCTAGTGGCTCGAGGATCGGCGCCGCTAGGGTCCTCTCATCACTCCGGCGTCGGTAGGCTACGGGCTCCCCAGGCAACCCCTGACGTACCCCAAACTGCCGCGTCACTCGGAGGTAGTGGAAGTACTCCTGCTCTGTCCCATGCCGCCCAATCACCCATCTCCCCCTTCGGACCCGTCGAAGCCAATCATCTGCCTCTGGCCATGCGGGACAATCCCGATATGGCCTCCATATCACATCTCTGGGAGTCAGTCGTGCTAGTGCATCTCTGTAATGGTCCACGTCTCCCGCGAACCGTCGACTATGCCCCCGCTCCTCTGATCGGTACCATAAAGCACCATACCCAATATCCCTGTCCACCATCTCCGCTCGGGTAGTCCAGGGCAACCCTCGTGGTCGCTCTATGGCTATGTGCTGCCATGCCCAGCACTGCAACAAGAAACTGCACCCCAACCCCTTTCGCCTCCGACAGCGGACCTCGTACAACTCATCATATAACTGCGCCAAAAGCGTCTGGCCCCACCTCATGATAATCGGCTCTGTCACCGGGCAATCCACTAACTGCCATACTACCTCCACTAGGTTCCATGGGAACCTCGCTCTTGACGAATCTGGCAAGAGCATGTTGGAAATGAGGCTCATGAGTACTGCATGCCTCACTCCCAACACTCCCCTCGCGTACCACCATCGTACCGGTATCCCCCCAATCTGACAATCCAGCTCTGCCCTCTCCAACGAGGTCATCCCATCCCCATCCCCTCCATGTCCAAAGTATCGCGTCAGTACCGCCGTCCTCTGGCTCCGTGGTGTCGTCCGAATGGGAACCCCGTCTATTGGAATCCGAAGAATCCGATACACGTCCTCTAGGGTGACTGTCATCTCCCCTGTAGGAAGATGGAAGGTGTTCGTACGAGCATCCCACAGGCCAATCAATGCGGTAATGTACGCCCGATCTGCCACAACTGCATCCAACCGAGCCACATGCTTGAGCCCTAGGGCATCAAGCCACTCCCAATCATCATCAGTCAACGCCTCGCGGGCATTAGAAAAAATGGTCGGTACTCGATGTCGACTCTTCACCACCTGCACATCACAAAAAAAAAAAACAAAAACAACAAACATCAAAAACATGCATCATATCACCATTACATGTACAAAAATGCATAACTATACCGTACTATTTTTCATTCACATGTACATCCAAAAAAAAAAAAATCATCAATTTTTCATTTCATCATCAAAAACACCAAAAATTTGCCATGGTTTACCTACGGTTTTTCCTAAGTTTACCATTTCAAAACAAAAAATTCATCCATTTTGCATCTTTAATTTCATCAAAATCAATAAAAATTTGACATGGTTTACCTACGGTTTACCTAAGTTTACCATTTCAAAACAAAAACAATTCATCAATTTTTCATTTAAAAACGACAACAAATTTGACATGGTTTACCTACGGTTTACCTAAGTTCACCATTTCAAAAAAAAAAAAAATTCACCTTTCATTTCATCAAAAATGACAAAAATTTGACATGGTTTACCTACGGTTTTATCTAAGTTTACCATTTCAACCAAAAAAATTCATCTTTAATTTCATCAAAACAAAAAAAAAAAATCATCAATGTTTCATTTCATCATCAAAAACAAAAATTTGACATGGTTTACCTACGGTTTTACCTAAGTTTACCATTTCAAAACAAAAAATTCATCCATTTTGCATCTTTAATTTCATCAAAATCAATAAAAATTTGACATGGTTTACCTACGGTTTACCTAAGTTCACCATTTCAAAAAAAAAAAACAATTCATCAATTTTTCATTTAAAAACGACAACAAATTTGACATGGTTTACCTACGGTTTACCTAAGTTCACCATTTCAAAAAAAAAAAAAATTCACCTTTCATTTCATCAAAAATGACAAAAATTTGACATGGTTTACCTACGGTTTTATCTAAGTTTACCATTTCAACCAAAAAAATTCATCTTTAATTTCAAAAAAAAAAAAAAAATCGACATGGTTTACCTACGGTTTCGACCTAAGTTTACCATTTCAATGAAAAACAAATTCATTCATTTTCCATTTTTTAATTTCATAAACATAACACAAAAATATGGGCATGGTTTACCTATGGTTTCGACCTAAGTTTTACCATTCACATAGAAAAACATTTTTCTAACCATGGTTACCCTAAAGTGTTACTCTAAGTTTCATTTTGGGTTTATCCTATAGTTTTCCATCTAAGTTTCCATCAAGTTTGCATCCATGTTTCATTCGGTGTCATTCATTTACCTTTTACTTTAATTAATTAGGGTTTCATGTTTAAACACAAGAAAAACACCATAAAAACAACTTTGCATTTTTCAAATTGACAATCGAAGAGATAGTGCACTTACTGGTCTCGCCTCGGCTCCGCCGCTCGACGACCCGGTCTGTGCACTCATGGTGGTTGGATGATCCGGCAGCGCTTCGCGTCAGAAATCTACCTCCTCCTCCCAGAGCTCCAAATCGCAATCGCTGAACAGTGCAAATGAGCCAAATCCGTCATTTTCGCATATTTATAGTTTTTGTCAGCTGGTACTCGTCCTTTATCGGGACGAGCGCTTTTCGGCGCGCTCGTCCCACCCCGGGACGAGTACCTTCGGAGATGCACTCGTCTTACCCCGGGACGAGTACAATCCTGCCACTCGTCTCACCCCGGGACGAGTACAATCCTGCCACTCGTCTCACCCCGGGACGAGTACAATCCTGTCACTCGTCTCACCCCGGGACGATTAAAAGAATAAAAAAAAAAAAAAAAACACAACAAAACCAAACATAAACATGACAAATGCCAACAAAATCAAAAATAGGTCAAAACAGTCGGGGAACTGCTCGAGCATGCTTAGCGGTAAACCATCTAAAGGCACCCTTGCACACGTCATCTTGGGTCAAGCGACTCGTCGCTTTTCTCATGTCGGTCATTCCCTCATCGATTCGTCGCTTGAGGGGGTAGTCACACTTAGTTGCCAATCAACAACATTATACCTAGTCTTGGAAAAGACACGCATTCAAAGGATCATTGCAAAAGACAATCGCGCCCTTGCTTGGGGCAGCAAACAAGCAATCATCACAAACTAATCATATACTTGGCATTCGTGAATCATGAACTCAAGGTTCCCACAACAAAAGGTTGCGCCCTTTGCCTATTCATGACTGATCAATGTCTAAGTTCAAGTAATACCTCACCGAACCGGGTTAATACTTGACTTAAGTTCCTTAGCTCGTCAGAAGCAAGGATTCAAGAATGCGTGCCCTTTCCATACTTGGGGCATCAAGAGTTGGTTAGGTTACTGAGAAACCCTAATCATTAGTGCTTTGGTTATATTTTTGCTCAGTGCTGCGCCTTGCATAACGCTTCCCAAAAAGGGGCATCTGTAGACACCAAAACAGCACCAATCCGATTATGTGACGACAAGCACTGATCGCACCAACACACACAGCCCCCAGGGCAGCCCTCGGAGGTTAAACAGTGGTTCTAACCACTCACACAATAGTTTTGCAAGTCAGAAACCAATTTGGCACCTTTTGGACACCTTATTTCTTATTCGTCCCACCCAGGGACGAGTAAGAATTTTACTCGTCTTTCTTAGGGACGAGTGCTGACTGGCACTCGTCTCTCTTAGGGACGAGTGTTGACTGATAGATACTCGTCTTTCCTAGGGACGAGTCTTGGTGATACTCGTGTCACCCGGGGACGATTACCGGTGCTCGCTTCGGGGTGGGACGATTGTAGAGTTTGACTTGCAAAAAGTCAAATCTCGGCATATAACAACTCGAAACTGTCACTTAGCTTTCCCTGCATGACATAGGAGTGCGAGTGAGTTCTTTTAACAACACACATCTGTCACTTAGCTTTCCTTGCATGGCATAGGAGTGCGAGTGAGCTCTTTTAACAACACACATCTGCCACTTAGCTTTTTCTGCATGGCATAGGAGTGCGAGTGAGTTCTGTTAAGACAACTCAGATTTGCCACTTAGCTATCCCTTCATTGCATGGGCGTGCAAATGAGTTTTTCTAAAACATGCAAAGACATGCACGAGAGGCGGTTAAGAAGCCCTTGATCAAGAAGAAGTCTTCTCTTCACAAACAAAAGCATTCATGCAAAGAAACACTTTTGCATGTTAATTCAAAAAGACCCCTTGGGTCTATAAAAGCGGTGAGTTTTCTCACCCAAAAAGGATATACGAGAGAAGGAGCATTTTGAGCGACGAAGTGTTGCTAGTTCACTTATTGGCGATTTGTGCTTTCATAATCGTGGTATTTCTTTTAGTTTCATGTTTATGCTTTTGTCAAGTTTCATTTCATTTAGATTCATTTCAACCATCGTTAGATTCATCTTTTATGCTTCATACACGAGTGCTACTGACTTTCTTGTTTGTTTCTTTGAGTGCGAGTTGCGAGCATTAGAGGAGCGGCGAGGAGTCTACCTTACCAACGCAAGCGGCGGCAACATTTGGCCCGCCCATTCCAAACGTGGGCATGCGGAAGGAGGAAGACTAAAATCACAAATTGTAACAAAGACCAATTTAACGCTCCTAGCCCCTAAAAGGGGAGGAGACGTATATGTAACCGAGGAAAAGAAATTTGAATAAAGAGGGCTGTGATTTCCTTACATCTGTGCTTTCATTTCCAATTTATCTCTTTTCCTTGTTTTTGTGCATAGGATTAAAGCGTTACATTTCGTCTTATATTGCATAGTTATAGTTTTCCTTTTACTTCCGGAATCTCGTGCTTTCAGAGAGAATGAATAGAACACTACAAGAGAATATTTGAAACATGTTGTTATACGCAAAACCTAGTAAAGGGTTAATTTAACATTGTATACTACTTTGAATGACAAGACACCAAAAGAGGCCTGAAGTGGGATAAAACCATCAATCTCTCACCTAAGGATTTTTGGTTGTGAGGCCTTTATGCACATTATTACCAAAAAGATAAAAAAATTTGGATGAAAAATATGAGAAATATATTCTTGTTGATTATGGAGAAGTTATTGGAACAAAAGGATATAAATTATGAATTTTGAATGAACATAGAAGTGTCTTTAGCATAGATGTGATTTTTAAAGAAATTATGATATTTGGAGATATTCAACAACAAGAATAACAACAGTAGTTTAAATAGAAGGTTAGTGTGCATGAATTCACTACATCAGGTTAGCCTTCAAGTGAAGCATATGCTCAATTCTATCAGCCTCAAGAAATAATATCTTTTGATATTTTAGATAGAGTTTTCAACCAACAAAGGCCAAGTGAAGATTTGCTTTTTTATGTGCCTAAAGATATGAATCAAGAGGATCAACAAATTATGCATCCTAATTTTCCACCTTGTAGATAAGAGGTCCAAGAATCAGTGGAGTAGCCTAGAAGAACTAGAAGAGAAAAACATCTTCCCAACAGGTTTCAGGATTATTTCTATAGATTAACATCTGCATGTGAATATCCTCTCACATTTTAAGATACCATGAATAGTCCATAGAAATATCATTGGAAGAAGACCATGCAAAAAGAAATAAATTCAATGAAGAAGAACCATGCATGAAATTTAGTTCAACAACATGCTGGAAGAAAGTAGTAGGCAACAAATGGTTGTTGAGAAATAATTTAAGACTTAATGGATCTATGGAAATATATAAGGTCAAGTTGGTTGTAAATGTTCTCTCGGATCCCAGGTATCAATTTCATAAAACTTATACTCCCACTATGAAGCTATCCCCTATTAGGCTTCTTCTTGCATATTTTGTTGCTTTTTATTTAGAGGTTGCATAAATGGATGTACAGAAAACATTCCTACATGGATATTTGGAGGAAATATACATGCAGTAGCCTAAAGGTTTTCAAATAGGAGTTGCAGGTGTTTTCTATAGTTTGAAGAAATCCCTCTATTGATTGAAGGAGTTTCTTAGAGAATGGTACAAGAAGTGTGACAGTTATGTGTTGCAGATTGTATTTTTTTAACTCCATAGATCCATGTGTGTATTACAAAAAATAAAGGTAAAGTTTTGTAATTTTAGTTTTGTATGTGGATGACATCCTCCTCATTGGAAATAATAAATAGTTAATTTCAAAAACTAAGGATTTATTGTTAAAGAATTTTGATATGAAGGAATTAGGTCAAGCACACCATTGTTTGGAAAAAAAATACAAGAGTAGACAATTGTGGCTTTCCCAAAAGGATTACATCAACCATATTTTGAAATAATTTCAAATGCAGGATAGTAAACCTTCCAAAATTTCTATGTAGCTTGGAGTTAAATTATTTACAAAAAATTGTCCAACTATAACTAAAGAAAATAAGAGGATGAAGAAAATTCCATATGTAGAGGTTGTGTGCTCATTGATGTATGCAATGGTATGTACAAGACCTGATATTGCTCATGTTGTTGCTATGGTCAGTTGATATATGTCCAATCCTAGAAAGGAACATTGAACTACTGTAGAAAGAATATTTAGATATTTACAAGGTATAAAAGATCATGTTTTGTGTTATCAACCTAAGAAGAATGAAGAGTTTTATTTGAAGAGACATGTACATGCAGACTGGGAAGGTAACTTAGACAATCATAAATCAACATGAGGATATGTATTCACTTTGTATGGTGGTGCAGGAGTAAAAAGTAAATTGTTATAGCTTTGTAAGGTGTTGAAGCAGAATATATTATTACCACTAATGTTGCAAAAAAATATTTGGTTGATGATGTTGTGCAAATATTTGCATTTGAACCAAGAATATGTTAGAATAAAAAGTGACAGTCAAAGTGTAATAACACTTGAAAATTCTTCATCATTCCTTAAAAGGAAAAAACATATTGCAATGAAATATCATTTTGTTTATGATATATTGTAGAGTGGAATGATTAACCTAATCAAATGCAAAATCTAAGAGAATGCAACAAATGAATTACTAAGGTTGTCACAACTCAAAAGCACCGATTTTATAGCAATGAGATTGGGATAAAAGATTGCAAAAAAAAGCTTGCATCAAGTGGGAGTTTGTTACAATGTGCAGGTATTGAATTATTTCTATGTTTGATGATGAAATCTTCTGAAAAGTTCACAAAAATCCCTTTTTGGAGTCTTCATGTTTTTTGGTATGATCTAGAAGATTCTAGAAGACTAGTAAGCCATAGAAGATTATATTTTTGGGTGGGAAAATTAGAAAACCCTCCCATTTTGTGATTATAAAAAGATATCCACATGTAACATTGTATTGAGGGAGTTCCTCTAAATAAATGAATGTTTTCTCTGTAAATATTTGATCCTCCTTTTATTTTTTTTTTATGTTTTTGCTTGCACTTAGCATATGCTCTATTTTTCTTTTCAATATATCTATCACACTAAAATATCTACCTTTGTATTTATCCATCCACAAAAGAAAAATAATTGTCGTAGGAGAAAGTTTGTCTCTTTATTAGAGTATGGATTAGCTAGGACTCAACTCAAATATAATACCTTCTCTAGTATACATATGCTTTCTCTACCAATTTACCAACCCTTTCATATTAAAGTGATGAGTATATAGTTATTCTATCAACTAAAAAATCAACCCCCATTAATATTTGAGTAATGAGTGTGATGAATATATAATTTTTGTAGTAGGTATGCTATCATATTATTGATATTTGAGTGATGAATAGTTGCACTCATCATTAAAATATTAAGGATATAATAACATAATAGGTAAAATAACCATATATGCATCTTAGAAGTCTTTCAACTATTTAAAAACATTAATAGTAATATTATAATATTTTTAAAAATCTACCTTCACAAAATTTGAACCCTAGTCTCCTTCATATTTGATTAAAATGTTAAGTTCACTCACTGCTGACTGTGCCAAATCCTTTAAGCAACAAGGTAATATTTTTTAAATTTATATATATGTAGACACCAAAACAACACCAATCCGATTATGTGATTGCAAACACTGATCACATTGACACACACAGCCCCAAGGGCAGCCCCTAGAGGTTAAACAGTGGTCCTAACCACTCTCACAGCAGTTTTGGGAGGTCAAAAATCAATTTGGCACCTTCTAAGCACTTTGCTCAGAATCCGTCCCTCCTTGGGACGAATTCAAAATGGGATCCGTCCGCCTCTGGGATGAATACAGAATCTGCTCTAGGGTGGGACGAATTCTAGGTTTGACGGGCAAAAAGTCAAATCTTGACAAATGGCAACTCGGATCCGCCACCTAACGCCTCCTTCAGTTCATGGGAGCATGGGTGAGCGTTTTCGAGCATTAGAGGCTATTACAGGGGCAGTCATGAAGCCCCTAATCAAGGAGGAATCTTCCCTCCCTTGGAAGGGCATGGCTACCATGTGGCGCCTCTGCATGCTCATCCCAAGAGACCTCCAGGTCTATAAATTGGTGAGTTTCCTCACCCTAAAATATAGAGAGAAGGAGCATTTTGGAGCAAGGAAGTGCTGTCGTTTTTCTTTCACACCTATTCCCCTTTTGAATTGTGCCTTTCACATCCTTGATCTCTTTTGGAGAAGAGGTCATTAGGTGGTTGTTGGAAGCACAAATCCGGAACCAAACCCGACATTTGGCCACAATATCCCACCCAATTTGCCAAAAACATATTACAGGAGATTTTGGACCCATCCCAAGTGGATTGGTGCCAAAATTAGGTAATATTTAAGCAACAAGGTAATATTTTTTAAATTTATATATATTAATGTAATATCTTAATTGTATACTTTTATAAAGCTTATATATTAGAATTTTATGATTAACATGAGGTAAATAATACAAATTAGTTGTAATTTTTCATTCCTAAGAATTTTAGGTTGAATTGTTCTCTACGTGTCGTAGTCCATCCTCTCTCCAAATGTTTTTTGTAGACTAAGTTGTTAACAATACGGTGTCATCAGATTTAACAATATCTTAAATCGAAGGAAAACTAAATTATATAAAAAATAGCGCTTGTAGTCAGGTCAGGTCAATTCCACTGTAACAATCAACACAATTTGTTATATATAGGTGAGCAACTTAATATACAGAATGAATAAAAATGAGATTGATCTAGAATACTTTTAATCTTGTCAGACTTATTGATAGTAAAGATAATTTACAAGGAAATGAAGGTAAGAATCCCTAAATTTTTAGTCAATTATGGTACTAAATACCCACTGCCAACCGTGAAATTTCCCCTTCCTTATATAGTTGTCCTCTACCAGATTCAACAAAACATGCTCCATTTATAAAAACATCATGCACCGATCTCCACAACCAATTGTCGCAAGAAGGTCAATCACACCCTTTGTGCTCTATCACTTGCTTCTTCCTCTCTTCGTACGTACACACAAACATGTTTCCTTCACTTAGAATGGTTGGGTGTTGGCTCCCTCCAATCACATATATCTCCCATGGCTCATAATTGTTATTTGCCACTTAACTCTATAGATCCATGTGTGTATTACAAAACATAAATTTAAAGTTTTATAATTTTAGTTTTGTATGTGGATGACATCCTCATGATTGCAAATAATAAATAGTTGATTTCAAAAATTATTGTCAAAGAAATTTGATAAGAAGGACTTAGGTCAAGCACACTATTATTTGGGAAAAAACACAAGAGAAGATAATTATGAATTTTGTAAAAGGATTACATTAACCATATTTTGAATGAATTTGAAATGCAGAATAGTAAACCTACCAAAATTCCTATGTAGCTTAGAGTTAAATTATCTGCAAAAAAGTATCCAACTACAACTAAAGAAAATAAGAGGATGAAGAAAATTCCATATGTAGAGGTTGTGGGCTCATTGATGTATGCAATGGTATGTACTAGGATTTATATTGCTCATGTTGTTGGTATGGTCAGGAGATATATGTCCAATCCTAAAAAAGAATATTGATCTACTATAAAAACATAGATATTTAAAAGGCACAAAAGATCATGTTTTGTGTTATCAACCCAAGAAGAATGAGAGTTTTCTTTGCAGGGATATGTACATGCAGATTGGGTAGGTGACTTAGAAAACCATAAGTCAACATGAGAATATATCTTCACTTTGTATGGTGGTGCAGTGAGCTGAAGGAGTAAAAATCAAATTATTGTAGCTTTGTCAAGTGTTGAAGAAAAATATATTGCTACCACTAATGCTGAAAAAGAAACTATTTGGTTGATGAGGTTGTGCAAAGATTTGTATTTGAACCAAGAATATGTTAGAATAAAAAGTGACAATCAAAGTGCAATAACACTTAAATATTCTTCATTATTCCATAAAAGGATAAAACACATTGCAATGAAATATCATTTTGTGTGTGATATGGTGTAGAGTGGAATGGTTAACCTGATCAAATACAAAACCTAAGAGAATGCAACAAATGCACTTATTAAGGCTATCACAACTCAAAAGCACCAATTTTGCAGCAATGAGATTGGGATAAAATATTGCAAAAAAATCTTGCATCAAGTGGGAGTTTATTACAATATGGAAGTGTCGCATGATTTCTCTGCTTAATGATGAAATCTTCTAAAAAGTTCACAGAAACCTCTTTTTGGATACTTCATGCTTTTCTGTATAATATAGAAGATTCTAGAAGACTAGTAAGCCCTAGAAGATTCCAGAAGATTGTTTGGGTGGGAAAATTAGAAAACCCTCCCATTTTGTGATTATAAAAATATATCTACATGTAACATTGTATTGAGGGAGTTCCTCTAAATAAATGAAGTTTTCTCTGTAAATATTTGGTCCTCCTTTTATCTGTTGTTCATGTTTTTGCTTGCAGTTAGCATATGCTCTATTTTTCTTTTCAAGATATCTATCACACTAAAATCTCTACCTTTGTATATATCCATCCACAAAAAGAAAATAATTGTTGTAAGAGAAATTTTATGTCTCTTTATTAAAGTATGAATTAACTAGTACTCAACTCAAATTTAATACCTTCTCTACTATACATATGATTTCTCTACCAAGTTACCAACCCTTTCATATTAATATACAATTGTTTTATCAACTAAAAAAACAACCTGAGTAATGGGTATGATGAATATATGGTTGTTATACAATGTATGCTATCATGTTATTGGTACTTGAGTGATGAATGATTGCACTCATCATTAAAACATAAACAATATAAGAACATAATTGATAAAACAACCATATATGCATCCTCGAAGGTCCTTCAAAAACATTAATAATTAGTAGTAATATTATATAATATTTTTAAAATCAACCTTCAACAAATTTCAACCCTAGTCTCCTTCATATTTGATTAAAATATTAAGTTCTCTCACTGCCACCTGTGCCAAATCCTTTAAGCAGCAAGGTAAGTTTTTTAAAAATTATATATATTAATGTATATATGTATCTTAATTGCATACTTTTATAAAGCTTATATCTTAGACTTTTTTGATTACCGCAAGGTAAATATTAAAAATTAGCTGCAAAATTTTCATTCCTAAGAATTCTAGGTTGAGTTGTTCTCTACGTGCCGTAGTCCATCCTCTTTCTAAAATTTTTTCACAGATTAAGTTGTTAACAGAAAGGTGTCATCAGATTTAACAATCTCTTAAATAGAAGGGAAACCGAGTTATATGAAAAATAACGCTTATAGTTAGGTCAGGCCAATTCCGCTGTAACAATCAACCCAATTTGTTAAAGATAGGTAAGCAACTTAATATACAGACTGAATAAAAATAAGATTGATCTAGAATAGTTTTAAGCTTGTCAGAATTATTGATAATAAAAATAAGTCACAAGGAAAGGTTAGTAAGAACCCCTGAATTTTTAGTCAATTGTTGTACTAAATCCCCACTACCAACAGTGAAATTTCCCCCTTCCTTATATAGTTGTCCTCTACCAAATTCAACGAAATATGCTCCATTTATGAAAACATCACGCACCGATCTCCACATCCAATTGTCGCAAGAAGGTCCATCACACCCTTTGTGCTCCGTCACCTACTTCTTCCCCTCCTCGTTCGGAGCCACAAACATGTTCCCTTCGCTCAGAATGGTCGGATGCTAGCTCCCTCCAATTGCATATATCCCCCATGGCTCATAATTGTTATTTGCCACATGCACGTACCCTTCTCTCACCCTGCAACGTCAATGTCCATAATCACATAATTAGTTTCTACTCTTTCCCAGCTTGGGAATTGGGGCATTTGATTTAATTCAATACGATACGTTACCTTGGCATCTGTTGCACGAGTCCAGGCCCAAATTGGTTGAACGCCACCGTCACCCTCATACTCTTATCAGCTAAATTCATGTCGTCATTGCCCAGCAGCATCACCTGTTAATCATACGTATCTTAATTAATTTGATTGGTTGAAGAATTTAAACTCACATTAAAAAAGCCAACATGTTTGCTTACTTCATCATGGTCGAAAAATCTATTGTTGGAAATGGTGACGGCAGTAGAACCCAGCGTCACATCTATCAAATCGTTCCCACAATTGGAAAGCATGTTATGATCGATCCAAATATTGTTAGCAGTCACCACCGAGATACCGTCACCGTCCTGTGCGTATGCATGATCAATCCCCCTATGCTCGGATATAAAAACGTAGCCCCATGAACTTTTCGTGCAATCATGAATGTTTAATCCATGGATGATAATGTTGCTGATGTTCCACAGGCGGAGGCACGGCCCATTTTCGATGGTGATGGTTGCTCCCCTAGCGTCAACGGTCTTGCGGCTTGCAACGAACAGGGGCATCTGAAGCCTTATCTCCATATCTCTGGAGAACACAATCCAGAGCGGATACTTACGAGTGACGACGTATCTAAGAGTGCCCGGAGGGGGATTTAGAGGGTTGTCAAAAGGACTGGTGACGGTGTAAATCTGCCCTCCTTTACCACCCATGGCTGCTCTTCCAAAGCCCACAGCGCAATCGACGAGCTTCATTCTGTCATGCTGCCAATTTGAGGCTCCTATCCAGCAGTTATCGATGGGGTTTGACATCGCTTTTGCCCCCTCAACAAATATGAAAACCAGCGCCAATTTCACGAAGACATGCCAAGCCATCTGACCTAAATTTATAGAAGCAATGAGAGCAATAGTTCTTAACGAGTTGAGACATGATAGATCTGTTTCTTGGGGTTGATGAGATTATATAGACGGTAGTGCATTGTGTTCTCTAGAGTTGTCTACTTGTAGAGAAATTTCTTGTGCTCAGTTGGAGAATAGCAAGCCGCATAAGTCTACGCCTGCGACAGCTATGAACGATATTTCATACGATAGCTACGAACGAACACAAAGATAGACATGCCCGTGGGCAATCATATGCGACTATAAAGATAGACATGCCCGTGGGCACCACATCAAGGAATTGAATGCCAACGTAACGTAGGGCGACGACTTTTTTTGTGCGTTGAAGCTTCCTGCTGTTACAAGTGGACTCGCATAAGAAAAGAGATTGAGGAGTCTGGTTCTTTTGCGTGGAACAGATGAGTGTCATTGTCGAAGGCTGTTAATCCCTGAGCGGGCGCAGCTGCATGTTCTCCGCTTGTTGTATTTGAGAGACGGCCTTTTCTTCCGGTGGCTGGTAGATACAGAATATATAGGAAAAAGGAAGCACCGTGACAAAGTCAATTAGTTCATTCTTTCTACCATGACTAAATGTAACGGAGTGTTATGAGTGCGATAACGTGATACGAGGCGGCCGAAGAAGAATTACCCAGATTAACGTATACATGTTGTCGTGGTTCGTCTTTCTTTCCTTTCCTTTTTGTTTGAAATAAATTAGATGTTTTATCATTTTGATATTCATCGCTACCTTTTTTTATCTCTTTTTTATCAACTTACTCTCATCTTCACATCTCATTTATACACCCGGAATTTAACGTGCATGAGTATACAAAATTATCATTAGTTATGGATTTTGTTTATAGACTAGTTTATATGCATTTAATTTTATTAGTTTTATAATTAATTTTAGTTGCACTTAATATTGCAAATTAGTTTATAGTTGTGTTCACCATTAGCTTTTAATTAGTGGTTTTTTATTTTTATTATTTTTTTAATGGTATGTTTTTTTCAATGAGTTTACACAAATTTTATGAGGGGTTTTGGTTTCCTCATACTAAGTAGGGTTTGAACATTGGACTTCTCAAATATGCACCAAAGCCCTTACCATTGTAGTAAACTTAAAAAATTTTAATGGTATATTTTTATATCATAAGGTTTTTGTTTTTTCTTGTTTTTAATATTAATCTATGTTGTATTTTATTTTTAGTTTCATTTTTTTAATGTCATCACATATTTTATCTTTTTTAATATAGATATTTTTCTATCAATAAGCAAAAGTGGATGCAATCAAATTTATTCAAAGGGATTTCTATATTTTTCCACCTCATAATTGCAATAATTGAAAATAAAATATTAATCAAATGAAATGAATAAATCATAGGGTAAAGTCCTATAGCCACTTAGAGAGGGTGGAGTCTCTTGCGAATACGCAAATAATGAAAATGATGATTCGATGATAAAATTAAATGAATGATTCTACCTATAAATAAATTATTTAAACAATGAATGAACTTGACCAATCAATGAGTTGACGCATCCATTGGGATCGTTACATTGCTCTCTCCCTTAAAAGCTTTGCCCTCAAATCTAGAAATGACTGGAAAATGCTTTCTGATTCCTATGCAACATCTTCTTCTGAAAGGTCCTGCTATTCCCTGCTATTCCTTTCCTCAAGATGTAATTTTATTTTCCTTTGATGTTTAGAGCTTATATCCTAGCATTCCAACTATGGAAGGTTTGTTAACTCTTCAAAATTTTATGAAGGATAAATTTAATCCAGCTAAGACAAACTTCATTATTCGGCTTGTAGAACTAGTGTTAACACAACACTACCTAGAATTCAAGGGCAAAATTTATAGACATATCAGAGGAACAACCATGGAGAGTAACTTTGCAATAGTTTATCCTTGCCTATTTTTTTGCCATCTTGAGAAGTAAGTTTTTGTTAATGTTTCTATGGACAATATTTTATTCTATAAAAGATACATTGATGATGTCATTGGTGTTTGGCATGCTTCAAGGGAAAAAATTAATAGATTTTTGGCCACTTATGGATCTTTCTATCCAAGCATTAAAATATCAGCATCTATTTCAGATTCAAAAGTGACTTTGCTGGATACTATTTTTTTTAAAGGGTCTGATTTTGTTCATACATGAATTTTGTGTACAAAGTTATTCCAAAAACCAATGAACACCTATCAATAAATTCCATATTCTTCTCATAATCCTGTCCACCAGCAGAAGGCCTTCATTTTAAGTGAGCTCAACAGGTTCTTAGTCAGAGAAAACTCAAGAGATATTTATTTATGTTAAAAATAAGTATTTTAATAGACTTAAAGCTAGAGGGTATAAGATTAATTGTTTTATTTCACTATTTAAAAAATTCAAATTTTATGGAAGACCCTCTCTCCTAGCCAGAGTTCTTGAAAGAGCTGCATGCAGATAAGGTACCAAAGTCAAACATGTTCCACTTATTTTGAGGCTAGACAATTGTGATTTTGCCAAGAGTTTGCACTTGGGCAAAAATGTTATTTCTCCCATGTTCGAAAATTGGAGTAAGGATAGGTAACTTAAACATATTGCATGAGCCATCATTTGCTGGAGGAATCACAAACCTCTCAGATCCTATATTTCCAAGAATAAAATTTTATAAAGGGATTTTTTCTCCGTCTTGTTTATCGCATTTTTTAATGCACATACATAGACAGTGGACATGCAAATCTTTAATGAAGCTCAAGAAAGAGCTAAATAAGCTCGATATAATGCATCTAATGAAGTTTCAAAAGTTAATATGAATGAAGCTACCGAGAGTGTTGCAGACCTAGTAAAAATAGAGATTAAACAACATGTGGATTGTCTTGAGAAGTTCCTCTCAGATAGATTCTCCCATGGTCAGGAAAATTGTAGCCAAAGAAGAGGATCCAAAAGAGGACATGTCCCACAACAACATAGGCCTCCACCACAAAAAATTCCACAACAAAGGGCTCAACAAAGGCCTAGGCAACAGCATAGAGATCAATCACAACAAAGACAACAACATACATGGAAGAATTTAAACTACAATAACCCCTCTTCACAAATATGGAAGAGAGGGAAGAGATTTCAGAACCACACTTCCTTTGTGCCCTGGCAGTCATCTCAGGACAATGGAGGTTATTTCCAAAACTCTGGTTTCAAGAGGTAAAGATAGGATTTTGTTTGATTTGTGCAGCAACAGCAAGATTAGGGGTCATTTTAGCGTCAAAATGGCGATGAAAACCGAAATTAACATCCTGGGAAGCTATTTTTAGCCCTCAATACTATGGCCACTATATTTTTTATAGGAATCCTATTTGGGCAGTTGATGGCAAGATCATTAACCTTACCGTACATAATCTTTCTTCTCGTGTACTGTCTAAGTTTGAAATTGAAGCTCTCAGCTTGGTATCAAAATTTATTCCTACCCCTCCCCCAATGTCTAAGGAGTCCATTATTAAGGAATTATCTGCTTTTTGTAGATGAATTAGACTTGAGTGGTTTTTTGGACCTAGAGGTGGCCCCGCAAAACCCATCAAACCTATTGATCCCTTCCATGTTCCTAACCTAGGCTTCAATTCTTTTGAACTTTATAGGCCACTGGAAGACATCATTCAGTTGGGAGAGAAATTTATTAAAAATTAGCTCAATGTTGTCAACCATGTCCGTCCTCGAGCTTTTCCCTCCCATATTTGGTCTGCCATCTACTCTCTTGCTAATGATAATTCCATAATCGTTAGGCCTACAGAAAAAAACCTAGGTGTTTGTATTTTTTCTTGTGATTGGTATGTCTCGGAAGGTCTTTAACAGCTCTCAGACAAAAATTTTTATGCTTGTGTTTCTAATATCCCTTGGTCAAACATATTTTTTCAACTTCAATACTTGTTAAACATGGCCCTCCATAAAAGTATTATCTTAGATAACCATTTTAAGTTCATGCTATAGGTCAAAACCTCTTCTTCTCGTGTTTATGTTTTTTATTTACTCCCTAAAATTCATAAGACTCGGATTTTTGGGATACCTATCTGCTCTTACTGTGGTTTTATGATGGAACCCGCTTTAAAATGGCTTCATCATCTCATTTTTCCCATTCTTTTGGAGCAAAATAATCACTTAGTGGATTCTATATCCTTAATTAAGTATTTATGCATCTATTCTTTTCCTCAAGATGTAATTTTATTTTCCTTTGATGTTGAGAGTTTATATCCTAGCATACCAACTATGGAAGGTTTGTTAGCTCTTCAATATTTTATGAAGGATAAATTTAATCCAGCTAAGACAAACTTCATCATCCGGATTGTAGAACTAGTGTTAACACAATACTACCTAGAATTCAAGGGCATAATTTATAGACAGATCAGAGGAACAGCCATGGGGAGTAACTTTTCAATGGTTTATGCTTGCCTATTTATTTACCATCTTGAGAAGCAAGTTTTTGTTAATGTTTATATTGACAATATTTTGTTCTATAAAAGATACATTGATGATGCCATTGGTGTTTGGCATGGCTCAAGGGAAAAACTTGACAAATTTTTGGCCGCTTATGGATCTTTCTACTCGAGCATTAATGATACATTGATGATGCCATTGGTGTTTGGAATGGCTCAAGGGAAAAACTTGACAAATTTTTGGCCACTTATGGATCTTTCTACCTGAGCATTAAAATATCAACATCTATTTCAGATTCAAAAGTGACTTTGCTGGATACTATTTTTTTAAAGGGCCTGATTTTGTTCATACAGGGATTTTGTGTACAAAGTTATTCTAGAAACCAATGAACGCCTATCAATACATTCCAACTTCTTCTCATCTTCCTGTCCACCAACATAAGGCCTTCATTTTAAGTGAGCTCAATAGGTTCTTAGTGAAAACATGAGATTCCAGAAGTTGAAAGGAAACACTAAAGCTATGCAATGCAAAACGAAATGTAATGCTTTAATCCTAGAAAGTGGAAATGCATGAAATAGGGAAAAGAGACGAATTGAGACGAAATGAAAGAAGTATAGAAAGCACAACCATTTTTATTTATACTCTCTCAATATCGGTTACAAAGACGTCTCCCGCCTTTTTAGGGGCTAGGAGCGTTAACATGTTTTGGTTACAATGGTGACTAGTGATCCTCCTTTCGCGTGCCCACATGTAAAATGGACGGGCCAAAGCATCGCCACCGCTGGTGTGAATGAATATTTGATCCTTACTGCTCCTCCTGCATTCAAAGAAACAACAAAATCATTAGCAGCATCTATGGCTAAAATGAAGTGTTTGATCTCTAAACACAATGAAGGATGCATGCATGAAACTGAATAAAGGGATAAATGAACTGAATCAAAATAGTCTGCAAATTTCACAGAAACAAGGGGACATCACCAGAAGGTCATAGCAAGTGAAACAGTCAAGAAATTCTTCACCAATTTGAATTCGCTCCTGGGTGGGACGAATTTGACTGTAATTCATCTCGGGGTAGGACAAATTCACTTGCGATAAAGCACCAAAGTGATACTGCCCCCAAATGTCACGTCTCGGGAGATCCAAATGACCTAAAAACTTGGGGTTAGGTAATTGGGGGCATTTTGGTAAGACCTAGATGGTCATATTTCCCCAATTTGGTCTCCATCCATGGGAATTTAACGCTACTACCTGCAAGTTAGTGAGGATAACAAAAGCGATAAAGCATGATAAGATTTGATCAAAGCATTAAGAAATCTGAATTACAAGCTATTTAAATAGCATAAGATGGAATGCAAGATAAAAAAATGACAAAAATAACAATCTGCAATGAATTCCTAATCGTTCTTAAAAAATAAGATTAGGCTCGCATCAATGCGGGGCGCCCGGGTGGGCCGCCCACCATTGGAACCTGATTTTGGCACCAATCCACTTGGGATGGGCCCAAAATCTCTTGTAATGTGTTGTCAAAAAATTGGTAGATCAATGTGGTCAAGTTTCAGGTTTTGGATCCAGATTCACACTTCCAATAACCACCCAATGACCTCCCTTGCGAAAGAGATCAAGGATGTGGAAGGGGTGAATCAAAGGTAAAGCTTGGTATTAATTTGGCAGCACTTCGTTGCTTAAAATGCTTCCAACTTGTCCTATTTTGGGTGAGAAAGTTCACCATTTTATAGACCCAGGGGGTCTCTTTGGATGGGCATGCATGGGCACCATGTGGCAGTCATGCCTTCCCATGAGGGAGGAAAGTCCTCCCTGACTTGGGCTTCCATGACTGCCCTTGTGATAGTCCTCTAACGTTCAATCTACCCACCAACATGCACATGCAAGGCATGAGGCATTAATGGACTGTCCTCGACTGCCATTTGGCATAATTTTTCTTTTTGCCCGTTGAACCTGGAAGTTGTCCTACCTAGGAACGAATTCAGAATTCATCCCTGGGTGGGGCGAATCCCATTTTGAATTCGTCCTAAGGTGGAATGGATTTGGAGCAGGGTGTCTGAAGGTGCCAAATTGCTTTCTGACCTTCCAAAATTGCTGTAAAAGTGGTTAGGACCATTTTTTGACCTCTGAGGGCTACCCTGGGGGCTATGTGTGTCAAAGCAATTAGTGTTTGCAGTCACATAATCGGATTGGTGCTGTTTTGGTGTCTACAATTAGTCAAAGAAATCTCAAGAGAGAGCTTTATTTATGTTAAAAATAAGTTTTTAATAGACTTAGAGCTAGAGGGTATAAGATTAATTTTTTTCTTTAACTATTTGAAAAAGTAAAATTTTATGGAAGACCCTCTCTCCTAGCCAACGTTCTTAAAAGAGTTGCATGTAGACAAGGAACCAAAGTCAAACATGTTCCACTTATTTTGAATTTAGACAATTGTGATTTTACCAGGAGTTTGCACTTGGGCAAAAATGTTATTTCTCCCATGTTCAAAAAGTGGAGTAAGGATAGGCAACTCAAACATATTGCACGATCCATCATCTACTGGAGGAATCACAAACCTCTCAGATTCTATCTTTGCAAGAATAAAATTTTGTAAAGGGATTTTTTCTCCATATTGTTTATCGCATTTTTTAATGCACCTTTGTAACATGGTGGGTGTTTTTTCTTTCCTAACTCAGTATTTTTTATATTTATCTAAAAACCCCATTAAAAAAAAAAATTGTGGTTATTATTCTCTACACTTGCCGCGTAATGTGATATGGTGAACCAAAAATACTCCAGCACTAGTAGTATGCTCTGCACTTACCGTGTAATACGATCTGGTGAATCAGAAACTAGCACATGTTTTTTTTAATAGAGTACTGCTATGCCATGTTTCCTTCTAAGCTATGTTTCATTTTTTAATGTCATCACATATTTTATATTTTTTGATATAGAATATTTTCTATTAATAAGCAAAAGTGGATGCAATCAAATTTATTCAAAGAGATTTCTATATTTTTCCACCTCGTAATTCCAATAATTGCAAATAAAATATTAATAGAATGAAATGAATAAATCAAATACATCACTTAAGGAAGGCAAAGTCCTATAGCCACTTAGAGAGGGTGGAGTCTCTTACGAATATGCAAATGATGAAAATGATGATTCGATGATAAAATTAAATGAATTATTCTACCTATAAATAAATAATTTAAATGATGAATGAACGTGACCAATCAATGATCTGACGCATCCATTGGGATTATTACGTTGATCTCCCTTAAAATCTTTGTCCTCAAATCTGGAAATGATTGGAAAATACTTTCTGATTCCCATGCAGCATCTTATTCTGAAAGGTCCTGCTATTAATCAAAAATTATTGAATTTAGTGAGACCAAAGATGACGTTCTTTTGTTTCCAATATTACTTCAGGTTGAAGATTTATTCACCCTTCTTCGTCTAGTACTGGAATCTCTATCTATGTTTGCACTTTCTAACCAATCATTTGTTTGAGACAAGATACATGAAAAACTGGATGTATACGAGAAGAGGGTGGGAACTCCAATTGATATGCAACTTCACCAATACAACAAACTATCTTGTAGGGCTCATAAAATTGATGAGCTAATTTTTTACTAGAATTGATCTTCAAGGATAGTTGCTTATAAGGTTGTAGGCACAAAAGACCATATCTCCAACATTGAATTGTCATTCTGAAGGATGTAATCCATGTTGTTGCTTAATATATTTTTATACCTAGATCAAATTATATTTAAGTAGGTTGAGCATTGTTTGGCGAAGTTGAAACAAGTCACCAACCTAAGCTACTTTGGAAGATCCTCGAACATAGTCTATAATTGTTGGTGGCTTCTAACCATAAAAGACTTTGAATGGAGACATCTTGAGGGAAAAATGATAAGAAGTGTTATACCACCATTCCACTAATAAAAGCAATTTAATCTAGTGATATTTCTTATCTTGAGCAAAGTAGCAAATATAAGTACCCAAATATTTGTTAACTTTTTTTGTCTGGCCATAAGATTGTGGATGGTATGCAAAATATATGTTCAACTTGGTACCACTGAGATGAAATATTTCTTTCCAAAAGTTGTTACTAAAGATGAGATCATGGTCGCTTCAAATAGTTTTGGGTATACCATGTACTTTGAAAATGGAGTCAAGAAATACCCTGGCTACTTTATTTACTAAGTAGAGATGTTGTAGGGCATAAAAGTGAGCGTACTTGGAAAAATAATCCACAACCATAAAAATCATTGTTTTACCCTTTGACTTGGGAAGCCCCTAAATGAAATCCATTGATATGTGTTCCTATTATCGATCTAGAATTGGTAAGGGTTGTAGTAGTCCTAGAGATTTCACTATTTCACCTTTATTATGTTGGCATACCTTACATTCGACCACAAATGTCCTAACATCATATTTTTGTTAGCGTATGTTATTACATTATTAGCATGTTGTTAGTATTGTTATAACTATTACCTAGTTTGTACTTATAGCTCCGTTTGTTACTATTCTAAGCCTTTGATTGTATTTTTTATAATATATTTATCAATGCATTATTATCGCCTTTGCTGACATGGTATCAGAGCTGACGAAGAGTCTTCATATTTTTTAAGGTTTATTTGGTTCATGGGTATCAAGGTCTGACCCAAAAATGCTTCTTGAGATATAACTAAAAGGACGAAGGATCTAACATCCCATTAGACCTTTAACTATCCATAATGGTCGAGTTAGGATACTCGTGATGCGCTCGTGAAGGACTGTCCTGACTTAGATCTTGAGATCTGATAGCACAAGATCCAACCTGACCTACGAGGACAAGACACCTAACTGATCTAGATCAGACTGACACATCAACACAGCATGGAGAGTATCGAGCAAAATTTGGCACAGTTAACAAAATGAGGTTGTACGAAGGAGGATAAGACGGGTAGGAGAGTCTACCCAAAGGTAGACGTTTTCATTATGTGCATTTAATTTGTTTTAAACACCTTTGTGTTCTACCATATCCCACATGTGGGATAAAAGAAAACATCAACAATTTAAAACAACCATTATTTTGATTCGTAGATGCAAATCGTGCTTGGCCACAACAATAGAATTTGTGACATCTTTTTGGTGATCGGATGAAGTTGATTCCCAATTCAAGGGTACATCCTTGCTGGAACCATTTTGTAGCTGTAAACCATGTTTGCATAGCAGTTAATGGATTCTTGGCTAGCACCAACGAGCGTAGATCTGATGCTTTGAAGGGAAGAATGCTAAATCTGCAACCTACTAGACATGCCTATGATGGGCTAATGCTAGACCTACGGGAATATATTATCGAACATCGTTGTTAGATGAAATGACGTCTATGATTTTGATGTTGTCCATCATCAAATATTTTTTTAGCCTAAAGATCACGACGTGAATGCCTATTTTTTTAATGTTTTAAAATTTTAGTTTAATTAAATTTGTTTTTGTTTAAATTATTTTTTCACAAAATATTTTTTAAACAAAAATTATATTTAATTATACTTAAGTTTTTTTAACATTAGAAATTATATTTTTTTCAAAACATGAAATTGATCAATACCTTTCATTAAAGTTTCTTTTGCCAATTTAAGAGGAGGATTATTCTGATTTTTCTCCATCCTTGCATATTTTGCAAAATAAAGGGTATTTTATTTTTAGTGAATTATTTGATGACAAATTTGTACATTTTCCTAAGAGGCAAGATTTTGTAAGAGCCTTTTGAGGCTTCATTGTTGCATTTTTTGCACTAAGGGGGGATACAATTTTTTTTCTCTCCACCATATCCTATCTTGCACTAAGGGAGATATAATTTTTCAAAACCAAGGTGGAAAGACTTATAAGGGTGCATTTTCGACAGTGACCTATACCTTAGTTAGATTATTTTTACAAATTGTATTGTAATTGGTGCATTCTCGGTAGATATCGACACCTTAAAATATGGATAGATCAAAGAAGAAAACTCTCCCAAAACCAACTGATGTTGTTACATTAGTTAAAGGTCCTTACTTTCCACCAGAGATGGATGGAGATGATTTTTATGAGGAGGGCACATTTCTCACACTAAAAAATGGTTTAGTGGACCTACTCAATGATTCTGAATCTTGTAAATACCTTCAAACAAATGGTGCTCAATTCCTTATTGGTGTTATAAGGGAGATTTACACAATATTAGTTACACTTGATATTGCTCAAAGTAAAGTGAAAATGGAATTTATTGAGGAAACTGAGGTCAAACCCCTAATGGTCGATGCTTGTAGTGACACAAGTGACCTTCAGCCCATGGTGGCAAATGCTTGTTGTGACATATGTGACCTTGAGCCCATGATGGCCAATTCTTGTTGTGATACAGGCGACCTCATACCTTCTATTATAGATATCAATTGTAGCACAGTTGATCTCATCACAGTAGCATATTTTGCTTGTGACACTAGTGACTTAAAAACTGAACCTCCTAAAAATGAACACCATAATCTCATCAATAGCGAAAAATGCAATATTTTTAAAAGCATTGATGAAGATGATGAAATTGGGTGTTTTGAAAAACACACCAAAGGATTTGGTTCCAAAATGATGAAGAAAATGGGATTCAATGGTGAGAGATTAGATAAATAGAAACAAGGCATTCAAACTCCTATAATGCTAAATTTCAGGGAAAAGCATGAAGGCCTTGGATATACTAGACATGCAAGTACCAGTAATTCCATGTTTGTAAAACCTAAATTTTCTCCATCTCCTAAAAAGTATTGTTGCAGACACTATGGAAAGGTAGGACATGATCCAGAGGTAGATTCATTGGTAGATCTAGAGATTAAGCCATAGGTATAGATTAGAGGTATACTTAGAGCTAAAGCCAGATCCAGAGCTGAAGATAAAGCATGAGCCACTATTCTTTCATTTCTCTTCTTCTTCTTCATTGTATTGGGGCAGTTATATACTTTACCCAAATATTGTTGTATGGGGGGATGTTAGCATAGCTAGTAGTTATTACATTACCCAAATAATGTAATAAGGGGGGATGTTAGCCTATGTTATTACATTATTAGCGTGTTATTAATATTGTTATAACTATTACATAAGTTGGACTTATAGCTCTATTTTTTACGGGCTATTATAAGCCTTTGATTGTATTATTTATAATATGTTTATCAATGCATTATTATTACTTTTGCTGACAATTTTAAGCCTTTCCAAGAAAAATATTGTTTCACTCGCTAGTATGTTTTCAAGAATCTTGAGTGTTCTACCGAAGGGGAGGTATGTAATTCTTGGAGGACCATATATTTAATAGTGGAACCCTATGGAATATAGATGCGATATTTATTATGAAGCACACCATATAAATATGAGAAGTAAGGATGCCTTTATGATCCTGAATTTTTGTTTTGAATAACTTGAGTAGTTTCAATACCAACCAACCATTTTGCTTGAAGTTGGGACAACCATTGGGGACAAGGGCCTAAAATTATATTTATGGAGATCTCATCTTCATATTTACGATACAATGCATCAGCTACCACATTTTCTTTGTCTTTATTGTACTCAATCACGAAATCATACCCCAAAAGTTTGATCATCCATTTATTATGTTCAAGGTAAGATAGACATTGTTCTAGAAAATGCTTAAGACTACTACGGTTAGTCTTAATAATGAAATGGTTGCTTATTAAATAATGCCTCCATTTCTCAATGGCTTGTAAAATAGCCAATATTTCCTTCTTGTAAGTGGAAATGTTGGTTATGTTGATTTACCATTGGGTCTAAGATAGGTTGAAGGTCTCTACATGGGAAAATAGATTTATTTGTATCCCTTTGTTCTTTTTTCTATAACTATTTTTGAGATTCATAGTTTTCATTACTATCAATTGATAAAAAACCAAAAGTAGAAGGAATTTCTATGAAGGATTTGAGAGTGAAAAAATTACGGGTTAAGGATTGAGGATTTCTAAAAGAATTATAAAAAGAAATTTCTATAGTATCACCATGATTTTGCAGTGACTGAGAAGTGGAAAGAACATGAGGTGAAAGTTGTGGACATGTGGATAAATTCCATGATGAAGGAAAAGATAAATTTTCCCATGAAATACATTTAGGTTCAATTGCTTAACCCTAACTTCTAGTTTTGATAAGTAAATAGGATCCTTTAGGATATTTTAATTTTACAACAATATCGAGTGTATTTTTTATCCTTGGTATTAATATCTAGTTAATATTAAGACTATGTGATCCTTATAACATATGAATACCTAAAGCTTTTAGTTTTAAAGTAAATACCTTTTCTAAATGAGGATCGGTAAGGAAGATGGAAAAGTTATGATAAATTGCTTTACCAACCACTAGTGGGTGTCCACCAAGATAGACTCACGTTGAATACTTAAAATCTAGACTCCAAATATCTAAAATCAAGATGCCTTCAAATGATCCTGAAGTACATATCACTATAGCATAGATAGAACAAATAAAGGAACTTAGATATGGCCAAACTCTTAACTTTTCAGGTGACTTTTATGTACTCAAAGTTGGTGATTATTTGTGATGTGCGTCTAGATTGAGTAACTGATAACTTTATGACTACTAAAGGGAAAATTTTTATGTTCATCAAGCCATTGGTGCTCAAAGTTATTGGGCATGAATGAGCTACAACATATGTGGTGGTAGTGACCAAGGCAAAGGTGACCTCAATATTGGAGAAGAACCAAAAGCATTCCTAAAATTCATAGCAAATAATTGGATGTGAGTCTCCAATAAAATAAATTTCTACATTATTGTGAAAGCCTTTAAGGTTGATTTCAAGGAGGAGGTGGATAACATACTTGTCTTGCTTAGTTATATTACAAAGAAACTCAACTCAAGTCCTAACTCTTTAGGACCTGGATATTACCATTTCTTAACTTTGAATAAAAAATAAGAAACCTTTTGACTAGGTATAATAGATTTTTCAAGAGTTGACTATTCAACTTGCTAATGACTTAATGGTTAGGTTATTTTATATAACCTCATATTTAGTTTATATTCTTTTGGATTTTATTCCTAATGGGAAGAATTTGGGAATAAATAAAAAATTAATGAGGTCCCTTAGTGTTACCCCTTGTATCACGTGGAGAACTAGAAGAAGAAAGGGTATTTCATCCATGATGGTTACTGGAGATATTTTATTAAACTCTCTCTAGAAATAAAAGTATGATTCTTGTGACATATTAATATGTAAAAGTCAAGTATTTACAAAAATTTAGATATGTTTTTCAATTGAGAAGAAATATTCTCTCAGTTTGATAAATGACTAAAAAAATGAGTAACAGATACCTTCTTAGATGAAGGATGCAAGCACACCAGAGGTGCACTAGTGCATGCAAAAGGAAATAAGAAAGGTAATTTATTTAAACTATATGTCATCCCTTATGATAAAATCCATTGCAATATTTTCTTTGTAAAATAAGCTAATATGGTTGAAAATAATGATGAAGTAGATGTTGGAGATCATATTATTTGGCATAGAAGAATTTTCTACCTAAGAGAAACCAACTTGAAGTAGTTGTTCAGTAAAGGTATTGTGCATAGCCTCAAGGATGTCAGCTCCAACACTCAAGTTTTGTGAATCATGTATGATGGGCAAACAAAAAAGGGTAACTTTCTCTTATAACCCACATAGAGCTAAATCTATTTTAGATCTTGTTCATATAGACATTTGTGGTCCTATGGATACTCCATGTATTGGTGGTACATTGTATTTTACCACTTTTATTGATGATCATAGTAGAAAAGTATGGACTATATTTCTAAAGAAAAAGAGTGACATATTCAATCATTTTAAAAGTCTTGTTTTTATTGTAGAAAGGTAAACATGTAGGCAAGTTAAGATATTGCATAGTGAAAATGGAGAAGAATATTATTTTGCTAAATTTGAAGAGTTTTATAGGTAGAAAGGCATCTCTAGATAGAATACTACACCTTATTTTCCTCAGCAAAATCGAGTAGTAGAGAGAATGAATAGAACACTACTAGAGATTATGAAAAACATGTTGTTAGATGCAAAACTTAGAAAAGGAATTTGGGTTGAAGCAGTTTCAACTGCCAACTATTTGGTTAATTTATTATCGTACACAGGTTTGAATGACAAGACACTAGAAGAGTCCTAGAGTGGGGGAAAACCATCAATATCTCATCTAAGGGTTTTTTATACACATTCTTACCAAAAAGGGAAAATTTTGGATGAAAAATATAAGAAATGTAATCTTGTTGGTTATGAAGAAGTTATTGGAACAAAACAATATAAATTATGAATTCTAGATGAACATAGAAGTGTCTTCGGCATAGATGTGATTTTTAAAGAAATTAATATAGTTGGAGATATTCAACAATAGGAATTACAACAATAGTTAAAAGAGAAAGTTAGTCTGCATGAATCCACTACGTCAGGTCAACATTCAAGTGAAGCACATGCTTATCCCTATCAACCTCAAAAGTTATATCTTTTGACATTTCAAATAGATTGTTCAACCAACAAAGGCCTAGTGAATATTTGCTTTCTTATGTTCCTAAAGAGGTGAATCAAGAGGATCAACAAATTATGCAGCCTAATTCTCCACCTTGTAGAGAAAGTATCCAAGAATCAGTGAAGCAAACCAGAAGAACTATAAGAGAGAAACATCTTCCTAACAAGCTTTAGGATTATTTCTATAGATTTACAACTACTTGTGAGGATCCTCTCACATTTGAAGATACCATGAATAGTACAGAGAAAGAGCATTGGAAGAAGGTCATGCACGAAGAAATACATTCAATGAAGAAGAACCATGCATGGGATTTAGTTCAATAACATGCTGGAAGAAAGTAGTAGGTAACAAATGGGTGTTGAGAAAGAAGTTAAGGCTTAATGGATCTGTGGAAATATACAAGGTCAAGTTGGTTGTAAAAGTTCTCTCAGATCCCAAGTATCAATTTTAATTAAACTTATACTCCCACTGTGAAGTGATCTTCTATTAGACTTTTGCTTCTATATGTTGTTGCTTTTGATTTAGAAGTTGTAGAAATGGATGTACAAAAAACATTCATACATGGAGATTTGAAGGAGGAAATATACATGTAGTAGCCTAAATGTTTTGAAGTAGGAGGTACAGGTGTTGACTATAGGTTTAAGAAATTCCTCTATAGCTTGAAGCAGTCTCCTAGAGAATGGTACAAGAAGTTTGATAGTTATGTGTTGCAGATTGGATTTTTTGTAACTCTATAGATCCATGTGTGTATTAAAAAATATAAAGTTAAATTTTTGTAATTTTAGTTTTGTATAATAGTTAATTTCAAAAACTAAGGAGTTATTGTAAAAGAACTTTGATATGAAGGACTTATTTCAAGCACACTATTATTTGGGTAAAAACACGAGTGGACAATTATGGATTTCCCAAAAGGATTACATTAACCATATTTTGAAATAATTTGAAATATGGGATAGTAAATCTACCAAAATTCCTATGTAGCATGGAGTTAAATTATTTGTAAAAAAGTATCCAACTACAACTAAAGAAAATAAAAATTATGAAGAAAATTTCATATGTAGAGGTCGTGGGCTCATTGATGTATGCAATGGTATGTACTAGGCTTGATATTACTTATGTTGTTTATATGGTCAATAGATATATTTCCAATTCTAGAAAGAAATATTGAACTATTATAAAAGAATTTTTTAGATATTTACAAAGCACAAAAGATCATATTTTAGTTTATCATTTCAATAAGAATGAAGAGTTTTATTTGTATGGACATGTACATGTATATTGGGTAGGTGACTTAGATAACCATAAATCAACATGAGGATATGTATTCACTTTGTATGGTGGTGCAATGAGCTGGAGGAGTAAAAAGTAAATTGTTATAGTTCTATCAAGTGTTGAAGCAGAATATATTACTACCACTAATGCTGCAAAAGAAACTATTTGATCTATGAGGTTGTGCAAAGATTTGCATTTGAATCAAGAATAGGTTAGAATAAAAAGTGACAGCAAAAGTGCAATAACACTTGAATATTCTTCATCATTTCATAAAAGAAAAAACACATTGCAATGAAATATCATTTTATATGTGATATGGTGTAGAGTGGAATAATTAAGCTGATCAAATGAAAAACCTAAGAGAATGCAACAAATGCACTTACTAAGGTTGTCACAACTCAAAAGCACCAATTTTGAAGCAATGAGATTGGGATAAAAGACTACAAAAAAAAACCTGCATCAAGTGGGAGTTTATTACAATATGCAGGTGTTGCATGATTTCTCTATTTAATGATGAAATCTTCTAAAAAGTTCACAAAAACCGCTTTTTGGAGACTTCGTGTTTTTGGTATGATCTAGAAGATTCTAGAAGACTAGTAAGCCCTAGAAGATTTCATTTTTGGGTGGGTAAATTAGAAAACCCTCCTATTTTATGATTATAAAAAGATGTCTACGTATAACATTGTATTGAGGGACTTCCTCTAAATAAATAAATGTTTTCTCTTTAAATATTTGATCCTCCTTTTATTTGTTGTTCATGTTATTACTTGCAATTAGCATATTCTCTATTTTTCTTTTCAAGATATCTATCACTAGAATCTCCACCTTTGTATTTATCCTTCCACAAAAGAAAAGTAATTGTTGTAGTTGTTCATGTTATTACTTGTAGTTAGCATATGCTCTATTTTTCTTTTCAAGATATCTATCACACTAGAATCTCCAGCTTTGTATTTATCCTTCCACAAAAGAAAAGTAATTGTTGTAGGAGAAAGTTTATGTCTCTTTATTAGAGTATGGATTATCTAGGACTCAACTCAAATCTAATACCTTCTCTAGTATACATATAGTTTATCTACCAAGTTACCAACCCTTTCATATTAAAATGATGAGCATATAGTTTTTCTATCAACTAAACAAACAATCCCATTAAATTTGAGTGATGAGTGTGATGAATATATAATTGCTATACCAAGTATGCTATATCTTATCATCTTATTGATATTTGAGTGCTAAATGGTTGCACTCATCATTAAAACATAATAACATACTTGGTAAAACAACCATATAGGTCCTTCAACTATTTAAAGACATTAATAGTAATATTATAATATTTTTAAAAATCTACCTTCACCAAATTTCAACCCTAGTCTACTTCATATTTCATTAAAATGTTAAGTTCACTCACTGCCACATGTGCCAAATCCTTTAAGCATCAAGGTATGTTTTTTTAAAATTTATATATATTAATGTAATATCTTAATTGTATACTTTTATAAATCTTATATCTTAGACTTTTACGATTACCGCAAGGTAAATAATAAAAATTAGTTGCAAATTTTTCATTGCTAAGAATTCTAGGTTGAGTTGTTCTATACATGCCGTACTCCATCCTCTTTCGAATTTTTTTTCACAGATTAATCTGTTAACAAAACGGTGTCATCAGATTTAACAATCTCTTAAATCGAACGAAAAACGAATTATATGAAAAATAACGCTTATAGTCAGGTCAGGCCAATTCCGCTGTAAAAATCAACCCAATTTGTTAAAGATAGGTAAGCAACAGACTGCATAAAAATGAGATTGATCTAGAATAGTTTTAAGCTTGTCAGACTTATTGATAATAAAAATAAGTCACAAGGAAAGGTTAGTAAGAACCCCTGAATTTTAAGTCAATTGTGGTACTAAATCCCCACTACCAACTGTGAAATTTCCCCTTCCTTATATAGTTGTCCTCTACCAGATTCAACGAAATATGATCCATTTATGAAAACATCACGCACCGATCTCCACATCCAATTTTTGCAAGAAGGTCTGTCACACCCTTTGTGCTCCGTCATCCATTTCTTCCCCTCATCGTTTGGAGCCACAAACCTATTCCCTTCGCTCAGAATGGTCGGGTGCTGGCTCCCTCCAATCGCTTATATCCAATGGCTCATAATTGTTATTTTCCACATGCACATACCCTTCTCTCACCCTGCAACGTCAATGTCCATAATCACATAATTAGTTTCTACTCCTTCCCAGCTTGGGAATCGGGGCATTTGATTTAATTTAATTTAATACGATACATTACCTTGGCATACGAGTCCAGGCCCAAATTGGTTGAACGCCATCGTCACCCTCATACTCTTATCAGCTACATTCGCGTCGCCATTGCCCAGTAGCATCACTTGTTAACATACATATCGTAATTTTATTGATTGATTGAAGAATTTAAACTCACATTAAAAAACCCAACATGTTTGCTTACTTCGTCATGGTTGAAAAATCTATTGTTGGAAATGGTGACGGCAGTAGAACCCAGCGTCACATATATCAAACCGTCCCCACAATGGGAAAGCGTGTTATGATCGATCCAAATATTGTTAGCAGTCACCACCGAGATACCGTCACCGTCTTGTGCATATGCATGATCAATCCCCCTATGCTCGGATATAAAAACGTAGCCCCATGAACTTTTCGTGCAATCATGAATGTTTAATCCATGGATGATAAAGTTGCTGACGTTCCACAAGCAGAGGCACGGCCCGTTGCCGATGGTGATGGTTGCTCCCCTGGCGTCGATGGTCTTGCAGTTTGCAACGAACAGGGGCATCTGAAGCCTTATCTCCATATCTCTGGAGAACATAATCCAGAGCGGATACTTATGAGTGACGGCGTATCTAAGAGTGCCCGGAGGGGGATTTAGAGGGTTTTCAAAAGGACTGGTGACGATGTAAATCTGCCCTCCTTTGCCACCCATGGCTGCTCTTCCAAAGCCAACAGCACAATTTGCGAGCTTCATTCTGTCATGCCGCCAATCTGAAGCTCCCTTTCAGTAGTTATTGATGGGGTTCGACATCACTTTCGCCCTCTCAACAAAGATGAAAACCAGTGCCAATTTCACGAAATCAGGCCAAGCCATTTGACCTAAATTTATAGAAGCAATGAGAGCAATAGTTCTTACCGAGTTGAGACTTGATATGTTTCTTGGGGTTGATGAGATTATATAGACGGCAGTGCATTGTGTTCTCTAGAGTTGTCTACTTACAATAAAATTTATTGTGCTTAGTTGGAGAATAGAAAGCCGCATAAGTCTGCTCCTGCGACAGCTACGAACGATATCTCCTATGACAGCTACGAACGAATACAAAGACATGCCCGTGGGGATAGATATCTCCTAAATCGTATGTGACTATAAAATCGGTAGGAGGCACCGCATCAAGGAATTGAATGCCAACGTAACGTAGGGCGATGATTTTTATTGTGTGTTGAAGCTTCCTGCTATTACAAGTGGACTCGCATAAGAAAAGAGATTGACGTCAATGCCATAACTGCTGAATATTTCAGGTGGCCACAGGAGACTGGTTTTTTTCGCATGGAACAGATAGGTGTCATTGTCAAAGGTTGTTAATCCCTGAGAGGGCGCAGCTGAATGTTCTCGGCTTGTATTCGAGAGACAGCCTTTTCTTCAGGTGTCTGGTAGATACAAAAAATATAGGAAGAAGGAAGCACCGTGATAAAGTAAATTAGTTCATTCTTTGTGCCACGACTAAATGTGACAGAGTGTTATGAGGGCGATAACGTGAGACAAGGCGACTGGAGAAGAATTACTTGCTAATGACTTGGTGGTCATTTTATATAACCTCATATTTAGTTTATATTAAGTTTATATTATTTTGGAGTTTATTCCTAATGGGAATAATTTGGGAATAAAGAAAAAAATTAATGAGGTCCCCTAGTGTTACCTCTTGTATCACTTGGAGAACTAGAAGAAGAAAGGGTCTTTCATCCATGATGGTTACTTGAGATATTTTTTAAATTCTCTCTAGAAATAATAGTACAATTTTTGTGAAATATTAAAGTGGAAAAGTCAAGTATTTGCAAAAAAGTAGATATATACCTCAATTGAGAAGAAATCTTCTCTCAATTTGACAAATAACTAATAACATGAGTAACAAATACCTTTTTATATGAAATATGCAAGCTCACCAAAGGTGCACTAGTGCTTGCAAAAGGAAAGAAGAAAGGTACTTTGTTTAAACTAGATGTCAACCCTTATGAGAAAAGCCATTGCAATATTTTCTTTGTAAAAGAAGCTAATGCGATTGAGAAAAATGATGAAGTAGATGTTGGAGATCATCTTATTTGGCACATAAGAATTGTCTATCTAAGAGAAACCAACTTGAATTAGTTGGTCAACAAAGGTATTGTGCATGGCCTCAAGGATATCAGCTCCAACACTCTCAGCTTTTGTGAATCATTTATGATGGGCAAACAAAAAAGGGTAACTTTTTCACCCACATAGAGCTAAATTTATTTTAGATCTTGTTCATATAGTTATTTATGGTCCTATGGATACTCCATATATTGGTGGTGCATTGTATTTTACCACTTTTATTGATGATCACAACAAAAAAAGTATGGACTATATTTTTGAAGAAAAAAAGTGACATCATTGATCATTTTAAAAGGCTTGTTGTTAGTGTAGAAAGGTAGACATTTAGGCAACTTAAGATATTGCATATTGACAATGGAGGAGAATATTATTCTACTAAATTTGAAGAGTTTTACAGGTAGAAAGGCATCTCTAGATAGAAGATTACACCTTATTCTCCTCAGTGAAATGGAGTAGTATAGAGAATGAATAGAACACTACTAGAGAAGATGAGAAGCATGTTGTTAGATGCAAAACTTAGTAAAGAGTTTTGGATTGTTGCTTCAAATGATTTTGTTCCTGGATCAAATTATCTTTAAGAAGGTTGAGCATTGTTTGGTGATGTTGAAATAAGTCATCGACCTGAGCTACTTTGGAAGATTTTGGAACATAATCTATGATTGTTGGTGGTTTCTGACCATACAAGGCTTTGAATGAAGACATCTTGAGTAAAAATGGTAATAATTTTTATACCATCATTTTCGCTAATTAAAGCCATTGAATCTAGGGATATTTCTTATCTTGAACAAAGCAACAAAGATATGTACCCATACATTTATTAACTATTTCTGTTTGGCCATCATATTATGGATGGTATGCAGAAGACAAGTTCAACTTGGTGCCACTGAGACAAAATAATTATTTCCAAAAGTTACTAGTGAATATGGGATTATAGTCACTTACAATAGTTTTGGGTATACCATGTAATTTAAAAATAGAGTCGAGAAATACCTTGGCTACTTTACTTGCTGAGTAGGGATGTTATAGGGAACAAAAGTGAGCGTACTTAGAAAAATGATCCACAACCACAAAAATAATTGTTTCACCCTCTAACTCGGGGAGCCCCTCCATGAAATCCATTGATATATTCCCATTATCGTTCTAGAATTGGTAAGGATTGCAGTAGTCCTAGAGATTTCATAGTTTCATATTTATTGTGCTGGCATACCTCACATTTGACAATAAATGTCCTAATACCAGATTTTAAGTATTTCCAAGAAAAATAGTGTTTCACTCGTCGATATGTTTTCAAGAATCCTGAGTGTCCTGCCAATGGGGAGGCATGTAATTCTTGGAGGACCATAGATTTAATAGTGGAATCTCACGAAATGTAGTTGCCATTATTCTTGTGAAGTACACCATCTAAATATGAGAAGTAAGGATTCCTTGATTATCCTAAATTTCTATCTTGAATAATTTGAGCAATTTCACTATCAACCAACCATTGTTTCTTGAATTTCGGATAACCATTGGGGATAATGGACCGAAATGGCATTTATGGGGATCTCATATTCATATTTGTGAGACAGTGCATCAACTACCATGTTTTATTTACCTTTCTTGTACTCAATCATGAAATCATACCCTAAAAGTTTGGTCATCCATTTATTCTATTCAGGGTAAGATAGATGTTGTTCCAGAAAATGGTTAAGACTACTATGGTCAATATTAATAATGAAATGGGATAGAGAAGATTTTTTTTCTCGACATTTTTCTCAGGACTTCCCAAACTGCCAAACTCATTTTGGCCATATCTCACTCATCCGAACTCGGATTGAGCTAAAATTTTTAGGGTAGATGCCTGAAAAACCCTAGAACATCTCCACCAATTTTCATATCATTTGGAGCAACACAAATCCTAGCACAGCCCTATGTTTGAATGATATATTTGGCAAGCGGCTATGCAAAGGTTTCATCTGGGTTGAGTGCAAGCAGCTCCAGAGGTTGGTTTTTAGGGCCTTCGGGCCCTAGAGGCCAATATTTTTGTGGTTTATAGAAAATATTTTAGCAGGAAATGTTGCAGGGGATACAAGATGGGTTTGAAATTTGTCTTTCAACAGATCATACTGTGAACTTGAGTGACAACGGCTTCCAATTTGCTGCTCAAAAGAAAAGTGAAAACCATACCTTTCCACGACGTCTAGGGCAAGGATTAAAGAGATATCGAAACAAGTTTCAAGTAGTTGATCAAAAAATGGCTCATATCTCAAATGAATCTGGTGCTAAGGTGCACCCACAAAATAATTCTACTGTGAAAACCCCTGTCAAGGGTAAGAATTTTTAAGACTCAGTCCCAAAAATGAATTTTAGGGATGCCCTTCATGGTGGAAAGCCTTAGCCCAATGCTAATATCAATATTAGGGCTTCCCATAAACCTCTAAGAATGCCTAATATTGATCCCAGGAAAACAAAGTCAAGATGTCTTAAAGCAGCTGATGGAACTCCTATTGTTAAGATTGATATGGGTAACATTCAGACTGGCATTGAAGATTTCGAAAAAAGAGGACTAATTTGTCGGTTCGTGGGTTTTCGTCCGATTCTATCTGCTTTCAAAGTCTGAGCTGCAAAAAGCTGGAAAACTAAAGGTGAGTTACAAATCTCTATTTATCCAAATGGTTATTTTCTTGTTTTATTTGCTAATAATGAAGATAGAGAGAAAACTTTTCAAGGGGGTCCTTGGTTTTTTGGAAGGGCGGGGATTTTCATGAAGCCCTAGCATACTAAATTTAAAGCCGAAGAAGAGATTCCTTCTATAGCTCCCATGTGGGTTAGACTCTTTGGCCTCCCTATTGAATTTTGGAATCCTACTATTTTTTCTTCAATTGGAAACTCTTTAGGAAATTTTATGATGACTACTGATTGTACTCAAAATTTTGAACATATTATTTATGCTCGAATTTGTGTTTTAATGGATTTTGACAAACCCCTTCCCAAAAATATCACATTACAATTTGGGGAAGTGAAAGCAAGAGGATACGAAAACAAAAAAGGAAAACTCCAAGCACGATGCAAAAACAGAACTGAACTTAACGCTAAACCCTACGAATTAAAAATGCATGAAATGGAGAAAAACATGAATTGAAGCCCAAATGAAATAGCAGCCCTTTTCTTTTATTGATGTATTTCACATTTCGGTTACAATCCACATCCTCCCTTTTTAGGGGTGAGGAGCGTCAAATTCATCTCTTGGTCACATCCATGGATAACCATCCTTCTTCCACGTGCCCACATGTAAGATGGGTGGACCAAAACGTCATCGCCACTTGTGTCTATGAATGTTGATTCCTTACTTCTCCTCCAATGTTTTGATCCTACATTCAAAGGAACAAGAAATAGCTAGTAGCACCTACAGATGAAACAAAACAGGCAATCCCCAAGCCTACGATAAGTGAAAGAGAAAAATGAATTAAACTATAACTAAAATGAATCCAAATGCTCTGAAACTTTGACAGGGGTATCAAGACATCACCAAGAGGGCACTACAAAAATAATAGTTAGGAAATTCCTCACCGATTTGAATTCGCTTCGGGGCGAGACGAATTTACCTGCAACAAAATGCCGAAAAGGTACTGTCCCAAATGTCCTGCCTAGAGAGCTCCAAAAGATATGCAAACTTGGGGTTAGCTAATTGGGGGTATTTTGGGAAGACCTAGATGGTCAGATTTTCCCAATTTGGCCTCCATTAATGGGAATCTGATGATGCTACCTGCAAGTTAGTAAAGACAAAGAGTGATAGAACATGATAAGATTTGCTCAAAACATTACGAAATCGAAATTGCAAACTACCTAAGCAGCATAATATGAAATGCAAGATAAAAACAATAGAAAGAACAATCTACCATAGATTCATAATCGTTCCTAAAAGGGACAATTAGACTCGTGACAGTGCGGGGGCACCTGGCCGCCCATCGTTGGGACCTGATTTCAACACCAATCCACTTAGGATGGGACCAAAATCTCTTGTAAGGTGTTGTCGGCAAATTGGGGTGGTATTCTATGGCCAAATGTTGGGTTTTGGGCTCAAGATTCGACCTTCCAATGATCACCCAATGACCTCTTCTCTAAAAGAGATCACGGATGTGAAAGGCACAAATCACACAAGGATGTATGGGGAAATAAAATGGCAGCACTTCGTTGCTCCAAATTGCTCTTACTCTGTCTGTTTTGGGGTGAGAAAACCCACCAATTTATAGACTTGGAGGTCTCTTGGGATGAGCATGCAGAGGCACCACTTTGCAGCCATGCCCTTCTAGGGGAGGGAAGATTCCTCCCTGAATAGGGACTCCATGACTGCCCTTGTAACAGCCTCTAACGCTCAAAAACGCTCACCTATACTCCCATGTAATGAAGGAAGCATTAAGTTGCAGATTCGAGCTGCAATTTGCCAAGATTTGACTTTTTGCTTGTTAAACCTGCAATTCGCCCCACCCTGGAGTGAATTGTGAATTCGTCCTTGGGCAGAGCGAATCCCAATTAGAAGGTGCATGAATTCGTCCCTGGAACGAATATTGAGCAAAGTGCCTGAAGGTGCCAAAATGATTTTTGACCTTCCAAAACTACTGTGAGAGTGGTTAGGACCATTGTTTAACCTATGGGGGTTGTGTGTGCCAATGTGATCAGTTTTTGCAGTCACATAATCAGATTGGTGTTGTTTTGGTGTCTATAGATGCCCCTTTTTGGGATGCGTTGTGCAAGGCACAGCATCGAGAAAAAATAGATAACCAAAGCACTAATGATTAGGGTTTCTCGGTAACCTAACCAAATTTTGATGCCCCAAGTATGAAAAGGGCATGCATTCTTGAATCCTTGCTTCTGACAAGTGAGGGAACTCAATTCAAGTGTTAACCTTTTTCGGTGAGGTGTTACTTGAGCTTGGACATTTATCAGTCATGAATAGACAAAGGGCACAACCTTTTGTCTGTGGGAACCTTGAGTTCATGATTCACGAATGCCAAGTGATTGATCAGCTTGTAATTAATGATTGTTTACTGCCCCAAGTAGGAGCGTGATTTGTATTTGCCAATTATTCTTCGAATGCATGCTATTTCCATGATTGGGTGTGTACTTGTTGATTGGTGACTAAGTGTGACTACCCCCTCAAGTGACGAATCGATGAGGGAATGACCTGCATGAGAAAAGTGACGAGTCACTTGACCCAAGATGACTTAGGTAAGGGTGCCTTTAGAGATTTATCTTTGAATGTGTGTGTAGTTTTTCGATATTTAGACCTATTTTTGGTGGGTGTTAACCCTTTTGGGGACGCCTTTTTGGAGCTGAAATTGTCAAAAATTTGTCTTCCCATGGAGCGGTCCAGCCATGGTGGCATTCTTAGGGAGTAGGATGGTGACGATTTATAACCCCAATGTCTGTTTTGGATGCCAAGAATGTTAGGCATGAAGGCGCCTTCGTTTGGCAACTCTACTGCTATTTTTGGGTGGGTTTTGACCCTTTTGGCGACGCCGTTTAGGGATGAAATTCTCGAAGATCCGTCTTCCAGTGGAGCGGTTCGGCTATGGTAGCCTTCTTAGGGAGTAGGATAGTGAGGATTTGTGACCCTGACATCTATTTTGCATGCCTAGAATGTCAAGTGCAAAAGCACTCTTATTGGACAGTTTTATTGCTATTTTTGGTGCATTTTTATGCATTTTTGTTGTTTTGTGAAATGTTTGCTCTATATTCATCCCTAGGTGGGACGAATTCTTGTTGAGAATTCATTCCAGGGTGGGACGAGTACCAGAGTGCTCATCCCATGGAGGAATGATTATAGGCTCAAAAAGCTTATTTAAATGCCAAAACTAGGGTTTGGGCTCATTTGCACTTGTTTTTTCTGGCGATTTGGAGCTCTGAGGAGGAGATCAATTCTGCGAAGTGAAGCACTGCCGAATTTTTTTGCCACCATGAGTGCACGAACTGGATCGAGTAGCAGAGCTGAAGTGAGACCAGTAAGTGAATGCCCTCTTTATTAGTTTCTTATATGATAGTTTTTAAAACTGCAAGTTATTTTTTGTGTCTTGTTTTATATTTTGTGTTTCAAATGTACAAATGAAAAAAACCTTAGTGAAATGAATGTGTTTATTTGTTTTGGTATGACTTCACTAAAACATAGGTTGAAATCCTAGTGGAACCATGTTTGTTTGTGTTCATGTTTTTTTTTTTTTTTGCTAATTTATCAATTTGAGAGTATAAAACCCGAGTTTGACAAATTAAATTTTGTTATTTTTTATTTTGTTTTGTTTTAATTTATCAATTTGAGAGTATAAACCCTAGGTTGACAAATTAAATTTTGTTATTTTTGATTTTGTTGTTTGTAGTTGTACATTTTTTTTTTTGTTTTTTCATGATTCTAATGTGTTTATTTTGTTTTTATTTGCAGGTTGTGAAGAGCCGGTATCGTGTGCCTACTATTTTTACTGAAGCGTGGGAGGTGCTAGCTATGGCTAATTAGGAGTGGCTTGATGCCCTGGGGCTCAAGCAGGTGACTCGGTTGGAGCCAGTGATTGGGGATCGAGCCTACCTGATGGCCCTGATCAACTTGTGGGATCCCCGGACTAATACTTTCCATCTTCCAATAGGGGAGATGACAGTCACTTTGGAGGATGTCTATCAGATTCTTAGGATTCCAATAGATGGACTTTCGATCATGACAACGTCGCGGGATCAGCCGATAGCAGTGCTGACACACTACTTCGGGCATGAGGAGGAGTTGGGGGTGGATGGTCCGATGGAGAGGGCAGAGATTGACTACCAGATGGGCGAGATTCTAGTTCGATTGTGGCTGGAGAAGGGGGTGTTGGGAGTGAGGCACACAGTACTTATGGGCCTCATTTCCAACATGCTACTACCTGACTCGTCAGGTGTGAGGTTCCCGTGGAACCTGTTGGATGTGGTCTATCGGCTGGTGGAGTGTTCGACGCATGAACCTTTGATCATGAGATGGGGCCAGACGCTGCTAGCATAGCTCTATGGGGAGCTATATGAGGTCCGTTTCCAGAGGCAAAAGGGGATTAGTTGTAGCTATCTGCTACAAATCTAGGGTTGGTAGCATATAGCAGTGGAGAGACCAGGGGGGTTACCATGGACGACGTGGGTGGAGATGGCAAATAAGGATATAGGTTACGTGGCTCTATGGCGGTGGTCTGAGGAGTAAGGACAGAGTTGGCAGTGAGCAGGTGTTATGGGGCACTATGCCGATGCCTTTGCTAGACTTGCTTCGGGGGAGGTGTTCTGGCGTCCCTACTAGGACTTTCTAGCCTGGCTAGAGGCTGGAGAGTGGCTCCGATAGGTGTGCAGGGAGCAGTGGTTGATTGGGCAGCATGGGACCGAATAGGAGTTCTTCTTGTATAATCGGTTGGCATGACAGAGCCCATGGTCTATCAGCATCGGGGGGACTAGAGGACTCTAGATCGACCGGTCATCATGCCATTAGGCGAGGATTCGAATGCGGTGATTGACGTCCCAAACATGGATGATTTCGAGACTACTACAGAGTACGATCAGTGGTGGACTCTATGGAGATGGCGGGGACAGGGACCGCTGGGAGGTGCGAAGGCAACAGTGACAGGGGATGATGGTGCGGAGGCACCAGGTGAGGGTTGGGGAGCTCCGCTAGAGGATGTGGACATGGTGGATGTGGATGACTTGGGCATGGACTTTGAGGCTTCGGACCAGTCGGAGATGCAGGACATCTCGGAGCAGTGGGAGCCAGAGCAGGCTATTGTTCCAGAGGCACCTATGCATCTGACCGTGGTGAAGGACACGGAGGTAGGGGTGTGCACTGAGAATGTGTGATTGGCAGAGCTACTGCAGAGGCGAGATGAGGAGTTGGGGGAAGCTTTATAGGAGAGGGATCTCCTGTGGACTCAGCTGGCAAAGCGGGATAGCGCATTTGCTGCACACCACTAGGGGGATGGGGACACCATTGCTGCACAAGAGAGGGATCTCCTACGGATGTAGCTGCCACATCGCGATAATGCAGTAGCTTACTATTGTCGATAGGAGACAAAGTGGTTGCGGTGGGAGACAAATTGGTCTTGACATCAGATGGATATGGAGGGAGAGATTATCCACCTCGATGGGTAGTTACCTGAGCCCCCTAGAGGTGGCTCTTCATTTCGGATGAGGGACAGTGGTATTGAGCAGTCAGCATCATCTCATCGCAGGCGATTGGATGAGGGAGGCAGTAGTAAGCATGATGCGAGGGCTAGCAACAACCGCCCTGAGGGGTCCCATAGGACCCACCACACAGGGGATAGTTCCCGTCGCACCGATCATGCGTGATCATGATGGCCGATGCCCTAGGCTTGGGGATTTTTGAGCTTTTGGATTTTGGTTGTGGGGTCACATGACCGGTTCTCTATAGCCTACGGGCATTTTTGATGATATATATATACAAACTTTATTTTGTTTATGCACATGTGATGATTTGATTTTATGCACGATGATTGATGAATATGGATGTATGCATGTTAAGTTATAGTGATGGATGTATATGTATTGATGAGTGCAAATGTTTCTAATTTATATGATATGCAAATGGAATGGATGAATTGAATTTGTGATGTTTGGTTGTCGCACCATAGACTATTTAGAACTTTATGACTTTTTGTCCTGGGCGATTGCTGTTGTAAATGAATTTTCATGTACACGTGTTTTTTTTATTTTTTTTTATTTTTTTTTATTTTTTTTTTGGTATGGTGAGAATAAAATATAGCAAGTTGGTTTCGAATGTAGTTAAGGTTTTTCGAGACTCATATGTTTTAACTAACTAGCCACGACTGTACTTTATCTCACAAGACTTTTGAACAAGGTATGAATCGGACTTGTCATTGACCAAGTTATTTCACATCCTTGTGTGTGCAATTGGGTTCATTTATGTGGTGTTGGTCAGGATACCACCAGTGCCAGATAGGCTGTCAACCAAACCTGTACTGAGGATCACTTGATTAGCTCCACTAACTCCTTTGTTGTGTTTAGTTAGACTAGTCTGTGGTGCTATCGTAGGAACCATAAGCTAGCTCATCCACATGCAAACATTGATCTGCACACAAGTTAATGTGACAGATATATCATCATGTGAGAGGTTTACCACTAGTGATCAATAGGCTATCAACCAAAACGGTACTGAGGTTTGCCTCATGACCCGTCTGGATGCTGAGATTTCCAAGGATTCAATTTCGACTCCCTTCTTTTCTTCAATTGTATTGGGATACTTGCTCTTTTGTAGTTATAAAAATCATTGTTTATTTTTGTATTATTTTTTTTTTTGAGCAAGGGATTTTGAATAGTGAGTGAGGAGAATCACTATTGTATATGCTTTTCTTGATGTATGCACTCTGGTTGTGATGTCAAAATTTGGATTTTTGACGTTTGCAAATTGGTGACGTTTTGCAACTTTTGAGAACTTGGGATTCTTTGGGAATTGGGTAGGGAGGATGCTTGTCCTTTTGCCAACTCTCAGCATTCTTGGGGTCATTTGCACAGGGGGATGAGCAAGATAACCGTTTCGCTTATGGTGACCTGGATTGCTTTGTAGGGTTCTGTTGGGACTGAAACTTCAAGGGATTATTTTATTGATAAAGATGAGTTACATATATAGGCAGAAGGCCTATATGAAACACATGACACTTGTCAAGAGAAACTGACAAGTGTCAAGGTGAAGGCATAGTGCACTTTAACTCTAACATTCCCCCTTAAAGTGCACTATCCTAACTAAAGAAGAAACAAAACAAGTCAACATTAGGTAACATTCCCCCTTAATGTTGACTTCTAAAACAACCTATCATCCTCACTTATTGCTGATTTGGTCTAGGCTCATGCTCTGTGCTCTTGGCTCTCCAACTATGAATAATGCTAGATTCACTATGTATACATCTCGGTCTATTGCCTCAGGGTCAGCCACTTCCACGGGTCTGTTGCCACTGGGTCAACCGTCTAAGTGCCTCGGGGTCATCATGGGTGCCTTAGGGTCAGCCACTTCTAGGTCTGTTGCCTCTGTAGGTCATCCTCAGAGGATGTTGCCTCTCATAGGTCACTGACTAGATTCACCATGAGTATGAAATCCCTCCTCATGGTGAACTCAATCTAGAAGGTGTTGGTCTCTGTCGAAAATGCACCTAATACAAAGGAAAAATGAGCCATATAAGAGTGTCGGTCTCTATCGAAAATGCACTCAATACAATAAAATGAGCCATAGATCAAAATAGGAGGAGAGAAGAAGAAAATAAGAGAATCTTCTAAAGTGTCTTTGTTTGTAGTCTTCAGAAGTAGATCCGAAAACACCTCGGATAGAGTCTAGGATGTCTTTCTCTGTAGTCCCTAGTATAAGTGTCCTTATGGTGACCATGTCATCCCATCGAAATGCATGAGTAACCAGCCACTGCATTCGCCAAGTGTATAGAAAAGATCACTAGGTATAAGGATCACATATGAAAGTACCTTGGGAGTGTCGGGTACAACCGAAAGTGCACTCCAAGGTAGAAAAACTTTGAGGCTAAAAAATTGAATTGAAACAACCTCAAAATTACAATATGACACCACCATTGTGTCTGTCACGGAAAGACGTTTCCAACGACTATAAATACCCCTATATTCCACCATCAAAGGGGCCTTCATCATGTGGAAAACATCATCATGCCTTATCTAAGGCAGCAAAATATACCTCAGGAATATCATATTCTTGGCATCGCACTCTGGCGGCATAAAAACAGGCTCAGTTTCCCTCGTAGGGGAATTACATCCACTTTCCATGTGGAATAAAAAATAGGGCCCTATGGGCCATCATCTCTGAAAAATACAATAAATTGGCCAGAAGGGCCTTTGACTTCCATGTGGAAAATATATTTAAAAAATGACCAACGATGTCGGCCACATTATCACGGGCCAACGTGTCTTCATACATGTAAGAATTAAAGTGGTTCCCTCCACTAAAAACAAAAGATGCCCCCTTCTTAAATAGATTGTCCCACCTACTTGAATGAAAAAAGGCCGTGACCATAAATTTAAAAGGCTTCCCCACTTTCTTTTTAAAAAATCTTATGAAAAACTGATCAACTACTTCAATCTTATCACCCCATTGGCCATCGTAATTGGGGTTAATAAAAATAACAGCATCAAAGAAATAGGCAGCATTTGTTATTCTATCTACCATATACTCATCATTATATTGGAACTGCAGTGGAAGGTGAGAAAATCCATCGCCCATGCAAAAAACATGGCATTGAGTCCAGAAAGGTCTCTGCAGACCACTCGAAACCCCTCTAAGCGTCGACGGTAGCGGTTTCAAAGAACGGCAAGCGACGACCGATCGATGAGAACATCTGGTAGGAGGTGGCACGACTCCATAGCAATGGCACCAGCTACGAGTTCTCGGCCAAATACGTGCCCTTATGCCTTGTTGTACACCATCTAACAGTCGAACACCGAGAAAAGTTTCCCATCACAAAATAAAATGCCTGCTTCTAGTCCAGCTATAATTTCCTCCACCACATCTGTCTGCATCAATTCCTGAGCTCGACGCTAGCATTTGTGAAGGCTAAGCCATCCATTAAGAAACCCAAACAAAATAACAGTGGAAAGGATAAGCCATGCAAGGCATGGAAAAAATATTGTCAACACCTCCTGCTCCTCTCCTATTATACCCACACCTATTGTGCCAATTCTAGCCAAAGAAATTCCTAGCCAGTCAATAGTATTCATTGTCTCCTTTAAATAGAAATGTGAGAAAATTGAAAGCACTGCCAGGCCACACCTAGACACCGGATGTATAACTGAAACTGGCACTTGGGATATAGCCCTTAGCATCAACAACGCACCAAGATCAATACAAAAGCCTATGACCCATGTTTTGCTCAATGCATATATCTGCATTACCTTGAGATTGAGAGCTCGCCGGAACGTCTCTAGCCGATGTCTACTTGCTTTCGTTGTTGCAGATGTCCAGCAAAACAAACTGAAACGGTGGCCAAATTTTTGCCAATAAATTTAAAGAGTGATTTGCACTCTAAATGCCCGAAACGGCCAGTTATCGTACTAGCACCCCTCTTCTCACCAATAAATAAAGAGGATGACAAAAAAATTATGCAGGCTACAATATTTTAGCACTGCACAGCACCACTTCTCTATCGCCATGAACTGGAACTACCAGCGATTCTTCGGGGTCCACTATACCCACAAATTGGCCAGATCTCATAGTTTACAAGAGATCGCGGCAGCGTGCATTGAAACAAACAGTTCCACTGCGAGGAAAAATCGGATCTGAACAATGGAAATTATGTGCCGATTGCACTATCCATGATCTGCACTTTCCTCTAGTAAAAAAAATGTTCACACCTTCAACGGCAGAAAATATTTCCACTCGACGACAGCTTCGTAGTGGTAATCTTCCTGCAAATCTTTATTTCAAGTCCCATGCACTTGATTCTATAAAAATTCGGGAACCTGCAGCAGCTGCAAATCTTTATTGCCATCGTGTCCACCAGCAGCTGTGAGAAGGACCTGCACTGCGAGGGCATTTGGGGCTCTAGAAAGCTTGTGGCTCCTACCACAACGGTCCTCTGCTCTCATGATGAATACATCATCGTGGGCTTGGCGAACAGGAGCAGTTTTCCACTATCTTCGATGATCTCCCATAAACACGAAAACAAAAATGGTCAATGTTGAGTTTGTTTTCCTTTTGTCGATATTTCTTTCATCGTAAAATTTGTTCAGTCTTCCATAGTTTCGATATTAGACCTCAGCAACTTCTTGGATCCTAGAAAGCAGTGGGGCCTAACAAGGAATGGAAGCCAAAAGCAACAAGTCAAAAAATAGTTGCTAATCTTGGAATAATAGGTACATCTACTATCAACACCAGTACTTCTGATGCCAGCAGGTCACCATCTCCGGCATCAAATTATGTGGTGTTCAAACGAAAAATCCATGCAGTCCAGCAAACAGTATGGAGAGAACTGTTCTGCCGTTATGTAGTGGTAGATAATATGCCCAAGAGTAGCTCTTCCATTCTTTGGAAGAGCTTCCAAATAAGCTTCTGGAATTTCCATCTCCGACAGCACTGTACTGTTGATTTCCATTGCAGCTAGTGACAGAGCCATCTGGTGCACCCTTGAAATAGGGAATTTCCTTCTCCTTTGTGCATCAGAGACTCATGAGGGTCTCTTGGTGCAAAATCTAGATGAACTCTACATTTAAGCATTCGATGGCAAAGGACAACCGAAAGTCTCGATGGTTGCACCCAAAAAAATATATATTTTTAAATATTAATGGAAACCCAGTTGCAGAAATTGGACAACAACTTGTAAAAAATGACCCTTAAAAAAAAAATTGAAAAAAATTTTCATGGCTCCAAGCTTGAAGCTTCAGGGGAAGCCATTAATGGTATCCTATTTTTCATCTCCGTGGAGAGATTACTTCTACAGACGGATATATATAGGGGAAAATTGGATCACTAAAAAAAATTGGGAGCCATGATTTTTCCAAAAGTCTGGTTTCTGATCCATTGTAAACAATGGAGAGCATACTCTCTGTTTTGAAAAAAAATGGAGGAGCTAAAAAAAAATTAGGGGAGGAGGGAGGATTTCCATGAGGGAAATCCCCCCTCAAGGGGTTTCACGAGGCAGGAGAGGGAACCTGCTCTGATACCAAATGTTAGGAATGAAACTGAAGGGATTATTTTATTGATAAAAATGAGTTACATATATAGGCAGAAGGCCTATATGAAACACATGACACTTGTCAAGAGAAACTGGGAAGTGTCAAGGTAAAGGCATAGTGCACTTTAACTCTAACAGGTTCATCTTTCGTTCACACAACTTGGGAATTTTGTTATATGTGTTTTAATTTGTGTTGCGATGCTACGTAACAAGATGTAAGCCAAGTAAAGCTCTACCTTCGTAAAATCTATCTGACTTGGTATAGTACGTGGCTAGAAGGCTATTGACAGCTGAATGACAGAAACTCTTGACACATTAGAAGACCACTGACTATAGTATGGCAAACAGATGTGATTGGCGTTTATTTTTGATGGACTGTTTATAGAGCGGAGAAATGTGGAAAATGAGGGTTTTTCCAAGTAATCACAATCTATGGTGCCTTGACCTTTATGACCACAAATATGTAATGTATGGGTGTGATGCGTAATGCAACTATATACTTTTGTGTTTTTGATGGATTGATTTGTGTGAATATGAAGATGATATGCAAAATAGAGCTCTTTATTGTTGTGACGATTTTGAGCATGTATGGAAATGAGATGCAAATTTTGTTATTTTTGATGATTTTATTGTTTTTGAATTTTCTTTTTCTTGACCAAGTGATTACGGGAATCCTTGGAGCATTTTGGGAATTGACCAAGCGATTACAGAAATCCTTGGAGCATTTTGGGGATTGACCAGGCGATTATGAAAATCCTTGGAGCATTTTGGGGATTGACCAAGTGATTACGGAAATCCTTGGAGCATTTTGGGGATTGACCAAGCGATTACGAAAATCCTTGGAGCTTTTTGGGGATTGACCAAGCGATTACGGAAATCCTTGGAGCTTTTTTGGGATTGACCAAGCGATTACGAAAATCCTTGGAGCTTTTTTGGGATTGACCAAGCGATTACGGAAATCCTTGGAGCTTTTTAGGGATTGACCAAGCGATTACGAAAATCCTTGGAGCATTTTGGGGATTGACCAAGCGATTACAGAAATCCTTGGAGCATTTTTGGGATTGACCAAGCGATTACGAAAATCCTTGGAGCATTTTGGGGATTGACCAAGCGATTATGAAAATCCTTGGAGCTTTTTGGGGATTGACCAAGCGATTACGAAAATCCTTGGAGCTTTTTGGGGATTGACCAAGCGATTACGAAAATCCTTAGAGCTTTTTGGGGATTGACCAAGCGATTACAAAAATCCTTGGAGCATTTTAGCGATTGACCAAGCGATTACGAAAATCCTTGGAGCTTTTTGGGGATTGACCAAGCGATTACGAAAATCCTTGGAGCTTTTTGGGGATTGACCAAGCGATTACGAAAATCCTTGGAGCATTTTGGGGATTGACCAAGCGATTACAAAATCCTTGGAGCATTTTGGGGATTGACCAAGCGATTACGGAAATCCTTGGAGCATTTTGGGGATTGACCAAGCGATTACGAAAATCCTTGGAGCTTTTTGGGGATTGACCAAGCGATTACGAAAATCCTTGGAGCTTTTTGGGGATTGACCAAGCGATTACGAAAATCCTTGGAGCTTTTTGGGGATTGACCAAGCGATTACGAAAATCCTTGGAGCTTTTTGGGGATTGACCAAGCGATTACGAAAATCCTTGGAGCATTTTGGGGATTGACCAAGCGATTATAAAAATCCTTGGAGCATTTTTGGGATTGACCAAGTGATTACGAAAATCCTTGGAGCATTTTGGCGATTGACCAAGCGATTACGAAAATCCTTGGAGCATTTTTTTTGGGCTATGGCTCTTCTAAACATGGAATGGCCACAAATGACAAATGTTCAAGGGTTCTAGTTTCTTAATTCCATCAAGAGAGGCTAGCCAGTATGTTACAGGTTCTATTTTGCTATCAATTACATAGGGACCTGTTGGTCACGAATCTGCCACAGGAAAGGATTTTTACAATTGCGCCCTAGACCCGGCCAACATTGAAAGGCTGGAAGCAAGAAATGGCTCCCAGACCAATCTCCAGAGTGGGTTGGTTCCCTTTACTACTCTAAAAATGGGTTTAAGATAGGGTTCTTGGAAAGAGATTTAAAAGGTTGCAGAAAGAAATGGGAAATATGGCCACAGGCCGAAGTGATGGGATCAGAAAAACAACAAGCAGGAAACTAAAAACGCAACAACAGCAAGTAACATAAGAAATCAGCTTCATCCTCGCACAATCACATGTCGCAAATCCCTCCAAACCCACATTCCAGGAATTGTACCCTGACCGCAGTATTTAAATCCAGTATGCAGAATTTAAATGTAATAGCAATGCAGGAGTACGAATGCTATTAGAAATGCAGAAAACAGAAAGCAAATTCATCCATGCGACGCTTGAAAAATTAGAAGTCGATCCTTTTATTCCCACAGATACAATTCCAGTTTCTAGCAGCAAGTTTTTCCAACCTTTGCAAATGAAAATTACATTGGTTTTTATAGAGGTCCGTCCTCTTTGCAGCATTAAATAATTAAAACCAACTTCCTCGTGATCTACAATCATGCGAAGGAAACGAGGAACATGATCCCCTTAATCGCATTCTCGAAGAAATATAAAAATTAAATACCATTAATGTTCGCGGCCCTTCATTAAATTCGATTCTTTGAATATGTGCATGAAAAACCGTTGAACTAATCCACGAATGGCAACTTCGAACCAATAAACCCTTTAATTTTGGTGGCCTGGGCACTCTTTGACCTTAACCGCATCGGAAATCCGCAAAATATTTAATTCGGGTTATCATTAAATCCTCGAAAATCGAAAAAACCCTTTCGGCCGTTCATATTGCACTTGGCGGGAAAACTGCGCAGGTCGCGAAAATGCGACGGGTCGCGAAATCGCGACGGGTCGCGAAATCGCGACGGGTCGCGAAATCGCGACGTCTTATCATTCAGTACGCTTTGACCACCGTTGACCCGCGAAAATGGAACATGTAGCGATTTCGCTACATGTTTCCGCCGTTGGCTCCTCCCTGCGCTCTGCCCGCGAAAACGGAACATGTCGCGATTTCGCTACATGTTTCCATCGCCGTACCAATCGCCTTTTTCGGTCGCGATTCGCTGACATGTCAGCGACGCGCTGCAAGTTTGCACTTTTTGCCTTCGACGCTCACCGGGTCGCGATTCGCTGACATGTCAGCGCGTCGCTGCAATTTTCAGACTTAGTGCTTTTTCTGCCCGCCGACCCGCGATTTCGGAACACGTCGCGATATCGCGACGGTTCCGCCAACTCACTGCGTTGATCGAGTTGACCGCGATTCCGAAACATGTCGGCAGCGTCGCTGCGATTTCAGACTTAACCATTTTTTGCTCAAATTTTCTCCTTTTTTCGCCCAAGCTGCATCAATCAAAGGTCAGATCCCCAACAATACACTAATGCATTAATCAATGAGAATCCATGTGGCAAAAATGCCAACAGGACCTAACCAATTTGCTGTGAATTTGTCCCTTAAATGGGATGGCAGGCTAGAGTTCTATTAGTTTTCTTTCAAGACCAAGTCATCGACCTGAAAGTCCCTCATGTGAACTTTCATGTTGTATGCTTTCTTAAGTCACTCTTGATAGATACGTAAATGCTCGAGGGCATTAACGCGTCATTTGTCAAGCAACGTAAGCTGGTCTAATCGGGCCTACCGTGCAGTATCATCATCGATGAACTCTTGCATTGATATGCGCAAGGAATGAATTTCCAACTCGAGAGGCATGACAACCTCAGAGCCATACACGAGCAAAAATGGGGTTACCCTAGTGGGTGTCCGAATGCTAGTGGGATAGGCCCACAAGGCAAGTGGGATCTGAATGTGCCAATCCTTATGATTATCTACGATTGTCTTTTTGAGGATGGCAACTAGAATTTTGTTTGACGCCTCTGCTTGCCCATTTGCTTGTGGATAATAGGGTGTCAAAAAACTATGCTAAATTTTGTGCTTTGTGGTCAAAGCACACACATCTTTGTTCTTAAATGATGTCCCATTATCTGAGATTATCTTGGATGGAATACCAAAATGACATGATGTTATGCAAAATGAACTCCACAATGCGGGGTCCAGTCGTAGAGGTTAGCGAAACTGCTTCCACCCACTTGGTGAAGTACTCTGTGGTTGTGATGATAAACGTGTGACGACCTGACGACACATGGGAGATCTTTTCGATTAGATCTAGGCCCCACTATGAAAAATGCCAAGCCAATTGGATCAGCTGCAAGGCCTGGGAAGGTACATGTGTCAAATTAGCATGGTGTTGACATTTCACACACTTCCTGACATATGCACAACAATATCACTCTAAATATGGCCAATAATAGCCCATGCAAATAATGCGCTTTGCGATGGCCATACCATTGAAGTGGCCACCGCATGTACCATCGTGCACTTGGGCGATCGCCCAAGTGGACTCTTGTTGGTCCAAGCATCGAAGGAGGATCCCTTCATAGCTGTGACGATACAAAATGTCTCCTAACAAGACATGCTTTGCTACTTTTTGCTTGAATGCATGTTTTGTGGCATGCATCAATCCAAGTGGGAGGTTACCTAACTTGAGGTAGTCCCTTATGGGGGAATACCAATCCTGTTGATCAAAAGCCTCGATGGTATGAATAGCCAGTCCCTCTCAAATTTCATCCCTAGCAAAAGCTGAGCGGGAGAGAACTTACAAGAATAGCGTTGTATTGCTATTAAAGGGAGTAGGGGAGAACAAGGACCCCCAGTTGGCATGTTTCAAATGATCACGGATTCGAGAGAACCTGTCCATGGATGGCTCAATCTGGATCGAGTGGATTCCTGGTGTTAAATCAGAGCTTGCTCGCTCCATCACTGATTGTGATAGTGTTTTGACTTGAATGGTGGTCATATCACCAAAAATGTCTTGCGGGATTAGCGACCCCAAAGAGGCCATAGTGTTCGCAAAACGATTCGATGACCGAGGGAGTGCCTCGATGTCGTACCATTCAAGTTTTGCCAAGAATTTGTCCACAAGGGCTTTGTAGGCTTGCAGAACTAGGCATTTGCATTGGAATACCCCTTTGACTTGGTTGACAATTAACAACGAATCATCGAAGATATTCAATCATTTAATGTTCATGGTGATTGTTGTCTGAAGACCTATGAGCAAGGCTTCATACTCTGCATTATTGTTGGTGCATGGGAAATTTAATTTAAATGACAGGGGCATAGAAGCACCCTGTGGTGTGAAGAATACTATTCCCATGCCACCACCTTGCTCACATTTAGAACCATCAAAAAATAGGGTTATGTTGGCCTGTGACTCAGGCTCGTCAGAATCTTATGATTCTGAGACATGGAAGACCCCATCATCGGGTAGTTCTATAGTCAGAGGTCGGTTGTATTCGAGAGGAGCCTCTGCTAGTTGATCGGCTATGACCTGACCTTTTATGGATTTTTGTCCAATAAACTCTATGTCAAATTCCATCACCAACATGATCCATTTCACTGTGCAACTACTATGATAAGTATGATTCATCATGTATCACAATGGATTCTCCTTAGACACAACATGTCTTGTTGCTCAGCATGTAATGGCACAGGTTTTTGGTAGCAAACACCACTGCCAAGCAGAGTTTCTTGACGTATGCATAGTTAAGTTCATAGCTGACCAGGGTGTGGCTAAGATAGTAAGTAGCCTATTCCCTATGAAGTTCGTTCTTCTGGGCTAACATGGCTCCAAGTGCCACCTCAGTAGCTGAGATGTATAAGTAGAATGACACTCATGGTCTAGGTGGTGCCAATATTGGTGGTGAAGCCAAGTATTGTTTAATGTCATCGGAGGCTGACTAGCACTCGTCATCCTAGTGAAATGCTACCCCCTTGTGCAACAACTTGTTCATTGGTCGACACTTGTCAGATAGCTATGCTATGAAGTGCTTGATCGATGCGACCTTTGCCTATAGGCTTTTGAGCTGCTTGATGGTAGTTGGGGGAAGCATTTCAAGGATTGCCTTGACTTTGTTTGGGTCCACCTCGATACCCCGTTTTGAGACTATGAAACCCAATAACTTTCCATATATGATGCCAAAAATGCACTTCTTGGGATTCAGTCTAACTTTATGCTCCATGAGGCGATCGAGGATCTTGCTTAAGTCACCAAGATGATCCGGGTGCAAAAGAGATTTGGCCAACAAATCATCCATGTAATCTTCCAAAATCTTGTGCATGTAATCATGGAATATGTATGTCATGGCACGTTGGTAGGTGGCACCGGTGTTTTTAAGGCCAAAGGACATGACCTTATAACAAAATGTCCCCCAAGGCATTGTGAATGTCGTTTTTAGCTAGTCCTCGGGACTGATACAAATTTGATTGTATCTCGATAAACCATCCATGAGGGAAAGCATTTCATGACCCGCTATAGCGTCTACCAATGTTTCGATGCTCAACAAGGGAAAATAATCTTTAGGACTCACTTTGTTTAGATCTCAAAAATTAGTGCATATGCGAATCCTCCCATCAGGCTTCTTGACGGGCACCATGTTGGACAGCCATGGTGGATAATCCATGAAGATGACAAACTGTGCATCCAACAACTTTTGCAATTCATCTTTGACCATTAAGGCCATTGTTGGGTGCATCTTGCATAGTTTCTACTTAACTGGCTTGACTGTCAAATCAAGCGTTAGATTATGCATGACTAGCTGCTGGTCTAGTCCCAACATGTCTTTGTATGACCATGCAAAAACCTCCTTCTTCTCTTTGAGAAGGGCAATGTAGTCGGCCTGCTCTTTGGAGGATAAACTTACCCTCAACTTGATGATCTATGGATTCATTGGATCTGAGTCGATGTCTACGTCAGTCGTCTCCTCAACCGACATGTGGGATCTGTCTTCCAACTGATGTGGAGTTGGGATCAAGTGGATATCATTTGCTAAGTTTAGATCATCGTTAGGAACCTCGGGTCCCTCTTCAGCATGGCAGATATCCTAAGTTGGCCCAGGGGTAAAATGGAGCATTTCACCGAAATTCCAGTACTCGGATGAGGATGGAGGGGAATTGACGCACTCATAGTCTATGGCATCTATGTCTAGAGACAATGACTATGTTGGATCGATCGGATTGTGGATGGGGGCGGTTAAGTCAATGGAGATCATGTTGATGAAATGATTTTGGTCTCCATTACTACGGGTGTGGTTACTCGGACATTCTAGATGCTCTCTATGCTTGGGATCCAATTCTAGAGGGACTGGCATGAATGGGTCGGCCCTATGTATGGATAGGAAGATAGGGTCTGCCCTTGGCACCAATGTCACTATAGGGTCTCTGGGCAGAAGGTATGCTTCGTATGCCCAGAGTAACAGATCCAACACTTGGTCCCACCATGCTGGGTCTACACACCACTCATGCCCAAGCCTTATGTTTAGCTATTCAAATATGTCGTTAATCTCCAAGGGGTGTTGATACTGCATCTGCCACATGTGATTAAGATATGTCATTTCTGTTTCGTCTTCGTAATCACTATCAAAAATCCAAAAGCCCTCATTGGCTCTGACAACTATTTGAGGTATGACAGGCTCGTCCTGCTCGAGCAAATTAATGTGGTCCCACCTAGGTTGTTTCACTCTTTGCGGGGGTACTTGATTTCCTTGGAGCGATGCTTGCTCGATGGGAGCATCCAAGGGGAACATTGTCAAGAGGCTTTCTTGATAATCATCTATGGGGATCACCTGTGAGTGATCGCTATCTGATTCGAAGGGGTCATATGATGCTGGTTCATACTTCGGCTCGTCCTCCTAGGACCCTTCTTGACATTGTCTAAACCCTCCCTGAAAATGAGCTCTCAAGATTTCTCCTCTCTCGAGAGAAGGAAAGGGATTACTAGAGCCAACAAGGTTGATTGTCGTTAATGGGAGATAATCCCTCAATGTATATGTGGTGTTAGGGTTGGCATATGGATCTAATGCCAATCCCCCCTTGTTGCCTATCCCTATGCCTTGCATGTTATCCACCAAGATGTCCAAGGGTAGGGGGTGGTTGAACCCTACTCCTGATTTATCATATGGAATTTGGTATCTTAGTTGGCAAACACGTATCCCTTGCTCATATCGGCCTAACCCATATCCGTTCCAATTGCATTAGCCAAGGTATCTCAGAGCAAATTTTGGGTTACACAAATAGTTGACATTTTTAGCAAAAGGCTCTTCGTCTTCGTCCTCTTGCATGCATGGTGCAACGCCATGATCAAGGCCCCCATGCACAAAGTTTGTATGGTTTGGCGGGTAGCCCAGGGGAATAATAGTGCCAATGGGGAGTCAAGGTCTCCCCATGTCTTGCATGGATTCTAGTGCAGGTGTTGCTACAATATTTTGCACTAGATACTCCCCTAGGACTGTATTGGCCATTTCAATAGTGATCATTGGCGATTGAGGGGGAGGGAATGGAAGTTCTCCTTGAGTCCACTCCATTTCGGGTGGACTAGGAGCCTCGACTTCCATCCGACTAGGCATCTCCTCAGTAGAGATAGTTGATACTGATGGTAGTGTCTCTTCCAAAGGTTTTGCCTCTTCTAGGGGTTTCTTCCCTTTGTCCTTCTGTTTGGCCCCCAAATATGGTGTCGTTGGTGGAGGTCCAGACGATGAAGATGAACCCAGCTAGGATTTTGAGGAACTTGCTAATGGGGATGCCTGTAGAATTAGACCTTTTTTAGATGGATTTAACTGGAAATACAAATGCGTTGATGGCAGGGTCAATTGCGACATTAGCTGCACTGCATTACAATACTTGAAGGGTTCCCAGTCTGCCGGGACTACATGCACCTACCCTTCAAATGTATACTTTAAGCATTGGTGAGCTATCAAAGGGACACACTTCATGTCCCTGATCCATGGCCGGCCCAGCAAGATGTTGTAGGCCATCTCACCCTCCAATATGTGGCACAATGTAGGTATGGTCTTTTGTCCCACTTGGATTGGTAGGACTATTATGTCGACTGTCAAGCAGATTGCATCATTGAATGCTCGCAGAGTGTAGGTAGAAGCTGTGATTGGGATGCGGGAAACTTCAAATGTTTGAGAGCCGTAGTTGTGATGATGTTGTTGGACGAGCCAGTGTCTATCAACACCCTCTTGTATGGGATCTCGTTGACTTGCACGATAACATGCAGGGGTGGATCTGCCATGTCATCAATCACTGATCTCAATTCATCTTCTCAAAATGTGATGATCGACTCAGTGCATAATTTTACATGTCCCACGAAGTTGAAAGAATTTGTCTCATGGGGCTGCAACTCGATGGCTTTCAAAATCTCCATTAGAGCTTCTCAATGGGGCGTAGATTGTTGTATAAGCTCGTATATGGAGAGCCTAGCCGATGTGGTCCTTAAAATATGGGTGAGTTTGGACCAAAGTGTGGCCACTGGTCTAGGTGGAGGAGGCTGTGCAAGGTGTTGTTATGGTTGCGAAGTTGTTGGCACCTCTCCTGTCGTTGTCGTAGGAGCATTCATGCTTGGATACCTTATGTTCTGAGTCACTATACTGATCATCCCAACATATCCCTGCATGGGGTAGTTCTGTGTGACCTCATTAACTTGTAGGGTCTTTGCCTATGGAGCATGAGCAGGCAAGGGGTCTTTGAAGAGCTCCATTTGTTGATTTCTTGGTGCGACGGGATTATCCACCGCTAGTGTCTTGTTATCAATCAGGTCTTGCACCAAGCCCTTAAATTTCCAACAAGAATTTAGGTAATGTCCCTGTCGCCTATGGAACCTACAGTACAAGTCCTCTCTATACCCATTAGGCTTGGGCACATTGGGATCTATAGTCTAAACCTCTAGCAGGTTGATCAAATTTTCTGCTAACAAGTGGTCAAACAAGGAGTCTCTAGACTCTGTGTAGGGTGTGAATTATCGCCTAGGGCGACGCTGTTGACTCTATTATTGCCTCTAATTTTCTCTATCATAGTTGTTAGGAGGCACTGCCTGATAGTTAGTCTTTTGAGGCTATGTTGCTTGTGCAGGCTTAGGGACATTGATAGCAACTTGGTTAACTGCAGTGGGTTTTTGTTGTGTGGTTCCAACTTTAGTGTTTTTAGTCCACTCTTTTTTCTTAGGTTTGGCTATCTTGCCATCCTGTATTTTGATCTCTTCAATGATCCTAGCTTGCGCCAGAGCTTCTTCTAAGGTGGCATATTGTTGCAGCTGCAATAGCATAGAGATCGATCTCAAACAACTCTTCGAAAGCAATGTCCTCCATCGATTCCCATAGGCCGCCATGGTCTCCTCATCATACTACCTAAGGCTAGCTAAGTCACTCAGTGACGCCTTCTTCTTGGTGTTGAAGTTGAAGCATTTGTGGAATGCATCCACTAACTGATCTAAGTTGTTAATGCTATGCTTTGGTAACTGAGTAAACCAATCCGAAGCAGGGCCTGCGAATGTGGTTATAAATGTTCTTAATAACAAAGCATCATTGTCTTGAATACCGAAGCATTGGCTCAGGAATCTTGTCACATGTTCTTAAGCATCCTCCTCACCTCTAAAGGTTGCCAACTAAGGTAACTTAAAGTGTTTAGGGTAAGGGGGTGCTGGCACAGATGGATGCACAGGATGACTGTAGAGTTGGCATAAAGTAGGCTTTTGGGGCCCAGAAGTTTTGGTCTCCACAGACTCCAAACGCTCTAGCAACACTTTATATGCATCTAAGGATCTAATTTCTTCCTCTTTAGTTTGATATCGTTATGGGTTGTGGGAGACTTGAGGCCTCTGAAGCGGTGGTCGAATGGCAACTCCTCCGCCTAGGTAGGGCATTTCGGCCCGATCTTCTTCTTGCTCATATTCCTCATAAGCTTCTTGAGGAGTCTTTGGACGAGACCTATGACCCTAGGTGGGTCCCCGCGGAGGGTACCCATCATTGTTTCAGGGAGTGGCCTCCTGCTCAGGTCTAGGAGGTCTCGAAGGCAGCACTTGGTAAGGTCATGGAGACCTATCTCGCACCAAGGTATTATGCCTCTCATATGGTTTCGCTCTTTGGGTGTGAGGGGTTGGGACCCTCTCAGGCACCGGGTTATGTAGCAGCTCATCTGTTTGGCACCTAATGCACTCTTTGCTAAGGCGATATAGATGCTCTAGTTGATGCTGGTCTTGCTCAAGCCGCATGATCTACGCTTGGCGGGCGGCATGTCTGGCGACTGCCAGGTCAATTTGTTCTACCATCTTGAGCCTAGGAGGCCTGGATGCCTCTCCTAGGAACTTACCCTGATCTTGATGATTCGATATCTCAATAGGCTGCTTCCTTCTGTTGAGGTTGGTAGAATTTACCCGAGGCTCTGGCCTCAATGGGTGATCATGGTACATAGCGGGTGCGGAGGTGCATGGCTCCCATGCTATACGTTGCTCTCGAGGAATGTAATGGTCTTCCTTGTGCTCCCTTTTGTATGTGTGAAAGGGGCGGGCAAAGTTGGCTCGCCCTGCTTTAAGGGCCTTGCGCTCAGGATTTTGTCTATTGGTTCTAACAGTGATGGGGGGCAAATGAGGGATGCCATCATCATGTGGTCTCTCCTCATGGAAACTATGCTACTCTAGCGCTTCATCGTGTAGTGGCCACTCATATCAAGCTTCTAAGGGAGCCTTCCTATCTATTTTGAGAGCCACATGTAAGGACTCTTCCCAAAAGGGGCTATGATGAATGGGCGTGTCCCTCAAAGGGGTGTCACTATAGTTCCATCTTGACATGGAATGATGCAGAATATCTTGTGGGTCAGGCGGCCAAGGCGGTATGAATAAGTCCTTAGGGCTATAGCGGAGGCGACTTGTGCCCCCTTGTACACTTTTCGTAGCTTTCGCCCTTGATTGGGCTTGGCTACATGTGTACACCATGGTGGTGCTTTCCTACAAGCTATGTAGATTTTTATCTCTTTTTATGATTTTTATGCTACACTAAATAGAAATGAGCACACACACACACAAAGCAGTGATTATCTCATTTAAATATTGAGAGTGTGTCCTATACCTGGTTTAGTGTGCTTTTGGTTTTTTTTTTTGTTTTTGTTTTTATTTTTTGAAGGTTTTTGTAAAGAACATTTAAATGCAAATGATGGCTCTTATGGCTCCCAAAAATGGTTGCCCCTTCGATATACCATTGCCAGGCTGATATACCAACCTCTCTATATACCCACCCTTACGTGAGGGAAACTATAGGTATGTGAGAGCAGATGGTACGTGGAACATAGGCGATACGGAAGGGGAATCGCCCTGTTTATGACACCTACCATAGAAGACTTATCCTCATGTGCTGGGAATCATGCCAGCTACACTCGATCAGATTTCATCAGGATTTACATCTAGCAATAGTAGCGATCGGGGTAATGGATGCAAAAATTCAAGCCAAGGTGGTGATGAAATCCATCGTTGGTCTTGATCAAGGGCTAGGGTTTTACGACCAGCTCCTTGGTGTTTAATTTGCCACGTGGTGTGTGGGGTTCTTTTTATTTTGCAAAATGGAAACAAGCAAGCGGTAAAGGAAAAATAATTTCCCTAAGCAAGCAAGTACCCCAAAAATAGAAAATTGAAGACAGAAAATGACAAGAAAAGTTCAAAATCCTTACCTCTTCTATGCCCAAATTTGTCGGTTCTGAGTTTCTACCCGAAGACTACATAGAAAAAAATTCATCTCAGGGAGGAACGAATTACAGGACTGTATTCGTAAAAGTGGGGAGAATTCCTATTTGTCCCTGGGTAAGACGAATTACAGCTCCGTATCCGCCTCCTAATGGAACGAACAACAGTTAGCATATGAAACTCGACACCTACAAGCAAAAAACAACCAAGTTTGGATCAGATCTCTGATCTTAGAAATAGAGTACAAGGTCCCACCATGATCACCACTGAAAGCATGAGGATATGAAAACAAAAAAGGAAAACTCCAAGCATGATGCAAAAATGGAACTGAACTTAACGCTAAACCCTACGAATTAAAAATGCATGAAATGGAGAAAAACATGAATTGAAGCCCAAATGAAATAGCAGCCCTTTTCTTTTATTGATGTGTTTCACATTCTGGTTACAATACACATCCTCCCTTTTTAAGGGAGAGGAGCGTCAAATTCATCTCTTGGTCACACTCATCTCTTGGTCACACCCATGGATAACCATCCTTTCGTGTGCCCACATGTAAGATGGGCAGACCAAAATGTCACCGCCACTTGTGTCTATGAGTGTTGATTCCTTACTGCTCCTCCGATGTTCTGATCCTATGTTCAAAGGAACAAGAAATAGTTAGTAGCACCTGCAGATGAAACAAAACATGTAATCCCCAAGCCTGCGATAAGTGAATGAGAAAAATGAATTAAACTATAACTAAAATGAATCCAAATGCTCTAAAAATTTGATAAGGGCATCAAGATATCACCAAGAGGGTACTACAAAAATAATAGTCGGGAAATTCCTCACCGATTTGAATTCGCTCCGGGGCGGGACGAATTTACCTGCAACAAAATGCCAAAAAGGTACTATCCCAAATGTCCTACCTAGAGAGCTCTAAAAGACCTGTAAACTTGGGATTAGCTAATTGTGGGTATTTTTGGAAGACCCAGATGGTCATATTTTCCCAATTTGGCCTCCATTAATGAGAATCTGATGATGCTACCTGCAAGTTAGTAAAGACAAAGAGTGATAGAACATGATAAGATTTGCTCAAAACATTACGAAATCGAAATTGCAAACTACCTAAGCAGCATAAGATGAAATGCAAGATAAAAACAATAGAAAGAATAATCTGCCATAGATTCCTAATCGTTCCTAAAAGAGATGATTAGACTCGCGGCAGTGTGGAGGCGCCCGGGCAGGCCGCCCATCGTTGGGACTAGATTTCGGTGTCAATCCACTTGGGATGGGTCCAAAATCTCTTGTAAGGTGTTGTCGACAAATTGTGGTGGTATTCTATGGCCAAATTTCAATTTTTGGGCTCAAGATTCGACCTTCCAATGATCACCCAATGACCTATTCTCTAAAAGAGATCACGGATGTGAAAGGCACCAATCGCACAAGGATGTATGGGGAAATAAAATGGCAGCACTTCGTTGCTCCAAATTGCTCTTACTCTATCCATTTTGGGGTGATAAAACCCACCAATTTATAGATCTGGAGGTCTCTTGGGATGAGCATGCAGAGGTGCCACTTGGCATCCATGCCCTTCGAGGGGAGGAAAGATTCCTCCCTGAATACGGACTTCATGACTGCCCTTGTAATAGCCTCTAACACTCAAAAATGCTCACCTATACTCCCATGCAATGAAGGAAGTTTTAAGTGGTGGATCTGAGCTACCATTTGCCAAGATTTGACTTTTTGCTCATCAAACCTGCAATTCGCCCCACCCTGGAGCGAATTGTGAATTCATCCCTAGGCAGAGCGAATCCCAATTAGAATTCGTCCCTGGGTGGAATGGATATTGAGCAAAGTTCTTGAAGGTACCAAAATGATTTTTGACCTTCCAAAACTACTATGAGAGTGGTTAGGACCACTGTTTAACCTCTAGGGGCTGCCCTGGGGGCTATGTGTGCCAATGTGATCAGTGTTTGCAGTCACATAATTAGATTGGTGTTGTTTTGGTGTCTACAGGAAGACACTTGGGAGCAAGTAGTGGACTATGAGAACATTCCTTTTCGTTGTAGAATTTGCCATGAATATGGTCATTTGGCCAGTGCTTTCCCAAATAAAATTCTTGATCAAAAGAAATAAGATATAAACTCAAGCGAGTTTCCAAATACCTAAGAAGAAGAACACTCAGAAAAAAATAGTTATGAAGGATCAATCTAAGTCATTTGCTAATATGTTTAAAATACTTTCCACAAATGATGTCCCAAGTGAGGAAGAGGAATTAATGGAAATTAAAATCTTAGAAACACAATTTAAATATGAAGGGAAGAACTCACAGACAAACCAACAAATCAAAGGTTTTCAACAAAAAAAAAGGAGAAAATTTACACAAGAAAAACAATATTTCAAATGTCAAAACTTCAAATAATGCGAGTCCCAATATAGACTCCATTGAACCATCTAATAAAATTTTGGTAGTGTATGAGCATTCTTCAAGGTTAGAAGCCATCTCAGATTCAATTGGAATAAGTCAATAAACAGGGAAAAAAAATTGAAGATGGATTCCAATCAAAAAATAGGTCGCAAGACCAATCAATATCATATGGTAAAAGAAGGTGAAAAGCTTGGAGAGGAAGGTAATATTAATGTCCTTCCCAAATTTGTTAGCCCTAGTATTAATGAAGATCATCACTTGGAATATTAGAGGACTCAAAGGGAGTATTTCAAAACAAAATTAAATTAGAAGAATGATTCAAATAAATCATCCACATCTTGTTTTCCTTCAAGAAACAAAGATGTCAATGGAGGATATGGACTTAATTGCCAGTAAAATTTGGCCAGCTGTAAAAGTGATTTCTCTTAGTTCCTAAGGGACTTTGGGTGGCATTGGTTGTCTTTGGGACCCAAAAGAGGTAGTTATTCACCATATGGTTGGCATTTGGGGTTTGTTGTTGAAGAACACAAGCTTATACTAAGAGGGGGGGTGAACAATATAAGACCTCTTTTTACTTTTTCCTTTATACTTCAAAACAGTAAAGCAATATACCCAAAGTAATATCAAAGCAATGCACAATATCATCCACAAAGTGACACCAATTTTAACATGGTTCACCCAGAATGGCTGGGCTACGTCCATAAAACTTTTCTCTAAAAGTTATCTCAAAGTTCTTTGGGAATCCTTCCCAATTACAAAGTTTATGAGCCTCGGACCAAAGGAGATACCTTCCCCCAATCATAATTTATGAGCCTTTGCTCAAAGGAGATACCTTCCCCAAATAAGAATTTATGAGCCTCTGCTCAAAGGAGATACCTTCCCCTCTGCTCTAGAAATGATCCCTTAGAATATCAACTGCCTCTACCTCTTGCCAGCACATGGAACTCCTTTCCACCGAAGACCTCCTGTCCTCAATGCTTAGCCTAAGAGACCTCTGCCTTCTATGATCACATCCACAAGCAACTCAGCAACCTATACCAAACACAGTCAGTCGGTCTAGTACAAGTCTTCCTCTGTCTATCAGATTTGTCCAACTCTTGAACAAATCAATCCTCTTCATACAAGCCTTCTCAAAGACTTGCCAAATCTATCCTTAGGTTCTTCTTATAGAACCAATGCACCTCTATCCTCAATTTCTCTGATAGAACTATCAACCTCAGCTCACAATTCCTCTGCTAGGACCTATCGAAATCTGCTCACAAGTCCCCATTGAAACCTGTCCAAAAATTGCTCACAAGTTCCCACCGAAACCTGTCCAAAAACTGCTCACAAGTCCCCACTGGAACCTGTCCAAAAACTCAACAAGCTCACCAAGAAAAACTTTCTTAGTAGGAAATCACAAAGTGAATTGTTAGAGACCCAATGTGATTTTTCAAACTCATAGAAGCATAAAGAGAATTGTTAGAGACTCAATATGTTCTATACTCAAATCCCAATCTCAAAACTCAACTCAAATCAACTCAATCTCAATATCAAATCTTAAAACTCAACTCAATATCTGAAATGGATAGGATAGAATGTTTTCTTTCAAGAACATGAAACCCCAACAATTGCCAACTATGCAAAGAATCATAAAACAATGATACTCATGTTCTTTTCACCATCAATTAGGGTTTCAACAACAATGCTCATCAAACAAGGTTTAGTCAACCAACACTATTCAACTCAAATCAACTTTGAAGCATTCAACCAATCATCACAAGAAAAGGAAACAAGTAGAAATCCTTTTCCCTCCAAAGATATTTGAACAAAACAGCCACCAACACAATATCACCAAATGCAAAGAATAACTTGCTCAAATCAACTCAATGGAGTAAGCCCAATATCATGAATCAAGTAAAGCAATAACTTGATCAAACAACCTCTATGGAAGCAACTCAACCATCAAACTCAAAATAGCCAACCAAGGGTTCCACCAACTCAATGCAAGTAGCTAGACTCACAAATATAAACCCTAGTGCACAAAGCTTCCACTATCTCAAACCAAAAATTATGCATTCACCAAAAACTCTCCTTAAGGATAACAATGCATAAGTAGTCTTCAACAAACCAAAAAATAGGATTTACACCTAGCCAAAGGATATCTAGTAGAATACCTTTTCACTCCAACCTTATTTTAGAAATCATACACCAATCATACTCATAAGAAGAATGTGCCCATACCTTATTGGAGTAGAAGATAATTGAACCTTCAAGTTGTCACCACACACAACTCTCAAACTTCCAACCAAGTTAGGGTTAGAATAAAAAGAAATGAGCAATAATATAAACTTCCTTTATTACACCTGTTAGCTCCACTTCTTTAAACACAACCACCATAACATGCCAATAAATCAACAATCACAGACTCACACCTTATACCTCCATTTTTAATTTTAGCATAGCAAAGAATAATCTTAAAAATACATCCAAAGAAATATGCCCTTATTTCTCCTAAGATTTTATTCAATGCTAATCACAAAAACCAAAACTCATAAAATTTAATCACACCTTATAAATCATTGTCCAAGAAACTCCGAATTTCATGGCATAAAGACGTTTTAATAAAAACATGTGTTACTCTAGCAAAGCACCCCCGTGAGACTCGAAACGGCGACCTCCACCAATGCAGCACCCAATAGCAGCCTTCACTGCCACTAGCCCACACGGGCTAAGAAGTTCACAAGTGAACTTCCCTCCACTTCACCCTAAAAAAAAACTCCCGAAGAATTTTCAACCGCACGTGCTTCTAAGTCTTCCTTCGATCGCAATGAATACAAAGCACAAACACCGCAAATTACATTCGAGGAATTTCGAATTCATTTGCCTTCCAACCTTAGGAGTTGAGGAATAAATAGTCTCTTCGAAGACACCTTGACGTCGATGGAAATAAAGACCATTTCAAAATTAATCAAAAGTCTTTTCAAAAAGGGTTTAAAAACCCTTAAATAATTTTAATTAATTAATTAAAACCTTGAAGGGTTTTAAATAATAATTAAATAAATAATAAAGAGAACCTCCATTGGTTTTAATAAAAACCATTTAACTTGGTTTTAATAAAAACCCTATCCAACTTGGTTTTAATAAAAATTGGTTTGGTTTTAATGAAAAAACCTTGCCAATGGAATCTCTTCGGATTCTCTTAAAAATATTCTCTTGGAATCTTCCACCTTTGAAGCCAACACATCCTCTTAACGTTAATGCCATTTCCTTTTGACATCAATGACAACTCATAGACAAGAAGCTAGGATCTCAAACCCAAAATTGCCAACAATCTCCCCCTTTGTCATTGATGGCAAACCATGCTTCTCAACAACACAGAAACTCAACATAAATAGCTCCCCCTGTCTTGAGGATACCCCCCTTACTCAAATCTCTCCCCCTTTGTCATCAATAGCAAAGGGTCACCTTTGGGGCTCGGGACTAAGAATGAGCCTCTTAGCTTAGTCCCTCCCCTACCTCCTAATGAGGTGATTAATTCTTTGGTGGGAGTAAAACTCCCATTAGGCACTGATCATCATCAGCGTCTATAACTTCCTTGTCGGGCTTTCTCTTGAACTCTTTGTCCATATTCTTGTTCCTGTCACTGTTCTTGTTCTTGTTCTCATCCCTGTTCTTGTCCATGCCTTGATCCTTGGACCTAATCATGCCACTGTTCCTGTTCTTGTATTCTGGAATTTCAGCTCTACACTGTCTGATTGTGTGACCTTCATTGTTGCACTTGAAACACTTGACAATGTTGTTTCTCTGAGGTAAACCTGATCTTTGAATCCACCAGTTCTAACCAAACCTATTCTGACCAAACCTGTTCTGGCCAAACCTGTTCTGACCAAACTGTTGACAAGAGTAGCAATACCCTTTAAAGTAACTAGTACTTCTGAAACTGTCATTTACCTCCTTCACTTGAGCCATGCAATGTGAAGCCATGTGACCAAACCTGTGACAAGCAAAACATCTACCTTGAAACTTTCCTTTAATTGACCTCTTAGGTTCTGAAAACTTCTTCTCATTCTAAATTCTATTTTCTATTTATGTGCATCTATCATTCAAGGACTCCTTTTCTGAAATACTTTCCTCATCATAACTCTCTTCCTTTTGGAGTCTCTTACTAGACTCTCCAACTTGTTCCTTGTGTGGCTTAACAAAACCAAGGCTTGTTTTATCTGTTGTCTTTCTTTGACCTTTGATGAGTGACTTAACCTTTTTGGAGCTATCTTGAAACCTGTAAAGCTTATCCTTGTACTCTTTAGTTTTCTCTTTCAAAGAAGCCATTTTCTGTTCTAACTCACTATACTCAAGAACCTTAGACTCTAACTCATCCTTGAGTTCTTGTGTCTTAGCTATAGAGAAGTCAAGACTTTCTATAAGATCATCTCTCTCCATACAACATTCATCTAACTTATCCTTGAGTCTAGAATTCTTCTTTCTTTCCTTTTTCAAAGCACTAAGAGCACTAATAAGTTCACCTTCAAGATCTACTTCACCTTCCTCTATATCTTCCTCTATTTGTTTGCTTTTTGAATCATCAAATCCTTTTTCAGATTTCTTATCACTAGAGGTGCTACCCTTTTCAAAAACCATACATGCATCTTCCTTATAGTTTTCTGAAGCATCCTCATACATACTAGAAACCAAATCATTATTTGTGAAATCATCCTCAAGGTGACCAAAATTTCCACATCTAAGACATTTCATGATAATGAATCTATGTTTTGGTTATTCCTCTTTTTCTAATATGAACAACATCTCATTTTCATTATCACTTGAAGAACTTTCACTATCACTACTAGAACACTTACTTGCTTTTTCTAGGTAGAAACTCTTCTTGTGCTTCTGAGAATACCTCTTTCCTTGATTGTTGTGCTCATATTTGTTTTTCTTGTGATGTTTGTGCTTTTCAGAATCCTTGCTCTTAGAATCCTATTTATCTTCATCACTTTCATTCTTAGGAACAGTACAGTCAGTATCATAATGACCAAACTTTCCACAATTGAAACATCTTATATTTTTCATACTTTTGTGCTTTATAGAGAACTTGCCTTTCTTGCTGTAATATGCCTCTTCATCACTAGAAGACTCATCACTATCTTGAAGTTGTTTACCCTTGGAATTCTTGGTAGCCTTGAAAGCTACCTCTTTCTTGACATCAACCTTCACTTGAGTTCTCAACTCAAATGCTGCAAGTATACTATGGAGCTCATCCTTTTTCAACTTATCCAAATCTTTAGCTTCCTCAATAGCAAAAATATTTTCACTAAATCTATTAGGAAGAGATCTTAAAATCTTATCACAAACATCATTTTCAACAAGCTCAAGACCTAAGTCTTTCATGGAGTTAACAACCTCATCCATACGAAGCATGTAGTCACTAATCTTTTCATCATCATTCATCTTGAGTTGTTCAAACATACCTTTGAAGTGTCTCAACTTGGCCTTTCTGACATTTGTATCACCTATATGAACCACCTTCAATCGTTTCCACATTTCACTAGCTGTCTTGCAGTGAATCACTTTGGTGAGATCTGCTTTTTGTAAGCCTTTTAGGATTGCATTCATTGCTTTTGAATTGTTGTGATGTAGGAGCCTTTCTTCTTTAGTATTAGGACCATGTTCAGGAATAGTGTACTCATCTTCAATCACTTCCCAAACCTCATTCCCAAGTGCCATTAGATGAAACTTCATCCTTGCACTCCAAAGACCAAAATCTGACCCATCAAGAATAGGTGCTGCATTGCCACTTGAATGATCCATTGTGTTATTTACTAGCTTTTCCTTCAAGTTGTTAAACTTTTTGAAGGCACCTGCTCTAATACCAATTGAAGAACACAAGCTTATACTGAGAGGGGGGGTGAACAGTATAAGACCTCTTTTTACTTTTTCCTTTATACTTCAAAATAGTAAAGCAATATACCCAAAGCAATATCAAAGCAATGCATAATATCATCCACAAAGTGACACCAATTTTAACGTGGTTCACCCGAATGGTCAGGCTACATCCACAAAACTTTTCTCTAAAATTTATCTCAAAGTTCTTTGGGAATCCTTCCCAATTACAAAGTTTATAAGCCTTGGCCCAAAGGAGATACCTTCCCCCAATCAGAATTTATGAGCCTCTGCTCAAAGGAGATACCTTCCCCCAATCAGAATTTATGAGCCTCTTCTCAAAGGAGATACCTTCCCCTCTACTATGGAAATGATCCCTCAGAAGATCAACTGCCTCTACCTCTTGCCAGCATGTGGAACTCCTTTCCATCGAAGACCTCCTATCCTCAATGCTTATCCTAAGAGACCTTTGCTTTCTATGATCACGTCCACAATAGCTCAGCAACCTGTACCAAACACAGTCAGTCAACCTAGTACAAGTCTTCCTTTGTCTTTCAAATCTGTCCAACTCTTGAACAAATCAATCCTCTTCATACAAGCCTTCTCAAAGACTTTCCAAATCTGTCCTCAGGTTCTTCTCATAGAACCAATGCACCTTTGTCCTCAATTTCTCTGATAGAACTATCACCTCAGCTCACAAGTCCTCTACTAGGACCTGTCCAAATATGCTCACAAGTCCCCACTGGAACCTGTCCAAAAACTGCTCATAAGTCCCCATCGAAACCTATCCAAAAACTGCTCACAAGTCCCCACTGGAACCTGTCCAAAAACTCAACAAGCTCACCAAGAAAAAATTTCTTAGTAGGAAATCACAAAGTGAATTGTTAGAGACCCAATGTGATTTTTCAAACTCATAGAAGCATAAAGAGAATTGTTAGAGACTCAATATGTTCTATACTCAAATCCCAATATCAAAACTCAACTCAAATCAACTCAGCTCAATCTCAATCTCAAATCTGAAAACTCAACTCAATATCTAAAATGGATAGGATAGAATGTTTTCTTTCAAGAACATGAAACCCCAAAAATTTCCAACTATGCCAAGAATCACAAAAGAATGATATGTTCTTTTCACCATCAATTAGGGTTTCAAAAACAATGCTCATCAAACAAGGTTTAGTGAACCAACACTATTCAACTCAACATCAACCTTGGAGCATTCAACCAATCATCACAAGAAAAAGAAACAAGTAGAAATCCTTTTCCCTCCAAAGATATTTGAACAAAACAGCCACCAACACAATATCACCAAATGCAAAGAATAACTTGCTCAAATCAACTCAATGGAGTAAGCCCAATATCATGAATCAAGTAAAGCAATAACTTGATCAAACAACCTCTATGGAAGCAACTCAACCATCAAACTCAAAACAGCCAACTAGGGGTTCCACCAACTCAATGCAAGTAGCTAGACTCACAAATATAAACCCTAGTGCACAAAGCTTCCACTATCTCAAACCAAAAATTATGCATTCACCAAAAACTCTCCTTAAGGATAACAATGCATAAGTAGTCTTCAACAAACCAGAAAATAGGATTTACACCTAGCCAAAGGATACCTAGTAGAATACCTTTTCACTCCAACCTTATTTCAGAAAACATACACCAATCATACTCATAAGAAGAATGTGCCCATACCTTATTGGAGTAGAAGATAATTGAACCTTCAAGCTGTCACCACACACAACTCTCAAACTTCCAACCAAGTTAGGGTTAGAATAAAAAGAAATGAACAATAATATAAACTTCCTTTATTACACATTTTAGCTCCATTTCTTTAAACACAACCACCATAACATGCCAATAAATCAACAATCACAGACTCATACCTTATACCTCCATTTTTAATTTTAGCATAGCAAAGAATAATCTTAAAAATACATCCAAAGAAATATGCCCTTATTTCTCCTAAGATTTTATTCAATGCTAATCACAAAAACCAAAACTCATAAAATTTAATCACACCTTATAAATCGTTGTCCAAGAAACTCTGAATTTCATGGCATAAAGATGTTTTAATAAAAACGTGTGTTACTCTAGCAAAGAACCCTCGTGAGACTCGAAACGATGACCTCCGCAAATGCAGCGCCCAACAGCAGCCTTCGCTGCCACTAGCCCATGCGGGCTACGAAGTTCACAAGTGAACTTCCCTCCACTTCACCCTCAAAAAAAACTCCCAAAGACTTTTCAACCACACGTGCTTCTAAGTCTTCCTTCGATCACAGTGAATACAGAGCACAAACACCGCAAATTGCATTTGGGGAATTTCAAATTCATTTGCCTTCCAACATTAGGAGTTGGAGAATAAATAGTCTCTTCGAAGACACCTTGACGTCGGCGAAAATAAAGACCATTTCAAAATTAATCAAAAGTCTTTTCAAAAAGGGTTTAAATTAAAACCTTGAAGGGTTTTAAATAATAATTAAATAAATAATAAAGAGAACCTCCATTGGTTTTAATAAAAACCATTTAACTTGGTTTTAATAAAAACCCTATCCAACTTGGTTTTAATAAAAACCGGTTTGGTTTTAATGAAAAACCCTTGCCAATGGAATCTCTCCGGATTCTCTTAAAAATATTCTCTTGAAATCTTTCACCTTTGAAGCCAACACATCCTCTTAACATTAATGTCATTTCCTTTTGACATCAATGACAACTCATAGACAAGAAGCTAGGATCTCAAACCCAAAATTGCCAACAGTTGTCTATAGCTATTCAAAGTAGACATTCCAACCAGATTATGCTCTGCATTCATCGTTTATGCCTCGACTTCTTTAGAGGAAAAAAAGAATACAGTGGAAGGATATTACTCATATTATCTCTCATTTTCCTAAATCTTGGATCTTGATCGGAGGAGATTTCAATACCATCCTCTCTCTAGATGAGAAAAGGGGGGGAAATAGAAATTTGGACAAAAGCACTAACCTCATGGGCGAATATATTGTAAACCTCCATCTTGTGGATATCCAAATAGATAATGGCCTTATGACTTGGTCTAACAGAAGGCAAGGCTTAGCTTGTATAATGGAGAGATTGGATAGGTTTTTGTTCTCTAAAAATTTCTTATTCCATGGTCACATTCCGAAAGTGAAGACTCTTAATAATGCTGATTCGGATCATTGGCCAGTCATGGTGGAAATGTGGAAAACCAATGTGAGTTTCTCTCCTTTTCGTTTTCAATTAATGTGGCTTAGAGAAATTTCCTTCAGACCTCATGTGCAACAATGGTGGAAGGAAGGTAAACCTAGGCATGGGACTAAGATGTTCTATTTTTCCAAAATATCGCAATACATTAAATCCAAAATCAAGAATTGGAACTGGAAAGAGTTTGGTGATGTTCATAAAAAAAAACATGAAGTTATTGCTCATCTTGAAAATTTGAATAATAAAATCCGTTTAGATGGCCTCATAGAGAAGAGAAGTGCAAATGAAATTAAACTCACAACTCAGTTAGAGGAATGGGAAAAAAGAGAATAAATCTTATGGAAGCAAAAATCTAGAATTCAATGGCTCAAAGAAGGAGATCGAAACACAAATTTCTTTCACAAATATCTTCTAGCTCAAATATCTCACAACTTTATTTCTTCCTTAACTTCAGATACTGGAGATGTTGTTTATCCTCGGGATGGCATGAACTCTATTGTTGTTGATTGCTTTTCCAATATTTTTGCTTCTACTCCTCTTGAATCAACTTCTCAACAAAATGTTCTTCAAGCAATCCCTTCTCTTATCACTTCTGAGGAGAACTCTATTTTGACTACTCCTGTTACTATCAATGAGCTTCAACAAGTATTTTTTAAAATGCAAAAAGGGAAAACCCCAGGTCCTGATGGTTTTCCTATTGAGTTCTACCAAGAGTTATGGGATATCCTTCATGTTGATTTATTAGAGGTGGTGGAAGAAGCCAGGAAAGCCAAAGAAATTTTGAAGATTATCAATAAAACTTATATTACTCTTGTTCCAAAAGCTCAAGAGGTTGATCATATCTCGAGCTTTTAGACCTATTGCTTTATGTAATGTTCTTCTCAAAATCATTACTAAAATCATGGCAGAAAGGTTGAAGCCTCTTTTGCATAAGATTATTTCCCCAGAGTAAGGGGGATATGTGGAACGACGTCAAATAGTAGATGAGATAGTTCTTTCTCAGGAAGCCATCCATTCCATGGATATGCAAAATTCTCCTTCCGTGTTCATTCGGTTAGACTTATCCAAAGCTTATGACAGAGTGGATTGGCACTTCCTTATCAAAGTTTTGAGGCAATTTGGTTTCTCTAAGTATTGGATGGATTGGATTTTGGGATGTATCTCTTCAGTTTCCTACTTAGTTCTTATCAATGGCAGGCATTCTCAGTCTTTCCCATATTCTAGAGGTATTAGGCAAGGTGACCTGCTATCCCCTTATTTATTCATCATTCTTGTTGAATGCTTGGGTAGGACTATAACCAAAAAGAGGGAAAACAAAACCCTTGAGGGAGTTACCATTGATCATGGAGCTAGACCTATCTCTCATATTCAATTTGTGGATGACTCTACTCTTTTAGGTAAAGCTACAGTTAAGGAAGCTTCTAATATTAAGCAAATAATTAGTTGTTTTTCTAAGGCTACTGGGCAGTTGATCAATAAAGACAAATCTAAAGTTATTTTCTTTCACTACTTTGCTAGACAAGAATCCATGGTATTGTATAAATTAATATATAAGAACTCTCTTCCAATCACTTATTTAGGTATTCCCATAAATATTCAAAGACAAAAAAATAAAGATTGGAATTGGTTGTTGGAAAAAGTCAAGAAGAAAATTGGAAAGTGGACCAACAAGTGGCTTTCTTCTGGGGGTAGAATCACCTTGGTAAAATCAGTCCTTCAAGCTATTCCTATTTATGTTTCTGCCGTTTTGAATATCCCAAAGACTGTTCTTCGATAATTGGATCAAATTAGTCATCGTTTCCTTTGGAGTGGTACTAAGGAGAAAAGAAAATGGGCTTTGGTGAAATGGGATCCTTTATGTCTTCCTAAGAGTGAAGGGGGGTTAGGATTCCGGTCTTCAATTAATAACAACAAAGCTTTAGCTGCTAAATTATATTGGAGGATGTTGCATAACCCCAATGCTCTTTGGGCCAATAATCTTCGTGCTAAATATGCTAAGAACAAAAGTCCTGAAGACCTTGTTTGCTATCAACTTCCTACCAAAGGTTCTCCCATTTTAGTAGTTCTTAATACTGGTGAGGATTTGATAAAGAAAAAAGTATTTTGGATCATTCATAATGGTCAACATGCAAATTTTTGGATAGATTCTTGGGATGGTCACAAGCCTTTGATAACTTAGTTTCCCGATTGGAGGCCTTTGATGGAGGAGATCCACCGAGCTAATTGGATAAAGGTGGCTAATTACTATCGATACCATACTGGTAATTCAAAGGTTGGTATTACTTCAAAGGAGATCCACCGAACTAAGAGATGTTCAAACTCTTAACTAAGAAATCCCTCTATTGATTGAAGGAGTTTCTTAGAGAATGGTATAAGAAGTTTGACATTTATGTGTTGTAGATTGTATTTTTTTAACTCTATAGATCCATGTGTGTATTACAAAAAATAAAGGTAAACTTTTGTAATTTTAGTTTTGTATGTGGATGACATCCAACTGATTGGAAATAATAAATAGTTAATTTCAAAGACTAAGGAGTTATTGTTAAAGAAAATTGATATGAATGACTTAGGTCAAGCACACCATTTTTTGGAAAAAAATACAAGAGTAGACAATTATGGCTTTCCCAAAAGGATTACATCAACCATATTTTGAAAGAATTTGAAATGCATGATAGTAAACCTTCCAAAATTTCTATGTAGCTTGGAGTTAAATTATTTATAAAAAATTATCCAACTATAACTAAAGAAAATAAGAGGATGAAGAAAATTCCATATGTAGAGGTTGCAGGCTCATTAATGTATGCAATGGTATGTACAAGGCTTTATAATACTCATGTTTTTGGTATGGTCAGTTGATATATGTCCAATCCTAGAAAGGAACATTTAACTACTATAGAAAGAATATTTAGATATTTACAAGGTATAAAATATCATGTTTTGTGTTATCAACCTAAGAAGAATGAAGATTTTTGTTTGAAGAGACATGTACATGCAGATTTGGAAGGTAACTTAGATAATCATAAATCAACATGAGGATATGTATTCACTTTGTATGGTAGTGCAGTGAGCAGGAGTAAAAAGTAAATTGTTATAACTTTGTCAAGTGTTGAAGCAGAATATATTATTACCACTAATGCTGCAAAAAAAACTATTTGGTTGATGATGTTGTGCAAATATTTGCATTTGAACCAAGAATATGCTAGAATAAAAAGTGACAGCCAAAGTGTAATAACACTTGAATATTATTCATCATTCCATAAAATGACAAAACACATTGCAATAAAATATCATTTTGTTTGTGATATATTGTAGAGTGGAATTATTAACCTGATCAAATGCAAAATCTAAGAGAATGCAACAAATGCAATTACTAAGGTTATCACAACTCAAAAGCACCAATTTTACACCAATGATATTGGGATAAAAGATTGAAAAAAAACCTGCATCAAGTGGGAGTTTGTTACAATGTGCAGGTGTTGAATGATTTCCTTGTTTAATGATGAAATCTTCTGAAAAGTTCACAGAAACCCCTTTTTGGAGTCTTCATGTTTTTTGGTATGATATAGAAGATTCTAGAAGACTAGTAAGCCCTAGAAGATTTTATTTTTGGGTGGGAAAATTAGAAAACCCTCACATTTTGTAATTATAAAATGATAACCACATGTAACATTGCATTGAGGGAGTTCCTCTAAATAAATGAATGTTTTCTCTATATTAGAAAGTTTGGAGAAATTTTATCTCTTTATTAGAGTATGGATTAGCTAGAACTCAACTCAAATCTAATACCTTCTCTAGTATACATATGGTTTCTCTACCAATTTACCAATCCTTTCATATTAAAGTGATGAGTATATAGTTATTCTATCAACTAAAAAAATAACCCGCATTAATATTTGAGTAATGAGTGTGATGAATATATAATTGCTATACCAGGTATGTTATCATCTTATTGATATTTGAGTGATGAATAGTTGCACTCATCATTAAAATATTAAGGATATAATAACCTAATAGTTAAAATAACCATATATGCATCCTAGAAGGTCCTTCAACTATTTAAAGACTTTTATAATAATATTATAATATTTTTAATCTTTAAATAATAATATAATAATATTTTTAAAAATATACCTTCACCAAATTCTAACCCTAGTCTCCTTCATATTTAATTAAAATGTTAAGTTCACTCGCTGCCATCTATGCCAAATCCTTTAAGCAACAAGGTAATGTTTTTTAAATTTATATATATTAATGTAATATCTTAATCATATACTTTTATAAAGCTTATATCTTAGACTTTTACGATTAACACAAGGTAAATAATAAATATTAGTTGTAAATTTTTCATTCCTAATAATTTTAGGTTGAATTGTTCTCTACGTGTCGTAGTCCATCCTCTTTCCAAATGTTTTTCATAAATTAAGCTATTAACAATACGGTGTCATCAGATTTAACAATCTCTTGAATCGAAGGGAAACCGAATTATATGAAAAATAACGCTTGCAGTCAGGTCAGGTCAATTCCGTTGTAACAATCAACCCAATTTGTTATAGATAGGTGAGCAACATAATATAAAGAATGAATAAAAATGAGATTGATCTGGAATAGTTTTAAGCTTGTCAGACTTATTGATAATAAAGATAATTTACAAGGAAAGGAATGTAAGAAGCCTTAAATTTTTAGTCAATTGTGGCACTAAATCCCCACTACCAATCGTGAAATTTCCCCTTCCTTATATAGTTATCCTCTACCAGATTCAACAAAATATGCTCCATTTATAAAAACATCATGCACCGATCTCCACAACCAATTATCGCAAGAAGGTCAATCACACCCTTTGTGGTTCGTCACCTTCTTCTTCCCCTCTTCGTCCGTAGCTACAAACCTATTCCCTTCGCTCATAATGATTGGGTGTTGGCTCCCTCCAATCACAAATATCCCCAATAGCTCATAATTGTTATTTTCCACTTAACTCTATAGATCTACATGTGTATTACAAAACATAAAGTTTTATAATTTTAGTTTTGTATGTGGATGACATCCTCATGATTGCAAATAATAAATAGTTGATTTCAAAAATTATTGTCAAAGAAATTTGATAAGAAGGAATTAGGTCAAGCACACCATTATTTGGGAAAAAACACAAGAGAAGATAATTATGAATTTTATAAAAGGATTGCATTAACCATATTTTGAAAGAATTTGAAATGCATAATAGTAAACTTACCAAAATTCCTATGTAGCTTAGAGTTAAATTATCTACAAAAAAGTGTCCAACTACAACTAAAGAAAAGAAGAGGATGAAGAAAATTCCATATGTAGAGATTGTGGGCTTATTGATGTATGAAATTGTATGTACTAGGCTTTATATTGCTCATGTTGTTGGTATGGTCAGGAGATATATGTCCAATCCTAAAAAGGAATATTGATCTACTATAATATATATATATATATAGATATAGATATTTAAAAGGCACAAAAGATCATCTTTTGTGTTATCAACCCAAGAAGAATGAGAGTTTTATCTGCAGGGATATGTACATGCAGATTGGGTAGGTGACTTAGACAACCATAAGTCAACATGAGGATATATCTTCACTTTGTATGGTGGTGCAATGAGCTAGAGGAGTAAAAATAAATTATTGTAGCTTTGTCAAGTGTTGAAGCAAAATATATTGCTACCACTAATGCTGCAAAAGAAACTATTTGGTTGATGAGATTGTGCAAATATTTGCATTTGAACAAAGAATATGTTAGAATAAAAGTGACAGTCAAAGTGCAATAACACTTGAATATTCTTCATTATTCTATAAAAGAATAAAACACATTGCAATGAAATATCATTTTTTGTGTGATATGGTGTAGAGTGGAATGGTTAACCTGATCAAATACAAAACCTAAGAGAATGCAACAAATGCACTTATTAAGATTATCATAACTCAAAAGCACCAACATTGCAACAATGAGATTGGGATAAAAGATTATAAAAAATCTTGCGTCAAGTGGGAGTTTATTACAATGTGCAGGTGGTGCATGATTTTCTCGTTTAGTGATGAAATCTTCTAAAAAGTTCACGAAAACCTCTTTTTGGAGACTTCATGTTTTTTGGTATGACCTAGAAGATTCTAGAAAACTAGTAAGCCCTAGAAGATTCCATAAGATTGTTTGGGTGGGAAAATTAGAAAACCCTCCCATTTTGTGATTATAAAAATATATCTATATGTAACATTGTATTGAGGGAGTTCCTCTAAATAAATGAATGTTTTCTCTGTAAATATTTGGTTCTCCTTTTATCTGTTGTTCATGTTTTTGCTTGCAGTTAGCATATGCTCTATTTTTCTTTTCAAGATATCTATCACACTAAATCTCTACCTTTGTATATATCCATCCACAAAAGAAAAATAATTGTTGTAAGAGAAAATTTATGTCTCTTTATTAAAACATAGATTAACTAGGACTAAACTCAAATTTAATACCTTTTCTACTATACATATGATTTCTCTACCAAGTTACCAACCCTTTCATATTAAAGTGATAAGTATGCAGTTATTCTATCAACTAAACAAACAACCCCATTAATATTTGAGTAATGGGTATGATGAATATATGGTTGCTATACAATGTATGCTATCATATTATTGGTACTTGAGTGATGAGTAACTAAACAAACAACCCCATTAATATTTGAGTAATGGGTATGATGAATATATGGTTGCTATACAATGTATGCTATCATATTATTGGTAATTGAGTGATGAGTGATTGCACTCATCATTAAAAAATAAACAATATAATAACATAATTGGTAAAACAACCATATATGCATCCTAGAAGGTCCGTCAAAGATATTAAAATATTCTTTAAAAATCAACCATCAACAAATTTCAACCCTAGTCTCCTTCGTATTTGATTAAAATGTTAAGTTCTCTCACTGCCACCTGTGCCAAATCCTTTAAGCAGCAAAGTAAGTTTTTTTTAAATTTATATATATTAATGTATATATATATCTTAATTGCATACTTTTATAAATATTATATCATAGACTTTTACAATTACCGCAAGGTAAACATTAAAAATTAGCTGCAAAATTTTCAGTCCTAAGAATTCTAGGTTGAGTTGTTCTCTACGTGTCGTAGTCCATCCTCTTTCTAAATTTTTTTCACAGATTAAGCTGTTAACAGAACGGTGTCATCAGATTTAACAATCTCTTAAATAGAAGGGAAACCGAATTATATGAAAAATAACGCTTATAGTTAGGTCAGGCCAATTCCGCTGTAACAATCAACCCAATTTGTTAAAGATAGGTGAGCAACTTAATATACAGACTGAATAAAAATGAGATTGATCTGGAATAGTTTTAAGCTTGTCAGACTTATTGATAATAAAAATAAGTCACAAGGAAAGGTTAGTAAGAACCCTTGAATTTTTAGTCAATTGTTGTACAAAATCCCCACTACCAACAGTGAAATTTCCCCCTTCCTTATATAGTTGTCCTCTACCAGATTCAACGAAATACGCTCCATTTATGAAAACATCACGCACCGATCTCCACATCCAATTGTCGCAAGAAGGTCCATCACACCCTTTGTGCTTCATCACCTGCTTCTTCCCCTCCTCGTCCGGAGCCACAAACCTGTTCCCTTCGCTTAGAATGGTTGGGTGCTGGCTCCCTCCAATCGCATATATCCCCCATGGCTCATAATTTTTATTTGCCACATGCACGTACCCTTCTCTCAACCTGCAACGTCAATGTCCATAATCATATAATTAGTTTCTACTCTTTCCCAGCTTGGGAATCAGGGCATTTGATTTAATTCAATACGATACGTTACCTTGGCATCCGTTGTACGAGTCCAAGCCCAAATTGGTTGAATGCCACCGTCACCCTCATACTCTTATCAGCTAATTCATGTTGCCATTGCCCAGTAGCATCACCTGTTAATCATACGTATCTTAATTAATTTGATTGGTTGAAGAATTTAAACTCACATTAAAAAAGCCAACATGTTTGCTTACTTCGTCATGGTCAAAAAATCTATTGTTGGAAATGGTGACGGCAGTAGAACCCAGCGTCACATCTATCAAACCATCCCCACAATGGGAAAGCGTGTTATGATCGATCCAAATATTGTTAGCAGTCACCACCGAGATACCGTCACCGTCCTGTGCGTATGCATGATCAATCCCCCTATGCTCGGATATAAAAACGTAGCCCCATGAACTTTTCGTGCAATCATGAATGTTTAATCCATGGATGATAATGTTGCTGATGTTCCACAGGCGGATGCACGGCCCGTTGCCGATGGTGATGGTTGCTCCCCTGGCGTCGATGGTCTTGCAGCTTGTAACGAACAGGGGCATCTGAAGCCTTATCTCCATATCTCTGGAGAACACAATCCAGAGTGGATACTTACGAGTGACGGCGTATCTAAGAGTTCCCGGAGGGGGATTTATAGGGTTGTCAAAAGGACTGGTGACGTTGTAAATCTGCCCTCCTTTACCACCCATGGTTGCTCTTCCAAAGCCCACAGTGCAATCGGCGAGCTTCATTCTGTCATGCCGCCAATATGAAGCTCCCATCCAGCAGTTATCGATGGGGTTAGACATCACTTTCACCCCCTCAACAAAGATGAAAACCAGCGCCAATTTCACGAAGACATGCCAAGCCATCTGAGCTAAATTTATAGAAGCAATGAGAGCAATAGTTCTTACCTAGTTGAGACTTGATAGATCTATTTTGTGGGGTTGATGAGATTATAAAGATGGCAGTGCATTGTGTTCTCTAGAGTTGTCTACTTGCAGAGAAATTTCTTGTGCTCAGTTGGAGAATAGCAAGCCGCATAATTTTGCTCTTGCGACAGCTACGAACGATATCTCCTACGACATCTACGAACGAACACAAAGATAGACATGCCCGTGGGCAATCGTATGCGACTATAAAGATAGACATGCCCGTGGGCACCACATCAAGAAATTGAATGCCAATGTAACGTAGGGCGACGACTTTTTTTGTGCGTTGAAGCTTCCTGCTGTTACAAGTGGACTCGCATAAGAAAAGAGATTGAGGAGTCTGGTTTTTTTGCGTGGAACAGATGAGTGTCATTGTCGAAGGCTGTTAATCCCTGAGCGGGCGCAGCTGCATGTTCTCCGCTTCTTGTATTTGAAAGACAGCATTTTCTTCCGGTGGCTGGTAGATACAGAAAATATAGACAGCCTTTTCTTCGGGTGGCTGGTAGATACAAAAAATATAGGAAAAAGGAAGCACCGTGACAAAGTCAATTAGTTCATTCTTTCTGCCACGACTAAATGTAACGGAGTGTTATGAGTGCGATAACGTGAGACGAGGCGGCAGGAGAAGAATTACCGAGATTAACGTATGTCGTGGTTCGTCTTTATTTCCTTTCCTTTTTTTTTGAAATAAATTAGATGATTTTATCATTTTGATATTCATCGCTACCTTTCTATCTTTTTTTTTTTTTTTTATCAACTTACCCTCATCTTCACATCTCATTTTTTTTTTTGGTTGAGGATAATACACCCGGAATTTAACGTGCATGAGTATACAAAATTTGAATTAGTTATGGATTTTGTTTATAGACTATTTTATATGCATTTAATTTTATTAGTTTTATAATTAATTTTAGTTGCACTTAATATTGCAAATTAGTTTATAGTTGTGTTTACCAGTAGCTTATAATTAGTGGTTTTTTATTTTTATTATTTTTTAATGGTATGTTTTTTCAATGAGTTTACATAAATTTTATGAGGGGTTTTGGTTTCCTCCTACTAAGTAGGGTTTGAACCTTGGACTTCTCAAATATGAACCAAAGCCCTTACCATTGTAGTAAACTTACAACTTTTTAATGGTATATTTTTATATCATAAGGTTTTTGTTTTTTCTTGTTTTTAATATTAATTTATGTTGTATTTTATTTTTAGTTTCATTTTTTTAATGTCATCACATATTTTATCTTTTTTAATATAGATTTTTTTCTATCAATAAGCAAAAGTGGATGCAATCAAATTTATTCAAAGAGATTTCTATATTTTTCCACCTCGTAATTGCAATAATTGCAAATAAAATATTAATCAAATGAAATGAATAAATCAAATACATCACTTAAAGAGGGAAAAGTTCTATAGCCACTTAGAGAGGGTGGAGTCTCTTGTGAATACGCAAAATAATGATTCGATGATAAAATTAAATGAATGATTCTACCTATAAATAAATTATTTAAACAATGAATGAACGTGACCAATCAATGAGTCGACGCATCCATTGGGATCGTTACGTTGCTCCCTCCCTTAAAAGATTTGTTCTCAAATATGGAAATGACTGGAAAATGCTTTATGATTCCTATGCAAGATCTTCTTCTAAAAGGTCCTACTATTCCCTGCTATTCTTTTCCTCAAGATGTAATTTTATTTTCCTTTGATGTTGAGAGCTTATATCCTAGCATCCCAACTATGGAAGGTCTGTTAGCTCTTCAATATTTTACAAAGGATTAATTTAATCCATCTAAGACAAACTTCATCATCCGGATTGTAGAACTAGTGTTAACACAATACTACCTAGAATTCAAGGGCATAATTTATAGACAGATCAGAGGAACAGCCATGAGGAGTAACTTTGCAATGGTTTATGCTTGCCTATTTCTTTACCATCTTGAGAAGCAAGTTTTTGTTAATGTTTCTATTGACAATATTTTGTTCTATAAAAGATACATTGATGATGTCATTGGTGTTTGGCATGGATCAAGGGAAAAACTTGACAATTTTTTGGCCACTTATGGATCTTTCTACCCGAGCATTAAAATATCAGCATCTATTTTAGATTCAGAAGTGACTTTGCTGGATACTATTTTTTTAAAGGGCCTGATTTTGTTCATACAGGGATTTTATGTACAAAGTTATTCCAGAAATCAATGAATGCCTATCAATACATTCCAGCTTCTTCTCATCATCCTGTCCACCAACATAAGGCCTTCATTTTAAGTGAGCTCAACAGGTTCTTAGTCAGAGAAATCTCAAGAGAGAGATTTATTTATGTTAAAAATAAGTTTTTAATAGACTTAGTGCTAGAGGGTATAAGATTAATTTTTTTCTTTCACTATTTGAAAAATTCAAATTTGATGGAAGACCCTCTCTCCTAGCCAGAGTTCTTAAAAGAGCTACATGTAGACAAGGCACCAAAGTCAAACATGTTCCACTTATTTTGAATTTAGACAATTGTGATTTTACCAGGAGTTTGCACTTGGGCAAAAATGTTATTTCTCCCATGTTCAAAAAGTGGAGTAAGGATAGGCAACTTAAAAATATTACACAAGCCATCATCTGCTGGAGGAATCACAAACCTCTTAGATCGTATCTTTGCAAGAATAAAATTTTGTAAAGATATTTTTTCTCCGTCTTGTTTATCGCATTTTTTAATGCACAAACATAGACAGTGGACATGCAAATATTTAATGAAGCTCAATAAAGAGCTAAAGAAGATCGAGATAATGCAGCTAATGAAGTTCCAAAAGTTAATATGAATGAAGCTATCGAGAGTGGTGCAGACCTAGTAAAAAGAGAGATTAAACAACATATGGATCGTCTTGAGAAGTTCCTCTCAGATAGATTCTCCCACGGTTAGCAAAATTGTAGCCAAAGAAAAGGATCCAAAAGAGGACATGTCCCACAACAACATAGGCCTCCACCACAAAAAAATCCACAACAAAGGGCTCAACAAAGGCCTAGGAAATAGCATAGAGATCAATCACAACAAAGACAACAACATACATGGAAGAATTTAAACTATAATGACCCCTCTTCACAAAGATGGAAGAGGGGGAAGGGATTTCAGAACCACACTTCCTTTGTGCCCTGGAAGTCATCTCAGGACAATGGAGGTTATTTCCAAAACTCTGGTTTCAAGAGGTAAAGACAGGATTTTGTCTTATTTGTGTAGCAACAGCAAGATCAGGGGTCATTTTGGCATCAAAATGACGATGAAAACCGAAATTAACATATTGGGAAGCTATTTTCAGCCCTCAAGACTATGGCCATTGTATTTTTTATAGGAGTCCTATTTGGGCAGTTGATGGCAAGATCATTAACCTTACCGTACATAATATTTCTTCTCATGTACTGTCTAAGTTTGAAATTGAAGCTCTCAGCTTGGTATCAAAATTTATTCCTACCCCTCCCCCAATTTCTAAGGAGTCCATTATTAAGGAATTCTTTGCTTTTTGTATATGACTTAGACTTGAGTGGTTTTTTGGACCTATAGGTGGCCCCCCAAAACCCATCAAACCTATTGATCCCTTTCGTGTTCCTAAACCAGGCTTCACTTCTTCTAAACTTCATAGGCCCCTGGAAGACATCATTCAGTTGGGAGAGAAATTTATTAAAAATTAGCTCAATGTTGTCAACCATGTCCGTCCTCGAGCTTTTCCCTCCCATATTCGGTCTGCCATCCACTCTCTTGCTAATGATAACTCCATAATCATTAGACCTGCAAACAAAAACCTAGGTGTTTATGTTTTGTCTTGTGATTAGTATATCTCGAAAGGTCTTTAATAGCTCTCAGACCAAAATTTTTATGCTGGTGTTTCTAATATACCTTGGTCAGACATATTTTTTCAACTTCAAGACTTGTTAAACATGGCCCTCCATAAAAATATTGTCTCAGATAACCATTTTAAGTTCATGCTACAGGTCAAAACCTCTTCTACTTGTGTTTATGTTTTTTATTTACTCCCTTAAATTCATAAGCCTCAGCTTTCTGGGATACCTATCTGCTCTTATTGTGGTTTTATGATGGAACCCGCTTTAAAATAGCTCCATCATCTCCTTTTGCCCATTCTTTTGGAACAAAAGAATCACTTAGTGGATTCTATATCCTTAATTAAGTATTTATGCATCTATTCTTTTCCTCAAGATGTAATTTTATTTTCCTTTGATGTTGAGAGCTTATATCCTAGCATCCCAACTATGGAAGGTCTGTTAGCTCTTCAATATTTTATAAAGGATTAATTTAATCCAGCTAAGACAAAATTCATCATCCGAATTGTAGAACTAGTGTTAACACAAGACTACCTAGAATTCAAGGGCATAATTTATAGACAGATCATAGGAACAGCCATGAGGAGTAACTTTGCAATGGTTTATGCTTGCCTATTTCTTTACCATCTTAAGAAGCAAGTTTTTGTTAATGTTTCTATTGACAATCTTTTGTTCTATAAAAGATACATTGATGATGTCATTGGTTTTTGGCATGGATCAAGGGAAAAACTTGATAAATTTTTGGCCACTTATGGATCTTTCTACCCGAGCATTAAAATATCAGCATCTATTTTAGATTCAGAAGTGACTTTGCTGGATACTATTTTTTTAAAGGGCCTGATTTTGTTCATACAAGGATTTTGTGTACAAAGTTATTCCAGAAATCAATGAATGCCTATCAATACATTCCAGCTTCTTCTCATCATCCTGTCCACCAACATAAGGCCTTCATTTTAAGTGAGCTCAACAGGTTCTTAGTCAGAGAAATCTCAAGAGAGAGATTTATTTATGTTAAAAATAAGTTTTTAATAGACTTAGTGCTAGAGGGTATAAGATTAATTTTTTTCTTTCACTATTTGAAAAAGTCAAATTTGATGGAATACCCTCTCTCCTTGCCAGAGTTCTTAAAAGAGTTGCATGTAGACAAGGCACCAAAGTCAAACATGTTCCACTTATTTTGAATTTAGACAATTGTGATTTTACCAGGAGTTTGCACTTGGGCAAAAATGTTATTTCTCCCATGTTCAAAAAGTGGAGTAAGGATAGGCAACTCAAACATATTGCATGATCCATCATCTACTGGAGGAATCACAAACCTCTCAGATTCTATCTTTGCAAGAATAAAATTTTGTAAAGGGATTTTTTCTCCATCTTGTTTATCATATTTTTAATGCACCTTTGTAACATGGTGGGTGTTTTTTCTTTCCTAACATAGTATTTTTTATCTTTATCTAAAAACCCCATTAAAAAAAAATTGTTGTGGTTATTATTCTCTTCACTTGCCGCGTAACACGATCTGGTGAACTAAAAATACACCAGCACTAGTAGTATGCTCTTCACTTACCATGTAATATGATCTGGTGAATCAAAAACTAGCACATGTTTTTTTTAATAGAGTACTGCTATGCCATGTTTCCTTCTAAGCTATGTTTCATTTTTTAATGTCATCACATATTTTATCTTTTTTAATATAGAATATTTTCTATTAATAAGCAAAAGTGGATGCAATCAAATTTATTCAAAGGGATTTCTATATTTTTCCACCTCGTAATTCCAAGCAAATAAAATATTAATAGAATGAAATGAATAAATCAAATACATCACTTAAGGAAGGCAAAGTCCTATAGCCACTTAGAGAGGGTGGAGTCTCTTACGAATATGCAAATGATGAAAATGATGATTCGATGATAAAATTAAATGAATGATTCTACCTATAAATAAAAAACTTAAACAATGAATGAACATGACCAATCAATGAGTCGACGCATCCATTGGGATCGTTACGTTGATATATCCCTTAAAAGCTTTGTCCCCAAAGCTGTAAATGATTGGAAAATACTTTATGATTCCCATGCAACGTCTTATTCTGAAAGGTCCTGCTATTTAATCAAAAATTATTGAATTTAGTGAGACCAAAGATGACGTTCTTTTGTTTCCAATATTACTTAAGGTTGAAGATTTATTCACCCTTATTTGCCTAGTGCTAGAATCTCTATCTATGTTTGCACTTTCTAACCAGTCATTTGTTTGAGACAAGATACATGAAAAATTTGATGTATACGAGAAGAGGGTGGGAACTCCAATTGATATGCAACTTCACCAATACAACGAACTATCTTGTAGGGCTCATAAAATTGAGGAGCTAATTTTTTACTAGACTTGATCTTCAAGGATAGTTGCTTATAAGGTTGTAGGCACAAAAAGGCTATATCTCCAACATTGAATTGTCATTCTGAAGGATGTAAGCCATGTTGTTGCTTAATATATTTTTATACCTAGATCAAATTATATTTAAGTAGGTTGAGCATTGTTTGGCGAAGTTGAAACAAGTCATCAACCTAAGCTACTTTGGAAGATCCTAGAACATAATCTATAATTGTTGGTGGCTTCTAACCATAAAAGGCTTTGAATGGAGACATCTTGAGGGAAAAATTATAAGAAGTGTTATACCACCATTCCACTAATAAAAGCAATTTAATCTAGTGATATTTCTTATCTTGAGCAAAGTAGCAAAGATAAGTACCGAAATATTTGTTAACTATTTTTGTTTGGCCATCAGATTGTGGATGGTATGCAAAATATATGTTCAACTTGGTACCACTGAGATGAAATATTTCTTTCCAAAAGTTGCTACTAAATATGAGATCATGGTCGCTTCAAATAGTTTTGGGTATACCATGTACTTTGAAAATGGAGTCATCCTTGCTAGATATATTCTGTAGTTGTAAACCAAGTTTGCGTAGCAGTTAATAGATTCTTGGCTAGCACCAACAAGCGCAGATATGATACTTTGAATGGAAGAATGCTAAATCTGCAACCTACTGAACATACCTATGATGGGCTAATGCTGGACCTACGGGAATTGATTATTGAACATCGTTGTTAGATAAAATGACGTCTATGATTTTGATGTTGGCCATCATCGAATATTTTTTTAGCCCAAAGATCACGATGTGAATGCCTGTTTTTGCACAAATGAAACACCACAGCGCGGAGATCACAGTATGAGTAGCAGATATTTTGTGCAAACAATGTGTAGCAAACATGATTGCCAAAGCCATTCCAACGTATTTGCAGACCAGCAAAGGAGATAGTAGCAAATCCACCAACAGGATTGAATCGAGACGTACTGATGATTGAGTTCGCTTGCACTTGAAATGCATTGGAGCAAGATTTTTCCAAAAGCACAAGAGAATCTATCTATTGCAAAATCCTGTGTTATGATCTTGGTAGAAGCACCCGCCATATATCCATTGCCATGAGATTCATGGTTTTGGCAATAAGCCCCTAGCACACATACAGGAGGAGATAGCTCACGCATGAGCTAACATCGAGCCAATCAGATCAGGCCCTTGAACATCGAACTATGTCACAAACTTACAGCCACCAAATCCAGGAACAACAACAAATTTGGCAGAAGATATTTCCAAACTATGTTTTGAATCCCTCTAATTAGAAGCCGCACACACTGAGTTTCATCGCACATCAGGGGTAAGAAGAAACTGTCACTTACATATCATAAAATTAGGTTTCATGACATCTATTCTGAGTGGAAGAGATTATGAGAAGCACAACGTGATAATCTACAAAGATTGCAGACAATTTACCCAACGACGTATTTCTCCCTTATCTAGCGTAATATTTGTTTTTCTAAAGTTTTTTTGCACCTGTCGCTCGGAGGACGTGGATGATTTATGTAGAACACAACCCACGAAGCCGCCACTCGTAGAGAGCCGTCGTTCAATTAGAGGAGGCGTCGCCCACTTGTTTCGTCACATCGGCAGATAAGCATTAGAAAAAGCATGAGTTACTCTTTACTACACATCGACAGTTGGAGCCAGAATGGTTGAATATTCATGTGCTAAGGTTAATAGCCAGAGATTCGAGGGTTCAATTACCTCAGACTCTCCATAGGTATAATTATTTTTCATTTTTCATTTGATTAAAAAAAAATTAATGTTTTAAAATTTTAGTTTAATTAAATTTGTTTTTGTTTAAATTATTTTTTCACAAAATATTTTTTAAATAAAAATTATATTTAATTATACTTAAGTTTTTTTAACATTAGAAATTATATTTTTTCAAAACATGAAATTGATCAATACCTTTCATTAAAGTTTCTTTTGCCAATTTAAGGGGAGGATTATTCTGATGTTTCTCCATCCTCGCATATTTTGCAAAATAAAGGGCATTTTCTTTTTAGTGAATTCTTTGATGATAAATTTGCACATTTGCCTAAGAGGCAAGATTTTGTAAGAGTCGTTTGAGGCTTCATTGTTGCATTTTTTGCACTAAGGGGGGATACAATTTTTTTTCTCTCCACCATATCCTATCTTGCACTAAGGGGAGATATAATTTTGCAAAACCAAGGGGAAAAGACTTATAAAGGTGCATTTTCGGCAGTGACTGACACATTAGTTAGATAATTTTTACAAATTTTATTGTAAATGGTGCATTCTCGGTAGAGACCGACACCTTAAAATATGGATAGATCAAAGAAGAAAACTCTCCCAAAACCAACTGATGTTGTTACATCAGTTAAAGGTCCTTACTTTCCACCAGATATGGATGGAGATTATTTTTATGAGGGCACATTTCTCACACTAAACAATGGTTTAGTGGACCTACTCAACGATTCTGAATCTTATAAAGACCTTCAAAAAAATGGTGCTCAATTCCTTATTGGTGTTATAAGGGAGATTTACACAATATTAGTTACACTTGATATTGCTCAAAGTAAAGTGAAAATGTAATTTAGTGAGGAAACTGAGGTCAAATCCCTAATGGTCGATGCTTGTAGTGACACAAGTGACCTTCAGCCCATGGTGGCAAATGCTTGTTGTGACATATGTGACCTTGAGCCCATGATGGCCAATTCTTATTGTGATACAGGTGACCTCATACCTTCTATTGTAGATATCAGTTGTAGCATAGTTGATCTCATCACAGTAGCATATTTTGCTTATGACACTAGTGACTTAAAAACTGAACCTCCTAAAAAGGAACACCATAATCTCATCAATAGCAACAAATGCAATATTTTTAAAAGCATTGATGAAGATGATGAAATTGGGTGTTTTGAAAAACACACCAAAGGATTTGGTTCCAAAATGATGAAGAAAATGGGATTCAATGGTGAGAGATTTGATAAATAGAAACAAGGCATTAAAACTCCTATAATGCTAAATCTCAGGGAAAAGCATGAAGGCCTTGGATATAATGGACATGCAAGTACCAGTAATTCCATGTTTGTAAAACCTAAATCTTCTCCATCTCCTAAAAAGCATTGTTGCAATTATTGTGGAAAGGAAGGACATGTTGCAGCTAAGTGTTGGAGATTACATTCTTGTGATTCATGTGGATGTACGAATCACTCTTCTTTAAGTTGTTGGTACAAAGTGAAAATGGCCAACAAGGTTCATATTGATTGTGGATGGACATATCACACACAATGGACCATGATGAAAGAAATGTTGTATGGCTTCTACCAAAAAGGTAAAACCTATGGTAGACCTTGAGGTAAATCCAGTGACAAACTAAGTGGCAGTCTCAAAGATAATGACCCAGAGACATACCTAAAGACAGACCCAAATACAAAGTTCCAGAGGCATATCTGCAAGTAAATCTAGAGGCAATGATCCAGAGGTAGATTCACCGGTAGATCCAGAGATTAACCCATAGGTACAGATCTAGAGGTATGCTTAGAGCTAAAGCCAGACCCATGAGCCAGATCCAGAGCCGAAGATAAATCACGAGCCACTATTCTTTCATTTCTCTTCTTCTTCTTCACTGTATTAGGGCAGTTATATACTTTATCCAAATGTTGTTGTATGGGGGGATGTTAGCATAGCTAGTAGTTATTACATTATCCAAATAATGTAATAAGGGGGGATTTTAGCGTATGTTATTACATTATTAGCATGTTGTTAAGATTGTTATAACTATTACCTAAGTTGGACTTATAGCTCTATTTGTTACGGGCTATTCTAAGCCTTTGATTGTATTATTTATAATATGTTTATCAATGCATTATTATTGCCTTTGCTGATAATTTTAAGCCTTTCCAAGAAAAAGATTGTTTCACTTGCTGGTATGTTTTCAAGAATCCTGAGTGTTCTATCGAAGGGGAGGTATGTAATTCTTGGAGGACCATATATTTAATAGTGGAACCCTATGGAATATAGATGCGATATTAATTATGAAGCACACCATATAAATATGAGAAGTAAGGATGCCTTTATGATCCTGAATTTTTGTTTTGAATAACTTGAGCAGTTTCAATACCAACCAACCATTTTGCTTGAATTCGGGACAACCATTGGGGACAAGGGCCTAAAATTACATTTATGGAGATCTCATCTTCATATTTATGATACAATGCATCAACTATCACATTTTCTTTGTCTTTATTATACTCAATCATGAAATCATACCCCAAAAGTTTGATCATCCATTTATTATGTTCAGGGTAAGATAGACATTGTTCTAGAAAATGCTTAAGACTACTACGATTAGTCTTAATAATGAAATGGCTACTTATTAAATAATGCCTCCATTTCTCAATGGCTTGTAAAATAGCCAATATTTCCTTCTTGTAAGTGGAAATGTTGGCTATGTTGATTTACCATTGGATCTAAGATAGGTTGAAGGTCTCTACATGGGAAAACATATTTATTCATATCCCTTTGTTCCTTGTTCTACAACTACTTTTGAGATTCATAGTTTTCATTACTATCAATTGATAAATGACCAAAAGTAGAAGGAATTTCTATGAAGGGTTTGAGAGTGAAAAAATTACGGGTTAAGGATTGAGGATTTCTAAAAGAATTATAAAAAGAAATTTATATAGTATCACCATGATTTTGCAGTGACTGAGAAGTGGAAAGAACATGAGGTGAAAGTTTTGGACATGTGGATAAAGTCCATGATGAAGGAAAAGATAAATTTTCCCATGAAATACATTCAGGTTCAATTTCTTAACCCTGACTTCTAGTTTTGATAAGTAAATAGGATCCTTTAGGATATTTTAATTTGACAACAATATTGAGTGTATTTTTTATCCTCGGTATTAATCTCTAGTGAATATTAAGACTATGTGATCCATATAACATATGAATACCTAAAGCTTTTAGTTTTAAAGTAAATACCTTTTCTAAATGAGGATTGGTAAGGGAGATGGAAAAGATAGGATAAATTGTTTTACCAACCACTAGTGGGTGTCCACCAAGATAGACTCACATCGAATACTTAAAATCTAGACTCCAAATATCTAAAATCAAGATGCCTTCAAATGATCCTAAAGTACATATCACTATAGCATAGATAGAACAAATTAAGGAACTTAGATATGGCCAAACTCTTAACTTTTCAAGTGACTTTTATGTACTCAAAGTTGGTGATTATTTGTGATGTGCATCTAGATTGAGTAATTGATAGCTTTATGACTACTAAAAGGAAAAATTTTATGTTCACCAAGCCATTGGTGCTCAAATTTATTGGGCATGAACGAGCTACAATACATGTGGTGGTAGTGACAAAGGCAAAGGTAACCTTAATATGGGAGAAGAACCAAAAGCATTCCTAAAATTCATAGCAAAGAATTGGATGTGAGTCTCCAAGAAAATAAATTTCTACATTATTGTGAAAGCCTCTAAGGTTGATTTCAAGGAGGAGGTGGAGAACATACTTGTCTTGCTTAGTTATATTACAAAGAAAATCAACTCAAGTCCTAACTCTTTAGGACTTGGATATTACCATTTCTTAACTTTGAATAAAAAATAAGAAACCTTTTGACTAGGTATAATAGATTTTTCAAGAGTTGACTATTCAACTTGCTAATGACTTAATGGTTAGGTTATTTTATATAACCTCATATTTAGTTTATATTCTTTTGGATTTTATTCCTAATGGGAAGAATTTGGTAATAAAGAGAAATTAATGAGGTCCCTTAGTGTTACCCCTTGTATCACATGGAGAACTAGAAGAAGAAAGGGTATTTCATCCATGATGGTTACTTGAGATATTTTTTAAACTCTCTCTAGAAATAAAAGTATGATCCTTGTGAAATATTAATATGTAAAAGTCAAGTACTTACAAAAATTTAGATATGTTTTTCAATTGAGAAGAAATATTCTCTCAGTTTGACAAATGACTAAAAAAAGGAGTAACAGATACCTTCTTAGATGAAGGATGCAAGCTCACCAGAGGTGCACTAGTGCTTGCAAAAGGAAATAAGAAAGGTACTTTATTTAAACTATATGTCATCCCTTATAATAAAATCCATTGCAATATTTTCTTTGTAAAATAAGCTAATATGGTTGAAAATAATGATGAAGTAGATTTTGGAGATCATATTAATTGGCATAGAAGAATTGTCTATCTAAGAGAAACCAACTTGAAGTAGTTGTTCAGTAAAGGTATTGTGCATAGCCTCAAGGATATCAACTCTAACACTCAAGTTTTGTGAATCATGTATGATGGGAAAACAAAAAAGGGTAACTTTATCTTATAACACACATAGAGATAAATATATTTTAGATCTTTTTCATATAGAAATTTGTGGTCCTATGGATACTCCATGTATTGGTGGTGCATTGTATTTTACCACTTTTATTAATGATCATAGTAGAAAAGTATGGACTATATTTCTGAAGAAAAAGAGTGACATCTTCAATCATTTTAAAAGTCTTGTTGTTAGTGTAGAAAGGTAAACATGTAGGCAAGTTAAGATATTGCATAGTGAAAATGGAGAAGAATATTATTCTGCTAAATTTGAAGATTTTTATAGGTAGAAAGGCATCTCTAGATAGAATACTACACCTTATTTTCCTCAGCAAAATTGAGTAGTAGAGAGAATGAATATACCACTACTGGAGAAGATGAAAAGCATGTTGTTATATGCAAAACTTAGAAAAGGGTTTTGGGTTGAAACAGTTTCAACTGCCAACTATTTGGTTAATTTATTACCGTACACAGCTTTGAATGACAAGACACTAGAAGAGGCCTAGAGTGGGGTAAAACCATCAATCTCTCATCTAAGGGTTTTTGATTGTGAGACCTTTATACACATTCTTACCAAAAAGGGAAAAAGTTGGATGAAAAATATAAGAAATGTAATCTTGTTGGTTATGAAGAAGTTGTTGGAACAAAAGAATATAAATTATGAATTCTAGATGAACATAGAAGTGTCTTTGGCATAGATGTGATTTTTAAAGAAATTAATAAAGTTGGAGATATTCAACAACAGGAATTACAACAATAGTTAAAAGAGAAAGTTAGTCTGCATGAATCCACTATGTCAGGTCAGCCTTCAAGTGAAGCACATGCTTATCCCTATCAACCTCAAAAAATAGTATCTTTTGACATTTCAAATAGATTGTTCAGCCAACAAAGGCCTAGTGAATATTTGCTTTCTTATGTTCCAAAAGAGGTGAATCAAGAGGATCAACAAATTATGCAGCCTAATTCTCCACCTTGTAGAGAAAATATCCAAGAATCAGTGAAGCAACCTAGAAGAACTATAAGAGAGAAACATCTTCCTAACAAGCTTTAGGATTATTTCTATATATTTACAACTACTTGTGAGTATCCTATCACATTTGAAGATACCATGAATAGTCCAGAGAAAGAGCATTGGAAGAAGGTCATGCAAGAAGAAATAAATTCAATTAAGAAGAACCATGCATGGGATTTAGTTCAACAACATGCTGGAAGAAAGTAGTAGGTAACAAATGGGTGTTGAGAAAGAAGTTAAGGCTTAATGGATCTATGGAAATATACAAGGTCAAGTTGGTTGTAAAAGTTCTCTCAGATCCCAAGTATCAATTTTAATAAAACTTATACTCCCATTGTGAAACGATCTTCTATTAGAATTTTGCTTCTATATGTTGTTGCTTTTGATTTAGAAGATGTAGAAATGGATGTACAAAAAACATTCATACATGGAGATTTGAAGGAGGAAATATACATGTAGTAGCCTAAAGGTTTTGAAGTAGGAGGTACAGGTGTTTTCTATAGGTTTAAGAAATCCCTCTATAGCTTGAAGCAGTCTCCTAGAGAATGGTACAAGAATTTTGATAGTTATGTGTTGCAGATTGGATTTTTTTGTAACTCTATAGATCCATGTGTGTATTAAAAAATATAAAGTTAAATTTTTGTAATTTTAGTTTTGTATAATAGTTAATTTCAAAAATTAAGGAGTTATTGTAAAAGAACTTTGATATGAAGGACTTATTTCAAGCACACTATTATTTGGGTAACAACACAAGAGTGGACAATTATGGATTTCCCAAAAGGATTACATTAACCATATTTTGAAATAATTTGAAATATGGGATAGTAAATATACCAAAATTCCTATGTACCATGGAGTTAAATTATCTATAAAAAAGTATCCAATTACAACTAAAGAAAAGAAAAAGGATGAAGAAAATTTCACATGTAGAGGTCATGGGCTCATTGATGTATGCAATGGTATGTACTAGGCTTGATATTGCTTATGTTGTTTGTATGGTCAATAGATATATGTCCAATTCTAGAAAGAAATATTGAACTAAAATAAAATAATTTTTTAGATATTTACAAAGCACAAAATATCATATTTTATGTTATCATTTCAATAAGAATGAAGAGTTTTGTTTGTATGGACATGTACATGTATATTGGGTAGGTGACATAGATAACCATAAATTAACATGAGGATATGTATTCACTTTGTATGGTGGTGCAGTGAGCTGGAGGAGTAAAAAGTAAATTGTTATAGTTTTGTCAAGTGTTGAAGCAGAATATATTACTACCACTAATGCTGCAAAAGAAACTATTTGGTTGATGAGGTTGTGCAAATATTTGCATTTGAATCAAGAATGGGTTAGAATAAAAAGTGACAGCCAAAGTGCAATAACACTTGAATATTCTTCATCATTTCATAAAAGACAAAACACATTGCAATGAAATATCATTTTATATGTGATATGGTGTAGAGTAGAATAATTAAACTGATCAAATGAAAAACCTAAGAGAATGCAACAAATGCACTTACTAAGGTTGTCACAACTCAAAAGCACCAATTTTGAAGCAATGATATTGGGATAAAATATTGCAAAAAAAACCTGCATCAAGTGGGAGTTTACAATGTGCAGGTGTTGCATGATTTCTCTATTTAATGATGAAATCTTCTAAAAAGTTCACAAAAATCGCTTTTTGGAGACTTCATGTTTTTGGTATGATCTAGAAGATTCTAGAAGACTAGTAAGCCCTAGAAGATTTCATTTTTGGGTGGGAAAATTAGAAAACCCTTACCTATTTTATGATTATAAAAAGATGTCTATGTATAACATTGTATTGAGGGACTTCCTCTAAATAAATAAATGTTTTCTCTTTAAATATTTGATCCTCCTTTTATCTGTTGTTCATGTTATTACTTGCAGTTAGCATATGCTCTATTTTTCTTTTCAAGATATCTATCACACTAGAATCTCCACCTTTGTATTTATCCTTCCACAAAAGAAAAGTAATTGTTGTAGTTGTTCATGTTATTACTTGCAGTTAGCATATGTTCTATTTTTCTTTTCAAGATATCTATCACACTAGAATATCCAGCTTTGTATTTATCCTTCCACAAAAGAAAAGTAATTATTGTAGGAAAAAGTTTATGTCTCTTTATTAGAGCATGGATTAGCTAGGACTCAACTCAAATCTAATACCTTCTCTAGTATACATATGGTTTATCTACCAAGTTACCAACCCTTTCATATTAAAATGATGAGTATATAGTTTTTCTATCAACTAAACAAACAATCCCATTAAATTTGAGTGATGAGTGTGATGAACATATAATTGTTATACCAAGTATGCTATATCTTATCATCTTATTGATATTTGAGTGATGAGTGGTTGCACTCATCATTAAAACATAATAACATACTTGGTAAAACAACCATATAGGTCCTTCAACTATTTAAAGACATTAATAGTAATATTATAATATTTTTAAAAATCTACCTTCACCAAATTTCAACCCTAGTCTACTTCATATTTCATTAAAATGTTAAGTTCACTCACTGCCACATGTGCCAAATCCTTTAAGCATCAAGGTATGTTTTTTTTTTAATTTATATATATTAATGTAATATCTTAATTGTATACTTTTATAAAGCTTATATCTTAGGATTTTACGAAAGGTAAATAATAAAAATTAGTTACAAATTTTCATTGCTAAGAATTCTAGGTTGAGCTGTTCTATACATGTCGTACTCCATCCTCTTTCCAAAAAAAATTCATAGATTAAGCTGTTAAAAAAACGGTGTCATCATATTTAACAATCTCTTAAATCGAACGGAAAACGAATTATATGAAAAATAACGCTTATAGTCAGGTCAGGCCAATTCCACCGTAACAATTAACCCAATTTGTTAAAGATAGGTGAGCAACTTAATATACAGACTGAATAAAAATGAGATTGATCTGGAATAGTTTTAAGCTTGTCAGACTTATTGATAATAAAAATAAGTCACAAGGAAAGGTTAGTAAGAACCCCTAAATTTTAAGTCAATTGTGGTACTAAATCCCCACTACCAACTGTGAAATTTCCCCTTCCTTATATAGTTGTCCTCTACCAGATTCAACGAAATATTAAAACATCACGCACCAATCTCCACATCCACTTGTCGCAAGAAGGTCCGTCACACCCTTTGTGCTCTGTCACCTGCTTCTTCGGGAGCTACAAACCTGTTCCCTTAGCTCAGAATGGTCGGGTGCTGGCTCCCTCCAATCGCATATATCGCCCATGGCTCATAATTGTTATTTGCCACATGCACGTACCCTTCTCTCACCCTGCAACGTCAATGTCCATAATCACATAATTAGTTTCTACTCCTTCCCATCTTGGGAATCAGGGCATTTGATTTAATTTAATTTAATTTAATACGATACGTTACCTTGGCATACGAGTCCAGGCCCAAATTGGTTGAACGCCACCGTCACCCTCATACTCTTATCAGCTACATTCGCGTCGCCATTGCCCAGCAGCATCACCTGTTAACATACGTATCGTAATTTTATTGATTGATTGAAGAATTTAAACTCATTAAAAAACCCAACATGTTTGCTTACTTCGTCATGGTTGAAAAATCTATTGTTGGAAATGGTGACGACAGTAGAACCCAGCGTCACATCTATCAAATTGTCCCCATAATGGGAAAGCGTGTTATGATCGATCCAAATATTGTTAGCAGCCACCACCGAGATACCGTCACCGTCCTGTGGGTATGCATATTCAATCCCCCTATGCTCGGATATAAAAATGTAGCCCCATGAACTTTTCGTGCAATCATGAATGTTTAATCCATGGATGATAATGTTGTTGACGTTCCACAGGCGGAGGCACGGCCCGTTGCCGATGGTGATGGTTGCTCCCCTGGCGTCGATGGTCTTGCGGATTGCAACGAACAGGGGCATCTGAAGCCTTATCTCCATATCTCTGAAGTCTGCTCCTACGACAGCTACGAACGATATCTCCTACGACAACTACGAACGAATACAAAGACATGCCCGTGGGGATAGATATCTCCTAAATCATATACGACTATAAAATCAGTAGGAGGCATCGCATCAAGGAATTGAATGCCAACGTAACGTAGGGCGATGACTTTTATTGTGTGTTGAAGCTTCCTTCTCTTACAAGTGGACTCGCATAAGAAAAGAGATTGACGTCAATGCCATAACTGCTGAATATTTCAGGTGGCCACAGGAGTCTGGTTTTTTTCGTGCAAAACAGATAGGTGTCATTGTCGAAGGCTGTTAATCCCTAAGAGGGCGTAGCTGAATGTTCTCGGCTTGTTGTATTTGAGAGAGCCTTTTCTTCCGGTGTCTGGTAGATACAAAAAATATAGGAAGAAGGAAGCACCGTGATAAAGTCAATTAGTTCATTCTTTGTGCCACGACTAAATGTCACGGAGTGTTATGAGGGCGATAACGTGAGACAAGGCGGTCGGAGAAGAATTACTTGCTAATGACTTGGTGGTTAGGTCATTTTATATAACCTCATATTTAGTTTATATTAAGTTTATATTATTTTGGAGTTTATTCCTAATGGGAATAATTTGGGAATAAAGAAAAAAATTAATGAGGTCCCTTAGTGTGACCTCTTGTATCACTTGGAGAACTAGAAGAAGAAAGGGTCTTTCATCCATAATGGTTACTTGAGATATTTTTTAAATTCTCTCTAAAAATAATAGCACAATTTTTGTGAAATATTAAAGGGGAAAAGTCAAGTATTTGCAAAAAAGTAGATATGTACCTCAATTGAGAAGAAATCTTCTCTCAATTTAACAAATAACTAATAACATGAGTAAAAGATACCTTTTTATATGAAATATGCAAGCTCACCAAAGGTGCACTAGTGCTTGCAAAAGGAAAGAAGAAAGGTGCTTTATTTAAACTAGATGTCAACCCTTATGAGAAAAGCCATTAAAATATTTTCTTTGTAAAAGAAGCCAATGCGATTGAGAAAAATGATGAAGTAGATGTTGGAGATCATCTTATTTGGCACATAAGACTTGTCTATCTAAGAGAAACCAACTTGAATTAGTTGGTCAACAAAGGTATTGTGCATGGCCTCAAGGATATCAGCTCCAACACTCTCAGCTTTTGTGAATCATTTATGATGGACAAACAAAAAAGGGTAACTTTCTCTTATCACCCACATAGAGCTAAATTTATTTTAGATCTTGTTCATATAGTTATTTATGGTCCTATGGATGCTCCATATATTGGTGGTGCATTGTATTTTACCACTTTATTGATGATCATAACAAAAAAAAGTATGGACTATATTTTTGAAGAAAAAAAGTGACATCATTGATCATTTTGAAAGGCTTGTTGTTAGTGTAGAAAGGTAGACATTTAGGAAAATTAAGATATTGCATAGTGATAATGGAGGAGAATATTATTCTACTAAATTTGTAGAGTTTTACAGGTAGAAAGGCATCTCTAGATAGAAGACTACACCTTATTCTCCTCAATGAAATGGAGTAGTATAGAGAATGAATAGAACGCTACTAGAGAAGATGAGAAGCATGTTGTTAGATGCAAAACTTAGTAAAGGGTTTTGGATTGAAGTAATTTTAACTGCCAGCTATTTGGTTAATTTATCACCTTACACGTTATTTGAATGACAAGATACTAGAAGAGGTCTGGAGTGGTAGAAAACCATCAATATATCACCTAAGGGTTTTTGGTTGTGAGCCCTTTATGCACGTTCTTACCAAAAAGAGAAAAATAATGGATGAAAAATCTAAGAAATAAATTCTTGTTGGGTATGGAGAAGTTGTTGGAACAAAACGATATAAATTATGGATTCTAGATGAACGTAGAAGTGGCTTCAGCAGAGATGTAATTTTTAAAGAAATTAAGATAGTTGGAGATATTCAACAAAAGAAATTACAACAATAGTTGAAAGAGAAGGTTAGTGTGCATGAATACACTACATCAGGTCAGCTTTCAAGTGAAGCACATGCTCAACCCTATCAATCTCAAGAAATAATATATTTTGACATTTCAGATAGTGTTTCCAGCCAACAAAGATCTAGTGAAGATTTTTTTCTTATGTGCCTAAAGAGGTGAATAATGTTAAGATCCTGCTATAAAATAAACTCAAATAACACACTCTCACACAATTTCTTAGAAATAACTCACATAAACTTCACATTAATATAACAGAAATTTGCATAAAGAACAATCTCACAATAGAACTGAATCGCAGGCCTCTTCGAGGGGGCAACCTCCTTCAATACTTCATTAATTTTGCAAAAGATGGTTACATTGGTGCCCTTTCGGGTATTTAAGGAGTTTCCTTCCAAGGTTGGCTTACATGCAAAATGCCACCTGGATTACATGCATAATGCCACCCGAATTACATGCATAGTGCCACTTTGAATTACATGCACAATGCCACTCGAATTACATGCACAATGCCACACGAATTACATTCACAATGCCACCTATATACCATGTGTTACATAAAAAAGGGTGCCATTTGTCATAGGCACTACCTAAGCTAAAACTTAGAACATTACAAAATATTAATCATGGGTACTACCCACGTTCACTAGGAATTATTACATCAAGGAAGTTATTACATTAAGGGTTAGGATGAGATCCTAACATGCCCTTCTCCTTGAAGAAGCTTTGTCCTCAAAGCTAAAAATGAGGAAACTGTTGCTGGAGTTGATGGAGGGACTCCCATGTAGCATTCTCAGGTTGAAGTCCACGCCACTGAACCAGGACCTCTGTGATGGTACGGTTGTGAGTTCGACGATACGACGATTGCTTTGGTGCAAGTAAGATGGAGCCTTCTTCATCCAATTCGGGAAGTGTTGATGGAACCTGTACCTTGGGGCTGCCCAAAATGTAGGAGGGAGGCGTGAGTGGAGGGTGCCCGTACTCTGCCTTTGGTGGCGGTATGATAGGAAGTGTTGTACCACCATTCGGCCAAAGAAAGCCATTTTGCCCAATGAGTAGGATGATCGGAGGCAAGCAGCGAAGGTAGGTTTCCAAGCAGTTATTAACAACCTTTGTTTGACCATCCGTTTGCGGATGGTAGGCTAAACTCATTGTGAGCTGAGTCCCCTGCAACTTAAACAACTCTTGCCAAAAATTGCTAGTAAGTCTGGGATCACGATCAGATACAATGGAGGTTGGCATGCCATGAAGGCGAATTATGGATTCAAGGAAAATTTGGGCAATAGTGAATGTTGTGTAAGGATGGGTTAGGGCACAAAAGTGAGCATACTTTGAAAGGCGGTCCACTACCACAAAAATAACAGACTTGTCTCCAGATTTAGGTAGCCCTTCTATGAAATCCATAGAGATGTCAGTCCACACCTGATCCGGTATCGACAAGGGTGGAAGAGTGCCCGAAGAGTGCACTGTTTCTCTTTTCATCCTTTGACCTGTGTCGCAGTCTGCCACAAAAGAGCGAATGTCCTGTTTCCTACCTTTCCAAAATAAGGTGCGCTTGATTCATTCATAAGGTGGTCTGATATTGGGAGGTGTACTATTCGGCAATAATGGAATGGCATGGTCATGAGAGCGATGCAGTGGTCGTGTGATGGGTTCTGAAAAGATGGCCTCATGTTTGTGGAGAATTTGTTGCATGTCTTGTGGGATTTCACCCATTGGAGATGTGGATGGCTGGATGGAGAATAGTTGTGCAATGACCCCACGTGATGATTTCTTTAGCAATTTCTCCATGCCATTTGAACTGATAATTTGAGGTGTTCCTGTCGGGGAGCCCTTGATGATGTGTGTTTGTCCGTTCTGGAAGAACTGCATCCAAAGTTTAGCAAAGTTCCAACTGATAGTGCCCAACGTACTCAACCTTTGGCATCCCAAAACAATATCACATCCACCCAAATGGAGGGCAAACATGTCCTTCTTGAGTTCATAGTCCCTTATCTTGATTTTAACATTGTGACACTTTCCTTTACAAGATAAGGTTCCCCCATTGGCTACCATGACCTCAAGGGAATTACAATTGTGGATATAGCAATTTTCCCGTTGAGCAACTCTAGGGTCAATGAAGTTGTGCGTGCTTCCCGAATCCAAAAGGATGGAAAGACGTTGGCCATTGAAACATCCTGTAACCTTCATGGTTTGAGGAGTAGTAATGCCTGCAAGGGCATGGATTGTAATTGATGTCTCAGGTTCTTGTTTCCCTTCTTCTTGTGGAGGAGGTGTTTCTGGAGGGTCCTCATCCTCATCACTCTCATCAACGGTATCAGGTTCTCCAACATCTATCAAGAACAATTTTTTGTGTGCACACTTATGCCCCTTGAAAAACTTTTCATCACAATTATAGCATAATCCTTGGGCACGACGTGCATCCATATCTTCGGTGGTGAGGCGCTTGGGTGCAGCAGGTTTATTATCATCTGGGTGTTGGGATCTCGGGGGAAATGAAGGTCTATCTTGAGAAAACTTTGATGGGCATCTTTGGGCAGAGAGTTTAGATTCGGCCAGACGGGCCAAACTGATAGCTTCCATCATAGTTTGTGGTTTCAACATTTTGACTTCTGCTTGGAGTTCCATCTTCAACCCACTGATATAACAACTCTGGAAGAACCCTTCACTCAATCCTCTTGTTCGATTGGCCAATTTTTCAAATTGAGCTTGGTACTCTCGAACTGACCTTGTTTGTTGTAGTTTGGATAAGGCTCCTGTGAAGTCCTCAAACTCACTAGGACCAAATCGAGTGAGTATTTGGGATTCAAAATCCTCCCAAGAGAGATTTGGTTAGGTAAGACGCAACCATTGAAACCAATGTAGAGCCTCAGATTCCAAGTTAAAGGAAGCCATCTGGACTCGATGAAATACTGGTACATTATGAAGTCAAAATAATTGGTCAACCCGACATAGCCACCCATCAACATCCTTCCCACTGAATTTGGTAAAGTCCAACTTGGGCATTCTAAAGGGTGTATCATGGTCACGATTCCTTGTAGAACTCTCAGCTTGGTATTCTGATTTGGGTGGTTCTCTTCTCAGTTTGCTATCCACTTCAGTCAATGCTTCTTCTAAGTGATTGCTAGTGGCCTCATGCTCTAGGCGAAGACCTTGGACTTCTTCCCTTATGGAGTGAAAAGCCGAGTTCAAGTTCTCAATGGCTTTTGTTAGGGACTCCAAGTGTTCTAGTTCTTTCTGGTGTCCACGGGTACCCTGGGCCATTTTTTGACCTTTTGTGACCAGTTACTAAAAATAGAATCAAATTTTTTTGACTTACTATTTTTAGTAAGTGCCCAAAAAAGTGCTTGGGTGCTATATATCAAAATGATCAGTAGGAGGAGGTGGTCACAATGAGATATATCTCTTAACACTACTTTTTGGCACCCCAGACTTTTTTTTTTTTTTTTTTTTATCTCCTGTTTTGCTGAGTCTAACGGTGTTTACAGATTCTGATTCTGAGCTACTGAGCAAAAGTTGGGTACTGGAGCACTATCTAAAATTGGTCGTGTTTCACACTCAAGATTCTCTGTATTTTGCAGGTGACTGATATGACGATTCGTTCGACTCGAAGACTGTGAATTCCGCCTCGATCTGTGCTTGACCTCTCCGACCTGATCGTGGATTGCCACTATAAATTTGACTATTACTCTCCAGACTTTCAACTTAAGTGTCACCCTCATGGCTTATCCCGAATGCATGTCCCTTCTGTTATTTTTTTGGTAGAGGACTCCTTTCTCATATGCTCACTTTTGAAATGCAGGTTTACGAACGGGGGTGTTTGGATTCTTATTTTGATTTTTATTTTTACGTTTTTTATAGGTTGTAGTTTTAACAGAACTAGGGAATGCTAAGTATAGGAGTATGTACCACCCATAGGCCCTCTAATATACCGACAGTGACGAACAATAGTGCTCGGACCAATATTTCAGGCCACTACTCAAGGAGGATTCCACACATACCCTTGAGTACACTACCTGCCTCCGACAATACGGGAGGGTAATCGTCCAGGATGCTGTGTCCCGTAGACTATGAGTAATACAAGGCCGAAGAGCTTCCTAATGGCTAAAAGTTTGTTTAATCCTATATGGTCTCCCGATATACCCGAAGATACGTGGGAGCTCAAGTCCGTGCACGAGTTCTGTCTGAGGCCTGGGTATTGGAGCCTGATCGCCCCTCACTTCACTAGACGCTTTATGGGCTATCTAGCTTAGCCAATAACGACAGATCCTTCGCGATATTTTAAAACCCCCGGTACAAGGTTTCTACCTACTCAACTAACAATATATTTTTTTTGTTTTTGGTCTGGAAAAAAAAACACTGTATTTTTTTTGGATTTTTTTTTTTTTTAATAAGAAAAAACGGAATGGAAAAAACACACAGAATTTATACCTAACAGGCGGATTGGATGGCAAGAATCGTTGCGATTGCAGCGAGAACTTGGCCCTGGAAAGCGCTCTGATACCACTTGTTAAGATCTTGCTATAAAATAAACTCAAATAACACACTCTCACACAATTGCTTGGAAATAACTCACATAAACTTCACATTAATATAACAGAAATTTGCATAAAGAACAATCTCACAATAGAACTGAATCGCAGGCCTCTTCGAGGGGGCAACCTCCTTCAATACTTCATTAATTTTGCAAAAGATGGTTACATTGGTGCCCTTTCGGGTATTTAAGGAGTTTCCTTCCAAGGTTGGCTTACATGCAAAATGCCACCTGGATTACATGCATAATGCCACCCGAATTACATGCATAGTGCCACTTGGAATTACATGCACAATGCCACCCGAATTACATGCACAATGCCACTCGAATTACATGCACAATGCCACACGAATTACATGCACAATGCCACCTATCTACCATGTGTTACATAAAAAAGGGTGCCATTTTTCATAGGCACTACCTAAGCTAAAACTTAGAACATTACAAAATATTAATCATGGGTACTACCCATGTTCACTAGGAATTATTACATCAAGGAAGTTATTACATTAAGGGTTAAGATGAGATCCTAACAAATAAATAGGATCAATAAATTATGCAGCTTGATTCTCTATCTTGTAGAGAGGAGATCCAAGAATCAGTGGAGTAACCTAGAAGAACTAGAAGAGAAACATATTCCTAATAGGCTTCAACATTATTTATATAGATTTATAACTACTTGTGATGATCCTCTCACATTTGAAGATGCCATGAATAGTCCAAAGAAAAAGCATTGGAAGAAGGCCATGCAAGAAGAAATAAACAATGAAGAAAAAACATGCATGAGATTTAGATCAACAACATGTTGGAAGAAAGTAGTAGGTAAAAAATGGGTGTTCAGAAAGAAGTTAAGGTCTAATGGATATGTGGAAAGATACAAGGTCAAGTTGGTTATAAAATTTCTCTCAAATTCGAGGTATCACTTTTCATAAAACATACTCCCACTATGAAGCTATCTTCTATTAGACTTTTGCTTGCATATGTTGTTGCTTTTGATTTAGAGGTTGAACAAATGGATGTAAAGACAACATTCCTACATGGAGATTTGAAGGAGAAAATATACATGTAGCAGCCTAAAGGTTTTGAAGAAGGAGGTGCAAGTGTTGTCTATAGGTTGAAGAAATCCCTTTATGGATTGAAGTAGTCTCCTAGAGAATGGTGCAAGAAGTTTGACAGTTATGTGTTGTAGATTGGATCTTTTTGTAACTCTATAGATCCATGTTTGTATTACAAAAAATTAATATAAAGTTTTGTAATTTTAGTATGTGGATGACATCCTCCTGATTGGAATAATAAACAATTGATTTTAAAAAATAATGAGTTATTGTCAAAAAACTTTGATATGAAGGACTTAGGTCAAGCACACCATTTTTTGGGCATTAATACTGTCAAAAAATACAAGAGTAAATAATTATGGCTTTCCCAAAAATATTACATTAACCAAATTTTAAAATAATTTGAAATGCAAGATAGTAAAGTTGGTGAGTATTTGTGATGTGCATCTAGATCAAGTAATTGTTAACTTGACGACTATTAAAGGGAAACATTTTATGTTCATCAAGTCATTGGTGCTCAAAATTACCGGGCATGAACAAGCTACAACATATGTGGTGGTAGTGACCAAGGCAAATTTAACCTAAATATGGGAGAAGAACCAAAAGCATTCCTAAAATTCATAGCAAATTATTGGATGCGAGTCTCCAAGAAAAGGAATTTCTACATTATTGTGAAAGCCCCCAAAATTTAATTCAAGGAGGAGATCAAGGATATAATTGTCTTTCTTAGTTACATTATAGGGAAACTCAACTCAAGTCCTAACACTTTAGGACTTGGATATTTCCATTTCTTAAATTTGAATAAAAAAAATAAGAAATCCATTGACTAGGTATAATAGATTTTTCAAGATTTGATTATTCAACATGTTAATGATTTGATGGTGAGGTCATTTTATATAACCTCATATTTAGTTTATATTCTTTTGGAGCTTGTTCCTAATGGGAAGAATTTGGTGAGATCGAATATGATGTTCTTTGGTTTGCAATATTGCTTCAGGTTGAAGATTTATTCACCCTTCTTCATCTAGTATTGGAAGCTCTATCTATGTTTACACTTTCTGACCAATCACTTGTTTGAGACAATATACATGAAAAAATAGATGTATATGAGAAGACGGTGGGAGCTCCAATTGATATGCAACTTCACCAATGCGACGAAATATCTTGTAGGGCCCATAAAATTGAGGAGCCAATTTCTAACTTGACTTGATCTTCAAGGATAGCTACTTATAAGGTTGTAGGCACAAAAAGACCATATCTCCAACATTAAATTATCATTTTGAATAATGCAATTCATGTTGTTGCTTCAAATGATTTTGTTCCTAGATCAAATTATCTTTAAAAGGTTGAGCATTGTTTGGTGATGTTGAAATAAGTCATCGACCTGAGCTACTTTGGAAGATTTTGGAACATAATCTATGATTGTTGGTGGTTTCTGACCATACAAGGCTTCGAATGAAGACATCTTGAGAAAAAATGGTAAGAATTTTTATACCACCATTCCGCTAATGAAAGTTTTTGAATCTAGTGATATTGCTTATCTTGAACAAAGCAGCAAAGATATGTACCCAAAAATTTATTAACTATTTATATTTGGCCATCATATTATGGATGGTATGCAGAAGACATGTTCAACTTGGTACCACTAAGACGAAATAATTATTTCCAAAAGTTACTAGTGAAGATGGAATTATAGTCACTTACAATAGTTTTGGGTATACCATGTAATTTAAAAATAGAGTCGAGAAATACCCTGGCTACTTTACTTGCTTAGTAGGGATTTTATAGGGCACAAAAGTAAGCGTACTTAGAAAAATGATCCACAACCACAAAAATCACTATTTCACCCTCTAACTTGGGGAGCCCCTCCATGAAATCCATTGATATATTCCCATTATCGTTCTAGAATTTGTAAGGGTTGCAGTAGTCCTAGATATTTCATAGTTTCATATTTATTGTGCTGGCATACCCTACATTTGACCATAAATGTCCTAACATCAGATTTTAAGTATTTCCAAGAAAAATATTGTTTCACTCGTTGGTATGTTTTCAAGAATCCTGAGTGTCCTACCAATGGGGAGGCATGTAATTCTTGCAGGACCATATATTTAATAGTGGAATCTCACGAAATGTAGATGCCATTATTCTTGCGAAGTACACCATCTAAATATGAGAAGTAAGGATGCCTTGATTATCCTGAATTTCTATCTTGAATAATTTGAGCAATTTCACTATCAACCAGCCATTTTTTCTAGAAGTTGGGACAACCATTGGGGATAAGGGACCGAAATGGCATTTATGGGGATCTCATATTCATATTTGTGAGATAATGCATCAACTACCATGTTTTATTTACCTTTCTTGTACTCAATCATGAAATCATACCCCAAAAGTTTGGTCATCCATTTATTCTATTCAGGGTAAGATATACATTGTTCAAGAAAATGCTTAAGACTACTATGGTCAGTATTAATAATGAAATGACTAATTATTAAATAATACCTCAATTTCTCAATTATGTGTAAAATAGCCAACATTGCCTTCTCGTAAGTGGAAATGTTGGCTATGTTGATTTACCATTGGATCTGAGATAGGCTAAAGGTCTCTATGTGGGAAAATAGATTTATTATTATCCCTTTGTACCTTATTCTACAACCATTTTTTAATTCAGAGTATTTAATACTATAAACTAATAAATGACCAGAAGTAGAAGGAATTTATTTGAAGGATTTGGGAGTGAAAAAATTATGAGTTAAGGATTGAGGATTTCTAAAAGAATTGGAAAATATATTTCTATAGTATCACCACAATTTTGCAGTGATTGAGAAGTGGAAACAACAAGAGGTAAAAGTTGTGGATGTTTGGATAAAGTCCATGATGAAGAAAAAGATAAATTTTCCCATGAAATACATTCAATTTCAATTGCTTAACCCTAACTTCCAGTTTTGATAAGTAAAGAGAATCATTTAGGAGATTTTAATTTTATAGTAGGATTGAGTGTATTTGTGATCCTAGGTATTAGTCTCTAGTGAATATTGAGACTACGTGATCCTTCCAATATATGAATACCTAAAGATTTTAGTTTTAAAGTAAAAACCTTTTCTAAATGAGGATTTATAAAGGAGATAGAAAAGTTAGGATAAATTTTCATAGCAACCACTTCATCATTGAGGGGAACATTTACAAGACCTAAAATAACATTAGAAAAATTATAAAATAGGAATCTAAATAGTCTAAGATATCAGATGCATCAATTCATTTTCTAAAAAGTGGTTGTAGACCTAAAATAATACTGCTAATATGACAATATTTATATTTCTCTTCTCAATGGGTCTTTTTTATTTCTTCATATTGTAACATATTAATTGTAATTTCAAAATTTGAAGAGGAAAGAGAAATTTTCCTTTTGAAAATATTGAATATACTCTTAGAAAAAAATATGAAAGAAAGAACTTTTTTATAGATATCTACAGGTAAAATTTCTAGTAGTCACCATTCTGGTGCAGGATCTTTTTCATCTACAAGAATATGACTAAAATTTGATGCAATAGCTTTAGTGGTTGGAATAAAATATTCAACAAGATCATAAGATGTGGAAGCTATAGTTGTTCTTTTCACAGTAACCCTTGTCTGCATATCAAGAACCCTAACACATCCACTTGCTTAATAGCAAGTATAAAAGTATGTCTTACATGGGTATAGATGTTAAGAACTAAATGGCATCTAATCTTGGACCAAGTCTATTTTCTAATTTAGCAAAGCTCAAGATCCATACTCACTACTAATACCAAATCAAAATAGATATCTTATTGTGTTCGATACACAGTATAGTAGAACACCACCAGTTGATCATAGAATACTGCAACATATAACCATTAAATGGTCTATTACAACATAATTATAACCAAGACAATCACGAATACTCAAAATATAATCTAGAGTTTAGTGTTTCTAATCTGTGAGATCAATACCAGTGTCTTGCAAGCAAAGAGCATACACACTTGGCTCTGATACCATAAAATTATAGAATATGTAAGATTAAAGAATGCGTAATATTAAAATAGACTATGGTACAAAGATTATAGAATGCACAAGATATTATATAATGATTAGAATAATTACAAACAAAATAAGATCTACAAGATCGACTAATGCTTTAGGACCTAATAACTAGTATTTAGGGTGTCCACCACGATGGACTCGCATTGATTACTTAAAACCTAGACTCCAGATATATGAACTCAAGATGCCTTTAAATGATCTTGGAGGACATGTCACTATAGCATAGATAGAAAAAATTAAGGAACTAAGAGATGGTCAAACTCTTAACTAATAAATCCCTCTATTGATTGAAGGAGTTTCTTGGAGAATGGCACAAGAAGTTTGGCAGTTATGTGTTGCAGATTGTATTTTTTTAACTCTATAGATCCATGTGTGTATTACAAAAAATAAAGGTGAAGTTTTGTAATTTTATTTTTGTATGTGGATGACATCCTCTTGATTGGAAATAATAAATAGTTAATTTCAAAAACTAAGGAGTTATTGTTAAAGAAATTTGATATGAAGGACTTAGGTCAAGCACACCATTGTTTGGAAAAAAAATACAAGAGTAGACAATTATGGCTTTCCCAAAAGGATTACATCAACCATATTTTGAAAGAATTTGAAATGCATGATAGTAAACCTTCCAAAATTTCTATGTAGCTTGGAGTTAAATTATTTACAAAAATAAATTCCAACTATAACTAAAGAAAATAAGAGGATGAAGAAAATTCCATATGTAGAGGTTGTGGGCTCATTAATGTATGCAATGGTATGTACAAGGTTTGATAATGCTCATGTTGTTGGTATGGTCAGTTGATATATGTCCAATCCTAGAAAGGAACATTTAAATACTATAGAAAGAATATTTAGATATTTACAAGGTATAAAATATCATGTTTTGTGTTATCAACCTAAGAAGAATGAAGAGTTTTGTTTGAAGAGGCATATACATGCAGATTGGGAAGGTAACTTAGACAATCATAAATCAACATAAGGATATGTATTCACTTTGTATGGTAGTGCAGTGAGCAGGAGTAAAAAGTAAATTGTTATAGCTTTGTCAAGTGTTGAAGCAGAATATATTATTACCACTAATGCTACAAAAAAAACTATTTGGTTGATGATGTTGTGAAAATATTTGCATTTGAACCAAGAATATGTTAGAATAAAAAGTGACAGCCAAAGTGTAATAACACTTGAATATTCTTCATCATTCCATAAACGGACAAAACACATTGTAATAAAATATCATTTTGTTTGTGATATATTGTAGAGTGGAATGATTAACTTGATCAAATGTAAAATCTAAGAGAATGCAACAAATACAATTACTAACGTTGTCACAACCCAAAAGCACCAATTTTACAGCAATGAGATTGGGATAAAATATTGCAAAAAAAACTACATCAAGTGGGAGTTTGTTACAATGTGCGGGTGTTGAATGATTTCCCTGTTTAGTGATGAAAACTTCTGAAAAGTTCACAAAAACCCCTTTTTGGAGTCTTCATGTTTTTTTGTATGATCTAGAAGATTCTAGAAGACTAGTAAGCCCTAGAAGATTTTATTTTTGGGTGGGAAAATTAGAAAACCCTCCCGTTTTGTGATTATAAAAATATAACCACATGTAACATTTCATTGAGGGAGTTCCTCTAAATAAATGAATGTTTTATCTGTACTAGAAAGTTTGGAGAAATTTTGTCTCTTTATTAGAGTATGGATTAGCTAGGACTCAACTCAAATCTAATACCTTCTCTAGTATACATATGGTTTTTCTACCAATTTACCAATCCTTTCATATTAAAGTGATGAGTATATAGTTATTCTATCAACTAAAAAAACAACCCGCATTAATATTTGAGTAATGAGTGTGCTGAATATATAATTGCTATACTAGGTATGCTATCATCTTATTGATATTTGAGTGATGAATAGTTGCACTCATTATTAAAATATTAAGGATATAATAACCTAATAGTTAAAATAACCATATATGCATCCTAGAAGGTCCTTCAACTATTTAAAGACTTTTACAATAATATTATAATATTTTTAATCTTTAAATAATAATATTATAATATTTTTAAAAAATTACCTTCACCAAATTCCAACCCTAGTCTCCTTCATATTTAATTAAAATGTTAAGTTCACTCGCTGCCATCTGTGCCAAATCCTTTAAGCAGCAAGGTAATGTTTTTTAAATTTATATATATTAATGTAATATCTTAATCGTATACTTTTATAAAGCTTATATCTTAGACTTTTACGATTAACACAAGGTAAATAATAAAAATTAGTTGCAAATTTTTCATTCCTAAGAATTTTAGGTTGAATTGTTCTCTACATGTCGTAGTCCATCCTCTTTCCAAATGTTTTTCAAAAATTAAGCTATTAACAATACAGTGCCATCAGATTTAACAATCTCTTAAATCAAAGGGAAACCGAATTATATGAAAAATAATGCTTGTAGTTAGGTCAGGTCAATTCTGCTATAACAATCAACCTAATTTGTTATAGATAGGTGAGCAACTTAATATACAGAATGAATAAAAATGAGATTAATCTGGAATAGTTTTAAGCTTGTCAGACTTATTGATAATAAAGATAATTTACAAGGAAATGAGTGTAAGAATCCTTAAATTTTTAGTCAATTATGGCACTAAATCCCAACTACCAATCGTGGAATTTCCCCTTCCTTATATAGTTGTCCTCTACTAGATTCAACAAAATATGCTCCATTTATAAAAACATCATGCACCGATCTCCATAACCAATTATCGCAAGAAGGTCAATCACACCCTTTATGCTACGTCACTTGCTTCTTCCCCTCTTCGTACGTAGCTATAAACCTGTTCCCTTCACTTAGAATGGTTGGGTGTTGGCTCCCTCCAATCATATATATCCCCAATAGCTCAAAATTGTTATTTTCCACTTAACTCTATAGATCTACGTGTGTATTACAAAACATAAAGTTAAAGTTTTATAATTTTAGTTTTGTATATGGATGACATCCTCATGATTGCAAATAATAAATAGTTGATTTCAAAAATTATTGTCAAAGAAATTTGATAAGAAGGAATTAGGTCAAGCACACCATTATTTGGAAAAAAACACGAGAAGATAATTATGAATTTTGTAAAAGGATTGCATTAATCATATTTTGAAAGAATTTGAAATGCATAATAGTAAACTTACCAAAATTCCTATGTAGCTTAGAGTTAAATTATCTACAAAAAAGTGTCCAACTACAACTAAAAAAAAGAAGAGGATGAAGAAAATTCCATATGTAGAGATTGTGGGCTTATTGATGTATGCAATGGTATGTACTAGGCTTTATATTGCTCATTTTATTGGTATGGTCACGACATATATGTCCAATCCTAAAAATGAATATTGATCTACTATAAAATATATATATAGATAGATAGATATTTAAACCCAATAAGAATGAGAGTTTTGTGTTATCAACCCAAGAAGAATGAGAGTTTTGTTTACAAGGATATGTACATGCAGATTGGGCAGGTGACTTAGACAACCATAAGTCAACATGAGGATATATCTTCACTTTGTATGGTGGTGCAGTGAGCTGGAGGAGTAAAAATAAAATTGTTGTAGCTTTGTCAAGTGTTGAAGCAAAATATATTGCTACCACTAATGCTGCAAAAGAAACTATTTGGTTGATGATATTGTGCAAAGATTTACATTTGAACAAAGAATATGTTAGAATAAAAGTGACAATCAAAGGGCAATAACACTTGAATATTCTTCATTATTCTATAAAATAATAAAACACATTGCAATGAAATATCATTTTGTGTGTGATATGGTGTAGAGTGGAATGGTTAAACTGATCAAATACAAAACCTAAGAGAATGCAACAAATGCACTTATTAAGATTATCACAACTCAAAAGCACCAACATTGCAGCAATGAGATTGGGATAAAAGATTATAAAAAAATCCTACATCAAGTGGGAGTTTATTACAATGTACAGGTGTTGCATTATATCTCTGTTTAATGATGAAATTTTGGAGACTTCATGTTTTTAGTATGATCTAGAAGATTCTAAAAGACTAGTAAGCCCTAGAATATTCTAGACGGTTGTTTGGGTGGGAAAATTAGAAAACCCTCCCTTTTTGTGATTATAAAAAGATATCTACATGTAACATTGTATTGAGGGAGTTCCTCTAAATAAATGAATGTTTTCTCTGTAAATATTTGATCCTCCGTTTATCTGTTGTTCATGTTTTTGCTTGCATTTAGCATATGCTCTATTTTTCTTTTCAAGATATCTATCACACTAAAATATCTACCTTTGTACGTATTCATCCACAAAAGAAAAATAATTGTTGTAGGAGAAATTTTATGTCTCTTTTTTAAAGTATGAATTAACTAGAACTCGACTCAAATTTAATACTTTCTCTACTATACATATGATTTCCCTACCAAATTACCAACTCTTTCATATTAAAGTGATAAGTATACAGTTGTTCTATCAACTAAACAAACAACCCCATTAATGGGTATGATGAATATATGGTTGCTATACAATGTATGCTATCATATTATTGGTACTTGAGTGATGAGTGATTGCACTCATCATTCAAAAATAAACAATATAATAACATAATTGGTAAAACAACCATATATGCATCCTAGAAGGTCCGTCAAAGACATTAATAGTAATATTTTAATATTCTTACAAATCAACCTTCAACAAATTTCAACCCTAGTCTCCTTCATATTTGATTAAAATGTTAAGTTCTCTCACTGCCACCTGTGCCAAATCCTTTAAGCAATAAGGTAAGTTATATATATATATATATATATATATATATATATATATATATATATATATATATATCTTAATTGCATACTTTTATAAAGCTTATTTCTTAGACTTTTTTTTTTTTGATTGGTTGAAAGGGTGTTGAAAGGGCCCTGAACCTTGAACAAGAAGAATTACATGAAATTCAGATCGACCGAGGTGGTCCAAGAAGAAGGAATTAAAGAGCGAGCAAACCTCCACACAAGGAAAGGTGTCGCGAAATCGCGACCAAAGTGGTGATGTCGTGAAATCACGACAAGAAGCACCGTTGCTGCCAAGAGAAGAAAAGTAGTTGTGAAATCGTGACAAGAAGCGCCATCGGAGTCGTAGAAGGGAAGAGGTCGCGAAATCGCGACATGACTTTTATGATTACCGCAAGGTAAACATTAAAAATTAGCTGCAAATTTTTCATTCCTAAGAATTCTAGGTTGAATTGTTCTCTACGTGCCGTAGTCCATCCTCTTTCTAAATTTTTTTCACATATTAAGTTGTTAACAGAATGGTGTCATTATATTTAACAATCTCTTAAATAGAAGGGAAACCGAATTATATGAAAAATAACGCTTATAGTTAGGTCAGGCCAATTCCGCTATAACAATCAACCCAATTTGTTAAAGATAGGTGAGCAACTTAATATACAGACTGAATAAAAATGAGATTGATCTGGAATAGTTTTAAGCTTGTCAGACTTATTGATAATAAAAATAAGTCACAAGGAAAGGTTAGTAAGAACCCCTGAATTTTTAGTCAATTGTTGTACTAAATCAATTAGTTCATTCTTTCTGCCACGATGAATTTTTAGTCAATTGTTGTACTAAATCAATTGTTATACAGAAAATATAGGAAAAAGGAAGCACCGTGACAAAGTCAATTAGTTCATTCTTTCTGCCACGACTAAATGTAACATGTAACGGAGTGTTATGAGTGCGATAACGTGAGACGAGGCAGCCGGAGAAGAATTACCGAGATTAACGTATGTCGTGGTTCGTCTATATTTCCTTTCCTTTTTGTTTGAAATAAATTAGATGTTTTTATCATTTTGATATTCATCGCTACCTTTTTTCTCTCTTTTTTATCAACTTACTCTCATCTTCACATCTCATTTATACACCCGAAATTTAACGTGCATGAGTATACAAAATTATAATTAGTTATGGATTTTGTTTATAGACTAGTTTATATGCATTTAATTTTATTAGTTTTATAATTAATTTTAGTTGCACTTAATATTGCAAATTAGTTTATAGGTGTGATTACCAGTAGCTTCTAATTAGTGGTTTTTTATTTTTATTATATTTTTAATGGTATATTTTTTTCAATGAGTTTACACAAGTTTTATGAGGGGTTTTGGTTTCGTCATACTAAGTAGGGTTTGAACCTTGGACTTCTCAAAGATGGACCAAAGCCCTTACCATTGTAGTAAACTTACAACTTTTTAATGGTATATTTTTATATTATAAGGTTTTTGTTTTTTCTTGTTTTTAATATTAATCTATGTTGTATTTTATTTTTAGTTTCATTTTTTTAATGTCATCACATATTTTATCTTTTTTAATATAGATTTTTTTCTAAGCAAAAGTGGATGCAATCAATTTTATTCAAAGGGATTTCTATATTTTTCCACCTCATAATTGCAATAATTGAAAATAAAATATTAATCGAATGAAATGAATAAATTAAATACGTCACTTAAGGAGGGCAAAGTCCTTTAGCCACTTAGAGAGGGTGGAGTCTCTTGCGAATACACAAATGATGAAAATTATGATTCGATGATAAAATTAAATGAATGATTCTATCTATAAATAAATTATTTAAATGATGAAGGAGCGTGATCAATCAATGAGCCGGCGCATCCATTGGGATCGTTACATTGCTCTCTCCCTTAAAAGCTTTGTCCTCAAAGCTATAAATGACTCGAAAATGCTTTCTAATTCCTATGCAACATCTTCTTCTAAAAGGTCCTGCTATTTAATCAAAAATTCTTAAATTTGGTGAGATCAAATATGATGTTCTTTGGTTTGCAATATTACTTTAGGTTGAAGATTTACTCATCCTTCTTCGTCTAGTATTGGAATCTCTATCTATGTTTGCACTTTTTGACCAATCACTTGTTTGAGACAAGATACATGAAAAACTAGATGTATACGAGAAGAGGGTGGGAACTCCAATGGATATGCAACTTCACCAATAGAATGAACTATCTTGTAGAGCTCGTAAAATTGAGGAGCTAATTTTAGACTAGACTTGATCTTCAAGGATAGTTGCTTATAAGGTTGTAGGCACAAAAAGACCATATCTCCAACATTGAATTGTCGTTCTAAATTATGTAAGTCATGTTGTTGCTTAATATAATTTTATACCTAGATCAAATTATATTTAAGTAGGTTGAGCATTGTTTGGTGAAGTTGAAACAAGTCATACATAGTCTATGATTGTTGGTGGCTTCTGACCATAAAAGGCTTTGAATGGAGACATCTTGAGGGAAAAATGGTAATAAGTGTTATACCACCATTCTACTAATAAAAGCCATTGAATCCAATGATATTGCTTATCTTGAGCAAAGTAGCAAAGATAAGTACCCAAATATTTGTTAACTATTTTTGTTTGGTCATCATATTGTGGATGGTATGCAAAATATATGTTCAACTTGGTACCAGTCAGATGAAATAATTCTTTCTAAAAGTTCCTACTAAAGATGAGATCATGGTCGTTTCAAATAGTTTTTGGTATACCATGTACTTTGAAAATAGAGTCGAGAAATACCTTGGCTACTTTATTTACTAAGTAGAGATGTTGTAGGGCATAAAAGTGAACGTACTTGGAAAAATAATCCACAACCATAAAAATCATTTTTTTACCCTCTGACTTGGGGAGCCCCTCAATAAAATCCATTGATATGTGTTCCCATTATCGATCTAGAATTGGTAAGGGTTGCAGTAGTCCTGGAGATTTCACTATTTCATATTTATTATGTTGTCATACCTCACATTCGACCACAAATGTCCTAACATCATATTTTTGTTAGCGTATGTTATTACATTATTAGCGTGTTGTTAGTGTTGTTGTAACTATTAGCTAAGTCGGACTTATAGCTCCATTTGTTACGGGCTATTCTAAGTCTTTGATTGTATTATTTATAATATGTTTATCAATGCATTATTATCGCCTTTGCTGACATGGTATCAGATCCAACGAAAAGTCTTCATATTTTTTTAGGCTTATTTGGTTCATGGGTATCAAGGTCTGACCCAAGAATGCTTCTTGAGATATAACTAAAAGAACGAGGGATCTAACATCCCATCAGATCTTCGACTATCCATAATGGTCGAGTCAAGATACTCATGATGCGCTCGTGGAGGATTGTCCCGACTCAGATCTTGAAATCTAACAACACGGGATCCAGTATGACCTAGGAGGACAAGACACCTAACGGCATCAACACAGCGTGGAGAGTGTTGAGCAAAATTTGGCACAGTTAACGAAATGAGGTTGTACGAAGGAGAAGAAGGGTAGGAGAGTCTACCCGAAGGTAGACGTTTTCATTATGTGCATTTAATTTATTTTAAACACCTTTGTGTTCTACCGTATCCTGCATGTGGGATAAATAAAAAACATCAACAATTCAAAACAACCATTATTTTGATTCACAAACGCAAATCATGCTCGGCCACAAGAATAGGATTTGTGACATCTTTTTGGCAATCAGATGAAGTTGATTCCCAATTCAAGGGTACATCCTTGCTGGAGACATTATGTAGCTATAAACCAAGTTTGCACAGTAGTTAATGGATTCTTGGCTAGCACCAACGAGCGCAGATCTGATGCTTTTAAGGGAGGAATGCTAAATCTACAACCTACTGGACATGTCTGTGATGGGCTAATGTTGGACCTGCGAGAATTGATCAACGAACATCATTGTTAGATGAAACGGCATCTATGATTTTGATGTTGGCCATCATTGAATATTTTTTGAACCTAGAGATCATGATGTGAATGCCTGCTTTTGCACAAATGAAGCACCACAGCATGGAGATCACAGTCTGAGTAGCAGACATTTTGTGCAGACAATGCGTAGCAAATGTGATTGTCGAAGCCATTCCAATGCATTTGCAAACTAGTGGAGGAGATAGTAGCAAATCCACCAATGGGGTTGAATCAAAACGTCCTGATGATCGAATTCACTTGCACTTGAAATGCATTAGAGGTAGATTTTTCCAGAAGCACAAGAGAATCTGTTGATTGTAGAATCTTGTGTTATGATCTTGGTAGAAGCACCCGCCAGATCTCCATCGCCATGAGATTCATGGTTTAGCAATAATCCTCTAGCACACCTGTAGGAGGAGATATCTCACGCATGAGCTAATAGCGAGCCAATCAGATTAGGCCCTAGAGCATCGAACTATACCACGGACTTATAGCCACCAAAGCCAGGAACAACAGCAAATTTGGTATAAAAGCTTTTCAAACTACATTTTGAATCCCTCTGATCAGAAGTAGCACACGATGAGTTTCATCGCACAACAGGGGCACAAAGAAACTATCACTTACATATCACAAAATTGGGTTTCATGACATCTATTCCAAGTGGAAGAGATTGTGAGAAGCACAATGTGATAATCTACAAAGATTACAGACAATTTACCCAGTGACATATTTCTCCCTTATCTGGCATAATATTTGTTTTTCTAAAGTATGTTTTGCACCCCGAAATCAATTGCACCTGTCGCTCGGTGGACGTGGACAATTTACACAGAACCTAGTCCATGAAGTCGCCACTCGTAGAGAGTCGTCGTTCGATTAGAGGAGGTGTCGCCCACTTGTTTCGTCACATCGACAGACAAGCATTAGAAAAAACACGAGTTACTCTTTACTACACATCGACAGTTGGAGACGAAATGGTTGAAGATTCAGGTGCTAAGGTTAATAGCCAAAGAGTCGAGGGTTCAATTTCCTCGAACTCTCTAGCTATAAAAATCAACCCAATTTGTTAAAGATAGGTGAGCAACTTAATATACAGAATGAATAAAAACGATATTGCTCTGGAATAGTTTTAAGCTTGTCAGACTTATTGATAATAAAAATAAGTCACAAGGAAAGGTTACTAAGAACCCCTGAATCTTTAGTCAATTGTTGTACTAAATCCCCACTACCAACAGTGAAATTTCCCCTTCCTTATATAGTTGTCCTCTACCAGATTCAACAAAATATGCTCCATTTATGAAAACATCACGCACCGATCTCCACATCCAATTGTCGCAAGAAGGTCCATCACACACACCCTTTGTGCTCCGTCACCTACTTCTTCCCCTCCTCGTCCGGAGCCATAAACCTGTTCCCTTCGCTCATAATGGTTGGGTGCTGGCTCCCTCCAATTGCATATATCCCCCATGGCTCATAATTGTTATTTTCCACATGCACGTACCCTTCTCTCACCCTGCAATGTCAATGTCCATAATCACATAATTAGTTTCTACTCTTTCCCAGCTTGGGAATCGAGGCATTTTATTTAATTTAATACAATACGTTACCTTGGCATCCATTGCACGAGTCCAGGCCCAAATTGGTTAAACACCACCGTCACCCTCATACTCTTATCAGCTAAATTCATGTCGCCATTGCCCAGAAGCATCACCTATTAATCATAGGTATCGTAATTAATTTGATTGATTGAAGAATTTAAACTCAGATTAAAAAATCCAACATGTTTGCTTACTTCGTCATGGTTGAAAAATCTATTGTTGGAAATGGTGACAGCAGTAGAACCCAGCATCACATCTATCAAATCGTCCCCACAATGGGAAAGTGTGTTATGATCGATCCAAATATTGTTAGCAGTCACCATTGAGATACTATTAGAAATATTAACCCAGATTCCATGTCTTCGCCAGACTGCACTGCGAACTTGGGCGAAGTCGGACTGTGCTCGCGCAGTTGGGGATCTCGGCAAAAAGGTTTGACATGATGTCGCACCTACCCTCTAACAAATGTGACATCTAACATATCCGATCGTCATAGAAGTTAATGTCAGTTCGACGATTGGTCAGAAACCCTAGTTGAGGGCCTGTCAGAACCTGTCAGAGGACAAATCCTATTTTCCTCTCCCTGCGACTATATAAGGCAGTTCGGGTATTTTAGACATAAGGTGTGGAAGAGCGGAGAAGAGAGCAAAGAAAGAAAGGAGAGCGTTTCAATGAGCAGTGTGGCTCATCTGATTAATTTCCGAGCAGCTGACTCGACATTTTAAGAGAGCAGAGAAAGAAAGGAGAGCGTTTCAGTGAGCAGTGTGGCTCATCTGATTAATGTTCGAGTAGCCGACTCGACATTTTTCCTTTTAGTTTATCCTACAACTTAGTCTGTAGATGTTATTTCCTCGGTTGAGGACTTTTGTAACCCTTGTTTCATATGAATAAAATTTGTTGTTGTTTTAGGCATCTTTAGGGTTTGCAGTTATTTTTATGTGCGTTGTTCTCTATACAAATCGCCTCAGAGAGATTTCATTCGAGTACTATAAGTTAGAGCTCAGATCTGAAACATTGCTTTCAGATCCGGCGTTTCTCTCTTCCCATACGGTTCTTGCCAAGCCAAGCAAACCAAGCGGCAGCCGCGCAAGCCTTCGGACGAGAAAATATTGCAAGGCCAAATTTGGCCAAGTCTGGAAGCTGTCTTCCAACTTCGCTACCGCAACCCGACTGCACCCGAGATCCGAGCGTAGCCCGAGTGCACAAGCACAACCCGAGTGCTCAAGAAGTTCGAGCACACCCCGATTGCGCAAGCGCAACCCGATTAAGCAATATCTGGGGGTGCACCCCGAGTGCGCAAGCGAAGCGCGAGTTGGGAAAATCTCCCTACTTTGCCCTACGTCGTGCGAAGTTCGCACTTCGCTCTCATAAGAAGGACAGTCCACACTTCGAACTTCATTCAGCCATCGCACTTAAGGTTATTTTCTTGATATTCACACTTCGCTCGCTGTGTGCTATGCGTCGTCCGCTATGCGCAGTCCGCACTTCGCTCCCGACACCAGACTTCAACGAAAATAGAAATTAAATTTCTTCAAATTGGTATCAAAGCAACTGATCCCTTGATGCGAAGACCGAAGCAGAATGGCTTCCAGTAACAACTTATAGTTGCAGATCTCGTGCTTCAACGGGAAAAATTACGATTATTGGAGCATCCAAATGAAGATCCTATTTGGATCTCAGGAGCTGTGGGAGTTATTCGAGAACGGCTACCCAGAACTGGTAGATGCAGCAGCACTGGTCGCCCTCTCTCAAGAAGACAAGGACCTTCTGAAAGAGAACATGAAGGACCAGAAGGCCCTCTTCTACATCATGCAAGCGATCGAGGAGTCCATCTTCCCGCGGATCGCATCAACCACCAAGGCGAAGCAAGCCTGGGAGATTTTGGCCAGCTCATACCAGGGCACCAATAAGGTAAAGTTGGTGAAACTGCAGATGCTCAAGAGGGAGTTTGAAAATCTACAGATGAGTGAGTCCGATTCCATGAGTGATTTCTTCACTCGGACGACGAACATTATCAACCAGATGCGATTGAACGGAGAAAATGTGCAGAGCCAAAGAATCGTGGAGAAGATTCTTAGAATTTTGCCTGACAAGTTTGACTCTATTGTGATAGAAATCAAAGAGTCGAGGGATCTGACAACCCTCTCTACAGATGAAATCATGGGTTTATTGCAGATACATGAACAGAGGCTGATCCGTTCATCTCAGACCTCTTTAGAGCAAGCATTCAGGGCTCAAGTCTCATTTCGAGACAACGGCAGACAAGATTCCCACCATGGCGCCTCTAGTTCTCATGGAGGAAGAGGCAAAGGTAGGCATGGAAAAGGCAACAAGAAAGTAGGAAGGTCAAACCCTAGCGAAGGGGAGACCAACTGTAATTTCCATCAGCAAGGTGGAAGAGGTAGTTCAAAAAATCAGCAACTTGGATCTAGTCAGAAGAAGGAAATGTCAAAGGTCTAGTGTTATTTCTGCAAGAATTTTGGCCATTACATCTCAGTGCAAAAAATAGATGGCCACGGAGAACCAACAGCAAGCCCATTACACGAATGAAACCAAAAATGCGACAGGAGGAAATGTGTTGTTGACTTGCAACATTGAGGAGTGTCAGAAGAATGTTTGGTACTTAGACAGTGGGTGCAGCAACCACATGATGGGGAACAAAGATATGTTCTCCCAACTGGATGAAACAGTCCAGTTTGAAGTGAAGATGGGGAACAACAACAAGGTTCCCATAATGAGGAAAGTAAAAATCCTCATTCGCACCAGGCACGACGAACAGAAGCAGATCTATGACATCTACTATGTGCTTGGCCTGAAGCACAACCTGCTGAGCATTGGACAGCTCATGCAAAAGGGACATACGGTCTAGTTCAAATATGGAGCTTGCACCATCAGAGACAAGTCGTTCTTCATCATGGACACTGTTTTCTTTGTAGATTCAGAATGAATCATTGATGTCTCTGAGTGCAGTTGTGAAAGATGCTACCTGGTTGTGGCATCTCATATTTGGTCACCTAAATTTCAGTGGCCTAAATCAACTGCACAAGATGCAAATGGTGAAGGGTTTACCCCTGATAGAGCAGCAAAATCAATTTTGTGAGGGTTGCTTAGTCAAAAAACAACACAGGGATTCGTTCCCTTCTGGTCAGTCATGGAGAGCTTCACAGCCATTAGAGCTGGTGCACTCAGACATTTGTGGTCCGATGCAGACTAGCACGTTTGTCAGCAACAAATACTTCTTAATATTCATAGATGACTTCAGCCAGAAGACTTGAATCTATGCCATCAAGCTAAAGTCAGAAGCATTTGCCAGATTTAAGGAGTTTAAGGCTCTGGTGGAGAAACAGAGCGGATATAAGATCAAGACTCTCACGATAGATGGCAGAGGTGAATACATCTCCAATGAATTCCATAATTACTGCAAGCAGCACAGAATTTGAAGGTAGTTCACTGCTAGATACACGCCATAACAGAATGGCGTAGCTGAGAGGAAGAATGGGACCATTATGGATATGGCACGTGAAAGCATGAGATTCTGGAAGCTTTAGAAAGGAAAACTACTTCGATGCATTCAAATCAAAATAACGCTTAAGTCCTAGAATATGAAGTGCATTAAACGAAAGAGGCAAATTGATTGAAATCAGTTACAAGAATTTAGAGAAGTCACAGCCCTTTTATTAAACTCTTTAACCTCGGTTACAAAATCGCCTCCTCCCCTTTTAAGGGTTAGGAGCGTTAAATGGATTTGGTTACAATCGTGATCAATGATCCCTCTTCCGCATGCCCACGTTTGAAATGGGCGGGCCAGAGTGTTGCCACCACTTATGCTGATGAATCCTCACTTCTTGTTGCTCCTCCTGCAATCAAAGAAACAAACAAGGCATTAGTAGCACCTGTGACAAAAGGGAAAGTTTGTTCTTTGAAATTGCCAAAAAGATGCATATGACCAATTGTCTAAAACAGTGAGTAAAGTGAATCTAAATGACCTGAGAACCTGACAAAGGACAGAAGACATTACCATAGGGCCACTGCCATTGAAACAGACGGCCAATATGCTTTCAACTGGAATTCATCCCTGGGCAGGACGAATTTTGACTGCTATTCGTCCCCGGGTGGGACGAATTCGACTGTGTTAGGAAAGCCGAAGTGATACCACTCCAATGTCGAACCTCGGGACCTCCAAAACACCTACAAATAGAGGGGTTACGTAATTGGGGCCATTTTGGGACGACCCAGATGGTCGGATTCTCCCAATTTGGCCTCTATCCTTGAGAATTTGATGTCGCTACCTGCAAGTTAGTGAGACCACAAAGCGACAAAAAGCATGGTGAAATCTGATCAAGATGTTATAGAATTGAAGCTATGAACTATCTAGACAGCATAACATGAAATGTAATATGAACAAATGATCTAAAATATTCTAGAATGAAAACTTAGAAAATGCGGGGTGCCCAAGTGGGCCTCCCACCGTTGGCACTTGATTTTGGCGCCAATCCACTAGGGATGGGCCCAAAACCTCTTAGGATTGTGGTGTCGGCAAATTGGTGGTTTAAGGTGGTCAAATGTTGGATTTGGGTTAGATCCATGCTTCCAAAAGCCACCCAATAACCTCCCTTGCGAAAGAGATTAATGGATGTGAGAAGGTGAATCAAAAAATGATGCAAATGGGTGTTCAATTGGGCAGCACTTCGTTGCTTGAAATCGCCTCCAATCTCCTCTCTTTTGGGTGGGAAAGTCCACCATTTTATAGACCCATGGGGTCTCTTTGGAGGGGCATGCAGGGATGCCATGTGGCGGCCATGCCTTCCCAAGAGGGAGGAGACTCCTCCTTGACTTGGGCTTCCATGACTGCCCTTGTGACAGTCCACTAACTGCCAACCTACCCACCTACACGCGCATGCATGGCAGGAGGCAATAATTGACTGTCCTTGGCTGCCACTTGGCGGCATTTTTCTTTTTGCCCGTTAAACCTGGAATTCGTCCTGACCAGAGACGATTTCAGAATTCGTCCCTGGTGAGACGAATCCGGTTAGTATTCGTCCCCGGGTGAGACGAATACTGAGCAAAGTGCCTAAATGTGCCAAATTGCTTCTTGACCTTACAAAATTGCTATGAAAGTGGTTAGGACCACTATTTGACCTCTGAGGGCTGCCCTGGGGGCTGTGTTTGTCAAAGCGATCAGTGTTTGCAGTCACATAATCGGATTGGTGCTATTTTGGTGTCTACAGATGCCCCTTTTTGGGATGCGTTGTGCATGGCGCAGCACCGAGCAAAAATAGATAACCAAAGCACTAATGATTAGGGTTTCTTGGTAACCTAACCAACTTTTGATGCCCTAAGCATGGAAAGGGCATGCATTCTTGAATCCTTGCTTCTGATGAGCTAAGGAATTTGATTTCAAGTATTAACCTATTTTGGTGAGGTGTGACTTGAGCTTGGACATTGATCAGTCATGATTAGGCAAAGGGCGCAACCTTTTGTCCATGGGGGAACCTTGTGTTCATGATTCACGAATGCCAAGTGTTTGATCAATTTGATTGTTATTGCTTGTTTACTACCCCAAGCAGGAGCGTAATTGTCTTTGTCAATGATTCTTTGAATGCATGTCGTTTTCCTTAATTGGGTGTGTGCTTGTTGATTGGTGACTAAGTGTGACTACCCCCCTCAAGCGACGAATCGATGAGGGAATGACCTTCATGAGAAAAGCGACGAGTCGCTTGACCCAAGATGACTTGTGCAAGGGTGCCTTTAGATGTTTTACCGTTAAGCATGTGCAATTTCTCCGACATTTGGACCTATTTTTTGGTGGGTGTTAACCCTTTTGGTGATGCCATAATGGGGTGAAATCATCAAAAACCCGTCTTCCCGTGGAGCGGTCCGGCTATGGTAGCCTTCTTGGGGAAGTAGGAGAGTGACAATTTGAGCCCCGACATCGATTTTCTATATGCCAAGAGGTTAAGTGCAAGAGCACTTGTGTCCGGCAATGCTTATTGCTTATGTTTTTGTGTTGCATTTTTGTGATGTTTTTGTTGTTTTGATTTTCTTGCTTTGTGTATATGTCATGATTTTATGTTATGCATAATGATTGATGTTGATGGATGCATGCTACTGTATATTGATGTATGCATATGGTATGATAAATGTGATTGTTGTATGTTGATTTATTTTGATGGATGCATATGTTATGATGAATGCAAATGTTTTTGATTTATATGTGATATGCAGAAATGAAATGGATGAATGGAATTTGTGATGTTTGGCTATGGCACCATAGACTGTTTAGGACTCTATTTATTTTGTCTTTTAGGCGATTGCTGTGATGCATGACTTTGTATGTATACATGTGGTTTTTCTTCTTTTTTTGTATTTTTTGATGGTATTGTAAGGATGAAAAGTAGTGCAATTGGTTTAGAAATGTAGCTAAGGTTTTCTGAGACTCAAACGATTTTAACTCACTAGCCATGACTGTACTTTATCTTACAAGACTTTTGAACAAGGTATGAATCGGACTTGTTTTTGACCAAGCTATTTCACATCCCTGTGTGTGCAATTGAGTTCATTTATGTGGTATTTGTCAGGATACCGCTAGTGCCAGATGGGCTTTCAACCGAACCTGTATCGAGGATCACCTAATTAGCTCCACTAACTCCTTTGTTGTATTTAGTTAGATTAATCTGCGGTGTTATCCAGGATACCATAAGCTAGCTCATCCTTATGCAAACATTGGTCTGCACATACGCAAAGTGAATGTGACAGACATATCGTCATGCGGGTAGGATACCACCATTGCCAGATAGGCTATCAACCAAACCTGTAATGAGGATCACCTAGATGGTTTTCGAATGCTGAGAATTCCAGGGATTCAAGTTCGGGATATTTGTTGGCTGAATGATTTAGAAAGTTGCTCGTCTATATAGTGATGAAAATCACTGTTTATTTTCTATTAATTCTTTTTGAGCAAGGATTTTGAATAGTGGTGATAACCACTGTTATTTGATTTTGTATTTTGAGTATTGTGAGTTTGGGCTTGTGAGTGGCCTTGATCCTTGTGGCCTTGGGGATGACTACCCATCCTTTGCAGGGACGTGTAGTACGAATCCTTACGACATTGGGGACCAAGGGGGTGATGGAGATTATGGAGTAAGGGCATTGATCTTTTAGGCCTTGGGGATGACTACCCATCCTGGTTAGGGGCGGATAGTACGAATCCTTACAACTTGGAGACCAAAGGTGAATGGAAAGTGTTAGGATGATGATTTGTTGGAATTTTGTTCGTGAATGGCGTTGATCCTTTTAGGTCTTGGGGATGACTACCCATCCTTGGTAGGGACGTGTAGTACAAATCCTTACAACTTTGGGAACCAACTATGATTGGGATTTGGTAGTGGTGAAAACCACTGTATATGGAGGTGAATGGATAGGAAAGAGCTTGTCCTTTTGTCAATTCTCAGCATTCTGGAACCATTCGCATGGGGGGATGAGCAAGATAACCGTTTCACTTATGGTGACCTGGATTACTATGCAGGTTTCATCTTTCGTTCACACAACTTGGGAATTTTTATGTGTTTTAATTTGTGTTGGGATGTTACGTAACAAGGTGTATTTCAAGTGTAACTCTACCTTCGTAAAATCTGTCCGACTTGATACATTACATGGCTAAAGAGCAAAATGATGACTGAATCACGAAAACTCTTGATACATTAAAAGACCACCGACTCTAGTGTGGTAAAAAGCAATGCATGGTGTTTTTGTTGTTTTTGTAAAATGGAACAGAGTGGAACAAGATGGACTAGCAGAGCAATTACAGCCTATGGTGCCTTTGACCTGTATGACCACAAATATGCAATGTATGGATGCAATGCTTTAATGCAGCTATGTATTTTTTGTATTTTTGATGGATTGATTTTTTTGAATATGAAGATGAGGTGCGAGAAGAGCTCTCTATTGATGAATTTGAGTATGCCTAGAAATGAGATGCAAAATTTTTGTTGTTTTTTGATGATTTTTGTTGTTTTTGAATTTTCTTGATTTTTGACCAAGCGATTGTGGAAATCCTTGGAGCATTTTGGGATTGACCAAGCGATTTTAGGGATCCTTGGAGCATTTTGGGATTGACCAAGCGATTTTAGGGATCCTTGGAGCATTTTGGGATTGACCAAGCGATTTTAGAGATCCTTGGAGCATTTTGGGATTGACCAAGTGATTTCAGGAATCCTTGGAGCATTTTGGGGTTGACCAAGCGATTGCAATAATCCTTGGAGCTTTTGGGTTGACCAAGCGATTGTGATAATCCTTGGAGCCTTTTGGGTTGACCAAGAGATTGTGATAATCCTTGGAGCTTTTGGTTTGACCAAGAGATTACGATAATCCTTGGAGCTTTTGGGATGACCAAGCGATTGCGATAATCCTTGGAGCTTTTGGGTTGACCAAGTGATTGCGATAATCCTTGGAGCTTTTTGGGATGACCAAGTGATTGCAAGAATCCTTGGAGATTTTTGGGTTTGGACTATGGCTCTTCAAGGGATAGAGGTACCCCTAGCTTGATGGTCTTTGTGCTTCGGATCTGGCTCTGGAGGGATTGGCACGAATGGATCGGCCCTATGCATGGATAGGAGGACAGGGTCTACCCTCGATACTGATATTGCTATGGGATCTCTGGGTGGAAATTGATCTTTGTGTGCCCAAAGTGGTGGATGTAATGCTTGGTCCCACCGCGGTGGGTTAACGTGCCACTCATGCCCTAGTATTATGTTTATCTGTTGACATGCTTCATCGATATTTATGGGATGTCGATGTTGTCGCATGTGATTGTTGTGGGCTATCTTTGTTTTATCCTCACCTTCGACCAATGAGTATAGCTCATCAGAATCTAGAGATTCTGAGACATGGAGGACTGCATCATCAGGTAGCCCTATGGTTAAAGGTTGATCCTCTTCGAAAGGAGCCTCATGTAAGTTGGGCCTTGGGAGCTCCAAAATCTTGGTCTCTACCAACTCTAAGTGCTCTAGCACTTTGCATGTATCGGGAGATTTGAGCTCCTCCTCTTTGGTTGGTTCTTGTTGAGGAACTTGGGGCCTATGGAGGGGTGGCCAGATGGCACCCCCCATGCCTTGGTAGGGCATTTCATCCCACTCTTCTTCTTGCTCTGATTCCTCAGAGGCTTCTTGATGAATTTCTAAGGGTGGCCCATGAACCTGAGTGGGTTCCTGAGGAAGGCGCCCATCATTGGTTATAGGAGTAGCCTCCCGCTCATGTCTGGGAGGCATCGGGGGTGGTGCTTGGATAGAGGTCGCAGGAGACTTGTCTCGCACCCCAGGGTTGTGCCTCTCATAATGTTTTGTCTTATGTGTGTGAGGGGTTGGAGTCCTCTCCTGCATAGTGTGTTGGAACAACTCATCCTTCTGGTGGTGAAGGTGCTCTTTATTTAGAAGATACCATTGCTCTAACTATTGTCGTTCTAGCTCAAGTTGCGTGAGTTGCATCCGGTGTGCAAAATGCTTGACAGATTCTAAGATAGTTGGTCTTACCGTCTCATGTCTAGAAGGCTTAGATGCCTCTCCTAGATATCTATCTCGGTCGTAGTGATCCAAGATCTCTATAGGCCGCCTCCCTTTGATGGGGGTAGCGGCGTTCCCTTGGGGCTTTGGCCTCAGTGAGTGGTCTTGATAGCTAGCATTTGCGAAGGCGTCTTGCTTCCGTGATGTATATTGTTCTCGAGGAAGGTAGGGGTCTTCCTCATGCTCTCTTTCATAAGTGAAAACAATTTGGTGGACGGAGTTGGCTCGCCTCACCTGAGGAGCCTTGTGCTCTGGATTTGTCCTTGTAGTCTTGACAACTAGAGGGGGTGAAGGAGGGATAGTGTAATCATGTGGTTCCTCCCGTCGAACCCTATGTTGACCTAGCGCTTCATCGCATGGTGACCACTCATAGCGAGCATCTAAGGGAGCTCTCCTATGAATGTACCCCTCATGGAAGGGTGTGTGCTGAGTGCTATGCTGAATAGGAGTGCTCCTAGAAGGGGTGCCCCTATAGTCCCTATCCATTAAGGTGTGGAGGGGACTGCCTTGTGTGTCAGGCCGCCAAGGTGGTATGACCAAATCCTTGGGGCTATATCGGAGGTGACTTGTGCCTCCTCTTTGTGCACCTTCCGCAGCGTCCGCCCTTGATTGGGCTTGGCTACAGGTGCACACCATTGTGGTGCTTCTCTACTAGCTAAGCAGATTTTTATCTCGTTTATGATGATTTTTCTTTTTGTTTACACTAAGCAAAAATGAACACACACATACACAAACCGTGATTATCTCTTTTAAGGATTAAGTAGTGTGTCCTAAACTGGTTTAGTGCATTTTGATGTTTTGTTTTGTTTTTGCAAGTTTTGAAGAACGTTTAAATGCATAATGTTGGCTCATATGACTCCCATAAAATGGTCGCCCCTTCAATATACCATTGCCGGACCGATATACCAACCTCTCTATATACCCGCCCTTACGAGAGGGAAACTATAGGTACGTGAGAGCAGATGGTACGTGGAACATAGGCGGTACGGAAAGGGGGGATTGTCTTGTTAATGACACCTACCATAGAAGACTTATCCTCGCGTGCATGGGAATCACCCCAGCGACACTCGGTCAACTTTCGTCAGGATTTACGCCTAACAACAAGTGACAATCGGGGAAATGGATGCAAAGCTAAGCCAAGGTGGTGATGAACCCACCGTTGGTCTTGCTCAAGGGCTGGGGTCTTACGACCAGCTCCTTGGTTAAAAACGTGCCACGTGATGTGTGTGTGGTTTATTTTACTTAAAATTGAAACATGCAATCAACCACTATTTTCTTTAAGCACGCAAGAATTGACAGAAAATGAAAGCAAAAAATCAAAAAATGACAAAGACGATTTTGGAACCTTACCTCTTTTTGCCTGGACTTGCTGTTTCTGATCCTCGGCTCTAAAAATTTACAAAGATAAATTCGTCCCTCGGTGAGACGAATTACAGAACAGAATTCGTCCCTTCCAGAGACGAATTTAAATTTGTCTCAGGGTCAGACGAATTACCAGTAAAGTATTCATCACAGTCAGAGATGAATAACAGTCTGCGTTAAAAAAAAATTGTACCTGTCAAGCACAAAACACAAAAATGGATTAGTTATTTGATCTTAAAAACTAGGGGACAGGGTCCCACCGTGATCGCCACTGAAAGCATGAGATTTCGGAAGCTTTAGAAAGGAAAACTACTTCGATGCATTCAAATCAAAATAACACTTAAGTCCTAGAATATGAAGTGCATTAAACAAAAGAGGCAAATTGATTGAAATGAGATACAAGAATTTAGAGAAGTCACATCCCTTTTATTAAACTCTTTAACCTCGGTTACAAAATCGCCTCCTCCCTTTTTAGGGGTTAGGAGCGTTAAATGGATTTGGTTACAATCGTGATCAATGATCCCTCTTTCGCATGCCCACGTTTGAAATGGGCGGGCCAGAGTGTTGCCATCGCTTATGCTGATGAATCCTCACTTCTTGCTGCTCCTCCTGCAATCAAAGAAACAAACAAGGCGTTAGTAGCACCTGTGACAAAAAGGAAAGTTCGTTCTTTGAAATTGCCAAAAAGATGCATATGAACAATTGTCTAAAATAGTGAATAAAGTGAATCTAAATGACCTAAGAACCTAAAAGAGGATAGAAGACATTACCATAGGGCCACTGCCATTGAAACAATCGGCCAATCTACTTTCAACTGGAATTCGTCCCTGGGCAGGACGAATTTTGACTGTTATTCGTCCCCGGGTGGGACGAATTCGACTGTGTTAGGAAAGCCGAAGTGATGCTGCTCCAATGTCGAACCTCGGGACCTCCAAAACACCTGCAAACAGAGGGGTTACGTAATTGGGGCCATTTTGGGATGACCCAGATGGTCGGATTCTCCCAATTTGGCCTCTATCCTCGAGAATTCGATGTCGCTACCTGCAAGTTAGTGAGAGCTACACAATCGACAAAAGCATGGTGAATGTCTGATCAAGATGTTATGGAATCGAAACTATGAGACTATCTTAGACAGCATAGCATAGAAGTAGAGATGAACAAATGATCTAAAATATTCTAAAATGAAAACTTAAAGAAAAGTGTGGGGTGCCCAAATGGGCCTCCCACCGTTAGAACTTGATTTCGACGCCAATCCACTAGGGATGGGCCCAAAATCTCTTAGGATTGGGGTGTCGGAAAATTGGTGGTTTAAGGTGGTCAAATGTTGGATTTGGGTTAGATCCATGCTTCCAAAAGCCACCCAATAACCTCTCTTGCGAAAGAGATTAATGGATGTGAGAAGGTGAATCAAAAAAGGATGCAAATGGGTGTTCAATTGGGCAGCACTTCGTTGCTTGAAATTGCCTCCAATCTCCTCTCTTTTGGGTGGGAAAGTCCACCATTTTATAGACCCATGGGGTCTCTTTGGAGGGGCATGCAGGGATGCCATGTGGTGGCCATGCCTTCCCAAGAGGGAGGAGACTCCTCCCTGACTTGGGCTTCCATGACTGCCCTTGTGACAGTCCACTAACTGCCAACCTACCCACCTACACACGCATGCATGGCAAGAGGCAATAATTGACTGTCCTTGGCTGCCACTTGGCGGCATTTTTCTTTTTGCCCGTTAAACCTGGAATTCGTCCTGACCAGAGACGATTTCAGAATTCGTCCCTGGGTGAGACGAATTCCAGTTAGTATTCGTCCCTGGGTGAGACGAATACTGAGCAAAGTGCCTAAATGTGCCAAATTGCTTCTTGACCTTACAAAATTGCTATGAAAGTGGTTAGGACCACTGTTTGACCTCTGAGGGCTGCCCTGGGGGCTATGTTTGTCAAAGCGATCAGTGTTTGTAGTCACATAATCGGATTGGTGCTGTTTTGGTGTCTACAACACAAAGCATGATGAAGGCGAAGGGATTGTCACACGAATTTTGGGCAGAGGCTGTAACATGTGCAGTATACTTGCTGAACAGATGTCCCACCAAAAGCGTGAAGGATAAAATCCCTCAGGAGGCCTGGAGCAGTGTGAAGCCAAGTGTGGCTCTCTTACGTGTGTTTAGGTGCATTGCATATGCACATGTTCCAGAAGAAAAGCGACAGAAGTTGGATGATAGCATTGAGAAGTGCATTTTCATAGGGTATAGTGAGCAGGCGAAGGCATATAGGTTGTACAACCCTGTGACGAAGAAGCTCATCATCAGTCGTGATGTGAAATTTCTTGAAGATGAAGCCTGGAACTGGAAGTCGAAGACCGGCGATCGAGAGCGATAGTAGTACGGTTTGTTGACTTGGAAGAAGGAAGTGTGCGACCACCGCAACTTCTAGTAGCGACGACGATGCCGACGATAGCACAGCCACTCCATCTCGGTCGCCTCCATGTGCAAGTAGAATCCAGAACCTAGTGATGCCAGTGAAGACAAGGAGCTTGCAAGAAATCTACGAGGCAACCCAAACCCATGTAGATGAAGAGAACTTTGAATTTGCATTCTTTACTGAAGTTGATCCAGTAGAGTTTGAAGACGCAAGTCAGAATCAAAAGTGGGTGCAGATGATGGATGAGGAGATAGCAGCCATTGAAAAGAATGAGACATGGCAGCTTGCTGATCTTCCAACAGGAAAGAAGACCATTGGGGTCAAGTGGGTGTATAAGACAAAGTTCAACGCCCAAGGAGACATTGACAAGCATAAGGCTAGACTGGTGGTGAAGGGTTACAAGCAAAAGTCAGGCATCGATTACCATGAGGTATATGCGCTTGTAGCCTAACTTGACAAAGTCAGGATGATCCTGGCATTAGCAGCCCAACAAGGGTGGAAGATGTACCAGATGGATGTCAAGTCAGCCTTCCTCAACGGAGTGTTAGAGGAAGAGGTCTACATAGACCAGCCACCAGGTTACGAAATTGAAGGCTAGGAGGGTAAATTCCTAAAGCTAAAGAAGGCCCTGTACGGTTTGAAGCAGGCACCTCGGGCTTGGTACAGCTGGATTGATGACTATTTTAAGGAAAATGGGTTTGTAAAATGCCCATATGAGCATACCTTGTACATGAAGACAAATGAAGCAGGTGAGCTCATAATCGTCTGTCTGTATGTGGACGATTTGATTTATACTGGCAACAACAATGTCCTGTTTGACTAGTTCAGAACAGCCATGAAGGAGTTCAAGATGACGGACTTAGGGCATATGAAGTATTTTCTTGGCATTAAAGTTGACCAATCGGCAAATGGCATCTTCATTTCTCAGGGTAAGTATGCGAAGGATGTCCTGAAGCGGTTCAAGATGGAGGATAGTAAACCTGCCATCACACCTGTAGCCATAGGCTTGAAGCTGAGCAAGCTGGATTCAGGGAGGAATGTAGATCCAACCCTGTTCAAGAGGCTAGTTGGCGATTGATGTATTTGACTGCAACTCGGCTAGATCTGATGTTCGGAGTTAGTCTGATCAGTCATTTCATGGAGACTCTAAAGGACACGCACTAGCAAGCAGGCAAGAGGATCTTGCGCTATGTCAACAGGATGCGAAACAATGGCCTATTTTACGCTAGACAGGACCAACTGGAACTGGTCGGCTTCATAGATAGTGAATGGGTTGGCAGTACCGACGATCGAAAGAACACCTCCGGGTATGCTTTCCATCTCGGATCAGGGGCAGTCTCATGGGCGTCCAAGAAGCAACCCATCGTTGTGTTGTCCACAGCTAAAGCAAAATATGTCGCCACCACGTCAGTCGCATGCCAGGCAATTTGGCTGCGAAGAGTTCTAAGTGAACTAAACCATCCTCCGGAAGGCGCAACAACATTTTTTTGTGATAACAATTCGGCCATCGCACTGTCAAAGGATCCCGTGTTCCATGGCCGGACGAAGCACATCGATATTCGTTATCACTTCATCAGAGAGTTGGTGAAGTCCAGAGAAATTCAACTATAGTTTTGCAGATCCAAGGAGCAGATATTTTTACGAAGCCTTTGAAGGAGGAAGACTTCAGCAGATTGTGAGAGCAACTTGGAGTCAAAGCGCTCGTAAAATCAAGTTTAAAGGAGGGTGTTAGAAATATTAACCCAGATTCCACGTCTTCGCCAGACTGCGCTACGAACTTGGGCAAAGCCAGACTGCGCTCGCGCAGTTGGGGATCCCAACAAAAAGGTTTGACATGACGTCGCACCTACCCTCCGACAGATGTGACATCTGACAGATCCGATCGTCGCAGAAGTTAATGCCAGTTCAGTGATTGGTCAGAAACCCTAGTTGAGGGCCTGTCAGAACCTGTCAGAGGACAAATCCTATCTTCCTCTCCTCGCTGCTATATAAGGCAGTTCAGGTATTTCAGACATAAGGTGTGGAAGAGCGGAGAAGAGAGCAGAGAAAGAAAAGAGAGCGTTTCAGTGAGCAGTGTGGCTCATCTGATTAATGTCCGAGCAGTCGACTCGACATTTTAAGAGAGCAGAGAAAGAAAGGAGAGCGTTTCAGTGAGCAGTGTGGCTCATCTGATTAATGTCCGAGCAGCCGACTCGACATTTTTCATTTTTGTTTATCCTGCAGCTTAGTCTGTAGATGTTTTTATTTCCTCGGTTGAGGACTTCTGTAACCCTCGTTTCATATGAATAAAGTTTGCTACTGTTTTAGGCATCTTTAGGGTTTGCAGTTATTTTTATGTGCTAAAATCTATTGTTCTCTGTACAAATTGCCTCAGAGCGATTTCGTTCGAGTTCTATAAGTTAGAGCTCAGATCTGAAACATTGCTTTCAGATCCGGCGTTTCTCTCTTCCCATACGGTTCTTGCCAAGCCAGGCAAACCAAGTGACAACCGCACAAGCCTTCGGACGAGAAAAGATTGCAAGGCCAAATTTGGCCAAGTCTGGAAGTTGTCTTCCAACTTCGCTACCGCAACCTGACTGCGCCCAAGATCCGAGCACAGCCCGAGTGCTCAAGAAGTTGGAGCGCACCCCGAGTGCGCAAGCGCAACCCTGTTGCACAATATCCGAGGGCGCACCCCGAGTGCGCAAGCGAAGCGCGAGTTGGGCAAATCTCCCTACTTCGCCCTGCGCCATGCGAAGTTCGCACTTCGCTCCCGCAAGAAGGACAGTCCGCACTTCGCCCTTCATTCAGCCGCCGCACTTCGGGTTATTTTCCCTCCTTCGCCCTGCGTCGTGCGACGTTCGCACTTCGCTCCGACTTTCGCACTTCGCTCGCTGTGCGCTGTGCGCTGTGCGCCGTCCGCTGTGCACAGTCCGCACTTTGCTCCCGACGCCAGACTTCGGCGAAAATAAAAATTAAATTTCTTCAGATACCGTCACCGTCCTGTGCGTATGCATGATCAATCCCCCTATGCTCGGATACAAATACGTAGCCCCATGAAATTTTCGTGCAATCACGAATGTTTAATCCATGGATGATAATGTTGCTGACGTTCCACAGGCGGATGCACGGCCCGTTGCCGATGGTGATGGTTGCTCCCCTGGCATCGATGGTCTTGCGGCTTGCAACTAACAGGGGCATCTGAAGCCTTATCTCCATATCTCTGGAGAACACAATCCAGAGCGGATGCTTACGAGTGCCCGGAGGGGGATTTAGAGGGTGACGGTGTAAATCTGCCCTCCTTTACCACCCATGGCTGCTCTTCCAAAGCCTACAGCGCAATCGGTGAGCTTCATTCTGTCATGCTGCCAATCTAAAGCTCCCATCCAGCAGTTAGCGATGGGGTTAGACATCGCTTTCGCCCCCTCACCAAAGATGAAAACCAGTGCCAATATCACGAAGACAGGCCAAGCCATCTGAGCTAAATTTCTAGAAGCAATGAGAGCAATAGTTCTTACTGAGACTTGATAGATATGTTTTTTGGGGTTGAGGAGATTATATAGACGGCAGTGCGTTGTGTTCTATAGAGTTGTCTACTTGCAGTGAAATTTCTTGTGCTTAGTTGGAGAATAGCAAGCCGCATAAGTCTGCTCCTGCGATAGCTACGAACGATATCTCCTACGACAGCTACGAACGAATACAAAGACATGCCATGTCTGTGGGGATAGATATCTCCTAAATGAAAGAATAAATGTGCGATGACACGAGTTTCTTCTTGTCTTTGAGAAGAAACTCGCAAAGAATTCGTGGAGTAAGCTGGATGTTAAATTTTGAATTTTATATCGTATTTACTAGTCAATTCATTTTTTCACCAAACATAATTTTTTTATTTATTAGTTTCAATTGCACAATAAATTGCCAAAGTGACGTCAAAGGCTGATACTTAACGACTACTATTTGTCTTTTAAACGCCAATTAAATTTGCATGACGTGCATCGCCGGGACTAAAATATCTTTTGTAAAATAATGCATCAAATCAAGAGTTGAGATTCAGTCTAACGTTCGGAAAGGCTAAAATCCCACACTAGTGATGATGACAATCTTTTCCGTGCGAATTTATGTGTGAATGCTTGTCATAATGTTTTTCCCGACTGTGCTTGTCTCAATTTTCACGTGCTTTCCAACGACAGGTTAAAGACTGCACTGACGTGACAATTTCCCAGCAACTCTCTTTCCCGTGCAATAATTCACGAAATTAAATTTTATTGGTCGTACATGTTATAGTCAGGGATTGCCTGTCCAATGTATTCGTTGTGTGACCGATGGGAAATGCTGCAATCCCACAGTAGTGTTGGTGACAATCTTATCCTTGCGACTGCTTGTCAAAATATTTTCCCGAATATCTTTCGTGCTGGTCTCAATTTTCACACTTGGTTTCATTCCACCTACATGTTAAAGACGGGACTGACGTGACGATAATTAAAGAGTAAGGATAGCAATTTTCAGATCAACTATACATTGAATTTTATTGGTTGTAGTCAGGGATTGCCAGGGTAGCAATTTTCAGATCAAATATACATTGAATTTTATTGGTTGTAGGCAGGGATTGCCTGGCTAATGTATTGGCTGTAGTCTGTCTCCCTAGGGAAAGAAAGATTAAAATCAACCCAACAAAAATACACCTAAATGTAATCAAATCTTATCACATATCATGAAGCTCTCTTCCATGTTTTGAACAACGGGACAAAACACAAACACATTAGAGTGGCAAAAGTGCACATGGAAGTTGGTGCAGGAAAACAATAAACTACCCGACTCAAGCACATGCCCTCCTGCCCAACGACATGAAAGGAAGATAATTAGGTGACCTTGACCTTAACATGCACATGGCCCCTAACTTACCTGCTAACCGCTTCTAAAATAATTAATTTTAACTAAACCGAGGCCCAAAAAGCTGGTATCACCGATTTTTAAGTTGATGTGCGCGTGGCGCCGCGGGGCCCACGTCCCTCAGAAATACCCTTCGCCTGTTATCATTGTGGACAGCCTTTCCTTTTCTCTCTGAATTTCGTTCGTATGAGTGGACGCAACGGCAGAGCAGAGCACACGGTTTCGCTTTCGCCTTCATGTGACCGCGCGCCAATGCAGTGGCCCAACCCTCCCTTCCTATTGGTAATAATATGCTCAGATCTTCTGAAGGACAACATTGCCTTATATGACAGGGCGGAAGGAGGGATAAGGCTTATCTTGCGTTAGGGCTTATCTTCTCACATGTGCCAGGACTTATCTTCTCACATGCACCGAACAAAAACTAAGGTTTCCTTCCGATCACAACTACCGTTATTAAATGCACACGAGTATCGGATTTGAGTGATAAGATCAAAGGCACCGCATTAAAATGCACACGAGTATCGGATTTGAGTGATAAGATCAAAGGCAATCATATGCGACTATAAAATCTTTAAGAGGCACCACATCAAGGAATTGAATGCCAACGTAACGTAGCGCGACGACTTTTTTGTATTGAAGCTTCCTGCTGTTATAAGTGGACTCGCATAAGAAAAGAGATTGACGTCAATGCCATAACTGCTTAATATTTCAGGTGGCCGCAGGACTCTGGTTTTTTTGCATGGAACAGATAGGTGTCATTGTCGAAGATTGTTAATCCCTAAGCTGGCGCCTTTTCTTCAGAAAATATAGGAAAAAGGAAGCACCGTGACAAAGTCAATTAGTTCATTCTTTGTGCCACGACTAAATGTTACGGAGTGTTATGAGTGCAATAACGTCAGACGACAATCTCATTTCCTTTATTATCGAGATTAACGTATACATGATGTCGTGGTTCGTCTTTATTTCCTTTCTTTTTTGTTTGAAATAAATCAGATGTTTTTATCATTTTGATATTCATAGTTACCTTTTTATAATTTACTCTCATCTTCACATCTCATTTTTTTTTTTTTTGGGTGCACGATAATACACCCGGAATTTAACATGCATGGGTATACAAAATTTTAATTAGTTTGGATTTTGTTTATAGACTAGTTTATATGCATTTAATTTTATAATTAATTTTTCATGCACTTACTATTGTAAATTAGTTTACACTTAACATTTACGATTAGAAGGTTCAAGGTGTAGACCAATTGGTTCATCCAAATCCCATAAGGGGGCGGAGGTCCAAGGTTCAAATCTCGGGCCTCGTCGGACTGAACGCTTGTTCCTTTCCTGGTGCTTTCAGCAGCGTAAAAGGTTTAAAATGATTGTGGCATGCCGGTTATAGGGGCGGACTGCGCGAAGATCTGTGTGGCGACTTCCGGGGTGGACATCGCAGAATACTGTGGCGATCATAAAAAGCTGGACAACCTACCCGGATTCGTGGCGGCTATCGATCCCACCATGAAGAAAAAAAAAACATTTATGATTAGCTTTTAATTAGTTTTTTTACTTTTTTTAATTTTTAATGGTATATTTTTTCTTTGCCTTTCTTATACTCAATCACGAAATCATACCCCAAAATTTTGGTCATCCATTTATTTCATTCACGACAAGATAGACATTGTTCCATAAATGCTTAAGACTACTATGGTCAATCTTAATAATGAAATGACTACTTATTAAATAATACCTCCATTTCTCAATGGCATGTAAAATAGCCAATAATTACTTCTCATAAGTGGAAATGTTGGCTATGTTGATTTACCATTGGATCTGAAACTGGATGAAGGTCTTTATGTGGGAAAATAGATTTATTCTTATCTCTTTATTCCTTCTTCTACAACCATTTTTGAAATTTAGAGTATTCATTATTGTCAACTGATAAACGACTAGAAGTAAAAGGAATTTCTATGAAGGATTTAGGAGTGAAACAATTATGAGTTAAGGATTTGGGATTTCTAAAAGAATTGGAAAAATAAATTTCTATAGTATCACCACGATTTTGCAGTGATTGAGAAGTGGAAAAAATAGGAGGTAAAAGCTATGGATGTGTGGATAAAGTTCATGATGAAGAAAAAGATAAATTTTCCTATGAAATACATTCAGGTTCAATTGCTTAACCCTTACTCCCAGTTTTGATAAGTAAAGAGGATCCTTTAGGAGATTTTAATTTTACAGTAGGATTGAGTGTATTTGTGATCCTCAATATTAGTCTCTAGTGAAGATTGAGACTATGTGATCCTTCCAACATATGAATACCTAAAGCTTTTAGTTTAAAAGTAAATACCTTTTCTAAATGAGGATTGATAAGGGAGAAGGAAAAGTTAGGATAAATTGTTATAGCAAGCACTTCATCATTGAGGGGAACATTTACAAGACCTAAAATAGCATTAGAAAAATTTACAAAATAGGAATCTAAATAGGCTAAGATAGCAAATGCATCAATTCCTTTTCTAAAAAGTGGTTGTAGATCTAAAATAATACCACCAATATGATAATATTTATATTTCGCTTCTCGATGGGCCTTTTTTATTTCTTCATCTTGTAACATACTAATTGTAGTTTCAACATTTGAAGAGGAAAGAGGAATTTTCCTTCTGACAACATTGAATATACTCTTAGACAAAAATATGAAAGGAAGAACTTGTTTATAGATATCTACAGGTAAAATTTCTAGCAGTCGCCATTTTGGTGTTGGATCTTTTTCATCTACAACAATCTAACTAAAATTTGCTACAAGAGCCTTAGTGGTTCGAACAAAATCTTCAACAAGATCATAAGATGTGGAAGTTATAGTTGCCTTTTTCATAGTAACCATTATCTGTGTCTCAAGAACCCTAAAACACCCACTTGCTTAATAGTAGGTATAAAAGGATATCTTACATGGGTATAGATGTTAAGAACTAAATGCCATATAATATTGGATCAGGTATATTTTTTGATTCAGCAAAGTTGAAGAGCCATACTCACTATTGATACCAAATCAAAATAGATATCTCATTGAGTCAAATACGTAGTATAATAGAACACCATTAGTTGGTCATAGAATACTGCAACATCTAACCATTAAATGATCTATTACAATGTAACTATAACCAAGGTAATCATGAATACTCAAAATATAATCTAGAGTTTAATATTTGTAATCTATGAGATCAAGACCAGTGTCTTGCAGGAAAAGAGCATACACATTTGACTTCGATACCATAGAATTATAGAATATGTAAGATTAAAGAATGAGTAAGATTAAAATAAACTATGGTGCAAAGATTATAAAATGTACAAGATATTATATATTATGATTAGAATAATTACAGATAGAATAAGATCTACAAGATTGACTAATGCTCTAGGATATAACATCTAGTATTTAGGGTTTCCACCAAGATGGACTTGCATTGATTACTTAAAACCTAGACTTCAGATATCTAAACTCAAGATACCTTCAAATGATCCTGGAGGACATATCACTATAGCATAGATAGAACAAATTAAGGAACTAAGAGATGTTCAAACTCTTAACTTTTTAGATGATTTTTATGTACTCAAATTTGGTGATTATTTATGATGTGCATTCAAATCAAGTAATTTATAATTTGACGGCTACTAAAGGGAAAAAATTTATGTTCATCAAGCCATTAGTGCTCAAAGTTACCGGGCATGAACAAGATACAATATATGTGATGGTAGTGACCAAGGTAAAGGTGACCTCAACAAGGAAGAACAACCAAAAGCATTCCTAAAATTCATAGCAAATAATTGGATGCAAGTCTCCAAGAAAAGGAATTTCTACATTATTGTGAAAGCCTCCAAGGTTGATTTCAAGGAGGGGATCGAGGATATAATTGTCTTGCTTAGTTACATTACATAGAAAATCAACTCAATTCCCAACACTTTAGGACTTGGATATTCCCATTTCTTAAATTTAAATAAAAAAATAAGAAACCCATTGACTAGGTATAATAGATTTTTCAAGAGTTGATTATTCAACTTTTAATGACTTGATGGTTAGGTCATTTTATATAACCTCATATTTAGTTTAGATTCTTTTGGATTTTATTCCTAATAGGAAGAATTTGGGAATAAAGAAAAAATTTAATGAGGTCCCTTAGTGTTACCTCTTGTATCATGTGGAAAACTAGAAGAAGAAAGGGTCTTTCATCCATGATGGTTACTTGAAATAATTTTTTTATTCTCTCTAGATATAAAAGTATTATTGTTATGAAAGATAAAAGTGGAAAAGTCAAGCATTTACAAAAATTTAGATATGTCCCTCAATTGAGAAGAAATTTTCTATCAAATTGAAAAATGACTAAAAAAAGGAGTAACATATACCTTCTTAGATGAAGGATGCAAGCTCACTAGAGGTACACTAGTGCTTGCAAAAGGAAATAATAAAGGCACTTTATTTAAACTAGATGTCAGCCCTTATGATAAAATCGATTGCAATATTTTCTTTATAAAAGAAGCTAATACGGTTGAGAAAAATGATGAAGTAGATGTTGGAGATCATCTTATTTGGCACAGAAGACTTGTCTATCTAAGAAACAAACTTAAAATAATTGGTCAACAAAGGTATTGTGCATGGCCTCAAGGATGTTAGCTCCAAAACTCTTAGCTTTTGTGAATCATGTATGATGGGCAAACAGAAAAGTGTAACTTTCTCTTATCACCCACATAGAGCTAAATCTATTTTAGATTTCCCTTCTCGACGAGCCTTTTTTATTTCTTCATATTCTAACATATTAGTTTTAATTTCAAAATTTGAAGAGGAAAGAGGAATTTTCCTTTTGACAACATTGAATATACTCTTAGACAAAAATCTGAAAGGAAGAACTTGTTTATAGGTATCTACAGGTAAAATTTCTAGTAGTCACCATTCTGGTGCTGGATATTTTTCAAATACAATAATATGACTATATTGGATGCAAGAGCTTTAGTGGTTGGAATAAAATCTTCAACAATATCATAAGATGTGGAAGCCATAGTTTCTCTTTTCACAATAACCCTTATCTACATCTCAAGAACCTTAAAAAATCCACTTGCCTAACACCGGGTATAAAAGGATGTCTTACATGGGTATAGGTGTTAAGAACTAAATGACATATAATCTTGGATCAGGTCTATTTTTTTATTCAACAAAGTTGAAGAGCATACTCCCTACTGATATCAAATAAAAATAGATATCTTATTGAGTCTGATACACGGTATCGTAGAACACCATCAGTTTATCATAGAATACTACAACATCTAACCATTAAATAGTCTTATACAATGTAACTCTAACCAAGGTGATCACAAACACTCAAATGATAATCTAGAGTTCACTGTTCCTGATCTGTAATATCAAGACCAGTGTCTTGCAGGTAGAGAGCATACGCACTTGGTTCTGATACCATAGAATTATAGAGTATGTAAGATTAAATAATATGTCAGATTAAAATAAACTATGCTGTAAATATTATAGAATACACAAGATATTGTATATTACGATTAGAATAATTATAGAGAGAATAAGATCTATAATATCGACTAATGCTATAGGATGTAACATCCAGTATTTAGGGTGTCCACCAATATGGACTCACATTGAATACTTAAAACCTAGACTCTAGATATCTAAACTCAAGATGCCTTCAAATGATCCTGAAAGACATCTCACTATAGCATAGATAGAACAAATTAAGGAACTAAGAGATGACCAAACTCTTAACTTTTTAGGTGACTTGTGTGTGCTCAAAGTTGGTGATTATTTATGATGTGCATCTAGATCAAGTAATTGATACCTTTATGACTACTAAAGGGAAAATTTTTATGTTCATCAAGCCATTGGTGCTCAAAGTTATTGGGCATGAATGAGCTACAACATATGTGGTGGTAGTGACCAAGTTAAAGGTGACCTCAATATGGGAGAAGAACCAAAAGCATTCCTAAAATTTATAGAAAATAATTGGATGTGAGTCTCCAAGAAAAGAAATTTCTACATTATTATGAAATCTGCCAATGTTGATTTCATGAAGGAGATCGAGGACATAATTATCTTACTTAGTTACATTACAGGGAAACTCAACTCAAGTACCAACACTTTAGGACTTGGATATTCCCATTTCTTAAATTTGAATAAAAAAATAAGAAACCCATTGACAAGGTATAATAGATTTTTTAAGAGTTGATTATTCAACTTTTTAATTAATTGATGGTTAGGTCATTTTATATAACCTCATATTTAATTTATATTCTTTTGGATTTTGTTTCTAATAGGAATAATTTGGGAATAAAGAAAACAATTGATGAGGTCCCTCAGTTTTACCCCTTGTATCACGTGGAGAACTAGAAGAAGAACAGGTCTTTCACCCATGATGGTTACTTGAGATATTTTTTAAATTCTCTCTAGATATTAAAGTACTTGTTGGCATTTTTGCCACATTGATTTTTATTGAAGTATTAATGTATACATTATTGCAAATCTAACGTTTATACAGGCTTTAATGCGGCTTTGAAGCAAAAAAGGAGCAAAATTGAGTAGAAAATGGCTAAGTCTAAAAACTGCAGCGATTCGCTGACATGTCGCGAAATCGCGGTCAACGCGGTCAACGCAGGCAGGTTGGGCGGAACCGTCGCGATATCGCGACGTGTTTCATTTTCGCGACTTTCAGCGGGCAAAAGGGGAGCAGCGACAAAATGTCGCGAAATCGCGACGAAAAGTCCAGCCGAAGACACAAAGCAGAACTTGCGGCGCATCGCTGACATGTTCCAGAATCGCGATGTCGGGAGCTTCGAGGACTAAGGTGCTAAACTTGCAGCGACGCGCTGACGTCTTATTTTCGCGACGCTGACGGCTTCCAAAGCTTAAGTGTTGAAAGTGCAACGATGCGCTGCACGTTTGCTGGGAAGTCTAAATGCTCGAAGGTTGCAGCGATGCGCTGCATGTTTCGACGAAGGCATGCAAAGGGCAGTGGTTGCAAGAGGGAGTCTAAAGCAAAAAGTGCAGCGATGCGCTGCACGTCTTAAAATCGCGCGGTGATTGGCTTCAAAGGGCAAAAGGTGTTATGTTTTCGCGGACCGTCAGCAAGGCCGTACAAGGTGCCCGAAACATGTAGCGATATCGCTACATGTTCCGTTTTCGCGGGGCAGAGCGCAGGGAAGAACCAAGAACCAAAGTGCGTAGCGAAATCGCTACATGTTCCGTTTTTGCGGAAACAAGCTAGCGATGGAGACATGGAAGCCGAAGACGTAGCGATATCGCTACAGGTGCCATTTTCGTGGGTTTTCAGCAACGAAGCGTACGGCATTAGAATATGTCGCGATTTCACGACCCGTCGCGTTTTCGCGACCTACGACTGTTTCCCGCCAAAACGCAATATGAACGGCCCGAGGGGTTTTTCTCGATTTTCGAGTATTTAATACTGACCCGAATTTAATGATTTGCGGATTTTCGAGGCATTCAAAGTAAAAGACGCGCCCAGGCCACCAAGATTGAAGATTTAACGCATTCGAGGCTGCTGTTCATGGATTGTCGTAACGGTTTCATGCATATTTTAAAAAACGAATTTAATGAAGAAGACCGCTAGCGTCTAATTGTATTTAATTTTTGCTGCAACTAAGGGGATCGTGTGCATAATTTCCGTTGCATGGTTGTAGATCACGAGGAAGTTGGTTTCAAACATTAAATGCTGTAAAGAGGACGGACCTCTATAAAAACCAATGTAAGCTTCATTTCAAAGGGGTTGGAAAAGTTCTCTGCTAGAAACTGAAGTGCATTTGCAGGAATAAAAGACTTGACTTCTGATTTTTCAAGCAACGCTTTGGGGGATTTCCTTTCTGTCTTTGTTGCATTTCTAATCACATTATTATTCTTTAACGGCTGTTGCGTTTAAATTCTGCATACTGGATTTAAATACTGCTGTAAGAATATAATCTCTGGAGTGTAGTCTTGGAGGGTTTTTTTGCATACGTTGTGTGAGAATCAAGTTGATAATTTCTATTGCTTGCTGTTGCTGCACTTGAAGTTTCCTGCTGCTATTTTCTGATCTCATTACTTCGGCCTGTGGCCATATTTCCCATTTCTTTCTACAACTTTTAAATCTCTTTCCAGCAACCCTTATCTTTAACCAGATTTTAGAGTAGTGAAGGGAACCAGCCCACTCTGGATATTGGTCTGGGAGCCATTTCTTGCTTCCAGCCTTTCAATGTTGGTCGGGTCTAGGGCGCACTTGTAAAATCCTTTCCTGTGGCAGATTCGTGACCAACAGTACTATTTTTGTGAATTAGATATGTCCCTCAATTGAGAAGAAATCTTCTCTTAGATTGACAAACGACTAAAAAAAGGAGTAACAGATACCTTCTTAGATGAAGGATGCAAGCTCACCAAAGATACACTAGTGCTTGCAAAAGGAAATAAGAAAGACACTTTATTTAAACTAGATTTCAACCCTTATGATAAAAGTCATTGCTATATTTTCTTTGTAAAAGAAGATAATACGGTTGAGAAAAATGATGAAGTAGATGTTGGAGATCATCTTATTTGGCACAGAAGACTTGTCTATCTAAAAGAAACCAACTTGAAGTAGTTGATCAGCAAATATATTGTGCATGGCCTAAAGGATATCAGCTCCAACACTCTCAGCTTTTGTGAATCATGTATGATGGGCAAACAAAAAAGGGTAACTTTCTCTTATCACCCACATAGAGCTAAATTTATTTTAGATCTTTTTCATATAGACATTTATGATCCTATCGATACTCCATATATTGGTGGTGCATTGTATTTTACCACTTTTATTGATGATCACAACAAAAAAGTATGGACTATATTTTTGAAGAAAAAGAGTGATATCATTGATCATTTTAAAAGGCTTATTGTTAGTGTAGAAAGGTAGACATGTAGGCAACTTAATATATTGCATAGTGACAATGGAGGAGAATATTATTCTACTAAATTTAAAGAGTTTTATAGGTAGAAAGGTATCTCTAGATAAAATACTACACCTTATTCTCCTCATCGAAATGGAGTAGTAGAGAGAATGAATAGAACACTACTAGAGAAGATGAGAAGCATGTTGTTAGATGTAAAACTTAGTAAAGGGTTTTGGGTTGAATCAATTTCAGCTACCAGCTATTTGGTTAATTTATCATCGTGCACTACTTTGAAAGAAAGGAAACTAGAAAAGGCTTGGAGTGGTAGAAAACCATCAATATATCACCTAAGGGTTTTTGGTTGTGAGCCCTTTATGCACATTCTTACCAAAAAGAGAAAAAAAAGGATGAAAAATCTAAGAAATACATTATTGTTGGTTATGGAGAAGTTGTTGGAACAAAAGGATATAAATTATGGATTCCGGATGAACATAGAAGTGTTTTTAGCAAAGATGTAATTTTTAAAGAAATTAAGATAGTTGGAGATATTCAACAAAAAAAATTACAATAATAGTTGAAAGAGAAGGTTAGTGTGCATGAATGCACTACGTCAGGTCAACCTTCAAGTGAAGCACATGCTCAACCCTATCAACCTCAAGAAATAATATCTTTTGATATTTTAGATAGTGTTTCCAGCCAACAAAGGCCTAGTGAAGATTTTCCTTCTTATGTGCCTAAAGAGGTGAATCAAGAGAATCAAAAAATTATGCATCTCGATTCTCCACCTTGTAGATAAGAGGTCCAAGAATCAGTGGAGCAGCCTAGAAGAACTAGAAGAGAGAAACATCTTCCCAATAATCTTCAGGATTATTTCTATAGATTTATAATTGCTTGTGATGATCCTCTCACATTTGAAGATGTCATGAATAGTCCAAAGAAAGAGCATTGGAAGAAGGCCATGTAGGAAGAAATAAATTCAATGAAGAAAAAGCATGCATGAGATTTAGTTCAGTAACATGTTGGAAGAAAGTAGTAGGTAAAAAATGGGTGTTCAAAAAATAATTGATTTTAAAAACTAAAGAGTTATTATCAAAGAACTTTGATATGAAGGACTTAGGTCAAGCACACCATTGTTTGGGCATTGATATTGTCAAAAAATACAAGAGTAGACAATTATGGCTTTTCCAAAAGGATTACATTAACCATATTTTGAAATAATTTGAAATGTAGGATAGTAAACCTACCAAAATTCCTATGTAGCCTAGAGTTAAACTTTCTATAAAAAAGTATCCATCTATAACTAAAGAAAATGAGAGGATGAATAAAATTCTATATGTAGAAGTTGTGGGCTTATTGATGTATGTAATCGTATGTACTAGGCTTGATATTGCTCATGTTGTCGATATGATCAGCAGATATATGTCCAATCCTAGAAAGGAACATTGAACTACCGTAAAAAGAATTTTTAGATATTTACAAGGTACAAAAGATCATGTTTTATATTATCAATTCAAGAAGAATGAAGAGTTTTGTTTGCAAGGACATGCACATGTAGATTGTGTAGGTGACTTAGACAATCATAAGTCAACATGAGGATATGTCTTCACTTTGTATGGTGGTGCAGTGAGCTGGAGAAGTAAAAAGTAAATTATTGTATCTTTGTCAAGTGTTGAAGCAGAATATATTAGTACCACTAATACTACAAAAGAAACTATTTGGTTGATGAGGTTGTGCAAAGATTTGTATTTGAATCAAGAATGTGTTAGAACAAAAAGTGACAGCCAAAGTGCAATAACACTTGAATATTCTTCATCATTCCATAAAAGGACAAAATACATTGCAATAAAATATCATTCCGTGTGTGATATGGTGTATATTGGAATGATTAACCTCATAAAATGCAAAACCTAAGAGAATGCAATAAATGCACTTACTAAGATTTTCACAACTCAAAAGCACCAATTTTGCAGCAATAACATTGGGATAAAATATTGCAAAAAATACCTGCATCAAGTGGAAGATTGTTACAATGTGCACGTGTTGCATGATTTCCATGTTTAATGACGAAATCTTCTGAAAAGTTCACAGAAACCTCTTTTTGGAGACTTCATGTTTTTGGTATGATCTAGAAGATTCTAGAAGACTAGTAAGCCCTAGAAGATTCCAGAAGATTGTTTGGGTGGGAAAATTAGAACACCCTCCTATTTTGTGATTATAAAAATATATCTACATTTAACATTGTATTGAGGGAGTTCCTCTAAATAAATGAATGTTTTCTCTGTAAATATTTGGTCCTCCTTTTATTTGTTGTTCATGTTTTTGCTTGTAGTTAGCATTTGCTCTATTTTTCTTTTCAAGATATCTATCACACTAAAATTTCTACCTTTGTATTTTTCCATCCACAAAAGAAAAATAATTTTTGTAGAAGAAAGTTTATGTTTCTTTATTAGAGTATGGATTAGCTAGAACTCCACTCAAATCTAATACCTTCTATAGTATACATATGGTTTCTCTACCAACTTACAAACCCTTTCATATTAAAGTGATGAATATATAGTTGCTATACCAAGTATGCTATCATCTTATTGATATTTAAGTGATGATCATTAAAACATAAAGGATATAATAACATAATTGGTAAAACAACCATATATGCATCCTAGAAGCTCCTTCAACTATTTAAAGACATTAATAGTAATATTATAATATTTTTAAAAATCTGCCTTTACCAAATTTCAACCCTAGTCTCCTTCATATTTGATTAAAATATTAAGTTCACTCACTACCATATCTGCAAAATCCTTTAAGCAGCAAGGTAATGTTATATATATAATATATAAAAGCTTACATCTTAGACTTTTACGATTACCACAAACTAAATAATAAAAATTAGTTGCAAATTTTCCATTTGTAAGAATTTTAGGTTGAATTGTTCTCTACGTGCCATAGTCCATCCTCTTTCCAAATTTTTTCCACAGATTAAGCTGTTAACAAACGGTGTCATCAGATTTAACAATCTCTTAAATCAAAGGGAAACCGAATTATACGAAAAATAGCGCTTGTAGTCAGGTCAGGTCAATTCCGCTACCCAATTTGGTAAAGATAGGTGAGCAACTTAATATACAGAATAAATAAAAATGAGAATGATCTAATTTGTTAAAGATAGGTGAGCAACTTAATATACAGAATGAATAAAAACGAGATTGCTCTGGAATAGTTTTAAGCTTGTCAGACTTATTGATAATAAAGATGAGTCACAAGGAAAGGAAGGTAAGAACCCCTAAATTTCTAGTCAATTGTGGCACTAAATCCCCACTACCAACCGTGAAATTTCCACCTTCTTTATATAGTTGTCCTCTACCAGATTCAACAAAATATGCTCCATTTATGAAAACATCACGCACCGATCTCCACATCCAATTGTCACAAGAAGGTCCATCACACCCTTTGTGCTCCATCACCTGCTTCTTCCCCTCATCATCTGGAGCCACAAACTTGTTCCCTTCACTCATAATGGTTGGGTGTTGGCTCCCTCCAATTGCATATATCCCCCATGGCTCATAATTGTTATTTGCCACATGCACGTACCCTTCTCTCACCCTGCAACGTTAATGTCCATTATCACATAATTAGTTTCTACTCTTTCCCAGCTTGGGAATCGGGGCATTTGATTTAATTCGATACGATACGTTACCTTGGCATCCGTTGCACGAGTCCTGGCCCAAATTGGTTGAACGCCACCATCACCCTCATACTCTTATCAGCTACATTCGCGTCGCCATTGCCCAGCAGCATCACCTGTTAACATACGTATCGTAATTAATTTGATTGATTGAAGAATTTAAACTCAGATTAAAAAACCCAACATGTTTGCTTACTTCATCATGGTTGAAAAATCTATTGTTGGAAATGGTGACGGCAGTAGAACCTAGCGTCACATCTATCAAACTATCCCCATAATGGGAAAGCGTGTTATGATCGATCCAAATATTGTTAGCAGTCACCACCGAGATACCGTCACCGTCCTGTGCGTATGCATGATCAATCCCCCTATGCTCGGATATAAAAACGTAGCCCCATGAACTTTTCGTGCAATCATGAATGTTTAATCCATGGATGATAATGTTGCTGACGTTCCACAGGCGGAGGCACGGCCCATTGCCGATGGTGATGGTTTCTCCCCTGGCGTCGATGGTCTTGCGGCTTGCAACGAACAGGGGCATCTGAAGCCTTATCTCCATATCTCTGGAGAACACAATCCAGAGTGGATACTTACAAGTGACGACATATCTAAGAGTGCCCGGAGGGGGATTTAGAGGGTTGTCAAAAGGACTGGTGACGGTGTAAATCTGCCCTCCTTTACTACCCATGGCTACTCTTCCAAAGCCCACAGCGCAATCGACGAGCTTCATTCTGTCATGCCGCCAATCTGAAGCTCACATCCAGCAGTTATCGATGGGATTAGACATCGCTTTTGCCCTCTCAACAAAGATGAAAACCAGTGCCAATTTCACGAAATCAGGCCAAGCCATCTGAGCTAAATTTTTAGAAGCAATGAGAGCAATAGTCCTTACCGAGTTGAGACTTGATAGATATGTTTCTTGGGGTTGATGAGATTATATAGACGGTAGTGCATTTTGTTCTCTAGAGTTGTCTACTTACAGTGAAATTTCTTGTGCTCAGTTGGAGAATAGCAAGCCGCATAAGTCTGCTCCTGCGACAGCTACGAACGATATCTCCATCGACAGCTACGAACGAATACAAAGACATGCCCGTGGGGATAGATATCTCCTAAATCGTATGCGACTATAAAATTGGTAAGAGGGACCGCATCAAGGAATTGAATGCCACGTAACGTAGGGCGATGACTTTTTTTGTGTTGAAGCTTCCTGCTGTTACAAGTGGACTTGCATAAGAAAAGAGATTGACATCAATGCCATAACTGCTGAATATTTCAGGTGGCCACAGGAGTCTGGTTTTTTTGCGTGGAACAGATAGGTGTCATTGTCGAAGGTTGTTAATCCCTGAGAGGGCGCAGCTGCATGTTCTCCGCTTGTTGTATTTGAGAGACAGCCTTTTCTTCCTGTGGGTGGTAGATACAGAAAATATAGGAAGAAGGAAGCACCGTGACAAAGTCAATTAGTTCATTCTTTGTGCCACGACTAAATGTCACGGAGTGTTATGAGTGCGATAACGTGAGACGAGTGTTAGAAACTGAAGCATTACCTTGCTCTTCATATTCATGGTAAATTTATAAGACTTACAAGGAACTCCGTTGAGGTAGTTTCTCAACTATGCTGGGCAGTTTCCCATAACTGAAATAGTTAAAAACATTTAATGTAATATACGATATACTAAAATATTCTAACATCCCCCCTTATTACATTAATGTTGACTACACATAGCATTGCGGAACAATTCAAATTTGACTCGAGCAAGCGCTTTGGTGAAGATGTCCGCTATTTGCTCATCTGTGGGAATGTAGTGGAGCTGAATATGATGCTTTGGAACCTCATCTCGAATGAAATGACACCTAGTGTCAATGTGTTTGGTTCGATCATGGAAGATAGGATTCTTGACGAGATTCAGAACACCTTGATTGTCGTAGAATAAATGTAAAGGAAGGTTCTTTGGAAGGCCCATATTTATGAGGATGCGACGTAACCATATGATCTCGCAGACTGCTCCACTAGCTGCTCGATATTCTGCCTCAGTAGAAGAGATAGCAACAACATGTTGCTTCTTGCTATGCCAAGAGACAGGACCAGATCCAAGGTGAAAGATATAACCTGCAGTTGATTTTCGGTCATCTATGGATCCAGCATAATCAAAATCTGTGTACCCTTGAAGATAGAACTTGTTGTTCTTTTTGTATTCCAGGCCGATATATGTCGTACCACGAACATAGTGAAGGACTCTTTTTGTTGCTTTCCGGTGGCTAACTTTAGGATCTTGCATGAATCGTGAAAGATAACCCACAACAAAACTAAGATCTGGCTTGGTGTTTGTGAGATAGATGAGACTCCCAATTAGCTGACGATAGAGAGTACTATCTTTTGTAGGAGATTCATCAAATCGGGATAACTTAAGTCCTGCTTCCATTGGTGTGGCTTTGGGCTTGCATTCAGTCATCCGATACTTTTCAATTAGAGTCATGGCATATTTCTTTTGAGTAACTTGTATGCAATGCTTGTATTGAGTTACTTCTAGACCAAGACAATAGTGGAGAAGTCCAAGATCTGTCATTTCAAAAGAGGTATTAAGATCTTTCTTAACTATTTTTATCATACTCTCTGAACTACCTGTTATGATCAGATCATCCACATATAGTACTAGAATTACTATGTTAGAACCATTGTTCTTGATATATAGATTAGGATCTGCAGGACTCCTTCTAAACCCATGTTGCACTAGGTGACTATCAATTTTGATATACCAAGCTCGAGGAGCTTGTTTAAGTCCATATAGAGATTTGATCAACTTACAGACTTTCTGTTCTTGCCCTTGAACTATAAAACCTTCGGGTTGAGACATATAGACCTCTTCTTGTAGGTCACCATTTAAGAAAGCACTCTTTACATCCATCTGATGTAGCTGCCAACCAAATTGAGCTGCCATTGCACACAGAACTCGAATAGTGGTCATTTTAGCAGTAGGAGCAAATGTCTCTTCATAGTCTATGCCTTCTTTTTGTGCATAGCCCTTTGCAACAAGTCGGGCTTTATATTTATCTATTGCACCATTTGCCTTATATTTGATCTTGAATACCCATTTGCAACCAATGGGTTTCTTTCCTGAAGGCAAATTCACTAACTTCCAAGTTTGATTTTTCATTAGAGATGTATGTTCTGCATCCATAGCAGTTTTCCATTGATCTTTACTGAGTGCATCTGAGACTGATGTGGGTTCTTTTTCATCTAGTTTTGTCAGATAGACTTTTTCATCTTCCATATCTATATCCTCATCATCTTCTATATTTACAGATAAATCATCAAAATGTTGACAAAGATCATCTACATCTGTTATTGCTGCTGCATCATCTGCTCTTTTGTGTTGAGTCATACTGCGAGTAGCGGGTCGATCTAGAGTTAGATCTGGAAGTGATGTCAATTTTGAATCTTGCAATGTACTAGTATACCACTTAGGAACCTTCTTTTGAGGAGGTGTTGCTTCTTTCTTAGGTTCATCTTCATTAAGATATACAAGTGTATTATTTGATGTGAAAGTTTCATCAAATACTACATCTCTGTTGATGTGTGTTTTCTTGGTTATAGGATCAATCAACCGATATCCTTTTGAATTTTCATCATAACCAAGAAATATACATTTTTGAGTTTTCTCATCTAGTTTCCTTCTTTTCTGTTTAGGAATATGCATAAAAGCTTGGCATCCAAAAACTCTTAGGTGAGAAATTGAGGGTTTCTTACCACTCCAGGCTTCTTGTGGAGTTTTTCCTTGTAGAGCCCTTGTAGGTGCTCTATTTAGTAGGTAAGATGTTGTATTTACTGCTTCTGCCCAGTATTGTTTTTCTAAGTTTGCTCCTTTTAACATACACCGACTCATTTCTACTATGGAGCGATTTTTCCTTTCTGCAACTCCATTTTGCTGCGGTGTATATGCTGTAGTGAGTTGTCTCTTAATCCCATGTTTTTCCAGAAATGCTGAAAATTCCTTGGAAGTGTATTCCCCCCCTCGATCTGAGCGGAGAGTTTTGATGGAACAACTTGTTTCCTTCTCAACTTGTCTTTTGAACTGACGAAAGTAGTGAAGAGCTTCTGACTTGAGTGCAAGGAAGGAGACCCATATTTTTTGAGAGTAGTCATCAACAAATAGCTAAAAATACCGCTTTCCACCATGACTGGTTGGGAAAGGACCGCACAGATCTGCGTGGATTAACTCCAAGGGTTTTGTAGAGCGAGAAGAACTAGTCTCAAAAGGAACTCGATGTTGTTTCCCTGCGAGACAATCGGAGCATACTGGGAGAACGGATGAAAGCTGAGGAAGCCCTTTTACCATGTCATATTTGCTTAATTCGAGTAAATACCCGAAACTGAGGTGCCCGTATCTTTTATGCCATAAGGAAGTTGTTGCTTGTGTAGTGGCAATGAGGGCAGTATGGGATGTAGAAACTGTATCCAAGATGAATAAGCCATGTTTGTAGGAGCCAGTGGCAATGTGTTGACCTTGGTGACTGATGAAACATCTCTTTTTGCCTTTTTCAACTTGGAAAACAACATCCATATTGCGATCTAACATCTGTGGAACAGATAAGAGATTGTTGGCAAGGCCAGGAACATAGAGAACTTTCTCTATGGCACAGTCTCCATCAGGGAGAGTGACTGTAACATCCCCTTCACCTTGTACTTGATAGACCTGATTGTCTGCAATAGTGACAGGTTTGCCTTCTTTGGCGTGAAAGGTTTGAAACCAGGACTTGTTCCCAGTCATATGTTTGCTTGCTCCAGAATCAATATACCATACAACATCTGATTTGGAAGAGGCAGTATGGGTCATGAGCACCTTGTGTGCTCTTTCGAAGTCATTATCTGAAGAAGAATTTGAATGATCTGAATGGGAATCAGCATAAGCAACATGACCTTTTTGTTGGTTACGATGCTGGGGATATTTCTGCTTCCCTTTGCTTTTCTTATGTTGTGAGGGATCATTCTGTTGTTTGTTTTTGAACCAACATCGGTTGGTATCATGATTGTTCATATCACAGATCTTGCAATATTTATCTCGCTGGAGATTGGGCTTGCCTTTGCCCTTGGAAGAAGACCCTCCCTTCTGGAATTGTCCTTGTTTGGGCCCTTTTTGATGAGTGGAAAGAGCAGTGGCAGGTTCCTCATCTTTCTGTACTTGATTGGCTTCTTCAGTTTGAAGCAAGTTAACCAATTCAACAAAAGTTAATGTTCTGCCAGAAACATTGAGTGAAGTGATAAAACTTTTGTAAGATGGTGGGAGTGCCCTCAAAATAACAGATGTCAAAAGATCATCAGCGATGGGTTTTCCCATAGTATTGAGTTTAGCTTTTAATTCTGCCACCTTGCAGAGAAACAATTCAACAGTCTCCCCTGAATGCATTGTGAGATTGTGAAGCTGGGTTTGTAGGTGAAGAATTGTGGAATTATTCTTTCCTTCATACACAGTAATCAAAGCCGCCCAAGCATCTTTACTGCTCGTGGCATCACAAATATGAGGTTGGACCTCATCTGTTATGGCAAGTAACAAAAACATAAGGCCCTTCCTGTCTTGATCATCAAATGCATCTTGATCTGTCCCTGCTGTGGTGGGACGAGAGGTAGTGCCACTGACGACATCCCATAATTTTTTGACCTGAAGAATAGCTTTCATTTTATGCTTCCATGGCACAAAATTGGTGCCTTTGAGCAATTGGGCATCTGAAAGATACTTGTGCACTGTAGCCATTGTTTAGGGTTCCTTATAGCGCCAAATGGTCCCCTTTTCGATATACCGTTGCCAGGCCAGATATACCTGAACTGAATCAAAACAATACCCGCCCTTACGTGAGGGAAACTATAGGTATTGTGAAGATCAGAACGATACGTGGAACATAGGCAGTACTGAAAAGGATTGCTTTGTTGATGGCACCTACCTTAGAAAGATAGGAATCCGCATGCGTGGGGCGTAACTTCCCCTAAACACTTTGGATTCCAAGACTTTCGTCAGGATTTACGCCTAAACACAATAGCAATGAGGGTAAAAAAAATCACTCAAAGAGATGTTAATGACACCTGCCTGAGAATCTTCGGAAGAAGAATAATCAGTTGGAGGGAATTAAGTCAAAAAACAAAAACTAGGAGTAAAATTAGTGTTTGGTGAGAACCTGTGGATGCCTTGATGTAGATGATTTTTAATTGCAGAAAAATGAGAACCTGTGCAACATGTGCTGAGAGAAGTAGTGGATGCCTTGATGTAGATGATTTTAAATTGCAAAAAAAAAATGCAATAATCAAACAAGCATGCTCACAAAATGCTTCTCACATAGGTGTCGGGTTCAACCGAAAATGCACCCAAATTTGACAAAAAGAAGGTGTCGAGTAAAATCGAAAATGCACCTTTTGGAGTTGCTACTTCTTCTGAGGAATTTGAAAAAATGGGAATTCCCCCCTATAATGCCTTTGAACATGCCTTGGAACAATTTACACGTCTTTAAAAAAACAAGGACAACATAAAAAACTTCTTGGAGCGTCAAAACAAATGACGAGGCGTCAACACAATCCTTGAGGCGTCAAAAAAAAAATTCGGACGTCATTAATTGTTTGCAGCAACTTCTTAAAGAACCGTGACACCTTGCAAAAAAGGGGAAGGGCGGGAGTTGAACCTGCACCCTATGTCCCAAGCATTTGAGCACAAGACCATCTCGGCTACTCCGCCGGATGGAAAGAAAACAACACAGTGTGTGTTAAAAAAAACATTAATGATTTTTTTTTTAAAAGAAAAAACAAGAGATCAATACCGGACAAAACACGTGCTCTGCACAGAATCGACTCGCGTGCTCAAAACGCGTGATATCGGTTGATTTTGTAACTGTTTGGCTGTGATCTTTGAAAGAAAAAAAATTAGGCCGTTTGCTGGCTGTCGTTTGGCTGTGTCTCATGCAAAATGATGCCGCCATTTGCTGGCTGCGTCTCACGCAAAACAATTGCTGGCTGCGTCTCACGCAAAATGATTGATGGCTGTGATGTCGCTGTTTGCTGGCTGCGTCTCACGCAAAACGATTGCTGGCTGTGTCTCACGCCGAATGCCGATTGCTGGTTGTGCTCTTCACAAAATCGCGTGCTCTCCACATCACCAGTCTCATGCCAATTGCTAGCTGTGCTCTTCACAAAATTGCGTGCTTTCCACATCACCAGGCTCACGCCAATTGTTGGCTGTGCTCTTCACAAAAAATCATGTGCTTTCCACATCACCAGGGGGGCGGATGATTTTGTAACTGTTTGGCTGTGATCTTTGAAAGAAAAAAAATAGGCCGTTTGCTGGCTGTCGTCTGGCTGCGTCTCACGCAAAATAATGTCGTCATCTGGCTGTGTCTCACGCCATGGCTTCGTCTATAGTAGACGTATTGTCTCACGCAAACTTTATGTGCTTCCACGCTTCTCAGGCTATGGCTCCGTCTGCAATAGTGTTTGGAGTGGTAAATGCAAATCACATTGCCCAAAAACGTTCAATGCTCTGATGCCATGTTAGAAACTGAAGCATTACCTCGCTCTTCGTATTCATGGTAGATTTATAAGACTTTGAGGTTACAAGGAACTCCGTTGAGGTAGTTTCTCAACTATGCTGGGCAGTTTCCCATAACTGAAATAGTTAAAACATTTGATGTAATATATGATATACTAAAATATTCTAACAACGAGGCGGCCGGAGAAGAATTACCGAGATTAACGTATACATGTTGTCGTGGTTCGTCTTTATTTCCTTTCCTTTTTGTTTGAAATAAATTAGATGTTTTTATCATTTTGATATTCATGAATCATCGTTACCTTTTTATCAACTTACCCTCATATTGACATCTCATTTTTTAATTTTTGGTGCAGGATAATACACCCGGTAATTTAACGTGCATGAGTATACCTAATTTTAGTTACGAATTTTGTTTATAGACTATTTTATATGCATTTAATAGTTTTATAATTAATTTTTCTTACACTTAATATTAATATTGCAAATTAATTTACATTTAACATTAGCTTCTAATCAGTGGTGTTTTATTTTTATTATTTTTTAATAATATTATTTTTTTAATGAGTTTATAATTGTTTTTATAAGGAGTTTGGTTCGTTTCATACTGAGTGGAGTTTGAATATTGAGTCTTTCAAAGAAAAGCCAAAACCTTTATCACTGTAGGAAGCTTACAACTTTTTAATGACATATTTTTATATCATAAAGTTTTTTCTCTTTCTTTTTAAATGTTTGTTATATTTTATTTTTAGTTTCTGACCACAAATTAAATTTTTTTAATAAAAAAATTTCTATCAATACTACAATCAAATTTCAAATTTATTCAAAGGAATTTCCTTACATAATTCTTGCTTTTGATCAATAACACTTGGAACTCTAGATAAAATGGGACATCACTTGTTAGTTTCTAGGATTAGTTTATTAATTTTAGTTTTTAGGTTTATTTTGTATTTCTTAAGATTAATTTAGCTTCTAGGGATGTTCCTACACCAATAAGATATTTCTTATTTGTAGCCTTCAACATACTACAATTTTGCTTTGCTCCCATTAAACGTAAAATATTGTATTAATCTTTAGCAGGCCATAGGATACACCTGCCCTAACATCACCACATTTTCACGAGGTAATCCCTCCTTCATCATCAATACGATACACCTACCCCAACATCACCACCTTTTCACGACAAGGTAATCCCTCCTCCATCATCAATACGATACACCTGCCCCAACATCACCACATTTTCACAACGAGGTAATTCCTCCTTCATCATCAATACCTACTCCTATTGCTCCTACCATTCAAAAACCTTCTTCCTTGCTGCCTATATTGTTTTGGTGTGCAACAAGGAAAATATCTACTCTTGAAGAGCTTAAATTCAAAATCTTGTCATGTCACATGTTATTATCCAGGAACATATCCAAATGCCTAGATTGTTTTGGTGTGCAACTGTGAGGACAAGTCTTTCATCTCTGGATTTCAAATTTTATAATTATAACAAAAAAAGGTTGTTTTTAAGAATAGAAGGAAGGAAAAGTGGAGCAAGCACAACTATATAATTAGCTATGATGGAGATCACAGCATAGTAGCATAGTTTTACTTTTTACTTGGGTTGTTCAAAACACAGGAGTACAGAACATGTTTTGCTCTTTATGCTCAAGAATATTGCAAGGTTTAGTTTCAAAATTGATATTTTGTGGATTTATCCTGGGACATTTACTACTCTCTTGTACAGTTGTAGTGGCACATCAAATTTGTGCTTGTATTTTATGGGTGTTGAAACACTTGCAAGCATTCGATCCTTTTGTTGGCTGACCATATTGTGTTGAAGTTTCAGTAAAATGAAATTCAATTTGAACCAACCTAATTAGTGTATTAATAAGACTATTATTAGAAGTATTTGGGTAACCATTTTAAGATGATCTATTTTGAAGATTTCTCTTTTTGCAGTCTTGATCTTCCTATGAAAACAAGCTTGATGAATAAAGCATTCTTTTTTAGTATCTTGTTGTTAGACTTGGATGTTATTTGAGCTTGTACATGAATCTGCCTCTATGTCGTGGTATCCTTTCACAACGCTAATTATTTTTTGCTATAAAACTTCAAGCTTTATAATTGTTTGGAATATAAATAGAGAAACCTTTCAATGAAATGGAAAATGAAACAATTAGTCTCCACCTTAGTTCAGCTATTAAGTTGTGTGTGGAATTGCAAAAAAACTAAATTGTCCAAAATAATAGTATTGCATGTAATTTTTAATGTTTCTTGAACGTTCATTTTATGTGCAATTATTATGGTGTTTAGTTGTACATACTTATGTGTTTTCTATGATGTTGAACCTAGCGTTAATATTATCGAGTGAAGTTTCTTTGAGGAAAGACTGATCTAAACTGATCTCAATCAAGGAGGACTTATATGAATGTTGTTTAATGTTTAATTTGTTAATCTTTGTTAATGCATAATAATAAACTTCAAGCCATTGTTCACGCTATGAAGTATGACTCTGGTTTTTGATTCAATGTTTAAACTATGAAGGACATGATATTTTAAATGAAATGAATTCCTACACTGACTTGACTTAGTGATCAAGTATAAGAAATGGAGAGAAAAAAAAAAGTTATATTTTTAATTGTTTTTTGATGATATGCGTGGGGGACACTTCACGTCCTTGTAAGTGGAAACAACACTAATGGCAATTCAACTTAACTAAAATTCCAACACTAATGTCAATCCAAATCAACTAAAATTTCAAATGATAAGTATAAAGTGAGGAAGGTTAGGCCGACTCACTGAAAAAAACACTAATGGCAATCCAAATCAACTAAAATTTTAAACAAGTATAAAGTAGGGAATATTAGGCCAACACTTAAATATAGATGGATCTAGTGTCAAATCTTGTTAAGTAATATATGTGTAATTGTATAATATTTGCATGTAGTTTATCTAAATAGTGTAGTAACAAGGTCATTATGTGTCCTAGGAACTTTAGCTACCAAAGTATGGTGTGCAATTCTATTTTTATTGGATTCAAACCTTAAACTTCCTACTCGAAGTTTGAAAATCTTACATTTAAGCCTACTTAAGTTGTTTAATGTATTTAATAATATTATTTAAAAATGATGTATTGTTAATAATTATTATAATTTTCCTTGTATATGTTTAATGCTATCACAAGAAAATATGCTTTTAAAAAAATTTAAATAAATTAATCAAATCTATAATTATATTTTTTTAAACAAATTATTGAAAATAGTTTTTATATTATATAAATAATTTATGATTCAAATAAAAATATGCATGAGTTTGAATTTGAATATTTTACACTTACATATAACTTGAACATAAATCAAACTTGAATTTGATCTTGCATTTCACTCTTTTTTGGAGATACCTGAACATCCTAAGACGTGAGCTCAAAGACTTCATTATTATTGCACTTGACTTTTGATTACCTTTAGGATTTGGATTTAAATCCACATATTGAAATTTAAGTTTAAAATTATACTTAAATATGAATACATTATGAACTTAATATGTATGTAATGATAAGCATAAATTTAAGAATACTCTTTAATTGCGCTTTAGGTCAGACCAAGGAATATAATCCTTCAAAACTCATATCTTCCTTCTATTTTTAAGATCCAGGAGCTTATGTCTAATGTCATGTTGTATAAGCTTGACCTTCAGTCCCTGAGTGCCTAGTGGAGGGATTGACGTTGAAATGTAGATACTCCTTTCAAGAACTACTCTTCTTTCTTGCTTCCTCAGCTTCTTGATTATTTTTCTCTGGTATTGACAAGCTTAATGAGAGATGATAGATTCACTCTACCTCCTATACTTGGATTTCTCATTTGAACTATATCCAGCATTCTAATCTTGAACCTAAGATCACCTTTTTTCTCTGGTCTCTTATTTATCAAGGTCTTCCTATGGGAGAGAGGCTCGGTAGGGTTGGTCTTCCTAATCCTAAGTATCTTGCTTGTGGTCATTTTGAAACATTTAAGCATCTATTTTAGTTTTGCCCTCATGCTCAGTATGTCTAGGCTTAGATTTACTCATTGTTTAACCCTTTTTATTTCAAGTTCTTCAAATGGTAGATGATGTTTTTTGGTGATAATAGTTGTTGGCCTACTTATATTGCTACTGTGTGAAATTTCTTTCATACAATTATTTTGTTTTAGCTATGGAAAGCTAGAAATGTTTTTATCTATTTTGGATATTTAATTTCTTTACAGTTTTATATAAATGAAAAGATTACAGTGCTTTCTACTATTACCGTTAAGATCCATTTGTAGGCTTCCAATGTGGTGCATGAGTTGGTGCATTTGATTAATATTATTGAGTCTTGGTATGAGGCTTCTTGTACTATCAACAGGATTCCCCTGACCTCCCTCTACCTCAAGATCCCATAGTTTCTTTGAGGTCTTGGTATAGCAGGTCGAGAGGGGGGCATTCTTTGGTCTTAGGCCATTCTTCCAGTGCACATAATAAGGCTTGGTCTCCTTCCAGATATCACACAGGTATCATTCATGTTCATGCTTTCTATAGTGTGTTTAGAGTCCTATGCATCGCTCAACTAATCATGGTACTGGTTGGAGCCTTGGCCCATCTCCTTCATCATTTACTTCTCCTTCTACTCTTGCTTATTTTGCTCCATTATTTTGCTTCCTCTAATTGAGGTATTATGGTTCCTTTGATGAACATTGTTGCTCCTGTTAACTCTTGGTCTGTCAATTCACCTACAAACAATCCTTGTGGTTTGGGATCTTTTGGACTAAATAATGATCCTCTTGAGTGCAGATCCTTATGCTTAGTTATGTTGTTTTTTTGTACTATTAAAATAAATAGAGGTTTTTGATAGGAATCCCATAATATATACAATCAAAATGCCACTCGAGCGAGCAACAATAGAACTAGACACCCCATCGAACTAAAACAAATAAATAGAAACCAACGAGGCAAAATAAAAATAAAAATTGCACAAGATCCAAGACCCAAGAACAGAGGGGAGAACTATCATGCCCACCTCTTGACCAACAATAGCATTCAAACGTGAGATAAAACCTCTACCAACATCAAGAGTTGGCCAGCTCAATAGGAGGACAAATAATAAAAAACTAAATAAAACTCTGCCACAAAGGTGAACCAACTCAAAGAAAGAGGAGGCTCAAAAAGGCTCCCCGACCACCAAGGAAAAATCATTATCAGGGAGTGCAAACCAATGGAGAGGGAAGGATAAAGCATCAGGAAGCTTCCAACAACAAAGAGAATAAATGTGCAACCTCCCAAATCGAGACAAAAAGGAAGCATGAAAAATATAATGATCTGACACGACCATACTCAAAGAAGTTTTAAAAATCCAATGCCTAACTAGGGAATCCCACCACACCACCAGGAGGGAAGCCTTTGGTAAAATTTGAAAAGAGGTAAAGAACCTCCTGACACGACAAAGATTGACTAACATGCCAGAAACTCCAGAAAAGATATCCCAAATGCAAGAAATAAAAGAGACCCGCCGCCAAGCCTTTAACCTACAAACTCCACCACCACCTGAGGATCGGCTATAATATGATATGAAATAAAGACAACTGACAAACCTTAAGGTTTCTCTGCATTCATGAGGCTAAGAATATCAAACAAAAAATCCATTCACCATACCGACAAGCCCTAACGAGATACACCAAGACTTGCTAGTAAATCAGCCACCAAATTCCCTTATTTGAACTCGTGCTTAAATACGTTGTTTATTTACCCTTTTAAGGGTTGTTTTTGTATTTGGCCTCGGCCCTCATATTTTGGTTTCTTTGGATGTTCTCAAAATTTGGTTTTGGTGACCTATTTAGGGTTTTGATTGTGTGGGTGGCCTTGGACCTTGAGCTATGATCTCTCTAGCTCCTTTTTATTGTAACCTATTTTATTTACTATAATTGTTGGTTCCAATAAAAAAATAATACTTTGTAATTTAAATTAAATAACTTTGCTTAAATGTGAGAGTAGAATTGAGACTTTGATTATAACATTAACTTAAATTTTAAGTTAAACATAAATTTGATTTTTGTGAACTTGTATTTGAAATTGAGATTGAACATAATATTGAGTCAAATTTGAACTTACAATTATATATGACTATCTTATGAACTTAAATTTAAATATATTTTTTTATAATTCTTGAAATTGGACCTGTATTTTAAATTTAAATTCGTATAAAGAGGATTTAACATGTCGAAAATAAAATAAAACACTAAAAAATAATTCAAAATATTTTGTATGTATTTTAGAAAAGGCTAGAAGTAAGACAAAGTAAATATTAGGATGTCGAAAAAGAAATAAAATTGAATATTTGAATAACAATAAAATAATAAATTTAGGGTTTAAAATTGAAAATTTTCCTTCAAGATACTTTGTTAATCCTTTGTTTGATAGGGAAATAAAAATGAGCTTTGGATCTATTTTTTGGATAGAATGAAAGCTTACTTGGCAAGTTGGAAAGCTAATAAGTTCTTAACCATGGCAGGAAGGCTAAAACTCATAAAGACTACTTTGCAATCCATTCATATTTATATGATGTTACTTTCAAGACTGCCAATAGGTATTGCATTAGAAATTGATAAAATTCAAAAAGACTTTCTATGGAAAGGTTGTGATGAAAAAATTAAGTTTTCTCTTTGTAAGTGGGATAGGTTTTGCAAAAGAAATAATATTGGAGGAGCAAGCTTGCAAAATTGTTATGAACTTGGCATTACGAGCAAAGCTTGGGTGAAGATTATTTAGAGATCAAGGAATAATTGGGCAACAATATTACTTAAAAATATATAGATTCTCTTGATGTAATGAAATTATTTAGGAAAATAACTCTACCCAAAGGATCATCAACATAGAACTTTGTATTAAAGAGTTTACAACTAATAAAGAAACATATTAGATGGCTAGTCAATGAGGGGAGTTATGCAAATTTTTGGTCTAATGCTTGGTTGAAACCTTAGCCTCTTATCTCTGACTCAAAATGAAAACCATTGGCTCAAGCTTGCCTAACATGTAAAGGTCCAAAGGTCAAAAATTATATTATTATGAGTAAAGGCTTCAGATCATAGATTTCTTTTAGTAACCTAGTCGAAGGAGAGGAACTCAAAAAAATTGCAAATGAACTTCAAAAGATGATTCAATATTTTTATTTGCCAACTTTTACATGAAAGGATGAGTTGGTTTGGAATTTATCAAAGGATGGTGGACACTCTATCAAGTTGGGATATGAGGACTTAGAAGAATCAAAATTTCCTTCTCCTAAAGATTTTTCTTGGAAGAATGTTTTATCATTAGAGGCTCTCCCTAAGGCCTCAACATTTCTTTAGTTATAAGTTCAAAGTAAGATTCTTACAAGAGAGAGTATACAAAGAAGAGGATATTATGGACCCTTTAAATGTGTCTTGTGTGAGAAGGATTTAGGAATTTCAAATCATTTACTTCTTAATTTTTTGTTTGCTCACACCGTTTGGGGTTATTTTTTAAAAAATATAAAATTATATTAGGTAGCTCCATCAACATTGAAAGAGTTAATAAAATGTTGGATAAATTATTTTAAAAATAAACATTATATATTCTTTGGAGGATTGGACTTGACATTATTTTTTGGAATTTATGGCTTGAAAGGAATAATAGAATTTTTTAAAATAAATATCAAAAACATACCCAAGTTTAGAATTGTATTAGTGCCTCTCTTTTAGAATATCTACAAATATGGTGTTTATCATGGGAAATCTCAATTATAGAAAAAATAGATACTAATAACTTGGCTATAGGATTTGAACATGCATGGAAAAGTCATATGTGATAATAGAATTAAAAAAAGGATATACTTTAATCTATGGTAAGATGAAAATGTCCAAAAATTGGGTTTATCAAAATTAAATTTTGATGGTGCTTCTAAAGGAAATCCAAGAAAAGCCAGTGGAGGTGGTATTTTTAGAAACTTTTTCAAAATCATATGAAATTTCAACTAACAACTATGTAGAGGCTAGGGCACTTCTTACAGAGATTAAAATTGTAGCAAAAAAAATGATGGAAATATTTTTCAATTAAGGGGACTCATAAATTATCATCAATGTTATTAACAAAAATGGATGTGGAGACTGGATAAAAATTATATTATTGTTGATGTTCACATCTATTGATAGAGATAATCTCCTGGCAATGTGAGCATATTTATAAAGAAAGAAATCGAGTAGCAGATAAATTAGCGAACTAAATATATTTAAGAGAAAATGAAAAAAATGTGATAAAATGTATGCTACAACAAATATAATATTTTAATATTTTTATGGGAGTGGCCCCAATAGAAGCCACATATAACCTATTAAAAAAACAATAAGAGAATAAATGATCTATTTTAAACCTCACAAGTGAAGCCACTAATGTTTAAATTTAAATTTGAATTATATAAATAAATAGGTAGTAAACTAGTTCATAGCCTTAAGTTTAACAATCCTTTCAACACGAAAATGATCAAACTTAACTTTAACATATATATAAATAAATGATAAAAAAAGAAAATTGGAATTAGTATTAAAAATTTTAAAATTTATATTAATATTTGAATATATCCATCATAAAGATAATTGGGTCTTATTATTATTATACATTCATCAAGAATATAAACATGATATTGTTATAGAGTTAACTTATGTAACCAAGATAAAGGAGTTTTGATTCTAAGAATAATGCATTCATCATCAAACATAAAAGATATATATAACAACATTAAAATGTTTAAAAATTATAAAATCAAAACTATAAATGAATGAAGAAACCCAAGAAAAAATAAAATGGTAATTATCATTTAATATAAGCTAGTCAATATGTGACTCAATTGAAATCCTCGAAATTATCCCTAAAAATAACCTTCACATATTTCATCATTATATGGTGACCAATAATGTTAGAACGCTTTATTCAAGTTGATCTAACAAACTTATTAATATTATTCTTAGTATATTTCTTAATTCTTGTTTCAATTAACTTGTCTATAAACCTTTTTACAATGTCCATGTAATATCCAATAAAATTACTATTTATTGGATTATTTCTTTGAGCTAGTTTTAAGAAAATTATCATTTTTTATGTGTAATAAAAATATTATAAATCTTATCAAGTGGCATTAGATTAATCAGTTAGATTCCTCAGTATTTAAAGAGGGGACCAAGGTTTAAATCTTACCAAGTTATACATTATAATGTCCAAGCTTTGTTGTAATATCACTATGTGGTGATGATGTAATAAAGGTGGGGTCCGTTTTAATATCATATAACCAATTGAAAAAAAAAACATTATTAATCTTGAAATTTATAAAGAAAAATTACTAATTTTTGAGAACCCATTTTGAAGAATGTACATGATAAGACTTTTCTATCCTCCCACCATATATGATTTCCTTCTATCATATCTCTTATTATCTTAGTATTTGTCTTACCTCTACAATAGTCATTTAACTTGAAATCTTACGTAGATGCCTTATCTTTTCTTCCAAATGATCTTCATCCTCTATATAAGTTATATGATTGCTAAAAGTGGGAAGTTGTGTATATATTTTTTTTCTAGAAATATTCATTTCAATAGATTTATCTTTATCATAATGATAAGTTCTTACAATAGATTTATCTTTATCATAATGAGAAGTTCTTACAATATAATGCATCTGCCTCATTTGACTTCCAAAATAAACTTAATTATTTTATGCTTGATATTAAGACCATACCCAAAATTCCTTAGGTTTATCTTCCCCTTCTTTCCAACATCTATTAGAATCACTAATATACATTTTCAATAATCTAGAAATAAATCTAAATTATTCTATTTCAATTCTCTCAAACTCTGTGTATAGTTTAGCAATAAATGTGGAGATAGGAGATCCATGACAACCACTTTTTTCTAATCATAAATAAATAAATAAATAAAATAAAAATTTTGATCTAAAATAAAGTCTCATTAGGTTAATAGTTTAATTATCTATTCTCCCTTCAATGATTGTATAACATATTCAATTTACATTTTGACAAATAGTGATACATCACCAAAGTTAAAAATTATATCCTTTAATCTTAGTTTTAGTTTAAAGTCATAAGATGTGTGGAGTTCCTTACCAAAAAAAAACGTTACCTTTCAAATTTTTAATTTTTATATAAAAAATATGTTGGTGTATCCCTATAATTTGCATAAATCTATTGGTTGTTTGGTCATGGTATTAATATCATCTATGTATTGTTTTCTAAACAAACCAAATGATCCAATGTTTAGGTACAAGGATCTAGAGTCAAAATCGGAAGCAGGAAAGAAGGCTACAAGATAACAAGCAAATTTATTAATCTTGAATGAAATTATGGAGAAAAAAATCTTTGAGAAGAGATATCTTCCAATTACCCTCTGATTCAAAAATTACACGTTTATATACAAATTCGGTGGAAGACAAAGAGTCATGATGATTCAATTTCTATAATGCAGGATGCAAAATAAAAAAGGTCCACCATTGCTACTAAGCATTCCATAGTCTGCACTCAGTTCATATTTCTCAATTGGCATTTTGTAGACCAAACTATAAACTTTACATTTTGTAATTTGTACTTTGTAGTCTATAATACACACTTTGTAGTTCATACTCTACACTCTATAGTTCACATTCTGTAGTCCACACTTTACACCCCATATTTTATAGTCTATATTTCACAGTCTATAGTCCATAACCTACATTTCATAGTTTGCACAGATCAATTGAACCCCCTTAAAAAGCAATGGTTTTTATTGCATCAAGTGTAGAAGCTCATGTTTTATTTGAGACTTCATGAACCACTTGGCCTAGTGACTAAATTGACCTATCTAAATTACTTTGTATAGTTGTGTGGACTATCTCTTGGTGGTTTTGGTCCATGTATCAACTATTTGATCTTCCTCCATTGGTGCAAGACTTCCAATATTGAGCTCATCAATCACCAACTTCTCTATTGATGTTGAAGTGTCTAACAAGGATGGTAACATGAGTTAAGAAACTCATCATTAAAAATAGGATATAGGCTAAGATAAGGTGGTATATTGATCTTGAAAGCATTCTCTCCCTTTTTCTCGATGATGGTATAAGGCCTGTAGAGTAGAGGTTTGATTTTTCTATGGACCTACAAGGTGCTCTTTCTACAATCACAACCAAACCTTATCTCCTACTTTGAAAGAGTGTGTAGTGTGATGTTGGTTATGACACTGCTTGTACTTTACATTCATCTAGTCCACAAGATCATGAACTTGCTACTATACATGTTGAATATGCTCCACAAACTTCACTATTTATTTTGTTTTTTGCTCTATGTGGTGTGAAGTTCATAAGTGAGATTGGAAGAGCCACATATATGAGTTTCAAATGTTGAAAACCAAAACAAACATGAAAAGGGCTATGTTTGATAGAGTTATGCAAAGCCCTATTATATCCATGTTGAATGTATGGTAGGATCTTGTCCCACGTTCGAGTATGCTTTGAATCGTATATACACAACATATGCACGATCAACCTATTGGTAACTTTCATTTGTCCATCAGTTTGAGGATGGAAAGTTATGGATTAGATGAGCTTTATTTCCATCATCTCCCATAGAGTGTTCCAAAAGGTACTTAAAAATTTGATGTCCTTGTTTGAGATAATGGATTTTGGTAAGCCAAAATGAAGCCATACATGGTTGAAATAAAGTTTTTCTATTACAGAGTTATACCCAGACTTATTCCAGAATAATAATATAAAATTAAATAATTCAGAAGAAAATAACAACTCATAAAATACATGCACATAGAACACAAGAGATTTATCCTAGTTCACCCAATATGGGTTACTTCCAACAAACAAGAGCCACACCTCCTTTTCTATTATTGTTCACCCTCATCCCAAAATGGGACATTACAATCAATATAAAAGAAACTCTTACAACCCTAAACCACAATGTGGTATTAGAATCTGTGGGCAACAATACCATGGGCTAAAACCACCCATACTCATAAATCATGGGAATCCCACCAATGCCTCTAAAAATATCTTCGAGAATATCTCCAAAAAATTTATCGAAGAAGTAAGGGCCCTATGTATAGTACTTCCTCTACAAAGGATGAGACACATCCAATATCCTCCCACTTGTTGAATACTTTGCAGAAATGTTGTAATCAATGTTAGTTCCAATATTTGGTCTTTCCAGACCCATTTCAACTGTACAAAACATGAACTTTTATGTGCTAACTACCTTGGTTAAAGCATCTACAACATTTTCCTTGGTATCCACTTTTTCTAGCAACACTTTATTTTGTTCAATCATGTCCCTACTAAATTGGTACTTTGTATCAATGTGCTTTGTTCTTGAATGATAAGCAGGGTTCTTTTCTAGAAATATAGCACTTTGGCTATCACAAATTATCTTCATAACTCCTTGAAAGAAACCAATATCAGCACATAGTCTTTGTATCCATATCGCTTCCTTACTTGCATCAGTGGTTGCCATGTACTCAATTTTAGTGGTTGAAAGAGCAACAACAGTTTAGCTTTTGCTCATCCAACAAATAGCCCCTCCAAACAAGTTGAATACATATGCACTAGTAGATATTCTATTTTCAAGATCTCTAGCCCAATCTACATCAACAAAACCTTTTATATCCAAGGATTTGTTTTATTTACCTATATCTTCATAAAATATTAAAAAATTAGATGTACCACGTAAATATCTAAAAACCCTTTTTACAGTATTCCAATGCTCTTTACCTGGTTTAGACATATATCTTCTCAAAACTCCCACTGCATGGGCAATATCTGGTCTAGTGCACACAATGGCATACATTAAACTCCCTAAAACATTTGCATAAGTAACATGGGATATATTTCTACCTCTTCTTATATTTTTAGACATTGTTCAGTAGACAAATTTGCATCCAAAGGAATAGGTACCTTCACTGGTTTGCAATCCTGCATACTGAATCTCTTCAATACTGTCTCAACATTTGCAGTTTATTCAATTATAACATTCTTCTTGCAAACAATCATGATAATCATTTTGTAAAATCAATCAACCACCATAAAAACACATTATTATTATGCTTGAAAATAGGTAAACCTAAGAGGAAATCCATAGAGACATATTTCCAAGGCCTGGTGAATCAATAAGGGTGTATACATACCTTGTTTCTTATTGATTGGATATGCTATGGCATAAGGTGTATAAGACTTGATGTATTTTTCTACATTATTTCTCATATTTGGCTAGAAGAAGTGGTTTTGAAGAATGACTAGAGTCTTCTCCACACCAAAGTGACCTGCTACCCTATTGAAGTGTGCTTCCCACATCATATTTGTTTGTTCAAAAAAGGGCACACAAATGTGTCCCCTGTGATAAAGTAAGTATCCCTAGAAATAAAAATTAGAAACATGCTTACCTAACTGAAGAGCTTGATATATTTAAGAAAAATCAAGGTCATTTCCATATAGGATGGACTAAATGGATGTCCCATACCCCCAAGAATCAAGAATGGTAGTGAATCCTACAATGGGTGGTCATCTCAGGTAATATACAGTCAAGTTAGCACTTCTCTTCTTATGTTGAATGATAAAGTGAAACTACTACAAATGCATACTCCATTTTTTATACCTCTTATTCTTGAGCTTGCTCTAAGTTTTATTAATTTTAGAGATATGTGATCAATATGAATGATTTTTTATTTACCTAAGATATAATGCTTCTATTATTTGCAAGCCTAAACAATGATGAAGAACACAATATTATACTGAGAGGGGGGTAAACTATAGAAGACAACTTTTTACTTTCTTTCCAAATCAATATTAATTAATTTCCTTAATTGTAATAACTAAATATAGCAGTGTGCATTAATAACTCAGATAGCATAGTAAGAAAGAGCACAAGTCACCACACACAATTAAGATGCAAGATTTAACATGGTTCCCCAAATATGGGGTACTCCACTAGATAATCTCCTTATAATATTTCACACAGAATAAGGATCCAATACAATGATTTCTTTGATCTGCTCAAAGCTAGGCAATAACAAGTTCACACAAAAATTGTCCAAATTTGAATAACAAGCTCACACAGAACTTGTCCAAAATTGAATAACAAGTTCACATAGAACTTGTCCAAATATGAATAACAAGCTCACATAGAACTTGTCCAAATCTGCTCTAACAAGCTCACCAAGAACTTGTCCAAATATGCTCTAGCAAGCTCACCAATAACTTGCCCAAATATGCTCCAACAAGCTCGCCAAGAACTTGTCCAAATATTCTCTAGAAAGCTCACCAAGAACTTGCCAAAATATGCTCTAGCAAGCTCACCAAGAAATTACCCAAACCTGCTCCAACAAGCTCACCCAAGAACTTGTCCAAATATGCTCTAGCAAGCTCACCAGGAACTTTCCAAAATATGCTCTAGCAAGCTCACCAAGAACTTGCTCAAATCTATCCATAAATCTATTCCAAAATTGTCCACAAATCTATCCACAAGGTTGTCCCAAAACTATCCACAAAGTTGTCCCAAAGCTGTCCACAAAGCTATCCCAAAACTGTCCACAAAGCTGTCCCAAAATTGTCCACAAAGTTGTCCCAAAACTGTCCACAAAGCTGTCCCAAAACTATCCATAAAGGCTGTCCCAAAACTGTCCATAAAGGCCTTCTCAAAGGCTCAATCAATCATGCTCAAGTAGCACTCAAATCTCATCCACAAATCTATCAATGCAAAGCTCAAATATGAACTCAACAATATATGTCAATGTACTCTTCGATGGATGACAACAATGATCCACAATGATCTCAACTCAACTCAACTCAAATCAACTCATAGAAGCATAAAGATAATTGTTAGAGACTCAATATGTTCTAAGCTCAATCTCAACTCAACTCAACTCAAATAAATCTCAACTCAACTCAAGTCAACTCATAGAAGCATAAAGAGAATTGTTAGAGACTCAATATGTTCTAATCTCAACTCTAAAAATATAGAATAGTTTATTTTATGGAACTTGACCAATCGCCTCACACAATCACTTGACTAGGCTCAATCAACTCAACTCAACCAATCACCACAAGGGACTATTCTTTCTCACAAAAACCCTAGTCCAAGCATGTATCAACCAACTCAAATGTTTTCAACAATGCTCAACCACAAATCTCACATAAAAATGATACTCATGTTCTTTTCAAGTTCTTTCACAACCAATGGGATTCAAAAACTATGCTTATAAAACAAGGTTTAAACACAACTCTCAAACCAGAAAACCTTGAAGCATTCAACCAACCACTTTCGAAAAGGAAACCACAATCAATCATTTTCACTCCAATGATATTTCATAAATCAACCACCATAAAAAATCAATAGGAGAATGTTCCCATACCCTTTTTGATGCCAAGAAGTTGTCCACAAAATCTGCCACACTAAATACAACTTTCCTTTTCAATATTAATAAGGGTTAGTGGACTTCAAATAATAATCACAAGATAAGCATAACTCAATTTACACATTTTTACTCCAACTTAATAAATACATCCACCAAAGTCCTTTTTAATAAAACCCTTATCAAAAATAATAACCAATAAGGCTCTCAAAAATATTTTATAACAACTTATTTCTCCTAAATCTTAATATTCAATTTCATGAATATCAAAATAAATCAACAACACATCCACCTTTGAAATAATAATCACAACCCTTATAAAAATAAAGTTTAATTCAAAACTTTAATTATTCCTTAACCACCTTATAACTCCTATCCTAGGGCATCAACGAAATTAATTAGAGCAAAACGTAATTACCTCCTCAAGGGGATTCGAACCCCCAACTTGCACACATCATGAGCGCCTTAGCCGTGACTAAGGTTGCCACACAAGATAGCCGCTCATTCGAAGGGAAAAGGAACGACGTGCCTTAAGTCCTTCCTCCCTTCCACACAAACCAAAAGCGCTTCGAGCGCTTTCCTTCCAATGCCTTTGAATATAGTCAAGGAGATTTGAACCTTGACGTAAAGCGCTGCCACACACCTTAAAAAAAATCCAATTGCCAATGCGCCACTCTGCCCACAATTTCTTGGGCTTTCGACCAATCTTGGACTTATTCGTTGTCTTCCTTTTCAAAATGATTTTCGCACGAGCTCTCTTCGGATGCTTATCCAACGATTAACATGAGCAAGTATTAAAATAAAATGAACCTTAAGATCCCCCTTTATATAGTCTTCTCCTCATTTTTGATGATATCGACGCATTATTGATTTTCCCTCTTTCTTTAGACATCGATGCTAACTTTAATTTTAATTTTAAAATTTAAATTTAAATTTTAAATAATTAAAATTTAAACTAAATATTTAAAATTAAATATCTCCATCACCGGGGCACCTTTTTCGACAAAATGAAAGGCCAACCTGGGTTTTAAGAAAAATCCATTTCAAATATGCCATCCATGGTTTTAAATAAAATATTATATTTTGCCTGCCTTGGTTTTCACAAAAAACCTAAATTTATCCATGCTTTCCAAAATATCATCTGCCCACTAAAACTCAAAGTGATCCATATGCCATCAATGATTCATGTGACATCAATGACAACATAAAATAACTCAAATTGCCAAAAAATAACATAGAGTTATTTTTCATATGTGGGGTACTTCATGATAGTCTCATTGAAATTTTCACTGTGATATGCAATAGGGTAGTCTTGCTACAAAAGGACAACTCCCATTACATAGTCTGATGTATCTACCATTAGCTCAAAAGGTTACCTCAAATTTGGTAAGGCAAGAATAGGTCTTGAGCATAGTTAAGATTTCAACTTGTCAAAGACTCTTTATTGTGTTTCTCCCCATTGGAACTTGAATCTGGCTCCCCCTTTGGTTACCTGGTTCAATGGCCATGAAATATGTGAAAATCCTAGAACAAATATATGATAGAAATTGACAAGATTTATAAATTTGTAAAGCTCCATGAGTCTTTGGAGTTGTCCAATTTAGAATAACTTGAATCTTTTTTGGATCAACATGAACACCTTCCTCATTAACAATGTACCCCAGTTATTGGACTTGATTCATAACAATTGTGTACTTCTCCAAGTTGGCATATACTTTGTGCTTTCAAATATTTTGTATCACTTCCTGTACATGTTGCAAATGGTGCTCCCATATCTTACTATAGATGAGAATGTCATCCAAATACACAACTAGAAATAAGTTGGTGAAGGGCCACAAAATATCATCCATCATTCTCATAAAAGTTATCGATGTGTTAGTCAAGCCAAAAGTCATAACCAACCATTCAAACAAACCCTATTTGGATTTGAATACACTTTTTCATACATCCACGGGCTCTATGGGAATTTGATGATACCAGATTTAAGATCAATCTTGATGAATAACTTTGCACCATGTACTTAATCCAATAAATCGTTGATCCAAAATAATGAATATCAATTCTTCACAATGATATTTTTTAGATCTCAATAGTCAATACAGAGTATCCATGTACTATATTTCTTTGGTACCAAGATAATTGGACTATTGCAAGATGAAGAACTTGTTCTGATATAGCCCTTTTGAATTAATCCTTGATTTTATCTTTTGGTCTCATCATTTTCAAGAACTAATCTATGATTAAAAGGGGCATTAGGCAAGGGAGAATTAGGAACCAAATTGATAGAATATTTTACCTCACAATGAAGTGACACTCCAATGGGTGACTTGAAGACATCATATTCTATGATGGTAGCAATTGTCTTCTTTGTAGATTGAATATTGATCATCAAGAGAATAAAGTACCTTGTTTTTACAATCATCCTTTTTCATTGCTTAGAATTGATAAAGAAAATAGAGGTGGGAGGATTTACCTCTAGTATCCAATACTTTTGGTCCCCAAGAGTGATGATGACTTTGCAAGATATTGGCTCATACATGCCATGTCTCTTCCACATAAATGTTTGGCTACAAAGCACATCACAAACATCTAGTGGAACAACATCGTATAAAAATTCATCTTTGAATGGTTTTATGGCATAAGAGAGAATACATTATTGAGTGACACATATATCTCTCCCTTAATTCCTCCATCCAATATTATATGGTTGTGTGTGAGGCTTCATAAGTAGATTTTAATTCTTCACTTTATCAACATTAAATCAAATTCTTTTGACTTCCACTATCAACAATAAAATGTAATGGATTACTATTTACTTAGAACTATGAGTGAATTAATTGCTTCTCCTCAGTTGGTTCCTTTGCTTTATTTATGCAATTGAGAGTGAGGTAGCAACAATCACATGTGGTTCAGCCTTCATGACCTACTTAGCTTTATCCTTGATTGAAATACATGTTGGTGTAAAGGATGTAGAGGGCTGCATCTCAGCATAGAGACTAAATTTCTTAATATTATTCTCTAGAATGTTGATTTCCTTTACGGTGGTCACACCATTTCCCATTCTTGTTATTTTAGTGTTTCCTATATTGTGACTCTTTATTTTGCTTTTAGTTTTTATTTTACTACTGACCCTCTTTGTTTTATTGCTTTTGGTTATCACCTTTACCTTTCTTGGACTAACCCTTGGTAATTTGGTTCTTGTTATTTGAACCATATCCTTTCTTATTTTTATGTTTGTGCTTTTTCTTGATCTTGATGGAAAATTTGTATGCTTCACCCAATATCTTAAATTCAAATAATTCCATATCCTCCCTTATGTGCCAATATAGTCTGTTGTAATACTTGAGAATTTGATGCATCTCAATGTCTTGGATGCCAATTTTTGCAGACAATGAATGAAAATTATCAGTATAGCCTTGAACAAACTATTATTTTACTTGACATAATTATTTCCATTACATGTACAAATATCCATAAGTGCCTACAAATTTACCCATGTAGGGTCTTCTAACTATTCTTGGTTCTAGTTGTATACTTCCCACCAATTCTAGACTGGTATTGATGCTTTTAGAAGGACAAAAGTGATCCCTTTATCAGAGAAGTGACTTATGAAAAAATATGTGGATAACTAATCCAGCCAATTCTCCATTGCTTCCACATTGGTTTTTCTCCAAAAATAGAAATATCAAAGTTCATCTAAACTTTGAATGGTGTTAAAGTATGAGATTCAATCTATAGGATCAATCTGAGTAACGGAATATAGTGGATTTTTTGAATTCTTCGATAGAAGTGAAATAGTATAACATAATATGATTCTTTATTCATACCGGATCTAGTGATCGATTCCTAATTGATCCCATTGTCCTACTCATATAGTTCCAACGCCTTGCTTATATAATGCAATTTTTCCGCTAATGAAAATACTTTGGTGGGCATGAACACAAATTTTCTAGATCCATTTTGATGTAATCATCGCCCTGACCGAAGGTTAATGACGATCCAATGTGCCTATTCGAGGGACGGAGAAGTATGATGAAGGTTGCTCCGATGGATTATATCCACTGATTAATTTAATTATTTTGATAAGATCCACTAATAGGGGAAAACTTACATTCATTAGAGGGAGTAGTCTCGTAGTACTATACATTGAGAATCGATCCTACTGATCGAGTAAATGAACAAGAACCAGATAATTCTAGCTCTCTTAATTCAAGTGAGAGAGATGCTCGAGCTTGCCCCTGATCTTCCATGAATAATAAAAGAAGATTTTGGGGTAACTAGAGCTAGAAAGGGGGACAAAGTCCCAGTGATGTTGATATGGGTCATTCGAGTGATTCAATCAATAAGGACATATTGATTTTTATTTTTCATAGAAGAAAAGGTTCTTTTCATTCATACTTTAGAATGAACCTTTACCACTTCTCTGATCAGGTGGTATCTTAATTAGCATTAGAATATATTTCAACACATGCTTGTATGATGTCATTTTTCTTGGAACAAGGTGGAATTCGTACGAATAAGAACCTTCTACTTGCTATTCTGGAAGACGCAGGATCCCAAAACAAAAATTTATGGGAGATGGAATATTAGATATATCAGGTAGCAATATAGAAAAACTTCATGTCGAAATCTTATTTTATTCAAATAAATAACGTATTTTTTTTTTCCAATTCAAAAAATTCAATAGATCTAAATTGAATTGATTGGGATTGAAAAGATTAATCCCTTCGACATAAGGATCCTTGGCAACCAGAAGTCTGTAACAAATAGGGGATCCATACCCATACTTCTAAGTGTATTAAGCGTATGTTGTATAAAAGACTTCCCTACCTTATAGGGAAGTCTTTCCTGTTGGCGTGGCTCGTATCCAAACAAACCCGTAGTGGTTCGACTAAAAGCAAATCGAATTGTATTAGTACCTATAACTGATTTCTTTTGGTTAATACTAATTAAAAAAATTTCATTGGTAAATCCTATTAAATCGCGCGCATTAAAACCTTTGGTTCTAAATCCAAATTCATCAGAACAGGACCATTCTTTTTCTAAGTAGATCCCCTTGCTGCGTAAAAGAATAGGAAATTCCCTTTGTCGTTGTAGGAAAGGAAGCAATCGAATATGGATTGATCTATCTAATCCATCAGAACCTATTGGAAATGGGTCCACTTTTTTAGGAAGATGAGTTGAACCAATTACAATTCCAGGAAAATTTTCCTTAAAGAGACGTCGCACCAATATAGAAAGGAAGAACGATCCAAAATTAAGTTCATGAATGTTTGGAATCCATATTATACAAGGAGACATGGCTTTTGCCAATTCGAGGGCAAGCATGAATTGTTGTATTCTTTTCAGCCGCAGATTTTTTTTCAAAATATCCATATCCATATCTATTCTGTCTAATTTGTTTTCGGCAGTATCGTCAAAAAGACTAGGGCAAGCATGAATTATTGAATTTGATAGAATATATGGCAAAAATGGAGTATTCAAGTATTCTTATCGATCGGTCGCATAGGCCCAGGTCTAATATATCCTATTATGCAATTCTTTTTTTTTTCATTATTGAAGGATATCTCATAGAAAAAAAATATATATATATATATAATCCAACATTTTATTTGGATCAATAGAAAACTAAGATTTTATAAAAAATGAAGTGAATATGGCACTCAACTAATAATATGTCAAAAGCAGTTTCGATTTTATGCATGCATATATCTATTCCTAGATAGAACGGAATGACATAGATATCTATTTAGTACGTTTGAATGACATTTTCTCAAAATTAAAATGTATATCTATGGTATAGAATGAACTTCTAATTTGAGGATCAAGTTGACTTTTTAATTAGAAGTTCATCTCATAATCTCAACCTATTCCCTCCCTGGGATATGGGGCCAAACATACTGCTTCTTTAAGTTAGTAAGAGAAACGCTTAATGAATAATATTTTACAATAAGGTCTCTTGAGAAATTGTAATAATAGGATTCATTGTTATTCCCAGTATAGCAGATGTTTTTGAACGTACAATCATACTTACTTAGATTAATTTTTTTGAGATTGAAGAAGGTATTCTATAATTTTAGATTTGAGGAGTTATTTCTCTGTTTCATTCAGTCATTAATAACTTTATTATTTTAGAAAAATAATATATATAAAAATAATAATCATAAGGGCTCCTATTCATACATACCTTTAAAAAATAGAGATCCACCCTACAATATGGAGTGAAAAAGCCGAAAAAATAAAATGATTTTTAGCCTTTATGAAATAGATTCTTGAACCTTTTTCACACTCATGCCACGGCAAAGTACTGCAAAAAAAAAAACTGCAAAATCGGATCCAATTTATCATAATCGATTGGTTAACACTGCAAAAAAAAAAACTGCAAAATCGGATCCAATTTATCATAATCGATCAGTTAACATTGCAAAAAAAAAAACTGCAAAATCGGATCCAATTTATCATAATCGATTAGTTAACATGTTGGTTAACCGTATTCTTAAACACGGAAAAAAATCATTGGCTTATCGAATTCTTTATCGAGCTATGAAAAAAATCCAACAAAGGACAGAGAAAAATCCACTAGTTGTTCTACGCCAAGCAATACGTGGAGTAACCCCCAAAGTAACAGTAAAAGCAAGACGTAGGAGTGGATCGACTTATCAAGTTCCCATTAAAATAAAATCTACAAAAGGAAAAGTACTTGCCATTCGTTGGTTATTAGGAGCATCTCGGAAACGACCGGGTCGAAATATGGATTTCAAATTAAGTTACGAATTAATGGACGCTGCCAGAAAGCGCGGCAATGCTATACGCAAGAAGGAGGACACCCATAGAATGGCAGAGGCCAATAGAGCTTTTGCACATTACCGTTAATCCATTCCATATATAGATAGATAAATATATATCTAATGATCAGTAAAAGAAAGCCAAATTATTCGAAATAGATCAATATTTTTATTGGAACGAAAGAAAAAAGAAAAGAAGAATAAAACTTCAATGAGAAATTAACTACATAAATTTAATAAGTTCTCTCGGCCGGGGTTGGTTAATGACCATTCATCAAAAAAGTATACAAAAAGACCCAGAAGGCAAAGTGATAGATTATCAAAATAAATTTGGATAATCGAGATAACCCATCTTTTAAAAATAGGTTTGTCAACTCTATGTGGATATTTTGGCTTTTCTCACACCTTTCCTTTCATTCTATTTTTTCGAAAAATAGATCCCCAATGGACTCTTTTGATGACTTATTATAGTTTAATTTCTATATTTTAAATCAAATTTCTAGTTGATTGACCATGTTAAAACTTATTCTTCTTAAAAGAAGAATAAGAAATTCTTTGTAATTTGATATTTTATTCTCCTTTTCTCCTTTCCTTTCTCATATTAAGGAGAATAAGGAGGATTTTTATTCCTCTTGATATTAAAAAAAATATACAAGAGAAATGTTTTATTATGTTTATGCTCATTTGAAGAGGAATAAGAATAAGGATATCTGAAATCTACTATTTTTCAAGATAAAAAGTTGAAGAAAAAGATTGAAACTTTTTCTGAGATTCCATAAAGTTACTAATTCATGATCTGGTATGTAAAAAATGAAAACTTCATTTTCAATTATACCCTTAAATCTTTTTTATGAGAGCTTAATTTGCTTCATTTTTTTCTCCAAAAATGGGAAATATCAAAGTTCATCTAAATTTTGAATGGTGTTGGGGCATTGAATGATTATTCCATAGTGCTAGAAAATAGAATTCACTCAAGAATTTGAGCAAATTATTCCATCTAATTTTTTATATTTCAAGGGCTTAACCCACCATGTTTTTAAAGGATCTACTATCTTAGTGTTGTCCACCATATGAGAATATTTGAAATGGATAGGTAGATATCCAGAGGGGTTGCACGCCTGACACCTAAGATCCTGATAGCCTGACCTCATATTTGGGACCATACACTCATAAAATAGACTGCTTTTATACCATTGATCCAATGTTCGAGGACAAGGATCTAGAGTCAAAATCAAGAGCAAGAAAGAAGGCTATATTAATATTTAATGAAATTATAGAGAAAGCAACTTCTTGGAAGAGATGTCTACTAACTATGCAACCTAAATATGGGGTGTTACACTATCAAGATGATTTTGACTATAAATCATCCCTTTATGGATGGTTTTGGTTGTATTGACCAGAATAGAATTTTCTTTAGTGGGAACCTTCTTTAGGTTGCTAGGTAGTTATCCTCTATGTTCAGTGTCTATTGAAGATTTTACTTATGAGCAATTTAAAAAATAAAAGTATGCAAGGAGAGACACATAATGTTATCCATGTTTGACATACAATCAAGATGACTTCTCATAAAATGCATACAAGTAGATTCTAGATAAATTTTGGCAGAGTTTCCCTAAGATAATCTCACACGCACATGAAAATGAAAGAAATGAGGACCTATTTATATATTTTCTCAAGTGTTATGGGGTTTTGAAGTGGATATGAGGTGGAGGTGACATGTTATACAAGAGGCTTGAGTGAGAGGAGGAAAACATTTAGGTTTTCCCACTTGGACGATCAAAGGGGCATGTGTGCACCATGCCTCATTAATATTTTTGGGTGGAGAGAGTCCTCATCCCACCCAAGGGGTATGCCTCATTAATATTTTTGGGTGGTAAGAGTCCTCACCATACCCATATGCATTAAATAGCATGGGAGGTTGTGTGGGTGCATGAGGATGTGGATATTAGGGGGTAGGCTAGGCTAGGGTGATAGGGTAGACTAGGGAAATGTGCACATAGACTAGGGGAGTGTGCACATAGGCTAGGGAGAGTGGGGTAATCACATGTTGACCATAGGGTTGGGTGTAGGATAGGGATTAATGGGTCAAAGGAGCTAAAATGAGGTGATATAATGTTTCTAAGATGACAATGTCAAATATTTAGCTTATTTGGAGTAATTGAAAAGTTATTAACCATTGACATTGGACAAATAATAATATGATATTTTTTAGGTGTCTACACACACATGGAAACCATGTGGTATCTCCATTCTACACTCAAGACCAATCTAATGGCTTACCTAGATTAATAATATACAAGGGTGATATAACATCAGATAGAAACACCAATTGTCTGATCGCAATAATTGATCGCCTAGAAAGAAATACATGAATAAGGAGGAGATTTTAAGAATCTCCACCAACTATCTGATCAAGGAGACAATAATATAACTTGGTGAGTCTCAATTTTAGAAAATTTGAGGTGATGACCAACCAAAATTTATCATCAACCTCCCTCCTTCCTCAACAAAAAACCTCAAGGGACTTAATTATAGATAGCATCTATATGCAGTCTCCCAAGAAATTTGGCTAAGCTCAAAAAGATAATAGTTGCAATAAAGCCTCTAGTCTATATACTTGCACCACTTAGGCACAACATTATAAGGAATTATTTTGCATATTAAAGGTAATAGCAATGGAATATCTAGTTCCATAGGCCTCGAGTATAATGACATTGTGGGGAAGTCCTAGTAAGAGTACTTGGCAATAGCGATAGAGGATCTGAATCCAAAATCCTTAAGTCTCTCAATATTAATAGGTCTAGATATAGATACCTCAAGATCATCAGCATTAAATATATGCCTATACCTTACTTTATATTAGAGACAAATATTAGATTTCATGTATAGTTTTTAAGGTGGATAAGCCCTAATTTTAGTGTATAAAGAGTAGTTTCAACAATATTGGAAATTGTCTGCTCATGCCTAGCATCTAGACTTGTGTGTATATTTTCTTTCATTGTTCTTCTATGTACTTGGAGTTGAAATTCGAGTCATTTTGTTAATAATATTCAAAACCCTTTTGTTTTAGCATCTTTGTAAAGGAAAATCTATGATGTATATATGAGGTTATGGCTACTTTTGCTTTGCTTTGTTTCTTATGTGTACACATTTCATGCATAAATACTTATGTTAGATTAAAATTGTGTTTATTCATCTAGCTATTGAAAAATTATGAATTTATTCATTTCATTCTAGTATGCTTAGAAGGAACTTTTGATTTGGGCTCATCACCTCTAATGGATTAGGATTTTATTTTTTGTAATTTTTTTCCTTTTCTTTGATAAAAAGGTAAGTAGTTTAGGAAGTTGTGATAAATATCATATCAAATGAGGAGTTGGCCTTAGAAAATATTGTGGAGGTTATCTATAAGTCCATCCCTCACTCGTAGATCTTCTCGACTATGTTGCTCTACATGTGATGTGAGTGTTGGGTGCATGACGGGGCACCGAACAATTCACCCACACAATTGAGCCCTTTTTCATTAAAATTCTTCGGGAAGTATTTACATCATAAAAATAAAAGGCCCGCAGGCTTTACAATGGCCGTGTTCGACCTGGACCTCTTTCCTACACTTCGGTCTCCCCCTCTTCTTTCCAATCCTCCCTCCCTCCATTACCAAAAATTCCAAGTTTTAAAATCTCGAAGTCTCGGCTCCCTAGGCCATAAATGCCCACTGGTGCCAAAACATCAAATTCAAAAATCAAAATTTTGCTTCCTCCGCTTCGTTTTTAGATTTCCTCTATTAATGGGCCACTGCCCCGATTCCCTCTGGGATCTTGCATTAAAGACTCCCCTTGCCCTGCAACCGTCACTTCCAGACTGTCCCTCGGGAACTGTTGCCTGTTAGAACTTCATCTACACCCTCTACCTCTTTTCTCGCACGCGTGGCCTGTCCACGTGTCGAAATGTCAAAATTGTCTTCAACCGGCCACGAAAACTCAAACCACGTGGCAGCCTTTAACTAGTCGCGATATCGCGACATGTCGTGGTATCATTAACCCCACGCCCTTCCAAACTTGCTTTGCCTTTGGAGCCATAATTTCGTGACATGTCGTGAAATCACGACATGTCACGATTTTGTGGCTCCCCCGCCCTTCCGTACTAGCCTCGCCTTCGAGCCACGATTTCGTGACATGTCACGAAATCACGACATGTCACGATTTCATGGCTCCCCTGCCCTTTCGTACTGGCCTCGCCTTCGGAGCCATGATTTTGTGACATGTTGCGAAATCGTGACATGTCACGATTTCGTGGCTCCCCTATCTTGCTTTCTATCTTACCTTCGACTTGTTCTTGCTCCCACCTGTATTTGGAAGGCCTTTGCCTTCGCTTTTCTCCAAACCCTTCGTCAACTCTGCCTTTGCCTTCAAACTCATCGTGACGTCGTGATATCGCGATGAAAACTCTCCCCTGGTCTCTGCCTTCAAACTTGTCATGATATCGCGACGTCGCGATATCGTGACGTCACGATATCGTGACGTCACGACATCGCGACGAAGCTTCCCTCTGCCCTCTGCCTTCAAACTTGTCACGATATCACGACATCGCAATATCACGACGTCACGATATCATGACGTAAAATTCCCTCTGCCCTCTAATTTTGAACTTATCATGATATCACGACGTAAACTTCTCTTTGCCCTCTACTTTTGAACTTGTCACGATATCGCGACGTCACGATATCATGACGTAAAATTCCCTCTGCCTTGTTGCTGCCTTTGGGGTCGCGATTTCGTGACCCCCCCCAAACTTGGCCTTTGAACATAAAACAAATTGCTTAGAAAATCTGATTGCTGCCAGATTGTCCTGCTGTCACCGGATGCTCCTGCATCAGACACCCCAGGTAAAAAGGAGAAGTGACCTTCACTTCTATGTTGTTCGGTCCGCGTCCTTGGTAATATCTCCAAGCACTCATCAATCTTTGCAACCTGCTCAAATCTCGTCTCCTGGCAAAAAAAAAATTTGCCCTCTACCAGACAAATTTTGGCATTGCTGCACACCTTCTCATCCACCGTCTGTAATGGCTTCAACTTGTGCCACACTCCATATTTCACCAAGGAGTATGTATTTGCACGACCATCATGCACTACACTCCGATCAAACTACCATGGCCTTCCTAGTAGCAAATGGCAAGCATCCATGGGGAAAACATCACACAGGACCTCATCCTGGTACCTCCCAATATTGAACGTGACTAAGCACTATTCACGGACCCATGCTCTATGGTCCTTCCGCAACCATGCAATCCGGTATGGATGTGGGTGTCTCCTCCTTTCCAGCTGCAACTTAGCAACCATCTCCTCGAAAACTAAGTTGTCTGTACTCCCATTGTCTATAATAACATTATAGACTTTGCCTACACTTTTGCACCATGTGCAAAACAGGCTTCTCCTCTGCTCTGGTTTGTCTTCCTCAATTAGCATGGTCCTCCTCACTATCATTGCTTCCCCTTTCTCAGCTTCTTCAGAATGTTCTAAGTCAGCATCTTCAGCTATCACAACAGCTCTGGCAGGACCCGCTTGTTTCTTGTTCACTCTCTCGGGGTGCTGTGGACATTCATATGCCCGATGCCCCTCTTCTCCACAATGGAAACATGTTCCCCAAAACACTCCTCTTCCATACCCGCATCCAGATCTACCTCTTCCTCTTGGGTAGCCATTGTTCTAAACTTGCGGTTTGGGTTCTTCATCTTCTTTTGGAGTTCGGCTGCTGCTAGTCTCTTCTTTCTTCTCTTCCTTTCTTTCCTCTTTTCTTCCACCGGTCTTTCCTCTAGGCCCTTTTCCTCTTTGCTTGCTCTCAAACCTTCTGTTTAGTTTTTCTTCAACCTTCAGAGCAAACTGGTAAGCATATTCAATGGTGCTCACCCGCACTAAACTCAACTCTTCCTGGACACTGGGTCTCAACCCATTAACATAACGGGCCACCTTTTCCTTGCTTGCTTCCAAATGGCCAGTTCTTATGGAGATTTTGTAAAATTCCTCCGTGTATTCTTGGACAGTCTTATTCATCTGCCTCAAACTCTGCATTTTTTCTAGTAGATCTAGTTCATAATCTACGGGGATGAATTGTCTCTTCAGCTTCTCCACCATCCTATCCCACCTTGTTATCCGTTCTTTTCCTCTTCTGTTATGTTCTAGCTGCACCCCCTTCCACCATATGCTGGCATGACCCTTCAACTTGGTCTTAGTAAATCTGACCCTCTCGGGATCTTCAACTTCTTCATACTCGAAGTATTCTTCCAGATCATTGACCTAGTCGATCAACTCCTCCAGATTCAACTTCCATCTTCGACCTCTTCCCAATCTGAGATATGGCCTTGTATAGTCTGGCTTGTGTTGAATCTACATCTTCTTCCTCTTCTTCAAACTAATTCTCCTCTTTATCAACTTCATCTTCATTGTCTGCATCTCTTCTTGGTTCGTGTCCTCTACGTAGTTCTTCTTGCAGGGCCTGAACTTGCCGCTGCAAAGCTCAAAAATCTTCTGCTGCCATGCCTCTCCCACCAACGGGGTTTCTTCTCGAAGGCATCTTCTCACTCTCTCATGAGCCTTCCCACAGATCCTAGTGTGACTACCTCACATCTGGCGATCTGTCACACACTTAGAATATTCTGGCTCTGATACCACTTGACGGGGCACCGAACAATTCACCCACACAATTAAGCCCTTTTTCATTAAAATTCCTCGAGAAGTATTTACATCATAAAAATAAAAGGCCCATAGGCTTTACAATGGTCGTGTTCAGCCTGGACCTCTTTCCTGCACTTCGGTCTCCCCCTCTTCTTTCCAATCCTCCCTCCCTCCATTACAAAAAATTCCAAGTTTTAAAATCTCGAAGTCTCGGCTCCCTAGGCCATAAATGCCCACCGGCACCAAAACATCAAATTCAAAAATCAAAATTTTGCTTCCTCCACTTCGTTTTTAGATTTCCTCTATTAATGGGCCACTGCCCTGATTCCCTCTAGGATCTTGCATTAAAGACTCCCCTTGCCCTGCAACCGTCGCTTCCAGACTATCCCTCGGGAACTGTTGCCTGTCAGAACTTCATCTGCACCCTCTACCTATTTTCTCGCATGCGTGGCCTGTCCACGTGTCGAAATTTCAAAACTATCTTCAACCAACCGTGAAATCTCAAACCACGTGGCAGCCTTTAACTGGTCGCGATATCACGACATGTCGCGGTATCGCGACCCCCACGCCCTTCCGAACTCGCTTTGCCTTTGGAGCCGTGATTTCATGGCTCCCCCGCCCTTCCGTACTGGCCTCACCTTCAGAGCCATGATTTCATGACATGTCATGATTTTGCGGCTCCCCTGCCCTTCCGTACTAGCCTCACCTTCAGATCCATGATTTTGGAACATGTCACGAAATCGTGACATGTCACGATTTTGCGGCTCCCCTGTCTTGCTTTCTATCTTACCTTCGACTTGTTCTTGCTCCCACCTGTCTTTGGAAGGCCTTTGCCTTCACTTTTCTCCAAACCCTTTGTCAACTCCGCCTTTGCCTTCAAACTCGTTGCAACATCGCGATGAAAACTCTCTCCTGGTCTCTGCCTTCGAACTTGTCGTGATATCGTGACGTCGCGACATCGCGATGGAAGCTTCCCTCTGCCCTTTGCCTTTGAACTTATCGCGATATCGCGACGTCACGATATCACGACATAAACTTCCCTCTGCCCTCTGCTTTTGAACTTGTCTCGATATCGCGACGTAAACTTCTCTCTGCCCTCTACTTTCGAACTTGTCACGATATCGCGACGTCGTGATATCACAACGTAAACTTCCCTCTGCCTTGTTGCTACCTTTGGGGTCACGATTTTGTGACCCCCCCCCAAAACTTGGCCTTTTAACATAAAACAAATTGCCAAGAAAATCCGATTGCTGCCAGATTGTCCTGCTGTCACCGGATGCTCCTGCATCAGTGCATCTAATTACTATCATAGGTGCCTATGATATTTTGAGTGGATAAAAGTTCCATTGCCATTACTGATTGCATGAATCACATAAATTAATTCCCCTAGAAAAAATAAATGCACATATAAACCAAATAAATATCTACCATACATGCACAATATTTCCACTAGCATGCCCAATAGGACGAGCTTTATACTTCACCCTATAAAGCATTGAGGAAATACTACATTGAGATTCTAGAAAAAAATTTAGTCTTTTAGATTATTGAAGCATATAAAACATTCACCTAGAAAATCCACTAAGAATAAAGGACCTAAAATTTTATGAGCACGGGACTTACTACTAGGTCATTTTCCATAACAAATTCCAAGCACTAATATCACCCCTGAACCAAGAACCCAGAATAATATCTTGATGTTGTAACATGGTTGCACAATAGAATCAACCCCAAGAAGGAACCTAACATGGAATGATAGAGGACCCGTACAACCACCAATTCCTCCTTCAAAATGGGACCAAATCCTAGCCTTAGTGATCAATTCATTACCTTACTTCAACAAAGAGGATGGGAAAATACCTATGGAATATCTACAACACATGGTAAGCCTATGCATAGTTTACAAGCCCATAGATATAGAGAAGTAATGCATAGAATTAAACTAGGTACAGGGGGAATAATTAAGGTTCAAAGGAGTTATAAGGAGTAAAGAATTCATAATAGCAAATATTAAAGATAGATTCAAGAGTATCCATAAATAACTAGTAAAGTATACGCCCATCAAGTTTGAGAAGCTCTAAAGAAAAAGCTTGTTCAATAATAGACTTGAATAAAGAAGCCTAAAATTAGAGACAAGGAAAAAATAGAGGACAACATACAGAGAATATTTGACCAAGTTAAATATTGAAAGTAAAGGTCAGAGACATCTAAGAAAGTAGCAATATTAAGGTAAGAAGACAAGATATCAAAGGCAACAAATTGGAGAGTTTAAAATAATAATTTACAAGGCAGATAACCCTGCATATTGAGGTGATCTAGTGCATGAGTATCCTGCACTTGCAAGAATGAAAACAAAGGAAGATATCATAAGCAAGGAAGATAGCAAGAAGATTTGAAAGTAGAAATAGAACGTAGTGGTAGCAAAGGGTTGTATCTAGAGTTTAAAGTAAATGTAGAATGTATAACTCCATCTTCAAAGCTGCACACATTAGTGAATAACATTCAATGTAAAGCATTGTAAAAGCAAAGGTGACAAAGTGCCATCATGGCAAATAGTACCATCAAGAAGCCATAGTGGAGGTAAACATCACCAATATGACAAGCACTATCATAGTCCCATAGAGAAGCATAAATTTTTGAGGGCCAAGTAAAGCATCAAGGGTTGAGTGAAGGCCAAGGGCCAAGAATGAACTAGAACTAGCGTCAACCTAAATGAACCAAACAACATTTAATTTTAAAATAACACTTGTGCACTCAATACAAGGAAGAGATATTAGAATCTCAAAAAATCTAATGTAATTTCAATAGGTGATATCGCAGTGTAAAAGCATACAGAGGAGTGCTTGGATATACAAAAATTATTTAAGTTGAAGTAAGAGTCTAGTAGAGTCTAAGCCAAGAGTTGAGGAGGCCAAGAATCATGTAGAATAGGAGCCAAGCATCAGGAAATCTCTAAGGAATAGAAGTGGAGAGCATTGCTAACATAGAGAAGCATCAAAGTCAATACATCAAATTGAACTATACGTAGTTTGAATCATTACTATCATTTGGTAAACGAAGCACTGCTCTAAGCATCATCCAAAGGAAGACTCTAAGCAGCATCCTAAGGGAGACTCTAAGCACCATTTAAAGGGATACTCTAAGTTCCATCCTAAGGGAGACTCTAAGTGTTATTCATAGGAGACGTCAAGTGCCAAGGAGAATTACAAGTGTCACATAGGAATACTTGCACCATACATGAGGGAAGTCGAATGCTTGAAGTGCATTCAAGTATTGAAATAGATATTCAAAGATACAAGCACAGATAACACTTGAATGATAGCAAAAAGGAGAAAGTACCAAATGTTGAAGTAAAATATTTGGAATGAGTGGTTTAATTACATACATCACCACTTTGCCAAAGTTCGCGGGATGTAATGAAAGGTTTGGGTAGAATATTTGAGTACAATATAAAACTCTTGAGGTATATGAATATGAAATGCTCATCAAAGTGATTAAAGAGGGACATGCATGAAGAACAACACAACATATTGCATTTGCTGGCAGAGTTGGATGAAGCATCCAATTAAACGGTAAGAAGTTAGAAAGGAGGATAAGTGAGCATCCATCCTCACATACTTAAATATGAAGAAGGCATAGTGAAATACAGTGCCAAAGAATGTATTTCTAGAAATACATGCCATTAATGATGTAATTAGGGTTTCAAAGGGTTTATTTAAATTTTACTAAGGTTGAAAGGAGAAATAAGGAGTTGATTTTTTATTTTTGGTTTTTAAAGGTTTTCTAAAGATTATTTTGGAGTGATAAGTATGCTATTAGAATAATAAAGGTTTTTTCTAAGAATTTTCTTGGAGTGATAAGTAGCTCTTTATTAGTTTTTTTAGAGCTTTATTTTAATATTTTTTGAAATTCAAAAGCCATAGAATATTTGTAAATAATTCAATTATGGAGAGATAATAAATTTCTACTTCAAATTTAGGAATTTTTTAGTTTGCAATTTTTTTCTAATTAATTAGGGAGTTATAAGGAGTTCAACATCAAAAGTTTTTTAAAATTTTAGAAACTTGAAATATTTATTATTCAAAAATTAGGGAGTTAAAAGGATGTCTACAATCAAGAACTCAATGGATAATGATATGGAAAACATAATTAGAAAATAAATGGCAAATGTCATAAAAATTGGAATTAAAAATTTGCTTACAAAAACTAAAGGAAACTTAGATCTAGCTTCAAAATTGATCTATAGTGAAGCAATAGAAGAAATATTTGAAACTTTGGAATATTATCTACATGCTAGGATTATTGAAACAATTGATAATGGAAAATATAATATTCTAATTCCTTTGGATATTGGTAGCATATTATATATGGCATTGCTTACACTCAAATATTACAAAGAAGAAAGCATGAAACAAAAGGAATTGATTGAATCCTTTAAGAAGAAAGCAAAAATAGATGAATCCTTTTTTGAAAAAATATTTCATTCTTCATGCAATATTGATACATCAAGTTCATCTAATTTAGGAATTTCTCGTGATGCTTTAAGTGAATTTTTAGAAGACACTATACCGAAGAGGACGTGTGATATGAAGAACAAAGGTAAAAGGAATATTCTTTCACAAGAATATAATGATAATAATATAGTTCAAGAAAACACAAAAACTTAAGAACATGAAGCTAAAACTAAATATGAATACAAGCAAGAAGAAAAGGAACTTGATCAAGGTGGAGGCATACAATGCAATGTAAATTGAAAGATGAAGACTAAAGCTTTCAATAACTAAATAATATAATACAGAGGGGGTGTTGGATAATTTATATTAGTTAGTACATGCCAATGTACCACCTTGGTACAATATTATATTAGGTGTGTGTCTTAGATTGGAGTGTAATTTTATATTTTATAAAATGTAATAATATGCAAGAAATGCGCAAGTGTTATGTAATTATGTGTGCAAGTGTTGTGAGTGTAAATGTCCACAAGTATCCATTATGTAAGAGTGCACATGTGTCCTTAGAATAGGAAAGTAAAGAGTTACAAATAAGAGTGAAGATCAAGAGTGCACCATATGAGGAGTCACATACTATTATATATTTGTGACAAAGCATTATAATTGGTATAAAAAATGCATAGCTTATTACATGCATTAGAGGCTTTTATTCTATATCATTTTTAGTATTATTGTGAGCATTTCCATGTGATTATTCTGAGTATTTCTGAGTTAGTCTTGTGTTTATTGAGTTCATTATATTGAAACTTTATTATATTTTATCCTATGATTATTTTCTTGTAATATTTACATTAAGTATTGGGCTTCAAAAGCTATCACCTCGGTCAAACTCATGAGTCTTGGACTGGTTTATTGTCTAGATGCTTGACCACCATAAGCCTTGTGATGCCCTTAACTCTTGCATACCAACCCACGATAAATTGTCAGTAGCATATATTGGAAAAAAACATGCACTATTGAAAACAAACTTTAAAAATAATTTTAGAGCACATTAAAGCACATACTCACAAATGCATACATAAATCCTACGTAACTTGGGCAGCATATGGGTATACTCAAGCTTCTTCCTCTACAAATGAGGGAGAATATGGAGGTATTTATAGTATTATGGATGGTTGGTGAGGGGATATGACTTGGTAAGTCAAGGTATCTAAGTGGCAAGGGTAGGTGGGATGGAGAGTTTGAAGTGTTCTAGTTAGGGAGGATATGGAAAGTAGTGGTAGTGAGGTGTTAGAGTGATGAGTAGTTATGATTTGAAGATGTGGCAAGTAGGTAGGTGTGACTGAAGTGAGGTGTGGGAGTGAGGTGGCAAGTAGGTGGGTGCAACTGGGTGAGATACTAGAGTGAGGTGGCATATGTAGGTGGAATTAGGATGAGGTGTGGGAGTGAGGTGGTAGGTAGGTGGGTTAGGTGAGTGATGAGGTGTCAATTTAGGGTAGGGTGATGGAAACTTAGGAAAATAAATTATTTAATTTATTATTATTATGCAAGTTTCCAGTTATAATTTTGGCATTATTATTAATTAATTAAATGACTTACAAAATTTATTAAAATATTTAAAAAACTTTTGCCTTGAGGAGGGTGATGTAATATTACCTCAAATCAAGGACAACATATGATGCCCCAATCATGGAATGGATAAATTCCTTTGAATTTTTACCTTTGAAATATTGTGAAGAACATAAGCTTATACTAAGAGAGGGGGTGAACAGTATAAGACCACTTTTTAATTTTCTTTCCCAATCAATATTATGCAATGTATATATATCAATATCAACAGTAGTAATTAAAGCAATGCATAAATCACCACACACAATAGAGACACCAATTTTACGTGGTTCACCCAATGTGGGCTACTCCATGGAGAAAATATTTCACTAAAATTTTCTCAATCAATCTCTTGGGAATACTTTTCCTATTACAATATTTATGGATCTCTTTCCAAAGGAGATACCAATCCCCTAATCAAGTTCATGGATCTCTATCCACAGGAGAACTCCTTTCTCCTAAGCTCTGACTGGTGATCTTCTAGAAGAACTATTGCCCCCACTACTCTGGCTAATGGATATCTATCCACTGAAGACACATGTCCTCACTACCCTAGCTAATGGATATCTATCCACTAGATACTGTCATCCTCTATACTCTATCACCTTCAAATCTCTATCATAAATCTACACTAAACTCAGTCCTTCGATCTAGCATAAATTTACTCAATATTTATCTCTGCTCTGGCACAAACCTATCCTCAAATATGCACCAAACTTTGTCCTCAAATATGCACCAAACTTTGTCCTCAAATTTATACTAAACACAGTCCTTCAGTATAGCACAAATCTATTCTCAACATCTATCCTTTGATCTTGCACTAAACACAATCCTTCGATCTAGCACAAGTTTGTCCTCAATCTATGTCCTCTGCTATTGCACTAAACACAATCCTTCGGTCTAGCACAAATCTATCCTCAAGCCTTAACACAAAGCTTGAATCAATCTCAAATCAACCCTGCTAGATCTACCTCAAACCTTAGCTCAAGGTTTGAACAAATCAATCAATCAACTCTAATTTCAAGTCTTCTCAAAGACTTGTCTCAAATCTTCCTTGTAATCTTCCATAAAAGCTCACACCAATTTTTCCATAAGTTCTCTCTAGAACTTGTCAAATATGATCAATAATTCCTCACTATAACTTATTCAAATCTACTCTCAATATGTATTATAATCTTCCAAAAAAGCTCACCCAAATCTGTCCACAAGTCTTCTCAAATACTTACCTCAAATCTTCTCAACAAGTCCACACTAGAACTTGTCCAATCTCATAGAAACATTAAGAGATTTTTTAGAGACTCAATATGCTCTAAATTCATCATAATGTTCAATAACTTTCAATCACTCTCTTAGAAACATACAGAGAATTATTAGAGACTCAATACGCTTCACATTCACCTCAATACTCAATCACTTTCAATCACTCTCTTAGAAACATATAGAGAATTGTTAGAGACTGAATATGCTTCACATTCACGTCAATACTCAATCACTTTCAATCACTCTTTTGGAAATATATATAGAATTATTAGAGACTCAATATGCTTCACAATCATCAACTCTCAACCTCTTTCTCAAATCAATTTAAAATATAGAATAATTTATTTCATAGAACTTGAACAATCACTTCACACATTCACTTGACTAGGCTTAACCAACTCTACTCAACCTATCACTCAATGAAATGATCCGTGCTCACAAACCCTTGTCCAAGCATATGAATACTCGCTCAAATATTTCCAACAATGTTTTATCAACCAATCTCACATAACAATGATACTCATGTTCTTTCCAAACCCTAGTTCAAGTTCTTCACTCAACAACTCACTTCAACAACAATGCTTATAATACAATCTTCACATAACAATGATACTCATGTTCTTTGCAAACCCTAGTTCAAGTTCTTCACTCAACTCAAACACTTCAAAAACAATGCTTAAGAAATAAGGTTTTACCAATAACTCTTAATTCCAGAAAACCTTGAAGCATTAATTCAAAACACTCTCAACAATGCTAACAAAACAATCCTTTTCACTCCAACTTTCCATTCACAATTTTCAACAATCACTCACTAGGAAGAATATGCCCATACCTTTTGTTGGATGTAGAAGTGCCTCTAGAAAACCTGTCTCAATCACAATTTTCTTATTTCCAATTCCAATAAATAGACACAACAATATTACTTCAAAACTTTCCAAAATATTCCTTGGACATAAAACAATCACAACTCAATTTATGCCTTATTGCTCCCTTTTAAAATAACACTCATCATACCATACATAAAGATAATTTCTTTTATACACCTTATAAACTCCAACTTAAAATGGTATCCAACACCATAAAAATATCAACCAAACACCTTACAATCTTTTCAAAACATTTGAGCATATAAAAATTTAATTTTGCAAAAACCCTTATAACTCCTTTAGCAACCTTAGAACCAATTTAAAATATGCAAAAATTAATTTTTAAATGCCCAAACTATATTCCCAAAATTTTTGGCACCCAATATTAACGCATACATTTTTCTTCCCCAAAAAGGGGTTTCAGTAAGATTTGATCCATCATCTCCTCAAGCCTAAGCGCCTTAGCGCTTGGGAGCCCACCGCGTGGGCTACTAGTGCCCATGTGAAGGAAGGAGGAGTTCCTTCCTCTTATGCCTCCACTCACCATCTATTTCTCATGAACCTTGCACACTCTTTCTTCACTTTGGATGCAGCACAATTCGTAAGGCTCACAATTCCTAAAGCTCACAATAATATTTGAAGGCATGGTAAGGTTTGGTAGGGTGGGAATTCCCCCCTTATATACATGTTTTAATTTCTCCTTACGTTGGTACTTTGTTATTCGAAAACAAATTTTGAATTTTAATTTTGATAACCCACCTTAGGGTTATTTAACCTTAGCTTAAATTTATTTATATTTAATAAACTAATTAATAATTAATTTAAATAACTTTATAAGTTAAGTAAATTAACTAATAAATTAATTTAAAATTAATTTTAAACTTCCTTTGCATAATATTATAATATTTTTTTTTTGGGGCTTTTTTTTGTACTTTGCACCTCATATGACTTTCTGGAACCGGGTCTTGAAACTAAAACTAAAATGGATGCTGCCAAATGAAATTGCCACTGACTGGTGCTGAAAGTTCAATATCAATGACCACTCACTCTTGACATCAATGAAAACTCACTCTTGACATCAATGAAAACTTATCACTCAAAATGTCCAACAATCTCCCCCTTTGTCATTGATGGCAACCCAAATTATTTTTACCAAATCTTGATATTTTTCCTGTTCTTCTCCCCCTAGGAAACTGCTCCTCCTGACTCAATGCTTTCTCAAATCTCTACCCCTTACTCAAATCTCTCCCCCTTTGACATCAATGGAAAATGGTCACCTTTGGGGCTCGGGGCTAAGAATGAGTCTCTTAGCTTAGCTCCTCTCCCACCTCCTCTTGAGGTGGTTAATTTTGGGGTGGGAGTATTTCTACTCCTAGCAAGCACTAGTCTTTACCTTTATCATATTTTCTTCTTATCTGATCCTTATGATTCTTTTGACTATTTCTTTCCATGTTTATGTTCTTGTTCCTATCCATGTCCATACTCCTATTCCTATTCATGTTCATATCCATATTCCTATTCTTATTCCTTTTCTTGTTCCTGTTCCTGTTCTTGTTCCTGTTCCTATTCTTGTTCATATTCATATCCATGTTCATGTTCCTGTTCCTGTTCCTGTTCCTGTTCCTGTTCCTGCTTGGTTCTATAATATCTGCTCTACACCACTTTGTTGTATGTCCATAATTATTGCACTTATAACACTTAATGTTAATATTCCTTGGAGGTGCAAATGTCTTAATATTTATCCTAGTGAAGCCATATCCTTTTCTTTCATGAACCCTGCAATCTATTGCCTTGTGACCAAACTAATTACATGAGTAGCAATACCCATGGAAAAGCTGCCTGTTTTTTAAATTCCTATTTTCTTGTCTTTCATGTGTCCTACACTGTGAATCCATGTGTCCAAACCTATGACATGAGAAACACCTTCCATTGAAATTTCCTTGTCTTGACCTCATTTGTCTCTTAGTCTCTCTTAACCTATTCTGATTTTTGTTCCATCTATTTCTTCTTTGTGCATTGTTCCTTTCTTTGTTGAACTTTCTATTGTCCAACTCATCCTCAGATGTCTCACTTTCTCTTACACTGTCTTCTTCTGAAGTTTCTTCTTCTTCAGAACTTGAGGTTGACTCTTTTTCTTATTTCTTTTGAGCTTGTTCAAAATCAAGACCTATTTTATTTATTGACTTTCTTTGTACCTTGATCATCTTCTCCACAATTTTTGAGCTCTTTCCAAACTTGTGTATCTTATCCTTGTATTTTTCTAAATCTTCTCTTAGTAGAGCTACTTCTTGTTCTAACCTTTAATATTCGAAGACCTTCTAACTTATCCTTGAACTTCTTTGTCTTAGCCCTTGACTTTTTTAGATCCTCTATAAGCTTTTTTCTTTCTTCATCACATTCTTGAAACTGAAACTCAAGTTTAGAGTTTTGCTTTCTTACCTTCTTTATTGTGTCAAGAGCATAAATAATTTTTGCCTTAATATCAAATCCTTCTCTTTCTGATTATTCCTCTATTTGTTTGCCTTTGTCTACATCTTCATTTTATTTTGACTTGTCTTCTATAGGATCACCTTCTTCTTCTTCTAGTGCCATTAGAATATTTTCTTTTGGTCCTTCAAGTGCATCCTCATATTCATCATCACTAAAACTATAACCATTCCTTGTACAACTATATTCAGGATGTCCAAAGTTACCACATCTAAAACACTTGAGAATTATTGGTGACCTTTTCTTCACTTCTTCCTTTTATTCAATCATAAATAGGACTTCATCTATATCATTATCTGAAAAAACTAGCATCACTATCACTTGAGTGTTGGCAATTTTGGGTACCTTGGGTACATTGCCTTTGCTCTAAGTGTAGATGTTGTCATTGATGTCAAGAAGGTCTTGAAGAAATTTGGTTTGATGTCAAAGAATGTGTTTTTGATGAAGGTTTTAGTTTGGAAAGTGAGTTTCCAAGAAGATCAAAGTAGCCCAGTTGCAAAAGATCAAGGAAAAGATAAGTAAGAAAAAGTATGCAGGCGGTTGGAAAAACTGTCGCGATTTCACGACATGTTTTAGAAGAGAGAAAGTGTTGGCAAAACTGTTGTGATTTCGCAACATGTTTGAGGAGAGAAAAAGTTCTAGCAAAAGTGTCACGATTTCACGACACGCTGGAAGACAGAGACGAAGCTGGAAAAACTATCGTGATTTCGCAACATGTTGGCAGAGAAAGAGAGCAAGTTGGAAAGTGTCGCGATTTCACGACATGTCGCATTTTCGCGACTCAAAAAGTGCAGGAAGGCAGAGAAAGAAAAATGTCACGATTTCATGACACATTTCCAGGAAAGTTGTATGGACAAAAAGGTGTCATGATTTCACGACATAATGCAGAAAAGAGAGTCCGCAGTGTGAACTATCACGATTTTGCGACAAGATCGAAGAGAGAGAAAGTTATTCAGGAACTATCACGATTTTATGACATGATGCAAAGTTCCAAGTGAGGACTATCGCATTTTCATGACATGCTGTAGAGGTCAAGTTGAGGACTGTCACAATTTCGTGACATGCTAAAAAGCTCAAATTGAAAACTGTCATGATTTTGTGACATGCAACAAAGGGAAGAGTCTGAAAGGAGAAGCATCGTGATTTCACGACAGGTTGCAAGGAAAGATTTTATAAGCTGAAAGCGTCGTGATTTCACGACAGGATGAAAGAAAAATGTACGGATGCATAATGTGTCACGATTTCGTGATAGGCAGAAAAGATAGCGTACGGATGCAGGAAGTGACGTGATTTCACGACAGGCAGAAGTGAAGAAGCTAGTGGATGAAGTTGTAGCGATTTCACGATAGGCTGAAAGAAAAGCTTACGGATGGTGAAAGAGTCACAATTTCATGACAAAAATTGAAAGCAGGTCTTCTATAGGAGAAGTGTCACGATTTCGCAATAGAAGCAGAGAGAAAGGCTATGAAGACAAAAGCGTCACGATTTCGTGACATGTTCCAGTTTCACGGGCGTAAGGCAGAAAGAAGCTCAAGGCAGTAGAAGTATCGTGATTTCACGACAAAAGATGAGAGGAATGCCATGAAGACAAAAGGGTCACGATTTTGTGACAGAGTTAAAGATGACATCAACAGAAGCAGATGTGTCGCAATTTCATGACAAAAGCAGAGAAGGTAATGAAGACTAAACTGTCATGATTTTGCGACAGGAGTGAAGATGATGTCAGCAAAAGATAGAAGTGTCACGATTTCATGACAAGGACGCAGTCAAGGCAGACAAAGGCAAAAAGTGTCACGATTTTGCGACAACAGGCAAAAGGTGTACGACAGGCATAGGTGTCGCGATATTGCGACATGTTGTAGTTTCACAAGAAAAGCTATAGAACCAGAGGCGGTTGAAGAATAGAGTTAACTTTGAGCCAACAGAGTTAAATATGGGCCAACGCAGCATAGGGTTTTGCAGTCGACGTAGTTTTAGGGTTACAGCCAACTAAGTTTGAGAGTTTTTATCATGAAATTTATTCTATAAAAGGAGGGTTGTTTCGAGATTGAAGGCATTGAATGTGTGTATCAAAATTGTGCAAGTTAAGTCCACGGTGCGCAAAAGAGCAGTCGTGTCGAATCGATCGAAGTGTGCATTTCAAAGTGCGATATTCATAGATAGAGTGTTGGGGAGAAGTTTGATCGTCGAGAAGCAGAGTGTGCGAAGACTGTACTGTTGTTTTTGCACAGAGGTGCATAAGTTGATATTTGATCGAGTGCTGCTGTGTTTGCATGACCAATGCAAAAGTTGGTTTCGATCAAGTGTGACTGTAACAGAACAGAAAGAGATAAGAGGATATATTTGTGCCAGATCGAAGGACTGTGTTTGGTGTAGACCAGAGATAGAGGACATATGTGCTAGACCGAAGGACTGTGTTTAGTGCATATTCGAGGACCAGCTTTGCAATGATAGAGTTGAGGACAAATATCTCCAACCAGAGCAGGGAATACAGGTGTCTTCTGTGGATAGAGATCCACTTGCTAAGGGCAAAGGAGGTAGAGATATTCTAAAGGATCACCAGTCAGAGCAGAGCTAGGGGAAGGCATCTCCTTTGGGTTGGTGCTTATAAACATTATAATAGGGAAAGGTTTTCCCAGAGGTTGAATTGATAAAATTTAGAGAGAAATTTTATCCGTGAAGTAGCCCGCTGGGTGAACCATGTAAATTATCGTGTCTCTTTTGTGGATGGTGTTTTGTGCATTGCTTTGATTACTGCTATTAATACTGCTATCTTTACACTGCATAATACTGATTTGAAAACTGTTTTGAAGCAAAAGTAAAAAGTGGCCTTATATTGTTCACCCCCCTCTCAAGATAATCTTGTGTTCTTCAATTTGTCTCAGAGCAGGTTCCTTCGAAAAGGTTTAATAGCTTGAAGAAAGAACTAATTAAGAACACAATGGATTATTCAAGTGGCAATGCAGCACCTATCCTTGATGGATCATATTTTGGTCTGTGAAGTGCTAGAATGAAGGTTTATCTAATGGCACTTGGTAATGAGGTATGGGAAGTAATTGAATATGGGTACAATATCCCTTTAAATGGTCCATACACTAAAGAAGATAGGCTTCTACATCACAACAATTCAAAAGCTATGAATGCAATCCTGAAAGGATTATAGAAAGTAGATCTTACCAAGGTGATTCACTGCAAGACAGCTAGTGAAATGTGGAAACAGCTACAAGTGGTTCATACAGGTGATGCAAATGTTCTAAAGGCCAAATTGAGACACTTTAAAGGTATGTTTGAACAACTCAAAATGAATGATGATGAAAAGATCAATGACTACATGCTTCGTATGGATGAGATTGTTAACTCCATGAAAGACTTAGGTCTTGAACTTGCTGAAAATGATGTGTGTGATAAGATTTTAAGATCTCTTCCTAATATATTTAGTGAAAATATTTTTGCCATTGAGGAAGCTAAAGATCTAAATAAATTGAAAAATGATGAGCTCCATAGTATACTTGCAGCATTTGAGCTAAGAACTCAAGTGAAAGTTGATGTCAAGAAAGAGGCAGCCTTCAAAGCTACCAAGAAATCAAAGAGCAAACAAATTCAAGAGAGTGATGAGTCCTCTAGTGATGAAGAGGCATATTACAGCAAGAAAGGCAAGTTTTCTAGAAATCACAAGAGCATGAAAAACATAATATGTTTCAACTGTGGGAAGTTTGGTCATTATGCTACTGACTGTACTGTTTCAAAGAATGAAAGTGATGAAGATATACAGATTCTAAGAGCAAGGATTCTAAAAAGCACAAGCATCACAGGAAGAGCAAAGATGAGTACAACAATCATGGAAAGAGGCATTCTCACAAACACAAGAAGAGCTTCTACCTAGACAAAGCAAGTAAGTGTTCTAGCAGTGATAGTGAAAGCTCTTCTAGTGATAATGAAAATGAGATGCTATTCATTTCGGAAAAGGAGGAAGAACCGAAACATAAATTCATTGTCATGAAATGTTTTAGATGTGGAAATTTTGGGCACCTTGAGGATAATTGCAAAAATAATGATTTGGTTGCTAGTATGTATGAGGATGCTTCAAAAAACTACAATGAAGATGCATGTATGGTTTTTAAAAAGGGTAGCACCTCTAGTGATAAGAAATCTGAAAAAGGCCTTGATAATTCAAAATGCAATCAAATAGAGGATCTTGAATGTGAACTTACTAATGCTCTTAGTGTTTTGAAAAAGGAAAGAAAGAAGAATGCTAGACTCAAGGATAATTTAGATGAATGTTGTATGGAGAGAGATGAGCTTATAGAAAGTCTTGACATCTCTATGGCTAAGACACAAGAACTCAAGAATGAGTTAGATTCTAAAATTCTGGAGTATAGTGAGTTAGAACAGGAAATGGCTTCTTTGGAAGAGGAAACTAAAAAATACAAGGATAAACTGTACAGGTTTCAAGAAAGCTCCAAAAAGGTTAAGTCTCTCATCAAAGGTCAAAGAAAACCAACAGATAAAACAGGTCTCGGTTTTGTTGAGCCGCACAAGGAACAGGTTGGGGAATCTAGCAAGAGATTTCAAAAGGAAGAGAGTTCTAATGAAGAAATTACTTTAGATCATGAGTCCGTAAGTGATAAATGTGCAGAAATAGAAAATAGAATTCTGAATGCCGAGAAGAAGGTTTCAGGACCCAAGAGGTCGAATAAAAGAAAATTTCATGGCACATGTTTTGCGTGTCACAGGTTTGGTCACATGGCTGTACATTGCATGACTCAAGTGAAGAGAGTAAATGACAGTTTCAGGGGCCATAATTTCTTTCAAGGGTATTGCTACTCTTGTCAATAGTTCGAGCACAAGGCAATTTTTTGCAAGGCAAATAATAGGAACTGGGTTAGTTAGAACAGGCAGATTGAAAGAACAGCTATGCCTGAAAGAAATAATATTGTTACTTGCTATAAGTGCAACAATGCAGGTCACACAGCCAGACAATGCAAAGCTGATCTTCCAAGGTACAGGAATAGAAACAGTGGTATAAACAGGTCCAAGGATCAAGGTGTGGACAAGAAAAGAGATGAGAACAAGAACAAGAAAAGTGACAAGAACAGAAACATTGACAAAGAATTCAAGAGAAGGCCCGGCAAAGAAATTGTAGACACTGATGATGATGAGTGCCTAATGGGAGTTTCACTCCCACCCTTGTTTTAAATCACCTCATTAGGAGGTGGGGGAGGGACTAAGCTAAGAATCTCATTCTTAGCCCCAAGCCCCAAAGGTGACATGTTGGCAGAGAAAGAGAGCAAGTTGGAAAGTGTCACGATTTTGCGACATGTCGCATTTTCATGACTCGAAAAGTGCAGGAAGGCAGAGAAGGAAAAATGTCACGATTTCACGACACATTGCCAGGAAAGTTGTATGAACAAAAAGGTGTCACGATTTCATGACATAATGCAGAAAAGAGAGTCCGTAGTGTGAACTGTCGCAATTTCACGACAAGATCGAAGAGAGAGAAATTTATTCAAGAACTATCGTGATTTTGTGACATGATGCAAAGTTCCAAGTGAGGACTGTCACATTTTTGTGACATGCTACAGAGGTCAAGTTGAGGACTGTCATGATTTCACGACATGCTAAAAATATTGAAGTGAGAACTATCACGATTTCATGACATGCAGCAAAGGGAAGAGTCTGAAATGAGAAGCATCACAATTTCATGACAAGTTGCAAGGAAAGCTTTCGGAAGCTGAAAGCATCATGATTTTGTGACAGGATGAAAGAAAAATGTACGAATGTAGAAAGTGTCATGATTTCATGATAGGCAAAAAAGATAGCGTACGGATGCAAGAAGTGTCGTGATTTCACGACAGGCAGAAGTGAAGAAGCCAGTGGATGAAGTTGTAGCAATTTCATGACAGGCTGAAAGAAAAGCGTACAGATGGTGAAAGAGTCACGATTTCACGACAGAAACTAGAAGCAGGTCTTCTATAGGAGAAGTGTCACAATTTCATGATAGAAGCAGAGAGAAAGGCTATGAAGACAAAAGCGTCATGATTTTGTGACATGTTCCAGTTTCACAGGCGTAAGGCAGAAAGAAGCTCAAGGCAGCAGAAGTGTCACGATTTCATGACAAAAGCTGAGAGGAAGGCCATGAAGACAAAAGGGTCATGATTTCATGACAGAGTTAAAAATGACGTCAGCAGAAGCAGATGTGTCATGATTTCACGACAAAAGCAGAGAAGAAGGTAATGAAGACTAAAGTGTCACGATTTCACGACAGGAGTGAAGATGACATCAGCAAAAGACAAAAGTGTCATGATTTCGTGACAAGGATGCAGTCAAGGCAGACAAAGGCAAAAAGTGTCACGATTTCACAACAGCAAGCAAAAGAATGTGTATGGCAGGCAAAGGTGTCGCAATATCATGACATGTTGTAGTTTCATAGGAAAAGCTACAGAACCAAAAGCGGTTGAAGAACAGAGTTAACTTTGAGCCGACAAAGTTAAATCTGGGCCGACGCAGCATAGGGTTTTGTAGCCAACGTAGTTTGAGAGTTATAGTCGACTAAGTTTGAGAGTTTTGATCATGAAATTTATTTTATAAAATAAGGGCTATTTCGAGATTGAATGCTTTGAATGTGTGTATCAAAATTGTGCAAGTTAAGTCCGTGGTGTGCAAAAGAGCAGTCGTGTCGAATCGATCGAAGTGTGCATTTTGAAGTGCGATATTCATAGATAGAGTGCTGGGGAGAAGTTCGATCGTCGAGAAGCAGAGTGTGCGAAGACTGTACTGCTATGTTTGCACAGAGGTGCATAAGTTGATATTTGATCGAGTGCTACTGTGTTTATGCGACCAGTGAAAAAGTTGATTTTGATCAAGTGCGACTGTAACATAACAGAAAGAGATAAGAGGATAGATTTGTGCTAGATCAAAGGACTATGTTTTGTGCAGACCAGAGACAGAGGACATATGTGCTAGACCGAAGGACTGTGTTTAGTGCATATTCGAGGACCAGCTTTGCGATGATAGAGTTGAGGACAGAGATCTCCAGCCAAAGCAAGGAAGATATGTGTCTTCTGTGGATAGAGATCCACTTGCTAAGGGCAGAGGAGGTAGAGGTCTTCTAGAGGATCACTAGTCAGAGTAGAGCTAGGGGAAGGTATCTCCTTTGGGTTGGTGCCCATAAACATTGTAACAGGGAAAGGTTTTCCTAGAGGTTGAATTGATAAAATTTAGAGAGAAATTTTATCTGTGGACTAGCCCGCTTTGGGTGAACCACGTAAATTGTTGTGTCTCTTTTGTGGATGGTGTTTTGTGCATTGTTTTGATTACTACTATTAATACTGCTATCTTTACACTGCATAATACTGATTTGAAAATTGTTTTGAAGCAAAAGTAAAAAGTGGTCTTATACTGTTCACCCCCCCTCTCAGTATAAGCTTGTGTTCTTAATTGAGTACTTACTTGTCTTGTCTGCATAGTAGCTCCTCTTTTTTATCTGAAATAACTTCTTCCCTTGTCTGCTTTGTCCATCCTTACCTTTATTTTGGTATATGTATTTTTTTGATTCCCTATTCCTGTGATCCTATTTTTCTTCATCATTGTTATTTTTAGCTTCTTGACAATCAGTTGCATAGTGACCATACTTTCCACAATTGAAACATCTAACAGATTTTACATCTTTGAATATTCTTGAATCCTTGTTCCTTCTGCCATCATTTGCTTCTTCATCATTGGATGACTCATTGCTTGATTCTGACTTCTTATCCTTTGTCTTCGTGATTGCTTTAAAGGTTGCTTTCTTCTTGGAATTAGGTTCTTTTGTTCTTAACTCAAAAGTTGTAAGAATACCAAGTAATATATATCTTGTCAAATAATCACCATCCTTTGCTTCTTCTATAGCTAAAATATTTTCACTAAACCTTGTTGGAAGAGACCTTAATATCTTATCACAAACATCCTATTCATCCACATTAAGTCCAAGTCCTTGCATAGAATTAACAACCTCATCTACCCAAAGTAGATAAGAACTAATGTCTTCCTCATTCTTAATTCTTCAAATTGTCCTTTGATATTGCGTATCTTTGCCTTTTTTACACTTTTATCTCCTTCATATATGCTTTGCAACTTATCCCAAATTCCTTTTACATATTTACAATGCATAACTTTTATTGATTCTGTTCTATGCAAACCTCTCAAAAGTGCATTCATTGCTTTTGAATTGTAATGTTGTATAAGCTTACCTTCCTTATCTGTAGGTGGATCAGCTGGTGGTATGTATCCATTTTTAACTGCTTCCCAAATTTCATTGCCAAGTGCCATCAGGTGAACCTTCATTATCATACTCAAATGTATTTAGTCACTTCCATCAAATATTAGTGTTGAATTATATGAGGACACATTCTTGGAATCCATTGTGTTCTTGAAAGTTTTTTCTTCAAACTGTTAAACTCTTTTGAAGGAACCCGCTCTGATACCAATTGAAGAACACAAGCTTATACTGAGAGGGGGGTGAACAGTATAAGACTACTTTTTACTTTTCTTTCCCAATAAATATTATACAATGTATAGATAGAAATATCAACAGCAGTAATCAAATTAATGCACAAATCATATCACACAATAGAGACACTAATTTTACATGGTTCACCCAATGTGGGCTACTCCACGGAGAAAATATTTTACTAAAATTTTCTCAATCAATCTCTTGGGAATCCTTTCCCTATTAAAATGTTTATGGACCTATGTCCAAAGGAGACATCAATCCCCTAATCAATTTCATGGATCTCTATCCACAGGAAAACTCCTTTTTCCTAAGCTTTGATCGATGATCTTCTAGAATAAATGTTGCCCCCATTGCTTTGGATAATGGATATCTATCCATTGAAGATACATGTCCTCACTACCCTGGCTAATGGATCTCTATCCACTGGATATTATCATCCTCTATACTCTGTCACTTTCAAATCTCTATTAAAAATTTACACTAAATTCAATCCTTCGGTCTAGCATAAATCTGCTCAATCTTTGTCTTTGGTCTGGCACAAACCTGTCCTCAAATATACACCAAAATTTGTCCTTGAATATGTACTAAACACAATCCTTCGGTCTAGCACAAATATGTCCTCAATATTTATCCTCTGATCTTGCACTAAACATAGTCCTTCAGTCTAGCACAAGTTTATCCTCAATCTCTATCCTCTGATCTTGCACTAAACATAGTCCTTCGGTCTAGCACAAATTTATCCTCAATCTCTATCCTCAAGCCTTAACACAAAGCTTGACTCAATCTCAAATCAACTCTTTTGGATCTGCCCCAAACCTTAACTCAAGGTTTGAACAAATAAATCAATCAACTTTGCATTCAAGTCTTCTCAAATACTTGTCTCAAATTTTCCTTGTAAGCTTCCATAAAAGCTCACACCAATCTGTCCACAAGTCCTCTCTAGAACTTGTCAAATCTGCTCAATAAGTCCTCACTAGAACTTATCCAAATATGCTCTCAATCTGTATTGTAAGCTTCCACAAAATCTCACACAAATTTGTCCACAAGTCTTCTCAAAGACTTGTCTCAAATCTACTCAACAAGTCCACACTAGAACTTGTCCAATATCATAGAAACATAAAGATAATTGTTAGAGACTCAATATGCTCTACATTCATCACAATTCTCAATCACTTTCAATCACTCTCTTAGAAACATACAGAGAATTGTTAGAGACTCAATATGCTTCACATTCACCTCAATACGTAATCACTTTCAATCACTCTTAGAAACATATAGAGAATTGTTAGAAACTCAATATGCTTCACATTCACCTCAATACTCAATCATTATTTTGGAAACATATAGAGAATTATTAGAGACTCAATATACTTCACACTCATCAACTCTCATCCTCTTTCTCAAATCAATTCAGAATATATAATAATTTATTTCACATAACTTGAACAATCACTTCACACATTCACTTGACTAGGCTTAACAAACTCTACTCAACCAATCACTCAATGAAATTATCCTTGCTCACAAACCCTAGTCCAAGCATATGAATACTCATTCAAATATTTCCAAAAATGCTTTATCAACCAATCTCACATAACAATGATACTCATGTTCTTTCCAAACCCTAGTTCAAGTTATTCACTCAACAACTCACTTCAACAACAATGCTTATAAGACAATCTTCACATAACAATGATACTCATGTTCTTTGCAAACCCTAGTTCAAGTTCTTCACTCAACTCAAACACTTCAACAACAATGCTTAAGAAACAAGGTTTACTCTTAATTCTAGAAAAACCTTGAAGCATTAATTCAAAACACTCTCAACAATTCTAACCAAATAATCCTTTTCACTCCAACTTTCCATTCACAATTTTCAACAATCACTCACTAGGAAGAATATGCCCATACCTTTTTTTGGATGTAGAAGTGCCTCTAGAAAACCTGTCTCAATCAAAATTTTCTTCTTTCCAATTCCAATGGTTAGACACAACAATATTACTTCAACACTTTCCAAAATATTCCTTGGACATAAAACAATCACAACTCAATTTATGCCTTATTGCTCTCTTTTAAAATAACACTCATCATACCATACATAAAGATAATTTCTTTGATACACCTTATAAAATTCAACTTAAAATGATATCCAACACCATAAAAATATCAACCAAACACCTTACAATATTTTCAAAACATTTGAGCAAACAACATTAAAACTTTAATTTTGTAAAAACCCTTATAACTCCTTTAGAAACCTTAGAACCAATTTAAAATATGCAAAAATTAATTTTTAAATGCCCAAACTATATTCCCAAAATTTTTGGCACCCAATATTAATGCATACCTTTTTCTTCCCCAAAAAGGGGTTTCGGTGAGATTCGATCCGCTGTCTCCTCAAGCCTAAGCGCCTTAGCACTTGGGAGCCCACCACGTGGGCTACTAGTGCCCACGTGAAGGAAGGAGGAGTTCCTTCCTCTTATACCTCCACTCATCGTCTATTTCTCATGAACCTTGCACACTCTTTCTTTGCTTTGGATGCAGTGCAATTCGTAAGGCTCACAATTCTTAAAGCTCGTAATAATATTCGAAGGCATGGTAAGGTTTGGTAGGGTGGGATTCCCCCCTTATATACACATTTTAATTTCTCCTCACATCGGTGCTTTGTTATTCGAAATCAAATTTCAAATTTTAATTTTTATAACCCACCTTAGGGTTATTTAACCTTAGCTTAAATTAATTTATAATTAATAATTAATAATTGAATTAATTAATAATTAATTTAAATAACTTTATAACTAAATTAACAAATAAATTAATTTATAATTAATTTTAAACTTCCTTTGCATAATATTATAAAAGAATATATAATATTATTTATTTGGGCTTTTCTTGTACTTTGGACCTCATCTGACTTCCTAGAACCGAGTCTTGAAACTGAAACTGAAACTGATGTTGCCAACTGAAACTACCACTGACTAGTGCTGAAATTTCGACATCAATGACCACTCACTCTTTGTTAAAGTAGTCACATTGAAATTAGATTTGTATTGATATTTGCTCAATTTAAATAGTTACAATTTTAGGATATTTTAGGAAATATCTTGGATGACAAACTAACATAATAGATCCCTAAGGTGAATCCCTAAACTATAGCAACAACTAAAGTAATATATGTCGTCAAACACACAAATATGCCGACCATAGTATAGGACTAGAAAGTGTCGGCAAGCAACATTTAAATGTTAACCTATATGCTAACATTCTCCCCCTTAAAGTTGAGAGGGCTGACAAGACAGTCTCTCAGCTTTACATATTAAGCTTTAATAACCCCTTTGGTGAAGATATTTGCCATGTTATCCAAAGTGTTGCAATGTTGAAGCTCAACTACCTATTTCTCCACCATGTCTCTAATGAAGTGATACTTCATATCAAAGTGTTTTAACCTGTTATAGTGGATGGGATTATGTGCCAATTGAATGGCACTCATATTGTCACAGTATAATCTTGTAGGACCACTTTTTTGCTCTCTAATTTCTTCAAGGACTTTTCTCAACCATAAATATTGAGTACTAGCATGTGTGATTGCTATATACTCAGCCTCAGTAGATGACAATGCTACAACAATCTACTTTTTGGAACTCCATGTAATTATTCCTAACCCAAGACTAAAACAATTCCCTGAAGTAGATTTTCTATCATCTATATTGTTACCCCAATCACTATCACTAAATCCAACTAATTTTACAAAATTAAATTTGTGGTAATGGATCCCATAATCCAATGTACCTTTTACATATCTCAGAATTCTCTTAGTTTCTTGAAAATGAATTTATGATGGATCAGCCATATACCTTGAAACAAGAGAAACAACATACTGAATATCAAGCCTTGTGTTGGTGAGGAACATTAGACTCCCAACCATGCTCTCATAAGTGGTCATGTCAACTTTTGGTGCTCCATCATCTTTGCTCAATTGGATCCCATGACCCGTGGGAGTTGCAATAGGCTTGCATTGCTCCATAGAAAATTTCTTAATCATATCTTGAGTATATTTGTGTTGACATATGAAGATCCCTTTATCTATTTGATGTACTTCTGTTCCTAGGAAATAATGCATTAAGCCTAGATCTTTCATTTCAAATTATTTCATCATGGAGTGTTTGAACTCCTTATTCATCTTGGCACTACTACCCATGAATATTAAATCATCCACATATAAACATACAATGAGAATATCTTTACCTTGCTTCAGGTAGTAGAGAGTAGGTTCACTTTTGCTCATATTGAATCCATACTCTTGAAAGTAGCCATCAATGTGTGAGTACCATGCCCTTGGTGTTTACTTGAGGCCATATAGTTATTTCTTCAATTTGTATACAAGGTTCTCCTTACCTTGTTCTTTAAAACCTTGAGGTTGTTGCACAAAAACCTCTTCATTTAAGTACCCATTGAGAAAGGCACTCTTTACATCCATGTGCTGAATTTTCCACCCTTTGTGGGCAGCCAAGGAAAGTACTGATCTGATAGTCTCATGTCTAGCAATAGGAGAAAATATCTCCTCATAGTCAATCCCATACTTCTGAGTAAAGCCTTTCACTACAAGTCTTGCCTTGTGTCTTTCAATGCTTCCATCAGCATTGAATTTTGTCTTGTAGACCCATTTGCATCCAACACATTTTTTACCCTTAGGAATCTTCACTAGCTCCCAAGTATCATTCCTTTTTATAGAGGATATTTCCTCTTCCATGGCTTGTTGCCATACATCATGAGTGCATGCTTTCTCATAGCTATATGGCTCTAGCTCTAAATTAGTAATTAAATCATAATTGACTACATCTCCCTTAGGTTCTTGGGAGTCATCATCACCATACATATGCATATTTTCAAGTCTTTAAAACTGCATTCATTTCACTAGCTTGAATTCTGGTGTATCTTTTCTTGAAATTCGTATCCAACATTTGAAAATATGGATGGTGCTAAAGTGTTCTTTTACCTCTTTATGGATAATCAATATCCATTGGTGAAGAACTTACTGATCTTTGTGGAGAAGGACTTGGAGTAGAATCTGGTGTACTTGAAGTAGTACTCATACTTGGGCTTGGAGGACTTCCTTTGCTATTTTTTGGCTGCACTTGTTGCACTTGCTACACTTGAGAGGAACTTGCATCATGAGATTCATCATCAAAAAAAAAAACTGATGACCCCATTCTACCCCTTCATCAAAAATTACATCCCTGGAAAGTACAATTTTATGTGTTTTGGGATTGTAGAGCCTATATGCTTTGGAAGACTCACAATATCCAACAAAAATACATGCTTTACTTTTGGGGTCAAGTTTCTTTCTTTTCTCATTAGGAATGTGGGCATATGCAAGACAACCAAAAACTTTAAAGTGTTTTACATTTGGCTTTTTGCCATACCATCCTTCATAAGGAGTAATCCCATCTAAACTAGAAGTAGGACTCCTATTCAAAATGTAAACACTAGTTCTTACAACATCAGCCCAATACATGTTACTTAGATGCTTAGTTTTAAGCATTGATCTAGCCATTTCTACTATAATGTAGTTCTTTCTTTTAGCCACACCATTTTGTTGTGGGGTATAGGTAGTTGTGAATTGCCTTTCGATTCCACAATATTTACAATATTTTATAAATGCATTTGAAGAATACTCTCCTCCTCTTTCAGTCCTTAGACTCTTTATAACAAACTCATTTTTTTTCTTTACATTATTTTTGAAATCTATGAAACAATAAAAATCTTCATATTTAGTTTTCAAAAAATAGATCCAACACATCCTAGAGAAATCATTAATGAAAGTGAGAAAGTAAGAATTGTTACCAATGCTTTTGGTTTGCATTGGACCACAAATTTTTGAATGTACCAATTGGAGTGGATGGCTTGCTCTCCATGCTTATCCCTTTGGAAACTTTGATCTTGAATGCTTTACCAAAGCACGCCCTTCACAGACCTCCTTGTGTTCATCAACTTTTGGAAGTCCACGCACCATAGCTTGATAAGTTAATAATTTCAAGCTTGCAGTATTTAGATGACCATATCTCAAGTGCCAAAGTACACTTGGATTTGCTATAGCAATACTAGCAAGTTGAGCACCTCCTTTTTCCCCAAAATTAAGAGGAAACAACCTATTCTTTGGCATAGGTGCTTGGGTAACAACTCTATTACAATTGTTCTTATCAAAAATTATACATTTGCCTTCATCAAAAAAAGCCTATATTTTTTCTCCATCATTTGTCGAACACTTAGCAAGTTATGTTGGAGTTTTGGGGTGTAATAGATGTCATTTAACTTCTTGGTACCTTCTTTTTTTAGAACCTCCATGGCTCCAATACCTTCAACTTGTAGAGCTTTGTCATCTCCCAACTTGATTCTTGATTTGTAGGTGGAATCCATTGTAGCAAAGAGCTCCTCTTTGCCACTCATGTGATTGGAACAACCAATATCCAAAATCCAAGATTCATTTAGACTTTGATCTAATTTTCCATAAGTAAGAAACAAATTTTAAGTTCCTTCTTCTTCACCATAGTTTCCATATTGACCTCTTCCACCTTGAGAAGTCTTGGACCAACAATCTTTAGCAAAGTGACCAAGCTTACCACAATTGAAACAATATTTCTTGGTTTTGTCACCTTCTCTTCATTGATTGACACTCCTTCCTTGATTGTCATCTCTTCTTTTATTGCCACCTCATGCTTTATTTCCACCTCTTTATTTATTTCCACCTCTTGAGTTGCTT